>OX344720.1:64956086-66245253 GCA_947034835.1 Ballota nigra
TAGAGCTATTAAGAAGCTTAATTAATTGATGGACTTGATAATCTTAAACGTGGGAAATAATAACCGGGAGCCCATATTATCGTAATATGGATTAAGATGGATAGTGCAATATTAATTTATTAGTGGTAATAATTAATATTAATGGATTGAATTATATTGGGGCTCAATATTGAAATTCAGAAGTCCATTAGGAGGTCCAATCTTAATTCTCCTTAAAGGTCCCTCAAGTAGCCCATTAAGTAGCCCAATAATGATAAGGTGATTAAAATAAAAAGAATATATTATGCTAATTTTTTTCTCTAATTTTCGAAAATAGGAGATCAAGGAGAGAGAAGATTTTGTTGATTTTCTTGGAAATATATTATGGAAGATATGTATTCTTGGAATACAAGAATATCTCATATATTCAAGAAGATCCAAATCTTAGGATCTCTTCATGAAATTTTCGAAACTTACAAGTAAATAAGGAGTGTGAGATTTTTGTGGAATATTTTATTATGGAGAAAAGAATATATGAGATATATTCAAGATTTCTTAGAGTCTAAGAAAAGATTTTCTCCAAGGCCCAATATTCCTAAAAATTTCGGCCACTATGCTCATAAATAGGGGATGATTATTTCATCCCCAAGTACATAATTCCATGTGTTGAAAAAATCAAGAGCATAGATATTTTTCTTTTTCCTTAGTTATTTAAATTATTCGAAAGCATCTCCCACCGGTGATCGAATAAGGCGAAAGGAAAATACTTGAGAAGGTTTTTGGATTGATAAAACGTGTACGTATTTGTCCCGTTTTATTCAAAGGCCAAGTTCTACGAGAGGTACGTAAATCACATATTATCTTGTTTATTCCGCCATAGATTATATGTGAATTAATTCAACATGCATGATGTTAAATTGGTTGTTGGAATTATTATTTGAATTAATTAGGATTAATTCATGCTAGTAATAATTGTGTTTAAATTCGTATTTAAATTTCATCCCGAATAGATTCCGGGCACCCCTATTTTCCCAACACATACCTCCCACACCCATAATCTTTGCCTTTTTCTTTCTCATGAATGTTATTGCTTTAACCCTTATATTATCAATGAGTATATCAACATGGTTGTCTCTCCATTTTTTAATAACACCATTGAAACACTCAACAATGCTACTAGAGAACACATGACGCTTTACATGGTCTTGAAAATGTGCTCTACTCCGTCTCTCCACACCCACACGAGTGACATATTCTCATGCAGTGATATGTTTATCCTTCAGCTCACACATGTATTTATCAAATTCATTGTTGGTCGTAGATATAGTTGCTAACCAAAATAATGATCTAACTTGTTCATCCTTCCATTTTTTCTCAATGTTGTTATACATGTGGCGTACACTAAACCGATGGTATGGAGAAGGGTACAATTCCTCCAATGCAGCTACAAGACCTTACACAAAAAATATTAATTATAAGCAACTTTTAAAAATGTGCATGTTAAAACTAAATAAATAAAAATTACCTTTCCTTGATCGGAAATGAATGTCCACATTTCACCACGGGTTGATGCTTCTCCAATATCGTTCAACAAGTTTGTTAAAAACCAATGCCACATGTCTCTAGTTTTTTTATGCAACTACAACATACACAATTATGAATAGACCATTGTTTCCATCAAGACCAACTGCTGCAAGAAGTTGACCACGATAGTAACCGGTCAAGTGACACCCATCTAATGCAATTAAAGGTCGACATCCAGCTACAAAACCTTTCTTGCAAGCATCTATGCATATATATATTCTATCAAACCTTGAAGGACCATCCCGTCCATGTTTTGGGGCCAATAATTCAACATTAGATCCAGGGTTAGTCTGAAGCAACTCTTCACGATAATCTGATAGCCTGGAGTATTGCTGAGCAACATCGCCAACGAGTGCTTGAAGAGAATATTCTCTTACTCTGTAAGCCTTTGAAATACTAATTGTGATTTTATTTTTCTCGTCTACAAGAGTTTTCAATTCACCCCCTCTTATTTTTGGGTGCTTTCTGAAATTCTCAATTACCATATTACTCAACCACTTCGTATTGGCAAATTTTGGTTTCATTTCCTCTTTTTGACAACTATGGCTATCAATGAAAGTTTTCACCTTATATGTTTCCGAGTTTTCAACTTTGGAACAAAATATAACCCATGGACATTTGTCTACACACTTCGCTCTACATCTTTTTCCATCTTTTTGGACAAACGACAATTTATACATATTGAGAATGCCATAACTTTTAACTTCATTGTAGAAATCATCAATGGATGCATACAACTTCCCCAACCTAAAACTCGTCTGTCTATCACTTGCTTTAATATTTGTAGAATCAAATTCCTCTTCAATATTTGATGAGTCGGAACCATGGATGCTCCTTAATTCCATCAAAGATTGTACATTTGTTGTTTCAGAATGATCAATATCTGCATCACATTGATTATTAGTTGTAATATCTACGAATGGTTGAATATCATCGCCACTATGGTATTCATCGAAATTCCACTCGCATGATGAACAATTCTCTCCTGGAATCTGTAAGATAACATATCCCAATTAAAATAATAAAGAAACCTAAACTAGTAAAGAAACTTAAAAACAGGAAAAAAAAAACCTAAATTAATGTAAATTGATTTTATAAGTAAAACTAAATTGGAATAAACACTCACAATTATAAGTCCTTGTAGCAAAAGGCGAAGCCCTCGCCCCCAGGGCCCCCACCCCCTGGCCCGACAGGATTGGGTGGAGGAAGTAAATCATGGTGACTCAACGGCCCATTAGGTGGGAGGACCAGTGCCTGGTGCCCACAAGGAGCTATCCCCCACATTGGAGGGATAAAACTCCCACACTGCGGCTGCCAGGGCTCGATCCTGCGTCCTTGTAGCAATCTGCCACCTAGGAACCAGCTGAGCTACGCCCATGCGGGCCACAATTATAAGTCCAACAAATAGGGTTGTGGATGTTGTATGTGGGTCAACAACTAATGTCATTAGCATCAAAATTTCTGCTACTACACATATGTGGTTTTTTGGTTTGAAATTAAAAGCAATTAATTCTAGTTGTTACTTACCATATGGAGAGGTATCTTTCTCTTGATATCACAATTAATAAATAGCGGGTGAAAATTGGTTAAAGTATTATGGAAATCAATACATGTACATTTGTATTAAATAATTATCATTCAATTTGGTGAGTTAATTACGTAATGCATCTCCATAAATTAAAATGAATAGAGTAGTCTTCATAGTCCCATTACAAATTTGTTCCTACCCCTTCGAGACAAAAAAAAAAAGATTGAGATTATATAATACCGTGATCGATGACGACTTACCGTGATGTGTTTCTCCTTGTTATCACGTGATGTGTTTCTTCCTTGAAATCACGAAGACTGTAGAATGAGGGGATAGATGCGCAATAGTGGGTAGAGTTAATTGAAAAGAAGAAAATAAAATCTACATTTGATTTACCCTTACCAAGTGGGAATATTACGTGGCACTAACATTGCCTCGTCAGCATCCATTAAGTCGTTTACTAACGGTGTTAAATTTCGAGACCTAAATCGATAGTTTTATATGAATCGAGCCTCGCATCGATAGAATTTTTCTTTCAGGCACTGGATCGATAGTTGATCCATCTTTCAGGCCCTGGACCGAAAAAACTCCATGATGTTTTTATTTGCTAGACCAGAACTGAACATCAATTCTTTTTTTCTTTTTGCTAGTTTTAGTTTCCATGCCAAAAAAGAAAGGCATGATTCTTTAGGGTTCGGAGGGGATCATCGGTTTCCACTAGAGCTGTTAAAATGGGCTTAGCCCATTGGACCAGTCCGGCTCTCTGTGCTTATAATGTGGATCAGGCCGAACACAAATTAACCTACTTGGAAATAGGACTAAAAGGTTTGCTGGGCCGCAGGATGGGCTCTGGCGGGTTAGCCCTTCTCCTTGTTGTAGAGCCCATCTCAACCTCAATGCTTCTCAATTTTTTAGCATTCGATGAACCATAGTCGGGAATTCTTGTGTTTGTGGAAAGGATTTGAGCAATAGATTTTAAATCCACCACTTAAATTCTATCTATTTGTTTGGATAAAATACTTAATTTGATGAGTTTTAAATTACTAGTTATAATTTACAGTTTAAATGCACTCCACTTATTTGGTAAGACATTTAAATTGATTGATTTTAAATTTTAAATTTTGATCCTAGTTCAAATTAGAGAAATTTTAAATATTTGGCATAACCATGTCATTTAAAATTCATAGATTCTAAAATTCATTATTTTCAATGTAATGCATGTGAGAGAAAGTTTAGGTTTAAAGTACTATGAATAAAATAGGGGTTTTACAATTAAGTAAAAGTAAAATAAAAATGTAAATTAGTGTATCTAGCAAAAAAAAAAAGTGGGTGCAAATATTCTCGAATCATTTTTTTTTTTGACACGAAAAAAGAAATATATAATAATATATATATAATAATCATTTTATTTTATTTTTACTCGAATCATTTATTTTGATGTAATAATATAAGCATAAACCCCATCCATATTCCAACTTCCAGTGTGAAAATAAAAGAAAATTAAGAATTAATTAAGATGTCGGTTTGTTTTGTTCATTTGCATTTGTCAGCATTTTGATCTCTTATGAATCACCATCCTTCGAAATTCAACTCAAATAAATCTTGAACATATTCAATTCACTCTATAATATTTGTTAGTATTTGTTTTGAAACTTTTGATTTAGGTGGTCTTTTTATTGGAGCTTTTGTGCAGATACGATGAAGAGTGGTTGCTGCTGTGGAGATAAGTTCAAACACAAGAGATTTGGGACTTCATTCTGGAACAAACTATTACATCTTTTCATGTCTTACATTTTAAGGTTCTTTTTAACACCTTAAAACTCTACCATTTTCGTCTTACCTGTTTCTGCTGTTTAATGGCTAGCTGTAATCATTACTCAATTATAACAAATGAATGATGAAGATTATGTTAGTTTTTGTTTATGTTATATTAGATAGTTTAGATATTTATGTTTAAGATTTGATTTCATTATAGATAGGATTCATTTTTCAATAAGTTAGGTCTTATAATTATAAATATTAGGGAGTTGAATTGATTAATGGAAAGATAAGAGTTTTATTAGGGTATGTGTGCCATTTTTTCGCAGCTGAAAATGTAGTAATTCTGTTGGAAGGATGTATAAAATGAGTATGAATAAAAGTGTGTGATTCACGATACAAATGAAATAATCATCACATTGTATTTGTGATAGCAGGATTCAGGATCCTGATAAGAAACAAGACACATGGTCCATGGTGCAGAAAAACGGCACCCACTTCGGTCTGAACGGGCAACCATTCTACGTGAACGGATTCAACACCTACTGGCTCATGGCCTTTGCGGCAGATGAGTCCACCAGGGGAAAGGTGACAGAGTTGTTTGAACAGGCATCGGCCCTCAACCTATCGGTTTGCAGGACCTGGGCTTTCAACGACGCTCAGTATCGAGCTCTACAGAAATCGCCTTCCGTTTATGATGAAGAGGTCTTCAAGGTATACGACTCGCTGAGGCTATGACCATCTTTTCTTGTTATCATTAATAGTGACTTGTTTGGTTTCAGGGATTGGATTTTGTGATAAGTGAAGCAAGCAAGTATAAAATAAGGCTTATCCTATCCTTAGTTAACAACTGGGAACCCTATGGGGGGAAATCACAGTATGTGAAATGGGGTAAAGATGGTGGCCTCAATTTGACTAGTGATGATGATTTCTTTACTCATCCAACCATCAAAACTTATTACAAGGCTCATGTTTATGTAATGTACCTACCAAAAACTTTAGATTATTATGCGTCGACATTCCCTTATTTCGTCTCTATTTTTGGTTCATACAGACAGTGCTGAACAGAGTGAACACTGTAACCAACATAGCTTACAAGGACGACTCTACTATTTTCGCTTGGGAGCTGATGAACGAGCCCCGATGTGAATCAGATCCATCCGGAGATAAGCTGCAGAATTGGATACAAGAAATGGCAGCCTACGTGAAAAGCATTGATCCGAAGCACTTGCTGGAGATTGGTGTGGAAGGTTTCTACGGTCCTTCAACCCCTAATAAAGTTCAATGCAACCCCAACACTTATTATCAACGAGTTGGGACGGACTTCATTCGTAACCATCAAGTCCCGGGGGTTGATTTTGCTTCTGTTCACATCTATCCAGATTGGTAAGAACTAAGAATCCCCCTCCCCTCTCAAGAATAAGGTCTAACTTACAACTGTGATTTGCTCTAGGTTTTCTCAACCTATTTCGGACGAAAACATCGAGTTCATAGAATCATGGATGCAATCTCACATTGATGATGCTGAAAACATCCTAGGAATGCCTGTCCTGTTTCCAGAGTTTGGGGTGTCTACTAAAGATCCGGGCTATAAAGATTCGTACCACCACACTTTCATGACTAGTGTCTACAGAACGATCCTAAATTCTACAAAGAAAGGAGGCAGTGGAGGTGGTAGCCTCCTGTGGCAGCTGTTTCCGGAAGGTACAGAGTATATGGACGATGGATACGCAGTTTTTGTTCCTAACAAGTGTTCATCTATCACGAATATCATATCTACTCACTCTACCAATTTAAAGGCTGCCAACGACTCGCTCTATCATGACGAGCTTTGATTTGAGCTATGGCTTAGTAAAGGAATAACTAAAGTATGTATTTCAGTAATATCATCATGCATGTTGAAATGATGGATTTTATTGCCTTTGAATATTGAGTATGCTTGTGCTTTCATAGAAAAATGGCCAACAAAATTTCTCCATAATCCTATCTGATATGACTGACCTCCATAATTGTGACGACAACACTAAAGATGTCCTTACAAGAATTATAATATCATATACGGAGCAGAAGTGGCTCGTTTTAGTATCCATAATCACTTGCCTTGCCCCATCTATTTAGGCGGAAGGTTATCAATAATAAGGCCAACATTTTACCTGTAAAAAACCAGAAGCAAGAGAAAGGAAGCAGTGCATTTATCACCTTGCTCTCATCCAACTGAAAATAGCATATATAATCATATCAACTATACTTTAGAAAAATTGTGTATTAAAGAATTGTTTATAAATACTCACTTCATTCCTTGCTTAAACTGAATTTGGAGATAACAGCAGCAGCTTGATCCCCACCTAGTAAGAAGTAAGGGTGCCTCAAAGCAGCTGCAGCAGATAATCGTCCCCTTCCGAAACTACCCCTCTCCGAGACGAGCTTTGTAGCCAAATCCCATCCTCTACCAGAATCAAGATCAAGGATACTGAGGTCCGGCCTTGTCCGGGTTCTCTCTCTCCATATATTCAAATCATAACCAACTGTCTTCAGTTCTACATTAAAATTCTTCAGTCCTGCTGAGGACCTTAAGCTTGGTACAGCCATTTGCAGTAGTACTATTCCAGCTGAATACATATCGAAAAGATCGGGACTATTCAGCTACAACAACGGAAAATTTCATCTGTTAGGAATTTTATCAGAATCTAATGTAAGAAAAACCACATTTTTCATTTAAGATACCTGCCACAAAATTGGAGAAAGAAAGGCGGCGATTGGCTCAGGTGGTGGAATCGGAGTTTCCTCGGGCATTACGTAGAGTTCAGGTGGACAATAGTCTGGGTCGAGCAAGCCACGATTGGGGATGTAGTTTTTGCCTATACGCAGATCTGTGGCTGCCCCAAAGTCGATGAGTTTGATCTGGCCCTTCTTGGTGACTACCAAGTTAGACGGCTTAACATCCCGGTGAACTATCCCGGTGTTGTGGATTTTCTTGAGGGACGTAATAATCTGACGCATGACTTGCTTGATTATCAACGCGTTACGCTTGATGGACTCTAGGCCTTGCAAAACACGTCCGAACATCAACGACTCTAAGTTCAAAGGAAAGTTTCGATCTTTCATGTAGTCGGCTAGGTCCAAGTCCCCCTGCATGATAATTTCAATCAATAGCAGAATTATTCAAAGACAAAAGTTCCAAAATGATGGTCATATTTATGCCTTGAGATGATAAATGAAGTAGTACCTCGTACTTCCATACAAGCCATTTCTCACCCTTTGTGTATAAAGTGTTGGTTTTGTCTGCAATGAAAGTTCCAAGAAATTCAGCACACGTCTCGGGAGCTGCTCTCGATAGCCTGTAGTTGAACCACTCCTCGAATTCCCCGCATTCGACCGCCCCCTGGACTCCGAGTTTTACCTGCATTACTCATGGCATTAACATCTAAGTAGGAAGCGCACGATATTCAAAGTAAACATTTCCACAACTCCCAGATCATGGAATCAAAGGACTAAGCACAGAAAGAAATTGAACTCTGGTCAGAGAGAGTAAAACAAGATATATATAGCAAATTCAAGAAACATACATAAAACAATAAATAAATTTAACCAACCGATCAGCTCAGCATCGGCATTCAAACACAAAAGGTAATCACAGGTAATGAATGAAAACAATCTACCTTCTTGAGAATCACTTTTTCTTTAAACCTGTCAGAATCAATCTTCTGAGTTCTTCTGCTCCGAAGACTTTGATCCACATTGGCATTCTTGGGCACAACCACTCCAGAATAAACAATCCCAAACGATCCCTCACCCAATCTATCACCAACCAAGAAATTGCTCCTCTTCAAACTCCTCCTCCCGATCAAAGTATCAAACCCCAGTTGCAGGGGTGCCAAAATGTAGGAATCAATGGCGCCAAGCAGAACACCTGGCCTAGCAGTCAGATAAATCCAAGAAACCCCACCAAAAACCACCAAACTCCATCTCTGAGCATCTGGGAGCTCCTCAAACTGCTGAAAAACAGGGGCTTTCAGCAATGATTGGTCCAGATGAAGGGAACTTTTGACCAGAGTTTCGGAAATGTCATTCAAGAATGCGTTGCACTTGATGGAATTCTTTCTTGGTGATGGGTCCTTAGAGAGGGGGAATTTAATATCTTGGAGAAATGTAGTCGCGGTTGAGGAGAGAAGAGAAGCCATGAATTGGAGGCATTGTTTGGCGCGAGCAGGTTGGCTTTAGGAGGATTATCCTTAGCTCTAGATATGTGGAGTAAATGGAAACAACAACGCGCCCCAATTTTACATTTTAACTGCAGTTAAGGGTTAGTTAGTTCTAATAAAGCTTTATTTACTCTCGCTCTCTCTCCGTGTCCCTTAATTTCAATTTTCCGCTATGTGTGATTGCCTTCCCTCTATCAATTTGCCTCCCCGATGCTCATTAAGAATTCGAAATTTAGGATTTTCAAATTCAAATTCTTCCAAACACGTGAAATTCAGCATTCTCGGCTCTAAATGGAGTTCAATTACAACAAACTCTAGTCGGTTTCGTGATGCGATTCCATACCCTTCGGATGAAGAAGCCCTAGATTTGGGGCTAAATGGAGATCAAAAGGGCAGAAAATTAGATGAATCGGAAACTGCGAAAATTGGGCTCGACGAAGCAGCTGAGGATTTGGGCATTGCTGATGTTTTCAGATTTAGGGATAATGAATTGATAAAAGAAGAATACATTGCGAAGGCCCAAGAACTGAATTCCAATTTGGAGGAATTAGAGAGACGTAACACCGGGATAGGGATTAGGAGACAAATGTTGAGGAGATCAAATATTATGGCGAAGCAAGTTATTAGCATTCGGTCTGCTCTTAGTTTAGGGTTCGTCTCTCAGCTTTGGGTGGACGTTAATTCTGTGAGTGAGAATTCAAATTTAAAAATATTCTGTTTTGTTGGAATTATTGTATTTCCTGCACATTACCAACACCAAGTAATTCTGTGTGTTTTTCCCTTTGATTTCCAGTGGGGTGTGATAATCGTGGAAGTGAAGCCAAACTTACTTTCTGGAGAATCTGATTGGTTTCTTTTGAAGGAGATCACACAGGTAAGTTGTTCAATGTATGTTATGTTGATATGTTTATGTACATGAATCATTTTAGTGCATATCTTGCATTATACACTCCCCGGTCATCTCATTTCAACCCCGTCGACATTCAGTGATGGATGAAATGTTTGTTCTAGGTGGGAGATGTTATACTTGTTCAGGACGAGAATGTGATTGGAGACGATCTTAAATTGGCTGGACTGGAGACATTGGTATGGATAATCTAGTTCACAGCTATTTTTTGATCATCTTGCGTGAAATCCCCTTACAGAAGCAAACTCAACTCTAACCAATGCTCTTTGCTAGGTATAGGTAGGATACAGTGTTGTAACACCAAGGGGTCGAAGTATTGGCAAGGTGCATATATAATTCTCCAATATATAAATCGTCTTTAATATTTCATTAATGTTTCTTCACTCCTAGGTGCGTGGCTACACGTTTAATATCAATTCAGGCACGGTGGAATCCCTTCAGCTCGATTCCTTTGGAATTTCCATCATCCCCTCAAGTTTGGTATGTTACTGATTTCCAGATCATTCATCAATGCTTTCAGTAATTGGATGTTTATGTTATCTCAGGTAAGCACCTACGCTGTTTTCGTGGATGATGTGGTGGAAGTATTTGCTGACACGGTTGTTGTACGTGATGCTGCTGTTTCACGTATACAAAGGCTTACCAAGGTACTTTGATCTCTGAATCTAGATTATAACTATGAAACAAATGAGTGATTTTTGGCACTTATTCCAGGGGTTTTGGGGCAGCCAGAATGCAGGCAACTTAAATGAGTTTGAAGAACGATTGGGACGTCAAGATTACTCAAGGAAGCAGCGTTCCCGCCCCAAGAAAAGAAAATCGGTAGATGACTGGGAGCTTCCAATGGATTTTTTATAATCTTAATGTTATGCTCTATATATATTTACTCTCTTGGATCATATGTGTTTGTCTTTCTGTTACCATTCTTGCTCTAGGAAAGTTAAAACAACATAATTTGAATATTGATTGCCTTTTCAACTTTTCCTTTTCTGATATTCTATGGTGTTGCTTTTGATGGAATGATTTGAATTATGGATTTTGAGCAGAAGCTGAGAGAAATTCCCATCAATCAAACCCACTTTTACCAAATCACTATATTTGATTAGTGAATTGAAGTAATTAAATGATAAAACAGTAACCGTTAGTCCGCCTACTTATTTCAAATTTCAAACCAACTCCCTTATATAAAACCACTTCTTTATAACCATACCAAAACAAACCAAAATGCTGGCAACCCAGCCGCCACTCCACCGCCCCAAAGGTGGCCGGATACCCCTAGGGCCGAAGAATCCATCCACCTTAACAACGAATCACACAATCAAGCCTGCAGATTGTGTTGAGATTTCATGGCTGGATTACTCTAACAAAGAGAACATTCCTCCCTTCCACTCAATTGATGAAAAGGAATCTTTCAAGACAGATGATGATGAGCTGAAGGGCATTCGTGAGAAGCTCGAGAGGCTAAGGATCGAGAAAGATAATAACGAGAAGATGCTGAGGAAAAGGGGGCTAATGCTCGATTTGGAAATGAGAGAGATTGTTAATCGAGGCGAGGCGCAGAAACAGCTGGAGATCGAGGTTGATCGATTGTATCGACTCAAGGAGATCAAATTAGCTTGCATGGTAATTTTACTTATCTTGATAATTATAACATTATTAATCGGGGGTAGTGGAATTAATTGGTTATTGAGCCAAATATCGAATCATAAAAAATAGTGTTGTTTTAACTGTAGAGGATATCCCGGATTCGATCCTTGAGAGATAAGGAAGAAGAGAAGAAGATGATGCAAGATCAAGTTAAGAAGGCAAGTGCTCTTCTAAGTATTTATCATTTATTTTGCAAATGTGTGCATGTATTATTATTATTATTATTATTATACAAGTGAAGTGACACTTTGATTTAGGGGTGGGCATTCGGTTTCGGGTTTCGGGTACCCGATCCGAATCCGAAAAAAAAAATCCGATCGGTTCGGATTTTTTAATTATAAAACCCGAATTTCGGGTTACCCAAACCCGATATATATAATCGGATTCGGGTTCGGGTATTAAATGTCTACCCAAAAAATCCGATCGGGTTACTCGAAATTACACATATAATTTAATATATTTATTTATGTTAATTATAATAATTTCAAAAAACAGGCAATTTATATATTATAATGAGATCAAATGCTAATGTTAATTTATATATTTATAGAAATTTGAATCGGTCAATTTATATACTAAATAATAATTTAAAAGTAAATCTTATCAAATATTCTAATTATCAATTATCAAGTATTGGTGTTTCATGGTTGCAATTTCAATATTTGATGAGTGGAGGATGAGTTCAAGTGTTGTTATGTTTGCTCGTTCATTCATGCCTCAATGAGTGAAGAAAGAAGTTTGCTACAATTTTAGTTGGAGTTGATGCTTAATAGACTATTTGTATTAAGTATGAAATATTCACTTTTTTAGTTGTATTTGCTCGACTTTGGTAATTGGTATTGAAAACCTATTTAGTAACTTTTTAAAGTTGTTTATGTTATTGTTTGGTGAAATAGGATCATTTGTTATGTTTGATGAATGAAATGACTTTGTGAGGTAGTATATTATGTTTGAACGTTTAAACAGGAAAAAAGAACAAAAAAAATTCGGGTTACCCGCATTGGGTACCCGAAAAATCGGGTAACCCGAATTTCGGGTAACCCAAAAAATTTGGGTCGGGTTCGGATAATGTAATTTCCAACCCGAAATTTCGGGTACCCGAACCGAAAAATCCGAACCCGCAAAACCCGACCCGATGCCCACCCCTACTTTGATTATAATTTCTTTTAAAATATGATTCCATAAAATTTATGAATCATAATGAGACAAGCCTCGTATAAATTTCTGTCGTGCTATTATATGTAAAATATATAAAAATAATTGTGATTTTCTCTACTTTCTTCTTCATCTTCAGGTCCACATCAAAGCTGAAGACAGAAATGGGAAGAAGGAAGAAAGCACATAATAGAGTCAGAATTCAGATTCCAATTCAAACAACTCAAGTTTCTCCCTCAATATCAATATATATAGTTTTTTGCTCTCAAAAAACTTCAACCCCCCCCCCCCCCCTGGCCCCCCTCCCAAATTTACCACTGCAATCGATTATGTAGGTTGATAGATTTTCTATGAATAAACTGAATTTGTCCACATCTTTTTCCATTTTTTACAGGTCCCAGACTCTATCTTTAAGAATAACAGAATACAATAACTTCACCTGTCAAAAAAGAAAAAAATTGACATTTTGTATGATTTTTTTTTTAACAGTAATAGAAATGAAAATAAATATATATTAATAATAGTGCATGTGCATGATGAGAACAAAACATAAAATACTTTACTACTGGTTGAGTATTGGCTGTGCTTCTAACGAGAAACCAGATTCAAATTTCTTTCAATCTAGTGTACTTGTTGGTGATGGAAAAAAGAGTGCTAAGTGGATGCCTCTATTTGGTGTGGAATTTTTAGAAGTGTAGGAATGACTTTACTTCGAAGATTAAGAAGATAGTGGAGAAGATGAAGATCAGGAAATGATCGTGATTGTTGGCGTTATTGAAAATTGAAAATGTGAAGGGTGGTGTATATTTATTCTACTTTTTGTAAATATTTATAAGGATTGAGTGACCCTTGTATTCGTTGGAATTCTATAAATTTTTATTTTATGCTCCACTTGGTTGTGCTTATAAGAAAAAAGACATAATAATGTGAAATATTATTTTAGTACAAAAATGAGAGATAAGCATTTTATTACGAGTGATTGGTAGGATGTATTAAAGTGTACATTATTTTAAGATGTTAATTGGTAGAGTATATTAATTATACAATAAAGTAAGATAATATGTGCAAATACAATTTTACCCCCTTCTTTTTATAATTCAAGCCCTTTTTTGTCCAAACATTCATCATCCACCACATTGCGTAAGCCCCGAGCAAACCACCGTCTAAATCACCATTGATTCATCAACAAGCTTTTAAAAAATAAAAAAACAGAACATGAATCTGAAATCAATATCAAATGAGCAAAAAAACCCAATGAATTGCAACCAAAACCAAAACCTGTTTGATTGATTTATCAATATGCCTTCTAAAAAAACCAAAAACTGTACATGAACTGCATTAAAATCAATTGATAAAAAAACTCAATGAATTCCAATTAAAACCAAAATCAATTGAGCAATGGTCGCGAGAGAGAGCGGCGCCGACGGCACGAGTAAGGTAGTGGCGGAGCGCAAAGAAGAGAGAGAGAGCGCGCGTCGGCAGCACCGCAGGCAAGACAGTGGCGGAGTAAGAAAAAGGTTTACCCAATTTTGAAAAACCCAGAACAACTCAAAACAAAACCCAACTACAGGGATTGACGGTGGTGAGAGAAGGCGCGGTGGCGGCTGGTGGTGGTAGGGCAGCAAGAATGATTAATTTTGGATCCTAGAAAGATGGTGGCGAGCAGATGCAGTGAAAGAGGTGGTGAGAGCCGCAACGGTGACGCGAGCAGAGACCGTGAAAGAGGCGACGCCAGTTCGATCTCATTCTTGTGTACAAGGAGAGGAGAAGATGTGAGAGAGAGGAAAGGGTAAAAATGACAAAACAATTTTCTTTTCGACCGTAATAAAATTGTAAGGGGTGGAGGCAAGTACTATTTTTTATTGATTTGGGCAGATTAGATCCCATTTCGTACCGGGCTGGTGTAATACATTCGGGCCTATATTAAATTAAGATGTCTTACCAATCAACCTATAATTTTAAGCAAGCCCATAATATGTGCCTTATATGGGCTACCAAGTGTAGTCTTACCGTTAAAAAAACTAACAATACAAAACATGAAATACTACACTATTTTTCCTCCAAAATAAAGTAATCATTACCTAAATTTGATTATCTATCTATTTTCTTATAATCATCTTCTTCAATCATTCTACAATACCACAACCAGCAACCTCTTATTTTATCAATTTTTTTTTTTTTAAATCTGAGCACAATACTAGCGAAGTAGCCACCCTGAAGACAATCATCCATCCAATTTATCAGAGGGCGTAGAAGGACTCATTAAAGAATTTGAAACAAGTACCAAATAATTTATAGTATAAGAGTAAAACTTATTAATGGTATGAAACCAATATCATTACATTCATTCAATAATACTATAACAATTTATATACATTAATTTACAATGATATTAATATTAGTGAATAAATATAATAATATTATTAAATAAATTATAATTATTTACTGTTAACAAGAAAAAATGGTCTTGTATAATTTGATTTTTGTCAACAGTTTATTCATTTATTTAGCGGCAAAATATTATATGAATATATTTCATGATAAGCTTATCATTATACAGTTTTAAAATATCAAATATTTAATCAGTAGTATCAATAATTTTATAAAGAGTATTTTTAATTGGTTAGTTGTATTATACTGTAATTGTTGTAAAAAAAAAAAAATCAAATTAATAATACTCTTAATGAGTTTTTTTAATTTTTCTAATTAAATATTTAATGTTTTAAAATAATTTCATGATATACTTTATTATATAAAACATATTCTTATTTAGCAAATAAAGAATCAAATAAAGTGGGAAGGAAATGAAAAGTATGATCACGGAAATCCAAGTTGGACCACTTATGTAGGCCAGTTTGTTTTCACTGACATGTGTATATGGGAATGGGGGGCTATCTTTTACTTTTTTTTCTTTTTTCTTTTTTCTTTTTTCTTTCTGACGCTGCTTAAACCATGACAATGATAGAAGATTATGTACGTAAGCCAGCCTTTAAATCCAGTCCACCATATTTTCGTGAAACTGCACACCACACATTCTTTTTTTTCTCTCTCTCCAGTTGGGCCTATTCTTGGCCCAAATCCCATTGTACGGCACATGATCCACTTTGTACCCGCAGTAAATAAAAAATTGCTAATATATGTCCGGAGTATACTTTATTTTGTGTTATTTTTTAAAAATAGTGTTACTGTTACTCAGTACACAATTTTGGGTATGAATAAGTACACTTGAATTTTAAAACATTCGAATTTCAACATGAATACAAAAAAAATTCAAATATCTGATTTGATTTGTAGTGTAAACAATCTACGCAACATATATAGGCATAAGACAAAGTATTATATGAAAATAGTTTATGATAAATTTATCATGAAATAATTTTAAAGTATCATTAATTTTATCGGTAGTATCATTAATCTCATCAGGGTATCATTAGTCTGAGTTCAAGAAATTTATTTTAAATTTTCTTGAACTCTGACTAATGATACCCCTGACAGGTTTAATAATACTCCTGATGAAATTAATGATACTCTAAAACTATTTCATGTTAAGCTTATTATGAAGTATTTTCATATAAATGCAGGAATAACAATACCACATTATCATCAAATTTATAGGCTAAAAATACAAAAATTTTGGTACACAACACTCATTCCATAAACAAAAAACAACACTCAAAGAAAAAACAAAGTTATAATTCATCAAACAAATATTCAAACAAATGCACTTACACAAGTAGCGTAAGACTCTTGTATGTACACTATTTTTGTAACAAAACACGCAAACGAATGTTGCATCACCGTCGTAAACAACCTACGCCAACATATATAGGCATAAGGCAAAGTATTACTAATTATTTATACTCCATACGTCCATGAAAAATATGTTCACTTATTTGCACGTGATTTAATACATTATGTCGGAGAGTATTATAGAATATTGTAAGGTCAGTTTATGAATAAAATGATAGTTTATGAAAAATACATAAACGGGTTGCATTAAATTACGTGCAAACAAGTGAACATATTTTTCGTGGACGGATAGAGTATTTATTAATGGTCATGTTTCATATAAAATGAGTTAAAAAAACGCATTGTTCAAATGAGATATAAACGTTTAAGTAATAGTGATGTTGAGTAATAAATATTATTATCATTTAAGAAGCGTTTGGTAAAAAGGGGTAGGAACGAAAACACCATGACTTTGATTGAAGTGTGGAATGAAAGTCATTCCCCAACAAATTGGGAGGAATGATAGATTCCCCAAAAGTAGGAAATCATTTCCATTCATATGCTCTACCAAACACTATTTTTTTTTCATTCCATTTCCATTCCTTCACCCCTTAGTGTCCAACCAAGCACACCCTTAATTTTCCCTACTTTGTTAATGTGATGAAATTCAATTAGCAACCTATAATTTATATTACTCAATCCGTCATCCAAATCTATTCTCATTTGTTTGTTTTAATCCATCACTTAAATTTATATTCATACATTCTTTAGCAAAAATATTATTTTATTATGTCATTCACTAAAAATTACTTTATTTATAAATGAACCCCCATAATAAACTTGTTTTATCTACTGTTGTAACACTTTTTATCCCTAAGTGTCGAACCTTGCTATGATTGGTGAGGTTCCCAATTTAATGGCGATGAATGCTCCGAGTATCAAAATCTTGCCAGGAGGGTGAATTCCCATTGCAGGGATCTATGACATAACGAGCTACAAGGAGACATAGACGGACAACCAAGTAACAAGTGAGTTCACAAGAAAAATACAAATTTTTTTAGCAAATGAGTTGTTCAACAAGCGAGTTGTCGACCTTCAAGGAAGGGTCCTGCTCGAGCTCGCCCTTTAAGGTATCCAGTCGACAAAAAAAGACAGGCCTGACAAGAGCTTCCCTGACTAGAAAAGATGTTGAAGTGACAGTAATGGGTGGATATCACCATATCTAGTTTAGGGAATCCCCTTGTATGAAAAATTCATCTTCTAGACGGACAACTGACAGGATGTAATTGACCCATATCTATTCGCAAATAGAAATTGGTGTAATCCTTTTAAAGACAAGATCCATTAATTAAAATGCATGGATTGTCCTAGATATTAGGGCAACACAAAATGTTTCCTTTGCACTATAAATATGACCTTCAAGACACAATAAATGCATCACTATAAGTCAACATAAAAATCTTAGCAAATATCTTTGCATTTAATAACTTTTATTTCACATTATTTTGAATTTTAATTTTTATTCATTAGCTCGTTATTCGCCTATTTACCTTGCAACCCACATGTGTTAAGAGTTAGAGTTAGAGTTAGGGCCTGACTATACACCCCTCCATACTTATTAGATACCCCCACCCAATTGCTTCGCCCTGCTTTGTGCTGGAAAAAGGATTAAGGAATGTTTTCTTGCTTTAGAAACTAATACTTGGAGTACACTATGCTGAGAAGTTCTTAGCATTTATTGTGTATCTCAGACCATTTGTTGTAATCTGTTTTCTTTTGGAATAAAATTATTTCTTTCCTGAGCAAAAAAAATAAAAAAATTATAATATATTTATCAAATGACTCTCATATCTTTATCATTAAAAAAATAAAACATTAGAGTATGTATAGAGTGAAGTTTTTTTATACATGAATCACTGAAGGGTATTAGTAGTTTTGACTAAAGGGTATTAGTTATTTTCACTGAAGAGTCTTAGTTTATATTCAGTAAACAACTAATACTCTCCAGTGTGAACAATTAATACTCTTCAGTAAAAACAACTAATACCATTCAATGGTTCATGTATAAAGCATTTCCACTCTATACTTTGTCAAAATACTGCATATTAGATACACACACCAGAAAACTCAAGAGTCACGACCAAACACAATAAGCTATGGTAGAGTCAAAGTCGGCACTGAAACACTAGCGTTGAAAACCTTATTGTGGTTGCACCACCATTTTATCATCCTTACAACGATACTGCAACCTTATAATTTCGATGATAAGTGTGTTATTACTATTCTTGCATTTTTTGTTAAAAAAATCCTGACATTAATTTTTTGAACTTGGTTTTTAAAAAAAAAGTTAGGGTTTCGACAAAATATTATCGAAACAGAGGTTTTCGAAAATAGTTTGCCGAAACATTTGTCATTTTTTGACAAGTTTTGTTTGAAACGCTAACCATTTTTCAAAAAATCGGGTTAACAAATTTTAAGCAATTTTTTTTAACGCTTCATCTCGTCGCGCAAAAGGGTTTGGATTGTGTTGGCGTGCAGAAGGGCATAAAAGAAACGTATGAAAAGGGTTTGATTTGATTTGGTTTCGTGGTGTATTGACGGTGGCTCGTCGGTAGTCGATGCCAGCAGCGTAAACACGACGGTAAAGAAGGTTTTATGGGGGGCTGTTTCAACTTTTTGAATAAATATGAAAAAAGTAAGATGGGAAGTAGAAGTAAGGGTAATGTAGGTATATTATGTGGGGATGCACCTAATAATTATTTAAAATAGGGTGGGTAAATTAAGTAAGTGGGGGTATGTAATAAGTATGGACTATGAAAGGGTATATAATCATGATTATGCATCTTCAATGTAAAATCATTTAACATCTCATAGGGTAAGTCCATTTAACATCCATGAATCATTAGGTAAGTCCATTTAACACCATGAATCATGCATATGCATTTGTAACGATAAATTTTGTGAAATTAAATATAATAAAAACGAAAGAGTTTATAATTTTTTTCCGTGTTGAACCGATAAATTTTGCGGGTTGACAAACTCTAAATTTGCTCTCTTAATTCTTCTCTTCGGTTTGACCTTGACTTGAATGATTTTCAGACGAAATCTTCGTGTTGATATTTGCCCGATGTTGGATTTGGATTTATAACGGGCAAAATGTCTTATATTGGATTAAATGCTATTTTTTAAAATTTGGTGGATGAACGTCTTCGAATGCGGGATGAATGCCTTTGAAATTGGTGAAAAAAGCTCTTTGAATCTTCGAGAGTGTGCGAAGAACATCTTTGAAAATTCTTCAGATCTTCAAGTATTCCTTTGAGGGGAAAAACTTGATCTGTGGGGTTTTGGACCTTGTTCACTGTTTGTGGTGGCCTTGCGCGAAAAATGTCTTTGAATCTTCAAAGCCCGCGAAGAACGCCTTTGAAGATTCTTCAAATCTATAAGGAGAATCGCTTGATTGGAGGGATGGAGGGATTTTGGACGCTTTGAATCTTCAATAATTGCAAAGAATTCTAAAGTTGTTAGCTCTTAAACTTCCGATTTTTTGGTGTGTAAGTGAATGAATGAAAAATCCATATTTATAGGGTGATGAGATGAAAACTTTCATCTTCTGATTTGATGAACTTGATTGGTCAACTATCAGTTTAACTTATTTTTATTTGATTTTGTTTGTTTTTTATTAATTCATTTTCTTTTAGGGTAAATCAATTGTATTTATTACCAAATACGAGCACTGTTGTATCGTATATTTTGACAAGTTTGTATCGTGTGTATTTAATATCAATAATTTAATTATATAATTTGAAAATTAATTTAGTTAAATTCTTCAAAATAAAATAATAAATTTAATTTGATATTAATAATTATTTGCATGCCTTTTAATTGAATACAAAATTAATTTACTTACAACATCTTCTATTTGAACGAGATCTCAAATCATACGCAAGTTATAATTTAAAACGAAATTGGTATTTTTTTCTATATAAAATCTAAAATAAATATTCTTCATTAAAAAAACCACATAGCTAAGTTAACTACTATCCAAGGGCAAAACCGTAATATTTTATTTCAATTTTTTTAGGTTGGATTTCTTTTGCTTTTGTAGATAAAGAAAGAAGGAAAGGCATAATGGTGGTGGTGGGGTGTTGATTTGGGGAGTAATTTGAAGGGAAAACAAATATAAAGGAGCAAAAATTAATAAAGCCAATAATCGTGCTATTCCACTCTCCCTCTCTCGCTCTTCTTTTCTCTCTCTCCTTTCTGGGCTTTCCGTTCGATCTCGATCTCAACCTCACCCACTATCAACATCAATCCAGATTTCAATTCAAAATCAGCTCACTTTACCCTAATCACTGTTAATTTAATAAAAAAATCATTTAATTTGAACAAATATATCAGTTTTTTGTTGTTACATTGGAAAAAGCTGATCGGGGTTCAGATACAGCGTGAGAAGAAGCCGAGAAACGAAGAAAGGATCGCAGATCTGGAAACTGACAATTTTCGACTGCCATCATTTCGTATTCAGTGCATTCATTCATTGTTTTCCATCAAGTCACGTTTCCCCAGAACATAAATAAACGGGCCATCTGTTTACCACGCCCCACTCCCTCTCTCTCTCTCTCTCTCTCTCTCTCTCCGATTTCGTAATTTCTCTACAGGTGAGGGCTCAGGCTCTTTTATTGTTACTGTCTTATTATATGGTGTGGTGGCATTGATGTGCATTGTTGTGGATGGCAATGTGGCAATGATTTCCTGATTCAGTTTTTGGTTTTTGTTTCTTCTTGTGTCTTGGTCTGTCTGATTTCGCAGTTCTGGCTTTTTTCTTGAAGGCTGTGGAGGGTTGCTCTTTTTGTATCGGAGCTATGATGAATCTGTAGGCATTTTGTTTCTATTTGATCTCTGGTAGCTTTGTGGGGTTTTCGGATCTGTCATTATCTTAATCTCCGTCAAGGTAAAGCTACAGTGTTTTAACACATATATCCGCTCGTTACCTTGATTTTTTGGAAGATAATTTTTGGGGGAAGAACAGTTGCTACTGTAGCATATTGATTTTGAGGTGATTTTTTGTAAGTTTTTTCAATTGAATGGTTCAGACGTAAGGCATTTACTTGGCCCTCACCGTAGTGCATATACATATTGTTGGTTTGTGTAGTAAAATCTTCTCCTGAAATCTTATCCTTAGGGGTGAGGAGGAAAAGGGGACAGATATACACTTCGGGGGGTCAATTTTCTAGTTGAAATTTGTTGGGTTTTTGCAATTGTTCCCGTTTGGGATTAGTTATGTTATTCTCCAATGTGTTTCTTGCGCTGGTGGATTCTTTATGTCTTCCGACAAGCCATTGCTGCCTCAGTATGAATCGTCTTCTACTCCAAAACCTCAGCGCCATCGCCGTCACTCATCCTTGAGCAGCTGTACTTCGCGGTGCTTGTGCCACAGTGCATCAACCTCTTCTTGGGGTTCTGACGAGGCACAAGATTGCTGTTTGCACAATCTGAAGGAGTCGAAGGGAGATTTATTGGAACACACTGCTATTCAGACAAAAAGAAAGGGACTTTGGTCGACCGAACTCCATAAAAAATGCCCCCCAAAAGAGCGAAAACGCTTCGTTTCATGGGGTGGTGTAATGGATCTAGAGCACTTTGTGAAACCGCCTGATATTTCTGGAGCTGAGCATTGTGCTGCTTCTTCTAGGTTACCGGACTTGGACAAACGTCAGCCATCTCAAAGGTCTAAGAGGTTCCTTCAGATAAGCATGCAGCTTGAAGAAAATATGTCACATCATGATAACCCAAGGTTAATCCATATCGATGATCCAAAGAAAACTAATGATAAGTTTGAGTTTTCTGGAAATGAGATCCGGACGAGCAAATACACAATGCTTAACTTTTTGCCCAAGAACCTCTTCATTCAGTTTCATAGGGTTGCGTATTTGTATTTTCTAGCTATTGCTGCTTTAAACCAGCTTCCTCCTCTTGCAGTATTTGGCAGAACTGTTTCCCTTTTCCCTCTTCTTTTCGTTCTTAGTGTCACTGCTGTAAAAGATGGTTATGAGGATTGGCGAAGACACAGGTCTGACAGAAATGAGAATAACCGGGAGGCATTAGTACTACAATTGGATGAATTCAGTCCCAAAAGGTGGAAAATGATCCAGCCTGGTGAGGTAGTGAAGATCCGTTGTGATGAAACTATTCCTTGTGATATTGTGTTGCTAGGGACAAATGAACCTAGTGGCATAGCTTACATTCAGACAATGAATCTGGATGGGGAGTCAAACTTGAAAACAAGGTATGCAAGACAAGAGACTAACAGACTTGTACTTGAAGGGACTAGATTATCTGGTTTTATCACTTGTGAGCAACCAAACAGGAATATCTATGAGTTCATGGGCAATATGGAGCTAAAAGGGCACCGTTATCCTCTCAGCCAATCAAATATCATTTTGCGCGGTTGTCAACTTAAGAACACAGAGTGGGCAGTGGGGGTTGTAGTTTATGCTGGTCAAGATACAAAAGCTATGCTGAACAGTGCTATGTCGCCTTCTAAAAGAAGCAGACTGGAAACCTACATGAATCGTGAGACTCTTTGGTTATCTGTTTTCCTTTTAATCATGTGCCTTGTTGTAGGATTAGGGATGGGTTTATGGTTAAAGCGCCACGAATCTCAGCTTGATACACTGCCTTACTACCGGAAAATTTATTTCCAGAAAGGAAAAGAAGGGAAGAAGTATAAGTATTATGGTATTCCAATGGAGACCTTTTTCTCGTTCTTGAGTTCCATCATTGTTTTCCAGATAATGATTCCAATATCACTCTATATCACAATGGAGCTGGTCCGATTGGGGCAGTCATATTTCATGATTGGTGACCAGCATATGTATTGTAAAAACAGCAATTCGAGGTTTCAGTGCAGATCCCTTAATATTAATGAGGACTTGGGACAGATACGATATGTCTTCTCGGATAAGACAGGCACACTAACAGAAAATAAAATGGAGTTCAAGAAAGCAAGTATCTGGGGGAAACATTATGGTAACACTCACTTTATGGCTGGTTCACCAGACACAGATGCTGGAGGTAAACTAAAGTGCTGCTTCTCTTAGAATGAATTTTTAAATTTGCAATAATGCCATTGCATTTTCCATAAGTTCAATATTATCCTATTATTTGTTTTCTTATTAGGCAAAATTAGGTATTCATAAGGATCATAAATCCTTCAATTGTTATTCATATAGCATCATATCAGATGGGCATCATAGATTCATAGTTTGTGTACTCTATATTTGTGGCGTTTTGGCAGTAAATTGCTAACTTGTAGACATCTGGCAGGGCAATCTCTCTATGGTGGTAAATGAAGTCTTTGCATGTTGTTTCTCTGTCATGCCTCGAATAGGACTGCAGTATAGTTTAGTTTAACAACAGCAAATGCATGCTCCCTCTTTGCATTTTCACCTGCCTTGTTTTTGCATTTATACCCATTGTTCATTTCTTCTCCATTTGGTGTCTAGAGATTTCCTGAATGCAATTTTCTTGTCAGCCTGAGTATGTTCTAATCATATATATCTAAACATCGTGTCTTCTGGAGTTTCTTTCTGCTGCCTATATTAGCAGAATTAACACTTAGGTGATGTTCTTTTTGGGTTTTAAGTAACTTTTAAAAACTGGTTTTTGAAAACCAGGGTTTTTGAAATCCATAGGATTTTAAAATCTGTGTTCTTTTTGGGTTTTGAGTAGGTAGGATTTAACTTTATGATGTAAAAGTAAAAGGATGTTTTATAGGTTATTTATAGGGTTATAGGATTAGGATTTTAAAATGCAAAATCCAAATCCGGATTTTTAAAATCCAAAAAGAACATCCCCTTAAGCTTGCTGCGTTCCACTAGATATGTCTTGGTATTTTTATCCTAAGCTTACATTAATATGTGCAGTGGAAGATGCTATGGTGAGTAAAAGAAAATGGAAACTTAAAACCGAAATCAGCCCTGATCCTGAACTTCTGAAACTATTGCACAAAGATCTATATGGAGAAGAAAGAATTGCTGCACATGAGTTTTTTCTGACCCTGTCAGCTTGTAACACCGTGATTCCTATTATTACTGATGACCCTTCAAGTGATTCTAGCAGTTCCTCGGGTGCTAGTCCTATCTCTATAGACTATCAAGGCGAATCTCCTGATGAACAGGCACTGGTAGCTGCAGCATCTGCCTATGGTTATACGCTTTTTGAGCGAACATCTGGGCATATTGTGATTGATGCCAATGGTGAGAAATTAAGGTAGAAACTCTCTTCTTTACTTAATCTTTAATCTCCAATATATAGATTTTGATCCCCAACAAGCTGGTATCTTGATGAGCTTGGAATGATACGCAGCTTGTGATATCTGTTTATTGGCAATTCTTCTGTTGCCATTGTTCAATTTATTTCTCATTTTATAGTCCTGTGTATGCTTGAAAGTATTTTAGTGGCTCATAATAATCACCTTGTGCAATGTAGGTTGGATGTTCTGGGTCTGCATGAGTTTGATAGTGTGCGCAAAAGAATGTCAGTTGTTATTAGATTTCCTGATGATAGCGTAAAGGTACTGGTTAAGGGAGCTGATACATCAATGTTCAGCATTTTAGACAATGATCTCCCCGTTGATGATCGCATAAGACGAGTGACTCAAGGTCATTTAAATGACTACTCATCTGAAGGTTTGCGCACCCTTGTTCTTGCTGCTAGGGACCTCACAGGTGAACTCCTTGCGGAATGGCAAGACATGTATGAAGATGCAAGCACATCTATGACTGACCGATCAGCAAAACTGCGCCAAACAGCAGCCCTTATTGAGTGCAACTTGACCCTTCTTGGGGCTACAGCTATTGAGGACAAGTTACAAGAAGGTGTACCGGAAGCCATTGAGTCCCTTCGACAAGCTGGAATAAAGGTGTGGGTTCTCACTGGTGATAAGCAAGAGACTGCAATTTCCATTGGCCTTTCTTGCAGACTATTGACTGCAAATATGCGCCAGATCATTATCAATGGAAATTCTGAAAATGAATGCAGAAAACTTTTACTTGATGCCAAGTCTAAGTACAATATGAATTCTGCGTTTAGCTCTGATGAGATTGTGAAAGTGAAGAAGAAAGTTGAAGTTGATTATCTTGAAATATCTTCTGAAACAAAGTCCTCCGATATGCCTCGGCAGAATGATGACGAGGAATATGAAGGTCCGTTAGCCCTTATAATTGATGGGAACAGTCTGGTTTACATATTAGAGAAAGATTTGGAGTATGATGTAAGTATCATTTTTTTATTTGTTTTATTTTGACATGCTTTTTCTGTCTTGGGTTATTTTTACTTCTGAGATTACTCATGCCTCGGATATCTGAGTTTTATGTCTTTGAGTATGGAAGCTCATTTATTGGCTATGAAAACGCTGGACTGATCAAACTTCTCACGATTGAATTTGTCATTTTCATCAGCTATTTGACCTTGCTACTGCGTGTAGAGTTGTGCTCTGTTGTCGGGTTGCACCCTTGCAAAAGGCTGGAATTGTTGATATGATCAAAAGCCGAACTGATGATATGACACTAGCCATTGGAGACGGTGAGCCTGTCATTCTTCAAATTCATATAGCATTATTTCTGTCATCTGTATTTATGCTGATTTTTTTTTTTTTTTTGTGAGGATGTGTTTATGTGTTGTGGTTGCTTATGGATGGTGAGGAAATAGTTACATTACGGTTTAGGTTTTTCGTGCGTTAATAAATCCATTCATTCCACTTATATTTTCTAATGAGGCTAGTCATATTACTTTTATTATCATCTGATTAGTTTTGTGTGTTGTAGGGGCTAATGATGTTTCAATGATCCAAATGGCGGATGTTGGTGTTGGAATATGTGGTCAAGAAGGGCGCCAAGCAGTGATGGCATCAGATTTTGCTATGGGGCAGTTCAGATTTTTAAAAAGATTGCTTTTGGTGCATGGGCACTGGAATTATCAGCGTATCGGCTACCTGGTCCTCTATAACTTCTATCGGAATGCTGTTTTTGTATTGATGCTTTTCTGGTATGCAATGTACTCTTGTACACCTTGTTTTGCACTATCTGAAAGTACTATTTTCTGGTTGTAGATTTGTGGCTTTCAAAGTTAATATTACCTTGTCATATCTGATTACTGACTAGGCATTTTGTTGTTTAGGTTACTCTTATTCGTTATGTTCTTAGGTTATAAAACATGTATATTCTTGATTCTACAATATATAGTTTGCTTACTGATCCACATGTTAATTGCCAAAGTTAACACACAGAAAGCAAACCACATACATAGAAAAAAGAAGTTACATATTTTTTGACTAATGCTTTTCTTCCGATTAATTTTCCAGGTACATACTGTGCACAGGCTTTTCTACTACTTCTGCCCTGACAGACTGGAGTAGTGTTTTTTATTCCGTCATATATACTTCAGTTCCTACTATCGTGGTTGGTATTCTAGACAAGGACTTAAGTCATAAGACATTACTTAAATATCCAAAGCTTTATGCAGCTGGCTACCGTCAAGAGAGTTACAATATGTCTCTCTTCTGGATTACAATGGTTGACACGTTATGGCAGAGCCTAGTTCTCTTCTACGTACCATTGTTCACTTACAGAGAGAGCACTATTGACATATGGAGTATGGGAAGCTTGTGGACAATAGCAGTTGTTATACTAGTTAATGTGCACTTGGCAATGGATATTCAGCGCTGGGTGTTAGTTACTCATCTTGCAATATGGGGATCACTAGTTGTGACCTATGGTTGCATGGTGGTGCTTGATTCTATACCTGTTCTCCCAAACTACGGGTTAGTTTATTTCCAGAATGGGTTTAATTCATTAAAAAATGCTGATTATTGCATTTTTATATGATGTGACAGTTGCCATCTATCTGGTTCACATTTGGAATTTTTTGCTATCTTGCAGTACAATTTACCAGCTCATGCAGTCACCAGTTTATTGGATCTCCATTTTGCTGATAACGGTTATAGGATTGCTCCCTCGGTTTATTTTCAAAGTTTGCAATCAAATTTTCAGGCCTTCTGATATCCAGATTGCAAGAGAAGCTGAAATATTGAGAAAAAGACGGTGGTTTTATGGATCGAAGGCTGATCAGGTTCATAGATAATGTTCATGTTATCCCTAGTCGTATTCGTTGACCTTCTCAAGTTTATTCAGATGCATCTTTCGAGTAGCATTCAGGTGTCAAAGACTAAGCGGTATATCCAACTATTTTCATTCTTTTGTTTTGGTTTTTCAGACATTTATCTGTTATGGTACTCAAATATACGTTGCCTGCTGGTGATCTCCCTTGTCTGATTTAGGTAGCTTTCAAAAACCAGATTGGATGTCAAACTCGTAGTTCTGCTATTAGTATACTTGATTTTACACTATCAAAGCCCTTTCAAAACATTCTTAAATGCTGAATGGTTAACTCGAGAAAAAAACTTAGCTAATTAAGTTTCTTTAGGTCAGATTAATAGCTTAGTTCGTTGCCATGCATTACTCGGTGTTATTTGAATACACCAGGTGCACTTTGCAATTCGAGTGAAATTGTAAATGGTATTTGTTGTTTTACTTCAAAGTATTAGTTGTGTATAGTTGCATTGTATGATTGGTATAAAAGAGTGTCTCTTTTACCCATGTGTAGGGCTTTAGCTTGACTACGCTAATTTTCTGATATGCAGAAATCCGTTGTTTCATGTCAACAGGTACATGTGAACTTTACCAGATCACCCAGATTTCCCTAAACTTTTTGAGTTTAAGTCTTCATATTATCTATATAAGACGGTTGAAACAAACGAGCAAACTGAACAGCAAAGAGACGGTATCAAACATTCAGTTTTAGTTACAGAGTGGCTATCAGATTGCGATGAGAAGGTTGCGGATGCTTAATATGGAGCCACTACAATCTAGCTATAATTATCTGCAGAATGAAGTGAAACAATGAGATACGAGTAAATGTAGAAGAGACTGCGTGTTTTTGTATAGAGGCCACTGTAGAGAATACGTGATTTATTACAATACATTTGCAAGAAATCTAGAAAGTGTGTTTACAGCCGAGGTTAGATTTCTATAAATGTATGTTGATATTTCTCTCACATTCTATCTTATATATTATAGAGTTTGTGGGTGGATCTTGAAGAGAGAGTGAACATGCATGCGAAGCAGTGTAGAAATGGCATTCAAATAAATAAATAAATATATACATATATTTATATTAGAATGTTTTAAAGGGTAAAATGGTCAAATAAAGCCCCCAATTTTATACTTGAGTATCAAATAGGTGCTTGACTCTTGAATTTTTTATTTATTTTTAATTGAAATTGAGATCAGATAAGTCTCTCTATCTTTATAAAATCGAACAACAATAGCCTTCTGTCAAAATCTAAAGTAATGCGGTTAGTGGAGCTCTACCCGCCTCTTTTTCAACTCTTGTTCTTTACTTCCAAAGTTCAGCTTTATTTGGATTTGGATTCCTTTTCCTTGTTTGTCTTTGGTCCATATGTTTCTGTTTCTGTTTCTGTTTCTGTTTCAGTCTCAGTTTGTTCAGTTATCAAGAAGTTAACACTCTTGTGACAAAATTTAGGATTTCAACAAAGAGACTGAAATCATTTCTCACTATCAGAGGAATTAAAGAAGATCTTTTATCACCCGTCCAAAAAAAAAAAATCTTTATCAGGCTTGACGATTGATTTTATGGATCTTACTTTTGTTGATCGAGCAAGCAGTCATGAACAACATATTTATGGTGATATATGTGGTGTTATTGTAGTTTATTGCTTGTTTAACTTTGTTCGTATCTTTTAAATCATTCATACTCCTATTCTGTGGTTGATCGATTAGCACTTTTTATTTTTTGTATTCTTATTGCATTGGTTTTTTTTTTTCTCCATTTGTTTGATTCTAGAACCATTTTTCATTTTGGCTGAAGGAAGGCTCGGCTTAAGTTGTATTTTCTTATTTATCAATTAATGTGTTCTATTATAAAAAATAAGATAAAAAATGAAAGAGGAAGTGCGCAAAGCCGCAAACTATTAAAACCACCATCCCACATAATTTGAAAATCTGACCAAAATCAGAGTTACTCCTATTTAATTTGGCAATCATCACTATTTACTAAAAGGAGTTTAAATTGTGCATCTGTAGTCTTCACATCACATCCATCATGCTAATGTGTCCTTTGTATGTTTAAAACACTCGCCCCACATGTTCGCTTAGATTTTCTTTTTGGAAAATTTCACTTTCACAAATATTAATTGTAATCAAATAATTAATTTAATTAATAGTATTAATTACCTAAAAAAAAGGAGACAGACTTTTATAATATATATATATATATATATATATATTTTTTTTTTTTTTGCCTTAAATCTATTCCCCTATATAATTATCTTCGGCTTAATTTTATAATATGCAGGTGCATCATCCACCTTAAGTGCATTTTTAAATTTTTTTACTTTTATTAGTGAAATGTTACATTTGTATGTACTGAAAAATTAATTTAATAAGATGTAACTTTTCAGTGCAAACAAATGTACTTTTTCACAAACGCTTTTAAATTGTATGGTGCACCTAGTGCACAAGAGACTGATGTGTTTTCCAACTAAATGTTTATCCATACATTTTATATAGGCATAGTCTTGTATGTACTGGGTGCACCGTGCAACTCAAGTGTATTTTTATAAGAGTTACCTGTTGGAGTTATACGTGAAAGTATACTTTTACTTTGTATAACTCATGTATTAATCACTTGTTTATGAGAATAATTTTTTTTTATCACATTGTAGTTAATGTGGTGATACCAGATCACGGAAGATCACATTGACAGTTACTTGTAACTAAACGTACAATTCACGACCCAGGTGGAATTGAACAATCCGCCGTGAAAGGTCGACGTGTAGTTCTCAGATTGGTCTGTCTTGACCAAGAGATTGCACTAGCACATTTAGTATGTGTTGAAGAGGACCTAAAACGAGGATAAATTCTTCTGTTATGAAAGGTGAAGAATTAGACCTTAGTGGTTATTGATTTCTTAACCCTCACTTAAATAACATTGTGTGTGGTTAATAGTTATTGCTTTGATTCATATTGAGTGAGAATCACCGTGACTTCGAACCTTGTATTTTGGGTAGTAATATTAATCATACGACGGTTGCTAAAATTTAATACGGAGAAACGTGTGCGAGTACAGATTGTGTGATTTGTCTCCTTGGTGGGCTCAGAAGTTTTATCGTACCAAATCTTGCAAGTGGAGAATTAGTTTCTCCGGTACGGATAATAATATTGAGCTGTCTTTACTCCAAGGTAAAAGATATTAATTAATTTATAGCTATTCAGAAGCTCAATTAATTAATGAACTAAATAATCTTAAACACAAAAAATAATAACCGGGAGCCCATATTATCGTAATATGGATTAAGATGGATAGTGCAATATTAATTTGATAGTGGTATTAATTAATATTAATGGACTGAATAATATTGGGACTCAATATTGTAATTCAGTAGCCCATTGGAGGTCCAATCTTAATTCTCCTAAAGACCCCTCAAGTAGCCCAATAAGTAGCCCGGTAATAATAAGGTGATTAAAATAAAAGAAAATTATTATTGCTGATTTTTATCCATTATTTTCGAAAATTATGATAGGAGAGAGAATTTTTTTTGTTGATTTTCTTGGAAAGATATTATGGAAGATATCTATTCTTGGAATACAAGATTATCTCATCAATTCAAGAATATCCAATCTATTTTTTTTTATCTCCATATTTTCGAAAATTATAATATTTAGGAGAGCGAGATTTTTGTTGAATATTTTATTATGGAGAAAAGAATATATGAGATATATTCAAGATATCTTGGAGATCAAGAAAATATTTTTTCCTTTCCCTATTCTACTAGGAAAATTACATATTATAAATAGGAGATGATTATTTCATCTCCAGTCGATGTTTTACGTGTTCCATGAGTTGGAAAAATCGAGAGCAATAAATATTTTTTTCCTCCCTTATATTATTAAATTGTTCGTGAGCGCTTCCCACCGGCGAACCAATAAGGCGAAGATGGAATACTTGAGAAGACTTTTACGGTTGATAGGATCGTTACACTTGTCATGTTTATCTAGGTTGGATGTCGCTTCAAGAGGTGCGTATTCACATAAAATTCTTAGTTTTTCCATCGTAGAATTTTATGTGATAATATTCATATGCATGATCTTTTGTTGTTGGATTAGTTATTATTTGAATTAATTTAGAATTAACTCATGCTAGTAATAATTGGATTTAAATTCGTATTTAAATTTCCTCTCGAATAGATCTGGGTACCCCGATTTTCCAAACAACTGGTATCAGAGCCACAGTTTCGGGCTCTGATCTTTAAATTGGAATTTAAATCGTTGAACATTAAATTGAAATTGGATAGTAGAATTGCTAGATCTTTTTTACAGGTATCCAATTGTCATGGTTTTTAATGATTTATTTTTCCATGCGTATGAATTTATAGGTTTTTAATTCGATTCGTTCGAATTTATTTTTCTTGTGAGAAAATCCACGAGTAGATTAGTTATTTTTTTATTCGATCAATGTAATAGACTAGTCTAGGTCTAGGTTTATTTATTTTTTACTAATAAATTGGAACCGGATCGGAACAAAGGCGAAGACGATGAATTAAGAACGATGTACCCGAACAATGCATGTATGGACGTGGATCGTGCATGGGGTAAAAACGAGCACAAACGGCAAAACCCGACACACTACGTGCGCAACGGGCGCCGAAGCATCATCATGTGTGGGTTGCCAACGGTGCCGCTCGCCTGCATGGGGCGCCGAGAGGTGCACGGCCCACCTCCGTCATGCTTATTTTTGTACGATGCTAAACGTCGTCCCGACCCCAAACGAAGGACGTTTTTTGACGAATTATTGTTGTTCGAGTGGGAGCTTATCGAGACGAATGATGAAAGCAACAAGGACGATTTCTCGTATCAAAGCGTGAAGAAAATTAAACCGTGACAATTGGATTTGAGTGCTCCAATGTGTTTTAATTTTGTTTTTGTTTTGATGGATGTTTTATTTTCATGCATTTATTATTTGATAACATGTGTTTGCATGATTATTTAATTGTCCAAGAAAAACCTTACTTTAAAAATTTATAAGTATGAATTTTATAATTAATCACAATTTTATTCCGGATAATAAAATTGGGTTAATCTTTGACCTCCACAATTTATTTATTAGTGAAGTCTTTTTGAAATACATTTCCCCCTTGGATCGGCCAAAAAGACGGATTTCACATGAATAAATTCTGAAAGGATGATTGTGGATTATTACTAGTGGCAGTATTGAACCTCACTACGAGTGACTTGCTCAAAGCGAAATAATAATCCTGTATTGAATTATGGTTATTACTTAGGCATAAGAAATTGATATTAACTTACTCCCCAACGGAGTCCCTGTCAATTTTTATGTGGTCAAAGTGGGAGCCGACTATTAATTTTGAATTAAACGTTTGTAACTATTCTTATTTGTAACCTGCTTGAATGTATTTAAATGCACGGACCACCTCACGTGGCATATTTAAGCTGTTTCGAGATGTTGGCTGATGCATGATTATATTATTTTAAGGTTTCAATATAATAGATGTGATCGAATTATGTGATAATTTTATATTTTTCTAGATATTAATATGAATGTATGTTTTATTCTCGTTTCATCATGTCGCAACCTTTTAATCCATTGTTTAGTATACTTTAAGTTAACAAACTTTCTGGAGAGAATTATGTCGATTGGAAATGTAATTTAAACTTTGTCCTTGCTGCACAAAAACACAAGTGGGTTATTCACATTAATTAACCTGGCAAGCCTAATGACAAGTCAAGCAATGGGGAAAAGACAGTTTATGATGATTGGAAGTGTGACAATGAACACATGAAGCGCATCATCTTGACATCTCTGTCTGAGGATTTGAGGCGCATTCACGAAGACATTGTATCCATTGTTGAAATTATGGAAAATCTTGAAGAGATGTTTTCACATCAGAACCCCATGACTAATCAGTTCACCAAACATGACTCGATTAAGTTGAAAATGATGGAGGGAACACCTGTGAGGGAGCATGTTTTCGAAATAATGACATACCTTAACAAGTTAGAAGTACTTGGTGCCGATTTTGATATCCCTTCTCAGGTCGATTTTATACTCCATTCTCTACCGAAAAGCTTTGAGCAGTTTCAGCTGAACTGTCAGATGAATGAACGTACAAGTTGTTTGCCTGAGCTCTTGCAAGCTTTAGATTCGGTGGAGGTGATAATGGGGCACCAGTCCACTGCTATGGTGGCTAATGGCCGGTCTACCTCTTCTGGTCCCAAGGGAGGGAAGAAGAGGAAGAGAACCAAAGGCCGGACCCAAGCGAATCCAATTGTTGTGAAACCAAGGCTAGCATAGAAGGGAAATACTTTTAACTGCGGTAAGAGAGGACATTGGAGGTCTGCTTGTTCCAAGCCTAAGAGGCTAGGAAAGTTAGGTAATTCACACGCCCTAGTCATTGAAACTTGTGAAGTGGCGTATGCTGCCCATTCGTGGGTAGTGGATATAAGAGCCACTGATCACATTTATTTCACTTTGCATGAGTTCTAGCTAACTCGACGACTTAGCGGAAGTGAGATCCCCATCACACCAGGCAATGTTACGAGAGTGACAGCTGAAGCAGTTGGAGAAGTGCGCCTATCTTTTGAAGATAGAGTTATGGTCTTAAGAGACGTTATTTATGTTCCCAGTTTTAGAAAGAATTCAAACTTCAGTTTCTAAATTGTTTTGAATAGATACTCAGTTTCTTTTAATAAGGATGTTATTATTTCTCGAAATGATGAGTTTATCTGTTCGGGAACATTGATCTCTATACCATTAATTGGGCATACCACTCACAAATTGAATCTAATAACAGATCAACTATTTCTAGTAATAAAGGAAAGTGTTCTTCTGACATAAACGAAAAAATTCTATGGCATCTTAGATTAGGCCATATTAATCTAATGTGGATACAAAGATTGGTGAAAAATAAATCCTTGGAGTCACTTCAAGTTAAGCTATTTCCAACTTGTGAATCCTGTTTAGAGGGTAAAATGACCTAGAGGATATTTGGAGCCAATGGATAGAGCCACCGAAGTGTTAGAACTCATTCATACCAATGAGTGTGGTCCAATGATGATCAAAGCAAGAAGAGGGTATGACTTTCCTTGACGATTACTCGAGATATATATACATCCACCTTATGATGCATAGGGAAAGGAGTATTAAGTTTCTACGATCTGATCGTGGAGGCGAATACCCCAACGATGAATTCTTGAACTACCTATCGGACGAAGGGATTGTATCCCAGTTAACCGCACCGGGAACTCCTCAACAGAACGGTGTAGCGGAACGAAGGAACCAACTCTTTTAGAAATGGTCAGTTCCATGATGAGTTTTTCAGATCTACCCAAGTTGTTTTGGGGTAATGCCTTGGAAACGGCGACTTACATTCTAAACTTGGTGCCATCCAAATCGGTTCCTAAAATCTCGATAAAATTGTGGACCGGGCGTAAGCCCAGTTTGAGACGCATGAGAATCTGGGGGTGTCCGGCATACGTGCTAGACAAGGAAGCCTGTAAATTGGATCCACGTTCGGAATTAAGGTTGTTTATAGGATATCCCATGGGAACGAAAGAGTGTATGTTCTATAGTCCCAAGGATCAAAAGACCGTAATTAGCACACACTTTAAATTCTTGGAAGAAGACTATATGAACAATAGAATGCCCAGAAGTGAGATTACCTTAGACAAATTAAGAGGACAAACTCCTATACTAAGTGTACAAGATGATATACCAATCGTCACACCTACACAACTGGAACCCCGTCGTAGTGGGAGGGTTGTCAAACAACCCAAGAGATTTATGGGAATGGGAGAATCTTTGAATTTGATTCCCAGAGATAATAGGACCCATAGACATACAACGAGGCAATCCAAGACAAAGATGCAACATCTTGGCAAATGACAATAAAAGCCGAGATAGGTTCAATGGATCATAATCAAGTGTGGGAGCTGGTCGAACCACTCAGTGGGGTAGAACCCATTAGATGCAAGTGGGTATACAAGAGAAAAAGAGGACCGAACGGAAGGATTGAAACCTTCAAGGCTAGGCTAGTGGCAAAAGTATATACTAAAAAAGAAGGGATCGATTATGAGAAACCTTTTCGCCTGTAGCTATGCTTAAGTCCATCTGTATTCTCTTATCGATCATTGTGCATTTAGCTTTCAAGATCTGACAAATAGATGTCAAGACAACTTTCCTGAATGGAAGTCTTGAAGGGGATATCTGTATGCGACAACCCGAAGGTTTTATTGCGAAAGGCCAAAAGCATCTCATATGCAAGCTCAAGAAGTCTATTTATGGACTTAAGCAAGCATCACGTACTTGGAACCAATGTTTTGATCAGGTAATTAAGTCTTATGGGTTCGATCAAAATGAGTTCGAAGGTTGTGTGTATTAAAAGTGTGACGGAACTGCAATGGTATTCTTAGTACTATACGTAAACGACATTCTACTCATCAGAGATGGTGTGAAGGTGTTGTCAGACGTAAGGGTATGACTGTCAAATCAGTTTGATATGAAGGACTTAGGGAAAGCCAGTCACATCCTTGGGATCAAGATCACTCGAGATCACAAGAAAAGGATGTTGGGCTTATCGCAAGCTTCATGCTGTTGGTAGGCGACCAGCCGTGCAGCAGGATTAAGACAATTAAAGGTAAAGATAAGCAAATAAAAGGTGATTAAGGCCAAAATATAAAAAGAGGCGAACAACTGGGTATCAAGTACATGACATAGAGAAGCGAACAACTGGTCAAAAGTCAACAGAAGCTGAGCGAGCAGCTCTAGTAAAAAGATCCAAGTCCCCACTTTAAAGACAAGAAGACGAGCAAGAGGGCACCTCGGAGAACAACCAATGATCCCACTAATTAGGCATTGTATTAGAAATAAACAAGTGTCTTAACACTTGCCATTGTATAAAATACAATAGCTTAGGATTAAACAAGTGTCTAAACACTTGTCAACATGTAAATTAGAGTAATTAAGAAGGTGACACCTCATGCTTGCTTGTAGTCTATAAATACCCTCTCATGAGAGGAAGAAAATGGGTTCATTTATTCAAAAAGTAGCCAAACTCTTGCAATTTTATTCCTTGATCTTTACTTATGTTAATCCAAGTAATTAAGCATTGTTTGATGTTCTTTCTTAGCTTAAACAACCACTAAATATTCATCTTGATCAAAGATCATCAACAATTGGCGCTAGAAGAAGGGCCAGAACCTCCGTTGGTTGGAAAATTTGAAGAAATTGTGCAAAAAGCCACCAGAATCTGGTAATAGCAGCCGGAATCCGTTAGTAAGTCATTGGAAACTGGGTAATTGATCATTGTAAAGTCATTGGTGGTAGTTTTGTTCATATTTGAGAACTTGAATGCATGTGTATGTGAATTAGGGTTTGTAAACAACTACATTCACATATACAAGGCTGGTTGTTCTTAAATTGACATCTACAGACACAAAATCTTCATCGAAACATTCAAACATTCAACAATGGCAAGATCGCAAGAACGACAATTTTTGAGTGCACATCCGCCCAACAGGCCACGAACTAGGGTTTCATCGATGGGAGACCATGCATGAACGATACGAACAATATCTCAGAGAAATGTGCAAGTAACAATCGACACTCTCCCTCCAGAGGTGGAGGCTCTCACTCGAAACCCGAAAGAATTAGCAAAGATAATCGCCGTATTGCAGTCGTTGCAAAGACGACAAGAAAGAGCAGGACCATCAAAGGCTTCGGAGACAAGCAATCGAGCAGAAGATGAAAAGGCAAGAAGATATACGAGATGACGAGGCAGATAGCGCTCAGGCTCATCGAAATAAAGACAAGACTACAATTAGTGAAAGGTTGGGGAGTAGATTAGAGTCCACACCCGGAGGTGACGAGGAGTCAAGCAAGTGGACAACAAGGGACACAGAACATACTAGCGTGAGAGAAAGACTTGGAAGTAGGGGTAAAAACAAAGAAGCGGTACCCCTGAGGGGCGAGGAGCAAGCACGACCAGCTGCTCGCCCTTCGTTTCATGACAGAATCAGGAGGTCGGCTTTTGGCCGTTTGGGTCCCAACGGAGCTAGCAACATTGCTAGGCGAACAACTCAGGAGAAATGTCCCGTTGGTGAGGGATTGTGTCGTGGTGAAGTCATTGAACTTGATCATGATGAATAACATTCTAAAGGAAGAACGTCTCTGAATGAGTTACAAGCCCTGAAAAAAGCAGTTGAGGAAATGCAAAAGCAGTTGGAGTCCTAGAAGGGCATTGGATCAACGGTTTTACCGTCATCACCATTATCCCCGATAATCTTGAATGCACCGGTACAGAAGAAAATACAATTCCCGGCTATTAGCTTGTACGAGGGGACATCGGACCCAAAAGTGCATCTGACAAAATATTCAGACTTCATGATATCAATGAGAGCGTCAGATGCAACCCAATGCCGTAACTTTCCACTCACCCTTGGTGACGGGCCTCATCGCTGGTTTTCAGCACTTACTTCGGGATCCATCAATTCCTTTGCACAGTTAAGCAAGGAATTCTTATCTCATTTTTCCACAGTCGGATCTTACTTGATGCAAAGGCATCGACTGGCAGATATCAGGCAAGGAGAAGATGAGTCCGATAGAAAATTCCTCGAGAGATTTGATAAAGTGTTGTTAGAAGGAGAAATGGTTAGTGAAGACACGAAGATAGTGGCATTAATGGCCGGACTTAAGAAAGGAACTGACTTGTGGAAAAAATGCATTTGACGTGCCCAAAGACTTATGCAGAGTTCAGACATCGGGCCGATATTCACATATCAATGCAAGAAGCCCTCCAGAAGGAGTTGGGGGAAAAAGCCGACCCAAAGAAGTCAGGGAAGAAGTTGGGAGGAAATGAGTATAAGGCACCTAAAAATATGAAAGCTTTCAACGAAGGAGCTGAACTGAAAGAAAGGTTGAATCAGGTGCTCACTACGTCAGTGGAGGCTGTGTACAATAATGTTAAAGATAGAGACATATTATCAGAACCAAGGAAAATCCAATAAGAACGAGGAAAGTTGAACCCGAACAAATACTGCGCATATCATCGGAACATCGGCCACTTTACAAGTAAATGCCGAGACCTTTTGAAGTAGATGTAGAGGTTTTATGAAGAGGAAAAACTGTTGGAATTTGTCAAAAGGGAGCCGGGGAAGAGACCAAGGGCAACATCGCAGTCTAGCTCGGAAGATGATGAAAGTGACGAACAACCAAGCAAGATGAGCAAGAAAGGAAAGAAAACATTGACAGCCCCGACAGAACCAGTTTGAGAAATACTGATGCTCGAGTCAACCGGGCCGGCTGGAGGTTGTTCCGATGGAAGACCCCAAATATCTAAAAGTAAGAGAAAGTCGGAATTACGAGCCGTGGCTCAAGTGAAAGAGGTCGGAGTAAACCCAACAACCAAGAAGACGGGAGATCTAACATTTTCAGAGAATGATTTGGACGGGGTACTCACTCCCCACAATGATTCACTGATCATTTATGCCAACATCATGGGAACACGAGTACATCGTCTACTCGTTGATACCGGATCCTATACAAACATCTTGTTAAAAAACACATTAGATCAGCTAGGAGATTACGCCGAATATGTAAAAGATTGTAATCACAAAATAGTGGGATTTGGAGAAGCTGTAACCATTCCCCTAGGTGTAGTTACGTTATCGGTTGAACTTGTATCGATCGAGAACCCTGATAGGAGATTAACTAGAATGGTAGAATTTTTTGTTATAGACCAACAATCTGCCTATAATGGGTTTCTCGGTCGTCCTGTTCTGAATGAATTCAAAGCAGCCATTTTAACTTACTATTATTGTCTTAAATTTCCAACTTCAAAGGGTCCAGGTACGGTGAAGGGCGATCAGAAGAGAGCTCGAGAAAGATAACAAAGTGTCAATGGTGGATGAATAGCCGAGCAGCTGTGCTGAAGATGAACCATCCATCTTGGACGAGATCATGGAGTCCATTGACACGGAGATGATGGAGGTGGACGAAGAACATAATGGAGGCGGGCAGGATGTCCAAAATGAACAACAAGGCGAAGGGGTGATGCCTGCCCAGAATGTACTTGATGATATCGAACCACGGCTAGGAGCAGAGCCAATGATGATAGAAGATGAACTAAACTTAGACGGGCACATCATTGATCCCAGGTGGAAAGGGCAAAAGCGGAGAGCAACATGGTTGAGGAGTTGGATGAGATAAGAGTTGACCCGAACCGAGAGGATTTGGAACTTTTCATTGGATCTAAGCTCACTGAGCCATACAGGTCATGAATGGAGGAATTTCTCAAAGCTAACCTCGACGTGTTCGCATGGTCACATGCCGATATGGTAGGCATCAGCCCTGAGCATGTCTGCCATAGGCTAAATATTGATCCAACAAAAAAAACCGGTCAAGCAAAAGAGAAGGAAATTTGGGCCTGACAAGTACGAGGTACTTGATGTGGAAGTGAAGAAGCTGCTAGACAACGATCTCATCCAACAAGCTTTGTGTCCCAAGTGGGTAGCAAACCCGGTGTTAGTCCGAAAGCCAAATGGAACGTGGAGGTTATGCATCAACTTTACCGACTTGAATGATGCTTACCCAAAGGACAACTTCCCACTTCCACATATTGATAAGCTGGTGGACAACACGGCCGGACATGAGCTCTTAGCATTCATGAATGCATTCACAAGATATCACCAGATTGCTATGCAACCTGATGACCAAGAACATACAACATTTTACACCAACAAGAACCTACTGTGTTGGAAGAGGATGTTATTTGGGTTAATCAATGCAGGTGCCACATACCAAAGGCTGGTTAACAAAAAGTTTGACGAACATATCGGCAGAACAATGGATACGTGGATGACATTGTTGTCAAGAGCCCAAAGAAGGAGGATCATCTAGAACACCTGACCCAAGCATTTGAGATACTTCAAGCATACAACATGAAGTTGAATCCGAAGAAAAGCATCTTCGGGGTTCATTCAGGCAAGTTCCTTTGGCATCTAGTCAGTCAACGGGGAATCAAAGCAAATCCTTCGAAGGTGAAAGTAATTATGGACATGCAGCTGCCAAGATCAGTCAAGGAGGTACAAAGGCTCACCGGATGTCTAGCAGCTTTGAACAGATTTATCTCAAGGTCTGGTGATAAATGCCGACCATTCTTTGATGCTATCAAGCAAGGGAAGTTTCAGTGGACGGACAACTGCCAACGGGCGATCGAATAGTTGAAAGAATACCTCAGCGACACAAAAATCTTAGCTAAACCAACTTCAGGAGAGAAGCTGTATTTGTACTTGGCAGCGTCGGAAGTGGCGACCAGCTCAGTCCTGGTTCGAGCAGATGGGAAATTTCACTTGCCGATTTACTATGTGAGTCAAGCTCTCCACGAGGTAGAAATCAAGTATTCACCAATGGAGAAATTGACGTATGCACTAGTAATGAGCGTTAGGAAACTTTAACCATACTTCTTTGACCATCAGGTGGAGGTATTGACAACATTCCCACTCAGGTAAATTTTACAAAGACCTGACACAGCTGGTCGCCTCCTCAAATGGTCCCTTCAAATAAGCCAGGTTGGAATATCTTATGCACCTCGAACATCGATCAAAGGAAAAGTGTTAGCCGACTTCATAGTCGAGTTAACCTTTCCTCAAGATCCGACGAGAGGTCATAACCATCCATGACATATGTATGTTGACGGTTCATCGACTAACATGGCATCTGGCGCTGGTATAGTATTGATCAGTCCAGACAGACAAGTTTTCACCTCAGCTGTTCGATTCGAATTCATGGCGATGAACAACGAGGCTGAATATGAAGCATTGATCACCGGGCTCTGGTTAGCATTAGTTGTGGGGGTAAGGAGACTACAAATATACGGGGACTCACAGCTGATTGTCAACCAAGTCCGAGGAGAGTATGAGGCAAAGGATGAAAATATGGCCTTATATCAAAAAATCGTTGCTCACCTTGCTTCCCTATTCGAACAAATTTACATCGAACAAGTACCAAGAGACAATAATGCCCAAGAAGATGCACTCGCTCACCTGGCAACCAGCACATGACTAGCAGAGCTCTCAGAGATTACAATAATAAAAATACTTCATCCATCAACAAATTACTATAAGATTAATCAAATTGAGGAGGAATTTGAAGCGGATGATTGGCGAATACCAATAGTCAATACCTCCACGATGGTGAAGTTCCAGAAGATCCATAAGAGGCGACCAAGACGACCAGGCGGGCAGCAAGATTTACATTGATAGATGGGCAATTGTATAAAAGGGGATTTTCACTTCCTCTATTGAAATGCTTGGCCAGGGGGCAATACCATGAAGTTTTGAAAGAAATCCATGAAGGAGTCTGTAGTAATCACGCAGGAGGGCAAGCGTTGGCATATAAAACAGTCAGACAAGGGTACTATTGGTCAACTCTGCTTCAAGATGCTATCAAAATTGCAAAAACATGTCATAGATGCCAGTTGTTCGCTCCCAGCATCCACAGACCACCGACTGAGCTAATACCCATAAATAGTCCATGGCCATTTGCAAAGTGGAGGATATACAGCATAAGACCTTTCCCAACTGGAAAGGGGAATGTAAAATTTGCAGTGGTGGCCGTGGACTATTACACAAAATGGACCGAAGCAGAAGCACTCGCAACAATCACATAAGAAAAGATGATCAGTTTCATCTGAAAAAATATAATCTGCTGATTTGGAGTTCAACAAGCAATTTTGACAGACAACAGAAGACAGTTTGAGGGCAAGAAGATAAGAGTCTTCTGCAAGAAATGAGGAATTAAGAAACATTTTCAACTCCTTATCACCCTCAATCCAATGGCCAAGTCGAAGCAGTTAACAAGATAATCAAGCACATATTGAAAATCCACTCAGTAGACAAAAAAGGAAAATGGCCAGAGGAGCTGTCAGAAGTGTTGTGGGCTTATAAGGTTTCATATAGGACAAGTACTGGAGAAACTCCATTCACCATGACATTTGGTACCGAAGTAGTCATTCCCGTTGAGCTGAAAATACCAACAGAACGATCAACTATATTTGACGAACAGTCGAACAACTAAGCCTTGGCTGCAAAAATGGACTTAATTGATGAAAAAAGAGTTTCGGCTGAAATGAAGAACACAATCTATAAGGAAAGGATCGCCAGCTATTATAACTCCCAAGTAAAGGTCAGAGAATTCGAAGTTGGAGACTTGGTACTCTGAAAGGTGCTAGCTCCACCACCAGGAGTATTTGGACCGACTTGGGAGGGCCCGCTCAGGGTGACCAACAAGTGGTATAATGACACGTACGACCTCGAAGACATGAAGGGCAAATCGGCCCAATACTCCTGGAATGCGGCCTTGCTGAAGAAGTATTATGAGTAGAATTGATAGGAGTTAGTTATGGACTATGTATATCATTTTGTGTAAATTTCAATTTTTTTTAGAATGTTATGTAAGTTGGACAAGCAAGTAATGTGCGAAATCATCAGTTAAGTAATAGAGATAAGTTATTGTGTTGTATGCTATATGTTAAACAGTTTAGTATAAGGACATAAAGGTCCATCTGTTCGCCCAGAAGACTCATCTGCTCGCCCGAAGTCAAACATACAATGTGTAAGCCCAACGCACAGTGAACAACATGGCTCAATTATAAAAATAAAGGCCAAGTCCATTAAGGACCACAAGACCCAATTAACTAAGGTCAAGTCCCTTGAGGACCAAAAAAGACCCATCCAGATTTTACATACAAATTAGCAAATACAAATGCCTTACTTGTTTGGTGATCCTAAACCGAACTAAAACAACCACTAATCATCATGATTAATTGATGTCGGTGGCATTGCAGAAAACTACTTGTGTACTCTGTCTCCCAAAGTCAGGGGAAATTTTGGCACTGGGTGGCATCACTGGCTCCCACGGAAATCATGTAGTCCGAATACTTCGTTAAATGGACTCGGGGATCAGCAATGCCTTCATTACTCTTGAAAAATAAAGAGAGGTATTTAAGATAGAAAATAAAGCATACATATTAGGCGAGCAGTCGAGCAAGTATAAAAAGAAATTCCAACAGGATCATATAAACGAGTAATAGAAGTTTCATAGATAAGAAAAGAAAGTGCATACAACTGAGAAGGATATTAAGCAAAATCCTATTACAAGCTAAGTTCAAAAGAAAATAAAAAGGGTCTTCAGTCTTGAAGAGCCGGAGGAGCAGATGGAGCATCAGTGGAAGGGTTGGCCTCCGTGGTGGTCGGCTCAGGGATCTGTTGGTCGCCGATAGTAGCTAAAGTGCCTGCCCAATCCAGAGGGGTTTGGGAGAGGGGACTCAAACCATAAAAAACGGAGGCATCTCTGGTCGCCTCCTCAACCCTCAGTCTGGGGGCGATCACTCGGACGTCATATTTGAAGACGTCCAAGTCTACTCCCATTTCCCCAAGGTCAGCCATGGGGATGTCGAAGCCGGAGGCCGGAGGATATTCCGTGACGTAGTCCATGAAGTCTCTTGTCACTGAGTCCATAATATCCTTGCCATTATCAAGGGCATACTTCACGGATCGTACGCAATCAACATATGCGCAAATGTAACCAAGATTTGTGTTATCAGTTACATCTTGCACATAATTCACGTAAGAAATGGAATCTCTGCTTTCCCTCTCCAGGCGATCAACATGAGTCTTCAAGGAATCAACCCTCTCCACCATACCCGTTCGCTCTGTTTCTAAGACCTTAAGGCGATCAGTAGCTACTCCCAAGTCTAGCCTCAACTTTTAAGAAGTGTTGAGAGCAACTTTCTCGCGGTCTTCCACAACCTTTAGCCCCTTTTCCCAGTTAAGCTTAGCCCTTTCATATTCACTCTTTAGCTGGGCAAGCTCGTCATCCTTCTTCTTCAGAGCAGCAATCTTCTCCACCTCAAAATGATCGATCTTTCGACCAAGACTCCTATTTGTCTTCTCTAGCTCTATAGCCTAGTCGAGGACCTTTTGAGCAACTATAGCCTGATTACTGGCATTATAGCTATGCAGGCGAGCATTATAACTCAAACTCTGATCCTGGATGATATCCTCGCACAGCTTTGTCCATGAGCGAGGAATGAGCTCAGTTGCTCGCCTGACTTGGGAGTCGGGGATATCTTGGTAAGGGGGAGCGATTTTAACGCAGTTCAACTGGTGGAGCACCTTCGCTCGCCCCGGATACTCTTCAGGCTTGTACCTATAAAAATAAGTCAATAAATAAAAATAGAAGAGTGACCAGTCGAGCAACAAGGAAATGAACTTACTCCTTCAGCTTAACTGGATCATAACCCAGGTAAGAGTTGTCCGGAGAAGAGCCACTCCTCTTGCTCGCCACGACGGAAGCAACAACCTGCTGCTCGCTCACTTCTTCCAAAGAAGCAGTACGTGGTGAGTCTCTCCTGCTTGTTTGGGATTGGCCTTTGGAACGTTTCGAGCGGTCACCCTCTTTGCGGAAAGGAGCTACATCCTTAATTAGCCTCTTCTTGTCCCTATTAGCTTCCTTTTGTTGAGGTGGGGGTGACGAGGTGCGAGGTGGGGGGCGAGGAGCAGGGTTCTTCGCCTTCGGGGATTCAGCCCCTGGGCCAATAGGCTGCCCAACCCTCAACCTCATAAGAGTAGTAGGAAGATCGTACTTCTTCTTTTTTTAGGGGTCTTTGGAGGCCATCCGCTTTACGAGCTAAGTGAGCAGGTGGTAGCACTCTAGGATTTCAGGAATGGCGACCGTCACTTGTTGTTCTAAGATAAGTAAAATAAAAAGTTTAGTTAAGGAATCAGGCGAACAGGCGATCAGGCGGGCGTCAGTACAAAATAATGAGATATATCCAACTTACCTTCAGGAACAACAGCTTGGGCCTCAAGGTGATGCGCACTGGTAGTCAACAAGGCAAGCTTCCGGCAGTGAGGTTTTGAGAGATGGCTGATATCACGATCACTCACGTTCCGAAGAGTGATAACTGTAAGAACGTACAAAAACTCCTCACTCAGTTTGGGGTGGCCCTACTTCAAGATACGCGGACCTACAAAACAACAAGAAAGAGAAAATTAAAATTAGTTCTACCTCGGTCATAAGATGATAAAGGTGAAACCTACGCCTTATGTCGCCAAAGCCTCCAGGAGAGTAAATGCGACCCGGCCCACCAGTGAAATTGGAAGATGCTCGCCAATCTCCCCCGATGAAGAAAAATTATTTATGCCAGCTCTTCACTTTGTTAGGCATCCCTTCAATCAATTTCACTCCGCTTCGGGCTTTGATATAGTACCATCCTTCACCTTCTTCTTTTGCAGCAGATGAGATCGTCATCGCATAATGGATCTCAACGGTGCTGATCTTGTTCTTATAACCCTCAAGACCAAAAAGGGTTATGAAAGCGAGCAAATTACTCCACCCGTTAGGAGTAATCCGAGTGATCGCCAAGTTAGTATCTTCAAGAAAACAACCAATCACTGGATGTAGAGGTAGTGAGAATCCTGCATTCAACACATCAAGGTTGATCGCCATGCAACTGGGAGGGGGGCGATCAGCTGTCTCTCCTTTTATGGAGCGTAGAGGAAAATGTCAAACATGATCTTATAATTGGATTGGATGCTCGCCAAACCATCCTCTATAATTAAGCTAGGCACCTTGCTCGCCGTATACTTAGTTTCTTGCGTGGTCATAAATGTCCTCTCTGGAGTTGGGAAAGATTCGGAGTGGCGAGCAGCATATTCTTCACACTCTTGATCATGAGTTATTCCCTCTGGAATTTGTGACTCCGGGGTAGGCTTAGAGATAGGAAAGTTAATTTCCTTGAGAAATTCCCAAGTAACAACACGAGCTTGCTGGTCCCTCCTCGACTCGTTTACCTGTTCGCCCCTAGTCCCAGTTTCTTCAGGGGCACTCATCTCCTCGATCTCAGCAGCTACCTCCTCAGAATTCTCCCCAAGATCCGACGAAGTGTTCCCTTCTACATCATGGCGAGCAACAGACTGGTCCACGTCTTGCTCGCCTGAACTATCCACTGCATAGAATGCATCAACCGAGTGAACAACATAGCTCACTTCAGAGCTTATTTCCTCATCAACGAGCAAAGTGCGCGGGTTACGAGCAAGAGCCTGGCGACTTGATCGGTGAGGAGCAGGGCGCGCCTCTTCCTCTTCCATAGGCCTTTTTCCAAGATTTCGGCTAGGGTATTCACCGGAGATTTTTTGCTCGAGGACGGGGATGCCATTTAAACAAAGAAAGAGGGAAATTTTCTCGGTGGAAAATAATATGATAAATGATCGAAAAGGAAAGATTGCAGCGACACTGATGGCGGAATCACGGTGGCACTGGCGGCGGAATCGTAGGGGAGATGGCAGAATAAGGGCGGTAGTAATAACAATCGAAGGAAATACAGTGTGAAAATCAAAGAAAGAACAAAAATGCAAATAAAGGAAATTAAAAATGGAAATGAAGAACAACAATTACCTCAGGAAATGAAAAATCAAGAGAGATTTGAGCACAAGTAAAAGCTTAGAAAATCAACAATGGCGGAAATAAGAGAGAAATCGAAAAAAAGAATGAAGAAGAAGAGAAGGGGTATTTATAAGTGTTGGTCCCACTAGTCAAATCTATTGCGATGCGGAAGCTTGAATAAACTATCTTTAAAACCTTTTATGTCAAAAAAGTAAATGAAACAATAAGAGTATAAAATAGTAAATAAGACCAGATATATAGTGGTTCGGATATAACGATCCTACATCCACTCTCCCTTTTCAAAGGGGCCTTACTATCAACCAACCAACTTACTATCACTGGAATTAACAAGTACCAGCACCTTGTTACAACCTTTAGATCTAACTTCGATCTAAAGCACCAACAACTACAACCTTATCTATAGAGATGAACAGGTTGATTTTATAATCCAACTACAAAACTCCTTAAGAGTAGATAAACGTAAGTGCGTATAGAGTACTAATTATAATGTTAAATGATAAAGCTTGAGCATTCTTCGCGCGTATGTGTAGAGCTTTCTTCATGCCAGCACTCTTGTATTTATAGAGAGGATTAGGGAAATAGCCGTTGGAAAGCTAATCAGATCCCTATAAATGGAAGTTTCAATCAATCAATTCCCTAATTGATTGATTAGGTTGGTGAGATCCTTTGGATTGATTCTTCATTTGACTTTACAATCCGATCTTCAATCAACATTAATTACATCAACGGTTGGAAAACTTCCTCGGTCAAACTCTGATTCTTCCAGAGTAGACATACCAGATACCAGATGACCCAGAGGTCCTCTGGTCCAGAGCCGATTGTGAAACAATAAGTTCCTCAGATTCAGGAGAGGATTCTAAGGCACTTTTATTTCACCAGACTCGTCTGGTCTTCTGGATTCGTCTGGTTTTGGGGATACTTCTCTGCCTCTGATCTGATCTTCTCTGGTAAAGTTTTCTGGTCGAATCTTCTAGTGAAATCTTCTGGTGACTCTTCTGGTGAAGTCTTCTGGTCTGGCAGTTCCCCCTAGACTAAGTCCTAATTTAGATCCTCATCTGGCTAACAGGTCCAGATGGTCCTATTACATCTTCTGGTTTGTTTCTAACTCATCAAAACTAACAACTTTTATCCTAACAATTTCCCCCTTTTTGATGGAGTTAAAAAGATAGAGATATTTCATTAAAATGATTACCGAAGTTTACAAATTACATTGAAATATCCTATCAACTAATAGTGTCTTCTTCGTTTTTTGGGTACCAGAAACCAGTCTAAGAAGCGGTCCTGGATGACTCTGAGCTCTGCCTGGCTTGAGGGATCAAAACTGTGCATCACCTTGGTCTTGAAGAGTTTCTTCAGCTCTGTCCAATCTATCTGGTCTCCAACCAGAGAAGTGTTGATATAGTGGAACTCTGGGGCAGTCACTTCATGGTTGAACTGGATGGTGGACTGCATCAACTGCTCGTACAGCTCCCTGTCATAAGCCTTCATCCAGGCATGGAAGGTTCTGTTGATAAGATCTTCATCTTCTAGTGGTGGCTTCTGTATGTAGTGTTGGATAAACCAGAGGGTCTTCGCTTCTTTCCATTTCTCAATCAATGAAACAGGCACAGTAGAGTCAAAAGACCCTTCTGTCCTGAGAGGCAACTGCTCCATGATCTCAATCTGGTTCTTCTTCTTTCTTGCGCTTCCACTACTGCTACCACCAGCTTCTCTAGCCTTCTTGTTCTGCCTTCTCTCATACCTTCTTCTCTGCTCTTCATTAATATTCTTTGTAATTCTAGTTTTCTTCTCTTCTTTAGTTTCTTCTTTGTATCTCTTCTCTGCTTCTTCAACTACTTCCTCTAGAAAGGTCTTCTTCGCCTTCTTCAGCTTTCTCTTGGCTGGGCCAGCATCAGGTTCTTGCTCTGACTCCTGAGATTGAGTCTCCTCTGCTAAGAGCTACCTGGCCATAGCAATTAACTTCATCTCTGCTTTCCTCTTCTGGTTCAACTCAGCTTGAGCCAGAGTGCTCTCCAGCAGGTCCATACGCCCAAAATGAGAAAATAAACTCTCATTAGTGGACTTGGCCAATTCAGTTATGGCCTTCTCTTCCCCATTTTCAACTTCATCCAAAAGGGGCTATTCCACCTGCCGAATCAGAGTAGGCATCTCTATGGAAGAGGAAGAGTGCAAGTCTCTCAGTTTCTTGGCTTCCTCCAAATAGGACTTGGCCTCAGCCACCAGAGCTTTCTGCCTGTCCATCATCTGCCGCAGCTCATCCTTCATCTGGGCAGTTTCGATCATCTGGGTGGCCATGGAAGTCTTGAGGACAGAGACTGGCCTCAATTGCTCCAGCACATGCTCCTGGAGCTACTTCTGGCTGCAAATAGCATCCATCTTCAGAAGCACTCCACTCTCTTTGAATGCAGGTTTGGCAGAATGGAAAGTGGCCTTGATCTGTTTGAGGAACCTTCTCCTTTCCTCTCGAATCCGATGTTCAATCAAATCTGGGCCATAGTGTTGCAGAGCCTTGCTGAAACGACCAATCTGCTGAATCTGTTCATTGAAGAAAAGCTTCATCTTCTTTATCATGGCAGGAGTAACCACGAAGTCTTCTTCTTCTGAATACAGTTCTGGAGGGAAATAGAAGTGTGGCCTAAAAGAATATGAGGGGCCAGCAGGAAACATCAATACTCCTCTCTGGATGAGCAGAGTCCTGATGACAATTCTGGCGAATTCTGGTGTCATCAGCTCTGAAGGATGCTGGACATTCAGCTTCTTCTTTATCTCAGTCTCCCATCTGGAGAAGTTTGAAGCACCCATCTCATCAAAAAGAAGAACAAAGTCTTCTACATTCTCTTCTCTGATCGTGCTCCAGACCTTGCCATCAGTGAGGTCAGCTAGAAGAGGAAGATGCTCAAGGAGAATAGGAAAATGCTCCCTGAGCCAGAGTTGAGCACCCTTGCTCATGCTCTGCCTGATAGGACCCATCTCAGGATCATTGAATGCGAAGGTAATGGGCCTAGAGGTAGAAGTGGGTGCGGCACGGCTAACAAGCTCAAGTGAGGCAGCCTCATCCTCACTATCATCGCTACCTGGGATTGCAGGGGAGCTAGGTGGGGCAACAAAACCCAGAGCCATGCTCGTGGTTGGGGGTGCTTGAGTAGATGTGGAAGTGGGGTTTTGAGAGGTGGGTGGAGGTGTTTAAGAGGTTGGGGGTTGTTCTGTACCAGGTGAGGTAGTAGGCAATGTGGCCTCCTCTGGTACAGAGGCTGTTTGTGTGGAGGGTGTTGAGGATGTTTGGGGTAAGGTGGAGTGTGAGGGGCTAGGTTCTGTACCAGGAGAGGGATTAGACATGAGAGTCTCCTCTGGTACAGAGGCTGTTTGAGAGGTTAGGGGAGGATTATGTGTTTTGGTTTGGGGAGTGTTAGGGGTTGAGGGGTTCTGGTCTGGAGCAGATGCAGAAACGTGTACATCCAGACCAGAGGCTTGGTGTAGTGTTTCTGGGGGAGAAAGGGAAAGAGAGATAAGGTTTATTGAAGGAGAGGTAGGAAGGTTTACCTCAACTGAGTCAACCCAAAGCCTTCTCAAGTATTTCCCTTTTCACCTCACTTGATCACCGGTGGGAGATGCTTTCAAGTAATTTAATAAACTAAGGAAAAAGAAAAATATTTATGCTTCTTGATTTTTCCAACACATGGAATTATGTACTTGGAGATGAAATAATCATCCCCTATTTATAATATGTAGGGGCCGAAAATATCATATGAAATATGGGCTTGGAGAAATCTTTTCTTAGACTCTAAGAAATCTTGAATATATCTCATATATTCTTTTCTCCAAAATAAAATATTCCACAAAAAAACTCACCCTACATATTTAGGGGTTAAGTTTCGAAAATTTCAACAAGAAATCCAAAGATTTGGATCTTCTTGAATATATGAGATATTCTTGTATTCCTAGAATACATATCTTCCATAATATCTTTCCAAGAAAATCAACAAAATCTTATTTCTTTTTTATTCTCCTATTTTCGAAAATTACTTGAAAAATCAGCATTAATATTTTCTTTTTATTTTAATCACCTTATCATTATTGGGCTACTTAATGGGCTACTTGAGGGGCCTTAAGGAGAATTAAGATTGGACCTCCTAATGGACTTCTGAATTTCAATATTGAGCCCCAATATAATTCAATCCATTAATATTAATTATTACCACTAATAAATTAATATTGCACTATCCATCTTAATCCATATTACGATAATATGGGCTCCCGGTTATTATTTCCCGCGTTTAAGATTATCAAGTCCATTAATTAATTAAGATTCTGAATAACTCTAAATTAATTAACATCTTTCACCTTGGAGTAAAGACAGCTCAACATTATTATTCGTATCGAAGAAACTAATTCTTCACTTGCAAGATTTGGTACAATAAAACTTCTGAGCCCACCAAGGGGACTAATCACACGAGCCATACTCGCACGCGTTTCTCCGTATTAAATCTTAGCAACCATCGTATGATTAATATTACTGCCCAAGACACAAAGTTCGAAGTCGCAATGATTCTCACCCAACATGAATCAAAGCAGTAACTATTAAGCAAATACGGTCCTATTTAAGTGACAGAGATTAAGAAATCAACAACCACTGAGGTCTAATTCTTCACCTTTCAGAACAGAAGAATTTATCCTCGATGTAGGACCTCTTCAACACATACTAAATGTGCTAGTGCAATCTCTTAGTCAAGACAGACCAATCTGAGCCTTACACATCGACCTTTCACGGCGGATTGTTCAATTCCACCTAGGTCGTGAAAATGTACGTTTAGTTACAAGTAAACTCTTAATGTTGTCTTCCGTGATCGGGTATCACCACATTAACTACAATGTAACATGTACTATATATTGAACGGTTTGCAATAGAAATTCAACATTCAATCATAACTAAAGCAAATGCGATAAAAGAATTATTCTCATAAAACGAGTGTTTGATACACGAGTTATACAAAGTAAAAGCATACTTTCACGTATAACTCCAACAATCTCCCACTTATACTTAAAGTCTGCTTTTAGTATACATCACGCATGTCTTAGTGTAGTAGCTCTACTTGACATCTCATGTCAACCTACACTAACCTAATAATTCCTCCCACTTATACTTAAAGCAGATTGGCAATAGTCTTGACTCCCATTCCATCCACATGTCTCTCGAATGTACTCTGAGGCAGACCCTTTGTGAATGGATCCGCTAGGTTGTCACCCGACGCTATCTTTGCCACCTCTATATCTCCTCTCTTAACGATTTCTCGTATCAGATGGTATTTTCTTTCTATGTGTTTGCTGGCCTTGTGGGCTCTCGGTTCCTTTGAATTTGCAACTGCTCCGGCATTGTTACAAAAGATAGTTATCTTGTCGGGCAAATTCGGAACTACGTCCAAGTCCACTAAGAAGTTCTTGAGCCAAACTGCCTCTTTCGCTGCTTCACAAGCAGCTACATACTCGGCTTCCATGGTCGAATCGGCGATGCATTTCTGCTTAACGCTTCTCCATGAAATGGCTCCTCCTCCCATGCAAAACACACTACCCGAGGTTGACTTTCTTGAGTCTATGTCTGATTGGAAATCCGAGTCCGTGTATCCTACGGGAACTAGACTATCTGACTGGTAAATCAGCATCCGCTCCCGAGTTCTTTTCAGATACCTCAAGATGCACTTTACGGCAGTCCAATGGTCTTTCCCGGGATTACTTTGATATATTGCCACCATGCCCACGACAAAGCAGATATCCGGTCTCGTACACAATATTGCATACATAAGGCTTCCTACGGCCGAAGCGTACGGTACACCTTTCATGTCATCTATCTCCGCTTGCGTCTTAGGGCTCATTTCTTTCGATAGATGGATTCCGTGCCTAAAAGGTACAAAACCTTTCTTGGAATCTTGCATGCTGAAACGCTTCAAAACAGTGTCAATGTATGAAGCTTACGATAAGCCCAACATCCTCTTCTTGCGATCGCGAGTGATCTTGATCCCAAGGATGTGACCGGCTTCCCCTAAGTCCTTCATATCAAATTATTTTGACAGCCATACCTTTACGTCTGACAATACCTTTACATTGTTTCCAATGAGCAGAATATCGTCTACGTATAATACTAAGAATACCACCGCAGTTCCGTCACGCTTCTTATACACACAACTTTCGAACTCGTTTTGATCAAACCCATAAGACTTAATTACTTGATCAAAACACTGGTTCCAAGTACGCGATGCTTGCTTAAGGCCGTAAATGGATCTCTTGAGCTTGCATACGAGATTCTCTTGGCTTTTTTCAATGAAACCTTTGGGCTGTTGCATATAGATATCTATCCCGTCAAGACTTCCATTAAGGAAAGCCATCTTGACATCCATTTGCCAGATCTCGTAATCTAGGTGCGCAGCGATTGACAAGAGAATACGGATGGACTTAAGCATAGCTACAGGCGAAAAGGTTTCCTCATAATCGATCCCTTCTTACTGAGTATACCCTTTGGCCACAAGCCTCGCTTTGAAGGTTTCAACCCTTCCGTCCGGTCCTCTTTTCCTCTTGTACACCCACTTGCATCCAATGGGTTCTACCCCACTGGGTGGCTCGACTAACTCCCACACTTGATTATGATCCATCGAACCCATCTCGGTTTCCATTGCCGCTTGCCACGACTCTGCGTCTTTGTCTTGGATTGCCTCGTCGTACGTCCATGGGTCTGATTCAACACCGGGAACCAAATCCGAAGATTCTCCTATCCCCATGAATCTCTCAGGTTGCCTAGGAACCCTCCCACTACGACGGGGTTCCGGTTGTGAAGATGTGACGTGTGGTACATCATCTTGTATACTTGGTATCGAGGTTTGACCTCTCAATTCTTCTAAGGTAATTTCACTTTTAGGTTTCTGATTGTTCATATAGTCTTCCTCCAAGAATTTAAAGTGTGTACTAATCACGGTCTTTTGATCCTTGGGACTATAGAACATACACCCTTTCGTTCCCGCAGGGTATCCTATAAACAGCCTTAATTCCGAACGTGGATCCAACTTACCGGCTTCCTTGTCTAGCACGTATGCCGGACAACCCCAAATCCGCAAATGTCTTAGACTGGGCTTGCGCCCGGTCCACAATTCCATTGGGTTTTTAGGAACCGATTTGGATGGCACCAAGTTTAGAATATAAGCCGCCGTTTCCAAGGCGTTACCCCAAAACGACTTGGGTAAATCCGAATAACTCATCATGGATCTGACCATCTCTAAAAGAATCCGGTTCCTTTGTTCCGCCACACCGTTCTGTTGAGGGGTTCCCGGTGCGGTCAACTGGGATACGATCCCTTCGTCCGATAGGTAGTTCAAAAATTCATCGCTGAGGTATTCGCCTCCACGATCTGATCGTAGAAACTTGATACTCTTTTCCCTATGTTTCTCGGCTTCGGCCTTAAACTCTTTAAACTTTTCAAAAGTTTCAGACTTATGCCGCATAAGGTAAATGTACCCATATCTTGAGTAATCGTCAATGAAGGTAACAAAATACTCATACCCCATTCTCGCTTTGATCGTCATTGGATCACACACGTCGGTATGAATGAGTTAACACTTCCGTGGCTCTATTCCCCTTGGCTCCAAATGCCCTCTTGGTCATCTTACCCTCTAAACAGGATTCACAAGTTGGAAACGGCTCGACTTGGAGCGATTCCAAGGATCCGTCTTTCACCAATCTCTCTATCCGCTTTAGATTAATATGACCTAGTCTAAGATGCCATAGAAGTGTTTCGTTCATCTCCGAAGAACGCTTTCTTTTATTGCTCGAAATGATCGACGTGTTATTAGATTCATTATTTGAGTGGTGTGCACACTTAATCGTATAGAGATTGTTTACCAACGTTCCATGACAGATAACATCATTCTTAAAAGAAACAGTAACAACTTTATTAAAAGTAACTGAATATCCATCAAAAAACAACTTAGAAACCGAAATTAAATTCTTCCTAAAGTTCGGAAGGTATAAAACATCTCTTAAAATTAAAAATCTATCTTCAAAAGATAGGTGCACGACTCCCACTGCTTCGGCTGCCACTCTCGTAGCATCCCCCAAAGTGATTGTGATCTCATTCTTGCTAAGTCGCTGGGTTAGCTGGAACCCCTGAAGAGTGAAACAAATATGATCAGTTGCCCCGGTATCCACTACCCAAATGTGGGCAGCATACGCCGCAACATATGTTTCAACGACTAAAGCATGAGACTTACCTTTCTTTCCACCCTTCTTAGGCTTAGAACAGGTCGCCCTCCAATGTCCCTTCTCACCACAATTAAAGCACTTACCCTTAGCAGCTTTCTTTCCACCTCCTTCTCCCTTTGCCTTGGGTTTCGCAACGGTTGGATTTGCTTGGGTCTGGCCCTTCGTCCTCTTCCTCTTCTTCCCTCCCTTGGGACCCGAAGAGGAAGATGGACCGTTTGCCACCATAGCAACGTTTTGGTGATCCATTAGAGTCTCCGCCGATACCAAAGCTTGCAAGAGCTCGGGCAAACTATTTGCCCGGTCATTCATTTGATAGTTCAACTGAAACTGCTCAAAGCTCTTTGGCAGAGAATGGAGAACGAAATCGACCTTAGTAGGGAGGTCAAATTCCGCACCAAGTACTTCCAACTTGTTGAGATAACCCATCATCTCGATTACGTGATCCCTTACGGGCGTACCTTCCACCATTTTCAACGAAAACATCTTTCGCATGGTGATTTGCCTAGCCATACGGTTCTGATGTTGAAACATCGCTTCAAGATTTTGCATTATCTCAGAGGCGGTCTCCATGTGTTGGTGTTGGTGTTGCAACACATCTGACATTGAAGCCAGAATAGTACACCTAGCCATCTCATCGGAGTCAAACCAACTCTTATGCTCTTTCTTGTCCGCTTTCGTGGCATCTTCGGCAGGCTCTTGGGGCTTAGGAGTGGTAAGTACCCACTTGTGGTGTTGAGCGGTTAGGACAATATTAAGGTTACATTTCCAATCAACATAGTTCTCACCAACAAGTTTGTTATCTTTAAGTATACTAAACAGTGGATTAAAAGGTTGCGACATGATGAACTGAGAATAAAACATACATTCATATCAATATCTAGAAAATACGAAATTATCACATAATTCGATCACATCAATTATATTGAAACCTTAAAACAATATAATCATGCATCAGCCAACATCTCGAAACAATTTAAATGCGCCACGAGGGGTGGTCTATACATTTAAACACATTCAAGCGGATTACAAACTTAAAAGTTACAAATCCTTAATTCAAAATTAATAGTTGGCTCCCACTTTGACCACATAGAAACTGACAGGGACTCCGAGGGGAGTAAGTTAATATCAATTTCCTATGCCTAAGTAATAACCATAATTAAATACAGGATTATTATTTCGCTTTGAGCAAGCCACTCGTGGTGAGGGTCAATACCGCCACTAGTAATAATCCACAATCATCCTTTCGGAATTTATTCATGTGAAATCTGTTCTTTTGGCCGATCCGAGGGGGAAATGTATTCCAAAAGAACTTCACAAATAAATAAATTATGGAGGTCAAAATAATCCAATTTTAATATCCGGAGTAAAATTGCGATCATAAAAACATACTTAGTAATTTTCGAAAGTAAGGTTTTTCTTGGACAATTAAATTCATGCAAACACATATTAACAAATAATAATAGGTGCACGAAATAAAACATCCATCAAAACAAAATTAAACACATTGGAGCACTCAAATCCAATTGTCACGGTTTAATTTCTTCACGTCTTGATGCAAAAAATCGTCCTTGTTGCTTTCCGACGTTCGTCTCGACGTGCTCCCACTCGAACAGCAACACTTCATCAAAAACAACATCGTTTGGGGTTCGAGACGACGTTTAAAATTACACGGAAAAAAAACACGAACCGAAAAAACTCCACGGCCCGAGATACAGCACGCGTCGGCCCACGAAGTGGGCCCGCGCGCTTCCCGGCCCAAAAAGCGCCGGAGCGCTGCCCGAAGCGCGCCGAAGCGCAGCCCCGAGGTGCAGCCGAGGCGCTGCACGGAAGCGCGCCGAGGCGCCGATCGGAGCGCCCCGAGGTGCGCGCGCGCGTGCGCGCGGCGCCGGCCACCCGTCGCGCACGGCGTGCGCCGTGCACCCACCCCCGTGCGCCATTTTTTCACCGTTCGTCCTCGTTTTCTTCACCCCTTGCATGATTTTACGTCCATACACGCGCCACGCTTGTATGCGTCGTCCGGGTACGCCGTTTTTAATTCTTCGTTCTTCGTCACGATCCGGTTACAATTTATTTTTTACAAAAAAATAAATACTAGATCTAGACTAGTCTATTACAATGATCGAATCAAAATAAAAACAACTAATCTACTCGTGGATTTTCTCACGAGAAAAACGAATTCGAACGAATCGAATTAAAAAACAATTAATTCACACGCATGAAATTAACAACATTAAAACCATGACAATTGGATACCTGCAAAAAAGATCTAACAATTCTACTATCCAATTTCAATTTAATGTTTAACAATTTAAATTCCAATTTAAAATTTAGAGCCCGAAACCGTGGCTCTGATACCAGTTGTTGGGAAAAATTGTGGTGCCCGGAATCTATTCGGGATGAAATTTAAATACGAATTTAAATACAATTATTACTAGCATGAATTAATCCTAATTAATTCAAATAATAATTCCAACAACTAATTATCATCATACATGTTGAATTAATTTCACATATTAACTAGGCGGAATAAACAAGTAAATATGCGATTAACGTACCTCTTGTAGAATTGACCTTTGGATATACGGGACAATTATAATCTCGCTCTATCAACCCAAAGCCTTCTCAAGTATTTCCCTTTTCACCTCACTTGATCACCGGTGGGAGATGCTTTCAAGTAATTTAATAAACTAAGGAAAAAGAAAAATATCTATGCTTCTTGATTTTTCCAACACATGGAATTATGTATTTGGAGATGAAATAATCATCCCCTATTTATAATATGTAGGGGCCGAAAATATCATATGAAATATGGGCTTGGAGAAATCTTTTCTTAGACTCTAAGAAATCTTGAATATATCTCATATATTCTTTTCTCCAAAATAAAATATTCCACAAAAATCTCACCCTACATATTTAGGGGTTAAGTTTCTAAAATTTCAACAAGAAATCCAAAGATTTGGATCTTCTTGAATATATGAGATATTCTTGTATTCCTAGAATACATATCTTCCATAATATCTTTCCAAGAAAATCAACAAAATCTTATTTCTTTTTTATTCTCCTATTTTCAAAAATTACTTGAAAAATCAGCATTAATATTTTCTTTTTATTTTAATCACCTTATCATTATTGGGCTACTTAATGGGCTACTTGAGGGGCCTTAAGGAGAATTAAGATTGGACCTCCTAATGGACTTCTGAATTTCAATATTGAGCCCCAATATAATTCAATCCATTAATATTAATTATTACCACTAATAAATTAATATTGCACTATCCATCTTAATCCATATTACGATAATATGGGCTCCCGGTTATTATTTCCCGCGTTTAAGATTATCAAGTCAATTAATTAATTAAGCTTCTGAATAGCTCTAAATTAATTAACATCTTTCACCTTGGAGTAAAGACAACTCAACATTATTATTCGTACCGAAGAAACTAATTCTTCACTTGCAAGATTTGGTACAATAAAACTTTTGAGCCCACCAAGGGGACTAATCACACGAGCCGTACTCGCACGCGTTTCTCCGTATTAAATCTTAGCAACCGTCGTATGATTAATATTACTGCCCAAGACACAAAGTTCGAAGTCGCAATGATTCTCACCCAACATGAATCAAAGCAGTAACTATTAAGCACACACGGTCCTATTTAAGTGACAGAGATTAAGAAATCAACAACCACTGAGGTCTAATTCTTCACCTTTCAGAACAGAAGAATTTATCCTCGCTGTAGGACCTCTTCAACACATACTAAATGTGCTAGTGCAATCTCTTAGTCAAGACAGACCAATCTGAGCCTTACACATCGACCTTTCACGGCGGATTGTTCAATTCCACCTAGGTCGTGAAAATGTACGTTTAGTTACAAGTAAACTGTTAATGTTGTCTTCCGTGATCGGGTATCACCACATTAACTACAATGTAACATGTACTATATATTGAACGGTTTGCAATAGAAATTCAACATTCAATCATAACTAAAGCAAATGCGATAAACGAATTATTCTCATAAAACGAGTGTTTGATACACGAGTTATACAAAGTAAAAGCATACTTTCACGTATAACTCCAACAGCCTCCTCTGGTACAGAGGCTGTTTGTGTGGAGGGTGTTGAGGATGTTTGGGGTAAGGTGGAGTGCGAGGGGCTAGGTTCTGTACCAGGAGAGGGATTAGACATGAGAGTCTCCTCTGGTACAGAGGCTGCTTGAGAGGTTAGGGGAGGATTATGTGTTTTGGTTTGGGGAGTGTTAGGGGTTGAGGGGTTCTGGTCTGGAGCAGATGCAAAAATGTGTACATCCAGACCAGAGGCTTGGTGTAGTGTTTCTGGGGGAGAAAGGGAAAGAGAGATAAGGTTTATTGAAGGAGAGGTAGGAAGGTTTACCTCGACTGAGTCAACATCAGCCGGAAGAGCAGCAGGAGAGATCACTTCTGTCTCCTGTTGAGCAGCCTCCTCTACTGCTCTGTCAAGCGATGTCACCAGAGAGGAACTTGACTCTGGGTCCTGCAGAATAGCTCTCCTGGTTCTTGCCTTCTTCTTAAGTAGAACCTTCTCCACTTCATCTGCACTATCACCTTCTTGATCTGTGGGTTCATCAACCAAGAGTGACTTCTTCTCAGACCTCTTCTGCTTCTTCTTCTTAGCAGAAAACTTTCCAGCATCTCCTCCTTCAGCTGGTCTGACCACCCTTCTTGGCCTTTGGAGATGAGGCATGAGCTTCCTCGTTTCTTTTTTGTTTCTTTAGAGAAGATGAGAGAGGTATCTGGTCCTCATCTGAAGAGATAGTAACAACTATTTTCTTGGAAACACTCCCACTTGTCTTCTTCTTCTTCTTCCCCTAGTCTGGAGAAGGGACAGCCTGGATGGGTTGGGCAGGAATTGGAACTCCACCACCAGAATCTGCCTGCCCATGAAGAGGTCCATCCTTACTTAGGAAGATCTTGGTCTTCCCAAATTTCTTGCATGCTTCCACAGCCCATGCCTTCTGTGGACACTTGAAATCTAGCAGAAGAGTGATTTTTGTGGCCAAGGAGACCTTTGTATTAAAACAATACTGCAACTCTCCATCATCCTTCTAACTAGGCTCTTGTTGAACCTTCGCCTTGTTCTTCTTCAAAACATTCCAGAAGAAGTCCACCCAATTGCACTTGACTCCATCCACAATGGCTCTCATCACACACAATCTTCCAGCAAAGATTGCATCTGTGTTGTGGTTCTCACACATCAAAATCTTGACCACAATGTCGAATAAGAGCTTGTACTTCTGGCGCAGATGTTTGTCAGTAAATCCCTTAGTGATATTCTGGCAGGATGCCCTAGCAAACATCTTGAAAGACTCAACTTGCTCCTTCTCCTTGTAAGCGAGGGGATCAATTCCTTCCATCGATAATCCCCCAAATATGGTGCTAACCTCCGACTTAGTGATAATCACCCTCTCGTTGTCTACCCTAGACACCAACTCATCATCATTAATCTTCAATTTCACCAGAAAATATGTAGCATAAGCATCCAAAGTGTGAAATCCCTTGGGAAGAGCGGAGAGATAAGATTCCAATCCCGATTTGCGAAGGAGATCCAGAATCTCCAATGCAGCAGCATGTCTGGTGGAGTAGAAATCAACCACCATCTCCGACTTCAATTTCTCACAGATGCGAGTATCATCAAAATGCACAATAGTGGCCATCTGAGAAAGATTTGAGGGAAAAATTCGAGAGAGAACTGTTTGCAGAAAGTTAGGGTTTGAAAGTTTTGAAACATGAAGAGACAAAATGAAATAATTTTGGTTTATAAGAGAGAAAGATGCGTGGATTTGAAATTAAATAAGGGGACACAATCAATTAATTAATTGATTGACATGTTGCACTTTAATTAAATCCGACGGTCAAGATTAAAATAGACAAGATACGAATTTAACTAGTGTGCGTGGCGCAGTCATTGGGACTGGGTTCGAGGGAGTTTTGTGGCAGTCAAGAGAAAAGTGAAATGATTGCCTAGGCCCACGACCCAATTTTAAATACACTCAGAATATGAAACATTTGGGGGTGTATTTAGTAATTTAAAAGGTGTCTCAATTACCAGGCTCAGAAGAGTAAAGACTTACCTGTCATTTGATATTGTAACCAGATGATACCACAAGGACTCTGGTGTTACATCTCTTCTGGAGATACCTCTCCTCTGATGCAACTTGACTGTAATCTGGGATTGTATCAGATGAGATTGCAGGTCATTTGGTCTTATAACTCATCTGGAGATGTAACTCCTCTGGTATATCTGATCTGCAGACAGGTCAGTACATGTAATAGAAGAAATAGTGAAATAAGAATAAATGATACTCCTCTGATGTTTCCCCTAAAACAAATCTGTCTCTGGATCTAATAATCCCAACTCAAAAGCTAACTCTCTGAATCTGGTCTCTGCTAAATGCTTAGTGAGAATATTTGCTCTCTGCTTCTCCGTTGCAATCTTTTCCATCCTTATTTCACTTTTCTCAACATGGTCTCTGATGAAATGATGCCTTATATAAACATGCTTGCATCTGGTGTGAAGAACTGGATTCTGAGTAATAGCAATTGCACTGTTGCTATCACAAAATATTGGAATATTCTTAGCTCTAATTTGGTAGTCCCTAAGCTGCTGACTAATTCAGAGTAGTTGTGAATAACAGCTCCCTGTTGCCATGTACTCTGCTTCTATAGTTGATGTAGCAACTGAAGTATGCTTCTTAGAAAACCAAGATACCAATTTATTCCCAATAAATTGGCATGTACCACTAGTAGACTTCCTATCTATTTTGCAACCACCATTTTCTGAATCTGAATATCCACTTAACTCAAAGTTGTCATCTGCAGGGTACCACTTAACTGTTCCCTTAAGATACTTCAATATCTTCCTAGCTGCTTCCAGATGACTCCTCTTAGGATTAGCTTGAAATCTGGCACAAACACCTACGACAAAAGTAATATCTGGTCTGCTTGCAGTCAAGTACAGAAGAGAATCAATAAGTGTTCTGTACTGAGTCTGGTCCACACTCTCTCCAAACTCATCTAGGTCCATGTTAAAATCTGTCATCATAGGAATCTTGGCAACTTTGCTAGATCCTACTTCAAATTTTTCTAACATGTTTCTGATGTACTTTGCTTGATTGATGAAGATTCCCTTCTCTGATTGCTTCACTTGTAGACTAAGAAATAATTCATCCCACCCATCATGGATAACTCAAACTGACTCTGCATGAGATTTCCAAATTTCTCACACATCTTCTTGTTAGAGGATCCAAATATAATGTCATCCACATATATTGGGATCAGAATGATGTCTTTTCCTTCTTCTCTCCTAAACAAGGTTCTATCTATCTTGCCCTTAGTAAAACCATTTTCCAGAAGAAATTGAGATAGAGTGGCATACCATGCTCTTGGTGTCTGCTTAATCCCATAAAGAGCCTTCTTAAGCTTATACACCTTGTCACCGTGTTCAAATCTAGGAGGCTGTTCCACATACACTTCCTCAATGAGAATCCCATTAAGAAAGACAGATTTCACATCCATCTGGTAAACTTTGAACTTCATGTGAGCAGCATATGCTAGAAACAATCTAATGGCTTCTAGTCTGGCAACAGGGGCAAATGCCTCATCATATTCTATTCCTTCAGACTGAGAATAGCCCTGGGCTTCTAGCCTTGCCTTGTTTCTAGTAATGACATCATTATCATCTTTCTTGTTCTTGAAAACTCACTTAGTGCCTATCACCTTTTGATGTCTTGGTCTATCTACCAGCTCCCAAACATCCTGTTTGGTGAATTGATTCAACTCCTCCTGCATAGCAATTATCCAGTTTGAATCCGTCAGTGCTTCCTTAATGTTCTTGGGCTTAATCGGGGATACATAGCAACTGAATAAGACACCTAAGGTAATAGTTCTCCTCGTCTGGACACCACAAGTTGGATCTCCTATAATCAACTATTTGGGGTGATCAACCAGGGTTTTCCTTCCCTTGGACTTACCTAATTGACCATCTTCTGCAGTACCTTGGTGATTATCACCAACTGTGGAAGAGCTTCCCCCTACAGGAATTCCAACCTCTTCTGGTTCTGCTCCTTGTGGAGGCTTCTGCTCCAGAGAACCAGAAGATGGGTCACCATCTGAATCTGAATCTGACTCTGAATCAATAAATGGTGGCTTGACTTTGATAACCTTGGAAGTATTCTGATTCTGTATCTCTTCTGGAGACAGATTCCTTAAGTCCACCTTGCACTCAAGAGTAGATTCATAAAAAACAACATGAGGTGTTTCTTCCACACAAAGAGAATTCGTATTAAAAACTCTATATATGCCTTACAGGTGCTGGAATATCCTAAGAATATTTCATCTGCCACTTTAGTATCAAAAGTCTTTAACTTAGATTTTCCATTGTCATGGATGAAACACTTACATAAAAAAATATAAAGGAATAAAACAGATTGGGTTTTACCTTTCCATACCTCATATGGTGTCTTACCATGTCTCTGGGCAATGAGGCATCTGTTCTGGGTGAAACAAGCTGTGTTGATGGCTTCTGCCCAAAATCTTTGAGGAGTGTTGTACTCTGCTAGAAGAGTTCTGGCAGCCTCTTTGAGTGTTCTGTTCCTCCTTTCTGCCACTCCATTCTGTTGAGGTGTTCTGGTAGAAGAGGTCTCATGAAAGATACCTTTGTGCTTACAGTACTCTGCAATGTGTGAATTCAGGAATTATGTCCCTTTGTCACTTCTGATCCTCACTATGCTCTGGTTCTGCTCATTCTGAATCTGCTTGAAGAATTCTGGCAGCTTAGTGATAGTTTTATTTTTCTTAAACAAGAATACTACCCAAGTGTATCTTGAAAAGTCATCTACTATCACCAAGGTGTACTTCCTTCCACTAAAACTAAGTGGTGAAACAGGTCCAAACAAGTCCATGTGAAGTAGCTGAAGAACTCTGGTTGTGGTTGTGCTCTGGACATCTTTTAAAGAAGCCTTAGGTTGGTTTTCCTTTTGGCAGGAACCACAAGTCTGATTCTTCTTAAACACTTCATTTGGAAGACCTCGAACTAGACCCTTTCTGACAATCTTGTTGAGTGCTTTGAAATTCAGGTGACTCAATCTCTTGTGCCAAAGCCAACTGTTCTCTGCAGATCCTTTTGCTACCAGACAAGTGTTTCTTGGATAAATATTAAAATCTGCAAGATAAATGTTACATTTCCTCAAGCCAATAAGCAAAAGATCATCATAATTAGAGGAAAATACAGTGCAAGAATCACTAGAGAACTTCATTGAGTATCCATTGTCACAGAATTGGGATATTGAAAGCAGATTATGCTTGAGTTCTTCCACATAGTAGACTTCATCTATAGATACGTCATTAACGATCAACTTCCTAACTCCTCTGGTGACTCCAAAGTTGTTGTCACCAAACATCACTCTTGGCCCATTCAATGTCTTGAAATCCTGGAGATGATCTTTCACAAATCTCATGTGCTTGGAGCATCCACTATCAATGTACCAAACACCATTGCTTGAAAGTCCTTTCTCCAATGGGCTCTTGTCCTCCTGCAGAGAGATCAATTAGGTCCCCTACTAGTGCTGGGTCCTGATTGGTTAGTTACTTTCTTTGTAGGAATCCAAAGATAAAGATCATCCCTTGTTGGATGAGGAGATCTTATCTTTCTTCCAAATCTATCTACAAGCACATGTCCTCTGACAATGACATATTGAGTTGCTGGGCTAATGCATATACCTTTCCTATAGATAGGTATGGTATATCTTTTCTCAAATTTGGCCTTAGGAATAGCCTGCCTCAAGGACATGGTCTTAAAGGTTTGGTTATAAGGGTACATCCTAGAAGAACCATCTCTGGTGTCATAGTCACCAAGATCAACTGGTCTTCTGTAGACGGGTCTCTGGTTCTGATGAAAGTTACACCTTCTCTGGTGATTACAATTTTTTTAGTGTATCTATTCTGGAATTGTCTCTTCTGAGTAAACTTCCTTTGAGGTCCCTGGTTCTGATTAAAGTTCTTTTGTCCATTGTATCTCCTCTGAGATTCCCTATTCTGATTAAAGTCCCCTCTTCTTGAGTGCCTCCTCTGAGGTCCCCTAATCTGCTTAGGTTCCACTCTTTGAGGATTTCTCCGAGGCCCGTTGATTTGTTTAGGTCTTACTCTTTGAGGATTAATCTGCACAGAACCATCAATCTTCACAGGTTCCCCATTTTGAAGTTTATTCTCTAAGATTTTCTCTTCTAGTTCAGTTAACTCTTCAGGTTCATATTCTACATGGTCAGCAAAACAGTCCTTGTTCCAACTAGGATTGTGGACTACTCTGTAACCATTTCCATTGGGGTCTTTTTCATCCCAGATTTCTACCAATTCACCAGCTCTTACAGACTTGTCTTTGTTATAGTGATATTTATGAGATCTTGTAGTAATTCCAGATTATCCTAAACCACTCTTATCATGAATGCGTTGAGAAGACTCTGTTATAATAGATACAATAGTTGATATCTTTGGAGCTTCTCTGGGCATAGGTACTTCCTCAATAGTTTACACAACTTTCTTTCCCTTGAGAAGAGTTTGGTATTTGGCTCTAAATTCATTGAACTCTTCCTGAGAGTCTTTTTCTCTCACGAGTTGATTCACCAGATCATCTCTTTCTGTGATCTTATCCTGGAGTGTAGAAACTTCTTTGGAATGATCACATATGAGTTCTCTGGTAGACTTTTGCTCATGAGATAAAGATTGAACTTCTGCTCTGAGCCTGCCATTCTCTTTCTCAAGTTTCTAACAGAGTTGAACATAATTTTGGAGATCTGATAGCATTTGCTGCATATCAGACTCTCTAGAAGCACCAGATGAGTGAGAGGATTGAGTATATTTGGAATTAGAAAGACATAAGGTTGATTCATATACCTCAGTGATGTCAGCCATGAGGCATATATCATTGATTAGGCATGAAATTGTCATGATTCGTAGCTAGAAACGCCCTAGTTTTGGTCGAATTTATTGAGTTTTTAGAGCCAAATGAGTACTATTTCTATACATTGATTGAATTTGTCTCTTTGATACTCATAGGTGAATCGAGGACGAAAAACAGAATTCGTAGGACTTTGAATCGACTCAAACGAATGCCCGGATGAGAAGATATCGAAGAAATACGATTGGTATTAGTACGTGCGAAGAAAAGTGTTAGTTGCAAAAGAAGGAAGGCCCATTCGAGCATCATCACTCGAGCGCCCTGCTCGAGTGACGTAGATCGAGCGCATAAAACATACAGAACGTTTGGGCCGCTCGAGGGGTATAGCTCGAGCGCCCCGCTCGAGCACCAGAACCGCTCGACCAAGATAGCTCGAGCGCCCCGCTCGAGCTCCTGATCTGTTCGACCACCATAGCTCGAGCGACCCGCTCGAGCGGGTCTGCTCGAGCGCTTCCAAGGCATTTTCTCCAACTTACGTTTTTCGGCCCACGAGTTCACGAATCGGCCCGTTGCCTATATATATCTCTTCCAAACACGTTTTGAAGGATCCCCGAACTCACGACATCACGTTTACACAGAATTTTTAGAGAGAGAAGGAAGAGAAGAGATGAGCAAGTTTAATTTTACGTTTTTTGAGGTTTTTGCTTACGAATTCACATTACGATTTCACGCTTTAGTTTCGTTTCTTAATCTCTTTTGTTCTTGATTACGTTGAGACCTCGTTTTGCTAATTAATTTCAGTTTATTCTTTTATATCTTAAAACCCTAGTTTATGTATGATTTTTTTCTTTGATTTAATTACCATGTTCATGTTCGTCACTTGTCTAATTGTTATTGTTTACGTTAAATCTATGTCTAGCTAAAACCCTCGCATGCTTAGGGTAGGATGAACTCGTAGAAGTAGGTTGTGGGTACGTAATTAGAGTAACTTGTGACGTTAGGTTTTAATTCTCTTGGTTAATGAATTCTTAAAATTAATCTAGACTTCGCTCTTGAATTTTGTTCGAAAGGTGTTAGAGAGAGGACGACCGTATCACTCTTTAACAACGAGTAGACTTAACGAGAGGGTTTAGGAAAGGTTAATTCATCTACCGGTTTAGCGAAGGAGGACGACCGCATCACCTTAGTTAAATTAGGGTCTCATTAATTAAGCACAATCTATTAACTTATTAGTAGATTCGTGAAGTCGAGTGTAGGGTAAAGTATTAGGGTATAGAATCTTGAGCTTTCACCTTGCATTCTTAGACTTAGGTTAATTCTTGTGTGTCACAGTTATTTTGATTATGTACCTGCTCCGTTAGTATACGTAGGGATTCCTATCTTAAGCATCACCATCTCATATTTGAAAACACACCTTTTGTTATTTCGTTTAATTTTTCTTTTGCATTCGTAGGATAATTTAGTTTAGTTTAATTAATCTTTCCAAAAATCCAAAAATAAATACACTCATATTAACTACGACGCGTAGATCTTCAGGGATCTATTCGCATATACACTGTCCCTTGGGTTCGATATACTTGGTCGTTATACTTGCTAATACTACAGTGAACCCGTTCGCTTGCAGGTGAGCGACTAGTAAAAGCTAGTAAAATTGCTTCAAGTCAATCATCATCTGATCCAAAGTCAGGAGAAGAAGATGAACTTGAACCAGTGTCCTCCTCTTATGCTTCTGCCAACAATGCTCTCTTGTCTGCATATCTTCTATCTCTCTTGAGTCTTTTCTCTTCTCTTTCTCTGGGAGTGAGTTGAGGACAATCATAGCTGTAGTGACCTGACTTGTTACATGTGTAGCAAGTGTTGTCTCCTGCTCTGGGACTCGGAGTTCTGTCTCTTCTTCTGGAGTTGTAATATGATCTGCCTGGACTACTTTATCTCCTCTTGTAATCTGATCTGCCAGAGCTGCTATCTCTCCTTCTGGGGCTGAACTCTCTTCTCTTCTCTGGTGACTGGAACCTGGTTTCCCTTGAGTCTCTAGATGACCTTTCCTTCTCTGTAGGCTTGAAGGAACTCCTTCTGTCTCTGGTAGAGTCCTTCCAATATTTCTTGTACCTGTCATACTTAGTACTCATTTTATCAAGTTTTCTAGTTAAGGGTGCTACCTGCTCCATTAGGCTCAAGTCATCTACTACAGGTTCCTTCACTGGCTCTTCAACCTTGATGGCAGAAGAAAATGCAACTCCTTTCTGACCAGATGAGGTAGAGATCTTATCTGAATGATCTTCCTCTTGTAGATCATATTCATAAGCTTTCAAATCAAAGAAAAACAAATGATGATCTAGAGTATTAAGATCCTTGCTATCCTTGATGACTGTGACTTTTATCCTCCACCTGCTTGTTAGTGATCTTAAAATTTTATTATTAATTTCTTTCTCAGAGTAATTCTTACCTAAGGCACTAGCCTTGTTTAGGAGGTTTGTGAGACGCATATTCAGCTGGTCAATGGTCTCATCTGGCTTCATCTTGAAGGTATCAAATGAGTGTTGAACAGCTTGAAGCTTGTTGTCTTTAATCTTCTCTGTTCCTTCACAGAGCAGAGCCAACCTGTCCCACATCTACTTTGCAGTAGTACATGTTCTGATCTTTTCTATCACCTGCTTAGTGAGAGTGTTGATGATCTCTGTTCTGGCTACCTGGTCCAGGTTGTGTAGTTTTCTCTCATCATTATTCAGATCCTCTTTAGTCTTGAGGTTTCTCCTACGAGCAGTTCTGCCATCTCCAGTGGCTCTTTCATGAGTTCTTTCCTCAGTGGCTCTTTCACCATCTCTGCTGGTCTCCTCTCTGGTCTCAGACCTGCCATCATCAATAGGAGTCCAGTAAAATTTGATCAGACCACTCTCTACCACATCAAGCATGCGGTGGTGAATAGTTCCAAGATGATTAATCATCATGAAGCTCCAGTGGTTGTAGTCATCAAAAGAAAACTCAGGCAACTTACGACTCTTAGAAGAAGATTTTGAAGATATTTTTTATTATGAATGAAAAGGTTTTTATGCAAATAAAGAATAAGCAGTGGATCTGCCCTGGTGACCACCAAAAGCTCCTCAAAGCAGTGGTCTAGGACACACTGCTCTGATACCACTTGTTGATCCCACTAGTCAAACCTATTGCGATGCGGAAGCTTGAATAAACTATCTTAGATAAAACCTTTTATGTCAACAAAGTAAATAAAACAATAAGAGTATAAAGCAGTAAGTAAGACCGGATATATAGTGGTTCGGATGATCCTACGTCCACTCTCCCTTTTCAAAGGGGCCTTACTATCAACCAACCAACTTACTATCATTGGAATTAACAAGTACCAGCACCTTATTACAACCTTTAGATCTAACTTCAATCTAAAGCACCAACAACTACAACCTTGTCTATAGAGATGAACAGGTTGAGTTTATAATACAACTACAAAACTCCTTAAGAGTAGATAAACGTAAGTGCGTATAGAGTACTGATTATAATGTAAAATGATAAAGCTTGAGTGTTCTTCGCGCGTATGTGTAGAGCTTTCTTTATGCCAGCACTCTTGTATTTATATGGAGGATTAGAGAAATAGCCGTTTGAAAGCTAATCCAATCAGATCCCTATAAATGGAAGTTTCAATCAATCAATTCCCTAATTGATTGATTGGGTTGGTGAGATCCTTTGGATTGATTCTTCATTTGACTTTCCAATCCGATCTTCAATCAGTATTAATTACACCAACAATTGGAAAACTTCATCGGTCAAACTCTAATTCTTCCAGAGTAGACATACCAGATGACCCAGAGGTCCTCTGGTCCAGAGTCGATTGTGAAACAGTCAGTTCCTCAGATTCAGGAGATGATTCTAAGGCACTTTTATTTCACCAGAATCGTCTGGTTCTGGGGATACTTCTCTACCTCTGATCTGATCTTCTCTGGTAAAGTCTGCTGGTCGAGTCTTCTGGTGACTCTTCTGGTGAAGTCTTCTGGTCTGGCAGTTCCCCCTAAACTAAGTCCTAATCTAGATCCTCATCTGGCTAACAGGTCCAGATGGTCCTATTACATATTCTGGTTTGTTTCTAATTCATCAAAACTCACAACTTTTATCCTAACAATAAGAAAGGGAAAAGGAGGCAAATGTTGAAATTAGCGAAGAATTAAAGCCCCTATATGTAAATTAAGTGATAGGTATGGGCGGCGGATGATGTCATAACTGCCCACGTCGCTTTGAAAACTGCATCTCGGGAAACGAACCGACGTCAGGTCAAAAGTCGTGCCCCACTGGTCGCCGAATATTCCCGCTTAAATTTTTTAATCCCAGTTGCTCACCTTTAGCCATAAAATACAACATGCCAACTATAGATTAACTTAAATTAGTTGATTCTCATCCTAATAAAATGTCAAGCTAGGGTGCAATTGTTGGTAGGCGACCAGCCGAGCAGTAGGATTAAGACAACTAAAGGTAAAGATAAACAAATAAAAGGTGATTAAGGCAAAAATATCAAAAGAGGCGAACATCTGGGTATCAAGTACAAGACATAGAGAAGCAAATAGCTGGTCAAAAGTCAACGGAAGCTGAGCAAGCAGCTCTAGAAAAAAGATCCAAGTACCCACTTTAAAGACGAGCAGGCGAGCAAGAGGGCACCTCGGAGAACAGTCAATGATCGCACTAATTAGGCATTGTATTAGAAGCAAACAAGTGTCTTAACCCTTGTCATTGTATAAAATACAATAGCTTAGGATTAAACAAGTGCCTAAACACTTCTCAACATGTAAATTAGAGTAACTAAGAAGGTGACACCTCATGCTTGCTTGTAGTCTATAAATATCCTCTCATGAGAGGAAGAAAATAGGTTCATTTATTCAAAAAGTAGTCAAACTCTTGCAATTTTATTCCTTGATCTTTACTTATTTAATCCAAGTAATTAAGCCTTGTTTGATGACCTTTCTTAGCTTAAACAACCACTAAATATTCATCTTGATCAAAGGTCATCAACACATACAAAGACATTGTTTTGAAGCGTTTCAAGTTTGTACCTTTTAGGCACGGAATCCATCGGCCCCTACATATTATAAATAGGAGATGATTATTTCATCTTCAGTCGATGTTTTACGTGTTCCATGAGTTGGAAAAATTGAGAGCAATAAATATTTTCTTTCTCCCTTATATTATTAAATTGTTCGTGAGCGCTTCCCACCGTCGAACGAATAAGGCGAAGAGGGAATACTTGAGAAGGCTTTTACGGTTGATAGGATCATTACGCTTGTCCCGTTTATCTCGGTTGGACGTCGCTTTAAGAGGTACGTATTCACGTAAAATTTTTAGTTTTTCCGCCGTAGAATTTTATGTGATAATATTCATATACATTATATTTTGTTGTTGGATTAATTATTATTTGAATTAATTTAAAATTAATTAATGCTAGTAATAATTGGGTTTAAATTCGTAATTAAATTTCATCCTGAATAGATCCGGGTACCCGGATTTCCCCAACATTGCCCTACTACTGCTGAAAAGTTACCTTTGCTATTACTCAAAATTGCATTTAACACGGGGTAACTTTTTAATGATAACAGGAATAACTTTTCAGTAATAGTAAGAATTTTTTTAAAAAAATAATTTGAGTTGGACAGTGCACAAGAGACTTACTCTTTCATATAAGATATCAACTTATTAATCAATATTTTTTAAGGGTCAGTTGGATCACTTAATTTAAAAAAAAAAATTATACCATTTATAATTTTTATTAGTAATTATTAATTCAATAAACTATTGAAAATAAACTAATTATATATATATATATATAAACCAGGTGGCTTAGCCCACCTGGCCACCGGGTTCCTCACTCTAGTGAGTGACCCGGGTTCGATTCCCTCTGGGAACGAATTATGGGAGTCATAAGGTGGGCTTGGAGATTTCTTGGAGTATTTGGTGAATTGGTGAACTAATCTAACTACTAACAACTAACATTTACCGATAAAAAAAAAAACTAATTATATATAAAATTTTGAAATTATGAAGAAAAATTTATATAACATTTTATAAATTTGATTTTATGTGCATTATTGAGACTCAACTAGTTAATAGTAGGTTGTGTGAGCCAGTTTCAAGGCGAGATAGTGTGTAATTAAAAAGATGTTTTAACACTTTAGAAGAAGTAAATGTTAATTTGTGCTAATTGAGAACTAAGAATGACAATGAAGTATGGTGGAACGATTAATTTAAAATAGAGTTTTCTATATTGTAAAAATGATATATAACATGAAATTAAGATATGAATTGAAACATATTAGAAGCATGGTTATAAAATTTTATTCTCAATATAAGATGTTGATATTGGTAGGAATTTTTAATTGAGTTATTATATTGTATTTTATATTATAATTTATCAATGTATATTGAATTTTTTTTTTACTATAATGTTGAATTATTGTTATTTATATTATACTTTGAAAAATATAGGAATATATTATATTTATATATATTATGTTCCCCCTTCTTGTGATTACTTTCCACCTTTCCTTTTTCGTCTGTTTGAAAAATGATTTTCACACCTTTACAATATCCTCAATTTTACACAAAATATCATCATTTTTAGACTCGCATCTACACACAATTCAACTCATTTATTTACTTTATATTAAAAAGTTTAAGAAGTTATCTCTCAAATCTCCACTTGATAGTTCACTTTTTTATTTCGAGTGTGTGGGATGGAGAGAGTATAATATATAAAACAGGGCACGAGCGAGAGTCTGAATAGGCTGGAGTAGGACGAAAGGAGACTAGCAATTCCTCTAGTGAGGTTTCATCCTAAAACTAATTGGTGATAGAAGGAGTAGACAACTTGACTTATAAACTAGTAAACTAGTCTCATTTTTTTTAATATTCAATGCGGAACAACTCACATGTGTAATTTATCATATTTTCAATATTGTTAGTTTATCTTTTTTTTTTTTACTTATTGAACTTGAGTTCAAGCCGATCTTTAGACTATATTAAATATAATTTATGTTCAAATTTATTTGATACCTATGTTAAATCAAACTCAAACAAACTTCTGCGGAATGATCTCTATCGAATAGTTTGATTTGATTCTCAATCCTAATTGTCATCCATACCATGAATCATTTCACACATAAAGACTTTGAACCTCATTAATCATATAAAACATTAAAATTCTAATCCGTCATCATATTTAATACGTTAAAATAATTTCATAATAAAATTATTATAAACTTATTTTACATAAAACTTTGTCCTATTGAATAACTTGATTTGATTCTCAATCTTAATTGACATCTCTATGAATCATCATACATAAAAATATGAACCTCATTAATTATACTTCCTTCGATTCATTTTATATTGACCCAAACAGAATGACACAAGTGTTAATAAAAGAGTTGTTTATTAGGAGTATGCATAGAGTGAAATTGGTTTATATATGAATCACTGAAGTGTATTAGTTGTTTTCACTGAATAATATTAATTGTTTTTACTGAAGAGTATTAGGGGGCGTTTGGTTCGCTGGATTGGGTGGGACTAAAGTTTTAGTCCCACTCAATCCCATGTAATATTGCGTTTGGTTCGCGGGTTCACGGCCCGGGATAAAATTGGGGCCCGAATCATAAACCTACTCAATCCATCAAATGAGGGACTAACTAATCCCTTAGGGATGGTGGGACTCCATAGTCCCATGCTTTAAAAATGATTTATTGCACTTTAAACTCACTTAATCATTCAATCCAAACACACATTCCTCCTCAAATAATCATATCTAATCAAATGTCATTTAATTCAATCCCATCTAATCAATCCCATCCCGTGAACCAAACGGCCCCTTACTGGTTTACACTGAAGAGTCTTGGTTCATTTTCACTGAACAACTAAGACTCTTTAGTGTAAATCAGTAATACTCCTCAGTAAATACAACTAATACTCTTCAATGAAAACCACTAATACCCTTCAGTGATTCATGTATAAATCAATTTCACTTACTTTGTCGTTTATTAGTATTTGTGGTATAAAATTATTTTTTGATAAAGATAAAAGAGTTCTTTAAACTTTTTATAGAGATGTAATTTATTTTTTAATATTTTGGAAAAGTGGAAAACCTTCATGCCATGAAAAAAAAAAAAATTATAATCTAAAATTAACGGATGAGTATTAAACATTAAAACTCTGATCCATCGTGGGGGGCGCGCATGCTCATATATTGGTCCATCTGTCAAAAAATTGAAACAAATTTATTAGCAGCATCTGTAAATAAAAAAAAAATGTAAATTAAAATGAAAACCCTAATTTGTCGTTGGCTGCTACTTTCCACGACTGAAGGGATAAAAAAGCACGCACACACATAGTGTGAACGCTACTTTTTCCACATGGACGATAGTACAAAGGCTTTGTATTTTTCCAAATATATTAACATCTCTTTCAAGTGTGAACAACCTTCCCTTTCAGACCCAACCAATACTCCAAATTCCAACACACCCCTCTTTCTACGTAATTAACTACCAATTTATTACTAAATCTTTTTTTCAAATCTAACCTCTAGATTTTGTTTCATTGCATTGCATTGCATTGCGTAGCGTTGATGAAAGGGGCCCCATCTCGCCATCTTTATAAGTTTTGGAAATTTGCTCCTAATGAATTCATAGCTTTGAGATTTGATTCCCTATTTCTTTCAAGATTTAAATATATTCGAGGAAATAAATGAGTTAACGGTTACTCAACTCTAACTCTCCTATAAAATTTATTCAAACTAAAAAATTAATATTATCACATATATTTACTAATATCGTTATACTTATAAACTAATATTATGGTATAAATTGTCATGATACCAATAAATACAAATAATGATATCAGTGTTCTAAAATAATTCATTTTGTTTAACCAACCATATCAGTAATGACCTAAAAGCTTGGTGAACTAACTTCTAATCGCTAACAACTAATATTTACCGGTAAAAAAAAAAAAAAAGCCCTAACAGCTTTCTGGTTTGGATATTCAAATAATTAATTCTACTTTTTTGTATCCATCTATGTAATTTATTAGCGTCTAGCCTTAACCACAGCTGGATAAGTTAGCATGTCGCATTAGTTAAGTATCCTAAATTAAACAAAGGGGTAAGCTAGTTTGATTGGATAGTCAAACTTAGTGAAGGGAATTGAGATTAAGACTAATCCATCCCATTGGTTAAACATATAATTGAAATTGTCGGACAAGACGTGACTTACACTAATATTGTCTCCATTCAAGTTATATTTAATCATCAGATGATCTAAGCTTGAAATACCAATTCTAATATAATAAGAAAATAAAATACCTTCCACTCGGATGTATGACTTCAATATTTTTAATAAAATGTTATTTAAGTAGTCATATATATGTAATTTCATTAATTAATTATAATTCCTTTGCATTTGCTCTTTTTTATTTTATAATTTCATATTATAAAATATGCCTACCAAAAATATATTAATGTATCACAAATATTCAAATTCAATACACATATATTTAAAATAAAATAAAAACTTCAAACCAACTAAAACAAGTTGATCATATTTTAGATTTTAAAAGATCTGTTTTAGGTATTCATTATAAATGTCAAATTAGTGATGGTAATAAAATACTTTTTTTTTCAATTATATGTGATCTATAAAAAAACTTAGTCTTGTATACATTAGATGTACAGTGTAATAAATTACAAGAGACTTTACTTCTAAAAAGTATTATGTTTAATTTGAATCTAAAAAAAAAGTTTTATCTGAACATATTATTGAACACACAAAATATAATAAAATAAACGAAAATGCTTCCTTTTCAAATTTTATATTTTTGACACATAGTATTTTTTTAGTTTAAAAAAAAAACTATATCTAAAGTCAATTGGCTATAACATGAAACCCTTGGCTCTCAAGTAATTGAAGGATCCAAATGAAAAATAAGTAAGAGTTTCATAGACAACGACTTGATTAATAAAATCCATCTTAATGGGGTGGAATTCATCAACTCAACCCTATCTTATCTCTAATAATTCTTGATCATGGTCTTGAAAGTCCAGTATTATTGTTACATATGGAAATTGACTAAAAAAATCTATCCCAATATATATTATATCCTAACAAAATAAGTAACAAAATCTAGCATGTCACCAATTAAGCATAGAGAATAGAAATTGGGAAGTCCCTTGAAAATTCAAGACAGGGGCCGGTTTTTGTTTCAAAAGGACATAATATATTTAGTTGGGGTGGCCCCATTTCAACAGACCATCACTTGAATTCTATCTACCAACATTGTAGTACTTATTTAATTTTTGGGGTTCCCAATAGTCTTTATTGCAAGTCGTATTTTGTTTTCTAATTTATGGACTATGGTATTAATTTAGTGGTGGGAGCTTTAAGATTTAAAAGTGTGATATTTTATAGATTTCAGGTTCGAAATTCACGAGGTGCGATTAACTCCTGAAATGAATCAATCCACACAGAACAAAACTCTGGTTTGAAATGGGGTCCCTCGCTAGTAGACGTTGAGCTATGAATCCCCCAAATTAGTCGGTCAATGAACCGAATACCAAAAAAAATAGTTAATCAAAAAGCTTGAACCTTAAACGATTTTTTTTATTTAAATAAACACTTAAATTTTTATTTAGTTTAAGATCAAATATGCCCTTCAAGTAATTATAGTTTCTCGACTTAATATGAGCCCTTATAATTTAATTTTTAGGAAATTGACATTTAATAGTTTATCTAGTTAATGACAAACTGTTATATAAAATATTCTACGGATATAGGATTTGTAGAATAATTCATATTTAAGAAATTGCGGATCTTAATCGGGTTGGATCGGGTTTGGAACATTTTTTCTAAAATTTCGCGCGAGTCAAATTTTAGGATTTTCGCTCTCAAACTGTGTTACTATAAGGGCAAATACATGTTATTGAAATGCAAAATGTGTGTTACTATTAGACTAAATGTTATTTTTTCATCAATTTTTTGTGTTTTTACTGAAATAAATATTTTTCCATTCAATATAAGAGCAAAATGTATGTTATTATCTATTCAAATATAGATTTTCACAAATATTTATTTATTTTTACAAAAATAATTATTCTTTCATACAATAACACATGTAAGGTAGTGAAAAATGTATTACTATAATAACATAAATGTCTTACTCAATGGATAAAGATGTGTTTGCATATATACATAAAATCACTACAAAAAAAATCATGTTTAGTGACAAAAAATATTAGTGACAATTGAATATTTGTCACTAAAAATATACGTAGGGTGACAATAATTTATTATGTCACAAAATATCATAACATGTGATAATTTGTGACAACTTTGTATGTTGTCAATATTATATTGAATATTTGTCACTAAAAATATACGTATAGTGACAATAATTTATTATGTCACAAAATACCATAACCTGTGATAATTTGTGACAACTTTGTATGTTGTCAATATTATATTTAATATTTGTCACTAAAAACACACGTGTAGTGATAATAATTTATTATGTTACAAAATACCATAAGTTGTAATATCTAGTGACAATTTTGTATGTTGTCAATATTTTATTAAATATCTGTCACTAGAAATAGATATATAGTGATAATATTTTATTATGTTACAAAATATCATTAATTTATGATAGTTTGTGAAAACTTAGTACACTATCGATATTTTATTGAATATTTATCATTAAAAATACACACATAGTGACAATAATTCATTTAGTTACCAAATATCATTATTTTAAGTTAATTTGAGACAATTTTATACATTGTCAAATTTTTATTGGATATTTATCACTAATACACATATAGTGATAATAATTTAGTATGTTACAAACTAACTTAGTTGAGATTATTAACGACAATTTTGCACATTGTCAATATTTTATTGAATATGTATTACTAAATATATATATATATATATATATATATATATATATATATATATAATGACAATAATTTATTATATTACAAATAACATAACTTATTATAATTAGTGACAATTTTGTATGTTGCCAATATTTTTTTATCACTAATGCGAATAACTTAGTTGGCGGAAAAGACGCCATTGTCACAAATGGAATTACAAATAGTTACAATATTTGGATTAATACTACTTATTCAATTTTCTTTTACAATATAATATTTTTATTCCAAGATTAGCAGAGATAGTGATGTGATGTCATAAACAAATTATAAAAAAAAAAACTTTTACAAAATAAAATATTTTATTAAAAAATTATCTAATTTTTAATTAATCTGAAAATGACCTTTAAATGTGAAAAATCAAAATGTTTTAAATTAAACTAAATTAGTGAAAATATCTAATAAATTTTTTAGATAATTAAAAAATATATCTTCAATTATATAGTAATCACATAAAGCTTTGAACAAATTAAAAGATATATATATATATATATATATATATATATATATATATATATATATATATCAATCATTTGAGTTATTTCTAAACTTCATGAAGAATTTTTTTAAACGAACATAAAAAAATTATGGTATAAATTTGTTTAATTGATATGAAAAATTACCAATTGAATGTGAAACATAATTTAAAATTTTCTAATAATTATAAAATAATGAAATTATTTTAAATAATATGATAAATTTAAAAAGATAAAGTTGAAATATAAAAAGATGGAAATTTAAACCTATATATGTTAATACATTTTAAAATATTAATCAATTAAAATATAAGTAGATTCAAATTTGCAATTTACAAAGAAAAAAAAATCCACCTCTTTTGTTAATTTCAATTCTTTAGAAAATTTTCACATTTTATAATTAATTTTTAGACTTAGTATATAATTTTTACACCTTCATCTTATATATTATTCATTGAGTAAATTCAGTTAACTTTCATGTTTTTTAAATATATTTTGTAATTATTATTTATTTAATATTCGATTTGTAATAAAATGTTGATTTGTTAGTATTCAATCGTCGAATCAAATTTAATAGAATTTAAATAATTATTTATATTTACATTCTAATATTGAATAGATTCCTTAATATTAGAATTAAAATATTGAAACAAATAAAATCAAATAATAATTGAATTTGAAAGCATGATAAATTCTTAATATTTAATCATTATTAGATTACATAATTTGAATTTGATTATAATTTCCGTATTTGAATTTCAAATATTGAATCAAATCAAATATATTTAATTTTTAATATTATAAAAAGAATATGTATAGGATGAAATTGTTTAATACATGAATCATTGAAGGGTATTAGTTGTTATCACTAAAGAATATTAGTTGTTTTCAATGAAGGGTATTAATTGTTTTCACTGAAGAGTTTTAGTTTGTTTTCACTTAACAACTAAGACTCTTCAGTGTAAACTAGTAATACATTTCAGTGAGAACAATTAATATTGTTTAATGAAAATAACTAATACCCTTCAATGATTCATGTATGAACCAATTTCACCATGTACTTAGCCTTATAAAAAAATTCAAATACCAAATCAAATCAAATTGAATACATTTTATTTTTAATATTTAAATTGCAATACCAATTTAATTCTTAATATTTGAATTAAATACCCAATTGATTCATTAAATTCAATTTCGAATAACGAATAAATTTAAATAGAATACATCTAATTCATTTTTAAATATTTATATTAAAGATTGATAATTAGGCCAAAATCTAAATCATATGTAATAGGATCAACTAATGAGCAATGTTAGTCAGCTTTGTATAATCAGTTGGTAGGGTGGGTGTGGGGGGGGGGGGGGGGGGGGGGGGAGGGGGTTGAATTTTAACAAGTGAATTTTAAATATTTATAGTACGTACAATTATAAAATAAATTATACTGCTTCTGTTAACAAATAATAATATATTGATATTTATAATTATTTCGGTGTAAATTGTACATTAAAATCTATAAAATCTTAAAACATGTCTCTCTTACATATTCACAATAGCTAATGAATATGTAGTTTATTTAAGAGTATGTATAGCGTGAAATTGATTCATATATGAATCATTGAAGGGTATTAATTGTTTTCACTTAAAAATATTAGTTGTTTATACTGAAGAGTATTCGTTGTCTACATTAAAGCGTCTTAGTTTATTTTTAGTAAACAAATTCTTCAGTATAAACAACTAAAACCCTTTAGTGAAAACAATTAATATTCTTCAGTAAAAACAACTAATATCTTTCAATGATTTATGAACCATTTTCACTATATACTTTGTCTTTATTTAATTTTGTTTAGCAATTTTATTTTTAGTATGTACTTGCAATATATAAATAATCCACATATCAGAAATTTTTTCTCTTGGTTTAGTCTAGGTTTTTTTTTTTTTTTTTTTTTTTTTTTTTTTTTTTTAAGTTTGATTGTATATCACTAACAAATAATCTTTAAAAAATAGATAAATATCTTAATCTACTTAATAAAAACACTTAAAAATTGAGATTAATTAGAAAAGTATTATTACCAAGTAAGAAGTCGACAACAGAAGTACATAGATTGATACAAAACATGTTGCTACATAGGCAATATGAGGGCAAATTTATGTAAATGTGGCAAATTGCAGGTGGAATGGTGTAAATATGGGATGTGAAAAAGTTTTTACGTTTATAGGGTGGATCGTTTCTTGGAATGGCGATCTACCAGAAGGATCGCCTCCCGTAGTACCGATCCACGCACAGTTTTGACACGTCGTAGATCGCATATACCAGTGGTGATCTAGCCCGACCAAAACTGACGCATGCCTTGCACGCGTGTTGACTCATGTTTTGTCTTTTAGTGGTGAGTTTGTGCTTGCTAGCTGTTCGTGGGTTTCCCAAGCTTGTGTCTTGCTTGTGCCATCATTAATCCTACAAGAGTCTTATCCCATCATTCTGCAATTCCATGACTTGTATTTTGGTTTATTATGGTGGAGCCCACAAACATGCCTCTATATACACAAACCCACGTCTTTCTCCCCCAATTCATTATTCCACCTCTTTCCTTCTTTCATCTTCAGCAAGCAGAACTATAGCCTAAAATTCAAGAAAGAAAAATCTGTCCTAAAACTTCAGTTACCCCAAAAAAAAAAGTCATACTTACAGGAAAAAAAAAATCGGTTGTTGTCCATAAACAAAGAAAAAAAAAATTTGCCCTCCAAAATACAAATTTACAGTCTCACGTACTTGACGAGTTGGTGTTTTGCTATCTACCTGAGGAGTACAGACACTACAATCAAGAGGTAAATTCTTTAAAAAAAAAATTATATTTTAGAATTATTTTGCATGTATTTTTTTTTTAATAGTGAATATATGTAGTGCATATTTTTTTTTTATAATAATGAACAAAACATTATTGTAGCGAAAGTTAAATTGTGGCTCACCTAATAATTAATAAATTGCAGTGTATGTAGGAACACAAGAGGGAATGGAATAAATTTATTTCCCCTTCTTTCCTTTCTATGTTATTATTATTATTTTTTTTTTTGTTAGTCTGAGTAATGCAGTAAGATTGTTGCAAAAAGATGAAAACTTAGATTGGTGCAATTTCGTAAGTCATTGTTTGTAATATAATATTAATATAAGAATGAAACAATATCAAAATTATCACTTTTTTTATTATAATACGGTCCAAACATCCCATATTCTCAACCTATTAATATCATATTTATATACATAATGGTAGGTGCAATTTTATGTATAAATGAGGGAGTGTTCGAATTCGTCCAAAAAATATACTCCTCCTATTTTACTACTGCGATCATAATAATACAAAATTAGTAGTATTAAAATATTTACAGTTATATTGATAATATTATTGAATTAAAAAAATCTTAAATTAATAATAATCAATGTACGAAAACTTAATTATGAATTAAAATGAAAAGATATTGTTATATTGATAATATTATTGAATTAAAAAAATCTTAAATTAATAATAATCAATGTAGGAAAACTTAATTTGGAATAAAAATGAACAGATACTTGGTCCTTAGGGCTCGAACCTGTGTCATTAGTTATTATTAGTTATTAGTTAAAATTTTCATTGATATAATTATTCCTAGAATGATCTTCAAAAAGTAGAGGTGTTATTTCACGTTTTATCTTCTTTTGAATTGACCCTGATGTAATGTAGGCATTCCTGATGACTTTCCTATGTTCCCTTTTTCCTGAATAAAATTTTAACTTGTCCGATAAAAAAAAATTATTATTAGTTAAAAACCCTATTGCAACTTTCGAAACCAACAGACCAACTTCAGATTATATGATAATATGGAATTTATATCTCTATATTTTAAGGTTTTAGAAAATTCCAGGGAGCCTTTTTATATTAAATTGAAACATTTTTCTTTATTCTTTATATTAAATTGAAACATTTTTCTCTATATATTCTAAGGTTTTAGACCAACTTCACTGCTTGTATCTATTCTTATTAAATTTACTAAAGAATTTTTCTTTATTAAATTAAATTGAAACCATCCAACAATTTCCTTTTTATATATTTTTATAAAAAAACTAGTGTATTTAGTGTATAAAAAAATCTAGACTTAATATATATATATATAGTGTATAAAACAAAACTCTAGATTACGCGTCATGATTTTATATGCGTAGTTGATTTTGTGCAAAAAAATAATATAACTTACTTGATTAAAATTTAATTTTTGCAATCATAGAAAAATTAAAAAATTGAATTTTCTTGAATAATTTTAAAATTCAATTTTTTTCTAAATGTATGTTTGATTAGATTAGGTATTAATATTTATAAGTGTGTTGTGTAATTGAAGATATGTCAATCTCTCGTGATATTGGAATCCTCGTGCGCTCTTGCGGAGCTGTTATTGGAACAAGAAGAGTTGATCGTACGCTTGATTTCTACGATCTATTACGTGCGTTGTCTGAGATCACGGGATTAGATTTGCGAGTGTATTCTTTGAATGTGTCTTGCATAATAAATAATGGGAATACCTCGTCTAGTTATCCTATTAGGAACAACAACGACCTTCGATTTTTCTTCCATCCACAAGCCGGGCTCAATTCCGTTGAGCTATTGGTGGAGGTTGAAATGAAGGTGCAGTACCCAGCATCCCATGGTCAGTTGGAGAACCAGTATTATCCTTCTGAATGGTCAGACCGTGGCGGTGCTAATATGGATAAACCTTCATTAGTTGCATATGAGGCCCCGCAAGTGAACCATAATGAGTGGGGTGCTTGGGAAGATGAGCCCCACCAATGTTTAGGGTCCAGTCATGCCGGTGGTTCAGATCCTAATATTGGATCTTCTGGTATCACTAAGATGGCCCCTGCTGGCACCTCCATAGCTGATATAGAGGGTGATCTATATCCAGACTTTACTTGTAATTCTGAACCAAGCGATAATGGTTCTGAGGACGAGGGGCCTTCTGATGAGGATGATACCGCTCCTTGGATGTCAAGTGTACCAAATTCTCTAATGCCAAGAGTGAGACCTCATCCAAATTTGGTTGGAGTGCCATTTTTTGACAGGTCATGTAATGATGTACCTGTTGATTCACTAGGCGTTCCAAGTAGTGATCGGGGCTATGATGCGGATGATGGAGTTTTGAGGTTAGGGATGATCTTCAAAGACAAAGATACTGTGATCAATGTCGTGAAGGATTACTCGATCCGACATGCAAGACGTGAGTACAGAGTCGAAGAGAGTAACTCGAAGTCAATGAAGTTGGTGTGCAAGCAGAACTATGCTAGTGAAAATGATAATTGCTCGGCATTGCAACATTGTGAGTGGCATTTACGCGCCTCATACCGTAAAAGATTCGGTCATTGGGAAATCACTAGGTTGGGACCGCCACATACCTGTCTGATGGATATTGACTCACGCAGTCATTCAAATCTCTGTAAAAACTTGCTTGCAGCTGACTTGGAGAGTCTCATACAAGTTGAACCAGCATATGACGTCAAATGTGTCGTGGAGCATGCAGATAAGAAATATAATTACACTATTTCATATCAAAAGGCATGGCAAGCGTTGAAACGTGCTAGGGAGAATGTGTTTGGAACTTGGGAGAGTTCATGTCAGTATTTGCCCAAGTATATGAGGGCCTTGCAGAAATACAATCCCGGGACCATTGTGGAGTGGAAGCACAAGGATACGATTGAGCGGAATGTGCACACGTTGAGATATGTCTTCTGGGCATTCAAGCCATACATTGAAGCATTCATGCACTGTCGCAAAATACTTTGTGTAGATGGTACTCACCTTTACACTAAGTATAAACATAAATTGCTGATTGCTAAAACCCTTGATGCCAATCAGAAGATCATTTCAGTAGCATATGCCATTGTTGACGATGAAAGTTATAAGTCTTGGAAATGGTTTCTTAATATGTTAGCCACACATGTTGTCGGTGATATAGAGGGGGTATGTCTTATTTCCGATAGGCATAAGGGTATACTGAAGGCAGTGAACGAAGTCCCAGCATTTTCACCACCAAGAGGAGTGCACCGTTATTGTTTAAGACATGTTGCTTCAAATTTCAATACTCAGTTCAAGAGTCAAAAGCTGAAGGATTTGTGTTATATTGCGGGAAGAGCATTGTCTGTAAGACATTTTGAGATAAGGATGAACGAAATTCGAGTTTTAAGTGAAGAAGGTCATGAGTATCTACGAAACATCGATCCTACCAAGTGGACATTTTGCCATGATGGAGGTCACCGTTTTGGTGTTATGACAACTAATATCTCTGAATGCATCAACGGTGTTCTTAAGGGTGCACGACGCCTCCCAATCACAGCCATTGTCAGTGCAACTTTCACACGATCCAAAAATGTATTTATGGAACGTGCTAAAGAAGCAGGAATTTTAGTGTTGAGAAACCGGATGTGGCCTGATCATGTTAATGACAAGTTTGATTCAGCGCAACGAGAGGGGATGAAATATCTGGTAGACCTTTTTAATCATGAGGTGGGATTTTACATTTATTTAATTTTTTTTTTTTATAACATGTGACAGATGCTTCTACATCAATGGGGCAACAATATAGAGCACCTCCGTCTGAATTTTTGGGTAACACACAACCAACTACATACGGTATGTAATTCAATATTATCAAAGTTACAATAATTAATTAAAATTATTTAAGAAATTATATTTTTTTATTTATTTATTATATATGCATATCACTGTTAATTTGATAGCAGCTTGACAATCAAATGAGGGGGCGCCTCAACCTACGCCTCAAACACATTATGGGTTACCCTCATTTGGACATGGAGCTTACACACAACCTGCTGGAGATGGTATGCAAGTTACTAAACCCCGAAATTACACTAATAAATAGTATTTTTTTAAGAGATTATGTTTATTTATATATATATATATATATATATATATAATATAATATATTATTGTTAACTTGATAGTTGGTTGGGGTAGCTATGAGGGGGTACCTCAGTCTGCTTCTACACTGACGTTCCAACAGGAGGTGTCTCAGCCCAGTTTTCAGACACCTTATAATGAACCAGGTATGTAATATCAACTTATATAAGTAAATGTATATCTTGTAAAATATATTATTGATCTATATTCACTAAATATGTGACAGATCTTCTTACATCATGGAGTAGTTCATTTACTCAAATATTAAACACGGGTATTGATTTGAATACCTATTATCAACCTCAATTCGAACCACAACGCCCAAATTACAGCTCAACGCCTATACCATTTGTGGGCACAAGTGAAAACCCTGGACCAAGCCAAGATGAACAACCACCTCGTCGTGGTCATCGTGATAGACGTCCGACACAATGTGGCACGGGTGGTCATTTACGTCGTCACTAATTGTATGATATTATGTATATATATTTATTTTAATTGATAATTTTTTTTTATGTCTGTAATTTTAAATACCGCTACTTGTCATTAAATTTATACATTATTATTACTTTATTCATTTCCAAATAATTGTCTTTTTTAACAATTTTTAAAATAATACTCCCTCCGTCTCAATTTTATTTTTCCATTTGACATTTTTTTAACTTTAAAATGAGACTTAATTTAATATTTAAATGCATAAAATAGTTTTTTCATGATGATGTGTTATTCAATTTAAGTGCATAAAACAAAATAAATATATTTTTATATAATTATTAGTGAAATGAGATGTATTTTAGAAGTGTTTAAATAGTGCAATGAAAAAATAAAGTGTTACAAGCTAATTAATTAAATACCGAGCGAAGCTACGTTTATCTTAGGAAATACATGAATATTTATTATACATAAATTAAAGTAATAATAATGCCGAAAAACGCTACTTGAGAGCAAGTATATGAATATTAATTAAAGTAATAATTAGGGAGTATATGAATATTTATTATTATTAAAAAAATAACGTATAAAAATTGCATGCATAAATGCACGGAATAAGACAAAACATGAGTCAACATGCGTCAGTTTTGGTCGGGCTAGATCACCACTGGTATATGCGATCTACAACGTGTTAAAACTGTGCGTGGATCGGTACTACGGGAGGCGATCCTTCTGGTAGATCGCCATACCCACAAACGATCCACCCTATAAACGTAAAAACTTTTTCACATCCCCTATTTACACCATTCCACTTGCAATTTGCCCCATTTACATAAATTTGCCCAATATGAGTAAGCATGTAGTATGTTACCTCAAATAATAAAAATGATTTGTTACACATATCTCAAGGACGATTGAAAATTTTAAAAAATTCTTTGAACAATTACTTTTGAAATCTCTATATAAATACATATCAAACCTTCAGAATAAGGTTAAGAAAATTCTACCAAATTGATAAACGTTCAAGTATCAAAACATTAATTCAAATTGAATCAAATATCTTATTTATAATATTCTTATTTTTAAATTCTGAATTGAATTTGGATTTAAATTAGATTCTTAATATTCGATTAATTAGAAAAATCAAATTGAACTGAAAATATTGGGTATCTTATTATTTGAATTATATAACCAAACTTATTTGTAATATTTGAGGTCACATACAAGTACAATATATTTGATTTTTATATTTCAATTTTTAATATTAAATTGAGTCTTAATTTAAATTTAAATACCGAATCAAATAAAAGAAAAATCAAATATATTTATTTTTTAATATTAAAATTCTAATACCAAAATGATTCATAATATTTGAACTCAAATATGTGATTAAGTTGAATTGATTTTATTTGACTCTTAACATTCTAGTTTTTTTTTTTTTTAAGATGACTCTTAACATTCTAGTTGATTATCTATATACATATATTTGAATTTGAATATCAGATAAATTTTTAATAACTTAAATCTAATATTACTAAATAAATTAAAATATATTTAATTCTCAATATTTGAATTTTAAAAAGAAATTAAATGAAATATACGTGTAGATATCACATTTCACATATCACATATCACATATTCATTCTTCACGTCTCCACATCTCCACGTCTCTCTGGTCATGTTCATTTCCTTCCTTCAGGCAATGTACCATCCGTTTTGATTTTTTTCAATTCCCTCCAAAAAAAATTATAATTCCCTCTGCGATAGATTTTCATTAGCTCCCCCCATAACTTTGTTCAAATTCCTCATTTGTTTCGATCAATTTTCTATATTTTAAATTAGTTTCCTCTTTCAATTATCTTCTTTAACTTGACACTTTCTCTCTTTGTCTCCACCGAAAGACGAGAGATTAATCTGATGACGATGATAAAGCCACTACTGAACTCTGAACGACGAAATATTAATCTGGAAGAGCCAAAGTTGCTTGGTCTGAATCCAGGGTCCAGTGAGAGGGTCCGTCTGATGAACATTTTTTGATTATTTACTTATAATTGCTCTGTCCTTGCTAATTGTGGTGCTTCATTTGAACCCTGCGTTATAATTGTCTTTTCTGTTTACTCTGCAGGCTCTGTTAAAGTCTGGCCCTTATATTGTCAATCTGTTTTTCCTTCTCTCCTTGTCTCCAACTCCGATAATAATAAGATTGTCCCAAGCCAATTCACAGTGCAACAAATGCGAACAATGGTTGCTAAAAAAGTATCAAGTGTCGCAAACACAGAAGCTGCACCAATACCATTCAATGTGGGACGTGGTTAATGATTACAATTTTAAGTACTTTATGATTTTGATTAGTGGAGACAAGGAGAGGATTGGTATAACTTATATTATTTTTAAATAATAATTTATTGAGATAATTTGTTGCAGGTTTATCAAAATGATTGTGACTAAAGACGATAACGAGGTGTTTAATGGTGTCATTGTCGTTCATTTGCTTTACCCTCATTGTTGCTTAACCTCTGGTGAACAACTAGACCTCTTTCAGTAGTCATGGCATCCTTACGTCCAACAAATAGAAAGAGATGATTTTTGTCTAAAGCGCAAGGTGGAGAAGAATAACAAAAAAAAGGGCGCAATCGCACGTGTCCTATAGATATTTTTTTAAAATTAATTTGCACTTTTATGCTTAGTGTTATGTTTTTATCATGTAATTAATTTTATATGTAATGTTGATGAATAGCGATATTCTATTTTTTATTTATTTTTAATATTAAAATATTGACATTGACTATTTTTTAATTATTATTATTATTATTATTCCATTAAAATTGATCCAAACATTTTAATACAAAAATAAATAAAATGAATGAGGTTTTTAGATTTTAACATCACAATTGAACAACACATATTAGGTTTAAGTGATAAGAATCAATTTTAGCTAAATATGTTAATTACAGTGACAAAATATTTTTGTAACTATACCGGGTATTTTAGTGACTTAGAATAAATGTGACTAAAATATTAGGTAATAGTGACAACAAAAATTTGTGACTAAAATAGAGTAATAGTGACAATAAAAACATGTCACTAAAACATTGAACAACAGTGACAACAAATATATGTGGCTAAAACATTAAATATCAGTGACAACAAAAATTGTGACTAATACACTGAGTAATAGTGACAATATAAACATGTCACTAAAACATTGAACAATAGTGACAATAAATATATGTGACTAAAACAGTGAATATTAGTGACAAAAAAAACATGTGACTAAAAAATAAGCTTTGGTGATAAAATATGAACGTAACTAAAAATATAATTATAGTGACAACTAAGTCATTTTCGTCACAAATCTTATAGTGACACTATTTATAGTGACAAGCTACTGACAACTGACTTGATGCGAACTACACTAGCTTTTACTAGTAGTTACCCCGCAAGAGTACGGGTTCACAGTAGTATGGGCAAGTATAGGGACCAAGTATTATCGAACCCAAGGGAAAGTGTGTATGCGAACCGATCCCTGAAGATCTACGCGTCGTAGTTAATATGAGTGTAATGTTTTTGGGTTTTTGAAAGATTAATTAAAAGACTGAATTAAACTAAGTAAACTAAAATACTAAAGAAATCAAATTAACTAAGGGTTGTGTTCTAATGAGAGATGGTGATGCTTAGGATTGGAATCCCTACGTATACTAACGGAGCAGGTACATAATCAGAATAATTGTGACACACAAGAAATAACCTAAGTCTAAGAATGCAAGGTGAAAGCTCAAGATTCTAAACCCTAATACTTTACCCTAACACTCGACTTCACGAATCTACTAACAAGTTAATAGATTGTGCTTAATTAATGAGACCCTAATTTAACTAAGGTGATGCGGTCGTCCTCCTTCGCTAAACCGGTAGATGAATTAACCTTTCCTAAACCCTCTCGTTAAGTCTACTCGTTGTTAAAGAGTGATACGGTCGTCCTCTCTCTAACACCTTTCGAACGAAATTCAAGAACGAAGTCTAAATTAATTTTAAGAATTCATTAACCAAGAGAATTAAAACCTAACTTCACAAGTTACCCTAATTACGTACCCACAACCTACTTCTACGAGTTCATCCTACCCTAAGCATGCAAGGGTTTTAGCTAGACATAGATTTAACGTAAACAATAACAATTAGACAAGTGACGAACATGAACATGGTAATTAAATTAAAGAAAAGATCGTACATAAACTAGGGTTTTAAGATATAAAAGAATACTGAAATTAAATGGAAAAACGAGGTCTCAACGTATTAAAGAACACAAGATATTAAGAACCGAACTAAAACGTGAAATCGTAATGTGAATTCGTAAGCAAAAACCTCAAAAACGTAAAATTAAACTTGCTCGTCTCTTCTCTTCCTTCTCTCTCTAAAAATTCTGTGAAAAAGTGATGTGGTGCGTTCCCGGAATCCTTCAAAACGTGTTTGGAAGAGATATATATATGCAACGGGCCGATTCGTGAACTCGTGGGCAAAAAAAAAAAACGTAAGTTGGAGAAAATGCCTTGGAAGCGCTCGAGCAGACCCGCTCGAGCGGGTCGCTCGAGCTATGGTGGTCGAAAGGATCAGGAGCTCGAGCGGGGCGCTCGAGCTCTCTTGGTCGAGCGGTTCTGGTGCTCGAGCGGGGCGCTCGAGCTATCTCCCTCGAGCGGCCCAAACGTTCTGTATGTTTTAGGCGCTCGATCTACGTCACTCGAGCGGGGCGCTCGAGTGATGATGCTCGAATGAGCCTTCCTTCCTTTGCAACTAACACTTTTCTTCTCACGTACTAATACCAATCGTATTTCTTCGATATCTTCTCATCCGGGCATCCGTTTGAGTCGATTCAAAGTCCTACGAACTCCGTTTTTTGTCCTCGATTCACCTATGAGTATCAAAGAGACAAATTCATCAATGTATAGAAATAGTACTTATTTGGCTCTAAAAACTCAATAAATTTGACCAAAACTAGGGCGTTTCTAGCTACGAATCATGACAATTTCACGCCTAATCAACAACCTTCAAATTTGTCACTAACAATTTCCAGTGACAAAATTTTAGAATATAGTGACAAAAAAACTCGCCACTAAAAACAATTTTTTTTGTAGTGAATCACTCTCCCAGGTTGTGTTACCATAAGGACAATCATATGTTACTGTAAAAGCAAATATGTGTTACTATTGGAGCAAATATGTGTTAATATTAGAGCAAATGTGTGTTACTGGTGGAGAAAATGTGTGTTGATGTTAAAGTAAATATGTGTTACTGCAAATGTGTGTTAATGTTAGAGTAAATGTGTGTTACTATAAATATATGTTACTATTGGAGCAAATGTGTGTTAATATTAGAGTAAATATGTATTACTGGCATATGTGTTAATGTTAGAGTAAATGCGTGTTACTACAAATATGTGTTACTATTTGAGCAAATATGTGTTAATGTTAGAGTAAATATGTATTACTGCAAATGTGTGTTAATGTTAAGAGTAAATGTGTATTACTATTGGAGCAAATGTGTGTTAATGTTAGAGGAAATGTGTGTTACTATTGGAACAAAATGTATTAATGTTAGAGAAAATATATGTTATTGTTGGAGTAAATGTGTGTTACTGCAAATGCGTGTTAATATTGGAGCAATAGTGTGTTAATGTTAAGGCAAATGTATATTACTATTGGAACAAATGTGTGTTAATGTATGAAACAATAAATCTAGATTTAAAGGGATGCAAAATATATAAATTAAAAATGACGTATATGTTCTTGTAATAATAAATACTTGTTCTTAATGTTATTTTAAAGCACAAAAATCTATTTTTTAATGACTAGTAACACACATTATGCCCTTCAATAACATGCATCTGCCCATATAGTAACACAAAAGTGGGAGCGAAAATCCTGAAACTTGACTTGCGCGTAATATAGGAAAAAGCCTCACCAAACCCGACCCGACCCGGCCAAGATTCGTGATTTTTGACCTGGAGCGACCCGACCCATGGTTTTTTTAGTAGTTGCCTAGTTTACGTATATTTCACATATGAAAAATTTCACAGGAGAGTTCCTCCTAGTTAATCTATATATATAATAACGCCAACCGACCTACATTTAGAAACTATTGAATTTTTCCGCCAAAATTATTGCTAAATTTAGTAATATATATTTTAAATCTTTGGTATATATCTTTTAAATATATTTTATAATAAATATTGACAAATATTTGATTATAAAATATATTGGATATATTTTTAAATATAAACTATAATAAATATTGAGAAATAATATAAAAATATATTGAATATATCTTTGAGATATATATTAAAATATTTTAATTATTTTAAAATAATAGTTAAATATATTTGTGAATGATCAATGTATAGAAATAATTCGATATATAGTTTGTAGAAATCATACATATATAATAGCACCAGGATGTCCATATATAGTTTTGGCGCCATTTCGTTTCAGCCGTTGATGTGTTTTCATCTTTCTCATAATATTCGTTGGATCATTTTAGTTATTTGTTATGGTATTACTTTAATTGTTGCATTTAAATTGTTTTAATTTAATTGCTTAAATTGGTTATTGCCTTTGGATTGTACTTGAAATGTGCAACCGTTACAATTGGTTTACCTATATATACATGTGACCATTATTCATCCAATCATCATTGGTTTATTTCACCTTTTGTTTTGTTGTTTGTTTCTCTTGCAGGAAAAATGACTTTAGTTGTAGAAGTATGGAGTTTCTTATCAAACTCAAGAGTTATAGATCTTTAAGTGTATTGTTGTTGATCGACATTTTTTTCTTGAAATGATAAGTCCGATTAATTATTGTATCTACATTGGATTTTATTTATTTTTCTTTTGGTCATGTAAACCACAAGAAATGCTGTTTACTTCATATGGTAAGTTTAGATTGTACTTTATCAGAAAACTTATCCATTGTATTACAAATTCCACAAAATTTATATTTGACTATGCTATTGAATTTGTTCCGAATAGAGTATCAGTGTTGAAATAAGATTGATTATTGTGAAGATTGTGTTTATAATAATTGTTGCACTTGAATACTGTTTCTAATACTTTATGTGATGCACGTAGTATTGTTCATTTATTACGTATTATGTTTGCCTAATATTTCTTTTATAAATCAAGTAGTAATACAAGTGGTTGATATTTTGATTTTATATTTTTTATTGCGCTCTATAAATATTTTACTAATAATATAATTTTTTTGTTCTATTTTATTGTATTTTTTTTTCTGTGTGATTTACCAATAATATATTATATTTTTTTGTATACTGTAATTTAGCAAATATATACTTGCCGAATCTATAGTATATATGAATGAGTAATTTTTTTTTTCTTTGATATAGTGTATATTACAAAACAAATATTTGTTACCAAACAAATCGGTTCTTTATGGTAAATTTGACCTAAATTAGGATTTAATTTTTTTTTTTATTAATTGTGGATGATTTTTTATATTTTAGGATCAATTATATTTTATATCTACTTTTAATCGTCATCATCTTTATATTAATCATCCATCGATTATAAAATTTCAAGGCTGAATCATTGGATCCATTTAATTTTAACCCTATATCTAATAATATCTCCTCACATCTCACTATCATCTCTTCCCCATTCTTCTTTCCCAGATCACATTATTTTTCTGTGTCCTTTTGGATTTGGTGATTCTCTTGGTTTCTTCAATTTTGCAATGGTATCTCAGAATAACATTTTCTCTCCATCTACTCCTATAAAAAAACGGAGGATAGTTAATTAGGGAATAATTTACGATGTTTTGTGGTTTTTATTTTTCGCATATTTTTTCATTCGATTCCGATGTTTTTTTTTACTGAGGACTCTAATCAAGGTAAGAAATTAGAAAAAAAAAAGAGTGGAGAATGAGAATGATTGAACAACTCTAATCTGTTATGAATTCTATAATTTTTAAATTTTCCCTCCAGTGAAGGGTGTCTAATCAGGAGGACAGACGTGTATTTTAGAAATATTTTTTATTGCATTTTTTTGTCATATTATAATTATATTGACTAGAGAATGGAGAGATATGTACAAAAAAAGTTGGAGATCTAATTATGTTTGCAATATGAGATATAACGTTCCCAAGAATTTAAAGAATTATGATTTGATTATAATTTATGTTAGATTTTTTTTAATGATTTTATGATTAGATTTTTTTTAAATATTATAAAACATTTATAGGATATTCTATATGTCAAAAGATATATTCATTTTTTAGTTATTATACTCTTCAAAATATTAGTTATTTTAAACTTAATTATCATTACATCTTAGTATAAATTATTTGCTATTTTTTTTATTTTTAATCTGACATATTTCTATTTATGTTGTGGAATATATTATCACAACACCTATATATGTTCTTCTTTTTTTTAGAATGGGCACAACACGTATATGTTAGATACATTATTTGAATGCATATTTAGCATAAATCAACTAATAATATGATTTAATGGAAATTAAATTAATTATACAATCTTTTTTTTTACAGAATTAATTATACAATCTTAATTTACTAAGTAATAGTGTATTTCGATATTTGTGATTTGGTCAACTTTAATGACTTAAGACTATCTAATTTTCCGTATTAATAATGCATAATTAAATGGATTAAATTAAATTACCTTAATTGATGCCAATTAAGTTAAACCATATATATAATGAATGGAGTACTTAACAATTTTTTATATTGCTTTAAATGATTTAATAAATTTTTAAAATTATATAACCATATATTGGTTTATATTATCTCTAACAAAAAAATATTTACTTTTCAAAGCAATACTAATATATTGGTTTATAATTTTGAAAGTTATTTTTTTAATTTGAAAAATATTACATACTAATATATATTGTAGTCCCAAATACATTGACAAAATATAAAGTGAAAATGGTTTATATATGAATATATTTATATATTTAGTGAAAACCATTTTGTCAAAATGGTTTATATATTTATTAGTTTATATATAACTAATAAATATTTATTTAGTAAAAACAACTAATACTCTTTAGTGAAAGCAACTAAAGAGTATTAGTTATTTTTACTGAAGGATATTAGTTATATTTTTTTTAATATATTTATTATGTATTTCATATTAACATGGTTTCATCATTAATTGTTTCATTAAGTTCATTACCATGATTTCGTCAATTCCACATTAACTCTTAAAACACCAATTATTTTATTAATAGATTATGTATTGTACACTTTTATAATTACATCACATGATAATTTAATTACAATTTTTATTTCTATATTCACACTTATTTCTCCCAATACAACGTGTTTGTCTTATTTCATTTACCTTTATTTCAAAATTTACCTTGAGCTTAGTCCATAAAAAGTAAGGGAGTATTTATTTAGTGTTGGACATATTCCGATGGGGAATGGACTTGCTCAATCCCAGTCACTCGATCAACCAAAAAAAAAAATCCTTACTTCAATTGAAATAAAAATGTGAGTTGTTATCAAAATTAAAAACCAACGTGCATGTATATGTGTATTTCTTTTGAATCCGACCATATATTTATATGTATTCTACCTCAAAACACACACACACACACATATACATGTATATATATACATAAAAGTCAATTCTCGATCTCATCTTCAATTCATATTTTTGTTTTTTGATAATGCAAGATTTTTTTTTTTGTGTGTGTGTTGATGAACTCGATGTTTTCATAGTTGGTTTTGAAGATCAAGGGATGCGATTAAGAGATGAGTGAAAAGAGTGATTTAAAGGTGATAAAATAATAGTTTTTCTTTTGAAAGCAAAAATATTGAATTAGATACATGATTAAGGTAAATTAATTAAAAAAAAATTTAATATCTCCCCTATATTGCACGTGTCAGAAATCTAACATGTGTAAAAATATTTGGCATAAATAGAGATTCAGAGTTCAATTTCAATTTTAACAACGTGATCAAAATAATACTATAAAGATTTTAAATCTTTGTTGTTAAAGTGGAATCTAATCAAAGTCTCAAATTAATTATATACCACATTTTATTTAAATCAGTATCACTTTTTACTAAAAATAATCACTTTTCAGAAAGTTATAACAGTTTAACTTAATTAAGTAAAAACAATATCATTTTTTTAATTTTTAGCTAACTAGCGAGATTCTTTATTAATAGATAAAAATATCACCAAATCGACGAATTTTCTACTCATGGAAAACTGAATAAATGTAGTTCCTTCTCGCCATATGTGATTCGTGAGACAATCTCATGCAAAACTCTTAAATACATGTCAATTCTCAAACAATGAAGAAGAAAATTGTAAAAATGTCTAAGTGATAATTTATGACTAATTTTGGACATAGTACACAATTAATTCCCACCACATTTAACAATAAAATATTTTCCGGTTATAAGAAATTTATCACTTAATTTGTAATTTAATTTTATCGTTTTTAAAAAAAAAAATTTACATAAATTACATACTCTTTTTTTTTTTTGCAAAGAGTACTACTAATCATACTCCAAACACTCTAAATCTACCCCACTTGCTAAATATACCTCAATAAAATTTAAAAATTAACATGTATTATTAAACAAATCTCATTTCATTTTTACAATATTCTTCCTCCAATAAAAAAAATCTCATCATTTCATATGTTCATTAATCTCTCTTTACAAAAGGAGAAAAAAAAGGAACTTCTATATTCTTTAGCTTTAGATTGAAATTTGAAAGAAAATTTACAACAATTACAATATAATACCACTGACCCAAATTAATGATAATTCTGATGAGATTATTGATACTCTTGATTATATATTTGATACTTTAAAATTGTTTCATGATAAACTAACCTGAACTATTTTTCATATAATACTTTTCCAAGTTGATAATATGAAAATTTTAAAAATAACATTAACTTTATTTTATATAATTGTTTTAAAAATAAAAAAATTTCATTTTTTTAATTAAAATTCAAATGTGAAAATTATTAATTCTTAATCAAATTAAATACAAAATTACTTATAATATAAAAAAATTATGATTTTTATTAAAATCTGAGATATTTATTTTTGTTATATTTGTCTGAAATCATTTGTTATTTAATTTTGTTAGAATTTTTAACACCATTATTAATAAAAAAAAATTGATTTTCTAAATACTTTAAACATAACATTGACGTTATTACTATGTAACTATTTTAAAATAGTAAGTCTTGTGTGAGACCGTCCCATAGTATGAGATGTATACTGTTTGACCCATTTTTAACTTAAAATGTGTGTCTTATTAATTAAAAAGTTGTCACTTTTAGAAAGTGATAAAAATTTAACAAAAAGTGATAGAAAAAATTTAAGTGATTTATCACTTTTCTTAAAAAACATTATCACATTTTATTATAATCCTATCACTTTTTTTTTTTAAATTTGTCCGGTCTTATACTATGAGACAGTCTCAAACAAGTTTTTGTCATTTTAAAAATAAACCAGTTTGTTTTCGTTTTTATTTGATTAAAAATCAAATATTGATATTATTATTTTTTAATCAAATTAAATATGATATTATTTAAATACAGATATATTTTAGGGTGTAAATTTGGTCCACCGTATTAGTCGATCCTTGGGCTGGATACCAATTCATAAAAATATACTCTCTCCATCCTTGCGGTATTTGCATCCTTCGTCTCAGTGGTATTTGCATCCTTGTGATTGCTCGTGAATTACGAAAATTGGTAAAACAGTGACATATGGATAAATATATGTATATTTTTGTGAGTGTACACACAAATCAATGTTTTATTTTTAGGTAGTGTGCAAATTGGTGTGAGACGTCTAAATAAGTAAAGTGTGCAAATTTCTTTGGGATGAATGAAGTATATTATAGGGCACAATTATGTGCACCCACTATTTCGCTAAGTTCACACACCTCATTTCTAATTTTTACTAAATATACTCGCTTTAAAATTATAATTGTATCCAACATATAATACATATATCCAAATCCCTAAAAAACTCACCCACTAATCTCATTCAATTTCACTTCAACCAATAAACATATCCACTCCTCTATCTCTCTACCCCAATTGTAAAAAAATCGATACAAATCTTTGCACAATAATGTCCATTAGATGGAAGGACTTAAAATTGGGTGTGAAAGAAATTGAATTAAACTTTTTTATGACACTATCTTTGGGGGTGCGACAATTTTTAGTCAGGCTTTCAAATTTAGGAAACTATTTTTTAAGTAGCAGTAGTATAGGACAAATTTGGCTTGAAGTTAAAAAAATATGGGTTATTGTGCAGATGCCTCTCACGTGACATGCTTAAGTCGGGTCTGAATCATATGTGGATGTTAGAATCGGGGGTTCAATAAATCATCCATCAAAATGAGAGATGGAAGAAATTGAATTTGAGATCCTTAACCTAACTTCTCAGATTAGTAAAATTTTGTTTTTATTTTGGTGAATATACAAACGCGTGACAAATGAATCATGTTTTGTTTATCTAAAAAAAATATGATAGTTGAAAATATAGATCTCCGCCGCAAAGCATTTTCATCGCCTTAGTCTTGCTGGAAAATTTGTGTCTTCGCAATTAGGGTTTAATGTCTCTGCAAGTTGATGAAATTTTGAGTGTCTTTGTTTGTTAATTTTTTTACCAAGATGAACTATAAGCCTAATTTTCCCAGAATTATGATTATTGTATAACTCTCACAATGCCCTTCAAGATTATTTATGGTTAGTTCGATTTTAATTTGAAAATGAATCTGAGAAGGATTTCAAAAAAAAAAAAAAAATGGATTTTGGGTACAATAATCAGGGTAGGGGATATGGAAGAAGATGAAAATTAATTATGGAAAAACAACCTGATCCGACCATTTTTTTTTAGAAACAAAAACAGACTATCACATATTACAAAAAAAAAAAAAAGAATTCATATGGGATGACTGAAAAGGTAACTACCAACTAAAGCCAATAAATGAATCAACAAAATATTTTCAAACTTATAGGATCAAAATCACAATGGGTTATTGATTGGGACTAAAATCAATTCGGTGCCAAGTTATGGGATGTACAAAAATTTAATCTCATTATGTTTAAGTAAAATTAAAAACAATTTTGGTGAAATCATTGAGTTTTAGGTGAAATGCAATAATGTTGAAATTATACATCATTTGTTGAGATTTATATCTCATTGGATTCATATCTTTGTTTTTTGTAATTTTTTTTAACTTTTATTGAAACTCTAAATTTAATATTTTTTATCTTTTTTTTATATACGAGTGTCAAGTGTAAATCTTTTTAGAGGATTAGTCATATGTTATTGTATCGATATATTTCAGAACTGGAGAATTTTTTCTAGATTATTGTGATACAAGTTTATTTGTGACACAGATCTTCACATGCTTCATCTTCCTAAAAATTGATTTAAATTTGTTATTATTGGATTGTGTAAAAATGATTAATTTTTTAAAAAAGTATAATGGTGTTGATGTCGGAGCAGATTGATTTTCTTTTACAATGAATAATTTTTTTAAGATCTCTAACTTAGGGGTGATGGAAAAATTAGGAATTTGTTTGTTATTTTGTATATGAATTTGTTCGTTATTTTGTCATTTCCCTTAACTTAATTTTGTGATTCTATTTTGTCTTCATTGATAATTTTGGAATTGAAAAATATCCCTAAATGTTAATTTTTCCTATAAAAATGTCAAATAAAAAACTATTAATTTTTATAAAAAATAATTCTAAAGAAGTATAATGGTATTTAATGCTAGAGCAAGAATGATTTTCATAAGGACCATAGCTAAGTGCTATAGGAAATTTAGGACTTTAAATCTTTGGCCGAATAATTTAAGGACATTAACTTTTTAAAGTCGAGATTTGAGGCCAAATCAACCTGAATCAAAGCAAGTCGGACTAATAAAACCCAAAAAGTTCACTATTTTTAAAAGTTAATGTCCTTATACTATAAGTTCAGAGAGTTATGATCATTATTTTTTCAACTCGAAGAGTTTTTGTCCTCATTTTACCCCTTCCCCCAACTAAATAACATCTCAAAGAGTTAATGTCTATCACTCAATCCTCATGGTGAAAGTTAATATTTTGAAAATATTTTTTTAAGAACTGTAACTTTAGTGCTGACAATTTAAGGACTGTAGTTTCTAAGAGTTGCGAATTTAAGCACAATTAGCCCTAATTAACCTAAAAACTCATTTCTTTTAAAAGTTAATGACCTCATATTGTTAGCTTAGAGAGTTACGGTCCTCATTTTTCCATTTCGAAGAGTTTTTGTCCTCATTTTGCCCCTTCCCCCAACTAAATAACACCTTGAAGAGTTAATGTCTATCACTCAATCCTCAAGGTGAAAGTTAATATCTTGAAAATATTTTTTTAAGGACCGTAACTTTGGGATCGACAATTTAAGGACTGTAATTTCAAAGAGTTGCGAATTCATGTACAATTAGCCTAATAAACCAAATTGGGCCCGAATTCAGCCCTCAATCTGTGTCAATTAGCCCAAATTTTAGATCGAATTCAGCCAAATCGGGCCATGTAGCATAGTCCGACTTGGATTTATTTGGGATGGCTTAACATCAATTTTCGACTTTAAAAAATTATTATCCTTAATTACAAACTCAAAAGTTATGTTCCCCATTTTGCCACCCACTAAGTTACAGTCCTTAAAAAATATATTTTTCCCATGACTTGTGATACTTATTTTTGTTAACTTTGTCTTAATCATTTATTTTTTAATTTCATCTGTGTGTTTTTACGATTATATTGTAAAGTTGATTTTTGCTTATAAATAACATTGTTTTTATTTTATATATCAAAAATAAAATATGAAAAATTGTTAATTATTAATCAAATTAAATACAATCTTTTTTATTTAAAGAATGTAGCTATCTTACCACTCTATTTTAATAAGTTCACCCACTTCTTAACTCACTCACATTTTTTATTTTTTTTACTAAATATACCACTTTAAAATTATAATTTTATCCAACATATAATACTTACACCTACGTCTCTAAAGATACTCCCTTGCCAATCTTCTTTAATTTTAATACAACTACTAAATATACTTACACTCTCAACTTTCTTTCCTAGATGAAAAAAAATTATTAGCGTCTTGCACAATGATGTCTATTAGTATTAGGCGAAGGAATCGAGAATTTAGTATGAAAGAAACCAATAAAATAAGATAATTTGTTGATATGTAATATGTATTTTTATTGTTAACATAATAAACTTTTGTTCTTTGTATTAAATAATATATTTTATTATTTTCTATTTGAACAGTGATAAAAAAATTCATTTCGATCATCTATGGTCAATTTAAGTTTTTCTCGAAACACTTTTGCTGAAATCAACCTCATTTAATTTCAATACCGTCAAACATATCGACTCTTCCACATCTTTAAAAAGTGGAGGGAAACATGATTTACGTCAATATACAAGAGTCTTTATAAGTCGGAGAGACCTGGAATTGAGTATGAAAGAAACCAACAAAGAAAAGTAATTTGTTCAGACGTGTTTTTTTAAGGAAATGTAATTATCTTTTTTTTAATTGCATTATGTTCTTTCTTTTTTGTTATTTTTTGTTTGAACATTATTGAATCATTTAAAGTCAATTTAAGTTTTTCTCCAAATATTTCAGCTGAAAGTCAAATTGATCATTTTAAAATTTTAAAGATAGTTTTGAAGAAAAATTAGAACCAATGAATGTTGGTGAAGTAATTAGGCTTTTTGTTAAGTGCAATAATGCTGAATTTAAATATCGCCTGATGATAGTTATATTTCTTTGGATGCATTTTTTTCTTAGTGAAATTATAAATTTAATATGTTTATCATATTTTTGTTGTTTTCTTAATACATACCAGTTTCAAGTGTAAACATCACGGGTTATATTATATTGAAGTGTGTTAGAACTTAAGGTTTGTTCTCAATTTATTATGAATCTAGGTTTATTGCTGATATGGATTATAACATTCTTTGTCTAGCTAAAATTTGGTATAAATTTATTAGAAATATTGGAATGCATAAAGATAATTTTTTTAAAGAAATTTAATTGTATTGATGTTAGAGTAAGATTGATTTCCATTGTACGTGTGCAAAGGTTGAATATTTTATATTAATTTTTTTATTTAAGTTTATTTGTTGATTCTTTTATTTGCATTGCAATATTTTAACAACAATATAATTTCTTTAGTTATATAAAAAATTATTATTTTATGTGAATGTTAATGTTTAAAAATAGGTGATTGTCGAGTTATAGAGAGTCAGATTTAGTGATTTTTATTAATGGCTTTGAAGTTTTGTTTATAGTTTACTTGAATATTTAATTTTTAATTTTGTTTGTGTGTTTGTTCTTTTATTAATATAAAATGTTTTTAAAAAACAACTTTTAAGGATCGTAACTTTGGGGGTGACAAAGAGAGGTCTTTAATTTTTTGGACGGGCAAAATGAGGACCGTTACTTTTTGTGTTGGCAATTTAAGTACTATAATTTTTAAGAGTCGCGAAATTAGACACAATCAGCCGTAATAAACCTAAATAGGTCTCAAATTTAGTCTGCATTCGAGGCAAATCAGGTCAAAATAAAAAAATTCCGATCGAATTCACCCCAAGTCGGACCATATAGCATATTTTAATTTGTGTTAACTTGGTCTGTTTTGACCTTAATTCATGACTTTTTTATTGCTTTCTATTTAAACATTGATGAAAAATTATATTGGATCATGTAGACAATTTAAGTTTTTCTCTAAATTTTTTAGTTAAAATCAATCTCATTCAATTTCTGTTCCATTAAACATATTGACTCCCCCACCTCTTCAAACCAATGACAATAAACATTATTAGTATCGTTGTACAAGACTGTCTATAAGTCAGAAAGACTTAAAATTGGTTGTAAAATAAAACCAACAAAGAAAAGTATTATGTTTTTCTTTTCAAAGATAATGAAATTGTCTTTTTTTTTTATTATTTTCTATTTGATCAGAGAAGAATGTTATTGGGCCATTTATAGGCAAATTAAGTTTTTCTCCAAATGTATCAGCAGAAAGTTAGTTACATGATCATTTTGAAGATTTTTTTTATTCGAAGGAAAACTAGAACCGGTGAAGATTGGTGAAGTAATTGAGTTTTTTGTAAATGCAATAATGTTGTATTTAAACATTGTCCAGTGAAATATAAATTTATTTGGTTGCATTATTTTAAATTTCTTATTGAAATTGTAAGTTTAATATATATCTTTTTCATATTTTTATTAGCATATACAAGTTATCGCATTAAAAGTTAAATGGACTCAGGTTATTATGGTCTGGTGATTTATTCCCAGATTTTTTTGTACATACATGTTTATTAGCAACATGAATTATACAATACTCTGTCTAGCTAAAGCTTGCTATAAATTTATTAGAAATATTGGCTATATTGTGTAAAGACGATAAAACTGTTTGGAAGATATATAATGGTATTGATGTCGGAGTAAGATTGATTTTCATTGTTTGTGAAGCAATGTGGAATACTTTATATTGATTTTTTAATTGAGTTCATTTGTTGATTATTTTATTTGTATTGTAATATTTTAACAACAAAATAATATTTATTTTCATTGTATCAATTTTTTTTTTTTTTTATGTGGATTTTAAGGTTTAGAAACAGTTGACTTTCGAGTTACATAGGTTTGTATTTAGTGATTTTTATTATGATTTGAGGTACTTATTTTTGTTATATCTTACTTAAGTCATTTGATTTTTTATTTTGTTTATGTGTGTGTTCCTTTATTAATTTAAAGTTTTTTTTTAAGTTTGAAAATAAAAATGACTTTATTATTATGAAATTGTTTAAAAATAAATAATTTTTTACTATTATTTTTATTAAAAATCAAATACTTAAATTATTAAGTGTACCCTTGGTTAAACAAATATTTAAATTATTTAAACCAATAAATGTATCCACTTCTCCATCTCTTTAATCTAGCGGTTAAAAATATTAATATTTTGTACAAAAATGTCTATTAGGCAGAGGGAGTTAAAATTGAGTTTTAAAGAAACCAATAAAGCAAGGTAATTTGTTAGAATATACAATATTTTTTAATGACAATGTAAGAGTCTTTTTTCGTTGCATTATATAATTTCAAATATCAAACGTATGATCATGAATTTCTATAGAATAGAACAATTCTAGCACTGACACTTGATTCTGTTAGATCAATAAATGGTTATATGGTTTGGTTAAACAAAATATATCGTAATTCAAGAAGTGTTTAGAAATGTTTAGAGTTTTGGAAATACATTATGTTGTTCTATTTTAAAGGGTGAATGTGTTTTTTAATGTATAGGTTGTCATTTTATTATTTTAATTAGTTTATAATATAATTCAGTGATGTACATGTTTATTAATTTATGTTTATGACAAATGTATTTTTAAAATTATACTACCTCCGTTCCGGAGGAACTTGCACATTTACTGTTTTCTCGTGTTTTAACAAGCAATTTTTTGTTAGTATTTAAAATGATAAAATAATTTTTATGGAGACATACAATAGAGGATGGATACATCTATCACACCCCTTCTTAATAGTCACTTTATCATTTCAAATACTAAAAAATAACTCACTCGCTAAAATTCGAGAAAAAAGGTAGTGTGCAAGTTCCTCCGGGACGTAGGGAGTATTATATATTCCATTTAAGTGATATTGATTTATCTTGAGAAATATCCACGATTGACAGTAAAACCAGATAATCCACTAAATGTGCGTTCTCAAATTGGTAGTAAGAGTTGGAGAATGACAATCACTTATTCTTAAAACCACTATTTATAAAACTAAAGAGCCGGGTGTAAAAAAGGAGCTCTCCATTTCTGGATCTTACGCAACTGGAATTTCTGGAACCACAAGAATCATGTAAATTAAGTTTTATAAATATATAATTTAGTATACAAAAAATCAAAATGGAATTATGTCTTAATAGAATAGTTCAATATTAAACATTTTCAATTACTTTTTTTTAAATATAAATGAGTTTTCTGTAATTATTAGTTTTAGTTTTTTTTTTGTTAGAGAAAAAAAAAGGTCAATTTTAAAATCATTCAATATATATATATATATAATTTATAATAAAAATTGAAAAAAAAAATGACTTCCGTGCGAAGCACAGGTAGACCTGTTACTAGTTTATTTTTAATAGAAGTTATTAAAATAAATATTTATTAATTTAAAAAAAAGGAATAAGACCACTCTTTAATTTTTGGAAAAATATCGAGTGAAAATGATTTGTACACGAACCATTTGAAGTGTATTGGTCGTTTTCACTAAATGATACTCCCTCCGTCCCAAACTTAAGTTCCCATTTACTGTTTGCACGAGTTTTAAGAAAATAGTTGTTTAATAGTATTTAAAGTGGTAAAATAGATACTTTTGGTTATTAGTGTATGGAGAATATAATATTAAAAGGTATTGTTACTTTTTTGCCAAAAGTAGATGTAGCAAACGAGTGTGGGACAAACCTTTTTGGCAATGTAGCAAACGATTTTGAGACGGAGGGAGTATTATTTTCACAGAAGGGTATTAGCTGTTTTCACTTAATGGTATTAATTATATATGGTATTCATTGTTTTTACTGAAGAATATTAGTTGAAAAGTATGAAGAATATTAATTGCTTAGCTAAAGAGTATTAGTTGATTATACTAAAGGGTATTAGTTGGATATTCTAAAAAGTACTGCAAAATAGCTTATGTATGAACCAATTTTGCTTTATACATATTTATCTAAATTAATTACATCGAAGAAAGATTATAGTAATTATATAACAATTAATATATCAATATTTTCTATTGGGCGAACCACAAAATACATATGAGCATATCTATCATATTGTAATAAATTTGAGATATGTCTTTGAGTTAATTAATTAACATACAAACAATACATGTATGATTGGTATGTCTGAATGAAATAACAGTTGAATGGAATGAACTCATAAATGGAATAGAGGTTTGAATGGAATGGTATAAGAATAGTCATTCCTATGATTGGTATGGACTAGGAATGCAATATAATTATTTTGTGTAGCCATTTAAAATTAATATTGTTATTGGTTGTTGAAATAATTATTTAATGAAAATATTAATAATGATTGTTAGAATTTTTATATATATTCTTAATAACAATTTTTATAATATTATCGTTGAAAATTATTATATTATTATTATTGAAATTTTATATTAATATTATTATGGTTGAAATTGATTATTATTATTTTTAATGCTACTTATAATTTTACCAAGTAGAATTATTTTATTGATATTTTTTTATTGAGTATTAATAATATTATTATTGTTGTTGACATGTTGAGATTAGAAGATAATATTCTATAAATGAAAATAAGAGGTGGTATTTTTTAAAAATAATCACTCCTTAACATGTGGAATACATAAACTCATGTATTATGAAAGGAATCACTATTTCACATTATTGGGAATAATCATTCCTTGTGAAATCATTATTCCATTTTTTAAAACATATCAAGCATGGTATTTGGAATAGATTAAGGAATGATCATTTCATTCCATATCTATTCCATCATACCAAGCATGCCCTTTGTTGTTTACAAAGTAAGGAATTAAAGAGTAAGATCTCCAACAAACTCCATATTAATCCTCAACATTTTTTCCTCTAGATTCAAAAAAATTCAACGGGATAATAATAGAAAAATGCATTCCAATTGAAGATAAAACAAAACTCAATATGTAGTGATCCAACATTGGAATGGATAGAAATTAAGAGTTTCCAACCTCAAACTTAGATCAAATCTAGAGCATACAAAATAATGTTAGTTATTTATTTATAAAAAATATGTGGAATGTGTTGATAGGCGAACATCAATTATTGCGGTGTAAACCAAGATTAAGCATTTTAACAGAAAATCAAGAATGGGGTGCACAAATCAATCTAGAGAGTGTATAAAGTGACGAACAACTACTTCGACGAACAACTGGTAGGCGAGCATGTTCAGAGATCCGAGACCAGACTTGACCATTTAACCAAGTCGCTGGTGACGAACAAACCATGACAAAAAAGAGGTGTATAAAAACGAACAAGGAACCAAGATTTCACCGCTCATCTCAACACGAAATCCAAGCGAACAACTTCCAAGCCACATCCACAAAAGGCGAACAACTTTTATGGAAAAATCAAACTGGATCAATTAAGCCAACCCGGACGAACAACAATGAAGTCCGAGATAAGACCAAAGAAGACTTTGTAATTAAGTTTCAACTTAGATAAGGTCAAACAAGGTCAAATGACACTTATCTAGCATGCAAGCTAGGAAGTCCAAGAGTCTTGGACACCTCCTACCTGCTAGCCTCTATAAATAGTTGTTCTCCAGCTAAGAAATACAAGTTCAAATACACAAATACTCCCAAAACACACACAAACACACCTAAACGTGCACACATACGAAATAAATACGATTTCGACTTTTGTACCTACGAATTCGTAACTCAGAATTCGATTTACCATTTACGGTGGTAATCAATCACACGTTATTGATTGATGGTCTTAAACCGAACTAAAACAGTCACTAAACCTCCCGATTAAATTTGATCACCAACAGAATGTATACATACTTAAATTGCATAATTATTTTAATTCGTGTTTTTATCTCAATATTATAAAAATAAATTTTAAAAAATTAATATGTACGAGTAACCGTACGAAAGGAAGACTTTATAGATGCATTTTTTTAATTGAAAAAAAAAAGAAGTGAACAAACTCCATTGATATTTTCTAAAACGTTTCGTTCAAATCTACACTTGAAGAATATTGTGGATTATCTGAATTATTTGAAGGACAAAGTCATACTTACACCAACTCTTTGAATAACGTGAAGAGTTACATTGTGTCTTTGGGATAGAGTGGGTAACATTTATAAAACTTTATTTTCACAAAAGACATTTGCATTATTTTCTCTTAAAAAAAGTAAACCTTCCAATGAAAAAATAATAATATTATATATTTGAAATAAAAAAAATATTTTATTATGAATACTGATAAACACCTTCAAATGAAACAAATAAACTTCAATATAAATTGAGAATCCAAAAATTAATTGTACAATACAAATTTCAATATAAATTGAGAACCCAAAAATTAATTGTACAATTATAACCGTCCATCGCACGGGTACAGTTACTAATTTTTTTTAATGACAGGACGTCACACTAAGGACCATGTTCCTATTATAAAAGCTTTTTAAGTGAAACTATAATAACACGATCTATGTTATTACAAATCAATTTTCTTGCAATGTTATTAAATTATGATTAATCCACGTTTTTTGTGATAACCCATTCTTAAAGGATATTTAAGTAAACTTACGACAACTTGATTATTTAGCAAATATTTCCACCTAATAAATTATATTGAAAAATTACTTACTTAAATCTATTTAAAGGGTTAATTGCAAAATAATTCACTAATTTTGTAGTCTTTATCAATTACAACATGAACTTTTAAAATTTACAATTCGATACACGAACTAATTTATTGTTGCAATTTGATACATGATGTAAATTTTCAGGAATACTTGCCCTTACATAGCAGCCGAAACAGCCACAAAAAACACATCATAAACCACCTCACATGTTAAATCTACAAGATTTTTTTTACCACTCAACCTAGACTTTGATGACGAATTTGAGTCGAAGTCTTGTGCCTAAATAAAACTCTAACAAAATGCACAAGAGAAACGATTGGAAGTGCTTGAATTTAGTAGTTTTTAATAGATTATAAAAGTTGGTGTTGTCTACATATGTAGAAAGAAATATCTTTGATGTGTGACGTGACGTGCTTGAATTCAATAGTTTTAACAAACAAATGAACCTAGACGTCCATGTTTTGAAATATTAAAAAAATTCTTGCATTGACAGTTAACGTGTCATGTGACGTATTTTTGTCACAACCCATGTTGCCACGTAAGCGTAAGTATCACAAAAAATTTACATCATGTATCAAATTGCAACAATAAATTAGTTCGTGTATTGAATTGCAAATTTTAAAAGTTTACGTTGTAATTGATAAAGACAATAAAGTTCGTAAATTAGTTTACAATTAATCCTTATTTAAATCGTGTTTAAACAAGTAAAATCAATTATAAACACCCTTACAAATTTATGCACTAATGCTAACTCTAAATAACATCATATATTATTTTCGAACGATCGATGAACAAATTCAAAATCACCCCAATTTTTTTTTTTTTTTTTTAAGCTGAAATATATATGCTCTAAGAAAATTTTCCCAATACACGGGTTATTCCTATATTATTGTCCTGTATAATTTTATGGTGTGGTACCACGTACTTAATTAATTGTATTGTATAATACATTAATACATATAATACAACACCATAAAATTTTAATGGACACTGTTGTTGATGGGTAGCATAGAAAAAATTTAAACACGACCGTGAAACCATCTAACATATATAATTTGGTGGTATAACACTCGTAAAAGAGTCTTGTGCACGGAGCCACGTTTGTGTTAGGGGGGAACTGGCCCCCTGAAATTTTAAAAAACTTCACTATATATGTGTTATTTGCTACGTATTAGAAGGCAATGTGTTAGTAATGGTTATATTTTTTTAGAAACATCTTTCTTGTTGTTAGTGGTTAGATTTTTTATCTTCGTTTTTAGTTAATTAATCTTAATTTTGTTATATCATTATTTTCGAAACTCCTCTATTAAAAAAGTAATAGTATATGTAAAGTGATACAATTAAAAAAATTAAAATGTTAAGTAAATAGAGTAGGTTTTGCATAAAATCGTCTCACGGTGAAACAGATTATAAGTTGGATATAACGCATTAACACATTAGAAGATATATGTGTTAATTTGTGTCAATTTTCTTTAACTATCTTACCATACGACCGTCTTACATTAATTTTTGCCTTGTACATACATTAATTGGTATGTGGCTATAAAAAAAATTCTATTATGAGACAGCACAAATAAAATTAATGGTATATAGTACACCATAATATACAATACACAATGTGTATATAATACTGTCTTATATTATCAATAATTGAGCCCCACTAGTCATAAATTTGGGCTCCGTCACTTGTTACACATGATTGGTGTGATTTATTTCACTCATGTAATTTGTAAATTATTACAACGATAGTTGTGATTTACCTTTCTCGTATGTAAAGCTGGCAATTTGGGCCCGGCCCGACGGGCCGGTCCGGCCTACCCGACATATGGACTGGGCCCAAAATATATAGGCCCGAAAAACTGGGCCCTTTTTTGCCCGGCCCGGCTGGCCCGATGGGCCAAATGGGCTGGCCTGACGGGCCACGGGCCGGCCCGTTTGGCCCGGTTGATTTTTTATTTTTATTTTTTTATCTATTTATTTTTAAAAGATTATAATTAATGTTATTTCTTTAAATGATATTCAGTGTTGTAATTACAAATATATGGACATACTTGACTTGATACTGCCATAATAAGGAATTTAGGGTTGTATATTTAGTTTTTAAATGATATTTAGTGATATTTAAATGATATTTAGTGTTATATATATATATATATATATATATATATATTTTAAACATACTTGACTTGATAGTTGATGCCATAATAATGAATTTTGTAAATGAAGCCCCTCAATTTTCAGTACCGTGGAATAAAAAAAACTCTACCAAACATTATTTTGAGATAAAAAAAATAAAAATTAAAAGTTGAAACGGGGCGGGCCGGCCCATTAGCCCGCGGGCTATAATTGGGCCGGGCTGGGATTTTACAGGCCCGAAATGCAAATGGGCCCGCCCGCCCGTAATTAGTGTTTGGCCCGACGGGCTGGGCTGACCCAGCCCGGCCCGCCCTTTTTGCCAGCTCTACTCGTATGCATATATAGATCGAGCTATTAATTACATGAGGTTCGATGTTCAACTAATGTAAATTTTTAAATAGTTTTGGTAGAATCTTTATCTAGAAGAAATAATATAATATGAGGGGGATTAAGATGAAAATAAGAAACAAAATAAATAGTTGCAAATAGTATATTCCAAGGTGACTAGAGCACATGGTTATACGTACCCATGACAGAGCCATATGACGTCACCACTAATGCGCAATAGAAACTACCCTACGCGCTTTTCGAACTGCGTTTCTCATACTCGCAGCTATCCTGTCTTAATCTTACTCCACAATCTGACCAAATGAAATGAACATGATCTTTTATTATATTCCAACCCAGACTTTTTATAACTTTTCTATGAAAATTATAAAAGATAATTGAAATTTATTTGACCGGATAAATTATAATAATTGGTTTTCAAAATTTATCTAAAGTATTAAAGGAATTTGTAGTTTGCAAAAAAAAAACAATTATCAATTTGAAATTTATCCAAATTACAAAATGAAAATGAGGTTTCACTTAAATATTTAATCTATTCTCGGAGTTCTATTATTGATTTGAACAAATATGAGGAGAAATTATAATCAGCGCAAACCGCGCATGAAATTCATTTGATAATTTGAATAAGCCTTGCGAGATAATTGAAAGTTTCGCACTGTGGTTTTAACTGATAATATGGACAAGCTTAAGTAATGTAAATGTAACACTTTACCTTGACATGTTATAATTGATTAGAAGTGAATCAAACTTTAGAGTGCTTGAACTGATTCGTGAACTTAATTACTCTCTATAGTTCCGTCCCAACTTAACTTGTAACCTTGTAAGAATACACTCTTTAAAGAAATATTTTATTTTTAATAAAGCAATATATATATATATATATATATATTAATTTTTTTAGTGTACAAATTATTATTGAACGTAAAAGACAAATCTACAAGTTTTTTTTAGGACGGAGATATTATATTGTTAGTTCATGAGTTTTTAGCTTAATCTAATCCTAAACAAACTGTATATTCTCAATCATAAATTAGATACATAATCATTTCATTTCAATAATAAATTACATATTTTTAAAAAAACACACACACACACACACACACACACACACACATATATATATATATATATATATATATATATATATATATATATATGATTTCAATTAACATAAGTGTAATAAAATATTTTTATATATATCATGAATATTACTCTCTCATTTCCACAATAAACTTCACATACACTTTTTTTTGTTCATTTCACAATAATCTCCATTCCCCTAAAATGGAAGTATCATTTCTTCGTAATATCATTTTGACAAAAAACTTGTGTAAGACGGTTTCCTGGTGAGATGACTCACAAATTATGACTAATTAACACTTATTCCTTTTAAAGTATTAATGCATCATGTCCAATTTATGCTCGATCTTACCGTGAGTTGTTCTCACACAAAACCTACTCTATCACTTTTTTTATTCACATAAAACTCTTAAAAATTCAATTTTCAGCAATTTTCTTTAACAAATGTATCGAACTACATGTGAAGTTTAATATGGAAATAATAATCCTGAAAATTAAAAATTAAAGTTAAACTATTATTCACGAACTAATACACCGAATATCATTGAACTTGACTTTGTACTAATACAAGTTTTATTACATCAACTCATCATCTCTCATTCTTTCCTTACACCTAATAATTCTTAAAATGTTATGTGTGTATTAAAAAGTATAATTTTTTTTTTTTTTTATCGGAGTTGAAAAGTATGGATATAATTTTTTATTTTTTTATTTTAGACAACATGATATTTTTTAGGAACGGCTATTAAAGCAACTAGGACCATTTTTCAGTCTCGAGTTGCTCAACTAGCGTAGACACATTATTTAATGCAAAGGTATTTTTCAATAAAATAATCACGCACACTCCTATCCTATCCTATGTATTCACCAAAAAAGTGATAACAACCAAACATGTCCAAGTGCGCGTGTGATAGGAATTAGGAACTTCTCCCGATGCCAGTTTCCTACAAGTTTCCTTGGCAATTTCCCAATTTAAAACCACATTTTCCTCTATTCATCACACTACTACTACTATTACTATATAACAACCCTTTACTTCATTTGGAAGACTGGAAACTGCACACAACTTAAAATACAAACTATGGCCTCTTCTTCTTGCGCTACTACTCCAAGTAACATACTCACTGGCCGGAAACGGGTCATCGGCGAGTTGTCTCGCGGCCGGGACATCGCCGATCACCTCCGCCGCGTCCTCCGTGAATCTGGCGTCGACGGCGCCGTCTCTGCCCAGGACCTCGTCGCCAAAATCTTGGACACTTTCACCCAGTCTCTTTCCATGCTTTCCGGCGGTGACTCCGACGAGGTTTCCCAAGTTCCGGCGGTGGTGAATATGAAATCGGAAGATTCCGGCGACAGTTACAAGACGCCGCCGTCTAAAGATCGGCGAGGATGCTACAAGAGAAAGTAAGTTTTTACTTTCTTTTTTCTTTTTCAATAATTTATTTCTTAATATTTACACATAAAAATCATGTCATTTAATAGAGGTGGGCTGGGCTGGGTACCAACCCCTATTAAAAAAGTTTGTAAACATGTGAATACATATGATTTGTGGGTTTATTCTTGTTAATCCTATTAATTAATTAATTAATTAAATTGTCCTTTATTTTGGTTTATATATTTTGAAATGATGATTGATTTAATTGCAAGATAAATGATGCATTCACTTATGTGCATATTAACAAAGGGTGCATAATAATTTGACAAGGGTTATCTTGTCTTTTGACATGAGTGGTGGCAATTTTTTTGTTTATGGTATATTATATTTATATGCTCCCATTTGTATTTGTTTACATCAAGTCAACACAATGCATAAGGTTGCGTAGTGCCTATATTATGCCCCTAGGCCCTAGCTAGCTAACAATATTAAACATTAATAATTCTTGATTTTTATTGAGATCGGTACCTATCATGCCAAAATTAATATTGAAAGATTAAATGTGATTTAATCATAGTACAATTGCACTTATTTCTTGCAGGAAGACATCAAACCCATTGGTAAGGGACACCCCTACTTCTTTTGATGATGGACATGCATGGAGGAAATATGGACAAAAAGCAATCCTTAAAGCCAAATATCCTAGGTACTATATAGTTCAATATATAAATAGCTAAGTCTCATATATTTCAATTATAATAACATTTATATTTGAGTAATTTTATGGTGCATTCATTCAGCAGTTGATCCTGTTTACACTGAAAAATTTGTTCCAATTACACTAAAAATAGAGTTTGGATTACACTAAAAATCAAATTTTAATGTAAAATTTTCAATATAATCAAACCACACTTTTTAGTGTAATTGAAACAAACTTTTCAGTTTAAATATGATCAACAGTTGAGTGAGTGCACCGTGCACTTGGTGCAACATGAGAGTTTGCCTTTGCGTTTCAATTATATTAATTTATATATTTTAATTTTACTTTTTTCGTCGAAATCTATTCTGCACGTTTCGCTTCTAACATGTAAATTTAAATGATACACAGGAACTACTTCAGATGTACCCACAAATTCGATCAAGGATGCCAGGCACAAAAACAAGTGCAACAAATCCAAGATGACCCGCCTCTAGTGAGGACCACGTACCACGGCGAGCACACGTGTAAGAATTTCCACAAGTCTGCCCACCAGATCATCATGGACGCGACCACACAGGATGATTCCTCCGTAATCTGGAGCTTCCAATCGCAAGAGCCCGCGGGCCATAAGCCCGAAAACGGCTTCCCATTCGACAATTTAACCGAAGAAAAAGGCGCAATCAAACAGGAAAACGACGAGTGTTACATATCTCCTGATCTAACGGTCCATTTTGACGCATCTCAGGGTCATCATTTCGGCACGGGGGCATTTTCATCCGGGTCGGATCCCGGGGATGTGATCTCTTCTGATGTCTATTCGTGCACCGCGAGCACTCATGATAGTATGGATATGGATATGATGGTGGGCCATGTTAATTTTGATGACTTTCTTGGAGAATTTGAAAGCTTTAGTTAGTTTTTCAGTAATTAGAATATTTACTTTTTTTTTTTTTAATGTACGTACTTATAGAGTATGAGAGATAGAGGGAGGCAATTGAAAAGGAAAAAAAAATGTTTTAGGCTCTTTGTTGGAAGAGGGGCATTATGTACTAGAGTGTTAGGATTAAGGTTTGATTAGGCTAATTAATGATGTCCTGATCTTAGGCTCTATTGCCTTTTGCATTTGTATATATGTATAGCTTTCGGAAATTAAATTATAAATCTCCATCAGTTCAAATATACTATACTTGTGTTATTGAAGGCGTGCTTTTTATTTACACAAATCCTCCTATGAAATTTATTAATAAATAAAATTTAATTTTATTATGCGCATTTATTAATCTATTAGATGCATCAGATAATACCGTTATACTTCTAAATCCGTATAAAATATTATGACATCTATATATGCATTTAATGACATCAATTTTATACTATGAATAAATTTCACGGGGCGGTAACTCTTTTATTTAACACGCATAACTCATTAATGATTTGATTTATATTTAGCTTCGGAGTGCAACTATTTTTGGAGTAGTCTTTATGTTGCAGATATTGTAAGCAATATAGTAATCGGTATTGTCATTAGAAAAACTATTAAGGGAAAGTTATTATGAAATTAGTTTTTCAAGAAGATAGGGTCCGAAATCATTTAAGAAAAATAAAATCATGGGCAATACTTACTTTAGATATAGGGAATAATTGATTGAAAAGTATACATATAAAAGTAGGAAAGGTATAATGGGTCATCTTTATAATGGTGGTGAGGGGATTACCTCACGAATCCTCTAATTTTACCAAAAAAGTAATATTGTATTAAAAAGGAAAATGAAGAAGATAAATAAAGCTAGCTGGTAGTGAATTAAAATAGTTCTATCAAGTTTTCTTGAAAATGAGTACTCCAAATTATTGTTCATCGATCCATCGCTGTCTTCTCCAAATTAAGTGGATTATATTGTGACAACTGACATCTTTGTCTTAACCCAAATTTACATCTCAAAAAATTTATAGCGGAGCTAATTATCTACAAAAAAAATTCAATAAAAGAATTTATAAGCTATAGTGGAAATTGGCTTTGAATTTTTTTTAATCATGTGGAGATATTTTCATTTCTCAATTTAAAAATAATTTGCCTACAAAAATTTACCCATAAACAATTCACTACAAAAATTTTGTAAACAAATTAATTTGTAGATGAAGAATTAAAATGTCTATATATTTAGAAAATTTTGTAGGTAATTCCCTCTATAAATTTTTTTGTAGAAAAATTTATAGCCATATTTATAAATTTCGTAATCAATTCTTTATTTTCTTAAAGTGTAAAGAGTTTACTAAATTATATTCAACATGGATATATAGATACTAGAGTGTACCCACGCGAATTTCGCGTACTGAAAAAATATATTATATTTATTTTCTGAAGACATTTAATATAAGAATATTTTTGTTTAAAAAATTTCAAGGTATATACAATAAATTATGGGGTTTGTTTAGCTGTGGCCCGTGCCCTTCACTAAACTCTATAGGTATATCCTACAAACTAAATAATTAAAAAAAACATCAAAGTTCACATAAATTAATAACAATTATGGAATAATATTACTTAGACTAATAATTTAATAATAATCAATTTCCATTTCAATATTGAATAATTTATAAATTAATCAACATTATTAGTTATTGGGAGTATACGGTAAGAAATTAATTTATATAAGAAACAATACAAAATTTGAAATAAACTTTAAAGTTACAAATACCCGTTCATCGATCAAAATGAGTTCCAAGTAGAACTTGTCTCTATTAAAATCATTAAAAAATATTGTCCAACTTTTTCAATCCTAACTTTAACTGCCAATTTTTGGCTATCACTCTTGATATTAGAAATCAGAGAAAATTGAGGTGTCACACTCTTGAAATCTAAAATGAGATTTAAATTACAAAAATTAAACCATCATAATTATTCAGATAAAAATACATGACATAGTTAAATTTATTATTTGTGCACATGAAGAATACTTAAACCGAACGATGTAGAGCATAAATCAACAATCATTATTACATTCATATTGATATTGATATTTAAATCTAATCAAATTGTGAGCACTTAAAATGATGAATTTAATTATAAAATAAATATACTAATAACAATAGATATATAACTAACAACAATTGATGGGAGAAATCTCAGCAAAAGAGTGAAACAAATGAAACTTTGATGTGAAAAAATGAAATACAATATGCTCTTATTTATAATTAAAAAAAATGCATGCAATATTATATCTTGTCCATAATAACAATATATCACATAAGAATATTCTTTGGAATATATAACTATATACCTTTTATTTTAGGAAAAAATAGTCGAACATTATATTATACTACATATACTAACTCAAACTTAGAAATGATAAATTTAGAATCATTCAATAAGTAGATCATATTTAATTACATTAAGGTTTAGGTTTGGAAAAAATATGATTTATAATAAATTCTAAAAATAACTAAATAAGAAAATGGAAAAAATATATATTTGCATTAATTATGCAGATATAAATTAATGGTTTAGATTTAATTAATGATATAGAATGAAGGGTCGAGATTAAAAGTTTAACCAACTTTTAATAAGAGCACATTATTTCAAAATGGAGAGATTTGAGACATGCCACATCAGCCTAAGAATAAGGTGGTGTTGACACATCATCTTGGAGAGGTTTGAGAATATATTATTATAAGATACACCAACTATGGATATATTGCATAAAACCCCTTATGATTTGGAATATCAGCGTGAAACCCCCCTATGCTTTAGAAATTGTGTTAAACCCCCTTGTAATTTTATAAATATAACATGAAATTTTCTTGTGTTTTATAAATAATCATGAAACTTCATTGTGGTTTTATAAGTATAGTAAGAAACTCACAATTATGTTAAAATTAACAGTAGTATAACTCATGCCCGTTTTATACAAATTTTAGTGGTTTTTTTTTTATATATATATATATATATATATTGACACAATTATCCCTTTATTAACTACATTAAATATTCCTTTTATTGTGAGTTTTTTTTAATAATCTTATGCTTTTGTATAGTTAAATATTTAAAATTATTATCTATAAAATATTATAAATAGACGAAAAGTGAGAAATACTTTTAAAAAGTCCTCTTTATATCTAATTACATATTAATATATCATTTAGTAAATAATTAGAGTATTAATCTGTAATAAGAAATATTAAGAAAAATATAAATAAATATATACAAAAAATTGGAACATACTCTGCTCACTTCTCGTTCTAAAAAAAAACTAACATCAATAACCACACAAATCAGGTCTATTTATGTTTACAATAAGCAATTTTCTTAAAAAATTCACAACTTTCTAAAAAAAAATTGTATAAACTTTAAAATTTTACTTGGAGATAAACCGTAGTTTGGATTTTGGTGTTTTATTAAAAAATATCTAACATGTCAAAAGTGCATAATGGGTCATACGGGTTAAAAATTAACGCTATTAATTTTTTAAGAAAAAAAGGGATCTTATGCTATATTTATAAAATCACAAAGAGATTTGACACAATTTTTAAAGCATGGAGGAGTTTTACGTCGATTTTTCAAATTATAAGAGGGTTTGACGTAATTTATCCTACCAACTACATATGTTAGAATGGATCTACGTGTAGAAATATATTCAGGATTTCGACTTTCATTTCAAGGAACAAAGGGTAAAAGGAGTTAAATTTTACTCCCTCCGATTCAAAATGTTTGATGTTTTAGGATTTGTTGTGAGAATTAAGAAGTGGTGTATAGTGACTATTGTACCCTTATGATATATTGATTGTAAATTAGAAATTGATGGAAGGTCAACTAGTTTATTTATGGTGTAAAATTATTAAAAGGCAAGGAGAAAATATGAGTGATATTTTAGGGAGATTTAAATAGGGGCATAATAGGAAAGTAAGGTGCAAAATACACTAAAACATCAAATATTTTGAAATAAAAAAAAAACACCCTAAAACATCAAACATTTTGAATCGGAGGGAGTATAATTTAAGACAAATATAATCTTGCGAATTTAAAACATTGGTAGGAAAAATTCTTCATATATAGAATCCGGCCTCGGCTTCCATTAGATACTTGCTAAGAAAAGCGATCTAATCAAATTTCGAATTGGCTGAATTAAATAGCAAACCAATATAGCAAACGAAAAAAAAGAAGCAAACCAATATAATATTTAAAAAAAATTAAGGACACGTTTGAATTGAATGATATATATATATATATATATATATATATATATATATATATATATATATATATATATATTTTAGGTACAAAGTAGAAACAACAGCTTTTAAAATCTAGAGGATAAAATCATTTGGCGTCAACTTTTGCTTTATCACATATTCACAAGATAATAATCAATTAACTTTCAAAAAAGAAGAAGAAGACAATAATCAATTAATTAATGTACATACATTTTCATCTACGTGTCCATTGTTAACCATGATTAAAAAGAAACCAAAAAAATTGCTTGCGAAATGGGGTACGTAAGGGCCAAAACATCAGCAGATGGTGTCATATCTGTGGAACATAATATTTTTTCAAGCGAGTAAAGTAGTTTCCAGGAAATTTAATTCGATACAGAATATTTAATAGTATTGCCGATGAGTGTGACACGTATAATAAAGACATAATGAAATGGTTGGAAGGTCACTTTAATGTATATGTATTTTTTTCTAGTCTCATTGTATACGTACATACAAATTGGAATTAGCTGAAAAATTAATTAACGAAGTACTATTTTCATCGCTAAGCTCGTGACAATACACTTGTGGCTAATATTTTTTGCGATGAATACAATGGGATTAATGAGCAAAATATTTTAGCACTATTGCGGCAAATTGATATGTCATCTTATTACCGAAATACTCGATAAAAAAATGCGCAAAAAAATACAAATTAAATTCGCGTATAAATTTCAAAATATTGTTGTAATGTAGTTGTATACTCTTGATCTCGATTGAAGCAAAATCTTGCATTTGATTGAATATTAAAAGCAAAAATAAAGAGAATTTTGTGATTCAATTCCCCCCAGGGTGTTGTGTGACGAATAATTCAGGCTAGACGAGGTCGAGCCAGGGAAAAAGGAACGAGGCCCCAGCCTCACAATGCAAAGGACGAAGCACTATGAAATTTGTGGCTACGCTAACATAACCGGGCCTCGGCATATCATAGTGAGCCAAAGGGGCACACTGAGGGTCCAGGTCCCGGCCTCGGCCTAAAGGAAAGACACGCCAAGCTAATGTTCCACGCGTCGGCTTGAAGAGTAGAGGACGAGGACAGAGGCGTCTTCGACATGTTCTTCTCGAAGCCATGCGGGGAAGATCATCCAAATAAAGACAAGTATGGAGGGAGGCAGAGTGCAAAGACGAGAGTGTCATCCACCTCGACCATCTTCACGACGAGGACGCCACGTATTTGGTCTTAACTCAGATAGAGCTAAATCTGCACGCCATCAGACAATCATTCCTCTTTAGGTACGAGGAACAGTGAATCAACACCAACTCTAGAGGGACATGTCATACTTGTGGCAGGAGATCCCAAGATCCCAGGAGCAAGTACAACCCACTTTACACGCGGCAAGTTAGGATTGGGCCGAGCTCACCTACACAAGGAGCCTCGGCCCATTACTCGAAACTAGGGTCAGCCCGAGCATTTAATGTTGGGCAGCCCGAATAAAGTTAGGTTAGCCCAAGGGTAAATACATGTTCTTTAACATTTAATACATACATACCACTTCAAGCTCAAGTCTATACAAAGACCTGACAAATCTCCTTGCATTTATTATTTTCTCGTCATCATTTATTATCAAAAGGCCTCAAGCAATTAATGTCCAACTGATCCTAATATATTAAAGTTAGTTATTCATCCCAAAGCCACATAAACCGTATTAAGATACTCCCTCCGTCCCACTATAAGTTTCCTACTTTCTTTTTTTGAATGTCCCACTATAAGTTTCCTATTCCATAAAAAGTAAAAAACAATACTCCATATATTAATAAACAAATACATTCTTAAACAACTCCTCTTTACTTTTTCACAAATCCCCACCACTTTACACAAAAGTTAACATATGACCCACCATATATTAATAAACAATACACTTTCTCAAACAAATCAATAAAAAGAAACAAGAAAGCTATAGCGGGACGGAGGGAGTATATATTTTGGGTAACAACAATTGACGCTAGAAGGAGGGTCGTCAACCCTTAAATCGAAATTCAAACATTCGAAGAACACTCACTATTCCTCGTTTCAAAATTCACAAAAACCCACCGACTTTCGAGTTTCCCAAGAAAACTTGAAAAATGGCCGATCACGAAGCTAGGGAAGGCTCATCCAGCCCGGCTCCCAAAATGGCGGCCACCGAGGTCGTCACCACCCCCATGCGGCAGACGAGGGATATCCCTATTATCCCTTCCGATCTCCAAACTCCCGAGCAGGTGAAGACTGTCATCGAACAGCTCCAACGGAATGCTAGGGAAATGAGGAGGGACCTCAGCATCTAGGCCACCCCTCTCACGAAGAAGAGGAAGAATCCTCCTCGTACCACTCGTCCTCCAAGAGATATGTTCGCGGATCCCTCCGAGGACCACAAAATAGCCCCCCGACCATCGAGATCTGGGGGTTCGGACGCCCAGTCCATTTTCAATCGTCCAGGAGGCGAGTCATGGGCGCAATATGCACCGGAGTCGGAGATGGAGACTTATACAAGGTCTTCCAAGTATCCTGACTCCCCAAGAACAGTGACTGCCGACGTGCAGGATAAGCGTCGTCTTCCCGTAAGAAGATAACTCGAGGGAGCCTAAAGCCCCCACTACAAACAGCGAACGTCGTGTCTCGGCACACGAGCGTCTAGGCACCGCGGTCGCCCTCCATGCCGAGGGCAGCCAAGCAGTTCTTATTGCCGCTCTCCAGCAGCGCCTAAGCGAAATGGAGAACAAGATGGAGGCCAAAGACTCTCCATCAAAACGTTCCAACCTCAGCAGGGAACCCCTATCCTTAGAAATTGAAGAGGCCTATGTCCAGACGAAGGTCACTCCCCCCAAACCCCTCTCTATGAGGGAAGGATGGATCTGAAAACCCATTTGAGTAAATACCAGATCTATATGATGGGCCGTGGTGCGAATGACGACACGAAGTGTCATTTATTCCCCCTCACCTTGGGCGAATTAGCGCACAAGTGGTATGTCAACCTGCCCTCGCGCTCGATCACGTGTTTCACCGACCTGAGCGAAAAGTTCGTCACCTGCTTCGCAGCCAAGATCGCCAGGCCCGAAGGACGCCATAAGTTGATGAACATCAAACTAGCGGACAACGAGTCTAACGAGGCGTACGTCGACCGTGTCGATGAAAGTTATACAAAGATTTGACAAATCTTCTTGCATTTATTGCTTTCTCGTCATCATTTATTATCAAAAGGCCTCAAGCAATTAATGTCCAACTGATCCTAAATTATTAAAGTTAGTTACTCATCCAAAAGCCACATAAACCGTATTAAGATATATATTTTGGGTAACAAAAGAGGGGTTGGGTGCTTATTACTCTTCGTTTCTTATCTTTTGTTTTTTCTTAAAATAAAATATAATAATACTCCCTCCGTCCCAATTTTGTTTACCCAAAAGCCCAAAAAATGAAGGTTTTTTTGTTTACCCATTTCCTATCCTAAAATGGCAAAAAACAACACCACTTTTTCAAACTCAACCTTCAAAAAACTACTTTATACTAAAAAATATTAATAAACAATTCCTAAAAAATTACTTTATACTCAAAAGTATTAATAAACAACTATTTTCTTAAAAACAGTGTCATTTAGAAATGTGTAATCTAAATTGGGATGGAGGGAGAGTATATATATATATATATATATATATATTGAGAGAGGGGGGGGGGGGAGGCATCATGTTTGGACTTGCCCAAATGAACCGGAACCATTGATTCTAACCGACGGTTTGTCGGTTCTAACCAGAACCACAACCGGCAATAATGGAATCGTCACTAAACTGGAACAAAAATCGTGTATTACACAGTTCGGTTTTGGTTCTACTAAATCGAGAACCATAACCGCTGGTTCAGAGTATACGGTTCCATGGTTCGAACGGGCGAACTAATATATATAATTTTAATACCTATGATAATATTAATATTTTATAAAAAAAAATTAATTATTGCATTTTTTTAATTGTAATGTAGGTTGTAAGTACTAAATATTAAGTATTTTAATGTAAAAAATTTAAATTGTAATTTGTAAACTTTGTATTAAATATTTTTAAAATTTATAAACCTTAGTTATTATTTATTTATATTGTAATTGTAATTTTATTTTGTATGTTGAAAGTTGAATACAATAAAATTTTACTTGTTTAAATTCAATTTTCAATTTTTTTGTATTTGAATTAAGAAAAAAATTACATTTTATTTATTAAAAAAAGAAAGAAAGGTTCGGAACCATGAACCGTCGGTTTGGAACTGGAATAGTCAGAATTGGAACCGTCCATCCATATTTAACGGTTCAGTTTAGATTCCACTAAATTAGAATCGGAAACCGATGGTTCGAATCGTTGGGCAACTTTAATCATGATATGATGGAAAAGGCAGGTGGGGTTGTATGGAATTATGGAAGGGGGGGTGACATATACCCACACTTTAAGAGTATTAATTACAAAACCAAACACAAAATTCCCTACATTGCATATATCTACATATTGTGGGTCCCATAGCTTTACATGACTCTGCCATGGATTGGATGGAAGCGTGAGGCAGAGAGCTATAGTAGTTGCTAACTTTTTGTAGGTATTATAGTAGCAGCCCCAATTTGAATTATAAACAGTTTTAAGAGAGAGAATATTGAAGCCACATTTTCTAGAAAGTCCTTTTGCTGTTCCGCTTTCCCGTTTCGGATTCAAGGTAAGTTTTAACAATTTTTCACTATTGTTGGGTGTATCATTTTTCAAAAAGCTTGTTTTCACGATTAATTTTAGAATTCCGTCGAAGGCTTTCCATAAAAAATGCACATTTTGCACTAAATTTCGTCAAAGCTAGGGTTTTAGTTTTTGTTTCGGAAAATTAGGAATTTAGCCTTGGGTATTTATGTTTAACCATTATTTCTGCATTTTGGGTTGTTTATGTTTACGTATTTAAGGAGAAATTGAATATATATGCAAGTGTTTAAGTGTTTGCTTTTTGTATTTGTGGTTTTTGCATTGAGTCACTATATTTGGCACCATTTTACCTGTTCGTTCTTGATTGGAGATGTTTTCATTTTGGGCTGTTTATGTGTACGTATTTAAGGAGAAATATGAATATATATGCAAGTGTTTAAGTGTTTGCTTTTTGTATTTGTGGGTTTTTGCATTGGGTGACTATATTTGGCACCATTTTACTTGTTCGTTCTTGATTTAAAGAAGATGTTGTGATTTTGGGTTTGATTATGTACAGATTGTTAGAAACGTGAGATGGTGCGAGATAGAAGGTCTAAGAAAGAGAAAGGTTTATCCGGTGACAGTGATTATGATGATGATGATGATGATGATGATGATGATAGGGGAAATACAAGAAAAAGAAAGAGCTGTGAGAGAGCTGGTCGACTACGTGTTAGAGGTACGTTCTCTTTATAATACTTCATTTTAGTTGGTAAATAAATGTCTGTTTTGACCGGGTTATATTTTATACCATTTTACGAAGGCTCGCCAAGTTCAAAACGTAGGTTCGTAGACGGGGGGAAGAAAAGGAAAGGTTTGTCTATTGATTAATTGTTTTACCTTTTGTTTGGGTATTATATTGAGGTATATGTTTTGTGATTGAGATTTACTGTATTTTGAATTACAGGTAAAAGAGTTATACAATATGTATACTCATCAAGTGAATTAGGTACTTTAATTGGTTTTGGTTTGGCGTAACCTGAAATTATGAACTTGTGAGTGTAACTTTGTGACTGATTAAACTTTGTTCCTGAATTTTTTACTAGAAACTGAAAGTCCAAGTATAATTAAGAGGGGACGACGAAGAACTAATTCAGGTGAATTAAGTTTACCTATTGTTGAATATGTGAGTAGACTAACAGTTTGACTATAAAATATTTTTTCTACAAATGATTAGAAGCTGAAAGTCCAAAAGAGATTAGAAAATCACGTAATAGGAAAAAACAAAGGGATTTACTCACACCTACTGAATCAGGTATTATTGTGATATAAAAAATGTATAAAATTCTTTGTTTACTGTCCAGATTGGTTTGATCCAGGTTTTAATTTTTTGTATTCAGAGAATGACAGTGAAGAACTTGTTAAGAAGACACGTAGACGGAGAATGGTTATAGAATCATGTATTTATTAGCTTCCCAACACAGAATGGAAATATACTTTCACTCAATCAGAAGCTGAAATTTCAAAAGAACTAATATGTTTGGTTTGGTATTTCTCTGGTGAAGAAGCTTCGAGTCCAGAAGTCAATAAAAATGGGCGTCAACGTAAGAAGATGAATTCATCAGGTATTGGTTGATACTTTTTGAATAAAATTTCTAATGTTGCAAATTTTCAATTTTAATTTGTTCATGTGTATGGTGAGTTTCGACTTATTAGATTATGAGAGTGCACAAGATTGTAAGGATGGGCGTAATAAAAGGAAGGATGAAAAAGAAACTGAATCAGGCTCGGAGTCAGAAGGTATGTTTTATTTTTGTTATGTGTTTGGCACATAAGACATGTTGATCAATTGTATTTGGCACAGGTTATAAGAGAAGACGGGAAAAAGGAAAATCCAAATGTGAAGAAAATGAACCCAGGAGAAGGAAATTTGAAGCTGGCAGTCGGCAATCAAAGAAAGATGTTGTACGCCCACTAAACTGTTTTGGTGAGAATTCTATATTCCTTTGTTGTTCGACAATTCAGCGAAGTTATGCACTAATTTAGAATAGTTATGCAACAATTTATATTGGTATGCAACATTATTTAGTGAAGTTATTCATTTTTTTCAGTGAAGTTATGCAATTTATTTTAGTGAAGCTATGCAACAATTTAATGTATTAATGCAACAGTGTTGGTGAAATGTTTAGTTGACTTATGCAACAATTTTAGTTGATTTATGCAACATGATTTATGCAACTTTAATTGATTTATGCAACAACTAACAGTTATGCAACAACTTTTGTTGATTTATGCAACAACTTTTGTTGATTTATGCAACAACTTTAGTTGAGTTATGCAACAACTTTTGTTGATTTATGCAGCAAATTTATACAAATCATGCATAATTTATAATGTTCATAAAATATTATTTACAATATGTGTGATGTATGTTGCAGGTGGGGTGGCAGTTGGGAAATGAGTGACATATTATAGATCTAATCTTCGGACAGCCATTAAGGAGCTAAATAATTTGCAGTTTGGTGAGTGTCATCTTAGGTCCGTGAAGTTGACACCATTCTGGCTGTTGTTTGATTCAATTTATAGGAAGGGTGATGGCAAAATGCTTAAGAGGTGTCATAAGTATGAAGAAGATATTCGGAAGATAGTACGAACGTTTGACTTCGATTCAGATTGTTTTGTTATCGGAGAGACTAAGGTTCCACTAATGAGAATTGATGTTCAACTAATATTTGGCATCAGCTGTGGGGCGGACAAGATTAATCCATCTGCTGCAGATTATAAAACACCACAATGGATCAATCGTGTGTTTGGAATGGAACTACAAAACTCTAAATCATATTTAGTGTTGTACAAGAATCTAATTTTGAAGAAGCTTACGCAAGCGTTATTGCGGTATGATGAAGAGAGCTGTAAGGATGTCGCAAGATTGTTGCACTGTTACTTGATGGCAGCTGTGTTTTCTCCAAACAAAAGTGGGTCAATTTCATCTCACATACCTTCTTATTTGGATAAATTTGAAGAGATATGTCGGTACGATTGGAACCTGTACATTGTTGACTTCTTGAAGAAACAGATAAAGTCGAGCAACAAGATGGAAGCTGGAGGGTGTGCTATCATGCTACCGGTAAGAACATGGTTTCAGATACAAGTAGAACACTTTTAGATTGTTATACAAATTATTTGTCAATTTTTTTTTATTAACTTTCTGCAATTTTTATTAATAACTTTATGTTTTTTTTCCCGCAGTATTGGTTATGTGAGCACAAAGAATTGGTGGCAGCCAAAGGCAATCAATCATTCCCAAGGTTCCTGAAATGGGATTTGGCTGATGTACACAAAGGCATTGAGCGTGTGAGGCTTTCAAAAATAGGAAAAGTAAGTGCTACTGCAATTTATTACATAAGTTATCTTTAGTTATATTTGGTGCTTTTTATAACGATGTATTATTGTAGATTGATAGGTTGGTGGTGAGACCAACATCAGCTGAGAGGGAGGGTCTTTTAGAGCTGCAATGTTTACGGGCTGCTGAGTTCCAGTGTATCACAGACATGAAATCTGATAGTGGTGAATTTTTTACGAGCGAAGGAGAAGAGGTTGAACCAAATGTAGAGGATACTATTCGCAGTGAAGAAAGGGATAAAGTGGAAGAAAGATTTGACATGCCAAGGTCCAATGTTAGTGTTGAACATTCATCAAAGAAAAATGCTGATAGATCGGGTTTATTTTTGGATGGTGAAGTACAAAAGGGTTCTATCAGCACAGGCAGTTTGTTGGATATGGTAGGGCCATCTTGGAGTGTCGGAATGACCCAGCATTTGACTCCGCATGAGAAGGCGGACTGTACCATACGTGCTGTGATTGGGGAATTAGAGGAGGACTGGAAGAATGAAAAGACAGACAAAACTGAAATTGAAAGGTTGAGGTCAGAAGTTGAAAGGCTATACAAGGAGATGAAGGCAGGTCAAATGAGGTTTGATGAGGAGCTACAAAGGAAGGACGAATACATCAAGCAGTTGCAGGGTGAAATTCAGGGACTGAATGCAAAAATTGACGAAGGGATTGGGCAGCCTATGGAAACACCAGTATATAATAATCCGGACACCCTGGCAATAGTTGAAGTTGAAAAAGTGAAACAGAATGAGGACAATGACATTGAAGATATTAAGGATATTCATGGATTGCAGATTCAAGAGGAGGTTGTTAGAGATATGCCGGGATTGATCCTAAATGAAGACAATGAGCCCACCGATACACAAATGTTTCAAAATCCGGAGTACTTAGCTGAGATTGATGTGATTGAGAGAAGTTATCAAATTCCCAATATTGCAAACAAGGGTGTTGAAGAAATGAATGGGCAGAATGAGCAGAATGGGCAGAATGGGGAAAATGGACAGAATATTGAACATTGTGTTGTAGATATATCAAGAGAAAAGACACCGTGCATAAAGGGAGGTCCAAGCACACGTCATCCATCGCCTAGTTCCCTTGCGATTAGGGTGAAACAAAGAACAATGAATGATGATAGGAAGGCAATATAAATTTCACCCCAGATGAACACAATAGATCTTACGGATGAGGTTGAGAATCCATCTAAAGCTGAACTGGGTGGTGTTGTGAGTAGATATAAGTCATTCAAATGGGACCGGAAATCTATGGCTGTGAAGAAAACAGAGAAGGAACACATAGACGAGATCGATTACTATCTGAAAAGTGAGGGACAAGGGTAAGTATTGAACATGTTAATATGTAAGGATGAATGCTAATATTTGAGGTACTTTTTTTATAACAATTAATGCTAATATTTTCCCTACTTTTTTTTTGTAGATACGTGGTTTGGAGAGGGAAATAGGCATTTGTTGAAATCACTGTTAGGAACATTATTGATATTTTACACAATAGATGCTATCAAGGACCGGTAAGCAGCCACTGTTTTTCAAAATTTTAATTTATTATAGAAGTATGCAATGGTTAATTTTAAAGATTCTAATTACTGGTTTCAGGTTATTGATTCGTGGGGGGAAATGTTGATGTTCAAATATGCAAACAGTTGTCCCAGGGCAGAAAAAACGGTTATATTTACCTCTAGGTGTTGGGTAAGTATAAGCAAAGTTATGATTGATTGTATTTTCCTCATATATATGGTGTTGAGTAAATTTTGGAAAACAATTGCAGTCTTTGATTGATGGGGGCTCAAACAGAAACACCAGTACACTCAAAAGTTTGGTCGACGATCGTATCGAAGAATGTTTGGATAAGGAATTTCTGATGTTCCCTATCAATGCTGGTGGATCTGGAAGTACGAGATTAGGAGACCATTGGACTTTGCTAACGTTCAATATTAAAAAAGCAGAGTGGAAGTTCTACAATTCTCAGCTACCAAGGACAAGAGTGGGTGTAGACTGGAATTTGAAGGAGGCATGTTTAGTGGTAAGGGTTTTGTGTGATAACTACTGTTTTTTTCCATAATTGATTTTTGTGCCGGTTAGCCGAAATTCAAACTTTTGACAATAAAAATAACAGGTTAAACATGTGCATAGGAAGCTGAGAGATGCATTTAATAAAAATTATCCGGGACACCCTTACCTTACAAAGAAGTTGGTACTGCCAACGTCTTCAGATTGTATGCAACAAACTCCGGGTACTGTTGACTGCGGTGTGGTTGTTTGTTATCAGATGGAGAAGTTATTGATGCAGAAACCTCTAAAAAAGGGATGTTATAGTGTGGCTTCAGCTAGTAATTATCGTGCAAAAATGGTAAGTTGGTTTGTTGACCCTGACAACGTTGTGGTTTGATATAGCCCAACTTTTTTTTAGTAATATTAGGATATTAGAATTGACAGGGCAGTAAGTATTTTGGCCATGGATGACAGTAGTATGGGGTACTTTTGTATGGATGTGGTAGTATGTATATTTTGCTAATCCCCTATTATAGTTGATGGGGAAGTATGTATTTTGGGTTTGTGGCTTTTGGATAATTAGTTTAGGGTGCTTAAAATGGGTTTAAGTTTGACAATTGACATTGTCAATTGTTGTCCTGCTACATTATATGTAATATATGCACACTATTTATAAGACAGTGGCTTTATTTTGAAATTGTGTATTTTGGGATACCTGCATTATTCCCTTATTAAATTAAAGGGTTTGAATATGTAATATATGGACTATCAAATTACATCCTGTTACATTAAATGTAATATATGGACTTTTATGGAATGAATTGTTTAAGTTATGAAATGAATTGATTTAGTTATCCAATTATAGATGGTGGGTTGTGGAAATTGTACTTGGGCTGTACTAATTGGGCTATCCAAAGAAGTTGAATAAATAGAACTTATTATTGCATAAAGATCACACCAATTTGAATATTAATGGAAAATGGTTGAACAATAATATTTTTTTCCCATAATGATCACACATTTTTGCATTAAATTTCATCGAGTTGCCTAAATAAAATGAGAGAATGGTATTATTTTATAGGTGTTGTGTGGCTTTTTATTAAATTCATTTTGGTCCCTTGAATATTTATTTTTGAGCTGTGTTATGGAATGAATTGTTTTAAGATGGTCTCTGTTAATTGTTTTAGTTATTGAGCTGTGGAAATTCTACTTGGGCTTTACTAATTGGGCTATCCAAACTTATAATAAAATTGTACATTTGAATATTTAGGCAAAAGAAGTTGAATAAAAAAAAATTTATTGCATAACGATCACACCAATTTTAATATTAATGGAAAGTGTGTGAACAATAATAATTTTTTTCCAACATGATCACACATGTTTGCATTAAATTTTATCGAGTTGCCTAAATAAAATGAGAGAATGGTATTATTGTATAGGTGTTTTTGGGCTTTTAATTTTTTTCATTTTGGGCCCTTGAAAATATTTATTTTTGAGGTTGATGGTATTCAATTTTGGTCTTTGAAGTTTGAGAGGGAAGTAGTCATATAATTTTATTTTCGGCCTTTTAATTTTGGGAGGGAAATAGCCATGTAATTTTGTCCTGCTACATTATATGTAATATATGCACATTATTTAGAATAGAGTTGCTTTATATTGAAAATGTGTATTTTGGGGTAGGAGACCATTGGAAATTGTACTTGGGCTTTACTAATTGGGCTATCCAAACTTATAAAAAAATTTATACATTTGAATAATATGGCAAAAGAAGTTGAATAAATGGTATTTATTATTGCATAACGATCACATTAATTTGAATATTAATGGAAAATGTATGAACAATTTTTTTTTTTAAATAATGATCAGAAATGTTTGCACTAAATTTCATCGAGTTGCCTAAATAAAATGAGAGAATGGAATTATTGTAGAGGTGTTTGATGGGTTTTTATTCTACACATTGTTGGAGCAAAATTGTATTGGGCTATTAAGTTGGGCTCTGTTGTGAGCTAAATAATTTTGTTTGGACTAAATAATTTTGAGAGGCACTATTGAAATTAGACTCTTGAAATTAACACTGTCATAATTGGGCTAAATTTTTTTGTTTGGGGTATTATACCAGATTGGACACCATTAGCATATTAAATCAGGTATATTGAGAGAATGATATATTGATTTTCATATGGTTGCATAATGTGATTGGACACCATTAGCATATTAAATCAGGTATGAAAAATTGATTTGTATATTGTTGGATTTTGTATTATTATTTCAACAGTATATATATTAGTGACATTTGTTATATTATTAATAATTTCAAACCTTTGAATAGGTGTTTAATTTTTTTTTGAATAGTGGTTTTTTTTTTTTTTGAATATAACATTTGAGCTGGTTGCCACTTGTTTCACTTTTCTTGCTTCCCCAACTTCTCTTTATTATTGTTGGTCATTGGGCATATTTCCGCCCCCAAAATTATACTGGGCTTTGAATTTGGGCCTGTTTTCAATGGAAAAAGTGAAGGCCCAATTGATAAAAAAGATGGTTTTCTATGTGACCGTTACACAGTAGTATTACCGTTTCAAAATGACCGTTTGAACAGTAAATTCCACCCATGAATAAACATAATCTGTGGCTATATATATACATATATGTTGACCTCAGTTGGAGCGAATCATACAATACATTCCAAGAATATTAGCCACTCTATATAGCATTACATTACATCTTTTATCCACAGAAAATCATAACATTACATCACATAAAAAAAAAATTGTGAGTGAGGAAACAGATTGTGGAAAATAGAATGTCACAAGGGAGCAACTCCAACAATGATGGCTCGTATCCACGATACAGCCGATCGGTGTGCCAAACTTGTCGTTGTCCGACAAGCATTAAGGTGTCTAATACGAGGATCAATCCTGGGAGATTGTATTATAGTTGCGACATACATGGATGGTCTCATTGGTGTAGCCCAATAGACTACAATCTCCCACAAAATGAATATGGAGAGATTTCGAGTGGACGACAAGGACATGGAGTTGCACGTGTATTGCCCACTTCTACTTGCAATGCATCATACAGAATAACACTTGGCACCTTGTTAATTGCAAATTGCATAACAATTGTTGCTATCTTTTTCATGTTTGGTCTAATTGCAATCATGATCATGTGATACATTATGTAGTGGGTAGTTTAGATTTATTATGCATTCTGTGGGTCTAGTGTAAGCAGTTGCAAGAATCTAATTCTGTAATATATACTATTATGCATTTTGTATTCGTAATTCTGTGGAATATATCCTAGAATAAAACCCATCAATTCATCTAAATAACTATTTCTGCTAAACGGTTCAACTCAGCCCCAGAAACAACTTCTACATATCAATCAAACAAAACACAATGATCCCATATATATATATATATATATAAATTCTCCAAAAATAACCACAAAATTAGTGTGAGAAGCTGTTTGCATAATGATGGTTTCACAAAACCACAACAATGAAGATATGCATCACATGTCACCCTAGCAAAACTCCAAAAAGGGGGGAGGGGTTTCAAAGTTTCACAAGACTGACCTTAACGACTGAGAATTTACAAAAAATAATTAACAGCCTTCCTAACGTGATGATATGTTGCACTGTACGCAGCAAAAATCTACCCATTAAGCCATGTTATAAAGCCACTGTAACAGATAAAATAGGTACAATTAGCATAGGTTTAATTAAATTATGGGGAAACAAGACAGCTAACATTATCTGGGAGGGAGATTGGATACCTGTAGGTTTAGATGGTTTAATTTTCTTCTTGGGGTGTTCGCCGTAGGAAGGGATTCTTTTAGTTTTTGGACGACCCGGTTGGCGTTTTAAAAGTGGTGGCAGGATCTTGTGATTTCCTATGACATCCTGCAATTCAAACCTCATTGAATCTGGTATGGGATGGAGGTCTGATTTGTAGCAACTCCGATAATTTGATGTGAAAAAGCAATCCTCGACGTGATCTCGCAGATCCCCACCATGCCTACTTATAACTTGAACAACGTGTGAACATGGAAAGCCGGTTAGTTGCCATTGAGAACAAGAACAAGTCCTTGTTGTCAAGTTCACAACAGAGGACATGTTGGACTTCACGTGATACTCACCACTTGAAGACTCATCTACACACCAAGAGTTCCCATTCTCCAAGAGAGCACGCCACAATTGATGCTTGTTTGGAACTAGCTCTTCGTCCCATTTATTTGATTTGGTACGTCTCTCAACAAACCAACGATCAAGTTCACTACGTACATAATCTATCATATGTGTAATAGGGAGAGACCTACAATCTAGAATCCATCCATTGAAAGACTCAGCTGCGTTAGACGTCATCTCCCCATATCTTTTGATGTGAGGTGAATAAGCCACTGCCCATTTATCGTAAGGCAGTTCTGCTATCCAATTTTCAGCAATCTGCCCCCCAACATTTATGAACTTGGCAACATTTTCAGTGAATAGACGCTCGTTGGGAGCATAAGCACATGCTTTAAATAATTCACCCAACTCGGCTCGATTGTTGTTGGTCCAACCGGAAGAAAAACGACCTTTCAAATTGAGAAGAAGATGATACAAGCAGAAATAGTGAACTGGTTTTTCAAATACCCTATTGAAAGCAGTCATCAAACCTAAATTCCGATCAGAAATGTAGCATACCACCTTTTCGTGTTTGATGTAATCCCGAAGCTTGCATAGAAACCATGACCAATTATCAATGTTTTCAGAAGACACAATAGCAAATGCAACTGGAAATAAACCTACACGAGGGAGATTATAAAAAATAGGATAGTAAGATGACATATATTATATCAGAATAGTAAGATGACTATTTCAGATTGAGGTAAGATGCCAGATTACTACAAATCAAAATATTTTCAGAATATACAACCACTTTGCCTAAAACAAATGATAACAATATTATCATCAATACTTTGCAATGATAGAAAGATTTACTTTTTATGGGGCAGAATGCATTTTGGTAATGGATCAGCGTGCACTAATTTCGGTAATGGACCAGCTTAGAATGGTGTATTTGGTATGGATGAGGCTGTATTTGGGGTTTATTTTTGTATCACTATTTCCCTTAGAATATGAGTAAGGTGGCAGCTGATGTACACAACTAGAAAATAGACGGAAACACATCAAATTTAACAGTATCAATACAACAAGAATAACAGGGAAAATAATTGAAAATGAATCAAAATATATTGAAGTACGAATACCATTGTCGCCATCCTTTGCTGTGGCTGCTAACAACGTTCCCTTAGCACGTCCTTTCATGAAGGTACCATCGATGAAAAGCATGGGACGACAACTTAGAAAGCCCTCCATGCAAGCCTTGAATGCGATAAAAACTCGTTCAAAACGGTGAGTGGTATTGTGGTGCTCTAGAGCCACTACGCTACCTGGATTTGTCCGTTCAAGGGCTGCACAGTACCATCTAAGCTGGTCGTATGAATCTTCATAACTACCATATACATGGTCTTTAGCAGCCTCTATTGTCCGCCAAGCTTTGTAATAAGGAATGTGAAAACCGTAACTATCCTTTATATGGGACATTACATCATTACCACAAATATTGTTATCATTCTTGAATTTTTCAAGGCACAACTCACTCATAATTTTAGGTCCCAACCTTTTGGCCTTAACATTAACTAACTTCCCAATACACTTATGAGTGAGTTTCGCTTTATAAATCTCATAATCCCCTGTAACGGGCCGTTTCTTTGCCTTTACGAACCAATCACAGTTTTGACTATCATGCTCCGCACAAACAACATAAATATAGTTTGGTTCATTCCTAATGAATTTGAAATCGAATTTCAACTTGGAGGAGTACTTAACTATTGCATCCCTAAAACCTTTCTTACCTCCAGGAATTACACTACCAACACCACCCTTAAATACCTCAACCCATTCATCTGATAAATAAGTTTTCTTTGGCAAAAGTGGAGACACATCGTATGTGGGAATGCTTAAAATACCACTAAACTCTTCCATCCCCCCATTAGCAGATGTTTCATCCACCAAATTATTACAGTGGGTTTCACTAGTATCCTTCCTAAAATGGTTCTCAGACCCATTGCTATTCTGACTCTGGTTTTGGGTTTCAATTTCGCACACATCAACATAAACTAATCTAATTGAAGAATGATCACAAATAATGAAAATATTTCTAATATCATCATCACTCTCCAAAAGACAATTAGTGAGACTACCAATAGAGCATGAAAATGAATAGTTTATAAAAAGCAAATCCGACCATTTCAGTATAACCTGGTTCTTGAAATCAATGAATGAACTTCTCCGATCAATGTAAAACAACTTACATTCCTCCTTGAATTTGGTGGCTAAAATAATATGATCGACCATTGATCGCCTGAGAGGGATGAATACACGGCTGGACGGATTTTGAATATCGGACGTGTGGCGATGAGAGTGGTGAATATCGGAAGTGTGGCGCTGAACTGCTTCTCAATTATAATGTATAATTTGGCCCTAATTTGAATTTTGAATTTGTTTCGGAGAGTGGGTAGAGCTATGATGTGACCTAATTCCATGGTTGAAAGAAGAAGAAGGTAGCTGAGAGAGGGAGCCCTGGGAAAGTATGAAAGAGAACATGGGAGGTGATGGTTTTTGGGGGAAATGGTACAGTGGGACCCACCACTTGAAACTAAAAAAATGTAGGAGCTTGCAATTAAGTGTAGAACTTTGTTAGGCACGAAAAGTTATAGGGATTTTTGTAAATAGGAGCTTAAATGTAGGGGCTTTTGTATTTTTCCCATTATGGAAATATTGTGGTTGAGAATTGAAGTGTGAATGAATCTGTGTACACGTGATTGAAATTCAGTAACATGTGGATTATATAGACTATAGAGCGCTATTATTGCCTTTTACTTTTTTTTTCAACTATATAGCATTTGTTTTCCGATATGATTTATAGGTCGTTCTTTCTTTTAACTTGATGGAATAGACAGACACGCTAAAGTTGCTAATATCATGATGTTTGGTTAGTAATTTTTTTAATGGTAATTGGAATAAAAATTAGTGTAACTATATATGATGATTTATAAAAATAAAATTATTATCTATCTTTCTATATAAAGTAATTACTACCACATTTTGTTCTCCTCTCCATCTTAATTACTCTCATATTTTTCAACCAACAATTCATTTTTATTTATTTTTATTCAAAAATTAAGGCATAACACTAGTAATGCAACCACCATTTATCAACATACATTTTTTATTATTACAGTGACATAAATAAAAAATAATTTTTTATTACAATTACTATTGAAAAACTCGAACTAAGCCCGTTCTTTGGATTCATGCAAATTTCTCTTCACAACTACAATTTTTTTCCATTCACATTTTCTTTTATCATTTTTTTTAAGAGAAGACCTAACTGCAAAATAATATTTTAATTGTAAAAAATTACTAACTTTATGATTTTTATCAATTATATTATAATTTTTTTCTTTTACAATTTAATGCACTAGCTTTTTAAGTTTTGCAATTTGAGACATCTAATAATTTTCCGTCTACAATTGACATTAATAATATGAACAATAGAGGGAGTATATTCCGTCCTCTATTAATTTTTATATGTGGGGCGACACATTTATTAAGGCAAATTATTTTATTAACTTTTTGGATCAATAATTAAAAAGTGTTATGAAATAAAGTAGGTATCGTGAGAGTGTTTATTTATTTCTATACTTAGTGTGTGAAAATTATTGTGGAACGTTTCAATAAAGAAAATGTGAAATTATTAAAGGACGGAGGAAGTATAACTTAAGGGCTCAAGAATCAAAGATTCAACTCAATCATATATTGAAATAAAATATATGACCCACATATAAATGTGGAGATTAGTTTCACATAAAACTCACTTTAAAGATTAATATATAGTCTTAAAATAAAAATTATGACCCAAATATAAATGCGGAGATTAATTTCACACAAAACTCACTTTGAAGATTAATATATACTCTCTCATATTAAAAAAAAAAACATATACATTTTGAATTAATGCACATGCATTAAGAAATTTTTGTTGACCTCAGTTAATGACTTTGGAGCATTATATAACACTTTGAAGACTATTGATTTTTAAGTTATTTTCAAAACTTTAAAAGTATTTTTTAAACAAAAGTGAATGCCGTTGTTACCGTATTTATCTCGTATATAGGGGTAAGATATTTTGAACTGTATAACAAATATATGGGGACGAACACAAAAAACACAAGCATTGCGGGAAGAACCGATGAGTTCTTCCGTTAAATATGCGTCGGACGGTTCATGAAGATGAACACCCTAACCTATAGTATATAATATATGTGGGGAGAACTTGTGGGGAGGAAGATGATAATCATCTTTACAATTGGTTGGAGCCTCCATTTATAGAGCTTCAAGCTTCTCACTAAGGAAACAATCCTGAACCTTTATTTTAGGGTATTGACTACCACTGTAGATCTAATAAGCAGTACTAATAAACAATAATAAATATATTTTATAATATCTTGTCAGTAATTCGATATCTTCACTGATGTTGACCTTCGATCCTGTCGGGCTATGACGAGATGTCGAGGCCGAGGGGTTCGACTAGGTCGAGATGGAGAGGTCCGACGAGGTCGAGGTGGAGAGGTCCAACGAGGTCGAGGTACGACGATATTTGGACAGTCGTGGTAGCTCGTCTTACAAGCAGTTCAGTGCCGAGATCCTGTAACCGAGGCCTAAACCCCAGTTTCGGTATACCCCAACTCTGATATAGTATTTAGGCCAAAAACGAGATTATTTGTGCCACAACAAATACTTAACATTAAAAAAATATAAAATATTATTTAAATTTAAAATAGAGTGATGTCAAAACATCACTTTTGAGTTATGACCGATGTGTGTATGTGTCCAAAAATTTGATTCATGAATCTTTAAGCTGGGATTTCAGACTTTCCTCGTCAATGTCTAAAAATTAAGGCCCATCTCAACTTTCAGATTAAGCCCAATTCTTAATCTCCATAAGTAAGCGCGACATTCTTAAACTTGGGCCCAAGTTATATACAGTCTTATATTTTATAAATACAATGCACCTAAAAAATGTTTGAAAAACATTACTCCCTCAGTCCCTGTTAATATTCATATTTGTGTGGGTATAAGTTTTAAGTCAAACTGTTTTATTGACTTTTTAAACCAATGAATGAAGAGTATTTTGATTTAAAGTAGGTAGTGTGAGAATGTTTTATTTCCATATTTAGGGTGTGAATATTATTATGCGACGTCGTATGAATATTAAGAGGGGACGGAGGGAGTACAATTTTCGGAAAAAAGAAAATCGAAAATTCATAAGTTTAGTGTTTTTTCTTTTGGCATTTTGGAAAAAAATTCTGAAAATTGTCAAAAATTTTGAATTTTTTTTCCGAACATTTTTTAAGTGGAGTGTATTAATAAAAGATAGGATTGTTTTAACCTCAGCTTAAACTTGTAATCCATTATTTGTTTCAAATACTACATATATTTTAATTGATATTGCAAAGTCCTACGATCTTTGTACTTGATGAATATTGAAATTCAACAATAATAAAAAGAACATTAATGAAAGTGTATAAGTATTTAGTAATTATGCAACACACATATATTAAGAAGTGTTATAAAACTAATAAAAATATGTTGGAAAACTAGTATAAATTATAAAGAGAGATGCCTGAGAAGAGAAAATTAAAGTAAAAGGAGAATTGCTTTCATTTCAATTTTTGAAGTAGTACGAATTAATGCACATGACATACCATCTATTTATATAGGTAATTACATACAAGAATAACTCACTGAAGAAGAGTTTTCTAAGAGAAGGAACACGAGTATCTTTCTTGTTGAAAGAGTTCACTCACTGAAGAAAGAATTTTCTAAGAGAAGAAACACGAGTATCTTTCTTATCGAAAGAGTGCACAAGTCTTCCCAGGAAGACACGTAAATGACTTCTTAGAGAATTGAAAAAAGAATATCCCGTGAAGAATATTATTTGTACACGTAATGCCCACAATAATATTATATATCCCGTAAAGAAAAATAATTATTTTTTGTGGATAATTAATTGATTGTCATATCATCTCATTTTTGTTATTTAATTCCACCGTTTGTTTATCAATATTAGAATCAAGTATATGTTCATGGTTAGTCGATCACACAAACTTTTGTGAAATATGTTTATAGTATATAAATACTATTATTACATATATTTACTGATATTATTAAATTTATAAATTAATATCATAGTGTAAAATGTTATGATATTAATAAATGCATATAATAAATCAGTTAACGTATATAATGATATTAGAATATGAACAAGTTTCACGGACTCTTAGTTTGAAGGAATATACTTGCATGAGATTTATTTTAATTTTGATATGGTATATAATTTGTTACACCCGATATTTACTACCCGACCCATCGGGGTATCAGACATGGATCTACTACTGTAGCGGGCTCGGGTAAGAATGGTCCGCCGACCGGTCAGACAGACGGGTGGGGACGTAGAGGCTACCCGACGCGAGCCTCTGGGAGCTGCCGGGCAGGATACTTAGTTACCCACAGGCCCGGGTATCGGGCGGCCAGCGGCGAGCTCCGGAGCAGGTGCTCTACCCGCCTACCCGTAGATGAACAACCAGGGTACTCTCGTCCGGACTCGTTTCCCGGTACCCGAGTACCCGTCTGCCCGACCCCAGGCCACACCAGCTGTGAGAGGACGTCGGGTGCCATCAGTCCAGAGGATGTGACAGGGTCAAAGAGGGCAGTTGGGGCCAAGTCCAATCACCTCAGGGGTGACAGTGTCACGTGGCGTCTCCTCATTGGCTCGTAGGGGAGGCTGTAGCCACTTATTACCTTCCAGCTAGGAGTAGGGGGGGGGGGACCCACAGGTCCACCAACCCAGCCTGGGAAAGCCCATCTTGTGCTCTATAAATAGGGCTTTTAATGCCCAAATGTAACACACATCACATTTATTGCAAATACACTCTTGAGAGCTCATTTACTCACACATTAATTGCTTCTTGTTATCATTAATATCAAATCCTACTCGCTAGGAACCCGACAGTGAGATCCGTTATAAATCGCTATCAACATTTTGGCGCTAGAAGAAGGGTGGTGACTAATATCGAAGTACACTCGGTTTCGTTTATCTAGTCACCTCGAACAAAACCCCATCCACTTTCATTCAAAGAAAAAATGACCACTTCAAAGGCCACACGAACCCAGCACCAAGCCGAGGACATCGGCGAAACCGCCACCCCGGCTCCAGCCACGGCGGAAACCCTCCAGGGTCCTTTCGAGTTCTTGTCAGCCATAAGAACTCCGGAAGACCTCCAGGCCGCCAAGGCCATGATCGAACGCCGTCAGGCCGAGATCAACGCCGCTCCTATCCGCACTCATAGACCCGGAAAGGAGCCAGCCCGGTCCAGGGCCACCGGCCAGCCACAGCAGGAGCATGAAACGGCCAGAAGGGCCGCCAGTAACCCACGGCCTCAGAACCTAAAGAGGCGCCTCGACGAGGAGGCCAACTCGCAACGGGTTTCACGCCGACCTGCGGGGTCAGTTTTCTCTCGGTTGGGTTCCCAGGCTCGGGGAGCTGCCCGACCCTGCGAGTCCAACGCCAGCTCCAGACCCCGGGAGCGAGAGCGGGCAGGATCCCCAAGGCGTTACAACGACACGGCCCCGAGGCCGTCGGTCCGTGACCACTTGGGGGACAACCCTCGTCCCCGCTCTCCACCCGCGGCCGACAGAGCTATGGCCGCTATCTTAAAGAAGGTCACGGACCTCGAGGCCAAGCTCGAGAGGCGGGACGGGCAACATCATGTCCCCTACATTCCCAACTCGCCCCTCGCAGACATCCTGGTGCGGGCCCCAGCCCAACCAAAAATCAACGTGGCCGCTGTGGGCCAATATGATGGGGAGACGGACCCCGTCACCCACCTGAGCAAGTACTCTACTTACATGATCTCCATGGGAGCTACAGACGCAACCCAGTGCCGGATGTTTCCATTAACCCTCGGTGACCGGGCACACCGTTGGTACTCCTCGCTGCCCGCGGGGAAGGTGGTTTCATTCCACCAATTAGGAGAGCTGTTCCCGGAACATTTCTCCTCGATGGCGCCACGACTGGCCGGCGCCAATTGCATGGCCAACTTGGCTCAGGGGAAGGACGAGACGGACCGGGCGTACATCGATCGGGTCGACCAGATCATCATGGAAGGCGAGCCCGTCGGGGACGAGGTCAAGCTCGTCGGCGTCATAGGCGGGCTCCGCCTAAGAACAAAATTATGGAGGTCCATGAACAAGGACTATCCAAAGTCCTACTCGGAGTTCAGGCAGCGGGCAGGGAAGATCATCTACAACGCCGACATTTTGGCGCAGCGGCTGGGCGAAAGCACGCCGACGGAGAAGGAGAAGCCTCGCAGCACGCCGTCCTGAAGGAGCTTTTCCTATCGGGCCTCCCAACCATTCAAACCCTTCGACTCCGTCGAAGTGAAACTGGCCGAAAGATTGTCGGCCACCCCGGAGTACGTCTATGTACAGATCCGGGACAAAAACATGATGCCCAAGGCACGGCCGTGGGTCCACAAACTGGGGGTACAGATCAACCCCAACAAGTACTGCCACTACCACCAAACCGCCGGGCACAACACAAGCGAATGTCGCGACCTCCTGAAACAACTCTGGCGACTCTTCGAGGAGGGAAAGCTGGAGGAGTTCGTGAAGAGACCGGCGGCCAGACCGGAAGCTCAAGCCGCTGCCCGCCCCGCAGAGCCAAACCGGGAGGCAGCCCTAGTATGCCCGCCGATTCCGGAAAACAATGCCCGTCGGGCCGTCAACATGCTCTCCCCGGTGGGGGGCTTCGCGCCCACCACCTCGCTGTCCAACCGCAGGCAGAAGAGCGAGCTGCGGGCAATGGACAACGTCCACCAGATCACAATGCCGGTCAACATGACGGCAAGGGAGACAGATCTCCTCGCCTTCAAGGAGGAGGATCGCACCGGGGTCATCTACCCGAACCACGACGCCCTGGTCGTATCCGTCAACATCATGGGCGTCACCGTCCATCGCATGCTTGTCGACAACGGAGCCTACTGCAACATCCTCTTCAAAGCCGCATTCGACCATCTGGACAGCTCCTTTGAGAAGTATGTGGAGCCATGCGACCAGGTTATCAAAGGTTTCGGCGACGCCACAGTGAAACCCTACGGGATAGTTAGGCTAGCCGTAGAATTAGTTTCTAGCATAGACGCTGAGGTTAAGGCTTCGAAACAGCTCGACTTTATCATTGTCGACCAGCCGTCAACCTATAACGGGTTTCTCGGCAGGCCTTTCGAGCACGAGTTCGAAGCCGCCGCCTCAGCATTCTATTATTGTATCAAGTTCCCAACCCCCTCCGGGAAGGTTGGGACCCTTAAGGGAAATCAGAAAATGGCACGCGGATGTTTGGCGTATATCGATGTTATTTCAAATTTTGCAAATCTAGATTATGTCTGCACAATCGGGGAGAGAGACATGGAAATAGACGAAGAAATCCCACCCACTGCCCACCCAATGGAAGAAGATTCACAAACTTTTGAGAACATCCAAGTCGACCTGGAGCCAAGGCTCGGGTACGAACCCATGGAGATTGATAAAACCCTAACAGGGCTGATCGACGATCCACGCTACGGCGAGCGGGGAGCCAGCCCGATCGAAGAATTAATTTCGGTCACAATAAAGAATCGGCCAGAAGTAAGTGTTCAACTCGGTCCGTCAATGTCGGGCGAGATGCGGGCAAAGATGACCGCATTTTTAGAACAGAATTTAGACGTGTTCGCCTGGTCCCATGAGGATATGGTCGGGATCGATCCAGCCGTATGTTCACACCAACTGCACATCGATCCATCCCGCAAGCCAATCTCACAGAAAAGAAGAAAATTCAGCCCAGACAAATACGCGGTCATTGCCACCGAAGTCAAAAAGCTGCTCGACAAAAAACTCATCGGAATGGTCGACCCCGACGACAAGCCTCAATGGGTATCCAACGCTGTACTCGTCAAAAAGAGCAACAACACCTGGCGGCTATGCATCGACTTCACAGACCTGAACAAAGCTTGCCCAAAAGATCACTTTCCGATGCCACACATCGACCACCTGGTGGACAGCACGGCCGGGCACGAAATGCTCACTTTCATGGACGCATTTGCCGGCTACCACCAGATTCCGATGGCCGCAGACGACCAGAAACACACCACTTTCCTCATCGAGAAAAACATGTATTTCTGGAAGCGGATGCCATTCGGGCTCATGAACGCGGGGGCAACCTACCAAAGGCTGGTCAACCACATGTTTCACGACCAAATCGGGGCGACCATGGAAGTATATATCGACGACATCGTCGTCAAGAGCGAGAAGAAAGAAGACCACCTCGCACACCTAGCCGAAACGTTCGAAATCTTGAGAAAATATCGGATGAGGCTCAACCCGAAAAAGTGCAGTTTCGGCGTCGAGTCGGGCAAGTTCTTGGGGCACATGGTTAGCCGACGAGGAATCGAGGCAAACCCGACCAAGGTACAGGCGATCCTCGACATGAGCCCTCCCCGCACGGTGAAGGAGGTACAAAGGATGACGGGCAGCCTGGCCGCTCTCAGCCGTTTCATCTCCCGCATGGGGGACCGATGCAAGCCTTTATTCGACAACATGCGGAAGGGGAAACTAAACTGGACTCCCTAGAGTCAGCTCGCTTTCGATAACTTGAAAGCATACCTGTCAAACGCCCAGGTGCTGGCCAAACCCGTCCCCGGCGAGAAGCTTTTCCTATACTTGGCGGCTTCAGACTCAGCTCTCAGCGCTGTGCTAGTACGGGCTGAGGGGCAGGCACATCTGCTAATCTACTATGTCAGCCAGACACTTCACGACGCCGAGCTACGGTACCCACCCCTGGAAAAATTAGCATACGCTCTAGTAATGAGAGTACGTAAGTTACGCCCATACTTTTTCGATCACCAAGTAGAGGTACTGACAACAATGCCACTTCGCCAAGTACTTCATCGGCCAGACACGGCGGGCAGATGCCTCAAGTGGGCTGTTGAGATCGGGCAATTCGGAGTCACATACGCTCCCCGAACATCCATCAAAGGCCAAGCCATGGCCGACTTCATAGTCGAGCTCACTTACTTGGAGGCGATGTCCAAGATCGAGCAGCCACCGTGGAAAATGTACGTTGACGGATCCTCCACAACTACGCGGGCAGGCGCAGGAATTGTCCTTCTCAGCCCGTCCGGCCAGTCGTTCACGACAGCCATAAGATTCGGCTTCCACGCGACCAACAATGAGGCCGAGTACGAAGCATTAATTAACGGCCTGGAAATGGCCATGGCCATGGGAGTGAAGAGACTCCAGGTCTACAGCGACTCACAACTCGTTACATGTCAAATCTCAGGAGAATACGAGGCGCGCAGCGATAGGATGTTGGCCTACCAGGGATTAGCCAAGAACCTGCTCGAAAAATTCGATCACGTTTGCATAGAGGTGGTACCCCGACTCGACAATACTCAAGCAGACGCACTTGCCCGCCTCACAACATCCGAAGGGGCAGCCGACATGTCCCAGATCACTGTTACTTACCTGACCGCCCCCACGAGCTCGAACCAGTGGGTGAATAACCTGGGGCAGGAGGAGGACAGTTGGATGACCCCAATCCTAAAGTACCTCCGTGACGGCCAACTCCCAGTCGACCGGGTAGCGGCAAGACAGTTGCAGCTCCGGGCGGCCCGGTACACGATCATCGATGACCAGTTGTACAAGCGAGGCTTCACCCTGCCCCTCCTAAAATGCGTAACGCCGGGGCAGGGAAGGAAGATCTTGGTAGAAGTCCACGAAGGACGCTGCGGGAACCACGCCGGCGGCCAGATGCTCGCCTAGAAGGTTATCCGACAGGGATATTTCTGGCCCACCCTAAAGAAGGACGCAATCAACTACGCACGGGCATGTCACAAGTGTCAAGTCTATTCGCCGGCAATCCACCAGGCTCCAACCGAGCTCGCCTCGATCCTGAGCCCGTGGCCGTTTGCAAAGTGGGGGATCAATCTCATTGGTCCTTTGCCTACGGCCCCGGGGAGCGTCAAGTACGCAATTGTCACCGTGGATTACTTCACAAAATGGGCGGAGGCGGAATCGCTGAAGACAATCGATCATGAGCATGTCATCAGGTTCATCTGGCGCAATATAATCTGTCGATTCGGCCTCCCACAGATAATCATCTCGGACAACGGGAAACAGTTCGACGGGTTGGAGATGGAAAGATTTTGCCAGAAGCACAAGATCAAGAGGCTGTTCTCGTCACCCTACCACCCCCAGTCGAACGGGCAGGTCGAGGCAGTAAACAAGATAATCAAACACACGTTGAAGACAAGGTTGGAGGAGAGCAAGGGAACATAGGCGAGCAAGCTACCCGAAGTGTTATGGTCCTACAGAACAACCTGTCGCACTGCAACCGGGGAGACTCCTTTTGCTCTAGCCTTCGGGATGGAGGCAGTCATCCCGGCCGAGGTCATAATCCCAAGCCTCCGCACCTCGCAGCCCGTGGGGACCGAGAACGACCAAGCCATGCTAAACGAGTTGGACCTGCTGGAGGAGAGAAGGCTGTCCGCAGAACAAAGAAACATAGCTTACAAACGCCGGGCTGAAAAATACTTCAACTCGAAAATCAAGATCAGGGAGTTCGAAACCGGGGACCTGGTCCTACGACGGACGGTCGGGCAACCCAAGGGGGCATTTGGTCCGAATTGGGAGGGACCCCTAAAGATCTCCAGGCGCCTAGCCAACGGAGCCTACGAGCTGGAAAGTCTTGAGGGCAACCCGGCCCAATACCCTTGGAACGCCTCCCTACTCAAAAGATACTACCAGTGACGGCGAAGTAGTTTAGCCTAAGTCATCATAGCGAGCGACCTCGATGTAATCGCTCTCCGAGCGCAAAGTTATAATGAGTAAAAGCGGTTGTTAAATCAATCCCATCTTCGTGAAGTCGCTGCCCGACATTCGGCTATAACACTTCATTAATTAATCTGTTGGTTAATTCTTTAAGCGGTTGTTAAATCAATCCCATCTTCGTGAAGTCGCTGCCCGACATTCGGCTATAACACTTCATTAATTAATCTGTTGGTTAATTCTTTAAGCGGTTGTTAAATCAATCCCATCTTCGTGAAGTTGCTGCCCGACATTCGGCTATAACACTTCATTAATTAATCTGTTGGTTAATTCTTTAAGCGGTTGTTAAATCAATCCCATCTTCGTGAAGTCGCTGCCCGACATTCGGCTATAGCACTTCATTAATTAATCTGTTGGTTAATTCTTTAAGCGATTGTTAAATCAATCCCATCTTCGTGAAATCGCTGCCCGACATTCGGCTATAGCACTTCATTAATTATTCTGTTGGTTAATTTTACAGTTTTATTATCCGATCACGTTAATAACCCGATCGTTGGACTAAGTGCAAAGAAACAAGAACGAAAGCGAAATGAAGAGCAAAAGAGATTTCATTAAAAAGAAGATTCGCTGAAAAGAAAGTACAAAAGGCCCGCGGCCAGAAAACTTAAACAAAACAACAAAGAAAGTCCCCCACGGCTGCCTAGTCCACCACTCCCGGGTCCTCGTTCGCCTCCTCGTCAGCCAGCGGGTAGATGAAGGTCGCCGGGTCGCCAAGAAACGACAGATCCAGCCCGCGGTCGACCAAATCCTTCAGTGTGATGTCATAGTCCGGGGAGGGAGTATTGGACTCGACATAACTCCTCAGATCAGCCAGAGGCCTGGAGTAGTCAGCCTCGGGATTCCGACGGAGTAGAGAGCGGATCGAGTCGGCGTAAGCATTAATGTACACCATGGATCCGGCCGACTCGTTCTCGGCGGCCAATCGGGCACGCTCGGACTCCAGGCGCGTTTCCGCCTCCGCCACAAGAGCCTCCCTGGCTTGGCGGACTTCTTCAGCCGTCCTCGCCTCGGCCTCGGTGCGCGCCTTCCTTTCCTCCTCGAGGATGCCCTCGAGTTCTACCCGACTCGCTCGGCCGGCCTCCAGCTCCTCCCGGAGCTTTTTGTTCTCCTCTTCCAGGCGGGTAGCTGCGTCCCTCTTCGTCTGGAAGGCTGCTTTGTAGGAGGAGGCAGTCCGCATCTCCCGCTCGAACTCGAGCATGATGCCCTCCATGGCAATGGCGTTGCGGGAGGTGCGAATGGCCGCCGCCCTCATCCGGTCGGCAAGCGGGATGGTCCTCGTGGCCTTCTGGCAGTTGAGGGTCCAGGACCGAGGAAGATTCAGCACGGCGCGGTGTAGGTCCTCCGGCCAAGACTCCGGCACGGCCTCCGAGTACGGAGGATCCTGCGAGCGCAGGAATTGAAGGACCTCGGGCGGGGGCAGAGGCTCAGGCCTGCAAAACGACGGGAAGAAAAGCATTAAACAACCTACATCGCAAAATAGACCAGGAAACTTGGAGAAAGAAACGAAATACTTACGTGAGGTGATTGCCCCAGCCCAAGAAGGAGAAGTCGCTGCGATCACGACCGGGTTCGGTCGGGCTCCCTATGGTCACCTCGACGGTGCCGGCCACCAGCCCGCCCGTCGCCGGGTCCAAGTTGACCGTCACCATGGCCGGGTAGATAGACGTCTGGCCCTCAACCCTTGCCTGCTTTGATGGACGCTGGCCGTCCGTCGGGGAGGAGGATGTCGGGGGCGCCGGGGTCGCAGGTGGACTACGGATCGTCACCCCGGGGGCACGAACGGCTCCCCGCTTCGCTAGCTTCGCCAGGGCATTCCTCTTAGGAGCCATATCGACGGTCTCCTCGAAGGATTCTACGTTAACCACCGGGATGGATGCCTGACCGACCTCGGGTGCTGCCCTCAGGGAGGCTGCCGGGGAATCGGACGGCGTGGAAGATTCGGCCGGGAAGCGCTGCGCTGCAAGAGCAATAACGGGTTAAATTTCGGGAAGGCTCGAGCGAGCGTGAAAAAGTAAAAGTCGGGGAGAGTCTTACCACCAAAATCCAAATGGCGCGGGAAGGTTTGGAGCCCGGACAACCTTATGTACTCGTTGTCGTTAAGAAGGTCGACGTCACGGTTCTCCGCGCTCTCCGACTTCACCAACTCAAGGGCCTGCCTGAAATCGTCGGTCAGGTCGGCCTGGTTTGGAGCCGCGCAGCCTGCACAGTGAAAGAAGAATTATTTCAGTACTAAGGGATGGATGAGAAATTTAATAGTTACCTCGGCGGTTGCGATCCCGATACACTCCCGGGGAACCGGGATGGTTTGCCCGTCGATGCCAACACTCTCCCACGCGCCGCCGACCCACCACCACTTCTCTTGCCAGTGCGTCACCTTCGACGAGATGCCGAAGACGATGGCGTCACCACCTCGAGGCTTCATGGAATAATACCCGTGGTTCATCCGACCGACCGAGGCCACAGTATAATACAAGTGGTTGATCTCGGCCGGGGTCGGCATACGATGCAGCCCGCGGCGACCAAGAGCAACCATCGCTCCCAGTATGTAGCTCCACCCGTTTGGGGTGATCTGGGTGATCGATAAATTCCACGCAACGAGCAGCTTAGAGATGGCTGGGTGGAGCGGGAAGCGAAGCCCGACATGGAGGGTATCCGAGTTGATGGCAATAAGGCCCTCCGGCGGCTGGTCAGCCCGCTCGTTCTCCCGGGGGGTGTAGAAGAAAACGTCGGAGGGCGCCTGGAAGGTCCAATAGAGCTCCTTCAGATCGGCATCCGGGGGCAGGCAACTGGGGCGACGAGAAGCCCCAAATTCGGTGTCCCGGGCCTCAAGGTACGCGCGGGCAGTGCGCTTCCGCACGAACCGGCTCATATATTTCGAGTGGTCGAACCCGATTAGCCGGTTATCCGCATAGTCTATTTGGTCGGGCACGGCTTCCTGCTCGAACAAAAAGTCTTCGGCTCGGGGCGGGTAGGTCGAGACCGGGGAAGCACCCAGGGCTTCCCCCTCCCGTTGGGGGCTCATCCCCTCCAAATCTTCAGCGAAGGCATCCACATCCGTGGAATTGCCCTCGCCCTCCCTGGCGGCGGCGGCACGGGAAGTTCCTTCCCCGGCCGGATGGAGAGGCCTCTCGGCGTCGGCGTCGGCGGCGGCGCGGCGACGGAAGTGGTAGGCATCGGCTGCCCCAAAGCTTTCGACGGAATCACTCATGGCGAATGGGGGGTAGAGAGAGAGAGTTTTGAAGAAGAAAACAAGAAAATTACCTCGGAAGTCGAAAAAGTCGCCGGAATCTGGGAAACTCGCCGGAAAACTTGAATCTGGCTCAAGGGGGCGCGAGATTGCAAAAGAGTGAAAATGGTATAGTGGGCCGAGAGCCCCTATTTATAGGAGAAATGAGAGGGACCAAATTGCAAAAAACGGGGTAAAAAATGGAATAAAACAAAATTCTTGGGGCGCGTGGGGGCCACGCGCGCAACGGTTGGGGAGCAGGTTCGGCGGACGTGACCCCTGAACTTCTGCGCATCAGTCACGCCATCCCGTGACGTCAGCAGGCGCAGCATACGAGGCGTCGTCTCGGAAACCGAAACGTCATCCCCAAAATTCAAATTCAAAATAGTCTGCAGTTCGACCAGCCCGCCACCCGACGACTGCGGCCCCCAGATGTCGGGCTGGTGGGGCAATTGTTACACCCGATATTTACTACCCGACCCATCGGGTATCAGACATGGACCTACTACTGTAGCGGGCTCGGGTAAGAATGGTCCGCCGACCGGTCAGACAGACGGGCGGGGACGTAGAGGCTACCCGACGCGAGCCTCTGGGAGCTGCCGGGCAGGATACTTAGTTACCCACAGGCCCGGGTATCGGGCGGCCAGCGGCGAGCTCCGGAGCAGGTGCTCTACCCGCCTACCCGCAGATGAACAACCAGGGTACTCTCGTCCGGACTCGTTTCCCGGTACCCGAGTACCCGTCTGCCCGACCCAGGCCGCTCCAGCTGTGAGAGGACGTCGGGTGCCATCAGTCCAGAGGATGTGACATGGTCAAAGAGGGCAGTTGGGGCCAAGTCCAATCACCTCAGGGGTGACAGTGCCACGTGGCGTCTCCTCATTGGCTCGTAGGGGAGGCTGTAGCCACTTATTACCTTCCAGCTAGGAGTAGGGGGGGGGGGGGGGGGGGGGACCCACAGGTCCACCAACCCAGCCTGGGAAAGCCCATCTTGTGCTCTATAAATAGGGCTTTTAATGCCCAAATGTAACACACATCACATTTATTGCAAATACACTCTTGAGAGCTCAATTACTCACACATTAATTGCTTCTTGTTATCATTAATATCAAATCCTACCCGCTAGGAACCCGGCAGTGAGATCCGTTATAAATCGCTGTCAACATAATTATACGTAATTATGAATTTTCTGTAATTTTCTTTATTAAACAAAACTTCTAGAGCGAAGCAACAAAATCAAATTCTGCATTTCAATTCTAGAGGGGGAAACACGTAACAGAAACATCATTGTTGTATATATACTATCACGATTTTGCAGTATCACTTTCACTATGTAAATAAATAGATTTTTTTAAAAACAGTGATAATTATTGTAATAAACTCAAATTTACAAGATAAAACATGCATGAGATTTGAGGGGGCGCTTGACTAGCCATTCTTCAATGGGAATGGGAATGGGAATGAAAATTTATTTCCATTTATGCCCTTATAATAAAAATGATATGTTAGGGGAAGAAGTGTTCCAATGGTGACACCATTGCTAGTGTCATGCCCCAATTTTGGAATAAAAGTAGACAAGAAATGGTTGTTGGTGAAGGAAGAGGGGAGTGATTGAGAATGATGATTGTAGGAAGAGAATAGGATAATCAAAATGGAGTAGTGATTACCTTATTTAGGAGGAGAGGTGGTGATTTTGTTCTCATGAACCATGCTAATTACACTAATTTTCAATCTCATTTCCATTACTATTGAAGAGTTTTTAACCGAGCGCCTCGTTAATTGTGAATTCTGTGTAATATTTTTATTAATAAATTTTTGAAATTGAAATTGAAATTCTAGAGAGGAAAGCATGTGACGAAATCCAGGTGATAGAGGCCCCAAATGAGACCGAAGGAGGCAAGCGCCACAGGCAGGGGCCCAAACATCCACATCAACAACGGAAACGCAATGCACAGAACCCTATTACCCACCACCGCCAGCGTGAACCCCCTCTCCACCAGCGCGGCCGTGTACCCGCCCGCGGGCGAGAACTCCCCGATGGCGTTAATCAAAAAATTCGCATCAATTAAATACCCCACGGCCATCGAGCTGCAGAGGAAGCTCACCAGCAGAAAAATGGCGGCCGATCCGTACTTGAGGACCAAAATCCGACCCGATTGGGAGCCGAAGAGGTGTGTGGCGCTGAGGAGGCGGCCGGCGTTGAAGGCGTTGTTGGTGAGCGCGGCGAGGGCCATGGTGACGATGATTGTGACGGTGGCGGTGAGAATTGTGAACATTAAGGTGTTTCTCAAGCTCTGTACGGCGAGCGTGCCCTTTTTGTCGTCGCCCTGATCCAGCTGGCGGAGCCATGCCCGGCGCTTGAGGACGTTGATGCCGATTGTTGTTTTGGAGGGTTTGGTTCTCAAGCTGTGGCAGAGATAGGCGTGGTATCCGATTGTGAAGAAGAGGCTTAGGGGAACTATTATACTATCAAGGTAAGCAATAGCGCCCATGCTTAATTTTATTTTGATCCTCAAACCCTGGGAATATATATATATATTGGCCGTTTTATCAGACTAAGTTGCGAATTAAATTCCATTTGTTTTCGCAGACTTATTTTTTTAATAAAATAGTGAGAGGTAAATAAATATGTGTATATTTTTATGTCTTTTTTGGGAAATGATCAATTTAGCCCCTAATCTTATTCACAGAGATCAAATAGGCCCCTAAACTTTATTTGTGTACATCTAAGCCCTTTATTTTATTAAATAGGATCAATTAAGCCCTTGTTACTTAAAATATCAAATACGTGAGCCATCTCCGTTAATTCACTGAGATGCTGTCAAATTGGGCCTTTGAATTCTTCTCTGCCTCTCTTAATATTGCCAGCAAATCATCATGGCATTCCTCCATTTCTCTCTTTCGTTCTTCATCAAGTCAAACCCAAAAATGAGGACAATACGTTTGCCTCTCGCCCCTAAACCCTTGATTTTCTCATGCCCAATGCTTCCAAGAAAATGTACCCACTAGAGCCACAATAATTCTCACTCAAAAACATCTTTTTAACTGAACCGAAATTGAGCCTCCAAATTAAGATCACCGCTGAACACGACAAAACTAGGACCAAAGTCCAACGCCGGAGAAAACCATACAATTCCAAAAGTTACGTCTCTGTAACTGTAACCACTGATGAATTTGAATAATGCCCCCAGTAATAAAACCTAATCCCCTCGGAAAATGATTGAAATGGTAAGAATTAAATCATTAAAACCGAATCACCAATTCAAATTTTGCAAATAAGAAACCTATGATTTTGCCTTTGTCGAAGATTTCAAGTCTTCCATCCAAACTGCAACCACCTTGAAATGAATCACCCAAATACAAAATGAATAAATTGAAATCTCCAATCCTTTTTCAACCCACCTACTCAATTCCATGGCAGAGAAAATGTTAGATTGAATAATGCAGCTGGTTCTACAAAAATTTAACAGCGTCTAAACTAATTTAATGGAAAAGGCATGTATGTAAATTTTTTGGAGAAGGAAGGGCTTATTTTGTCTCAATAAAAAAGATAAAGCGCTTAAATGTACAAAATAAAAGTTTAGGGTCCTGCTCCTGGTTTTTTTTTAAGCGTACAAGTTCTTTTGGAACTAATTCTAAAACAGGGGGAGTATTAGCTTCTTTTCATAATATTAATATTTTTTTTCTAAATAAAACTACTTCATCCGTGTAAATATAATTTTTATATTTGTCTCAACTCTCAATGCTCACCACAAAAAATTGATGTGTGTTTATAAATTATAATGTTTTAACCGCTAAAGAGATTAAAACATTGAATTTTTAAAATTAAAAGTTACACTAATTTTAGTTGTATATTTTTGGTAGATTTCCACTAAAATAGTGGATTCTGTGTCAACAAAGAAAAGGTGTAGATATAAAGCATGCATTAAATTTTGGGTGGGTATCCTACGTACCAACATTAATTTGGTTAAGTGCTTGATGCCTGCCTATCCAAATATAAAGCATTCATCTTCTTTACAAGATGTTTTATAAATACTTTATTTTTGGGATTTATGACTTGATGACAAAAAATAAAAGTGAGATAGTTGAGGAATAGTAGTAAAAATTAAAGACGCGGTTTGCAATTTAAAAATTAAACAGAAGTTTTCCAAATTTCATCTTCGGAGTCCGTGTTCTAGTTTTTTCTGTTTCATATTTGATAACATGAATAGCGCATATATACGGTGAAATACATCAATCATTTTATCCTATATATTTAAAAGCGGAAGCAGACTGTCTTAGCGCTATTGATTGGATCGGTCGAACCGATTATTAAAGCAATTGAACTGGTATGACGTCATAATTACATAATATAATTGTATATCATATAAAATATTAAGTTAAAAATAGATATACATCTAACACTTTAATTTAAATATATATGTATATATGAATTAATTTTAAGTATTTAAGGAATTATGAAAAAGTAATTGAATTGGTTTATTATTATTATTTAATTAAAACAACTGAAGTGGGTTATTTTGGCTATTGTCACATCCATGTGCACAGTACACAAATTGAACACGTAGTAGTTATTACTGAATTTGGAGTGTTTCAAGATATGAACCAGTCAATACTACCGTTTACACAATAACTTTTTAACGATGGATAAATATGATAAAATAATAGAAAACATTACTCCTAGTAGACATTTTCAAATGGAAATATTAGCTTGACGTCGCACCGGAATCAAACAGAGATTTTGCCTGTTGCCGCATCGGAAAAGAGGAGCTCCGTCTGTGGTCCGAATTTGGGAGTAGGGGAATGAGTATCAAGGAAGCGAAATGACTAAATAGATAAAACAACAAATTGATCTCCAATTTTTTTTTTTTTTTACAAATATTGTCGGACCGGCGCTTCATCGGTTCAACCACACAGCGCTTTTCACCGCTTTTTCAAAATTTCGATTGAACTGATCATTATCAATAGTAATGATAATAGTTTATATTTATTAATCAAATAAATTAATACTAGAGGTACTTCAGATGTGTAATAGGCCGACTAAAGTTCTTTGTGACTGGTATTAGGTTGGGTTTTAATGGGCTTCTTAAATAAAATCTGATTAGCCAAACAACTAAATTTAATCTTCGGCCCAGGTTATTTGTACGAGCCTCTCTGTAAAATACACTACAGAATGAATACACTATTCATTTTTTTTTTTGAGATTTTTCACTTTTTCGAAATATAAATCGAATATAGTGAAATTAAAAAAAAAAAAGAATATTTTTCAGAAATTTTAAAAAAATTTGAAACAAATTAGGTCGAAGGTAGTGTATTTAACAAAAAGTGTGGTGCTCTGAGTTTTCATCTTTGCGGTTAAAGATTTAACGAATTAAATTTTACAATAAGTCATTTGTCCAATTTCTGCTTGTTCGCTTGAAATCTTTGAATGAATGTTAGGGTTGAGAATTTGCCCCAATTTCGTGCCACCACTATTTCCCCCTCCAAAATCCAATCCAATTCAAAACCCTAATTTCCCGGCAATCTCAAAATCCGTTCAATTAAACCATCGCCCGCATTCAAAACAATTCCGAATTAACGCCAAAAACGATGATCTCCCAACAGAAAAGGTGAAGAATGGCGGGGCAAAATCGAAGATCAGATGGGTGGATCGGGACCCGGAAAACCTGGTGGCCGTCGGGTTAACGGGGCTGCTGACGTGGGCAAGCGTCCAGGTTTTGTGGCAGCTGTTTGTGATATCGACTTCTATATTAATTGCTGCTCTTAAATATTCTGTTGTTGCTGCTCTTCTCATCTTCACTCTCATAACTCTTCTATAATTTGCACCCAATTTTCGATTTTTATTAAAAACATTTTTGGTGGAGCTTATCCATTTCTGGGCACTCTGAATCAATTCCACCAGCCTCAATATGCATTCATCTTTTGCCATCCCCTTTTAGAATTCCATTGTATAATTTTAATTTACATTGCTAGGACAATGTTTTTTCCTATGAATTATATTTAAAAGTATTAGGGAGCTGCACAAATAATTCAACTCTTTTTTTTTTATGCTACTAAGAAATTATATAAATTAATTAATTCGATACTATTCTAAATGAAATTCTAATTAAAAGGACTGGAAAAAGGGATAAAAATTAATTTGACTTTACCTTGTCAAGCGATAGACATGAAAAAGTGTCGAAAGAAATATAAAAATGCCATGGAAATTGCTATATCCTTTTGTGGGACTTTGAGGTTCCATATTTTCCTCTTTACATCCTCTTACTCCAAATTATTCAGTAGAGCATTTTAGATGTGATTATTGACAAAAGAAAAATAAGGCTTCAACTAATTTTGGTACAACTTGGGAGTCTTGAGATTTTCTCAATAGCTTGCTGTTCAACAAAATTTCTGAAATATTAATCAACATTCTTGCTCAAAAAATTACAAAATGGACTCTGAAGAAGATGATTCCTTTTTTTACAGACCTTGCGATGACAGAGAGAAAAAATTGTACTTTTGTTCTGTTTCTGGATCTAATTCTGATTTTACCGAAATGCAATTCTAAGAATTCAGGGAAATATGAAAAAATGTCAATCTTAAATTTTCATTTTTTTTAAATATCACCCCATATTTTTTGTAACAAAAATGTCACCGAAAAGGGTCGCACAGAGGGTTGCATGGGGAAAAACTGTTGGGTAACATTTTTTAAAATGAAAATCTAAAAGTGATATTTATTCATATTTTCCAAAAATCTAAATTGACACTTGATTTGGAAAAGTTTTCATGGTAATGGGTATAAATATAGGGTAGTTATAGTAGTTAATAAGAATATAAGATGATACACAACAATATTTTTCCTTTTAAATAAGATAATTATTACTCTATTTGATTATATTTTTAACTTATAGTTTTCTTCCTCAATCATTCTTCATGCCACAACAAACAACCACTTTTTTTTATTTATTTTTAAAACTAAAGTACAACACTAGTGAAATATATAATCACTGGAGTGTACCCACGCGAATTTCGCGTATTGAAAAAATATATTATATTTATTTTCTGTAGATATTTAATATAAGAGTATTTTTGTTTAAAAAATTGCGAGGTATATACAATAAATTATGGGGTTTGTTTAGCTGTGGCCTGTGCCCTTCACTAAACTCTATAGGTATATCCTACAAACTAAATAATTAAAAAAAACACCAAAATTCACATAAATTAATAACAATTATGGAATAACATTACTTAGACTAATAATTTAATAATAATCAATTTCCATTTCAATATTGAATAATTTATAAATTAATCAACATTATTAGTTATTGGGAGTATATGGTAAGAAATTAATTTATATAAGAAACAATACAAAATTTAAAATAAACTTTAAAGTTACAAATACCCGTTCATCGATCAAAATGAGTTCCAAGTAGAACTTGTCTTTATTAAATTTATTAAAAAATATTGTCCAACTTTTTCAATCCTAACTTTAACGGTCAATTTTTGGCTCTCACTCTTGATATTAGAAATCAGAGAAAATTGAGGTGTCATACTCTTGAAATCTAAAATGAGATTTAAATTACAACAATTAAACCATCATAATTATTCAGATAAAAATACATGGTATAGTTAAATTTATTATTTGTGCACATGAAGAATATTTAAACTGAACGATGTAGAGCATAAATCAACAATCAGTATTACATTCATATCTTATAATAATATATTCTCAAGCCTCTCCAAGATGATGTGTCAACACCACCTTATTCTTAGGCTGATGTGGCATGTCTCAAATCTCTCCATTTTGAAATACTATGCTCTCATTAAAAGTTGGTTAAACTTTTAATCTCGACCCTTCATTCTATATCATTAAATCTAAACCATTAATTTATATCTGCATAATTAATGCAAATAGATATTTTTTCTATTTTCTTATTTAGTTATTTTTAGAATTTATTATAAATCATATCTTTTCCAAACCTAAACCTTAATGTAATTAAATATGATCTACTTATTGAATGATTCTAAATTTATCATTTCTAAGTTTGAGTTAGTATATGTAGTATAATATAATGTTCGATTATTTTTTCCTAAAATAAAAGGTATATAGTTATATATTCCAAAGAATATTCATATGTGATATATTGTTATTATGGACAAGATATAATATTGCATGCATTTTTTTTTAATTATAAATAAGAGCATATTGTATTTCATTTTTTCACATCAAAGTTTCATTTGTTTCACTCTTTTGCTGAGATTTCTCCCATCAATTGTTGGTTAGTTATATATCTATTGTTATTAGTATATTTATTTTATAATTAAATTCATCATTTTAAGTGCTCACAATTTGATTAGATTTAAATATCAATATCAATATGAATGTAATAATGATTGTTGATTTATGCTCTACATCGTTCGGTTTAAGTATTCTTCATGTGCACAAATAATAAATTTAACTATGTCATGTATTTTTATCTGAATAATTATGATGGTTTAATTGTTGTAATTTAAATCTCATTTTAGATTTCAAGAGTATGACACCTCAATTTTCTCTGATTTCTAATATCAAGAGTGAGAGTAAAAAATTGACCGTTAAAGTTAGGATTGAAAAAATTGGACAATATTTTTTAATGATTTTAATAGAGACAAGTTCTACTTGGAACTCATTTTGATCGATGAACAGGTATTTGTAACTTTAAAGTTTATTTCAAATTTTGTATTGTTTCTTATATAAATTAATTTCTTACCGTATACTCCCAATAACTAATAATGTTGATTAATTTATAAATTATTCAATATTGAAATGGAATTGATTATTATTAAATTATTAGTCTAAGTAATGTTATTCCATAATTGTTATTAATTTATGTGAATTTTGATATATTTTTTTAATTATTTAGTTTGTAGGATATACCTATAAAGTTTAGTGAAGGGCACGGTCCACAGCTAAACAAACCCCATAATTTATTGTATATACCTCGAAATTTTTTAAACAAAAATGCTCTTATATTAAATGTTTACAGAAAATAAATATAATATATTTTTTCAGTACGCGAAATTCGCGTGGGTACACTCTAGTTGATATTGATATTTAAATCTAATCAAATTGTGAGCATTTAAAATGATGAATTTAATTATAAAATAAATATACTAATAACAATAGATATATAACTAACCAACAATTAATGGGAGAAATCTCAGCAAAAGAGTGGAACAAATGAAACTTTGATGTGAAAAAATGAAATACAATATGCTCTTATTTAAAATTAAAAAAAATGCATGCAATTATTATATCTTGTTCATAATAAAAATATATCACATAAGAATATTATTTGGAATATATAACTATATACCTTTTATTTTAGGAAAAAATAATCGAACATTATATTATACTATATATACTAAGTCAAACTTAGAAATGATAAATTTAGATTCATTCAATAAGTAGATCATATTTAATTACATTAAGGTTTGGAAAAAATATGATTTATAATAAATTCTAAAAATAACTAAATAAGAAAATGGAAAAAATATCTATTTGCATTTATTATGCAGATATAAATTAATGGTTTAGATTTAATGATACAGAACGAAGGGTCGAGATTAAAAGTTTAACCAACTTTTAATAAGAGCGCAGTATTTCAAAATGGAGAAATTTGAGACATGCCACATCAGCCTAAGAATAAGGTGGTGTTGATATATCATCTTGGAGAGGTTTGAAAATATATTATTATAAGATTACGGATATAATCTTTTTTTTTAATATATTCAATGGTGGGAATGAAAAATAATATTTTCATTTTCATTTCTAATAAAAAATTCAAAACAAGCGTACCTAAATTTCGAGCAGGAACTCGTGAGATGTGAGGTGTCGGTTGAAATCTATCCGTTTGGCTGGCATAAAATGGATTCTTGAAGTGTGTTTTCTTGATTGTTTTAATTGTTTGTGGGGAGAAATGGAGATTATTAATGTTGAGAAGAATCTCTAGCTTAATTTGTTTGCAGAAATGAGTCCGTTTAGACGTCACTTTTTCTTTCAAGAATCAGTGTGTTTGTGAGTACGAACGCTAGGTTCCATTTCTTTTGTACGGACAAATTTTAGTATACATTTAAATTTCTAATTCAATTATAAATTTAAATTAAATTGAATTTTAATGAATTTAAAAGAAAATTAAAATTGAATTTAAAATTCCAGTGCATAATAAAACTACCCATTTCATTAATCACCAACATATTTTGATATTATTTTTGTGTTGTTTTGTATAATGTGGGCACAGGATGGAGAGATGTATTATGTTCAAATTGTATGGGTTATGTATTTGTGTTTGGCTGCAAAACGGTGGGAAACTGAAGGAAGCTTTGTTCAAAGGATTGAATTAATGTAATTGTTTTTGATACATTGTAATGGGAAATGATTTATGCTACTCCATTTACTTATCTGTTTAGCCTTCAAATTCTGCCTTACGAGAGATAAATAAAGCCTGCGAAATCGATCTTGACAATAACAGAAGATAACGGAGCGCTAGCATGTTACGCATTTTTATGTTATTCTATTTAAAATTATTTTTATAATATAAATTATAATATTTTTAATATTTAATTACTAAATATTAGATAGTTATTTATAAATCAATTATATATTAAACTTTATATAATTATAATTATAATTTTTATCTAATCAATTCATAAATATAATAGATATATTGATATTTCATATTAAAAATAACCATAAATTAATTTTTTTTCTAATTATTTGACCATCTCAAATATAGTGAGATAAAATACAAGTTGATACAATAAACAATCAAAATAACATGTCTATACACATTTAAAAATCGAAGCAGGATAAAATGTTTGATATAAAATAAAAATCCCAACTTTTTTTGCACACAAAAATAGGCACACATATTTAAGAAGGAAGTGATTTATTGACTTTTCAACTATATCAAACTTGAGAATTATTTTAACCTTAAAGTTAATCTTTCCCACCAAAGATTAACATTGCCCACCAAAAAGTACAAACCCTAAAAAAACATTAAATAAAAAAAAATTGTACATATATCTAATTATATAAACTGAGATTACAACCCATATTGATCATATTTTACATCATTGTTCATCCAAAATTACATAAACTGAAATTACAACTCAAATGAAACATATTATCCATCATTGTTCATCATTAACTACATAAACTTAACTTACAGCCCAAAAAAATTAAAATACCCTCAGAAAAGTCTCATCACAGGGTCAAATCAGCACACTTACTCCTCCAAAGTTCCAAATTTCCCCCCAAATCAGATTTAGTTCGAGCCACTTTGAAATTTTAGATTTCCCTCCACTTTCAAGGACTTAAATACCCAAAGTTAGCAATAAATGATCCAAACTGCTGCATTAAATTCAAAATAGTTAGAGCATTTAATAGGGAAATGCCAAAATGAGAACATAATCTTACCTTAGATGAGAGAAATCGGATGGTGCAGTTCCTCATTGCCAACACCACCAATGGTACTGTGCAGAAGGGAAAAATCAAGGATGCAGCAAATATGTTTGGTGTGTGTCTAAGAACAGTGCATTATTATTGGGCTACAACAAATAAATAACTCATTCAAGGTATTCCAGTTAACATACCCGACTAAATGAAAGGAATCCCAAAGAAGAAACACATCCATCTTGATGAGGAAAAAATGCAAGACATTCCATTTCAGAAAAGAGGAACAATAAGAAGACTTGCTATGGAGCTAGGAGTCAGCAAGAGTTAAGTTGGAAGGTGGGTGAAAGAAAGGGCCATTCAGCCACATTCCAATGCAATCCATCCTGAGCTAACTCAAATGAACAAGCTTCAAAGGCTGAAATACTCATTGAATGTATTGGTTCATGATGATGATACAAACAAGCTCAAGTTTTCAGGTATGCACAATGTTGTTCATATAGATGAAAAGTGGTTTTATATGACTAGAGCAACACAGAGAATGTACAAACTACATACAGAAAATGCACCTTATAGGTCTTGCAAAAACAAGAGATATATCCCTAAGGTTATCTTTATGTGTGTTGTTGCAAGACCATTATATGCAAGTGATGGGCAACTTATTTTGTTTATGGAAAAATTGGTATTTTTCCATTCACATGCAAAACACCAGCATTAAGAAACTCAAAGAATAGATTAGGGGAACATTGGAGACAAAACCCATAGATTCAATCACCAAGCAAGTCATCAAAGAGTGTATGCTCAATCAGGTTTGTTATTTTAACATTCAATTCAATTTGTTTAACATACTTTCAGAAAAATATCATCATCAAGTGTTAAACAATCATTAATTCTCCTGAATAGAGTTTAAAACCCATTGGTGACCTTAATGATGCTTAAATTTTAAATTTCTACAGATTATTCCAGTTATTAAGGCAAAATGGCCTTCACAAGCAAGCAAATATATCTTCATTCAGCAGGATAATGCAAGACCACACATAAGCAACTCAGATTTAGAGTTTAGGGTTGTTGCAAGCTCTGATGGTTTTAACACAAAACTTGTATGTCAGCCACCAAACTCACCTGAGACAAATATCAATGACTTGGGATGATTTAGAGCAATTCAATAACTTAAATTGGACACAACTTCATATAATGTAGATCAATTAGTTAAGATTGGGTTGTGGTCTTTTGAAAAAACTGTCTGCCATCACACTTAACGATGTCTTTTTAAGCCTTCAAAACTGTCTAATTGAGATAATGAAGGCAAAGGATCAAAATAATTTCAAGGTGCCACACATGAACAAAGCTAGGCTTTTAAGGCAAGTAAGATTGCCAGAGGTACTAGAGGTGGATGAACAGCTGGTAAGGGAATGCATACGCACACTAATGGAAGCTCATCAGATTGATGGCCTCACCTATGACATAGGTGGACTAATGGCAAATCTTGGGTACTAAATGAAGTTTGAATATGTATATTTTTTCTTTTTTATGCTTACAGCTTAAACATTGGACTATAGAAGTAAGTTTTTGCTATTGTAGAAGTTGTTTAAGCTGTAAACAACCCAGTATTAGTATGTACAAGTGGTATAACCTATGGTTACTTCAATTCCATGCTTAATGTGCAAGTTCCAAATAAATTTCAGAAAAATATCATCATTAATCAAGGAAAACATGCATCACATGGACAAAGTATCCTAAAATAGGTCAATTCCCCACTGGTGAATTAAATCAAAGGCATATAATTGCAATTCATCACGTATTCCAACACATAATCACCATTTTCTACCACATCTAAGCATTACAACTAATAAGGCTAAAAAATAGGGCAAATGTGCAAGTTCCAAAAAAATTTCAGAAAAAAATAGCTTCAATCGAGGAAAACATGCATCACATATTAATAAGTCTAAAAAAATAGAGTAAATAACCTATGGTTACTTCAATTCCATGTTAAATGTGCAATTTCCAAGCAAATTTCAGAATAATATCATCATCAATCAAGGAAAACATGCATCACATGGACAAAGTATCCTAAAATAGGTCAATTCCCCACTGGTGACTTAAAATCAGAGGCATAAACTGCAATTCATCGCTTATTCCAGCACACAATCACCATTTTCCACCACATATAAGCATCACGTATTAATAAGACTAAAAAAAATAAGGTAAATAACCTATGGTTACTTCAATTTCATGCTTAATTTGCAAGTTCCAAACAAATTTCAGAAAAATATCATCATCAATCAAGAAAAACATGTATCACATGGACAAAGTATCCTCAAATAGGTCAATTCCCCATTGGTGACTTAAAATCAGAGGCATAAATTGCAATTCATTACTTATTCCAGCACACAATCACAGTTTCCCACCATATACAAGCATCACATATTAATAAGTCTCCAAAAATAGGGTAAATAACACATGGTTACATCAATTCCATGCTTAATGTGCAAGTTTCAAACAAATTTCAAAAAAATATCATCATCAATCAAGAAAAACATGCATTACATGGACAAAGTATCCTCAAATAGGTCAATTCCCCACTGGTGACTTAAATCAGAGGCATATAATTGCAATTCATCACTTATTCCATCACATAATCACCATTTTCCACCACATACAAGCATCACATATTAATAAGTCTCCAAAAATAGAGTAAATAAACTATGGTTACTTCAATTCCATGCTAAATATGCAATTTCTAAGCAAATTTTAGAATAATATCATCATTAATCAAGGAAAACATGCATCACATGGACAAAGTATCCTAAGATAGGTCAAAGCCCCACAGGTGACTTAAAATTAAAGCCACAAATCGCATATTCATCACTTATTCCCACCAAACATGCATAACGCCTAAAATATTCTCAGAAAAAAAATGTTAAAGATTGTACTGAAGCTAAGCTAGCCATATGCAGAGAGTATCATGTATGTGCTTTTTTATTTTTGGGCTTTTGTAGCCCATTTCTGGAACCCACACGGTCGGAGCAGCGACATAGTTAAAATCCCTTAGATCGACCTTATTGGGAAATAAATCGGCCATCGGAACAGGGTCATCTTCGGAATTCAGAACGACTAGGGATCCCAATTAAGAATCGACCAAAAAGGCCACCAAATCCTTCGGATCGACAACTCTGGGCTTCAAATCGGTCATGGAAACTTTCGGTGGCTCAATTTCATCTTCCAAATCGGGAGCAAAGTAAGACCCTAAGTCCAAATCAAATTAGAATATCATCATATCATTTAGATCAACAAAATTGTCCATTAAAGTTTCAGGAATAAACGATTCACCGTCGAAGTAGGGAACAAACATTTTTTGTGAGGATTCCGAATCGAAATTCATATCGAACGAGAGAGTGAGAGATTGAGATAAAGAAAATAAAGAATCAAGAGAATATAGAGAGAGAGAGATGAGAGTGATGAAGATGAACTAGAGTTTCTGGAAGAATTGAGAGAGAGAGGGAGAGGATGGGAGATGAAGAGGCCGAATGGGTGTGGGTAGGTTTAATTAGGTTTGTTGGGTGGGTAAGTTTAATTAAATTTGGTGGGTTGGGTTAATTAGGATTAGATATGGTAATGGACTGAGTTTAGTTAATTTATGTTTTAAAACTTTCTGTTTTAGGGTGTGCAAAAAATATTGGGACGAACCAAAAAGACAAGTGTGCAAATAATAATGGGATGGAGGGAGTATAAATAAATGTTCAATATAATAGATATTCAAGTTATTTATAAATTTATAGATTAATTTAATTGGTAAGTAGCATAAAAATATGTAAGAGGTGCATGATTCAAACTTTTGTCTTTTTTTTAAAAATTAAATTGCATATTAAAATATCATATGGATTCTATTGGAATTTGTTGGGATGAACAACATGTTCGACGCAGCAGAAGTTATAGATTCACCAACAACGAATCGAATACATGATTGTATAACATAAATATAAAAGGATGAATAAACAATATAAATCCTTATAGTGCTTCAAAGACATAATCCTTAACTACGGTATCCACGCAATTCACATTCACAGATCCGCACAAATTCGCCAGTGTTGAATCACGAGACGAATTTGCTAGGAAAATTCAACTAGAGATTGTATGGAGAGAATATGAAGTTATCGAACTCATAAAAGTCATTAATTAATGAATCCCTACGGTCTTATATATATAGGGAAAGTCCAACTTAAAACTTAAGCTATCAAGATAAGAAAATATATTCCCTAATCTTGCAAATCAAATCTCATAGATTTGATTTCCCTATCTATATAAAATTCTACAATAATATTCCATATATTATTCTGGGATTCCTATTTAATTAAATATAATATAATTAAATAGTAATAATAATTAATTCCAAATTAATATATTATTAATTCTCCATAAATTAAGTATTAAATTCAATTTAATAATTAATCAACCAACTTTAATCTGCGAAGTAAATTACTTGTTGTGTGACCCATATGCCCTCATATATCGAACTATTAGTCAAACTAAGGTCTTAATTGAACTCTAGACAATAAATCAGACATTCTCAATATATGAGGTACGTTGCGAGGAAATGTGCAACTAGCTCTAACTAAACATGGGTTATTATGATAATGTCCTTTCATTCGCAAATACTCGATTAAGTCTTGAACATGATGAAATGTTTATTCAAATAACTTAATCATATTATCTCTAATCACTAATTGATCACTCATGTCAAACTTGGTCACAAAGTCCAAGTTGGCGTGCATCGGCTGATGACTTGGATCCAATTATGATGAGAAGACGAGTATTCTCTTTAAATCCACATTGAGGAATGAATCCTATTATTGGCTTAACTACCATGCACATGCATTTCGTGATCAACTCAATCCAAGCCATATTTACGCATGGAAGGGTGCAAGCGTCGGTCATGGTCAATGTTAATCACTCCACACATGTCATGCGTATTGACCTCAAGTCAAAGGAATATCACATCGCTCCCACTAACTGAGACACCCGTAGACACATAAAGTAGAATTATATCAAACGGTTTCTCGGATGGGTATATCAATACCCTCTAAGGTATCTGTGCATCCATCATGAGATACCTAGTATCTCATAGTAATTGAGATCTTACTACACTCTCTAAGAGTATGATGCAGATCGCACACCAATCTTAATTGCACCACCAATATCTCATTCTTGATGATCCTTGATCGGGGCTATTTGAGAATCATGCTTCAGTCATCTGGGTTCCCACAATCTCAGTGACAACAATGACTCATGGGAACACAAGTAAAAATAAATGGAAACAACCAAACATAATATTCAAACAAGTGTATTGTCATACATTTAATATTAAAACCAAAACTGAATATTATCTTAGTATTATATCCTCACAATAGGATTGTCTCTTGGACACTAACACTAACAGTCTCCCACTTGGACTAGAGTCAATCACCTACATGTCTAACCCCTAGACAATTAAAATGTCTAATGTGTACATGAATACTTAAAGTTTTGGTGAAAGGATCAGCCAGATTATCTTATGTGGGAACACGTTCTAACTCTATTTCTCATCTAGCAATTATCCCTCGTATTAAGTGATAACGTCTACGTATATGCTTGTTTCTGTTATTGGATCTCGGTTCCTTTGCTTCTGCAACCGCACCAGTATTGCCACAATATAACTTTATTGGACTGTTGGCACTCGGAATTACCCCTAGTTCACTTAAGAACTGTTTAATCCAGACAACTTCTTTCGTAGCTTATGTCGCAGCAATGTACTTAACTTCGATTGTTGAATCCACAGTCGTTTCTTGGTTGGAACTATTCCAACAGACCGTCCCACTATTGATAGTGATAACATAACCTGACTGTGACTTGTAACATCACAGTCAGATTGGAAACTAGCGTCAGCATAGCCCCAACATCTTTTTGGATCTATCCCTATAGATCTTGATCCCTAAGATGTAGCAGGCTTCACCAAGATCCTTCATCATAAAGGTCTTCGATAACTAATCTTTCACAGACTGCATAAGCGGGATATTATTTTCTATAATCAATATGTCATCGATATATACGACTATAAAGATAATATTCTTCCCACTGCATTTATGATAAATGGAAAGATCATCCGAATTTCTGACGAAGTCAAAGGATTTGACAGTTTCATCAAATCGGATATTCCAACTCCTAGAAGCTTGCTTTAATCCATAAATAGATCATTTAAGCTTGCACACATGATTAGATTTTGGCTTTGATATGACCTTTTGGTTTAGTCATAAACACCTCCTTATCAATGTTACCATTGAGGAAAGCTGTTTTGACGTCCATCTGCCAAATCTCTAATCGTGGTGTGCTGCTATCACAAGTAAAATTCGAATGGACTTGATCTTAGCAACTGGTGAGAAAGTCTCGTCATGGTCAATACCTTCGCGTTGACTATAATCTTTCGCCACCAACTTAGCTTTGTAGGTTTGTACTTTACCTTTTGCATCGGTCTTACGCTTGATGACCCACTTGAAACCTATGAGTCTAACCCCTTTCGGCAACTCAACTAAGTCCCAAACTTGATTGGTGTACATCGAGTCCATCTCGGATTTCATGGCTTCATGACACTTCTCTGAGTCAACATCTAATGTCGCCTTAGTGTAAGTTATAGGATCGTCTTTATCCGGGATCACCACGTCATCATGTTCCTCTACAAGGAAGCCATAATATTTAGTGGGTGGATTATGAATCCTAGTAGACTTATGGAGCTGTGGTTGTGCAGGTTGTACATTCTGATCGTGAAAATTTTGTGGTGCAGCGATTTCATCGTTGACCGAGGAGTCCTCAAGAGCAACACTTTCAGATGTCTCTTGGGTGGGAGTTTGAACTATGTTGTTCTCATTCAGCTCACTTGAAGTTCGTTGCGAAGGCAATGCAACTCCAATTACGCTTTCACTGGTTGAAAGAGGATCACTTAGTGATAAACTTCCACCATGAGAGTTGTTGAATGCTCCCACTGATTCTTTATCATGTTGCCTTGACAAATCATCAGTCTCTATGTTAATCCGTGATTCTTGAATTTCTTCAGGTTCTATTTTTTTACGACCCCGTTCCTTAAAAAAATAGTCTTCTTCGAGGAACCTGGTCTGCCTAGAAACAATCACTGTTTGTTTCCCAGGTAGATATAAGTAATATTCTCTAGTTTCCTTAGAATATCCCACAAAGTAACCCTTTTCACCTTTGGATTCCAACTTATCGGTAAGCATAATTTTCACAATCGCGGGGCAACCCCATGTTTTGATGTGTGTAAAGTTAGCTTCTTGCCACACCATAGCTCATATGAAGTTCGTTCAACCAATTTAGATGGAATCATATTCAGAATATAAATTGAGGTTTGCAATGCGTATCCCCATAAGAATGTTGGAAAAAAAAAAGTTCATCATGGACCTCACCATGTCTAACAAGGCTCAGTTTCTCCTCTCAGTCACACCGTTCATTTGTGGTGTCCTGGGAGGAGTCCATTGTGATTGGATTCCATGCAACTTTCAAGTAATCAGTAAATTCATGGTTAAGGTATTCACCTCCTCGATCCGATTGAAGAGTCTTGATACTCTTACGAAGTTGTTTCTCTATTTCAGCTTTATACTCTTTGAACTTCTCAAAAGATTCGGATTTATGTTTCATAACATACACATATCTGTATCTCGAAAAATCATCAGTAAAAGAGATGAAGTAACCGAAGCGACCCCTAGCTAGAGTGGGCAATGGTCCACATACATCACTGTGGATCAACTCTAGAACGTCTTTGGCACAGACCCCTTTCCCAGAAAAGGGTTTCTTGGTCATTGTTCCCTTGAGGCAAGATTCACAATTTCCACAAGACTCTAAGTCGAATAGGGTTAAGTAGTCTAATTTTCTTAACCTTGCAATTCTTTTCTTGTTTGCATGATCAAGTCTATAATGCCACAAGTAAGTCGGGTATTCATGATTACTAAGTTTGAGTCTTTTATTTTATATATTAAGAATATTATTGCCACAATGCAAAAAGTATAAACCATTCGATAAGGGAGCATTTCCATAAACATCACCATTAAGCGAAAAATAATTATTATTATTCGCGAAATGGAAGGAAAAATCCTCAATGTCTAACATGGGAATAGAAATAATGTTGCGAGTAATATACGAAACAAAATAACAATTATTCAGTTCTAGTCTAAAACCAGAGGATAAGTCCAAAACATAAGTGCCAACATGTTCAACAGCAACCCTTTCTCCATTGCCAACGTGTAAAACGACTTCACCCGGCCTAACTGCCCTGCTATGCTTGAGACCTGTCACATTAGTACAAATGTGTGAGCTACAACCACTATCCAATACTCTGCAGTTAGTATCATTTGTGGACATGTTTATCTTAATAACAAACATATCTGTTCCAGTTGCTGAGACACCTTGTGCCTTTTCAGCTGCTAGAACCTTGCAGTCCTTCTTCCAATGCCCCTCCAACTCGGGAGTCATCCCGAGCGACATAACATACTGAGCCTGAGAAACATCCTCTTGGTGTTTCTTATGAGTTGTAGCATTAAACACTTCACCCTCTTTAGTACCATCCTCAGGGGCAACAGGGATTGACATGTCCAACACGTACTCAATCTTTTCTTGCCTTTGTACCAAACGCACGCTTTGGTGCCAGTCCAGAAAATTCGGACAAGCCAATTTGTTAGTTTCCAGAATAATTCTCAATGACAAGTTATTCATTTCAACAATCCTAGAGAAATAAAATAAAAATGGGAATTAAACACATAATTTCTATGATCAATATTCAACAATAAAAAAAACATGACCTTTTAATTTATTTTATCTCCATTATTTTCACATATTAAATGACCTCATCGGAAGAATACGAATTTATATCTAATATAAATCATAATGGACTAGGATCCACATTCCTATTATCACAATATCTGCTAGGGATGATTACTGCAATAATATAATTGGTAGGTTCCAAACCAATTACACAAAATTGCAATTCCTAGTTGATTGAACCTAGTTCAATTGGATGCCCCTTGACTTTCATTTTCCTGCTTGGGCTAGTGAAATAAAGTCAAGTTGATTTACAACCATCAAGCAGCGGCACTTCATGTCCCTATAAGAGTCATGTTAGATGTAGATCCGAGCAAAAGACTTGGGCCTTAAATACTCATTGGAACGAAATCTTCAGTTTACTTTTAATTTTGATGGAAGACATCGTTCAATTTAATGAAAATTATATTTTAGTGAGGAACATTTTAAAGGCGAGGTCAGGGTTGTAAACAAATCAAATAATTTTGGTTCGATTCGGTATTCAAATTCGAAATTTAATATTCGTATTCGAAATTTTATGATTCGAATTCGAATACAAATATTCGATTTGATTAGTAATCGAATACGAATACAAAATTGTGATATTCGATTCGATAGTGGTAAGTATTCGATAAAAATATTTATATATTATAATATCAATATATTAATATATTCTATTAAACACAATTATAAATTTATAAATTAGTCCACATTAAATATACCAATTGCCCAAAAGATAGTGCAGCCCAAAAGATATTTAATAAACGTCAGGCCCAAGATAAAAATAATGATTAATGCGTAGGAAGCAAAAAGAGAGAAAAAGTCTGAAACCCTACTTCAATTTGAAAGATATTCCACAGTTGTCCACACTCCCTTATCCTCTTCACTATCCCCCTCGCCCCCTCTCACGTCGTCCATCATCCGGCATCGTCTCCATCATCCATCATCATCTCCATCGTCTCCATCGCTCCCTCGTCCCGCCAGTTGTCGTCACCCACTCTCCCGTGTTGGGATATTGTCAGTTTTGATTAAGATCCCAAAACCCCTGAAAAGATTGTTGCCTTAATCTGCCTTTGTCAGGCTAGTCTTGGTTAGGATTAGTACTTAGTCTTTTTACACTTCACAGGTACTCAGTGAGAGGAGAACTCACTGGTGACAATCAAGTCTAAGAACCTGAAGACGAAGAGCACCATCCTGAACTTATGGCAGTCATCTAAGCTGGCTGAATAAGTGTCAGTGATGAAGAGTTTTTGACCCTGAGGTCATTACTAACTCAGTCTTGAAGGGAACAGGATGTCACTGAGTTTATGGGAAGACTTGGAGTAGAGCCAAGCAATGCAAAAGGAATTTCAGCGTCAGGACAAGACTGGTGAGCTCAAGACAAAATGAACTTAATAAGACAAGCCTGAAGCTCAGGAATAAGTTCTGACATTCTCACCAACCTGATGACGTGGACCAATCCGGGAAGGACACGCACGTACGGAACCTGACAAAAAGACTGAATTCAGACTGCATATTCAATGGGCAAGCAATTAATGTGCATTTAATGCAACTACCAAATCCATGAAAGGACAGCTGCTGCATGAAGATATGTCCGTTTGAAGCCACTCTACATAGTTGACAAGAAAGGCTATCTCTCCAACGGATAGTTTTTCAAATCATCTATAAATACAGAAGACCTTGAACCCACTCAAGGTTACGGGAAATTTCCAAGCCAGAAATTACTCAAACTCTCAAGCATTCAAAGCATTCAGCCTTTAAGAGAAGCACTCAAAACCATTTAAATTTCCCGAGTGTTTCTTAGCAACTGAGAGTTATTCTGTATTCCAAGAGCTAAATTGGAATATATTAAGCTTAGAGAGATTATCCAATCCTTAGCATAGCTTTGCCTTGTAAGGATAATCTCAACCTAGTTGGAATCCAACTGAAACCAAAACCCTAAGTTAGGTTTATTGGGAGTAAGTCAGTTAGTGAGTTAGTAAGTGGAGTTGTATAGATCAGTGAGGTTAGCTGGTCTTGGTGCACCTTGGCACGTTAAAAACAAGAATCCCTTGAGTGGATTTCCTGTTAAGTCAGGCCGTGGACGTAGGAGCTTGAGCCTCTGAACCACGTTAAACTCCTTGTGTTCTTATTGCGTTGATATTGTGCATACTTGCCATATTACTTGCTCATTCATTGCATTCGGTTTATCAGAATTGAATCAATCAGCCTGATCCTCAAAAGGAGCTCTACCTTACTAAACACCTTTCAGAATTGAGTAAAACAAGTTTTCAGAAAGCAAACTAAAAAAGACTTTAAACTATCAGGGCTCAAACATTTCCGCACTGAACTTTAACTGATAGTTAACCAACTGACCCGCACCAATTGTAGTCAGTAGGTGTGTTATCAGCTCCTAGTTCTTTACCACTCTGAGTAAAGGGGACTCAGTCAGTTTTTATGTTTGAAAAATTGGTATACGTGTATTCCCCCCCATACACGTATTCCTCAGTCTTGTACCGGGACCAACAAGTGGTTCAAAAGACCACTGACTTTGAATACTAATAGTTTCAGAGGAGAAACTGTTGGTGGTCACTGAACAGATCTGAGTTTGCTTTTCATAAAACTTGCATCATCATGACTTCAAGAAGACTTGAAGCTTCATTACCTGAATTCTCTGTGTCTAACTTTGTCTATTGGAAGTTCAGATTAGAAGCACATCTAGATGCCATCCATGACCAGATGCCGCGTGTACTCAGGGAAGGACCGATCAAAATCACTGTCCCTAATACCAGAGGGAGAGGATATGATGATCTCGATATTGGTGTACCCATTCCTAAAGAAAGGAAGGATATGACCACTGATGAGATCAAGATGATGGGGCTTGATAACGTCGCCAGAAACATCATCTTGCATACGGTGACTTTCGAGGAATCAGCCAGGCTGATGAACTTAAAGACGGCAAAGCAGGTTTGGGATGAGCTGACAAGGATGTGTGAGGGATCTAAAAAGATCAAGGAGAACAAGAGGAACATTGCCATTCAGAAATTCGAGGCGTTCGATATGCTGCTTGACGAAAGCATAGATTAAATGGAGTCTAGATTCATCAAGTTGATGAACGAGTTGGTGATGTTGGACAAAGATGTCCCAAGGAGAGATGTTGCTTCAAAGATCCTGAATGCCCTTCCAGAGAGATGTGATAACAGTGTAATTATGCTTAAGAACACTCAGGATATGAGTAACATAACTCCTGCTTTACTTTTTTCAGAGCTCAAAGCGCTTGAATTTGATCTTAACAAAAGAAAGAAGAAAGTTCAGTCAGAAGAGGAAGTGAAGGAGAAAACTCCTGAGAAAAGTGTGGCGTTCAAGGCCAGGTCTGAACCCGTTGAGCCCTCATCAAATTCTTCATCAAAGTCACTGATGGAGATGAGCAGGGAAGAACTCGCTGAGGAGTACAGCCTGATGGCCAGACATTTTGACAAACTCAATTCCAGGTTTGGTCGTTATAAAAAGTTTTATCAGGACTCACGTGACAGGAAACCTGAAGGAACCCACCAAAGCTCAAGGAGATATGAGGAGCGAAGTAATACTGACCAGAGAAGAGAACGTGGTGATGAAAGGAGATATTCTGAACCAAAGCCTAAAAGAAGAGACGAACAGAGACGTACTCGCGATGATAGATATCCAACCAAGGCTGAAAGCTCACCAAGAACCAGGGAACCTGACTCAAGGAGGAACCCTGAACCGAGAAAAGAAAGAGTAAGTGAGCAGGTAGCATGTTACAACTGTAACAAGATTGGTCACTGTCAGTACGACAGCCCGGAGCTGAGTGCGAGGGAGAGAGAGGAAAGGAGAGCCACAAGGGATCTAAGATCTGCCGATCGGAGAGCAATGGTCGCTGAGGATGCAACAGACTCTGACGGTCCTGCTGAAAGGTCACCTGAACTCTTCTCAGATGACGAGTACGATGATGTCTGTCTGATGGCTAGGGATGAGCCTGAGGTAACATCAAATTCTGTTTGTGCTTCTTACACTGGTCAAAATCCTGAGCTTAGCTCAGAGTCAGTTAGAGAAATGAACCTTCAGATCTGCCTTGATCAATTGATGGTTGACTTCTCCAGACTGCAGGAAACTAATGTCTTCTTGGTAGAGGAGAACAAGAAATTGAGTACTGAGGTTCAAAACCTGAATGAACAACTCACTCAGTCTGATCTTAAAGAATCAGCTCAAATTGTGAGACTAACTCAGGAGATTGATTTAATCAATGCTGAGCGTCTTCCAAGAGAGAAGATTCTGAAGGAATTGGCTGAGGAAGAGCTGGTCAGGAAGGAAGAGCTGAAAGCACTTAAGGGTAAGTTTGATGACCTCTTTACCAGACATGAAATCCTGAAAAAGAGTGAGGACTCTCTCAAGAAAAAGGTTGCAGCAATGAATAAATCCTCAGTGGCTAGAGAGGAAATAAATAGCAGCCAGATGCTTGGGAATGAGAAAAAGGGACTTGGATATGTTCCTAAGAAATTCTCACAAGGTCAGTCTCATGTTGCTTCAGGGAGCAACACTGAGAGGGTATTTGTTCAGGCAGGCCAGAATGCACCTAAGGTTGTACTTCAGGCCCGCCAAACCGATAAGGGCAAAGAAACTGTTGACACAGTCAGGATTGCTCCTAAGGTAGCTAAGCCAAAACCCAAGGGAAAGGCAAAGCAATCTAAGGAAGCCCCTGAGAGCTCAGGCCAGGGAAAGCCTCAGCGAAAGCAGAGGAAGACTCAGGCCAAGAGCCCTCAGACTGGTCAGCGAGGGTACCATCATGCTTGGCAATACCAACAGGAAAGGCCAAACATGATGACACCCCCATGGTTTTGGCATCCTGAGGCCTTTAACTGTTTTCCATTCCCTCACTTGCCCAGGGGGAATAGAACACAGGGCCCTTATCAAGAACAAGGCCCAAGACCTGCTGCACCCAGACATAGGAAGAACAGGAAGCCAGCCCAAAAGGCACCCACTCAGGCTCCTGTAAAGCCTAAGTCTAGCACTCATACACCATCTTCCTCTCAGGCAAAGAAGAAGAAAGTTGTGTATGTTGATGTTTCAGGGAGACAAATTTACCACTCTAAGGCAATCAGGGTTGTTAAGCAAGTCTGGATCCCGAAGGGTACAACTGACACGATAGGACCCAACACCCAATGGGTACCTAAAGCCTGATTTGATTGCAGGCGGCTGTGGATCACAACAAGAAGAGAAGAGACTCAATCAAAGCTGTTTGGTATCTAGACAGTGGTTGCTCAAGGCACATGACTGGAATGAAGAGTCTTCTCCAAGAATACCAAGCCAAAGATGGTCCACAGGTAACCTTTGGTGATAACTCAAAAGGTGTTACTAAAGGTTTTGGTGTTTTGATAATAGGTGCAGTCAGAGTGGAAAATATGTACTTTGTGGAAGGACTGAAGCATAACCTGTTGTCAGTAAGTCAATTCTGTGACAAAGGTTTCAGTGTTGAGTTCTCATCGAATATATGCTCAGTCAAGGACAAATCAACATAAGTGCTTCTATCAGGTATCAGGAAAGGTAACGTTTATCTCGCTGATTGGAGCAGCACTATTCCTAATACTTGTTTTATTGCTAAAAGCTCTCTAGAGCTCAGTTGGTTATGGCATAAAAGATTAAGCCACCTGAACTTCAAGATTCTTAACAAAATTTCTAGACAGTCACTTGTTGATGGTCTACCTAATTAAGTTTTTAGCAAAGATCATGTGTGCAAAGCTTGTCAGGAAGGGAAGCAGGTCAGAGCATCATTCAAAGAGAAAGCTTCTTATTCCACTGACAGAATTCTTAAGCTCTTGCACATGGATTTGTTTGGTCCAATAACACCTGTGAGTATGAATGGTAGAAAATATACCCTTGTGGTTATCGATGATTATTCTAGATATACTTGGGTTATTTTCTTGTTGAATAAGAAGGAAACACAGGTAAAGCTTCCAGAGTTGCTCAGGAGACTCAGCAATGAGAAGAATCAGTCCATTACTAAGATCAGATCTGACAAGGGCACTGAGTTTATAAATTCATATATTTCTGACTTTTGTAATGAACTTGGTATAGCTCATGAGACTTCTGTAGCTAGAACCCCACAACAGAATGGTGTCGCTGAAAGGAGTAACAGGACACTGAAGGAAGCTGCAAGGACCATGCTGGCTGAGTCAGGATTGCCTAAGAAATCCTGGGCTGAGGCAATCAACACTGCATGCTACACTCAGAACAGATCCATGCTGAACAAACAACATGCACAGACCCCATATGAGACATGGAACAAAAGGAAACCTCGTATTTCTTATTTTCATGTATTTGGTTGTAAGTGCTTCATCATCAACAATGGGAAGACCCAATTGAAAGCCTTTGATAGCAAATCTGATGAAGGAATATTCTTAGGATATTCTGAAGTTAGTAAAGCCTTCAGGGTTTACAATTGTAGGACCCTTGTTGTGGAAGAATCACCCCATGTTGTCTTTGATGAATCTGCTAATGAGGCTAGGGCAAAGGTGTTGAATCCTGACACTGAGGAGGTCACAAAGAAAGTGACAAGGCTGAGCTTAAAGAATCAACCTGATCCAGAGGTCAAAACTGTGCCAATTCCAAGGTGGGATGATGACGATGACTAGGATGATGAATCAGGTGCCACTCCTAAGCCCAGCACATTAGGGACAGTTGAGTCGCAGACTGAGGAACAGGCTCAACCTGAGGTAAGTACCGTCTATGAAGATGTTGTCGCAGCTGAGACGGTTCCTGAGTCATCTCATCAAGGGGGAATCAATGTCCCTGACATTGAGCTTATTAATCCCTTTGGTATAGACTCAGGATCATCCCCTTCTGTTCAATTTTCTGAATTTTATGAGCCTGTAGACACTAACATTGCAGGTACTTCAGGAACAACCCCTGGCAAGAGAACATGGCTAGAGGATCATCCCATTAATCAAATCATTGGTGATCCAACTGAGGGAGTCAGGACCAGATGGTTCCATGGTGAGAGTGCACTGTTCTGTTGCTTTCTCTCTGAGCAAGAGCCTCAGAACATTGAAGAAGCTCTCACTGACTCGAACTGGATCATTGCCATGCAAGAGGAGTTGAATCAGTTCACAAGGAATCAGGTTTGGGAACTGGTAGATAGACCTAGGCATCAAGGTGTAATTGGTACCAAGTGGGTCTTTAAGAACAAGAAGGATGAGAATGGTGTTGTAGTAAGGAACAAGGCAAGACTGGTTGCAAAAGGGTATTGTCAGTCTGAAGGAATAGACTATGATGAGACTTTTGCTCCAGTGGCTAGGTTGGAAGCTATCAGGTTGTTCCTTGCATATGCAACATATAAGAAGTTCAAGGTGTATCAAATGGATGTCAAGAGTGCCTTCTTGAATGGTGTACTCAATGAAGAGGTATATGTTGAACAACCTCCCGGGTTTGAGGTTGGAGATAGAGTATACCATTTGAAGAAAGCACTCTATGGACTTAAGCAAGCACCAAGAGCTTGGTATGATACCCTCTCTCAATTCCTGACAGACCATGGGTTCAAGAAGGGAACTGTGGATAGGACATTGTTCAGGGTCACTGAAGGTGATGACATTCTCTTGTTCCAGATTTATGTGGATGACATAATATTTGGATCACCAAATCATCAGCTCTGTGAGAAATTCTCTAAGTTGATGACTGGTAAATTTGAGATGTCAATGATGGGAGAGATGAACTTCTTCTTAGGATTGCAGGTCAAGCAGACTGATCAAGGTATCTTCATAAATCAGGCCAAGTATACAAGAGACTTGATTCAAAAGTTTGGTGTTCAGAACATTAATCCAGCCAGGATCCCTATGAACACAAATTGGAAGATGGATCCTGACACTGAAGGGACTTCAGTAAATCAGACTGAGTATCGAGGGCTGATAGGTTCCTTGTTGTACCTGACTGCAAGTAGGCCTGACATTACGTTTGCAGTTGGTCTGTGTGCTAGGTATCAGTCTGATCCCAAAAGGAGTCATTTGGAGGCTGCTAAGAGGATACTTAAGTATTTGAAAAGGACGGTCAATATGGGACTATGGTATTCTTCAAATGACAACTTAGAACTGACAGGTTATTCAGATGCAGATTATGGAGGCTGTAGGATTGATAGGAAATCAACCTCAGGGACATGTCAGTTTTTGGGGAGTAAGTTGATCTCGTGGTTTAGTAAGAAGCAGAATTCAGTGGCTACATCCACAACTGAGGCTGAGTATATGGCTGCAGGTAGTTGTTGCGCTCAGATTTTATGGTTGAGGCAACAGTTGAGGGACTATCAAGTGTTTGCTAATCAGGTTCCAATCTATTGTGACAACAATAGTGCAATAGCAATTGCTCAGAACCCAGTGCTTCACACAAGGTGCAAGCATGTGGATATTAGGCATCACTTCATTCGAGATCATGTGGAGAAGAAAGATATTAGGATGGAGAAGATTCACACTGACAGACAAAGAGCTGACATCTTGACTAAGCCTCTGGCTGAAGCAAGGTTTATGGAACTGTCAGTGGAGTTAGTTCTCTTAGATCCGGGAGAACAGTTAGTGTAGAGTTCTAGGGGGAACTCAGGCCAGACTCGACTCAGCGAGGTATCAGGGTGCTACAATGTCTCCCTGACAGGTATGAGTTCTATCTTGACTCTAGTGAATTTCAAGCGTCTCCCTGAGTCCTTCGTCCTGAAAATCCTTATTAAATGCATTCCGTTTTCATTAAAAGCGCGCCTTTTCCTATTTAAACCCACGCGCACAGAGCATTTAATGCTTCAGTTACTTTTTCATATACGTGTCCATTTTATACGGAATATGACTGACATGGGGTTTTGATTGAAGCTGAGATTAATCCTGGCCCTTTATTTCAAAACCTTTCGAATTCAGGGATTGATCTCAACCCCACGTTTGAGTAACTGACTTAGTCTTATCAATCAAGAATGCCATTTGAGGTTTTTTTTACGCAAACACAACGCACATCAGCACACTGAGTTTTCTCTTGCTCAAACACAGAAATTTTGAAAAATCTCTTCCTTTCAAATCAATGGCATTTCTTGATTCCAACTGGACAACCGACAAGATCGAAGACGTTGTCGAGAACAAGCTGATACACATGGAGCAAGTCATCTCCATGGAAGGTATCTGTCTTACAGTTGAGGAAATCAAACCCGTGTTCAAGTGGATTTCCAATGCTGGGTTGGAAACATACTTCACCACCCGCCCCATTTCCATGCTCCCAAGAACAGTTGTGGAAGCTTATTTGAACATGTTCTTACGGAAGGGGGAACTATTCACGAAGGTAACTGTGCTTAAGCCAACGGGAGAGAGGGACGGCGACGATAAACCTCTTTACAACTCAGAGGTGGTCACTATTGACATCAGGAGGGGGGTGAGGGAAGCCTTCAAGTTGCCATTCTCAGGCATCAACCCAAAGACGTACAAGGAGAACTCGGAGGGAGAAATTCTTGGGAAATGGACCAAATCTGGGTCATCAGAGTTCAAGGCTCGTCAGAACAAGAATACGCTAAAGCCTGAGTACAGAGCTCTGGTGGATTTGGTGTCCAAGATTGTGATGGGTGCAACTGGCTCTCACGAGCAGTTGAGTCAGCCCAAGCTGAGACTCATGGGAGCTATTGTTGATGGAGTGGAAGCGAACTGGGAGCAGTTCCTCCTTGATCAACTCCATCAGGCCGGGTTGGACAAGCTAAAGCGAGATGAGGAGAAGAAGCACATTTCCGTCAGTGCCATCTTGCCATTCGGAACAAGGATGTCCATCCTGATAGCTCATGCCTGCCATGGGTATACCTTCGACTTTGAAGATAGTCTTTCTTCAAAAAAGGTAATGTTTTCCTCACTGAGTGATACCTATTCAGTGCTAGGGCTGACTGATCCCAATGCGAAAGCAAAGGGTCAGGCCAAAAAGCCAACTGGTAAGGCCAAGAGGGTGGCTACCAGTCTCATTGAAAGGGTAGATGACCTCCTTGAGAGGAGTAAGGAAGATGAGGAGGTAGCAGCTGATGAGGTGGAGCAGCCTGAGGTGGACGCGGTTGAGAAGAGGAAAAAGGTAAGGGTCGTGCTGTCAGGGAAGAGCACGAAATCTGGGACTGAGTCTGATCCCAAGAAGGCCGGGTCTGAGGCTGAGGGAACTGATGATGACGTCAGGAAGAAGGGTGATCAGGGAGAGAGGCCCCTGAAGAGGCTTAGGAAGGGACCCAAAAAGTCCCCTGCTAAGAAGCTGCCTGAGGTGAGTGAGAGGGAGAAGTCAAGCTCTCCTGGAGCCTCTGACTTGGAGGAAGTGAGAAAATCTATCGAGACGGCCGAGTTGTTGCAGCCTGAGACAGTACCCACTCAAAAACCCCCACACCTTGAAACCCAAACACTTTCCAACCCTGACCCTACTTCCCAACTCAGTGAAACACCCCAAACCTCAGAACCAAATCATCCTACTGAGTCAGTGCCATCACTTTCACCAACGAATGAGCCTGACCAGTCAGTCGAGCCAAATCTTCCAAACCCCACAGACTTTCCCTCATACCCCAATCCCAAAGACTGTCCCAACCCCACTTCAGCTGAAGAGGATGAATTCCTCGAAGTGGAGGAGGAGGAGTTAGATGAACATATGGCAGGAGGGATTCTGGAGAACACTCTCAGGGGGAATGCCACAGAATGGGCAGGTAAGTGCTGGCCTGGGCTGTATAAGTACAATGAGCTGCTAGCGTATGTGATTGAGCTCAAGGTTTGGTTGGATTTCAAACAATCAAACATGCAGGAGCAACATTTACTAGTGGACGCTCGTGGCTGGGAGCACTGGGAGTCTGAGGAAGCCAAGATTTGCTCCTTCTTTGGACTAACTAGCTGGCTTCAACTTCTAAACTTCGACAACCTGAAGCAGTTAGTGGCTGATATGATGTCCAAGAGCAAGGCTGACATCCTGTCTGATGGAGAGAAGGATGATGAGGATGATGATGAAGCTCAGGGTGGAGCTATGGAGAAGGCAGTGGAGGAAACTGCGAGGAAAGTTGATGAGATAAACTCTGAGCCTCAGACTCAGAGGGAAGGTGAGAAGGACACTGGTGCCAAGGGTGGACCAGTGGCTGAGGATGTTTTGAACATCTCAGCTGCCAATGAGACATCTGTCAATGAGGGGATTCCCTGCCCTGAGACAAGAGAGGAAGATGTTGAGGCATCCAAGGAGACTCTCAGTTCCGAGGGACAAGTTCCTAAGGTTCAAGTTAGCTTAGCTGAGCCTGAGCGGGCGGCTATGACTACTTCACAACTGCCTTCAGTGCACCTTGAAGAAGGGACTGATGCTGCAGGGGCTGACAAGGGAAAGCAGCCAATCACTGATGAGGCCGTTGATGATGAAGATGTGATAATAACTGGGGTCGGCCTTGCTGAATTCACAAGCATAGTGGAGGTCAAGAAGGAGAAAACCACTGAAAATCTAGCTGAACTTCAGTAGGAAGTAATGAGGCTACGAGCTGAAAAGGAAGAAGACTCCAAGGCCCTGGCAAAACACATCAGGTGGACAAAGTCAGCCTACAACACCCTTGCCAACAGGGAGCTGATTCTGTTGAAGAGAACGATGACTGACACGGCCAAGTCAGTGAGGAATGAGAGGAAGCGCACTAAAAAGATGCTAAGACAAACCTTGAAGCAGTTGGCTGAGAAGGATGAGCAAAGAAAGGAGGATCTCAATCAGGCTGTGGAGAAGCTTGCAACTCAGGCTGGAGCACTATTCACTCAGGCTATTTCTGGCTCAGCGTCAAAGTTTGAGCTGGAGTTAGAACGCATTGCTCAGACTTCGAAGGACATTGCCGAGAGGCTGACCCAGGCAGATGAGCGATCCGCTCAGGTGGAGGAGAAGATTGAGAAGGCAGAACAAAGACTCCAACTCTCCATGGAGGTCTTTGAGAAGAAAGTACAAGCTGCAATCAGTTCAGTATCATTTGCAGGAACTGGTATCTCAATGGGGGTTGAATTACTGAAGGAGGGAATTAATGATGTCCATTCCCTAGCCTCCTTCGTAATCAACAGCGGATCTGATGCATTCCCATCAGAGGCCAATGATGATGCCAAAAAGGGGGAAAAGAAGAAGAAAAGATCCCGCCCTGAGGCATCGGAGGCAGTCAACCAAGGTGAGACCGTTCAAGCTGATCCTGAAGCCAATCCTGAAGGGAACGTGCTAAGGGTGAGGAAATCAGCTAGGTTGGCGGCAGTAGAGAAGGAAGGAGATGAGGTAGTTGCCAGGCTGAGGGCGGAGGCAACAAAGGCAAAGGCTGATGAACCTTCCAAGCAACAACCTGAACCAGTTCAGAGGTCTTCTCCCATGAGCTCAAGGAAGAATCCCATCACTTACTCCGGGGAGTTGGTGGCGGAGTTATGTGCTGAAGCATGGAGAGATCATTCTGAGATATCTGAGGCCATGCGCAGAGCTGAAATTTCTCAGAAGGAGAAGATGCGCATCTTGGAAAAGAAGGTTGAGAAGCTGACTGATATCAATGAGCTTCAACAAAGGGAGTTAGATGATGCAGTGATCAGTTTGATTAGGAGGAAGAAGGCGAAGCCTGAGCCTAGGAAGTACAGGAAGAAGCCAACAGTTAGAAAGACTTCAATTCTTCAAGTCAGTAGGCCAGAATCAGGAGTAAGGGAAGCTTATGTCGATGAGTTCATCTCAGAGGCATTGAAGGAGTTTTGGTCTGATGCAAAGGATGAGTTTGTTAGACTGTGGTTTGTGGTGAAAAAGTGGGGCGACACTGATGACATTAATGCCCACTTCACTGACTACATGATGGACAACCATCCTGAGCTATTCCAGAAGATCTTGGAGGAGGCTGATGCAGCTCAAGTCCAAGTGAAGGCTCCTGAGTTCATCATTCGAGCTCCTCCCTTAGTCCTTGGAACTCAAAAGCATGACACAAAGGCCATCATGATGGAAGTATTGAAGATTGCCAAAGCTGAAGGGTACGTGAACCAACCTAGAAGACTTGACGAGCTGAAAGCAAGAGTCTATGCAGGATATGGACTCAAACCTGAAATGAGATTAGTCTAGGTGTTCACAGGCTTCTTTGTAATAGATTAGATTCATTGTAACCATTTCCACATCTATCAATGAAATCTATTACTTTTGCCCACAGACAAAAACTCATTGTCTTTTTGGCTGTTGTTTAAATTCTGTACTTTATCAAGAACTGCTCTAACACTGTCTTATCTTATAGATAGGTTTATCATATTTCCTCTAAGTATTTTGAGGATCTTTTCAGTGTTTTGGCATCATCAAAAAGGGGGAAATTGTTGGGACATTGTCAGTTTTGATTAAGATCCCAAAACCCCTGAAAAGATTGTTGCCTTAATCTGCCTTTGTCAGGCTAGTCTTGGTTAGGATTAGTACTTAGTCTTTTTACACTTCACAGGTACTCAGTGAGAGGAGAACTCACTGGTGACAATCAAGTCTAAGAACCTGAAGACGAAGAGCACCATCCTGAACTTATGGCAGTCCTCTAAGCTGGCTGAATAAGTGTCAGTGATGAAGAGTTTTTGACCCTGAGGTCATTACTAACTCAGTCCTGAAGGGAACAGGATGTCACTGAGTTTATGGGAAGACTTGGAGTAGAGCCAAGCAATGCAAAAGGAATTTCAGCGTCAGGACAAGACTGGTGAGCTCAAGACAAAATGAACTTAATAAGACAAGCCTGAAGCTCAGGAATAAGTTCTGACATTCTCACCAACCTGATGACGTGGACCAATCCGGGAAGGACACGCACGTACGGAACCTGACAAGAAGACTGAATTCAGACTGCATATTCAACGGGCAAGCAATTAATGTGCATTTAATGCAACTACCAAATCCATGAAAGGACGGCTGCTGCATGAAGATATGTCCGTTTGAAGCCACTCTACATAGTTGACAAGAAAGGCTATCTCTCCAACGGATAGTTTTTCAAATCATCTATAAATACAGAAGACCTTGAACCCACTCAAGGTTATGGAAAATTTCCAAGCCAGAAATTACTCAAACTCTCAAGCATTCAAAGCATTCAGCCTTTAAGAGAAGCACTCAAAACCATTTAAATTTCCCGAGTGTTTCTTAGCAACTGAGAGTTATTCTGTATTCCAAGAGCTAAATTGCAATATATTAAGCTTAGAGAGATTATCCAATCCTTAGCATAGCTTTGCCTTGTAAGGATAATCTCAACCTAGTTGGAATCCAACTGAAACCAAAACCCTAAGTTAGGTTTGTTGGGAGTAAGTCAGCTAGTGAGTTAGTAAGTGGAGTTGTATAGATCAGTGAGGTTAGCTGGTCTTGGTGCACCTTGGCACGTTAAAAACAAGAATCCCTTGAGTGGATTTTCTGTTAAGTCAGGCCGTGGACGTAGGAGCTTGAGCCTCTGAACCACGTTAAACTCCTTGTGTTCTTATTGCGTTGATATTGTGCATACTTGCCATATTACTTGCTCATTCATTGCATTCGGTTTATCAGGATTGAATCAATCAGCCTGATCCTCAAAAGGAGCTCTACCTTACTAAACACCTTTCAGAATTGAGTAAAACAAGTTTTCAGAAAGCAAACTAAACAAGACTTTAAACTATCAGGGCTAAAACATTTCCGCACTGAACTTGAATTGATAGTTAACCAACTGACCCGCACCAAGTGTAGTCAGTAGGTGTGTTATCAGCTCCTAGTTCTTTACCACTCTGAGTAAAGGGGACGCAGTCAGTTTTTAAGTTTGAAAAATTGGTATACGTGTATTCCCCCCCATACACGTATTCCTCAGTCTTGTACCGGGACCAACATCCCGCCAACGTCGCAACATTTGGATGTAAAAGAAACATCCAAGTTATAATTAGTTTGCATACCTTTTTCATCTGTATTTTTATTGTAAATGTATAGATCTATTTTTTTCATTCTCTATTGTTTAAGTTAGTTGTTTAGATTCTTGGGAAAAAGACAGATCTATTGTTATTTTTTCAATCTCTGATGTTCTTCATAGCTATTTAGGTTTTTTTCTTTTTTGGAATAGTTATTTAGACTCTTGTCGAGATTTTCTTTTTCATTTTTTGAGCACCGTTGTTGAACATTTGTGAAAAATTACCAAAGTGAAAATTGAAGAGATAATGTCAAGAAATCATCTCAATTTTGTGTTAAAAATTTTGCAGTTTAAGAATTACACAGGCTAATAATAAAATAGAATTTCGAATCGAATACTTGAATATTAGTTTCGAATCGAATACAAATCGATATTACCATTCAAATAATAATTGAATATAAATATTCGAATAATTTCATGAATACGAATCGAATACTGTGATATTCATTTCGATTCGATTCATTTACAACCCTAGGCGAGGTATTAATCATTTAATCGAGATCCAACATGATAACTACATCACATTTGAGCAATTATTGGGCGCCGCCTACCCAAACATGACATGTATGGACTAACATATATAAGGTGCCGTCTATCCAAACACTTAATATGGTCCGACAAATATTGGGTCCCGCCTACCCAAACAATATATGTGGACAATAACTAACAATGTAAATTTCGATTCACATAAGCAGTTATACAAGTGGGGAGAAACTAATCAAGTTCTCATGCTTTGTTTCAAAATTTAAATTACATAAATAAAGCATTTAATAAATATTTAACACATAAATCAAATAAACATGCAGAATATTTAATATTTATAAAGAAATAAATATGTCCTAGTACAATCCACAACCCATAAATGCCAAATAAAACATAAGATATCCCAAAACCCAAATTCATACATTTGACTATTAATTGGCAATATTTAACTCCCAGTTTTTCTCTCACCTCAAATCACCAAATTTCTGCCACTTTCTCTCTCCTCGTACTCCCCAAATGTCCCATCTTAGTAGCCAAGTTATACCTAACCCAATTTTGAAATTCAAAATGCCCTGCATATATTTCTTTTTTGATGGCCACAATATTATTTATGGAGAAGAGTGCATTTTCATCCTCTCTTTGTTTCTTGTCAAAATATGTGCGAGAATATTATTTTCGCCACCAAGTTTTAAAAATGAGTGCAGATTGATTGGCTTAGACGTTGGGAAATCTTTCAATGATTTCAAGTATCTTGTTCAAAATAAGTGGTCTAAACTCAATTCCATTCAATTTAAGTTTTCTTGCTCTGTTGGTGGGTACACAAAGTATGTTATGGATTCCGATGATGATCTAAGGAATGTATTAATGCTTTGTAGTCACTCATCGATGAAATTAGTTGATGCCGATGTATGTTTAATCCAACCTAGTTCAAATAATCAGATAAGTAGTGGGTCTAGTAATATAGATGATAATATTGAAGATTTATGTAGTGATCTTAGTATCTCATGCTATGATTTGTGTCCTAAGTTAGACAAGAAGTCTTATTTATATGATCACTGGTCTAAAATATTCAGGGGGAGGGGTCGGATCTGTTTTCCCTGGGGGTTCAGTTGGCTTTAAGGATGCCCTTATTAAGTATGCAACCAAAATGTGTTTCAAGTTCAAATTTAAGAGGAATGATGTTAGATACATATTTGTTGTTTGCAATAAGGATGAAAGCCAAGGTTGTTCCTGGCACATTAAGGCCATTCTTTATGACAACACTGGTGAATTTATTGTATACAAATCAAATTTCATTCACAAGTATGTCGGCAAGCTTGGCTATGAGAAATCCAAAATTGGTCTCAGGATAATGTCCAAGTTAATGCTGGACAACATAAAAAATGACCCCAACATGGGGAGTAAGGATGTAAGGTTGCTATTACAATCTGAATATGGTATTCACATTCCTTATTATAAAGCTTGGCGTACTGTTGAATCGGCCAAGAACAAGATATTTGGAAGACTTGAAGATTCATACGACGATCTTAGATGTTATTGTATTGCGGTAGAACGTACAAATCCCGAGAGTGTTCTTGCTTGAGTGCAACAACAAACTCCCATTGTTTTCAACGATTGTTTATCTCGTTTAAGGCTTGTATAGATGGGTTTCAAAGTTTTCATCCAATACTTTTTGTCAATGGTACGTTCATGAAGGGTCGTGCTCAGGGTGTTCTCCTTGCTGCCACTACAAATGATGCTAACAATGGTAATCTCAACTTTACTCTCTTACCTATTTTGTATTTATTTTTTGTATGAATCATACTGAGATACAATTTGCACACTAAATATGAACTGTTGTAAATGGAGTTAAATGGTGTATTTTTAGAAGTTGAACCAAAGAGAGATGACAATCTAACTGTCCAAAGCTTTCACCTAATTTCTATTGGCTTTCGTTTCCTATACAACTTTGTTTTGAAATACATGTTGATTTAGGTAGTCTATACAACTTTCTTACTTTGTTTTGAACTACATGTGGATTTAGCTAGTCTATACAGCTTTCCAAAATAGCCCAACAGTTTTATTGTAGCTAGTGTATACAACTTTCTTACATACCATAGCAGTGCAGATTTGTGTTTCTATTAGCAAAGTTATAACAGTTTTAGGTGCTTTCTAATGTTGTGTAGGTCTTTTCCCTGTGGCCTTTGTTGTTGTATTCGCTGAAAATATATCAAATTGGGAATGGTTTTTAGAAAAGCTTCGGGACACTATCAAGCATGAAAATGAGATATGCTACATTTCAGATATGAATTTGGGGCTTATGACTGTGTTAGGATATTTTTATCCTAGGGATTTTTCTCATGATTAATTTTGATAATGTCAAATCAGATATTTTTGTATTGTGGAAACTAACATTGCAGGTACAAAGAAAAATGAAGAATTTAATAAGATGAAAGACTACATCTGCAAACATTGGATACAGACCCTACAACTAGTTGAAGACAAGACTACATCTGAAGACTTGAAGACAAGTCCACAGCCGAAGAGTCTACATCTGAAGAGTTAGAGACTACAAGCTGTAAACATGAGATTAGTAGGACTAATTAAGTGTAGTACACTTGGTACACTCACTCACTTAGTTTGAAAAGTCTCAGTGTTTACCAGAGCTAATTACTAGCCAGTAGAGACAAGTGTTTCAGTGATTAACAGCTCTTTGAGCAGTCATCACTAAAAGACAACTTGTACTACTTGAAGGACGTTGCTATATGACAAGAAGCCTTAATTAAGCAGAAGTCAAAGTTGGAGGTGAAAATATTTGAATTTCTAAATCCCTCCAACGGCTAGAGGACCCCTCAAGATTCCTATAAATAGAAGAGGAGACCTCAGAGGATCAACAACAACAATCAAAAGCTCTAAGCATACAAGAACAATATTTACAGCCTTCAAAGTCTACATCCCTTCAACTCTAGAAGTTTTTAGGACTTAGAAGCTATAAATATTGTCTTATAGTTTTGTTGTTCCTCACTATATACCCCTTTGTATTCTACCTTGTGTAGATTTTTATTTCTTAGTGAGTGTTTATTTCTATGTGAGATAGAAAGAGTGTTCTGAGTGAACTGTACCTGAGTGAGAATTCTAGGTCTTAGGGGGAACTTATTGTGACTACATGATATCTTAGTGAATTTGGCACCTGTGTGGTGTAACAGTGGATGTAGGAGGATTACAACACCTCTGAACCACTATAAATCTATCTTGTTATTTATCTACTGTTCATTCATTATTGCATCACTTATATTCTCTGTGCTCATTAAAGTTTATTTTGGATTTGATTTTTCACTTCACACACTTTACTTATTTCCGCTGCACTAAGTGTTAAAATACTCCTAAGTATTACAACACCAATTCTGATAAGTGTTTGATTTAACTATACAGACTCTACATTTCAAAAAGTCTGCAGCTGCAAACCTTTGTTTTCAACTCTACAGTTGCAGAGTTCAATCTGTATAATTTATATGTTGCCAAAAAGTTTTAAGTTTTAAAAATCAAGGTCTATCCAACCCCCTCTAGACCTTGATACATCTTTGGGACCAAAAAGTGGTATCAGAGCAGTTGGCTTACTACTGCTTTGACCAAATTTCAAAAGGTTTTCAAGCCAGATCCAAAATTATTTTTAAAAATCATATTTGCATGTTTTATGGCTCCTAAAATGATGAAGTCTAAAGTGCCTATGTTTTCCACTGATGAATATGATGATTGGAAGATCCGAATGTAAGCTCACTTATCTGCTATGAATGATGAAATGTGGTCCATAATTGAGGATGGTCCAATTGTGATAGAAAAGGCCAACACTGCAGGAGATCAGACTGGTCTAGCCCAAATCATTCCAAAGCCCAAGAAGGAGTGGACAGATGAAGCCAAGAGGAGAGCAAACCTCGACAATGTTGCAAGAAACACTATTTATCATTCTCTAGATAAAATTGTGTTCAGCAAGATAAAAAGTTGTAAAACTGCTAAAGAGATATGGGAGAAACTTGAGATGATCTGTGAAGGGACTGATCAAATTAAAGAGAACAAGTTCATGATAGTTGTCCAAAAATTTGAGAACTTCAAGATGAAATCTGGAGAAACTCTTGAAAAGTTTGATTCAAGATTCATTGAAATACTCAATGAGCTTGAACTACTTGGAAAAGAATACTCTCAAAGGGAAAATAACATGAAAGTTCTAAGAGCCTTACCATCTAAATGGGATATGAAAGTGGTTGCTATGAGAGAATCTAAGGATTTATCATAAGTATCCACATTTGAGTTGTTTTCTGACCTTAAAGCCTTTGAATTTGATATTGACAGGAGAAAAGACAAAGACTCAACAAATTCAAAAGTCACAGCTCTAGTAGCTGCAGAGTCCAATCCAACTGCAGAATCAGATTCAGAAAATGATGAGATGGCCCTGTTAATAAAGCAATTCAAAAAGTTTGCCAAGAGAGTCAACTGGAAGAAAAATCCACCTAAGCAAGAAGCACTACAAGGAAAAAAAAACCTATTACTACATTAATTTTAATACACTATAAAAAAAAGTGTATTGAAAGCTAGTTTAATAATACACTCACATCTCGGAACTTAAAACTACACTACTCCATGACCTATCACTACACTATCATGACTAAGTGTATTATTATCCTTATTTTAGCTTAGAAATGAATTATATATATATATATATATATATATATATATATATATATATAAAAGCGCAGGCGTTTGTGGGCGTAATGCTTTTTTCAGGTTAACTCATAGACTATGAAATTTCTCAGTCAAGTTCTATCTGTGTTTGGAAAAGATCCACAGGATACTACTGATATATCAAATACGATCTTGAACTATAAATGGTATCAGAGCCATGGGAGAATATAGTATATTTTGTTATCGGTTCATAATTTAATACATCTGTATTCCTATGAATCTTTTCAGTTCAAAAAATACTATTAAAAATAGTATGGTTCAGGAATATGATGTTCCTGAAAATTTAGATCTGTTAAACAAATGGACTATTCCTAAAATTGAACCTAATACAGTGTATAAATTTGGAGCTTTTGAAAGGCTTGGTCTTAAAACTATTGTTACGACCACTGAATCGTCAATTCCTCTTAATAGGAATGAGATGGTCATCAAATTCTTAATAGAAGTGACATATTACCCTTTAAAAGGACTCACATGTTTCTCCATATTAGTTGTGTTCAAGTTGCCTTCAGACCTCTTTCTCTGAAAGGTTTACCTGAAAGTTTTCTAGCCACTCTAAGAGATGGTAGAAATTTATATTGGAGACAATCCCTTATGGGAATGGTTGAATCTAGTCTGGCTTTTGGGCCAGTATATTTTGATGTCTATCCTAATTTGTCTTTATCATTAAGTGATGAAAATATTTTTGATGCTTTAACATTAAATGTTAAAACTAATGGGTATAATTACATGCCTGGATCTGAAGTTATATGTATTTGTTATCGCATATACTACAAACCTCTTTTTACTCTTAATCCTTTATGTAAAAGAGTAGAAAAAAATATTAATGAGACTATTCTCATAGAAACTAATTTTAGTAAGTCTAATATCACTACTAGAAAATCCATTAAATGGAATGAAATAGATTTTCCAAAAAATTGGATTATTGAACAATCAGTTCCTATGATCCCTCCTACTAATAGTAATTATCAAAAAATTACCCAATCTGAGGATGGTATAATTACCATTGGTTTTCATAAAGACCAGAGAAAAAGTTCTAGCTTATCCTCTGTATCTTCCTTGTCTAGATCCATATCTAGTCATTTTCATATTTCTCCTCTAGATTATGAAGTCGATGTGCCTTCTTCTTCCAGAGCTTCTACTTCTTTTTACAGAGAAGAAACTCCTTTTAAAAATGAAGATTTCAATAATGAAAATATTATTGTAAATAAAAATAATATTGTCCACAATGATGGACCAAACCCTGAAACAATTTCAGAAGTTAATTGGACAGTTTAGTTTTTATGGATTCTAGACCAATACTTGATTTTTCAAAGGGTTCTTCTACAAGAACTCATATTAATGATGAGTTTAATTATTCCAAATGGGATAAATTTAGAATTTGGTATTTTAGATCTTTTCAAAAAGAAGAACTAAATACTTTGTTAATACTTTTTATAAATTCTGTGAAGAACATAATCAAATTATTTATTATGTTCCCTGGCTTATAAAAACCTTTTATATTGATCAAATTTCAATTATTGAATGAGAATATAAACTCGTTACGGGAAATTCTCAAAAGTCTATTTACCCTCCCCAAGTTCCTTTCCAAATTGAGACAAATGGAAAAATTTTGGATTTTGCTCCTTTTTAAAAAAATTGGAAAATAATGTTTTACATATTACTGTTGATCATATCAACCTTCTTGTTAAACAAAATAATTTCTGTAGTCTTTTCCTCGCCATAATTGGTGACGAAATTATTTCTTTACATGATAAAATTAATTGTGTTATTTCTCAAACTCAGACTAAGTCTGACTTTAAAAATAGTAATAATGATAATATCATTATAAAAACTGCTTCTTTTATTCAACCCCCTTTTGAGTTAAAAAACTTCAAGGGAGAAACTTCAGTTTCTGATATTGAAAATATTATTAATAAAAAATTTGAAGGATTAAATATTTTCACTTTGGATAATGACTTAGAAGAAAGTCTTGCTACTAATAATTTTGGTAGCACTAGCATTAATAACAAAGATGTTATTAATAAAATTAAATGGACTAATAAGCCTACTATGACTAATTATTATTATAAAAGACCTACTCCTATGGATGTTCTTCATGAAGAACAGGATAATGTCGTCAATAATTCATATAATGGTAAAAGCGTATATGAATGGAATATTGATGGTTACAGCGATAAACAGATTAATAATCAAGTTCATCGCATACTTATGTATAGTTCTGCATGTAAAACATGTGGTGTGTCTGATATTGAAACGACACAGGCTATTACTGTCGGTTTTACTGGCCAACTTAAAGGTTGGTGGGATAATTATCTAAGTCCTTTTCAAAAAACTGACATTTTTTCATCCATAAAAAATGAAAATGGTGAAGTTCAACCCAATGCGGTTTATTCTCCTGTTCTTACTATTCTTGAACATTTTACTGGAAGATTTACTAATAAATATGAAAATACCAAAACTCTTCTTTTAAATATGAAGTGTAAAACTCTTACCGATTTTAGATGGTACAAATATACTTTTCTGTCTCGGGTTTATGAGATTAATGATTGTAACCAAGATATTTGGAAGAATAAATTCGTTGATGGTCTTCCTTATTTATTTGCTGAAAGGATTAAAAAAATCCTAAGAAAAGACTCTGATTCTATTTCATATGAGTTTTATACATTTGGTCAAATCATTAGTATTTGTGTTCAGGAAGGATTAAATCTTTGCAATGAACTCAAACTTAGAAATCAAATTAAGAGAGATAATCTCTTAGAAAGAAAACAGTTGGGTCAGTTTTGTGACCAGTTTGGTATGGATAATCCTAGTTCTAAAGGAAGTTTTTCTAAAAAGAAAAAAGATTTCAAAGAAAAGCCTTATTTTAGGAAGAGAAAAAAACGTTCTGATAATAAACAGAACAAAGATAAAAGTCATGATTATACTCATGATAAGGGTAAAAGAAAATTCTTTAAAAAGAATTATTCTAGCAAAGTAATTTGTAAAAAATCTTGTAGGACTGGTCATTATGCTAATCAATGTTATGCCAAAGACAAGATTAAAAATCTTGATATTAATGAAGAGCTCAAAGAAACTCTTTATAAAATCATTATGAATTCTGATAATGATACAAATATTGATGAATCATATATTGATTCCGTAGAGTTAACCTCTAGTGATGACGAGGGTAATATTCCTTCAGACAAAGTTGAATGTGATAATTGCATTCTGGGAAAACCTTGTCTAAATTGCATCGATAATACTGATGATAATGAGTTTTATAAACTCATAAGTCAATTCCAAGATATGAATATCAATGTCTTATCTGACAATAATATTCTTGATCTTCTTAAACATATTAAAAACTCTAGTTTAAGAGATAAAATCATTGATGATCTTCATGATTCTTCTTCTAATGAAAAGAATTCTAATTTTTCTAAAAAAAATTACTAATAATAATTATTATAATATGGGGGAGGTTGAAAAACTTCTTAGGCTTAAAAATACTAGGCAAAATCCCATCACTTTTATTGATTTAGCTCAAGAGTTTAATAATCTTAAGAATAATGTTAAAGTTCTTCAGAATCAAAATTCTGATCTTTCTATTCGACTTTCTCTTATTGAGAAAGGAAAAGGGAAAATCAATGATACTAGTTTCTTTGATGATTCTCATGACGATATTAATATAGATAAAAATCATTTATCTGCTATTAGTATGTACATATCTCAAAAATGGTATACAAAAATTTCTCTCCTTATTAATAATTCTTACAGGAAGGATTTTATTGCCATGATTGACAGTGGTGCTGATTTAAGTGTCATCCAAATAGGAATAATTCCCACAAAGTTTTTTGAAAAAACTACTCAAAATCTTTCGTATGCAGGAGGAGGATCTTTATACATTAATTATAAGCTCAGAAATGCTTATGTATGTGTTAATGGTTGTTGCATACCTAATGATTTTCTTATTGCAGAAAATATTACCAACCAAATGATTATTGGTCTTCCTTTTCTTCAAAAGATATATCCTCTTACTCTTGTTAATGAAAATGGTATTACAGGTTCATACGATGGTAAAGCCATTACTTTTGAATTCGTGACTAGACCAATTCATAAGATTCTAATTTTTTTCCAAGAACAAATTGATAATAAAAATTGTCATATCAATTTTCTTAAAAGTGAATTAAATTCTCTTACCATTGATAATAAGCTTAAAAATCCTAAACTTCAGGATAAAATAAAATTTTATTTAACAAATTCTCTATTGATATTTGTAATGATTTTCCTAATGCGTTTTGGGATAGAAAGAAACATATTGTTTCTCTTCCTTATGAAGATGATTTTAAAAAAGACTATGATCCCGACTAAGTCGAGACCTTGTCAAATGAATTCTGAATATTTAGAATTATGTAAGAAGGAAATATCTTCTTTATTAAATAAGAAGCTTATTACTCCTTCCAAGTCCCCACGGTCTTGTACTGCTTTTTATGTTAATAAACATTCTGAACAAGAACATGGAGTTCCCAGGTTGGTCATTAATTATAAACCCCTTAAAGAAGGTTTTAAAATGGATTCGACATCCAATTCCTAATAAAAAGGATCTTCTTGACAGACTGGTCAATGCTCTTATATTTTCTAAATTTGATTTAAAATCAGGTTTTTGGCAAATTCAGATTAATCAATCTGATAGATATAAAACAACTTTTAATGTTTCTTTTGGACATTATGAATGGACTGTCATGCCATTTGGGCTTAAAAATGCCCCTTCTGAATTTCAACAAATTATGAATGACATTTTTTTATCCTTATAGTGATTTCATAATCGTCTATATTGATGATATCTTTGTGTTTTCAAAAGACATAGAAACTCATTTCAAACATCTTGATATATTTAAAAATATTGTCATAAAAATGGTTTGGTTATTTCAAAACCAAAGATGATTTTATTTCAAACTAAAGACAAATTTCTTGGCCATATAATTGATAAAGGAAATATTATTCCTATTCAAAGGAGTATTGAATTTGGAAAAAAATTTCCAGATATCATTACTGATAAAACACAGTTGCAAAGATTTTTAGGAAGCCTTAATTATGTCTCTTCCTATATTAAAAATTTTGCTGAAGATACTGTTATCTTATATGATAGGCTTAAAAAGAATCCTCTACCTTGGAATGATAATCATACTAAGGCAGTAATAAAGATCAAAGAAAAGGTTAAAAATATTCCTGTTCTTAGTCTTGTTAATCCCTTATGGGAAAAAATTGTTGAAACTGATGCCTCAGATTTAGGATATGGAGGTATTCTATTACAGATTAATCCTGATAATAGATTATAATATGTTGTTAGATTTTATTCTGGCAAATGGAATGATTCTCAAAAAAATTATTCTACTGTTGCTAAAGAAATTCTTTCTATTGTCAAAAGCGTCCTAAAATTTCAGGATGATTTATACAATCAAAAGTTTGTTATAAAAACTGATTGTAGAGCTGCTTCTTTTATGCTTCTTAAAGATTTTGAACATAATGTCTCAAAACAAATGTTTGCCCGATGGCAATCACATCTTGCTTATTTTGATTTTCAAATTGTCTATAAGTAGGGGAAAGACAATCATCTTCCTGATTTTCTAACTCGTGAATATATTTCTGAATGACAGGTATGAGTCAACCTGGAAGAGGCTCCAGAGGATCTTCCTCTAATAGAGGAAGGAGTGCTCATGGCCCTCCTTTATTTCGATAGGGGAAAAAGTCCCTATACAACTAGAATATTTCTGGAATCGACTCTACATCTTCGGGAGCCCATGATAAGGAGTTCCAAGAATTCCTAAGACTTAGGGGAAAAAATGTTCCTGTTGAGACTATGTCCCAAACCACTGACCCTGAGAAAGAAGCATCATATGCTTCAACTGCTCAAAAGGAATATAAATTCTTTGATTCCCCTAAGAAGGAATTAATTCTCATTCTTGAGGATGAAGAGGAAAGGTTTAAAGAGTCTCCATGGACTCTTAAGGGAAAATATATTCCAAATCAATTTTCCACTACCCCGTCTTATAAGACTACAGGATATTATGAGAGTATACTCACATCTCTTGGAAGTGTTGATATTCAGCATTTTCCTCCTTCGAATAAAAATATAAACTATTCGAAGTTCATAATCAAAAAAATTATTTCAATACAGGAATGGGGTCTTTCTCCTTTTGTTGAAAGACAAATTATTAATCCTGTTACAAATCAGATTTTCCAGTACAATTACTGGGACTGTCTTAAAAGTTTTTATAAAACTTTTTATTATCAAAATCTCAAGCATTCTCATACTTGGTTGATAAAAATTTGTGAAAATATCGGAAGGAATCAAATTCCTAACTGGTTTTTTGATTGGTGGAGTATTTTTGGCAGTATTGCTGATATCTTACCTAGCGAGATTAAATCTCTTCTTGAGGAATACTCTTTAGAAACCTCCTCATTAAAATCTCACAGTACGAGTAGTAAAACTATTTGTATGTTTTTTACTGACTCAAGTATCCCATGGGTTGTTAAATGGAGATCAGAATTTGGTCATACAGAGATGGGTAGCCCATGTTTGTGGAGAATTTGTGCCACAAGATTTTGGAATAATTTAAATATTATTCCGAAAGACTCCAATGAGAGTCCTCTTCAAGAAAACATCGATAGGATTAAATCCAAGATAGAAGATTATAAGAAAAATATTGCCAAGAGTCAAACTCCTGATTCTAATGTCATGCCATCTTTTTCTTCTTTTTCGAAGAAATATGCTGGAGTTTTTTCTAAGGAAAAAATTATGGATCTTTTCATGAATCAAATTCAGGAAGATATTTTAAAAGATGCTGATTTTTCAGATTCAAAATCTGATACATCCATGATTTCTAGCTCTTCTACGCAAGACGCACAGGATCCATTTGAAGAGGACCAAGACTTCTCTCTCCAAGATAGCTTTGATCTATTGAAAAATTCTCTTAAAGAGAAAATTAGGGAAAAAAAAATCCTTGATGGAATTGAAGAAATACGTTACAGAATGCTGCTTGCTTTTCCCTATGGAATAATTCAGAGACATCATTTCTCTGAAAACATTTGGGCAATTCCTTTTCAAGTTTATGATGATGAAAAAGGAAATGAAATCCGAAACAAGGATTACCGAATTTGCCTTAGAAAAAAGATTAAAGCTCTTCAAATTGGAATTCTCATCCATGAAATGATTCATCGAAGGGGCATCCAGCAATATGGTGATGATTCTCATCCTCAAACACTGGCTGATCTCAAGGGAAGTCTAAGACTTTTTGAAAAAACAGGCATCTCTCCTGATGATTTGAAACAAGTTTGAAAGAGCGTGTGGGCAAGATGCGACTTCTGAAAATGACGAATAAAAATTCGTCATTGCTGATGACAACAGACAAAGTACTGTTCAATGAATAGTAAATTTGACTTTTTTACTATTCATCCTTTTGACTTTTTGGGATAATTTGTTCCCACTGTTCATTTTCTTTATTTGGAATCCGGGGTTGATGTCCGGCTCTTCCTTTTCTATAAATAGGTATGATTTTCTTTTTTAGAGGCATGCTCGAGTTTACTCGCCCCTCTCTTTTCTCCTCTCTTTTCCTCTCTCTACTCTCTCTTTGTAATAGTTGGCTTCTGAGCCTTGGTTTTAATAAACGGTGTTTATACTGGTAGCTCATCAAGGTAGTTAAATTCTGCTTTTATTTTCTTTACTTTAATTTATATTTTTGTTTTTGCCGCCTCAATGGTCGGCTAATTCCTTGTATTAAATCATGGCCTAACTTAGTATACTATACTATCATGTGCATTTGGGAACTTATTTTTCCAAGTTTATATTTGATATATCATAAGGTAGAGTTGGTTTAACCGGTAGGTTTGAGATTTCTAGTGATATCTATGAGTTAACCATGTGGGCGTGCCCTTTTAGCCGTTATGCCGATGGATAGGCGCAGGCGTTTGTGGGTGTAATGCTTTTTTCAGGTTAACTCATAGACTATGGAATTTCTCAGTCAAGTCCTATCTGTGTTTGGAAACGATCCACACTGATATATCAAATACGATCTTGAATTATAAATGGTATATAAATATATATATATATATATATATATATATATATTTAAAATAACTACCGCATAAAATAAAGTGAGCGAGGTTTAGGTGGTCCATTGGTCACGATCCCAACCCACTTTAGTTAGCAGGGAAAAAAGGATAATTTTTATTTATTTACTATGACTTAATTAGTTTTCTTAAGTATCTTTGTTTGACGGGTTATTTTCTCAAATATTAAAAAATATAAAAAATGGCACTCTCTTGTAAAATATTTCATATATAAAATATACTTAAAATAAATAAATATTAAAAAAATCGGGAATCGAGTCCCTCCAGATTAAAAGTCGCGGATCCTAATCGGGTCAAACTGATTTTAAAAAAATATTAACACAAGACTTATTTTAGAATTTTCGCTCACAAATTGTGTTACTATATGAGCAAATGTGTATTATTGTAAGACAAAATGTGTGTTACTAGTCCTTAAAAAATAGCTTTTTGTACTTAAAAATAACAATAAGAACAAATATGTGTTTTTACAAGCACAAATATGTGCCTTTTAATTTATTTTCCATCCCTTTAAATCTATATTTATTTTTCATAAATTAACACACATTTGCTCCAACAATAACATACATTTGTTCTAATTAAATTAACATACTTTTTCTCCAACATTAACACACATTTGCAGTAACACACATTAACTCTAACAAAAACACACATTTGTTTTAACATTAACCCACTTTGCTCCAATAGTAACACGCATTTCATCAACATTAACACGCATTTTCTCCAATAGTAACACGTATATTTTAGTAACACACATTTACTCTAACATTAACACACATTTGTAATAACACATATTTACTCTAACATTAATACCAATGTGCTCCAATAGTAACACATATTTGCAGCAACACACGTTTACTCTAACATTAACATACATTTGTAGCAACACATATTTACTCTAACATCAACACGCATTTCTTTCATTAGTAACACACATTTGCATTAACAGTAACACATATTTTCTCCAACAGTAACACAAATTTATTTTTACAGTAACATGTGATTGTCCTTGTGGTAACACAACCTTGTGGGGGGCGGGGGGGGGGGGGTGGTTTTATGTATGTGTGCAAACACATCTTTATCCATTGAGTAGGATATTTATGTTATTATAGTAATACACTATTCACTACCTTACATATGTTATTGTATGGAAAAATAATTATTTTCGTAAAATAAATTAATATTTGTGAAAACCAATAATTGAATAGATTGTAACACACATTGTACAATATTGTATGAAAAATATTTATATCAATAAAAATACAAAAAAATTGGTGAAAAAACAACATTTAGTCTAATAGTAACACACATTTTGCCCTTCAGTAATATTCATTTGTAAATATAGTAACACAAATTGGGAGCAAAAATTTTGAAATTTGATTTGCGCGAGATTTTGAGAAAAATTTACCAAATTCGACCCGCTCAATTAAAATCCACAAATTTTTTAAATATGAATTATTCTACGAATATACCCGTAAAATATTTTATATAACAATTTTTAATTAAAAGAAGGGAATAATATGGGGTACCAATCTATAAATATATAGTACAAGAACTTATTCCTTAATTAAATTTGGGCGGGAAAATTTTTGAGCCCTTGATCTTCATTTGCTAATTAATCTCCACCGTCCCATTTCTTTTTTGCAATATATGGAAATCGTGTTAATCAATCATCCAAATAGCAAGTCAATTAATTTTGCTTAATTTTGAACGTTCATTTTTTTGTGATGCAATATTAGTCGTTGGATCATTTGCTAAATTTCAGCAACCATTATATATTGCACCTATTTATACTCTTCAAAGTCATTCGTAGGTCTTCAGTGTGTTTCTTTAGTTTCTATTGTGTTTTTCTATCCGATTATGTATCTACGAAGATATATAAATTAGTGTATTCACATGTAATACATAATGTATTGAGTTTTTCTAGATGTAGTCGTATTAGTATATAAATGTCCTTATCTTTGTCGATGGTTGCAGCGGGCTAAGGCTGGGTGGATTCATTGCATGGCCGAGAAGGTTTGGCATGAGAGTATTGTGGTGAGTTGTATTTTCTAGAGAAGGAAATTTGATAAGTTTTATGATTTCATATATGTCACTCTGGAAAATGGTGCAACCGTTGAATACTGGAAGATGGGGCATCCGTTGAGAAGAAGTCATGATCAACAAAACCGTCATGCAGAAAAAAAAAAATAAGGGGGCAATTGTTAATTGAATATTAACTAATATCATGTAGAATATGTTAATTGAATGTATTTATTGTATTTAATGTGTAAATAGTGCAAGATAGGAGGAATTACAGTGATTTACAAATTAAATATACATTGGAATAAAAGATTTACAGATTTGATATAAAAAACTTGGCGATACTCAAACTTGATATTCTTTAAAATCTTCTTATATAAATATTGTACATTAATTAATTTTCTAATAACATGCTTGGTTTTTAAATTAAAATTATTTGCACAACTTAGGCGTATTCTATGATATTTTAGATTCATATGAGATCTCAATCTTCTGGCTATAATCTTCACGATTTATTTTTAATTATGAAGTCATAATCGAATCATCTGAATTATTACAAACATTTCATCTCGTGCCAAATTTAATTTTCCTTTTTCAATTGAATAACATATTTTTATATTAATTATTTTCATATATATATATATATATATATATTCAATCTATATTTTTATTTCAATTGTTTCTAATTAATATCTTTATTTCCATTAACGAGTTGTATTAATAATCAACTCAAATCTCATACTAATGAAAAATACAGCTCATAGCAATAAATTGAGAAATTATAATTTTTATATGCAATACTCATATGAAAAACAAACTCCTTGCAATACTCAAGAATATTTGTAATAATTCCTCCAAAGTAAGATAAGTCAGCTTTTTGGATTCTAGAGAATTACAAAGAAGACAACCTGCGAGTTCATGACAATTTCAACCTTCTTTTTCTCCTACAATGCAATTTTTAAATGTATGGAAATTAGATTGGACATTAATTTAAAGAGAAATTGGCATATGTTAATTTAATTGATACATTAACTAATTTTATGGAATATGATTTGATTTGATTTAATATTTTTATTAAAGGGTATTAGTTGTTTTCACTTTAGGGTATTAGTTGTTTTCATTAAAGGGTATTAGTTGTTTTCACTTTAGGGTATTAGTTGTTTACTGAAAACAAACTAATATTGTTAAGTGAAAATAATTAATACGGTCCAGTGAAAAGAACTAATACTCTTTAGTAAAAACAACTAATATCCTTTAATGATTCATATATGAACCAATTTCACTCTATATATACTCATTTATTATTGTAAAGAAAAAACACCACAATAAATATTATAAATATACTTAAGTATATGATTGAGTCAACCAATTTCTTTAAATCTTTAAGTAAAGATTTGTATATTATCGAAATTATTAATAGTGAATAAGAGACTACATGAACTAATTAAAATTGGTCTCATTAATTAATAAAATAATAGAAAAAATATACGACATTCGTTCCAAATCAATTTTAACACTGATTTGGGCACGAAAATTAAGAGAAGTCATTTTTTTTATATTATTAAAGTTATAAAGTGATAGCTTTATGTCAAATTAATTTTAATCATTTGATTTTGAGTTATTTGTTTAAGAAAAATAATGACATAATGGGTAAATAAGTGAAAATTTTAAAGGTAAGGGTTATAAGAAAACTTTCCTATTTAGAGTATGAAAACTAATGTGGAGCGGACTAAAAAGAAAAATGTAAAACTACTGATTTGTCACATAATCCAAATGGATGGGAGAAGATATAATTGAATTGGGAAAATTGTTATAATCGCTCATTCCAAATTGTTTGATCAAATTTACACAAAATTTAAAAATTATTACCTATTTATACGAAATAGCTTTTGTAGAATAAAAATAAGAGTGTAGTTAACATCAATAACATAAAATTTAATGATATATTATTTATGTATAGAAATCTGCAAATTTAAAAAAATTATTGATCTATCACTGACTTGAAGCGAATATACTAGCTTTTACTAGTAGCTTCCCCGCAAGAGTACGGGTTCACTGTAGTAGTGGCAAGTATAGGGACCAAGTATTATCGAACCCAAGGGAAAGTGTGTATGCGAATAGATCCCTGAAGATCTACGCGTCGTAGTTAATATGAGTGTATGTTTGGGAATTGAAAATTAAAAGAATTAAGTCTAAACTAAATTACTCTACGAATGCAAAAGGAAAATTAAACTAAGTATCTAAGGTGTGTATGCAAGTATGAGATGGTGATGCTCAGGATAGGAATCCCTACTTATACTAACGGAGCAGGTACATAATCAAAGTAATCGTGACAAACAAGAATTAACCTAAGTAAAAGATCGTAGAATGAAAGCTCAAGACTTCTAACCCTAATACTTTATCCTAACAATCGACTTCACTAATCCACTAACAAGTTAATAGATAGCGCTTAATTAATGAGACCCTAATTTAACTAAGGTGATGCGGTCGTCCTCCTTCGCTAAACCGGTAGATGAATTAACCCTTTCTAAACCCTCTCGTTAAGACTACTAATCGTTATTGAGTGATGCGGTCGTCCTCTCTCTAACACTTTCATACGAAATTCAAAGGTAAAGTTAAGATTAATTATAAGAATTTATTAATTAAGAGAATTAAAACTAACGTCACGAATTACCCTAATTACGTACCCACATCCTACTTCTACGAGTTCATCCTAACCTAAGCATGCAAGGGTTTTAGCTAGACATGACGTTAACAAATATAAAAGCAATAGAAGAAACAACGAACATAAACATGGTAAATTGAACCAAGAAAAGATGAAACATGAACTAGGGTTTAAAGAAATAAATACTAAGAACTGAATTTGAATTGATAAAAACAAAGTTTAGAACGTTTAGAGTAATCAAGCTAAGGAAAAAAAACTGAGAAACGAAATTAAACTAAGAATTTGTACGAAAAACCTCAACAACGTAAAAGTAAAGCTTGCTCGTTCTTCTCCTCTTCTTCTCTCTAAAAACTAAGTCTAAAAGTGATTTTCTAAAGTTCGGGATCCGGTGGTCGTTTAAAACGAGTTTGGAAGAGGTATATATAGGCACCGGGTCGAAACAGGCTCTCATGGGCCGAAAAACGAAATCTGGAAAAAATGCCTTGGAGGCGCTCGAGCAGACCAGCTCGAGCGGGTCGCTCGAGCTAAAGTGGTCGAGCGGTTTTTATGGTCGAGCGGGTCGCTCGAGCTAAAGTGGTCGAGCGGTTTTGGTGGTTGAGCGGGGCGCACGAGCTACCTCCCTCGAGCGGCCCAAACGCTCTGTATGTTTTTAGCGCTCGATCTACGTCACTCGAGCGGGGCGCTCGAGCGATGATGCTCGAATGGGTCTTCCTTCCCTTGCAACTAACACTTTTCTTCACACGTACTAATACCAATCGTATTTCTTCGATATCTTCTCATCCGGGCATCCGTTTGAGTCGATTCAAAGTCCTACGAACTCCTCTTTTCGCCCTCTATTCACCTATGAGTATCAAAGAGACAAATTCATCAATGTATAGAAATAGTACTCATTTGGCTCTAAAAACTCAATAAAATCGACCAAAACTAGGGCTTTTCTAGCTACGAATCATGACAATTTCACGCCTAATCAATCACCACAACAAATGTCATAAATATACTAAATTATACGACTGTATCAATTAATTTCTTTAAATATATTAATTGTATATTTCTTATAATAGAAAATTTAATTAGATACTATTAAATGTATACACAAAATAACTAATTTGAAAAGTTTATTCTTGTGTACATGTTTTAAAATAATTGATTTCTTGAAATCAATTTTTCTACATTGATATTGGTTAGTTAGTTTTTTTATTTTTTTGTTATTAGATTGATTTGGTATCCACAAATTTGGATGGTATATATTTTTCTTCTTCTTGTGTCGTATTATATTAATGAATATTGTATCGTTTATTACCTTTGTAATAGTTGTATGTATTAACGTAAGAAGGTTATTCTGTACCATGAAATTGTATTAGTTTACGTTGGATTTTGTATTAGCTTTTGGACGAGTTAACTTAAGGAGGTCCATTGGATCTTCATTGTATATGTATGGGTTTCATTTTTGGTTTATATAAACACTTCATTTTTTTTCTTCAAGGTACGTATGATTTATTTTTACGTAATTTTTCTTTCTGTTTTTGTATCGATTTGCGATGATGTGAATAATTTTCAATCTATATTCCTTTATTTGCATTTATATATTTTAGGTTTCTAATATTTTTTTTTCAGAGGCTATTAATTGAAACTTGAGTAGTTGTAAAAATTTAGTTTCTAATTGATCCATTTGACATCCATTTTAATCGTGTGAAAGAAATCCTAATATAGTCTTTCTGTTTTAGTCTCCTCGATCTTACTGATCCTTCTTATACTTGGAAAATCCTTTTAAATCATATCATAAGTATTCATTAATCTCCAAAAAGTTTTGGCCATGTAATGTCACATGTTTTCCTCACGTCGATCTTACTAATCCTTCATATACTTGGAAAATACTGGTAAATAATATGATAAGTATTCGTATAATTTTTAGATATTGTTAGACATGTAATATCACTTTTTTTTCCACGTGTGTAGGCATAATATTATTAATTGTTAATCAATGCATAATGGGTTCGACTTAGTCAATCTGACTTTTTCAAATTTACTGGATAATTAATAACTCATTATAAAATTCTAATATAAATCAATTAAAAAAATAGTGTAGAAATTTTAGTTTTTTTCGTTCTTCATATGTTATGAAAAAATAGTATAGATTTCAGTTATTACTCAATTTCTTTAATTAAATTATTTAATAAGGTAATTATTATTTATTAAAGTATGAAACAAGGTAAGACAATTCTTTAATTTAGGAGCAAGTGTCTGCAATTATTCAATTTTTTTTCTTAGAGTAGTGTATACATGAAATGTCGTTTGAGTCACAAATAACTCAAATTATAAGTTTCCTTGATCTTACTAATCCTTCTTATACTTGGAAATTTCTTTTAAATCATACCATAAGTATTCGTTAGTTTTCAAAAAGTTTTGGGCATGTAATGTCACGTGTTTTCCTCACATTGATCTTACTAATCCTTCTTATACTTGAAAAATGCTGGTAAATTATATGATAAGTATTTGTATAATTTCTAGATATTTTTTGACATGTAATATCACATTTTTTTTACACGTGTTTAGGTATAATATTATTGGTTTTTAATCAATGCATAATGGGTTTGACTTAGTCCATCTGACTTTTTTCAAATTTACTGGATAGTTAATACACTCATTATAAAATTCTACATATAAATCATTTAAAAAAATAGTATATAAATTTCAGTTTTTCGTTCTTTATATGTTATGAAAAAATAGTATAGAATACAATTATTACTCAATTTCTTTAATTAAAGTATTTAATAAGGTAATTATTATTTATTAAAGTATGAAACAAGGTAAGACAATTTTTCAATTTAGGAGAAAGTGTTGACAATTATTCAATTTTTTTCGTAGAGTAGTGTATACATGAGATATTTGCTTGGGTCACAAATAACTCAAATTATCAATTTTTACTTCTTAATTTTGACCAATTAAGTCCTAAATTGCAGAAATTAATTTTAAATTTAATGAATTATTGATTTCCTAATTTTGACCCATTAAGTCCTCATTATACGTATTTTCTGTGCACAAAATTAAATTATATTTAATTTTGGTTCATTAAATTATAGTATATGTAATATATCAATCATCGACGTCTTTTCTCCTTTATTATGTTTTTCCAAAAAATGTGAATTACTTTTCCGTGTTGTTTTTAGAAAGGAGAAAGAGTACCAGGTCATGCGATAAAACTCTAATTTAGGATAGAATTACAAGATAATCTTGCTAATCCAAATAAAAATATGTGATCAGTAAGTCTAATTTAAGAGCAAGTGTTGACAATTATACAATTTTTTTTCTTAGACTATTGTATACATAGGTTGTTTATATGGGTTATAAATAACTCAAATTAATAGTTTTGACTTCTTAATTTCCTAAATATCTATAAATTAATTCTAAATTTAATCGAATATTGATTTCCTAATTTTGACCAATTAAATCCTCATTGCAAATCTCATTCAATTTCAACACAATCACCAAACATACTTAAATCTCGCACCTCTATTGCTACTATTGTTGTTTGTATTTATCTCAATTTTAAATCTCAAATGTATGTTCATGAATGTTTATATGACATAGTTATCCTTGCACTAAAATTTGATTATGATATATGTATAAATGATTACATGATGTGGTTAAATGAACATGAGTCCCTTAAGTATTTCAGTTGCAATAATGTTTGCAAGTGTGATTAGAAATTTGATGTTCTTGCTAATGTGCATACTCCTAAATTTTTCAATGCTTTAAATTCTTAAATCTAATGGTCTACATACACAAGTTCGAAAAATTATTGTTCTTGAAACACAACCCCCTCTGAGTTACATGCCTAAAAAATATTATTCTTATTATTACAGTAACTTTATTAGAACTCCCTCAGTCCCGGAACTACTTTTGTAGTAGAGGATGACACACTTTTTAAGAAAAAAATAGTATGTGAGTGTGAGATTGAATAAAATAATACTTCATCCGCCCCGGAGTAAAATTCTCATAACCTTTTGTTGTTTTATTTAATAAACTATATTTATTTGTTAATATGTGATGGACCATATGTTAACTTTTGGGGTAAAGTAATGAATATTGCTAAAAAGTGAATGGATGAGTGATGGTTTTAATTATATTGTGTGAATTTGATGGTTAAGATTAAATATAGAGCAAAGTATTATATGAAAATAGTTTATGATAAGCTTATCATGAAACAATTTTAAAGTATCTTTAATCTCATCAAAGGTATCATTAGTCTGAGTTCAAGAAAATTTAAAACAATTACAATATAATACCACTGACCCAGATTAGTGATACCCCTGATAGGTTTAATGATACTCCCGATGAGATTAATGATACTCTAAAATTATTTCAAGTTAGGCTTATTATGAACCGTTTTCATATAAAACCTACTTTAAATATAGAGTTCCTTTTGTCATTTATAGAACAAAAAACTTATTGTGGAATGGTTCAAAAAAGAAAGTGGGAAATTTTTATCATGTATTTTTCTAAAATAATAAAGACCATATTATTTTGTAATTCCTATAACAATTTTTATATTCTATCTATTTATGTATTTTGAGAGGTTTAAATTTTAACCGGTGACGTTTGCTAGAATTTTAATTTTACAAACCAACTTTATTGATTATATTTGGGCTTTATGGCTCAATGATCTCTCCCCACCTAACAACCTTTTACCAAGAATCTAAGGTTAGCTTCCAACTCTCTCTCCCATTTGTTTTAATCAATTTATAATTTTCTAATCAAACCCTGTAAGCTATACCAGCAATTAAAAAACATTTCTTAATAAAAGTGCATAAAAAATATCTAGAGAGTATGTTTTATGTAAGACCGTCTCATGTCATAAGACGGGATATAATATAGATTTAACATGATGCATTAACACTTTGACAAGAGTGGATGCCAACATGTGTTGTTCCATGTCATGAAACAGTCTGACGCAAGTTTTTTTCTAAATTTAGGACACTGCTTTCAATCAATTAACTACAAGAATGTGAAACCAAATTTAATATAAATTTAAATACGCATGTTGAAATGTTAATGTGATAGGTCCAATTTATATGTTATCCCAAGAGTAAATTTTATATGAAAATGGTTAATAATAAACTTATCATAAAATTGTTTTAAAGTATTGAATATTAAAAATAGAATATAAAAAATTTAATGAAAAGTATCATTAATTTGAGTTTAAGAAAAAATTTAGTTATATATATATTTTTAAAAAAATTGTAGATTTTTAGTTTTATAATTAAAATATGGTAATTATTATAATTTAAATAATGTAACAAATTCGGATCGTGCGAAGCACGGGACTTACTATCACTAGTTTATCAAATGGCGCAAATCCTTTTTATTAGAATATTAAAAATGAAAAGAAAATGCGGGAGGCAACCCGCCCAAAATTAATGAAAAAATAAACCACAGGCATGGTCGCTAATTTTGGATTGCAGTTTCTAGTTCCACAAGGTGGATTTCTTCCGGATTGAAACTTCTCTACTTCTCTTCAAAGAACAATTTTGAAATGAAAGAAGAGATCTAAGGTTTTCTCCCCCACTGTTGGAAAGGTAAGATCGATAATGTTGATAGGGTTTGAAATTTAGTTTTGATTACTTCAAATTTAAAACCTTATTATTATCGTCTCGCGGATTACCCTTCCTTTAACTATTCAGGTATTTCAAATTGTTGGTTTGAATAGTTTAATTTTGAGGAATAATGATTATGCCCTACTAAATTTTCATGCCGATTGCTTTTAATTTATTGACACACATATATTTTTTAAATTTTATTTTAGGGGCAAGTTTTGAATTCACAAATTATAGAATCACAAATAGCAGATGAGATATTTGATTTTTCATTTCTCTGTTTCGATTTCATTTATTCAGGAGATTAATACGTACTCTTGTTCGTAGCAATTGAACCAATTGCAGACATTGATGGGTTGATATTGCTTGAAAGTTGTACTTGATCGTCACAGATTTTTGGTGATTCCAACTTGCCATATAGGTATTGCAATATATACATTATCTAGTGTGTGTGTGTGTGTATATATATATATATATATATATATATATATATAATATCATATTATCTCAGCAGCTTTGAACATATTTCTTGTGGATTTGTTGCCTCTCTGCTATTAAAATTTGGATGGATATTGCTTTTTCTGGGCTTGGAATTTTTATATTAAAATTCACAAATTGCAATATTTTGAATTCAGAAACATGGTCTTTTAATAATAATACTTCTCAAACTATGGACTCTTGGAAATTTCTGAGCTTCCCACCTTTCAAATATAGTAGTTGGTTATGTGTTGCAGGGATTTAATATTACATGAGTCACATCTCACTAATTGGTTTTTAATTTGTTACAGGCTTCTACACATTTTCATATATTGCTTAATGTTGTGTTAATTTTAACATGTGACTTTCTCATTATCTCAGTAGCCTAAGAATGGAAGGGGATAGTAAATTATTAGATTACCTTTCATGCCCCTTAAAATTAAGGTAAATCATATTACATTAAATGGCAGGATTAGACTAGCCCTCTTATTTTCTTTTCTACATTAATGCTAATGTAGCTTGGAAACTGTGAAAATATCATGAAATCTTTTCTTAAAGCTGGATTCTTTTTATCCAATTCATGTTCTTGAGGTGGTGCAAAATATTATCGAAATAAGATAAATAAGACACATAAACTGAACTATGTGTATTACTTATTCCAAGTTCTTCCTTGTTTTAGAACACTAAACTGAACATGAAGGGATGAAAAATAAGCACAAAGTTACAATAGAAGCTAAATTTGCAATGTCCAGAAATACATGTGCAGAATTTTATTGTTATATTGTGGTATAATTGTTGTACCTAGTACCTTCCCCTTGTTTTGTTAGTATTCTTACCATGGTTTGCAAATTAAATATTTCTGTTTTGTTTAAGTATTTTTTTTCCTTACATATAGTAGGAGCACATCCAAACGCATCTTAAAAGAGCAGTAATCACGAATTAAACAATTGGAGACAATGTTTTTGGCACAACAAAGACAGGGCGTTTCACAAGTACCCTCAGGACAACACGGATTTTGGGTTCTCTCTACAAAACGTTCTACAACAAATCTACTTCTTATATATAGTGAAGTCACTTCTGTAACTTTATTTTTACAATATGTTCACTTGCTTTTTACTTTTTGCTATTTATATTAGTTATTATTTCATTGTTAACTTTATTTCTATGTTCCGTCAAAAAAACTTTATTTCTATGTTGTTTAAATTAATTGCTCTTTATTGTCTTGTCTTTTTTTTCCCATATCTAGCAAAATTCAGGATTATACGTTTTCAGGTTTTCTTCCCATTGATCATATGCTTAATTATGTGTGATATTGTTTATTCTATGTTGCAGCAGCAGATGAGACATATCATGAAAGACGGAGAGCAACACAATAACCTTCTGGTGTGTAACCTTCTTGATAATCATATTTAACATTACTTAAGAAGGTGTTTATTGTAATCAACTTGTATATTTGTTTTTTTAACATTACCTAAGAGCTTTAGAGTCGACATCATGAAGTCCAACTGCTTTATGATCATATGGAAAGATTGCAGCTTGCATAGATGTTCAAAGGAGGCATCAAATGGTTAGTTTCTACGCATTACTTGTCATTGGTTGATTTCATATTATTCAGGCATAAATTTACATTCTTCAAATTATGTTTTTGCAGAATTTGGATTTAAGAAAAATGCTACAAATTTTCGCTAAGGATAGGCATAATGTCTGGATTAAAAAGGTGAAGATCAATCAGTTTGTTGATCTTCAGAGAAGCTTTTTAATGAAGATTGGAGGATGAAAGAGAGCCTGCTATATTGTCACTAATTTAAGTCTGTTTTATGTTTTGATAATGAGTTATGTACTTATGTTTAGTTATTTTGTTCGGAAAATATTGAAAGACGATGTTGTTTAATTTACTATTGTTAATGGAAAGATATTGTTCCAAAATATTTTTTGGCAAATAAATATTTATTTATAAATATTTTTATGAATTATATAATTATTATTGTTGTGATAATAATAATCTAGCAAGACATTTTTATTGTCATTATAAACTACCAGTACAATTTATATTGAAATATTAATAATTAGAAGATAAATTAATTGTTAAATAATTATTTACACCCCATTTATTAGTGTAGTAAAAGGTTAATATCTATTGTTACATTAGATCAGACGACACTTTAGGAAAATGTCATATTAAGTTTAATGTATTAACAAGTGACATGTAACTACACTTATAAATGTCAAGAAAGCATGTTTTTCTTGTAGTGAAGGTAAGTCAAGTAAACCAGCTGCTAACTCCAACTATCTTTGCTATAATTGCAGGAAACCTGGACATTTCATCAAGGACTGCCCCTACCCAGAAGCAAAGAAGTACACTGAGGAGGAGAAAGCTGCAAGGATGGAAAAGGAGAAAAGGTTGGATAAAGAAAGAATAAGAGCACTACTATCCGAGTTTGAAAAGACTCAGGAAGAAAGTCCCTCTCCTTCTTCTCACCAAACTGCAGAGTGTGAGTCCACAGATTCCGAGGACAATGAAGCACTAATATGTCTTATGGCAAATGATGAAGAGGTACAATCCTCATCCAGTTCTTTAACTGAGAAGGATTCTTCCAGTGATATGATTCAGTTGCTCCAAAAAGGTTTTGAAGGACTGCTTCATATAAGAAGTGATTATGATGAACTTTTAGTTGAAAATTAAGAACTTAAGCAAAGAATTGAGAAACTGTTTGCTGAAACCAATGAAAACAGAAACTAGCTATCCTTAATGAGTAATTTGCAAGAAGAATTTGATTATCTAAAAATGATTCATGAAGAACTTTTTGAAGAAACTACATGTAGAATTGCTGATTGTATAGATCTCAAGAATGAAGTAGCAAAGAAAGATAACATTATTCGAAATGTTGAAGCTGAGAGAGATTATTTCATTAAAAGATTGGAATGCTATAGTAAATCTTCTAGAAAATTGAAAGAAATGCTTTTACAGCAAAGACCTTCTGGAGATATGACAGGTATTGGATACAATCCATGTGATTGGATGGAATATCTTGAAAAATCTGTTCCCACATTTGTGAAACAACAACAAGAGTTCAAAAGAGAAAGCATTCTTTTACAAGAACTTGAAGAACCAACTGTTCAAAGATTAGTAAAAAATCTATCTGATGAGAAACAAAAGAAGATTATTGACATTATCTATGGAAAAGTTGAAAATGAACAACATTGGGAAGAGAAGATCAATCTGTACACAGACAAGATCAAATCAATCTGTAAAGAAGAGACTTCAAGTCAAACTTTACAGACAACAACTGTGCAGCCGGAAGCAACTGTAGATTTTAAGAGAAAATAGAATTTTAACAAATTCTGGAAGTCTACAGGGGACAAGAAAGTTGCTCAAGAAGTTCCATACAAGAAAGGCAAAAGACCAACTATTGCAAAACCAACTTGGGTGGTTAAGAATGTCACTGGAGGTGATCCAAATCTTTGGATACCTAAGCACTAACTCTTCACTTATTGCAGGGACATTTGTCAACCACTCCAAAGGAAATCTGGTATATTGATAGTGATTGTGCAAGGCACATGACAGGTAATAAAGAAACACTTTCCAACCTTAGAGAACTAAATGGACCTAGAGTAGTTTTTGGTGATAATGCCAGTGGAACTGCCAAGGGTTTAGGTTCAATAAGAAGAGGAAATGTGCAGATCAATGATGTATATCTTGTGGATGGACTAAAGCATAACTTATTAAGTGTGAGTCAATTTTGTGACAAAGGATACATTGTAGACTTTACACCAAACTCATGCATGATTAAGGATGCTGAAACTAAATAAGTTAAACTTTGTGGTACTAGAAAAGGAAATGTGTATATAGTTGAATGGAGCTCAGCTGAAGAGAACGTTTGTTTCATAGCAAACAACTCTACAGATACAAGCTGGCTCTGGCATAAAACACTAAATCACATAAATTCCAAAACCATGAATGACCTTGTGAAAAACAGACTTGTAAGAGGTCTACCAGAGACAAAATTCAAGAAAGATCATCTTTGTGATGCATGCCAAAAGGGTAAGCAAACAAAGAAGGCTTTTATGAACAAAATCTTTGATGGCTCAAACAAAGTTTTGAAACTGCTTCATATGGATCTTTTTGGACCCATAGAACCAGTTAGTATTAGTGGGAAAAAGTATACCCTTGTGGTGGTAGATGATTACTCAAGATTCACCTGGACTGTGTTCCTAAGGAAAAAGAGTGAGACTCTACAGAGGTTACCTGAACTTATGAGAAAAATTCAAAATGAGAAAGGTTTAAAAATTGTAAAAATCTGATCTGATAGAGGAACTAAATTTACAAATCAAGTTATTGAAGAGTTTTGTTCTCTTCCTGGGATTCATCATAAATATTCAGCAGCTAGAACACCTCAACAAAATGGTGTAGCTGAAAGAAAGAATAGAACTCTAAAAGAAGCTGTTAGAACCATGTTAGTGGAAGCTCATTTACCCAAAAGGTTCTGGGCTGATGCTACCAATACTGCTTGTTACACACAAAATAGGTATTTAATAAACAAATCACATTCCAAAACACCTTATGAATTATGGAATGGATTTAGTCCTAACATATCTTATTTTCACATCTTTGGATGCAAATGCTACATTCTGAATAATGGGAAGGATTATCTAAGAACATTTGATCCTAAGGCAGATGAAGGATTCTTCCTTGGATATTCAGTAGTAAGCAAAGCCTTTAAAGTGTTTAATAAGAGAACAATGCTTGTGGAAGAATCTACACATGTTGTGCTTGATGAACCACACATTGAAGACAGAGAGAATCAAAAGATCATTAAAGATCTGCAGAAAGATGAAAACTCTACAGATAGAACTTTACAGCCATATGTAACAGTTGAGATTCCAGTAGGAATAACTGAACAAGGCAATAAAGAATCTACTAAGGAGTTACCAAGGATTGAAGATCATGAAAATGAAACATATCAAGACAATCAAGGTGATATTTCAGTGGAAGAGTTAACTGATAGACTCAATGAATCTACAGTTAATAACTCCACAGCTGAACAAAATATTCACCATGACCCCTTAAACTTGAAATGGCTTAAAAACCATCCCCCTGAACAAGTTATTTGGAGATGTAACTGACAAAGCAGCATGAAGCTATGTTTGCAAGTTTTCTATCTGAAATAGAACCATCAAACATAGAAGAAGCTCTTATGGATGTCAATTGGATACTTGCCATGCAAGAAGAACTGAATGGATTTAAGAGAAATCAAATTTGGGAATTAGTTCCTAGACCTATGTATCAGAAAGTTATTGGAACTAGATGGGTGTTTAAGAACAAACTTGATGAAGAAGGAGTTGTTACAAGGAATAAGGCCAGACTTGTAGCACAAGGATATTGCCAAGCAGAAGGAATTGATTTTGATGAATCTTTTGCACCAGTTGCAAGACTTGAGGCAATTAGGATATTTTTGGCCTATGCTACTGATATAAAATTTACTGTATATCAAATGGATGTAAAGAATGCATTTTTAAATGGACTTTTGGCAGAGGTAGGGTATGTAGAGCAACCTCCTGGTTTTGAAGACTCTACAGATGGAGACAAAGTTTACAGACTAAGAAAAGCTTTATACGGATTAAAGCAAGCCCCCAGAGTATGGTATGATACTCCATGTGATCATTTAATTAAGAATGGTTTCAAGAAAGGAATAGTGGATAAGACCTTATTTAGACTCAAACATGGTGAAGACATCTTACTAGTTCAGATTTATGTTGATGACATTATCTTTGGATCAACTAATGAAGAATTATGTAGGAAATTTTCATATCTCATGCAAGAAAAGTTTGAGATGAGCATGATGGGAAATCTAAATTTCTTTTTAGAATTGCAAGTCAAGCAAATGGATAAGGGGATTTTCATAAATCAGGCCAAATACACTCAAGAACTAATTAAAAAGTTTGGAATGAGTTTTTCAAAGCCTATATTTATTCCCATGTCACAATCGACCCTATTGGATAAAGATGAGGATGAAAAAAGTGTGGATGTTACGTTGTATAGAAGATTGATTGGATCCTTACTCTACCTTACAACTAGCAGACCAGATATTATGTTTGATGTGGGTGTATGTGCTAGGTTCCAAGTCAACCCCCAGGAATCACACTTGAATGCTGTGAAAAAGATAATCAAGTACATTAAGTCTACCCAGAATCTTGGTTTATGGTATTCAAAAGAGGGTGGAATAGAACTGAAAGGTTACACAGACTCAGACTTTGCTGGATGTAAAGTTGACAGAAAGAGTACTAGTGGGATATGTCAATTTCTTGGACAAAGATTAGTATCTTGGCATAGCAAGAAACAAAATTCTATTGCACTATCTACAGCTGAAGCAGAATACATTGCTGCAGGAAGCTGTTGTGCACAAATTTTGTGGATGTAATACCAACTGAAGGACTATGTTATTGAGTCAAAGAACACTACCATATTCTGTGACAATACGAGTGCAATTGCTATCACACAGAACCCTGTTTTACACTCAAGATCCAAGCACATTTATGTGAGACATCATTTCATTAGGGATCATATTGAAAAGAGAGATATAAAAATGGAAAAGATTCATACAGATCTTAATCTTGCAGATATCTTTACCAAAACTCTATGTGAATCAAGATTCTCTATCTTGAGAGGAGAATTAGGAATGTTAGAGTTATAAGAAAATCACTCAAAGATGAAGTATAAAGTTGAAAACTTCAAAAGAAAGTCAAGAAGTTATGATGAGTTATTCAAATGTGTACTTAAAGAAAGTAGATGCAGACTTAAGTCTACAGATGTAAACTTTGATTAAACTGCAGACTTTTCTAACTGAAGTCACCAAACTGCAAACTTCAAACTGTAGATTTTCAAGTTGACTTGTACATTCTTAGCTATTAAATGCGTGCACTACTAAATTCCAAATCCTTGTACTTGCGTGTACACAAAATTTTTGGATTTATTATCCCAGGTTTTTAATTGATAAAAACGTGCTGGACAGTGTACATTTATATATTGACTTTCAAAATTTGGATTTTATTTACTTCATTTCTAAGCCGTTGATCTTTTAAATGAGTAAATAACCCAAATATTTTAAAACCGTTGATTTCCAAAATATAAGGAAAAACTGTTTTCTCAATGTTAACATTTTCCTTGAGTTTTGTGCAAGTATAAATAGGAACCCTTAGCACAAAACCTGTTCATTATTTTTTCATTTGAACCCCTTTCGCATTCTACCTGCAAACTTCAAACCAACGTTTTCTTCGTTTCAAAACTTCTAAAATCATGAAGATACTCTTTGGATCTCTTTTTTATTTCAATGCTCTTATCGAAGCCCTTGAGAATTCCAAAGTCATGGCTTATATTTTTCGATGCATAAAAACCCAAGGCTTAGAATATGCTCTAACCAACAGACCCGATGGTTATGATGATGTTTTACCTCGCAAATTCTATGAAACAACATCATACACCGAAGGAAAGAACTATATCACTGCTAACGTCGATGGAGTTGACGTTAAGATTACTATTAGAGTTATCAGTGAGGCCCTAAAGATACCTGCTGGAGGACTTCACTTCACTGAATTCAATTTTAAGAATGAAGACACTGTCTACTACAACAAATTTACTGGTGGATTGGAGTTGCTAGAAAGTTGGAGCAGACACTTCAAGAAGAACCAACTTTCAAAGGAAGGTAATGGACAAATCCCTTCTTAATAGGACAGGTAGTCATGATGATGGTCCTGAGATTGCATGGGATTTAATGATTGCGTTTGATAAAGGTCTTAAGGTAGATGTTAGTTCATTAATTTTCAATAGGATTGCCTATAACGTGACCAAAAGTGGAAACACTAAAGGTTTTGGCCTATTCTTGAACTATATCTTAAAACATCTTGGTGTACCTTTGTTTCAAACTCATGGTCCTGTACCTATCTTCGTACATAGAATTATTGGATTGGGAAAATTCAAGAGAGGTGCCGCGGATGCACCATTGATTACTAAGAAAAGAAAATAGAATAAGCCTAAAGAAGCACAAGTTTCTAATCCCCCTGTTGTCCACCAATATAAGTCTAAGGCTAAGAGAAAGCTGAAGTTAGTTGAGGATGAAGACACTATTATTCTCAACAATAAGGAAATCTCTAAGGAGATGAGAAGGAAGAAAAGACATTCCAATGAAGCATTAGAGTCTACAGCTCAGATGCCTAAGTCTACAGATGCAGACTTAGAAATTGCAGCTAAGACTTGTGAGGAGAAAGTGATTGCCCCTAAAGAAACAGATGCAGACTTAGTGATTGCCCCCAAGGAGACACAAGCTATTGTGACCTCCTTATCTGCAGAGTTTCTAAGCAAGAATGTTGGAGAGAAAGTGAAGGATTTAGTTGAGACTGAATCAGGAGATACTGAGTTAGATGATGAAGAATTGACTGCAGAGCATGTTCAAGAACTGCAGAGATATGAAGAATGGAGAGATCTTAGGAATAAGCTGGAATTTCTTAAGAAGAAGGAGGAAGAAGAATTTGTTTGGATTAAAGAATGGAGTAACACCTTAGATATTGAAGTGTTGTTGGATAATAAGTTTTTCTTCAAGAAAATTGTTGAAATGAAAAGAAAGCAAATCAGTGAAATGAAAGCCCTAGAATCCAAGAAGGGAAAAGGGAAAGATATATCTATTGAAAGTTCCAAGGGAAGACCACTGAGCAAGTCAGCAGCTGAAGCATTGAGAGTTGTACTTGCAAATGAATCTGATGATCAAGCTATATTTCCTGGTGCAGAATTGCTATCTGCCAATAGAGATGAGGAAAGTACAGATGAGGACATGCCTCAAACTGAAGGATTTTTAAGTGGAGAATGTGGAAGCTCTGCTGTGCCACCAAGCCCTCCCATGGAAGACTTGTCAAACTTGAACACACTGATTGAAGGAGTACAAATTGTTGTTGAAGCTGGAAAATCTGTTGTTACTCAAGAAAGAGACTTGGAAGAAGGAAAGTCTATAAAAGATAAAGAAGAAAAAGGTGAAAAGAATGACAAATCACCCCGCAAGACTGATAATCAGAGAAAGAGTGATGATGATGATGAAGCTGGAGATGGAGGTTTACCACCTCAAGGAGGCCAAACGATTGCAAATACTTCATCTGAAGTAAATGCAAGTGCTACAAACTCTACAGCTCCAAACTTCCAAAGGTCTGCAGATGAGACTCAGCTAACTACAGGCAATCTAGGTAAGGATTTAGAAGCTTTCAAAGCACAATCCGCCTTTATTGTTTTAGAAAATGCTGATCCATCTACACCTCTAGGTGAAGAGACTATGAACGAGAAGGACTTCGACGATTACCTTGAAGGAGTTCGCCACACTGATGTGCCCACACCTTTGAATCTGAAGAGGAAGACACCTGCTCCTAGTATGCTTGATCCCAAGAGACCTAAACTCATGGAAGGAAAGGGAAAGTCAGATCTTGTTGTGAAAATATCTGAAGGAGAGGAAGATATATTTGAAGAAGAAGTTGTCAATAATGAGGAAATTCTGAGGAAAATTAGTTCAATTGACACTACTGTGGAAGAGATGTCTACAAACATCAAGGAGGAACTAAGAAGGATTCCAGAGCACATTGTGTCTAAGAGAATCAAGGAAGGACTGCAAGAGATGCTAACTAAGCTGTTTGAGAAGCCAAAAGAAGAAAAATTACAGATTCAGGAGAAATTCAAGGAATCCATTGAAAACCTGGTCAGTATGCATCTCACAATGAAGAAAGAATTACAACAAAATGATGACATGATTGGAGAACTGAAGAGCTCTATGGAAAGAATTCTGGATGACAACAAGCTGATAAAGGACTCTATTGATGGCATTAATAAAAATATGAGCTCCTTAGCTGCTAATTCAAGTCACATTGAATCCCACCTATCTGCCAAGATGGATACCCTCCTAGGTTATTTTGTTGATGGCAAAATGAGGGAAGATGCTGTATCCATAGGATTAAAGGATAATTCTGGTGAGAAAGATGTTCTTGATGTGGCCTTAACAAACTTTCAGAACTTACAAGGAGACTTTGAGAAGGAACTAGATCAAGCTTTCAAGACTGGTCTGAGTGGTTTTGATAGACTAGTAGGAGGAGTTTCTTTATTTGCCAAACCTGAGGACAAGTCACATGCCCAAGGACATTTGCACAAAGGCAGAATAATCAAGATTCCACAAAGTTAAAAATTTGTTGGAAAATGGAAAGATAAGGTTAATCGAAGAAGGGAAGCAAGATTTCAAGAGGCAAGACAGCAAGAAAAGAAGTCACAGCCTGTATCTGTGTTCACACAAAAGTTGTTAGGATATGTTCAAAGTCAAAGTTTTGAGAATCCTACAGTTGCCAACCCTACAGAAATATTTTCTTCTGTGCCTGTAGACATGGTTTCAACAGTTGAGGTCAATCCTGGAGCTGAGATATTTGAAGAGTCTACAGACACACTTCCAGAAGAAGAAGAAAATTTGGTGGAAAAGACTAAGATGTTTATGGAAGAGTTCAGAAAGATTGGTCTTTTCCATCCATTGCTCAAAAACCATGCTAGTTTGACAGGCAGAGTTAGATTGTTCAAGACCTTGAAAGGTCAAGGAACTTTGTATTCAGGTGACAACACCAAGTTGCTGAGGAAGTTAGGAGGAGGAGTTCAGAAGAAGCAAGCTATCACAAGGAAGAACATGCCCAGGACTCTGTCACTAAGATCCAAAGCAAAGAAATTAGAAGAAGAAGCTGAAAGTGCAAGGATCGAGTTTGAGATGTTAAAGGCGTATGAGGAAGAAGATTTGAAGAATGCTGCCCTTATAGCTCAAGAAATCATCCCACAAAGTCCTGAAAGGTATGACTCTGAAGACGAAGATGTGGATCCTAAGCACAAAAGAAGGTAAAGAGAAGGTAAATCAGCTGAAGTCTTTGTTAGAATAGGAGAGGCTGTAATTGATTAGTGATCATGTATCAATTTTACAGTTGAATGTAATTCTCTCTATTCCCTAGACTTTGTTTGTTTCTTTCATGCAATTTAGTTTCTAAAATTATTTTGTTTGATTGGTTTTGCCATCATCAAAATAGGGGGAAATTGTTTGGATATTTTTGTCCTAGGGATTTTTCTCATGATTAATTTTGATAATGTCAAAACAGATATTTTTGTATTGTGGAAACTAACATTGCATGTACAAAGAAAAATGAAAATTTTAATAAGATGAAAGTCTACATCTGCAAACATTGGATACAGACCCTACAGCTAGTTGAAGACAAGTCCACAGCCGAAGAGTCTACATCTGAAGAGTTAGAGACTACAAGTTGTAAACATGAGATTAGTAGGACTAATTAAGTGGAGTACACTTGGTACACTCACTCACTTAGTTTGAAAAGTCTCAGTGTTTACCAGAGTTAATTACTAGCCAGTAGAGACAAGTGTTTCAGTGATTAACAGCTCTTTGAGCAGTCATCACTAAAAGACAACTTGTACTACTTGAAGGATGTTGCTATATGACAAGAAGCCTTAATTAAGCAGAAGTCAAAGCTGGAGGTGAAAATATTTGAATTTCTAAATCCCTCCAACGGCTAGAGGACCCCTCAAGACTCCTAAAAATAGGAGAGGAGACCTCAGAGGATCAACAACAACAATCAAAAGCTCTAAGCATACATGCACAATATTTACAGCCTTCAAAGTCTACAACCCTTCAACTCTAGAAGTTTTTAGGACTTAGAAGCTAGGAATATTGTCTTATAGTTTTGTTGTTCCTCACTATATACCCCTTTGTATTCTACCTTGTGTAGATTTTTATTTCTTAGTGAGTGTTTATTTATGTGTGAGATAGAAAGAGTGTTCTGAGTGAACCGTTTCATCCTAGACTAGACTGATCTGAGTGAGAATTCTAGGTCTTAGGGGGAACTTATTGTGACTACGTGATATCTTAGTGAATTTGGCATCTGTGTGGTGTAACAGTGGATGTAGGAGGATTACAACACCTCTGAACCACTATAAATCTATCTTGTTCTTTATCTATTGTTCATTCATTATTGCATCACTTATATTCTCTGTGCTCATTAAAGTTTATTTGGATTTGATTTTTCACTTCACACACTTTACTTATTTCCGCTACACTAAGTGTTAAAATACTGATAAGTGTTTGATTTAACTATACAGACTCTACATTTTAAAAATTATGCAGCTGCAAACCTTTGTTTTCAACTCTACGGCTGCAGAGTTCAATCTGTATACTTTATCTATTGCCAAAAAGTTTTAAGTTTTAAAAATCAAGGTCTATTCACCCCCCCTCTAGACCTTGATACATCTTTGGGACCAACAGACTGCATTCAACAAAGTTTTTGAAAAGCCTAGTTGTTGGGAAATATCCTAGCAGTCTCCTGCCTTCCAGGCTTGAGCGCTCAAGTCCTGCCCGCTCGCTCGATTAAAGGCATAGTTGGGTGCCGCCCGTGGCGCTGCAGCTAGATATGGGTTAAAGGAAATAAAGTAGCACCTTACTACAAGTCCGGGCTTTTAGTCTAGTGGCAAGCGCTTGATCCTACAAGTGGTATCAGAGCACAGGTCACGGGTTCGAGTCCCCCATGGCGCAAATAGTGGTATTTTTGGCGAAAAGTCAGGATACTGCTGGGGGGGGGGATTGTTGGGAAATATCCTAGCAGTCTCCTGCCTTCCAGGCTTGAGCGCTCAAGTCCTGCCCGCTCGCTCGATTAAAGGCATAGTTGGGTGCCGCCCGTGGCGCTGCAGCTAGATATGGGTTAAAGGAAATAAAGTAGAACCTTACTACAGGTTCGGGCTTTTAGTCTAGTGGCAAGCGCTTGATCCTACACTAGTCACTTCTTCTGCTTGTACCGTCTATTGCTTAATTTGTGTGGTCGTTCTTCATCAGGCTAGTCCAACAATCAACGTGCTAATTTGGGTGATTTATTTAAACAGTGTGCCTATGCTCCTAACGAGAGGTTGTTCAATGAGAAGCTTGAAAAGTTTAGAAGTGTTGGAGGTAAAATTGCAGACGAATTCCTATCTCAACTACCTGTCGAAAGGTGGGCAGTAGCATATTCTCCCAACATCACTAGATATGGGGAGATGACATCAAATGTGGTAGAGTCGCTCAATTCTTGGTTACTAGAAGCAAGGTCAAAACCTATCACTCTTATGATAGACCACATACAATGTCATCTTGCTCACTGGTTTGTGGAACGTAGACAGAAAGTTGAAATGTTCCAAGGAGAGCTAGTTCCAACTAAACAAGAATTGTGGGATTCACTTGGTGAAGAAGGCAAGTCATGGAGCGCATTAGAGTACCCCAGTGGTGACTTTCTTGTTGAATTCGACATCTCAGTTATTGTTAATCTGAAAGATAAGACATGTTCATGTTGTAAATGGCAGCTCTCCGGTTTCCCATGCACCCACGATATTGTTGTATTCATGAGACATGTTGTCGACGTATACTCGCACGTTGAATCTTACTATTTCACACATACATATAGTGACACCTATAAATCCAACCTCAACCCCATACATGATACAATTATATTTGATATACAACCTATTTTGGATAAACACGAGAAGCTGCTTCCATCACTTTTAAAATGTCCTCCCGGTAGGCCCAAAAAACAAAGGATCCCATCATACGGTGAATACCCGAAGAAGAAAGGGAATCCTAGCAAATGTTTAGAAGTTATGGGAGTAGATTCATCGTGTACATAAGGTATTTCCATTCTCCCCAAAATAGTTAAATTCTATCATGGCATATTGTTAATATTAAATTAATTATAACAATTATTATAATCATGCTTTTGTAGGGTACAGTTCTAAGAGGCATCATATCACTTTTGTGCAGCACATATTCTCATCATATCCAAGCATCTTCTTTTTGCCACACATATGTTTAATTTTTGCTAAGAAATGTACTTTGAAGTGTGAATTTAGTATATATCCTCCATCTGTTCTTGGCCAGTCTCTAGAAACTGTTGTAGTTTCTATGGGGTGATTTAGGTACATGTTAGATGTTATTTTTTGTATATGACAGTGAACCATGATGTTGCTTGGTTCAATCAATACTTGTAGAATTGGTCATTTTGTGGTTCTGTGAACCTCTTTCAAAATCATATTATAAAATCATGGTGGTATTGTTCTTTTAGAATTTTGACATATTTTGTATTTTGTGCTTCTTTATTCACTGTCAAATTCTAATTTACTTGAAGTGCAAGATTGTTCACAGTCATCATTTTTAAGAAACAAAATTAGATTGAACACACATTACAAACCATTCTTGAATTAATACTAATAGGCAAATACATTGTTACATAGCACTCATAGTTACTGCATTACATAAATGTGCTTGTTATTATAACACAAACCAACATGGTTGCCACTATAATTAGGAAATTTGCCACTAATAAAGTGCTTAGCTTGATAGGATACATTTGGCATGTTGTGTTTCGCACATCTTCACCACGACCTCCTGATTTCCAGCTTTTACTAGTTACCTCTCTTTCTTCTTTTGGCCTAGCATACCAACCCGTTGGGTTACACCAATGAGACCACCCATGTTCACTGCAAGAGTAATACAAATGACCCGAATTCTTCTTCGTTTTGGATAATATAATTGCAGTTCGACCTCGATAATTTTTGCATAATGCTCTTTCATACACGGGGTATGACTCACTTGTGTTGTAGTTTTTAGATTGTGACATAACTATCACTTTGGCTAATATTTAGGGTTTATTGATGATGTTGAACTCTGGATATTAGGGGAGATATTTTCTTGTGAATTTTGTGCACATAATATGGATGCATATATAGCAAGACATTATTGATTATGCATAACAGTCATATTCTACTATATTTAACAGTCCAGACCATAATTTATTAAAGGAACAATTTTCTATCTTAAGTAGCCCAATGCAGGGAAATAAAAAAGCCCAAAAAACTATTAATGAATCCCAATGCTAGATATTGAACATATGCTAATAATATAGGGGCGTCCCCTGTGTACCAACCCTAACAATATTAATTTGTATATTTCAGAACTTTGAATTATCTAACAAGAGATTACTTAAAATTCAGCATTTTTTCAAATACTAACATATAATATTATCCACTAAAAAAATCTTGAAAAAAAATATATTGAACAAAAATTCTTAAGAAAGCCCATATATTTAAATGTTCGAGTACACATATATTTAAGAAAGGGCCCAAACTCTTATTAAAAGCCCAAATGCATATTCAATTATATAAAATAAGTTTTTTTTATCTATTTTGTGGTATGTAATTCAATTAAATGTTCAAGTACACATATAATGTTGGGCCACAATCCCTACTAAAAGCCCAAATATGAGAAATCAATTAGACAAACTTATCATATTAATATCGGTTGTATGTAATTCACTATTTTAGAATATATATTCATAATCTTTGTTCATTTTCTAATTTGTATACTTATCATATATTCATAATTAGACAAATTATTTTAGAAAATATATTCATAATTAACATATTCATAATTAGACAAACTTATCATAATTAGAGAAACTTATCATATTATCATATTTGAAAAGGAAATTTGAACAAATAAAACACTAAAAATATGAACATTAACATATAAAAATATGAGCATTAACATATACAAATATGAACATGCATAATGAAAATGAACATGTGAAAATATGAACATTTACATCTAAAAATATGAACATTAACATATAAAAATATGAACATGCATAATGAAAATGAACATGTGAAAAAATAAACATAAACATATAAAAATATGAACATGCATAATGAACATGCACTTGCAAATATATGAACATAAACATAAAAATATATGAACATTTATAATGAACATTTGCCTATAAAAATTTGAACATAAACCTTTAAAAGTATGAACCTATACAAATATGAACATAACTAATTCTATTATATTTTTTTGAATATAATTTTGCCAAAATTATATGAACCTATTATAAAATATGAACATAAATATATTTTTTCGAACGTAATTTTGCCAAATTTATATTTTTTACATTTGTCTAGTAAGCCAATGTTCCTTTATCAAAGTGTCACAATATTTAACACAATTTTTTCTATGATTTAGAAAGAAATACAATACCTAGATAAATATATATAAAAAATAAATAAATAATTATGTTCAACACATAAACAACAAAGGTTCAGGAATAAAAATACAACACACCATGTTATCTGAATATTCATATATTCATATTTAAATATTATTTTTGCCCAAACAACAATAAAAGTTAAACATAAAGTCACCCTACAGAGCAAAAAAAAATGCTTTCCTCTTCTTCAGAAAATATAGTAATAACATTCAGATATCCAAGCAGTTATAATATCAAATTTTATAATCATTCAACATAGCAGTTATAATAGCCATGCTTTCATCTGTATTTCTATGGGAAATAAATACATAACCAATGGTACCAAAATAACTGCATAAATTGGTCAACTAATTCCCTGGTAAATAAATATATATCCAATTGTTCCAAAATACCAAACATAATAACATCACCATCATCAATGACAACAACACCACAAAACACAGCTACACAAAATAATCTTAACAATCTTAAAGTCCACCTAAAATAAAATCCAACAAGTCAAGTACTAACTAACTTAGTAATGAACCTTCTTAACACAAATAAGTGTGATAGTCCCTGAATTCTTTCGCAAACACTGACAATATGGGAATTTAGGAGAATTTTTTTTTTAAACTCAATGAGTTCAGTGAGGGACACTCAAGTCACTGCGTTGCTTAGAGTCAGAGCTATCAAGTCAGTGTGGTGACTTGAGAGCTCAGTCTCTAAACAAGGCAAGGACTCGAGAGACTGAACTCTCGAGTGCTTGCTTAAGCTTGTCAGTGAGATTGGTTCTGTTGGTCCCGAAACGAGTAAACAGGTGTATGGGGGGGGGAATACACCTGTGGTTACAAATTAAAACTTCTTCAAAACTTATCAGGTTACTTAAGACAATAGCTCGTCAGTGGACTTGAGGTCTGCTGAGAGTTACTCTGTGAAAGCTTACTGAGATAATACCTCCACTGAAAGCACAAGACTTTCAGTTGAACTACTATCTAATTAGCTTTCAGATGCGGATTAGTGAGCCCTTTAGAAAACTCGTTTTACTTTGATAAACTTGAGATTAACACACACTTATGAAATAGCAGAATGTAAGTACACAAGATGTAAAGTGGTTCAGAGATAAATCTCCTACGTCCACTGGCCTGATCAAACAGGAGAATTCCTTTCACTTGGAATTCCTTGTGTTATAGTGCCAAGGTGCACTGATCAACTTTTCCTCTCTTAGGATGATTGATCACTAGGAAATTCCAGGTCCTAGTTCCCAAAACAAACCAGCTTTCAGACTGATACAACAATCAGCTTACTAACACCACTTAACACTAGCTCTCAACCTAAACACTGAGTAGGGTTTTGAGTAGGGTTTTGGTTCCAACTATTTTGAGATAATCCTTACAAGTTTAGCTCAATGCTTAGGATTGGATTATCTCTTTCTAAGATTTGGATATAGCTTTTAAGCTTGGTTACAGAAGGTTTGTTAGGCTCTCTACAACTGTGAAACACTTGGGAAACAATGATACTTTCGAGTGCTTCTAGATGGTTATGAATGTAGAGATAGCTTTGATCTTGTGAGTTTCCCGTGCTTGTAAATGTGCACGTCCTTCTGTATTTATAGGCTTCCTTGAAAATCTTCCCGTTGGATTTAAATCTTCTCAAGTAAGTCTTCTTGTATCTGATTGGTTCAAACGGCTCTTTTTGAAGCTTTAAGTCTTGTCAAGAAACGGCTGCAAAACCATGCTTGTTCACCAACTTTCTGTAGATTGCTAGGTGAAAGACTTTTGGTACTTGTCAGGCTGGGGTAGGTCGGCTGTCAGTAAAGTACACTGACGTGTCATCTTCTCATTGGACCTTAAGTCTGTATGCCCAGATTCTTGTCTTGCTTTATGGTGGAACTCCTCTGAGAGAACCTTCTTATTCCTTCATTTATTGTAAGCTTCACTGAAATTCATTTTGCCTTGTTCCAACCAGATTAACTAACAGCTTTAAATATGTTTAGCATTAAATGTACTTTGTTAGTTTCTTTATCAGTGGACCTTCGTCCTCTACTGATAGATTTAGTCTTAGTGAGAATGTACTTAGAAAACATTCAAGACTTCGATTTCTTTCTCAGATCACTTAGTCTTCAGCGGACTTCATCTCAGCGGACTTCATACTAAAATACACTCTAGTTATTACTAGCTGTACTCCAGTTCTTAATACTTAGAACTGTTTAATTTAAACTCTAACTCTACTGAATAATTTACTTACAAAACAACTTAGGAGGGACATGTTGGCATCTAATCAAAACAAGTCTTATACATTTTCCCAACAATTTCCCCCTTTTTGATTATGCTGGAACCTATCTTATTACATATCTTCTTTCAGATGAGGTTCTTCAGATGACATTCAAGGTTCACAGATTTTGTAAGTAAAAAAAAAGCATTCAAGTACATAAGCCTAAATGATAATGAGATATTATCTTGGGCAAACATCAGCAGAGTTCATTTCATTGAAAAATGATGAAGTACAAATTACATGAAGTCAACTCTCAAAAAGTTTAAAACTTAAACACACCTGGGACTTATAAACAAATGCCCAGCAAAAGATACAACTTTCTCAGATGGACTCAAAAAGAGGTTCAAGTCCATATTGCTTAAAGACTCTGATCTTCAGCTCATTCTTCCTCTCCATCATCTCCTTCGAATGTCCTCTGAGACCAAGATGCTCGCATAAGGATGTCCACTCTTCAGTGATCCTTTCTCTATCAACAGCACCTGTTGCATCTTGAGGAGGCCAGTAGGTGATTGGCTCAGGGGCCTTCAGAGCATGATCAGGGAAGGCATCACTCCAAGCACCACTGATCTCGGGATAGAGTTTGGGATAGGCATCAAACAACCATGAGTTGAAGACTTCTTGTGCATTGTCCCTTCCTAACTCTTCACTGACATAAAAAGAATAAACGAATTCCCTTTTAGCAGTCTCCCAAGCATCATTGAGCTTCTTAGGAACCCAGGCATCATGGTGAGGGAATCTGTTCTGAGACGGAGTGATCTTGTCTTTCTTCAGTTTGGCAGCCCACTTAAGATAACCACTTCTGAACTTCTTAGAAGTAGTTTTATCAAATGTGGCTAGCCTCTCCTTTCTTTTCCTCTCTGCAAGCTCTGCAATGGTCTCTATCTTATCAACCACCTTATCTCTCCTCTCCTGCTGCTGGGCTGTTAGCTTTCTTGCTCTTTCATTCATACCTCCAGCCTCTTTAATTAGCTCAGCGAGCTCTGTGACTTTTGTGGGTGCAGACTTGGAAGGTTCAGAGGATAAGGGTTCAGGATTTAGAATAGGGAGTACCTCAACTTCATCAGTAGAGGTTGTGGACTTGGCTGCCAACCTCTCTGAGGTTCTTGTCTTTTTGGCAACCTCTGCTGAGAGAGTTTCAGATGCCTTCCTCTTTGCAGGTTCCCCCTTCTTTGCAGCTCTCTCTTCCTTCTCTTTCAGATGAGCTTCCTTGAACTTTGAGTAGTCCACTGATGCAGTCTCCTTGCCTTTCTTTTCCTCAGCAAGCTTCTGGGCCTCAGCATTAGTTTTCTTGATAGTGCTTTTGATTTGTTGACCTCTCTCGAACTCCGGGGTCTCAAAGATGATTTGCATTTTGTTCCTTGGATCAGCCTTCATCTCTTTAGAAGATATCCTTCTTTCCCCCTTTCCGGCATTAATCATGCACTCAGCCACAGTGATGTTTAATTTCATCTGATCGTGAGCGATGGCTTTAAGTTCAGTCGAGCAGTGGTCAACTTCATCTTCCATTCTTTCTAGTGCAGCTCCAGCAGTTTGACCAAATTTCACAAATTGGGCCAGCTTCTCATCAATCAGCACATTGGTCTTTTCCTGAGTTGGGAAGTCCTCAGCAGCCTTCTTAAGAACTTCACCAAGCTTGGCTCCAAGTTCTTCGTGCTTTGCCTTGAACTCCTGCATCTTCTAGTTCCATAACCCTTCAACCTTCCCAATAAGGTCGGCTGAGAAAGCTTCAACAGAAGACTTTAGGTTGATGGACACGTTCTCTTCTGAGTCCTTCAGGAATTGAGTTCTGGCTTCTTCCTCCTTCTTCTCCAGGTTCTTCAGACCTTCTAGCATGAGAACACAGTTGCCTTCAACTAGGTCAGACACCATGTGAGTTGAGTCTTGCACCTTCAGGGTTAGATTTTGAAGTGAAGTAGTTGTTGACTCCATCAATTCATCAACATGGTCTGAGAGTATGACCATTTCGTCTACCTCCTCTTGGACAACTTCTTGAAGATCTCTCAGCTCAGTTTCAAGAGTAGGAAGTCTTTCATCTTGGAGTTTAAGCACTGCATCCCTCAGTGGAGTTAGGTTGACCTGGACTGGGGGGGTCTCATTAGTTTGAGTACCTGCATTTAAGACAGTGTTAGTTCTTCCTCCCTCAGTCTCTCCACCTAAGTCACCTGTAGCTTCTAACTCCATTGGAACTCCCTCCTCCTCACTCATCTTATTTTTCTCTTCACTCTTCTTTTCAACTATGGTTTTTACAGCCAATTCACCCTTTACAGGGATGATTGCTTTTATTTGACCACTCACAACTTCAGTGATTTCCACATCTTTCTCACCACCCTCAGTTTTTTCTTTCTCTTTTTCAACTCCTTCGATTCCAGACACCTCAGTTGACTCTAAAGCCACCACTGAGGGCTGTTGTGGGAGAATCTCAGTAGACACCTCTACTGGACTCTCATGTGGCAAATTTTGAGCCTCAGTATCCCTTGCCTTGGATACATCCTTGGCTACCTCACCATCACCTTGCCTTGGTGAGGTCCCACCTCCTTGTACATTTTCTTCTTTCTCCTCATCTTTCTCCTTCACCTCCTCTCCTTCAGCTATCACCTCAGCAATCTTCTCCATCACTAGACTCTAAAAAATTTTCTCATCACAGAGAAGTCTAGATTTGGTCATTCCAGCAAATTGCATCAACTCCATCTCCTCCTTTTTCCAGTCATCAGCATTGCTGCCTCTGACAGCCAGCAAGATCTCACCCAGTCTTCTGTCTTTGAGCTGGACAAGAAGTCTCAGTCTCAAGAATAATGCTTTCAGGGTTGGGTACCCATCAAGCTCAGGGTACTTAGACTCTAAAGAGTATGCAACTTCATCCTTGAGAGTATCAAGGAAAGAGTACTCTTCTTCATCGTCTGAAGGAAGGGAAGGGGTAGGGGATCTGCTTTCTGTTGGCTCTTCTGGGATAGACTCCAGTTGAGTTGGATGAATTTTAGGAGGGTTTAATTCAGATGAGGTTTGAGTGTCAGGTGAGGTTGGGTTTTGGTCAGTGGGGGTTGATGATGTGGGTTCAGATGGGGTTGATGGAATGGGTTCAGCAGGGTTTGATGGGGTGGTTTCAGTTGGGGTGGAGATGGGTTCAGTAGGGGTTGTTTGGGATCCACTTACTGGCTTTTGAGAGCCATCAGTGGGGGTTTTGGGTAATGAGGAGATGCGTTTGGTTTTGGCGGCAGGGGTGCGAGGTTTAGTGGTTTTAGGTTTGACGGGGGTGGGTGCAGGAACATCTGAGTCAGACTCAGTTGAGATAGTGTTGGGAGAAGAGGTAGGGTTACCTGATGAAGACTCATCAGTAGAGTCTGTGACTCTGACTTTCTTTGAGGCAACCTCCTTTTCTGCTTCAGAAGACCTCTTCTTCTCCTTCTTTGAGGCCTTCTCTGCCTCAGCCTCCTTATGTTGAGCCATTTTGTCACTCAACTTGACTAGCCTCCTCTTGAGCTTGGTCTTCTTCCCTTCAGCAGGGGCATCTTCCTCCTCCTCAACTGCCTCTGGGCTTTCCACAGAAGGCTTAATCATCCTCCCTTCAAGATTCTTTCCAGGCTTGAATAGGGCTTTCAAATTGCTCCACTTCCTATCAGGGATCCAATCCACTCCCAGGTCTACATTCTCTATCAAGTAAGAGATTTTTGTAGCATAATTGAGCTTACTTGATAGTTGGGGAGTTTTGTCTGGTTGGAGCTTTGAGTTCTCTTTGTTCAAGGCCCTCAGAAAGAATTGTTGCCAGTTGAAAGTCCTTTCTTTGCTTTCCACAATGGCCTTCATCAATCTGAGCTTTGGCTTGCTCACTTGCTCAGTACTTCCTTGATTCCCAAGAATGCATTTACCCACAACTTCACACAGAACATTGTATACTGGCAGGAGTATACTTCTATTCATGGTTGGGCTATATTTTACCTTCCTCTGCATAATGGTATTAACCCATTCCTCCTCTTTTTCCACTATGGACGTGTCTGGATTGGGACCTTCAGAGGGAAGATCAAATAGCTCCTTCAGAACTTCTCCGCTCACACGAATCCCCTTCTTTATCTTTTGGTGCTCTGTGACTTCCATGTCATCTCTCATAACTTTCTTCTTCCTTTGCAAGATCAGATGAGACCTGATCCTTGTGTCTGAGTTGGAGACATTGTTGTAGAATTCAAGAACCTGTCTGTCAAAACAGTTCTCTGGATGAACAGATAGAAATTTCTCTAACCCTGCAGATTTGAGCATATCTAGGGCTTCTTTGATATGGGCAAATTCAGGTTTTGTCTCAATTTCTGGGGTATCAAACACCACAATGGGTTCATACCAGAAGTTATCCTTATTGGTAAGGAAACTAAGATTAAGTTTAGCCATTTGAACAAGAGATGGGAAATTTGCAGAAGAGATAGTAGGTGCTTGCTTGGAAGTGTATTCGAAAAGGTTTGCAAGCTTAAGTTTGGGGTTTTTATAAGAAAAGTAAATGGTTGGATCTAATCCCACAATCAACGACTGAGATTGATTTTAGTAAAAAGTCGTGGATAGATGAAAAGGGGTAGTGGGGAGTTTTTTGAAAGATCTTAGATGGTTAGGAGTGAACCGTTAAATATGGATGGTATGGATTGAAAAGGTTGGTAGCCGGAAGGTCACATCATCCGGCTTTTAGGGCGCGTGAGATAGGTAATTGAAAAAGCATGTCTGACTTGTACCACGCGCATTAAATGCTTGCCATACCAAAATCTCTTCGGAACAGTGAAGAAAGATTTAATTTCCCAGAAAGCACTCATTAGTAAGTTTTTTGAAACCAAATATATTCTTTAAAAACTAAGAGGCTTTAAATTTGAAATAATATAAGTAACAAGCTTTTGACCTCCACTGAGGTTTGACCTCGTCTGATATTCAAATCACTTCTGAGATAAGGAGACTTCAACTGAGAAGAATCCTCTTCTGAATATGAGCCTCCACTGTGAGTTCAAGAGAACTCTTCTGAGCTTAAATTCTTTCTTTACTCTCCTGGATCTAGGAGACCAAGCTCTACTGACAATTCTTGAAACCTTGCTTCAGCCAAAGGTTTAGTGAAGATATCTGTCTTCTGCTTGTCAGTGTGGATTTTGAGCATTTTGATGTCCTTCTTTTCCACATGATCTCTGATGAAGTGATGCCTTATATCCACATGTTTGCATCTTGTGTGGAGAACAGGATTTTCTGAAATAGCAATTGCACTATTGTTGTCACAGAAAATAGGGACTTCATTGGCAAAGATGTTGTAATCTCTCAGTTGTTGTCTTAGCCAAAGAATTTGAGCACAACAACTTCCAGCTGCCATATACTCTGCTTCAGTAGTGCTTGTGGCTACTGAATTTTGTTTCTTGGAAAACCAAGAAATCAGTTTACTTCCCAAGAATTGACAAGTGCCTGAGGTTGATTTTCTATCAATTCTGCATCCACCATAGTCAGCATCTGAGTATCCTGTGAGTTCTAGATTGTCATCTGAGGGATACCACAATCCCATATTCACAGTACCCTTAAGATATTTGAGAATCCTCTTGGCAGCTTCCAGATGACTTTTCTTGGGGTTGGCTTGATATCTTGCACAAATCCCAACTGCAAAAGTGATATCAGGCCTGCTTGCTGTGAGATACAGTAGAGATCCAATAATGGCTCTGTAGTGAGTCTGGTCTACTGATTCACCATCTTCATCTGGTTCCATCTTGGTGTTGGTGTTGAGTGGAACCCTTGCAACCTTGCTGGTCTGGCATTCAAACTTGTTGATCAGCTCCCTTGTGTATTTGGCTTGGTTGATGAAGATTCCTTCAGTGGACTGCTTGACTTGAAGTCCTAGGAAGAAATTCATTTCTCCCATCATAGACATCTCAAATTTTCCCTTCATCAGTTGAGAGAACTTCTCACAGAGGACCTGGTTAGGACAACCAAAGATGATATCATCCACATAGATTTGAACCAGCAATGTGTCCTCTCCTTTTGTGATTCTGAAAAGTGATCTATCAACTCTCCCTTTGATAAAACCATGATCCAAAAGGAATTGTGACAAAGTATCATACCAAGCTCTTGGAGCCTGTTTCAGTCCATATAGAGCTTTCCTCAGTCTATATACTTTGTGACTTTCTTCAAAACTTGGGGGTTGCTCCACATAGACTTCTTCATTGAGTACTCCATTCAAGAAGGCACTTTTAACATCCATCTGGTACACCTTGAATTTCTTGTGAGCAGCATATGCAAGAAATAACCTTATTGTCTCCAATCTGGCTACTGGAGCAAATGTTTCATCATAGTCAAACCTTCAACTTGAGAATAGCCCTTTGCAACTAGCCTGGCCTTGTTTCTGACTATGATATCATTCTCATCCTTCTTGTTCTTGAATACCCACTTGGTTCCTATCACATTGCAGTGATATGGTCTGTCCACCAACTCCCATACTTGATTCCTTGTGAACTGGTTGAGCTCTTCTTGCATGGCAATAATCCAGTTGGAATCTTGAAGTGCTTCTGCTATGGAACTTGGTTCCTGGTTTGATAAGAAACAACAAAACAAAGCACTTTCACCATGAAAACTTCTAGTTTTGACTCCTGAGGTAGGATCACCTAGGATTTGCTCAACAGGGTGATCTGAGAGCCAAGTTATCCTAGGCTGATGCCCTTCAGTAGAGTTTAACTCTTCTGAAGTTGAGTCACTAGATATTGGAATGAAATCGAATTCAGGAAATAAGACAGAGGGTTGAAGTCCTGAGTCATCATTCAAGGTATTTTCATTCTCAATGGTAATTTCATTGGTTCCCCCTTGAATGATGGTTTCAGTGAATGTCTCAGCTGTGACCACATCTTCATTGACATTGGTTACCTCTTGAACTGGGATGGTGTTCATCAGTTCAGTTACATCTTCAGGAGAGCTCTCAGGTGAGCTTTGAGGAGTGGTCTAATTTTGAGTGTCCTCTTTGAATTGTTGATCATTGAGGTTGTCCCAGGTTGGGATGAATGTATCAACACAATTCTCAGGATATCCTTTTGATTTGATACTCAGTCTAGTTAGCCTTTTGCTTATCACATCCTCATTCTCCTTACTTCTGGACTCAAAAGTAGATTCATCAAATACCACATGAGGTGTTTCTTCCACAACAAGAGTTCTACAGTTGTAAACTCTGAAAGCTCTACTGATTTGGGAATATCCTAAGAAAATTCCTTCATCAGCTTTGCTATCAAAAGCTTTCAGTTGAGTTTTCCCATTGTTGTGAATGAAACACTTGCAACCAAAAATATGAAAGTAAGATACCTGTGGCTTTCTGCCATTCCATAACTCATATGGAGTTTTTCCTTGATGTTTGGTTACCATGGATCTGTTTTGAGTGTGGCAGGCAGTATTAATAGCTTCAGCCCAGAATCTTTTAGGAACTTGAGCTTCAGCTAACATTGTCCTTGCTGCCTCCTTGAGAGTCCTATTTCTTCTTTCAGCTACTCCATTTTGTTGTGGAGTTCTTGCAGCTGATGTCTCATGTGAAATACCTAATTCTTTGCAATAGTAAGATATAATAGAATTTATGAATTCAGTGCCCTTATCTGATCTTATCTTTACAATATTCAGGCTCTTTTCATTGCTAACTTTCTTTAGGAGCTCTGGCAGTCTCAGTTGACTCTCCTTTTTGCTTGCAAGGAATATTACCCATGTGTACCTGGAGAAGTCATCAACAACAACAAGTGTATACTTTCTCCCATTGATACTTACAGGGGTTACTGGACCAAAAAGATCCATATGTAACAGTTGAAGTACTCTGTCAGTAGAGGTTGCTACTTTGCTTTTGAAAGATGCCTTTACTTGCTTCCCCTCCTGACAGGCTTTACATATATGTTCTTTGTTGTATACTTCATTTGGCATTCCTTCTACCAGTCCATGTCTTGCTATCCTGTTCATCATCTTGAAGTTCAGATGACTTAGCCTTTTGTGCCACAACCAGTTAGTGTCAGTTGAGCTCTTAGCAATAAGACATGCATTTGGTGTGCAAGACTTCCAATCTGCAAGATAGATATTTCCCTTTCTTGACCCAGTTAGTAATACCTGTTGTGAAGATACATTCTTAACAAAACACAGGTTACATGAAAATTCAACACTGTATCCCTTATCACAGAATTGACTTATGGACAGTAGATTATGCTTAAGTCCACTGACAAAGGATACATTGTTTACCCTTACTGAGCCAATAATTAAAGTACCATAACCTTTAGTGGCTCCTTGAGAGTTGTCACCAAAAGTGACTTGTGGACCTTCTTTCTCAACAAATTCTGTCAGGAGATCTTTGTTGCCAGTCATGTGCCTAGAACATCCACTGTCCAAATACCAGACTGATGATTTAAGAGCTTCTCCTTTGTTGAGGTCCACTGAGCCCTCTGGTTCTTCTCTTGCCATGAGGCACATGTCATCTTCACTGCTGTCAGAGAACAGTTCATCAGGTGACTCCAGGTTTTCATCAACATCCCCAGCCATCATGGCTTTCCTTTCTCCATATCTTCTGTCTCTTTTGGCTTGCCTTTCTCTTCTTTCTTTTGTGCTCAGTTGAGGACAGTCATATTGAAAGTGCCCAATCTTTTTGCACTGAAAACACCTGTTGGCATCATCATTCTTTTCCTCAGTGGACTCTCTGGTCTTTGATGATGATCCTTCAGCCTTGGTGTAATTCTTGTATTCCTTCTTCTTTTCCAGCTCAGATGAGCTTTTCTCTCCTTCTCTGGTAGTCTTTTGTGGATAACTTCTACCTTCCCTGTTATCCCTGTAAAATCTCTTATATTTGCCAAAGCGGCTGTTAAGTTGTTCAAACCTTCTGGCCATGAGGCTGAGTTCCTCCTGCATCTCAGCCTTGCTTTGAGACTTACTCGCCTTTGTACTCTTCTGAGGCTTTGGGGATTTTGGCTCAGACTCCTTAGCTTTGAAGACAACTCCCTTCTCAGCTGATGTCTCATTAGGAGCCCTTTTCCTGTTCAGATCAAACTCATAAGCCTTAAGTTCAGAGAATACCTGTTGCATAGACATGTTGGATAGATCCTTGGTATTCTGCATCATCACAGAGTACACATCCCATCTTGAGGTTAGACCTCTTAGGATTTTTAAGGCAACTTCTCTTTTGGTGTAGACCTTTCCCAGAGAATTTATCTCATTCATGATGTAAGTGAACCTCCCATCAAGCTGGTCTATGGTCTCAGTGGACTCCATGGTGAACTGCTCATATTTTTGAACAGCTACTGAAAGCTTGTTCTCTTTTATCTTGTCAGTTCCTTCACACATGAGAGCAAGAGTGTCCCATAGTTCCTTTGCTGTCTTGCAGTGGATCACTCTTCCCATTACAGAATCTGGAATAGTGGTGTAGAGAATGTTCATGGCAATGAAGTTGAGGTTGTTTCTCCTCCTCTCATCTGCAGTGAAATTATCTTCATCTTTGGGCCATTCTTCTCTAGGATCTGCAATAGTTTCAGCTGTAGTTCTAGGGTTAGGTGTCATAAACACAAATGGACCTTTAGTAATAACCCTTAACATTTCATCATGCACACAGGCAAGATGAGCTCTCATTCTGATCTTCCAGAAATCATAGTTTTCCACTGAGAATTGTGGAAGCTTGTGATGAGACATATGGTTCAAGGGATTAACTCCCATGTTGTTCTCTGCTGGTGGTGCAACCCTAGTTGTGTTGTCAGCCATAGTATAAAAGCAAGTTTATCAAAAGATCAATTCAGGTGACCTTAATAAAATACCTTTAAGCACAAGGTATACTTAGAACAATGGTCTTTTGAACCACTGCTCTGATACCAATTGTTGGTCCCGAAACGAGTAAACAGGTGTATGGGGGGGGAATACACATGTGGTTACAAATTAAAACTTCTTCAAAACTTATCAGGTTACTTAAGACAATAGCTCGTCAGTGGACTTGAGGTCTGCTGAGAGTTACTCTGTGAAAGCTTACTGAGATAATACCTCCACTGAAAGCACAAGACTTTCAGTTGAACTAATATCTAATTAGCTTTCAGATGCGGATTAGTGAGCCCTTTAGAAAACTCGTTTTACTTTGATAAACTTGAGATTAACACACACTTATGAAATAGCAGAATGTAAGTACACAAGATGTAAAGTGGTTCAGAGATAAATCTCCTACATCCACTGGCCTGATCAAACAGGAGAATTCCTTTCACTTGGAATTCCTTGTGTTATAGTGCCAAGGTGCACTGATCAACTTTTCCTCTCTTAGGATGATTGATCACTAGGAAATTCCAGGTCCTAGTTCCCAAAACAAACCAGCTTTCAGACTGATACAACAATCAGCTTACTAACACCACTTAACACTAGCTCTCAACCTAAACACTGAGTAGGGTTTTGAGTAGGGTTTTGGTTCCAACTATTTTGAGATAATCCTTACAAGTTTAGATCAATGCTTAGGATTGGATTATCTCTTTCTAAGATTTGGATATAGCTTTTAAGCTTGGTTACAGAAGGTTTGTTAGGCTCTCTACAACTGTGAAACACTTGGGAAACAATGATAATCTCGAGTGCTTCTAGATGGTTATGAATGTAGAGATAGCTTTGATCTTGTGAGTTTCCCGTGCTTGTAAATGCGCACGTCCTTCTGTATTTATAGGCTTCCTTGAAAATCGTCCCGTTGGATTTGAATCTTCTCAAGTAAGTCTTCTTGTATCTGATTGGTTCAAACGGCTCTTTTTGAAGCTTTAAGTCTTGTCAAGAAACGGCTGCAAAACCATGCTTGTTCACCAACTTTCTGTAGATTGCTAGGTGAAAGACTTTTGGTACTTGTCAGGCTGGGGTAGGTCGGCTGTCAGTAAAGTACACTGACGTGTCATCTTCTCATTGGACCTTAAGTCTGTATGCCCAGATTCTTGTCTTGCTTTATGGTGGAACTCCTCTGAGAGAACCTTCTTATTCCTTCATTTATTGTAAGCTTCACTGAAATTCATTTTGCCTTGTTCCAACCAGATTAACTAACAGCTTTAAATATGTTTAGCATTAAATGTACTTTGTTAGTTTCTTTATCAGTGGACCTTCGTCCTCTACTGATAGATTTAGTCTTAGTGAGAATGTACTTAGAAAACATTCAAGACTTCGATTTCTTTCTCAGATCACTTAGTCTTCAGCGGACTTCATCTCAGCGGACTTCATACTAAAATACACTCTAGTTATTACTAGCTGTACTCCAGTTCTTAATACTTAGAACTGTTTAATTTAAACTCTAACTCTACTGAATAATTTACTTACAAAACAACTTAGGAGGGACATGTTGGCATCTAATCAAAACAAGTCTTATACATTTTCCCAACAGGTTCTCCCTGACTAAAACAATTAGCTAAGATTCTTACTTACTTTCGATGTACTCTCAATGAGCACACATTACAAAACACTTAGCAAATACTTAAGCACTACTGAAAACAGTAAATGACACTCAGTTTAACGTGGTTCAGAGACTCAAGCTCTTACATCCACGATCCTGATTGAACAGGAGAATCCACTATGGATTGGCTTGTTTTTAACGTGCCAAGGTGCACCCAGATCAATACAACTCTTGGCCTTTCTTGCTTCCTTCCTAACTCTCTAACTTCAACCAACAAACCTGACTAGAGGGTTTTGGTTTCAGTTTGGTTTTCTCCAACTAGGTGAGGTTTTCCCTTACAATGTGTTAGCCTCAAGCTAAGGTTGGGAAAACCTCTCTAAGCTAAGAGTTACAAGCTGAACACTCAAATAATATATGTGAAGACCCTAATGGTCAGTGTTCTAGGTGTAAGATGTGCCTCCTTATATCTCCCTTTGAAACGCACAAAACTCTCACACCCTCACAGCTCGTAGGTGTAGATTTTCTCTTCTCACACACTTGAAACCGCAGCTGGAAGCTTGTATTTATAGTGTGGATTCAAATGTTACCGTTGGAGGGAATCACATTTGAATCCAGACTATCAGTAGGGAAATCTACTTCTCTTGGAATGCGGCCTTGCCAGTGTCGGATGTGCTGTCTTGACTTGATTGGTCGACGTGGACTGAATCCAACGGCTCTTTGGTTCAGTGGGCTTGATCAGGGAACACTGACTTCAGATGACTTATCCTTCACTGACTTGATGGTCTTCAGTAGACATGAATGTCTTCAGTGTAGTTGTCCTTCAGTAGACTCTTGAAGATCTTTCCAAGAAGATTGTCATAAGGCTGAATGACAATCTTCCCTGACCTCAGTAGCCTGACTCCTTCAGGGTCTACTAGGTACATCACTGATCCTCCTGATCATGCTCTTCACTGAGTAGTCCACTGCCTTAGCTTAGAATAGCCAGGTTCATACTCAGTGGGACTTCCTTCAGGCTTCTCTTCAGGTTCAGGTCTTCTGACATGGCTTCAGTCTGTTTTCCTTGTGATGTCATCTTGACTCCCTCAGGCTGTGTCAGTGAGTTCCCCCTTACTAAGTTCCCCCTTAACTGAGTTCTTCTTCACTGACAACCTTTTTAACTGAAAAACAAACTAGCCTAACCTAAAACTAAAAGATCTAATCATGACTGCTTCAAACCTATTACATGTGGTTTTGGAAAATCATCAAAACTAACATATCCCAACAATTTCACCCTTTTTGATGATTCCAAAACCTCTACCACTAAAGATTTTCTATTACAAGAATGATGTTAGAACAACAAGTAATAGTTTGAAAAAAATGCAGAAATTCCCATAATTTTAAAACATTTAAGATCTGTTCGGTTGACCATTTTTCTTAACAAAACTGGATCAGTGGTCATGTGAACAACCTGCCCTGATACCAATTGATGGTCCCTAAATTCTTTCGCAAACACTGACAATATGGGAATTTAGGAGATTTTTTTTTAAACTCAACGAGTTCAGTGAGGGATACTCAAGTCACTACATTGCTTAGAGTCAGAGCTATCAAGTCAGTGTGGTGACTTGAGAGCTCAGTCTCTAAACAAAACAGTGACTCGAGAGACTGAACTCTCGAGTGCTTGCTTAAGCTTGTCAGTGAGATTGGTTCTCCCTGATTAAAACACTTAGCTAAGATCCTTACTTACTTTCGAAGTACTCTCAGTGAGCACACATTACAAAACACTCAACAAATACTTAAGCATAACTAAAAACAGTACATGACACTCAGTTTAACATAGTTTAGAGACTCAAGCTCTTATATCCACGATCCTGATTGAACATGAGAATCCACTACGAATTGACTTGTTTTTAACGTGGCAAGATGCACCCAGATCAATACAACTCTTAACCTTTCTTGCTTCCTTCTTAACTCTCTAACTTCAACCAACAAACCTGACTAGAGGGTTTTGGTTTCAGTTTGGTTTTCTCCAACTAGATGAGGTTTTCCCTTACAATGTGTTAGTCTCAAGCTAAGGTTGGGAAAACCTCTCTAAGCTAAGAGTTACAAGCTGAACACTCAAATAATATATGTGAAGACCCTAATGGTCGGTGTTCTAGGTTTAAGATGTGCCTCTTTATATCTCCCTTTGAAATGCACAAAACTCTCACACCCTCACAGCTCGTAGGTGTAGATTTTCTCTTCTCACACACTTGAAACCGCAGCTGGAAGCTTGTATTTATAGTGTGGATTCAAATGTTACCGTTGGAGGGGATCACATTTGAATCCAGACTATCAATAGGGATACCTACTTTTCTTGGAATGCGGCCTTGTCAGTATTGGATGTGCTGTCTTGACTTGATTGGTCCATGTGGACTGAATCCAACGGCTCTTTGGTTCAGTGGGGTTGATCAGGGCACACTGACTTCAGATGACTTATCCTTCACTGACTTGCTGATCTTCAGTAGACATGAATGTCTTCAGTGTAGTTGTCCTTCAGTATACTCTTGAAGATCTTTCCAAGAAGATTGTCATAAGGCTGAATGACAATCTTCCATAACCTCAGTAGCCTGACTCCTTCAGGGTCTACTAGGTACATCACTGATCTTCCTGATCATGCTCTTCCCTGAGTAGTCCACTGACTTAGCTTAGAATAGCCAGGTTCATACTCAGTGGGACTTCCTTCAGGCTTCTCTTCAGGTTCAGGTCTTCTGACATGACTTCAGTCTGTTTTCCTTGTGATGTCATCTTGACTCCCTCAGGCTGTGTCAGTGAGTTCCCCCTTACTAAGTTCCCCCTTAGCTGAGTTCTTCTCCACTGACAACCTTTTTAACTGAAAAACAAACTAGCCTAACCTGAAACTAAAAGATCTAATCCTGACTGCTTAAAACCTATTACATGTGGTTTTGGAAAATCATCAAAACTAACATATCCCAACAATTTTCCCCTTTTTGATGATTCCAAAACCTCTAACACTAAAGATTTTCTATTACAAGAATGATGTTAGAACAACAAGTAATAGTTTGAAAAAATACAGAATTTCCCATAATTTTAAAACATTTAAGATCTGTTCGATTGACCATTTCTTAACAAAATTGGATCAGTGGTCATGTCAACAACCCGCTCTGATACCAATTGATGGTCCCTGAATTCTTTCGCAAACACTGACAATATGGGAATTTAGGAGAATTTTTTTTTAAACTCAACGAGTTCAGTGAGGGACACTCAAGTCACTGCATTGCTTAGAGTCAGAGCTATCAAGACAGTGTGGTGACTTGAGAGCTTAGTCTCTAAACAAAGCAGTGACTCGAGAGACTGAACTCTCGAGTGCTTGCTTAAGCTTGTCAGTGAGATTGGTTCTCCCTGACTAAAACACTTAGCTAAGATTCTTACTTACTTTCGAAGTACTCTCAGAGAGCACACATTACAAAGACTTAGCAAATACTTAAGCACTACTGAAAACAGTACATGACACTCAGTTTAACGTGGTTCAGAGACTCAAGCTCTTATATCCATGATCCTGATTGAACAGGATAATCCACTACGGATTGGCTTATTTTTAACGTGCCAAGGTGCACCCAGATCAATACAACTCTTGGCCTTTCTTGCTTCCTTCCTAACTCTCTAACTTCAACCAACAAACCTGACTAGAGGGTTTTGGTTTCAGTTTGGTTTTCTCCAACTTGGTGAGGTTTTCCCTTACAATGTGTTAGCCTCAAGCTAAGGTTGGGATAACCTCTCTAAGCTAAGAGTTGCAAGCTGAACACTCAAATAATATATGTGAAGACCCTAATGGTCAGTGTTCTAGGTGTAAGATGTGCCTCCTTATATCTCCCTTTGAAACACACAAAACTCTCACACCCTCACAGCTCGTAGGTGTAGATTTTCTCTTCTCACACACTTGAAACTGCATCTGGAAGATTGTATTTATAGTGTAGATTCAAATGTTACCGTTGGAGGGAATCACATTTGAATCCAGACTATCAGTAGGGAAACCTACTTTTCTTGGAATGCGGCCTTGTCAGTGTCGGATGTGCTGTCTTGACTTGATTGGTCCACGTGGACTGAATCCAACAGCTCTTTGGTTCAGTGGGCTTGATCAGGGCACACTGACTTCAGATGGCTTATCCTTCACTGACTTGTTGATCTTCAGTAGACATGAATGTCTTCAGTGTAGTTGTCCTTGACCTCAGTAGCCTAACTCCTTCAGGGTCTACTAGGTACATCACTGATCCTCCTGATCATGCTCTTCACTAAGTAGTCCACTGACTTAGCTTAGAATAGTCAGGTTCATACTCAGTGGGACTTCCTTCAGGCTTCTCTTCAGGTTCAGGTCTTCTGACATGGCTTCAGTCTGTTTTTCTTCTGATGTCATCTTGGCTCCTTCAGGCTGTGTCAGTGAGTTCCCCTTTACTAAGTTCCCCCTTAGCTGAGTTCCTCTCCACTAACAACCTTTTTAACTGAAAAATAAACTAGCCTAACCTGAAACTAAAAGATCTAATCCTGACTGCTTCAAACCTATTACATGTGGTTTTGGAAAATCATCAAAACTAACATATCCCAACAAAGTGGTTGCTCACAAAAAGAAATAAAGTCTAAGCATTTTTCACAGATTACAGCACCATATCAGGGGTTAAGAAACTGTTTTGTCATTCGAGCCATGTACCTTCCAGCCGAATTCTCACTGGAATCTCATTTTTAATAGGCCTCTTGAACATAATCTGTTCAATCCACTGGCATGCCACCATGCCACAGTCTAGGGAACCCGCAACTTGTTGCATGCACTTTTCAGATTCAGGTAAAACCAGGGTTTTCATAAGGAAAGGGTGTGCAGGCCTATACTGCTTAAAGTATTCCCTGTTGTGACCATTTCTATACGAGGTCGGCACCGACCTCTCCGAGGAGGGCCACATGAGTTTATCCGATTAGTTGCCGTTGAGATAAGATCTTAGGCGTCACTGATCTCTATTGTTTCTAACCTTCTCGGTCCCAGGTTTTGAATAGTTCCATTCGATCGTCGCAGTCTCTAATCTCTCTAGACGGTCGGGGATCATTCTCTCCGACCCCAACTGGGCCTGAAGTCCCCGCCACTGGGGGACAGGATCGCATCACCGCCATCCGACCTCACGTCCAATCGCCGAGACCAACGACATACCGATCTCCGACCTCTCAGGTTAAGAAAGCTTTTTTAAACACGTGATAGCATCCTACAGAATCGTCCCAAATATGATAAGGAGCCGCCTCCATACAACGCGACAGAGAGAATATTCCTACCGAATAGAGAAATAGCTCAGAGAATCGTCCTTTAGGGACACGTGGTAATGTCTCAGTGGTCGATCCTCTGAACACATGTACAAATGGGCACCCACGCGCATCCAGGGCCTGCTACCCTTAGAGGTCGGAAATGACTGAAACACCCCTATACATGAAACCTATAAATAGGTCCACACTTGTACAAAAAGAACAACTATTCATCAATTCAAAATGCTACACTAGCATTCAAGTCCATGTAGTAAAAACCCCTGACAATTCTTGATGTTCTTGCATTCATATCTCCATACTCCAACTTCATTTATTACTTGTATTAATGGAGCCCTCAATCTCCCCATTTCTTTGATGTTTTTATCTAAGTCCATTTAATAGCCATTAAATCCCAGCATATTTTTAGATAAACAACATTTGGCGCTAGAAGGAGGGTATTCAAACCATTTGAACCCAAATTCTCTCTCTTTTCTTTGAAGAACACTCACCGTTCTTCAAAGCTTCATAGGTTCACCTTCGAACCTTCAAAGGAAGTTTTTTCCTCCACCTTCATAAAGAAGATGTGACCTACCCAAGGTCATCCCAGGCTCTCAAGGGTACGGGGACACCGACTACTCCCCAAGTCCCCGCAGCACGGGTCTCATGGGAGGCCATCCCCGGCCAGTCTGGAAAGGTCGTCCGCGTGTCCTCTCTGATCCGCTATCCAGAGGAGCCCCAGCTATTGCAGGGTTGACACTTCGTCACCCCTGACCAAGCGGAATCCATTCGACGCCGTTGCACCGAAGAGACAAGGGCCTGTAGGAGCACCCCGTCAGCCTCGAAGAGGAGGCTACAAGCCCGGGCTCTCAAAGGAAAGTCCAAAGCCTGGGAATGTCAGGGGGAAAGCCAACACTTGGCTGACCCCGCTCCCATGTGTTCCCGAGGCTCCTCGCATCCGGTCTTCAGCCGCCTCGGCACTAACTCTCCCTCCTGGTACCCGAGTAGGCTTCCGAGCAGCTTCACGGAGTATGGCGATACCAAGTCCATCTCCAACTCCGGGAGCATGGCAAAATAACCCCACAAGAGGGCGACCGAAATCAGCCTGGCTCCGGCCAACTCTGCCAGGAGGAAACTCAGCTTTGCTCAGAGCGGTCTCTTGGGGCATGATACGCCGCGAGTGGCCGTCTTTGATCGAATCAGCCCGACCGCTGTGGGAGGAGACCAGCCGGTGGAGCCGCCGAATCTGGAGATCGTCAAGATGCAAAAATAACTTGATAAAATGCGGGCCCTCATGGAGGCACGGGGCCAGCCGAAGACCATACCGGTCGTGAGCGAACCCTTGGTTGTTGACATTGAGCTCACCCCCGTCCAGCTCAAGATTGTTCCACCGCCAACCCCTTTCTACGAGGGGAAGACCGACCCGAAAACTCATCTAAGCAAATACCGGATCTTCATGACAGGTCGGGGCGCAACCGACGCAACCAAGTGCATGTCTTTCCCACTCATTTTGGGCGATCTCGCCCATAGGTGGTATGTCTCGCTTCCCACTCGCTCAATTGACTCTTTCTCCACCCTGAGCTCTCAATTTACCTCATACTTTGTGGCCAAGATTGCCCGGCCGAAGAACTGGCACCGCCTCATGCGCATCCGCCAGGAGAAGGATGAGATGGACGAGGACTATATCGCCCGGGTGGACGAAGTCATCCTGACGGGGGAGTCGGTCGGAGACTAGCTGGCTCTACACACAACCTTGGGGGGCTTCCATGGCAGATCGCCAATGTTTAAACATCTCACAAAAGACTTCCCCAAGACTTATGCTGATTTTCAAGCTCGGGCCGGAGACTACCTAACTCAGAAAAAGTTGTTGGCTCTCAGGCTCGGCGAGTTCGAGCCCACTGCAAAGGAACCCGAGGTCACTCAAGCTTTCCCCAAGAGCGGCCCCAAAGCTAAGAAGGTCGCTAAGTCGCCCGACAACTTCAAATCCTTCGAGGACATCGAAGTCCACCTTACTCAAGCCCTTAGGCAGTTCCCGACCCATGTTTTTAACGCCATCCAACACAGGAACATGCTCCCTAGGCCTAAGCCGTACGTGGGGGACCGAGCAAGGCTGGACCCAAAGAAGTTATGCACCTATCACGACTCGATAGGCCATAATACGAGCCAATGTCATGATCTCCTAAAGCAACTCTGGAAGTTATTTGAGGAAGGGCGTCTGAACGACCTGATTCAAAGGCCGGTAGGACGGCAAGAGCAGCAGCAGCAGCAGCAGTGGCCCCACCATAGAGATGGAGAGGGCGGCCGCCCTTTCCGGCCGGTCGCAGCCTTGGAAGACGATGAAGACGACGACCTCCCCCCAATGAACCCCGGCGGACGAGTGAACATGATTCAGGCCGGAGGAGGAAATCTGGGTGGTTTAACTCCCGTGTCCACACTCTCGAGCAGAAAGAGAAAAGTCGAGATCCGAGATGTGACCAATATCAACTTGGTCACGCCGCCCGAGCCCTCGATCAACAAGGAAGACACGCTGGTGATCTCGGCCAATATCCTGGGGAAGGAGGTCCAACGGGTACTGATTGACAATGGATGCTTCTGCAACATAATCTTCAAATTAGCCCTAGATCAGCTCGGCGATCTCGTCAGCTTCATCAAGCCCTTCGACCTCCAACTCAAGGGATTTGGGGACGCGACTGTAGCTGCCTACGGAAGGATCAAGCTCTCTGTGGAGTTAGTCTGTTGTTATGATAGTAAGGTTATGATAACTAGACCTCTAGACTTCGTCATTGTAGATCAGCCGAATTCTTATAACGGCTTCTTGGGTCATCCGTTCTTGGATACTTTTGAGGCAGTAGCCTCTTTTTATTTCTATTGTATTAAGTTTTCCACCCCTGAGGGGGTGGTCGGCACCGTTAAGGGTGATCAAGTAATGGCAAGGAAGTGTTTGAACTATCTCTTTCCCGTAATTTCCTATTTTTAACAATTCGACCCTTCAATCTAATCTTGAAGAGCTCGACCCAACCTCTTTTGGGGAAAACGAGGCTGGTCCATCGACTTCCGACCTCATTATGCAAAACGAGCCCAATCCCCACCGAATGGAGATCGACGATCTCGAGCCTAGGATCGGTTTCGAGCCCACCGAGCTCGATCTCGACCCTTCGATACCAAAGACCGGTGAAGCTATGAACAAGCTACAGCCTTGGAAGATTTGGTACACATTCTGGTCGACCCCTCGAGACCGGAGCTGGAGGTACTTATTGGCTCCAAGATCCCAGCCGGAATGCTGGGGGAAGTGATCGAATTCCTCAAGGCCAATGTCGAAGTCTTCGCCTGGTCACACCAAGACATGGTCGGCATCGACCCAAAACATGCTTGCCACCATTTAAAAATCAATCCCAACAAAAGGTCGGTCCATCAAAAAAGAAGGAAGTTCAGACCGGAAAAGTACGAGGCTTTAGCCCAAGAAGTCAAGAAACTGCTGGACAACAAGCTCATCGAGCAAGCGAAGGACAAGCCCAAATGGGTCGCCAATGCTGTTCTGGTTAAAAAATTAATGCGGCGTACCCAAATGACCATTTTCCAATGCCCCACATCGACCATTTGGTGGATAGCACGTCTGGTCACGAAATGATGTCATTCATGGACGCTTTCGCCGGTTACCATCAAATCCCGATGGCAGTGTAAGACATTAAGCACACTTCTTTCCACACGGAGAAGAACATGTTTTCTTGGCTAAGAATGCCTTTCGGTCTGATTAATGCCGGAACAACATACCAGCGCCTGGTTAACAAAATGTTCGCAGATTAGATCGGAAGAACGATGGAGGTCTACATTGACGATATCATGGTAAAAATCTTAAAAAATGAAGACCATCTCAGGGATCTCGTGGAGACCTTCAAGATCCTCAAAGCCTACAACATGAAGTTGAACCCAAAGAAGTGCAACTTTAGGGTGGAGGCCGGCAAATTCCTAGGACATATCATCAGTCAAAGGGGGATCGAGGCTAACCCGGTAAAGATCAAAGCCGTTCTTGACATGCAAGAGCTGAGAACGATCAAGCAAGTTCAGTGCCTGACCGGGTGTCTAGCCTCATTGAACATATTTATCTCTCGGCTAGGCGACAAAAGTAAGCCTTTCTTCTCCACCATCAAGAATGGAAATTCTCTTGGAACAGGGAGAGTCGGGTAGCTTTTTCAAAATTAAAGGAATACTTGGCAAATCCCCAAATATTGGTCAAGCCGATCTCGGGGGAGAAGTTTTTCCTATATTTGGCGGCCTCCGAGGTCGCCTTGAGCGCGGTACTCGTCCGAGCTGAGGGTCAGAACCACCTCCCCATTTATTTCGTAAGCCAGGCTCTGCATGATGCCGAGCTCAGGTACACCCTTCTCGAAAAGCTTGCATACGTCCTAGTCATGAGTGTCAGAAAGCTAAGGCCTTACTTCTTCGACCACCAAGTAGAGGTCTTAACTACCCTACCTCTAAGACAAGTGCTGCACCGACCGGACACCAGTGGTCAGCTTTTGAAGTGGTCCCTGGAGATAGCCCAATACGGGGTCACCTATGCCCCAAGGATGGTCATCAAGGGCCAGGCCCTCGCCGACTTCATCTTGGAGCTTACCTTCCCCCCAAAGTTTACCAGAATTGATCACCCTCCATGGAAGCTTTACGTGGACGGGTCGTCAACCAGCTCATGTGTCGGGGCCGTATCGTGCTGATCGGACCGGAGGGCCAGAGCTTCACCCACAAGGTCCGTTTCGAATTCACGGCAACAAACAATGAGGCCGAGTATGAAGCTCTGGTCGGAGGGCTTGAGCTCGCAATCGCGATAGGGGTATGTCGATTGCACATCTTCATGGATTCCTTACTCGTTGTGAACCAGATTAAAGGCGAATACGAGGCCCGGGGGGAGCAGATGGTGAAATATCTCGAGTTGGTAACAACACTTTGCGAGAAATTTCACCAAGTGTTCATAGAACAAGTCCCAAGAGAACAAAATTCCCAGGCCGATGCCCTATCAAAGCTCGCGACCGCTGAGGGGGCAGCCGACTTTGCAAACATCCAACTCTCCACTCTTGGAACCCCTACTATAATTCGAGCTCAGGTCTCAGCCATCCTAAGCATCGAAGAAAGCTGGATGACCCCGATCGAAAGGTACTTAAAGACCGGCGAACTCCCAGAGGACAAGATTCGAGCTCGGCAACTTCAACTCCGGTTGGTAAGGTATACACTCATTGACGACCTTTTATACAAGAGAAGTTTTACCCTCCCCCTCTTAAAATGCATCACCCCGAAGCAAGGCCGGAACATTCTGGCCAAAATCCATGAGGGCATTTATGGTAATCATGCCGGAGGTCGGGCCCTGGCCCACAAAACGATCAGGCAAGGTTACTTTTGGCCAACTTTGAATAAAGACGCGGTTAACTTTGCGAGGTCGTGCCACAAATGTCAGATTCTGGGACCCAACTTCCAATTATCACCAGAGCAGCTCTCCTCCATGTACATCCCTTGGCCATTTACCCAGTGGGGCATCGACCTGATCGGGTCGATGCCCACTGCGCCCGGGGGCCACAAATTCGTTGTAGTGGCCGTCAATTATTTCACAAAGTGGGCGGAGGCCGAGCCGCTCAACAAGATCGATCAGACCCAGATTATAATGTTCATTTGGAAAAACATCATATGCCGATGTTAGGATATAGATTAGATGTTTTGAAGATGTTAAAACAAGAACTTGTAATAGGACTAGTTGAACCTGTTAGTCAGCTACAGATTAGTCTTGGTCTAGAATAGGTCTTTGGTTAAGGGGAAAGAAATATGTGCAGACCAGAGGAGGTGACCAGAGAAGTCTAATCAGAGGAGGTGACCAGAGGAGGTGACCAGAGGAGTCTGATCAGAGGAGGTGACCAGATGAGAGGTGACCAGAGGAGTCTGACCAGAGGAGTCTGCCAGAGGAGTCTGCCAGAGGAGTCTGACCAGAGGAGTCTGACCAGAGGAGTCTGACCAGAGGAGTCTGCCAGAGGAGTCTGACCAGAAGACCTCTACCAGATGAGGTTCAGAGCAGAAATATTACCTGACCCCAGACCAGACGAGTCCTGACCAGATGAGGGATATGGATTGTTCACCCACTTAGAGGCTTCGTAGTAATCTTGAGACAAGGAGATTTTGGAGATCATGATGGAGAAGAAGGCAATCTGGATAGTCAACTGATGGAGGATCTGATTGATTGATTGATTGATTGAAGTCAACAAATCAATCATATAATCAATCTTTGATTGATTATATTCCTCCAATTATGGTTGTTTGAATTTCTAGCTTCCAACGGCTAGTTAATTCCTACAACTATATATAGGAGTGCTTGGATTAGTTCAAGAGACAAGAGTCGCGCGAGAGCACACAACAAGAACACGCGAACTCTTCCAAACACTCACCTTGTTCATTAATGTTTATACACTCTTTAGGAGTTTCAGTTGGATCTTATAATTAACCTGTTCATCTTGAAAGGTTGTTGTAAGTTGTTGTACGAAGGAGCTGGTACTTCGCAATTCCAGTGGTTAGTGAGTATGTTGGTGAGAGAGAAAGTCCCCTTTGGAGAAAGGGAGAGTGGACGTAGGATCGTTATATCCGAACCACTATAAATCCGGTGTTCCTTATTTTATGCTTTTAAGTTTTCTGCACTTTTCTTTTAGCACTTAATTTAAAAGGGTTTTCTTAAAATATTTCAAAACGCTTTCCGCTGGATAACCATTTTGGGACCAACAAGTGATATCAGAGCAGTGTGTCCTACAGACCACTGTTTTGAAATTATTTTGGTGGTCACCAGGGCAGATCTAATTTTTTGAAAACCTAAATATTTGTTGTGCTAACAAATTTTGCAGAAATGGGCTCAAAGAGATGCAGTAGAAGAGACACTAGGAGTTACTCCAAAAAAAGCTTAGCAGATGAGGAAGAAGAGGTGTCCACTTCTGGTTCATCATCCAATTTTGGACCAGACGAAGAGATATGTCTTGTAACAGACGAGGTATGTAATCGAACTTCCTCTTCTTTTTCATTTTCTTCTTTTTCTGGACAATCAGAGGAGTCTGATATGCAGAAGATGCTATTAGATCTCCAAAAATCTATACAACTTTGTCAAAAATTGGAAGATGAGAACTCAAAGCTGAAAGCAGAAAATCAGAAGCTTTCACAATATCTAGGTAACTCAGCTAATCTACCAGCTGAACAAAATCATACACTGGTCGAAGAGTCTTCTGACTTGACAACCAGGTGTATTGGACAAGTTAAGCTGATAGAAAGGTTGGTTGTTGAAAATGTTGAGAAAGACAATGAATATAACCTGCTAAAAGCTAAGTTTGATGAACTCTTCCATCAAAACAAAATTGTAATAGAAAGTGAGGACAAGCTCAAGATGAGATTGGAGCAGCTGACTACAGCAAACAATGTTGTGTCACACATAGCTGCCTCATCTCAAAGAGAGCATGATAAGACAGGCCTTGGCTATTCCAAACCTGAATCCTCACATATTCAGAAAGAAGAACAGCCTAGAAATTTTATTGATAAGGGCGAGAGGTCAGCTGACCAGGCAACTCAGCCTAATGGGCAGATGAGTACTGAAACTCAAAAACCCAAAAGACAGAGGAGGAATTTTAAGAAGGGTTATACCCAGAATAACATACCTCAGCCAGGCCAGCAGAGTAGAAGACAGCCTGGATCTTCTCAAAAGAGGCAGAACCAGATGACTCCTACTCACCTGCAGAAGACTTTCAAGTCATCTGCCAGACCAGCTAGAACATTTGATGGTTCTAGTAAGACTTATCCTTATCAAAAGAATTTCAAGTCTATTGCTTTAAGACAAGTTATTCCTTCTATTGGACAAGCTCATAAGAGAAGAAGAGCCTCTAGAAGAAATAACCATGTCGAAGCTTTTAATGTTCAGTGTGTTTTTGTGGACTTATATGGAAGAAAGATAAGATCACCTGATCTAAAAAGGGATGATCTATTCTTGTGGCTTCCTAAAAATTGTGCTAACCCCTCTGGACCCAGAAGGGTACCAAAAAGTTGATTGCCTGTAGATACACAAGAAGACCAGCTGATGTTTTGCCCCAATATCAGCTGAGCATACTTTGAGGGGGAAGATCAGTTGACCCAGCCTGCTAGAATCTCTATTTGTTATTTCAAAATTTTCTTGTCTTGTTTTATTTCAGTTCTTCCAGTTTTAACATCATCAAAAAGGGGGAAATTGTTAGGATATAGATTAGATGTTTTGAAGATGTTAAAACAAGAACTTGTAATAGGACTAGCTGAACCTGTTAGTCAGCTACAGATTAGTCTTGGTCTAGAATAGGTCTTTGGTTAAGGGGGAAGAAACCTGTGCAGACCAGAAGAGGTGACCAGAGGAGTCTGATCTGAGGAGGTGACCAGAGTAGTCTGATTAGAGGAGGTGACCAGAGGAGTCTGACCAGAGGAGTCTGCCAGAGGAGTCTGCCAGAGGAGTCTGACCAGAGGAGTCTGACCAAAGGAGTCTGCCAGATGAGTCTGACCAGAAGACCTCTACCAGATGAGGTTCAGAGCAGAAATATTACCTGACCCCAGACCAGACGAGTCCTGACCAGATGAGGGAGATGGATTGTTCACCCACTTAGAGGCTTCGTAGTAATCTGGAGACAATGAAATTTTGGAGATCATGATGGAGAAGAAGGCAATCTGGATAGTCAACTGATGGAGGATCTGATTGATTGATTGATTGATTGAAGTCAACTAATCAATCATATAATCAATCTTTGATTGATTATATTCCTCCAATTATGGTTGTTTGAATTTCTAGCTTCCAACGGCTAGTTAATTCCTACAACTATATATAGGAGTGCTTGGATTAGTTCAAGAGACAAGAGTCGCGCGAGAGCACACAACAAGAACACACGAACTCTTCCAAACACTCACCTTGTTCATTAATGTTTATACACTCTTTAGGAGTTTCAGTTGGATCTTATAATTAACCTGTTCATCTTGAAAGGTTGTTGTAAGTTGTTGTACGAAGGAGCTGGTACTTCGCAATCCCAGTGGTTAGTGAGTACGTTGGTGAGAGAGAAAGTCCCCTTTGGAGAAAGGGAGAGTGGACGTAGGATCGTTATATCCGAACCACTATAAATCCGGTGTTCCTTATTTTATGCTTTTAAGTTTTCTGCACTTTTCTTTTAGCACTTAATTTAAAAGGGTTTTCTTAAAATATTTCAAAACGTTTTCCGCTGGATAACCATTTTGGGACCAACAGCCGATTAAGCCTACCACAAATGATCATCTCGGACAATGGGAAGCAGTTCGATGGCCTCCAAATGATTCAATTCTGTGATAAATAGAAAATTAAGAAAATTTTCTCCACCCCTGACCACTCGCAAATAAACGGCCAGGTAGAGGCCGTAAACAAGATCCTCAAGCATACCATCAAGGCAAAGCTCGAGGAAAAGAAGGGAAAGTGGGAGGCCGAGCTCCCCGACGTACTTTAGTCTTATTGCACGACCACCAAAAACTCAATGGGCGAAACACCTTTCGCCTTGGCTTTCGGGACCGAGGCCGTCATCCCCTCGGATGGCCCAGACGATCACTGAAGATAATGACACAGCTCGAAGAATTGACCTAGACATGCTCGAAGAAAGAAGACTCAATTCCGACCTCAAGAATGCGGCCTACAAGAAAAAGTCCAAAAAAAAAATTTAACACAAAGGTGAAGGCTAGACAATTCCAGGTCGGCGATCTCGTCCTGAAAAAGATTCAAAGTCCCAAAGGGGTATTCGTCCCGAACTAGGAGGGCCCGTTTAGGATATCCAAGTGGCTCTCCAAGGGTGCGTACGAACTTGAGCTTATGGACGGCACTCCGGACCAATACCCCTGGAACGTGGTCCACCTGAAGAAGTATTATCAGTAATTACTTTGTAATTTGTACTGAAGCTCCTACTTATCAATAAAAGGTCTTCTTGACAAACACAAATTCATGAAAGACCGAGCTCAGTTCAAAAGCATATGCCGATCGTATACACTTGAGCTCGGGAAGACCATCAAGGTCATCTAAAAAACTGAGCTCAGTTCAAAAGCATATGCCGATCGTATCGAGATCGACATATCACACTTGAGCTCGGGAAGACCATCAAGGTCATCTAAAAGACCGAGCTCAGTTCAAAAATATATGCCGATTGTATCGAGATCGGCATATCACACTTGAGCTCGGGAAGACCATCAAGGTCATCTAAAAGACCGAGCTCAGTTCAAAAGCATATGGCGATCGTATCGAGATCGGCATATCACACTTGAGCTCGGGAAGACCATCAAAGGTCATCTAAAAGACCGAGCTCAGTTCAAAAGCATATGCCGATCGTATCGAGATCGGCATATCACACTTGAGCTCGGAAAGACCATCAAAGGTCATCTAAAAGACCGAGCTCAGTTCAAAAGTATATGCCCATCGTATCGAGATCGGCATATCGCACTTGAGCTCGGGAGAACCATTAAGGTCGTCTAAAAATCGAACCCAACTCAGAAACGTATGACGATCCAAGAAACAACGCACTCTTGACCGGCAACCAAACGCTCACCCAACCTCGGGAGGTCATCACCCATTACGATAAAGATAAGTTCAAGTTTCCTTTCCAAAATTTTTTCAAGTTGTAATAACGCATGCTCTCAAAACACTTAGCCAAATCTTACAAAAATTTCCATTTCCAACACTTAGCCAAATTTCCAAAAATTCATTACTCCAAAAACACTTAGAAAATTTCCCACATACAAATATAGAAACACAAAGTAAGCAAGCCCATAAACATAGCAGCCAAAGGAAAAAAATTCATAAGGCAAGGTAGAACAGATTTATCCCATTCAAAACAGAAAAGCATAATGGAAAGGCAAAGTGCATATTGTTTAAAACCCGGTCAGAAGCCGGTTACAAGCCCAAATGAAATTATAAAGTTCAAACAACAAGAAAAGAAGAAGTGACCACTCAAATATTCCCCTCATCGGCTCCGGCTCCCACCTCCCCGGGCACCTCAGTTGCTCCGGTCGGTTCTTCAGCAACGAAATCGGCGACCTCGTCCACACACGCCTCCAGGCCAGCCTCACCTCCCTCCGTCGGCACGTCGCCTTCCGCTTCATCCCCATCCTCCTCTTTCTCGTCTTTGGCCTCCTCAATCACGGGGATCGGCGGGGGAACTCCAGGCTTCAGCAGTCGATCTCTCCGCGGGTACCAAGATAGATCCACCCCATAGTCAGTCATGAGGTCGAGAAAGTAGAGGTAGTAGCTCTCGTGGATCGGGGTCTTGGCCACATAGGCTCGGAAGTGGTCCTCAACAAACTTGGTATCAGCACCGATCTTCCGGCCCTCGCGAATGAGATCGGTGGCGCACATAAAGTAACAGTACTCGGAGAAGAGCAGAGGGCTAGTCTTGGGATCATTTAGGTCGTAAGTCGGGCGAGCATTGGCGGCGGCGAGCTCCTCCACTTTCAGTTTAAGTTGCACGACGATGTCTTCTTTGGCTAATTTCTCAAGATTCGCGATCGCCCGGGCATTCTCCGCTTCAAGTTTCATTTTCTCGAGAGCGACCGAAAGCTCATTGGCCCAGTTCACGGCCTCGTCCCTCTCTTTCTTAGCGGCCTCAAGCTTCGCCAATGCTTCCTCTTTCTCCCGCACTACCCCGGTAACTTGGCCAGCTACGTTCTCATTCTCTTTCTTGAGATCGGCGAGCGAGCTGTCGAGAGTGGCTCTAGCTTCCTTTTCACGGGTAAGATTGGCCTCAATCTGTCGGAGGGTAGTAAGGGCGGTGTTAAGCTCGGCCTCCATCTGGGCGGCAAGGATCACACCCTGGCTGGCAATGGCGATGTTGGCTCGAGCAAGGTCCCGGGCCCGACCACGAATCACCTCGTCGAGCTTGCGGGTCCAGGCCGGCGGAATATAATTGAGCGCACGCCGTATGTACTCCAGCATCTCGAAGGTGGATCCCAGAGCGTGAGATGAAAGATAGTCAAGCACCGGGGAAGGCGGCCTCAGATCATCACGACTAAGGCTAAAAAGCAAAATAACAAAATTCTAAGTAAGGAACATTGATTTAAGTTTCAATAGATCAAAAGCGAGTCTGGTTCGGAAGAACTTACGGATGGAACTTCGCTGGATCTCGTCTAAAGTAGGTCCGGTCGGCGGCATCGCGGGCGGAGGAAGGCGCCAGGGTTGTCGGCACCACAGCGGTCAGTCTCAAGTCTACCGGAGGACTCTCAGTTAGATCCACCGGCTCGGAGCCGTGCCTATCCCGATCGTGGCTCCCCTCATCATGGTCATCCCGACCTCTCTTCCGGCCGGTCATCAGTGAGGCCAGGGGCCTATCCACGTCCGATCCGGGCACCTGGGACATGGGGGCAGCCATTACCAGTTTCTATATAACTATCTCCTTCCGAGGCCTTTTCGCTTTGTTTTTCGTGGCTTTTACCACAGCCGGCGGAGCAAAGACACCTCCCAATCTGGAAAACATCGCTGGACACTGATCTAAAAGCTCGTCCGAACACCGGGGGATAACTCAAAGTTCGGGGACTAGGAACACAAGAAATGAGATTATTTAGGGAAGTCCCATTGAAATCCGCTCTCGACAAAAAGAAAGTTAATATATGGCCTTACCTTCTTTCCTAAGATGGCGAGGGAACTGGAAAAGACGACTGGTTAGCCGAGCCTGATGAGTCTGGAGCAGGGCTTGATTATGCTCGTTGGCTGGAAGCGAAAGAATCTTCTCACGAACGACCGCGAAATCAAAATTCAGGTCACGCTCGGCAGGAGAAAGATAACCTACAAAGGAAAATAAAAAAATTAGATCAGTACAATAAATCCTGAAAACTAAATCTAAATTCTTACTGGCTAGTTTTGGTCGAATGTCGGTCAGGATTCCGATCACTTCTCCATCAGGATATCTGATCTGCCATGCCCCACCAACAAAGAACCACCTCTCTCTTACGTTGTGTGCCTTGCTCGGTAGACCGGTCACGAGCTTCGGGCCCTTTGTTTGAATAAAGACATCTCCAGTCCCGCTCCTCTCATTCTGGATCCGATAGAGGAAAGTCATCTCGCCGGGGGTCGGCATTCGGTACAGCCGATTCTGGCCGAAGAGGGTCATCGCACCAAGAATTATCATCCACGCGTTTGGAAGGAGTTGGATCGGAGATCGGTTCCAATAATTTAACAAATAGGAGACCGCCGGGTGAAGGGAAAACCAGAGGCCGACATCCATTATATCTTGGGTGACTGCCACCATCCCCGGAGGAGGCTGGTCAGCTCGTTCGTTGGGTTCAGGAGCGTACAGATGGACGTCTTGGGGAATATCCCAGCCAACCCGGTTTTTGTCTAGGAAGCTCTGCCTCATCTTGCTTTTGACTAGCCCGATCGTCCACTTTTTAGATTCCTCCAAGTCGGTCACTCGAACAGTTTGCGAATCTCACGCAACCGGAATATAGGAAAATCGTTCATGATATGCATCAAAATCAAAGACCAGACTTTCCGGTCCCTCCACATACTCCGACCATAATCGGAATGCCTTTCTAACATCCCGATCGTAGTCTTGCTCACCTACTTGCTCCTCCACCGGCTGCACCTCGGTCACCTCAACGTCAGACTCTAAAGTCTCGGCTCCAATCCCCAATCGTTCCTTAACTTGCTCGGCGACCAGATTTCGCAATAGTTAGTTGGTGGCCATAACATCCTCCCGGCTCTGGTTTTCAAACACATCGTCGTGAAGGGTTCATGACCGTCCTGAAGGGTTCATGGACCCGCACGCCAGCTCCGTCCCCTACCAGAGCTCCTGCAGCGCCAAACCGTTCCTGACCCCCCAAAGGCTCGCCAAGCAAGAACCGGCCGGGATTCTGGAAAATTGCATCCAGGCCATCGATGGCACGCGACGGGGAAGATCCGCTTGTTCCACTAGAGCTTCCCCCTTCGTCAAACAGACGCCGTCAAATCCCGCCTCCACTAGGGGCAGTGCCACCACATTGCCCCGACGGAGGTCCAGTCCACCATCGTACCATCGTCTCGAAAATCATCTCGAAAAAAAAAGGAAACAAAAAAGGGTTCAAAAAGAACCAATACTTACCAGAGAGTCACCGCCTAACCGCCACCGTGAATCCCAGAAGCTGTCGTGTTCTCCGCCTTGAAGATCGCCAGAAGTTTTGAAACTTAAGGGAAGTTCTCAGGAGGCGGGAAGCTAAAATTCCAAAGTGAGATAAAACCCCAACTATTTATAGAGTGGAAATGGGGCAGACCTGCAATTAAAATTATAGGCCTAGGGGCCTAGATGCAAGAAATTGAAATGACGGGCCCCCTAAGCGAAATGATTGTGCCCCCATTAATTGCGTGCGCAGAATTACAGGCGTCGCATAACGTCAGGCGCGTCTTTTCAGGCACGTCTCCCGATATGCATCTTTTCAAATTCAAAAGAAGCCAAGGCCGACCGGTCTCCGACCCCCAAGCTCAAGCGCGCTCGCCGCGAGGTCGGGCACGACCGCATCAACACCAGGACGTCCAATTCACCCCTTGCACCTCGAGAGGGCTAAACTGGGGGGCAATTGTTGTGACCATTTCTATACGAGGTCGGTACCGACCTCTCTGAGGAGGGCCACAGGAGTTTATCCGATCAGTTGCCGTCGAGACGAGATCTAGGCGTCGCCGATCTCTATTGTTTTCGACCTCCTCGGTCCCAGGTTTCGAATAGTTCCATCCAATCATCGCAGTCTCCGACTTCTCTAGACGGTCGGGATCATTCTCTCAAACCCCAACCGGGCCCGAAGTCCCCACCACTAGGGGATAGGATCGCATCACCGTCATCCGACCTCACATCCGATCGCCGAGACCAGCGACATACCAATCTCCGACCTCTCAGGTTAAGAAAGCTTTTTTAAACACGTGATAGCATCCTACAGAATCATCCCAAATATGGCAAGGAGCCACCTCCATACGACGCGACAGAGAGAATATTTCTACCAAATAGAGAAATAACTCAAAGAATCTTCCTTTAGGGACACGTGGCAACGTCTCAGTGGCCGATTCTCTAAACACAGGTACAAACGGGCGCCCGCGCGCATCCAGGGCCTGCCACCATTTAATGCGGTTGTCCCCCTTAGAGGTCGGAAATAATCGAAACACCCCTGTACATGAAACCTATAAATAGGTCCACACTTGTACAAAAAGAACAACTATTCATCAATTCAAAAAGCTACACTAGCATTCAAGTCCAGGGAGTAAAATGTTGGGAAAATAGGGATACCCGGAATCTATTCGGGATGAACTTTAAATACGAATTTAAATACAATTATTACTAGCATGAATTAATCCTAATTAATTCAAATAATAATTCCAACAACTAATTATCATCATGCATGTTAAATTAATTTCACATATTTAACTAGGCGGAATTAAACAAGTAAATATGCGATTAACGTACCTCTTGTAGTAATGGCCTTTGGATATACGGGACACTTGTAATCTCGTTCTATCAACCCAAAGCCTTCTCAAGTATTTCCCTTTTCACCTCACTTGATCGCCGGTGGGAGACGCTTTCAAGTAATTTAATAACTAAGGAAAAAGAAAAATATCTATGCTTCTTGATTTTTCCAACACATGGAATTATGTACTTGGGGATGAAATAATCATCCCCTATTTATAACTATGAGTGGCCGAAAATTAGTGGTTATTGGGCTTTAGAGAAAATCTTTTCTTAGACTCTAAGAAATCTTGAATATATCTCATATATTCTTTTCTCCAAAATAAAATATTCCACAAAAATCTCACTCACCTTGTTATAAGGTGTAATTTTCGAAAACTATATGAAGAGATCCAAAGATTTGGATCTTCTTGAATATATGAGATATTCTTGTATTTCAAAATACATATCTTCCATAATATCTTTCCAAGAAAATCAACAAAATCTTTTCTCTCCAAGACATGCAATTTTCGAAAAATACTAAGAAAAATCAGCAAGATATTATCTTTTTATTTTAATCACCTTATCATTATTGGGCTACTTAATGGGCTACTTGAGGGGCCTTAAGGAGAATTAAGATTGGACCTCCTAATGGACTTCTGAATTTCAATATTGAGCCCCAATATAATTCAGCCCATTAATATTAATTATTACCACTAATAAATTAATATTGCACTATCCATCTTAATCCATATTACGATAATATGGGCTCCCGGTTATTATTTCCCGCGTTTAAGATTATCAAGTCCATTAATTAATTAAGCTTCTGAATAGCTCTAAATTAATTAATATATTTCACCTTGGAGTAAAGACAGCTCAACATTATTATTCGTACCGAAGAAACTAATTCTTCACTTGCAAGATTTGGTACAGTAAAACTTCTGAGCCCACCAAGGGGACTAATCACACGAGCCGTACTCGCACGCGTTTCTCCGTATTAAATCTTAGCAACCGTCGTATGATTAATATTACTGCCCAAGACACAAAGTTCGAAGTCGCAATGATTCTCACCCAACATGAATCAAAGCAGTAACTATTAAGCACACACGGTACTATTTAAGTGACGGAGATTAAGAAATCAACAACCACTGAGGTCTAATTCTTCACCTTTCAGAACAGAAGAATTTATCCTCGCTGTAGGACCTCTTCAACACATACTAAATGTGCTAGTGCAATCTCTTAGTCAAGACAGACCAATCTGAGCCTTACACATCGACCTTTCACGGCGGTTTGTTCAATTCCACCTAGGTCGTGAAAATGTACGTTTAGTTACAAGTAAACTGTTAATGTCGTCTTCCGTGATCGGGTATCACCACATTAACTACCATGTAACACGTACTATATATTGAACGGTTTGCAATAGAAATTCAACATTCAATCATAACTAAAGCAAATGCGATAAAAGAATTATTCTCATAAAACGAGTGTTTGATACACGAGTTATACAAAGTAAAAGCATACTTTCGTGTATAACTCCAACAATCTCCCACTTATACTTAAAGTCTGTTTTTAGTATACATCACGCATGTCTTAGTGTAGTAGCTCTCCGTGACATCTCATGTCAACCTACACTAACCTAATAATTCCTCCCACTTATACTTAAAGCAGATTGGCAATGGTCTTGACTCTCATTCCATTCACATGTCTCTCGAATGTATTCAGAGGCAGACCCTATGTGAATGGATTTACTAGGTTGTCCCCGATGCATATCTTTGCCACCTCTTTTCCTCCTCTCTTAACGATTTCTCGTATAAGACGGTATTCTCTTTCTATGTGTTTACTGGCCTTGTGGGCTCTCGGTTCCTTGAATTTGCAACTGCTCCGACATTGTCACAAAAGACAGTTATCTTGTCGGGCAAATTCGGAACAGCGTCCAAGTCCACTAAGAAGTACTTGAGCCAAACCGCTTCTTTCGCTGCTTCACAAGCAGCTACTTATTCTGTTTCCATGGTCGAATCTGCGATGCATTTCTGCAAACCGCTTCTCCATGTCATGGCTCCTTCTCCCATGCAAAACACATTACCCAAGGTTGACTTTCTTGAGTCTATGTCTGATTGGAAATCCGAGTCCGTGTATCCTACGGGAACTAGACTATCCGACTGGTAAATCAGCATCCGCTCCCGAGTTCTTTTCAGATACCTCAAGATGCACTTTACGGCAGTCCAATGGTCTTTCCCGGGATTACTTTGATATCTTGCTACCATGCCTACGGCAAAGCAGATATCCGGTCTCGTACACAGCATTGCATACTTAAGGCTTCCTACGGCCGAAGCGTATGGAACACCTTTCATGTCATCTATCGCCGCTTGCGTCTTAGGGCTCATTTCTTTCGATAGATAGATTCCGTGCCTAAAAGGTACAAAACCTTTCTTGGAATCTTGCATGCTGAAACGCTTCAAAACAGTGTCAATGTATGAAGCTTGCGATAAGCCCAACATCCTCTTCTTGCGATCGGCAGTGATTTTGATCCCAAGGATGTGACCGGCTTCCCCTAAGTCCTTCATATCAAATTGTTTTGACAGCCATACCTTTACGTCTGACAATACCTTTACATTGTTTCCAATGAGCAGAATATCGTCTACGTATAATACTAAGAATACCACCGCAGTTCCGTCACGCTTCTTATACACACAACTTTCGAACTCGTTTTGATCAAACCCATAAGACTTAATCACTTGATCAAAACACTGGTTCCAAGTACGCGATGCTTGCTTAAGCCCATAAATGGATCTCTTGAGCTTGCATACGAGATTCTCTTGGCCTTTTCCAATGAAACCTTTGGGCAGTTGCATATAGATCCCATCAAGACTTTCGTTAAGGAAAGTTGTCTTGACATCCATTTGCCAGATCTCGTAATCTAAGTGCGCAGCGATCGACAAGAGAATACGGATGGACTTAAGCATAGCTACAGGCCACAGGCCACAAGCATTGCTTTGAAGGTTTCAACCCTTCCGTCCGGTCCTCTTTTCCTCTTGTAAACCCACTTGCATCCAATGGGTTCTACCCCACTGGGTGACTCGACCAACTCCCACACTTGATTATGATCCATCGAACCCATCTCGGCTTCCATTGCCGTTTGCCATGACTCCGCGTCTTTGTCTTGGATTGCCTCGTCGTACGTCCATGGGTCTGATTCAACACCGGGAACCAAATCCGAAGATTCTCCTATCCCCATGAATCTCTCGGGTTGTCTAGGAACCCTCCCACTACGACGGGGTTCCGGTTGTGAAGATGTGACGTGTGGTACATCATCTTATATACTTGGTATCGTGGTTTGACCTCTCAATTCTTCTAAGGTAATTTCACTTTTAGGTTTCCGATTGTTCATATAGTCTTCCTCCAAGAATTTAAAGTGTGTACTAATCACGGTCTCTTGATCCTTGGGACTATAGAACATACACCCTTTCGTTCCCGCCGGGTATCCTATAAACAGCCTTAATTCCGAACGTGGATCCAACTTACCGGCTTCCTTGTCTAGCACGTATGCCGGACAACCCCAAATCCGCAAATGTCTTAGACTGGCCTTGCGCCCGGTCCACAATTCTATTGGGGTTTTAGGAACCGATTTGGATGGCACCAAGTTTAGAATATAAGCTGCCGTTTCCAAGGCATTACCCCAAAACGACTTGGGTAAATCCGAATAACTCATCATGGATCTGACCATCTCTAAAAGAGTCCGATTTCTTCGTTCCGCCACACCGTTCTGTTGAGGGGTTCCCGGTGCGGTTAACTGGGATACGATCCCTTCGTCCGATAGGTAGTTCAAGAATTCATCGCTGAGGTATTCGCCTCCACGATCTGATCGTAGAAACTTGATACTCTTTTCCCTATGTTTCTCGGTTTCGGCCTTAAACTCTTTAAACTTTTCAAAAGTTTCAGACTTATGCCGCATAAGGTAAATGTACCCATATCTTGAGTAATCGTCAATGAAGGTAACGAAATACTCATACCCCATTCTTGCTTTGATCGTCATTGTACCACACACATCGGTATGAACGAGTTCTAACACTTCCGTGGCTCTATTCCCCTTGGCTCCAAATGCCCTCTTGGTCATTTTACCCTATAAACAGGATTCACAAGTTGGAGACGGCTCAACTTGGAGCGATTCCAAGGATCCGTCTTTCACCAATCTCTCTATCCACTTTAGATTAAAATGACCTAGTCTAAGATGCCATAGAAGTGTTTCGTCCATCTCCGGAGAACGCTTTTTTTTATTACTCGAAATGATCGACGTGTTATTAGATTCATTATTTGAGTGGTGTGCACACTTAATCGTATAGAGATTGTTTACCAACGTTCCATGACAGATAACATCATTCTTAAAAGAAAACAGTAACAACTTTATTAAAAGTAACTGAATATCCATCAAAAACAACTTAGAAACCGAAATTAAATTCTTCCTAAAGTTTGGAACGTATAAAACATCTCTTAAAAATTAAAACTCTATCTTCAAAAGATAGGTGCACGACTCCCACTGCTTCGGCTGCCACTCTCGTAGCATCCCCAAAGTGATTGTGATCTCATTCTTGCTAAGTCGTCGGGTTAGCTGGAACCCCTGAAGAGTGAAACAAATATGATCAGTTGCCCTGGTATCCACTACCCAAACATGGGCAGCATACGCCGCAACATATGTTTCAACGACTAAAGCATGAGACTTACCTTTCTTTCCACCCTTCTTAGGCTTAGAACAGGTCGCCCTCCAATGTCCCTTCTCACCACAATTAAAGCACTTACCCTTAGCAGCTTTCTTTCCACCTCATTCTCCCTTTGCCTTGGGTTTCGCAACGGTTGGATTTGCTTGGGTCTGGCCCTTCGTCCTCTTCCTCTTCTTCCCTCCCTTGGGACCTGAAGAGGAAGACGGACCGTTTGCCACCATAGCAACGGTTTGGTGATCCATTAGAGTCTCCGCCGATACCAAAGCTTGCAAGAGCTCGGGCAAGCTATTTGCCCGGTCATTCATTTGATAGTTCAATTGAAACTGCTCAAAGCTCTTCGGCAGAGAATGGAGAACGAAATCGACCTTAGTAGGGAGGTCAAATTCCGCACCAAGTACTTCCAACTTGTTGAGATAACCCATCATCTCGATTACGTGATCCCTTACGGGCGTACCTTCCACCATTTTCAACGAAAGCATCTTTCGCATGGTGATTTGCCTAGCTGTACGGTTCTGATGTTGAAACATCGCTTCAAGATTTTGCATTATCTCAGAGGCGGTCTCCATGTGTTGGTGTTGGTGTTGCAACACATCTGACATTGAAGCCAGAATAGTACACCTAGCCATCTCATCGGAGTCAAACCAACTCTTATGCTCTTTCTTGTCCGCTTTCGTGGCATCTTCGGCAAGCTCTTGGGGCTTAGGAGTGGTAAGTACCCACTTGTGGTGTTGAGCGGTTAGGACAATATTAAGGTTACGTTTCCAATCAACATAGTTCTCACCAACAAGTTTGTTATCTTTAAGTATACTAAACAGTGGATTAAAAGGTTGCGACATGATGAACTGAGAATAAAACATACATTCATATCAATATCTAGAAAAATACGAAATTATCACATAAATTTGATCACATCAATTATATTGAAACCTTAAAACAATATAATCATGCATCAGCCAACATCTCGAAACAATTTAAATGCGCCACGAGGGGTGGTCTATACATTTAAACACATTCAAGCGGATTACAAACTTAAAAGTTACAAATCCTTAATTCAAAATTAATAGTTGGCTCCCACTTTGACCACATAGAAACTGACAGGGACTCCGAGGGGAGTAAGTTAATATCAATTTCCTATGCCTAAGTAATAATCATAATTAAATACAGGATTATTATTTCGCTTTGAGCAAGCCACTCGTGGTGAGGGTCAATACCGCCACTAGTAATAATCCACAATCATCCTTTCGGAATTTATTCATGTGAAATCCGTTCTTTTGGCCGATCTGAGGGGGAAATGTATTCCAAAAGAACTTCACAAATAAATAAATTATGGAGGTCGAATTAATCCAATTTTAATATCCGGAATAAAATTGCGATTATAAAAACATACTTAGTAATTTTCGAAAGTAAGGTTTTTCTTGGACAATCAAATTCATGCAAACACATATTAACAAATAATAATAAGTGCACGAAATAAAACATCCATCAAAACAAAATTAAACACTTTGGAGCACTCAAATCCAATTGTCACGGTTTAATTTCTTCACGTCTTGATGCGAAAAAATTGTCCTTGTTGCTTTCCGACGTTCGTCTCGACGTGCTCCCACTCGAACAGCAACACTTCTTCAAAAACAGCATTGTTTGGGGTTCGGGACGACGTTTAAAATCACACGGAAAAAAAACACGAACCGAAAAAATTCCACGGCCTGAGATACAGCGCGCGTCGGCCCACGAAGTGGGCCCGCGCGCTTCCCGGCCCGAGAAGCGCTGGAAAAACGCCCGAGGCGCGCCGAAGCGCAGCCCCGAGGCGCGGCCGAGGCGCACCCGAAGCGCTGCACGGAGGCGCGCCGAGGCGCCACCCGGAGCGCCCCGAGGCGCTGCAGCCCGCGCACGGCGTGCGCGCGGCGCCGGCCTCCATCGCGCACGGCGTGCGCCGTGCACCCCCGTGTGCCGTTTTTTTTGCCGTTCGTCCTCGTTTTCTTCACCCCTTGCATGATTTTACCTCCATACACGCGCCACGCTTGTATGCATCGTCCGGGTACGCCGTTTTTAATTCTTCGTTCTTCGTCACGATCCGGTTACAATTTATTTTTACAAAAAAAAATAAATACTAGATCTAGACTAGTCTATTACAATGATCGAATCAAAATAAAAACAACTAATCTACTCGTGGATTTTCTCACGAGAAAAACGAATTCGAACGAATCGAATTAAAAAACAAATTAATTCACACGCATGAAATTAACAACATTAAAAACCATGATAATTGGATACCTGCAAAAAAAGATCTAACAATTCTACTATCCAATTTCAATTTAATGTTCAACAATTTAAATTCCAATTTAAAATTCAGAGCCCGAAACCGTGGCTCTGATACCAGTTGTTGGGAAAATAGGGATGCCCGGAATCTATTCGGGATGAACTTTAAATACGAATTTAAATACAATTATTACTAGCATGAATTAATCCTAATTAATTCAAATAATAATTCCAACAACTAATTATCATCATGCATGTTAAATTAATTTCACATATTTAACTAGGCGGAATTAAACAAGTAAATATGCGATTAACGTACCTCTCGTAGTAATGGCCTTTGGATATACGGGACACTTGTAATCTCGTTCTATCAACCCAAAGCCTTCTCAAGTATTTCCCTTTTCACCTCACTTGATCGCCAGTGGGAGACGCTTTCAAGTAATTTAATAACTAAGGAAAAAGAAAAATATCTATGCTTCTTGATTTTTCCAACACATGGAATTATGTACTTGGGGATGAAATAATCATCCCCTATTTATAACTATGAGTGGCCGAAAATTAGTGGTTATTGGGCTTTAGAGAAAATCTTTTCTTAGACTCTAAGAAATCTTGAATATATCTCATATATTCTTTTCTCCAAAATAAAATATTCCACAAAAATCTCACTCACCTTGTTATAAGGTGTAATTTTCGAAAACTATATGAAGAGATCCAAAGATTTGGATCTTCTTGAATATATGAGATATTCTTGTATTTCAAAATACATATCTTCCATAATATCTTTCCAAGAAAATCAACAAAATCTTTTCTCTCCAAGACATGCAATTTTCGAAAAATACTAAGAAAAATCAGCAAGATATTATCTTTTTATTTTAATCACCTTATCATTATTGGGCTACTTAATGGGCTACTTGAGGGGCCTTAAGGAGAATTAAGATTGGACCTCCTAATGGACTTCTGAATTTCAATATTGAGCCCCAATATAATTCAGCCCATTAATATTAATTATTACCACTAATAAATTAATATTGCACTATCCATCTTAATCCATATTACGATAATATGGGCTCCCGGTTATTATTTCCCGCGTTTAAGATTATCAAGTCCATTAATTAATTAAGCTTCTGAATAGCTCTAAATTAATTAATATATTTCACCTTGGAGTAAAGACAGCTCAACATTATTATTCGTACCGAAGAAACTAATTCTTCACTTGCAAGATTTGGTACAATAAAACTTCTGAGCCCACCAAGGGGACTAATCACACGAGCCGTACTCGCACGCGTTTCTCCGTATTAAATCTTAGCAACCGTCGTATGATTAATATTACTGCCCAAGACACAAAGTTCGAAGTCGCAATGATTCTCACCCAACATGAATCAAAGCAGTAACTATTAAGCACACACGGTCCTATTTAAGTGACGGAGATTAAGAAATCAACAACCACTGAGGTCTAATTCTTCACCTTTCAGAACAGAAGAATTTATCCTCGCTGTAGGACCTCTTCAACACATACTAAATGTGCTAGTGCAATCTCTTAGTCAAGACAGACCAATCTGAGCCTTACACATCGACCTTTCACGGCGGTTTGTTCAATTCCACCTAGGTCGTGAAAATGTACGTTTAGTTACAAGTAAACTGTTAATGTCGTCTTCCGTGATCGGGTATCACCACATTAACTACCATGTAACACGTACTATATATTGAACGGTTTGCAATAGAAATTCAACATTCAATCATAACTAAAGCAAATGCGATAAAAGAATTATTCTCATAAAATGAGTGTTTGATACACGAGTTATACAAAGTAAAAGCATACTTTCGCGTATAACTCCAACATAAAAATCCCTGGCAATTCTTGGTGTTCTTGCATTCATATCTCCATACTCCAACTTCATTTATTACTTGCATTAATGGAGTCCTCAATCTCCCCATTTCTTTGATGTTTTTATCTAAGTCCATTTAATAGCCATTAAATCCCAGCATATTTTTAGATAAACAACATTCCCGTAGCTTCGAATGGACATACTTAACCTGCGTGTTGGAATTGAAAAAACAGTTTCTAATAAGTTTTATATTGTAAGCATTTTTAAATTAGATTTCACACAACAAAATGTAATTTAATCACTAACCACAGTGTACGATTCTGTTAGATGTGGATCCGCACCCCCTCCTGTTCTTGGCGAAATTGAATTAAAGAATTTTCACTCTCCTTTATGCATGTCCAGTTTCAGCATTGTCCAGTGGTCTCCCACCCCCCATTACGACTGTTTGAAATACCAGCAAGCATAGGGAATAGAATATTTTCCGTGGTCATGCATTCCATCAGACGTGTGTCAATCATACTCTCTAGCGCATCATACTCTCCACCATCAATCAATCCCTATATTTTTACACACACACAAAATTGGCAATACTAAAATAATTTGTATATGTGATGTATAACATACATATAAAGTAAGCATATTAAAAATTTTACCCAGCATTTAGAAGTGAATACTATCTTCTTATTAGTTGCAGCATGGATCTCTACAAATTTAGAAATCATAACATCTGCCTATGCGTCAATAACCTGTCATTTTGGAAGAAATAATGGATTACTCTCCGTATAGCCTATCATCATCTATGTTCAAATTGTTTTCACTTACCCCGTCTGACAGTGGTCCATTATGTAACAATGCAATTAAATCTTGAACTCGAACGTCAGCCATCAATTGCTCACCTTTCCAGACCACATACCTACAATTACAAAAATAGAATTTAATGCGACTTTGTGTTTACAAATGAAATGAAAACACATAAATGAAACAGAAAAAAATGGAAAATACCCTTCTCCCTTAGTGTGTAAAAGTTCATCGATCCGACTCTTATCCTGTGCAACCATTGTCTTTACTGCTATGGAGTTTCGATCCCACTTGAACTTAATTTTCTTTTTTGTACCTCCCAAATTCCCCTTTTCCTCTAAACTATCCTCACTATCCACATATTCAAACCAAATGCACAAGCTCCTTGGTGTTAGGCTGTGGAGTAACTATGATAGCTTTTCTATCATCATTTACAGTTCTTCCTTTCACACATTTTGCTAGAGAACTGGGTTCTGGATAACACACAACCTTCTTAGATTTCAAACATGGTATTTTTTTTGTAGCCTAGTTTTGATCATCATCACACGGTGCCTCATTGCTAGCATTTGTGCTTACATTTGAAGGCTGATTCCCTCTGTCGTACTCCACAATGGCATTAAATTATTTTTGTCGAACACTATCTTTAGTCTTCTCAACCTCCTTACTATACTCGCCACTGTGGGTACAATCATTACCCTTACCATCACATACCACATCTGCTTCCTTTCCACCAATATCTACATAAGAATCTATCCCCATGCTCTTCCCTCCAACTTGGTCCATGTCCTCGTGATGAATGCACTCTCCCGCCTGCTGTGAATCATACTGCGTCATAATCAAACTCAAGGAGGCAGGAATCTCTCTAACACTAGCCACTCCCTCTTGATTTGGAATTACTTCTTCACTCAAGCAAAAAATTTCGGCACTGCCTAAAATACTTTCCATTTGACCATATATGTTGTCTATTTTTAAACCACTAACACCAACACAATCAATTGGACCATCGCAATCTCCATCTTTCTCAAATGATAGCTTCAACTACCCTACCGCACTCTTTATAGTTTTGTCCGCAATCTCTTGCCCAGTCTCAAATTGAGTCATATTAAGACTGAAGAATGGCATGTTATCCAATGAATCCACCCCAGTTTTTAATGATCCTGTTGGGCCATTATTTCCCATAAGTGGTGGAGTTGATCCCCTGTCACTAAGTTGAGCAAGATGAACGACATCAGTGGCAACATGTTTGGCACTGTTCCATCACTCAATGGGTTTGTATTGTCCACCACGGGCTCTTTAGTGGATTGCTCAACAAATTCATCATCACTGGTAACAAAATCTTCCAATTCTTCATCACTGAGGTCAGTATATTCTCGGCTTTCATTTTCATGTAACCTCTGCAACGATAGTATCTTCTCCCTCTGTAAATCAGAGGATCGCAGTAGGTTTCTATTAACCTGGAAAATTACAATTACATTATAGAGTATTAGTATAAAATAATATGTTCGACCATAAAGATATATACTAAGAATATGACATACATTTCCCAGTTTTGAAAGCCGCACACGATTGATATAATGATTTAGATCTCTAAGGTCCTATTCCAAGAATCGTGGGAATAAACCTTCCTCCTTCCTATCAACCAGTCCCGTTTGCTCACAAAACTAATATTGAAGCACAATAATAAAAAAGGTTTTATAATCAACTATTATAATTATTTATATAACACAAAAGTACTATACATGATGAATTATTTTCAACTGTAACAGAAATTACCGGTATGAGCATCACACATCCTCCAAACTTTAAATTTGAACTACCCTTGATCTGTAACTTCAGAAAATCCACTATGTACGCACTCCAATCATAACGGCACATTCTTTCAAAATCCTCTAAACATTCCGTCACACGAGGACCAACAAAGCAATTCTGGTTGGTCGAAAGAAGTATAGCTAACAGATAACACTGCACCAGTCTTGCAACATCCCTATAACTCTCATCATTAGTAAGTAATATTGTGGATTTAATCTTCTCCAAAATTGGTCTCTTATAAAGCACAAACTGTCTCCGTTTGTTGGCAAGCTCATTGCTAAAACATCTTTTCACTTAGTTTGGTATTGCATACTCGGGTGACTTCAGATTTATTAGCTCTCTCCCACCACTTATTCCAAAAATAAGTTGTGCGTCACTACTCAACAACGAAACCTTAATACCACCAATGACAAAGGAGGGTGACTCGAAGTTAAACTGCCGGACAATTTTCATAATGTCTTCTTCATACTTTCGACATCTAACTAATAACCAACCACGGTCCCTTGTGTATACTGTCTCAATAAACAGCCAAATGGAAGTCATCTTTGTTGGGATATATTTTAGTTTTGATGATTTTCCAAAACAACAAGTAATAGGTTTGAAAGCAGTCAGGATTGTATCTTCAGTTTCAGGTCAGGCTAGGTTATGTCACAGTAGAATAGGTTGTCAGTTGAGAAGAACTCAGTTGAGGGAACACTCAGTTGAGGGGGAACTCAGCGAGGGGGAACTCAGCAACACAGCCTGAGTAAATCAAGTTGACATCAAGAAGAACAGACTGAAGCCAAGTCAGAGAATTGAACCGAAAGAGAAGCCTGAAGGATGTCCCACTGAGTGTAAACTAGGCTGATCTTAGCTAAGTCAGGTGGACCACTCAGTGAAGAGCATGATCAGGAGGATCAGTGCTGCACCAAGTAGGCCCTGAAGGAGTCATGCTACTGTGGTCAGGGAAGTTTGTCATTCAGCCTTATGACAAACTTCTTGGAATGATCTTCAAAGAGTCTCTGAAGGACAACTACACTGAAGACGATTCAGTCCACTGAAGATCATCAGTCAATGAAGGAGGAAGCTACCTAAAGTCAGTGGATCTTGGTCAACCCACTGAGTCAAAGATCTGTTGGATGCAGTCCACGTGGACCAATCAGCACGAGGCAGCAACTCTGACACTGACAAGGCCGCATTCCAAGAAAAGTGGTTGAAACCATTAATTGTGTGGATTCAAATGTAATTTTCCTCCAACGGTTACATTTGAATCCACACTATAAATACAAGCTCATAGCTGCGTATTCAAGCGTGTGTGAAGAAAGAAAAATCAACACCTACAAGCTATAAGAGTGTGTGAGTTGTTAGGGAGTCATAAGGAAGTGTTGCTCACACCCACGACACTGACCTTTAGGGTTATCACTTATATTCATTGAGTGTCAAGCTTGTAACTCATAGCTTAGAGAGGTTTTCCTAATCTTAGCTTTAGGCTAACACATTGTAAAGGAAAACCTCACATAGTTGGAGAAACCAAACTGAAACCAAAACCCTCGAGTTAGGTTTGTTAGTGGAAGTTAGTTAGTGAGGAGAGGCAGCCCAGGGAGTGGCGTGAGTCCAGTTGTCAGTGCACGTTGGCACGCTAAAAACAAGAATCCCAGTTAGTGGATTTCCTGTTAAATCAGGTCGTGGATGTAAGAGCTTGAGTCTCAGAACCACGTTAAACTGAGCGTACTTATCTTTTAAAGTATTTACTAAAGTGTTGTGAAAATCTGCTCACTGAGAGCATTGTTAAAAGAAAACTTTGGTTAAATATTCAGGTCAGGGAGAGTTCCTCTCACTGACCAGTTCAGGCAACGCACTCGAGAGTTCAGTATCTCGAGTCACTGCCTTGCTTAGAGCATGAGCCTCCAAGCCTCACACTGACTTGGTAGCTCAGCCTCTAAGCAGAGCAGTGACTTGAAGTGTAACCTCTCGAGTCACTGTGTTGCTAAGAGCATGAGTCTTCAAGTCATCTCACTGACTTGGTAGCTCAGCCTCTTAGCAATGCAGTGACTTGAGAACTTTCCACTCTTGCTGAACTCAGTGAGGAAAGGTTTAAAAAAAATTTGCTCCTGAATTCCCATTTTAGTATTTGAAAACGGGACCATCAATCTTCAAGGTTGTAATATGTCTTTCACTAAGTTCCAAAGTGTCCAGTTCCTTAATTGTTGTTCGTAGATTACACCGGTAATATGTTTTTTCATCATCCAGCCCAACTACATATAAGGATCAATTAAATACAACAAATAGAATTTTATCCTGAAATCAAACTAAAAAATTATGCATCCAGAATAGATAAAAATATTGTATGAAAAATTATCTCACCAAAACAGTTCATCGTACGTACAACATCGTTATTTGGTATCTTTGATCATCATTTGTAATTTTTCTTGCAGAATTATCATTTACCAAGTTCTCTTTTCCTTTGGTCTTCCGTGTGTTTCTTCATGCTTCAATATCGGCACAAAACAAAAAATATATAAACATATTATCCCATCTATAAATTAAATGTGTTGTATCTAATTATCAATAACATACCCTTCTTCGGGTACTTTCACCTTCTCTTTCCCCTTCTGTTTTGGCCTTTCTGGAATCTCACTATCTATATTGTCCAATCAACATTCAAATTATGTCATATACATCTTATATAACTTGACAAAAATTCAGATCATACCATCTGTTTCTGTTTCTGTTTCACTCCTTCTTCTTTTTCCTTTCCCTTTGTGCATATTTCTTTCATTCTTCTTACTCCTAGTCCCTAAACAATCATTACACAGAATTGAACTTTTGATAAATTTTGCATTTGTACACTATAGACAGTCTTATCTTTAAACATATGTTACTTACCAACATAATCTGAACTATTAGCATAATCATGTTTTGTCAACCTTTTAGCTTTACTTATCTTATTACGGCCCCGCACCCTGCCTGCATTTAAATAGTTGCACATTACTTCAACTTTATTTAAATTGTTCATTATAATAGTTAAAAAGCCTATAAATCAAACATTACACATACCATCACTTTCCATTCCTCTCTCACACCTTCTTTCCCCTCTTTTATGAGGAATTCTTGACCTTCCAGCCTTGCCACGATCATCTTCTATATGATTTTCAAAAAAAAAATTATGTATTTGTAAAGTACCCAACCAAAGAGAGTCAGAACACTTTCAAACTACCTGATTCAGAAGTTGAGTACACATATTTCAAATCATTCCCTCCTAAGTAAAAAAATATAGAAAAAATATTAGAATTTATATATGACAAATTACGAAACAAATAGAAAATATAATGTGGAGTAAGATAGTTACTTTTGTGATTTGCATGACGTTCTCTAAATCTTCTCTTTGAGCTAGGGGACCCTTTTAATATTAAACGTAAATAGAAATAAACACACTCGTAAAAGTAGTTTGAAAATAAAAAATAATTAATCAGACTACACACTATACACTACCTCTCACGCCCAATATTACTTTGCGAGAATCAACACATCTCCTTGTTCTTGGACTTCTACTATAATCATCATCCTCATTGTCACTTGTAGTCTCTGAACGACATTTTCGCATCATGATATCTAATAAACTACCAAAAACATGATTTCATATCATTTTGAGGTTAAAATACACAAATGTAAGCAAGCATGTTGGGACAATGTCAGTTTTGATTAGATCTCAAAGCCCCTGAAAAGATAATTTGCCTTCGTGGTCAGGCTAGTCTTGGTTAGATTTGTACTTAGTCGTTTTACACTTCACAGGAACTCAATGAGAGGAGTACTCATTGATGACAATCAAGACTGAAGCCTGAAGACACTAGAGCACCATCCTGAACTTACGACAGTCTCTATAAGCTGGCTGAGTAAGGGTCAGTGATGAAGAGTATGACCCTGAGGTCATTACTAACTCAGTCCTGTAGGGAACATGATGTCACTGGGTAATGGGAAAAGACTTGGAGTAGGGCTAAGCAATGCAAAAGGAATGTCAGCGTCAGGACAAGACCGTTGTGCTTGAGACAAAAAGAACTTAATAAGACAAGCCTGAAGCATATGAATGAGTTCTGACATTCTCACCAACCTAATAACGTGGACCAATCCAGGAAGGACACGCACGTACGGACCTGACATGAAAACTGAGTTCAGACTGCACTTCTCAACGGGCAAGTATTAAATGGAGCATTAAATGCACTACCAAATCCATGCAAGGACGACTGCTGCATGGGAGATGTATCCGTTGTACAAACCCTACGTAGATGACCTAGAAGGTTATCTCTTCCAACAGATATTTTTCAAAGTCACCTATAGATACAGAAGGCCTTGAACCCATTCAAGGTTACGGGAAATTTAAATTTCCAAGCCAGAAATTACTCAAACTATCAAAGCGTTCAAAAGCATCAGCGTTCAAAGAAGCGCTCGAAAATAATAAATTTCCCAAGTGTTTCTTAGCAAAGAGAGTTATTTTGTATTCCACTGAGCGTTCATTGTAATATCTTAAGCTTAGAAGTGATTATCCATCCTTAGCATAGCTTAGCCTTGTAAGGATAATCACAACTCTAGTTGAAAACCAAAACTGAAACCAAAACCCTCTAGTCAGGTTTGTTGGTTGAGGTTGTTAGTGAGTTAGAAGGAGGAAGTAAGGGTCAGTGAGTGTAGCTGATTTTGGTGCACCTTGGCACGTTAAAAATAAGTCAATCCATAGTGGATTCTCCTGTTAAATCAGGATCGTGGACGTAGGAGCTTGAGCCTCTGAACCACGTTACTTCCTTGTGTTCTTATTGCTTTGATTATTGCTCTTAACTGTTCATTCATTAAGTCATTCATTGCATTGTTTATCAGGCTTGAATCAATCAGTCTGATCATTAATCTGAGCACTGCCCTTCTAATCACTACGTCAGAAAAGAGTAATCAAGTTTTCAGAAAGCAAATTTTAAACAAGACTATAAACTTTCAGGGCTCACGCATTCCGCACTGAACTCAAGTTGATAGCTAGCCAACTGACCAGCATTCATTTGCAGTTAGTAGGTGTGTTATCAACCCTGAGTTCTTCACCACTCTGAGAAAGGGGACTCAGTCTGTCGAAAGAAAAGAAAAACTTGTATACGTGTATTCCCCCCCCCCCCCCCCCTCATACACGTATCTCTCAGTCTTGTACTGGGACCAAAAAAGCATTCAGATAAAAATGTAGTATATTAAAAAATCTAACCTACACTTAATTCTTTACTAAAATAAAAAATTTGAAACACAAGAAAATTCATTACGAAAATTAAAATCGCTAATCTTACAAGCACTCATCAAGCATTGAAGTTCTATATTGTTTAGTTTAGCAAAAAAATTAAAAAAAAATTCAGTTTTTATCGGCAAAAAATTAAATAAATACATCTCGGGAATTAAAAAAACCCAACAAATACTTATAGTAAGAAATTAATTGCTTCGACTAACCTTCATAAATTTATAATTAGTATGGAGCTTTGAAAATATTTGGAAGAAATACACCAAATTCTTGTCGTTACAATGCTCTAGAGAGTTTTTTAATTTTTTGGGTAGATTTTTTGAAATGAAAATGATTGATTGAATTGTTAAAAACATTTAACTCTTCTTGGGAATACACACATGCAGGTAGAAGGCTATGAAAATAGATTGTATAAATATCAACGTTGATGTCAAATCGATGCAGGTGGGATAAACTTTTCAGTTTTTTCTATCTTTTCCCGGTTGTATGAAAATGAGTTTTTAGATAGTAAGTGGGGACCACTAAATGTACTAAAACGTTCCATGGGATATCTACTGTACCATTTTGCATTTAAGTTTTTAGGATTGTACCATATATTAATTACCCCATTTGTAAATAACACGTAAATCAAATAAATATGTTTAACAATTAATTATTTGTAGGTAAGATATTGCTAAAATTAGAAATACCAACAAGCTCCAGGCTCTCGGTCAATTTCTAAGGCCATTTCAAAATTATTTCGCCCAAAGTATTATTTAATCAAATTAACAAAATTTTGGTCCAACCAAAATATGCCTTTATTAAAAAAAAGGGAAAATAGAGTTTTTTGTCCTCTAAGTTTGGTCAACTTTGTTTTTCGTCCCCTAACTTTTGACTTTATTTTTTAGTCCGATAACTTTCAAAAAATTAACGTTTTCGTCCTAAAACATAAGTTATCAGACTAAAATGTTAATTTTAGGACTAAAAAATTATCGGTTTTAGGACGAAAATGTTAATTTTTTAAAAGTTATCGGACTAAAAAATAAAGTCAAAAGTTAGAGGACGAAAAACAAAATTGACCAAACTTAAAGGACAAAAAAACCAATTTTCCCTAAAAAAAATTAGAATTCTAGTATTTGGTCCAACCAAACAGGACTTAATTGTCAGTTTTTTTTTTTCCAGAAATATTTGGTCCAACCAAGTAGATCTTCATTTAATTTTCAGAATTTTAAAATTCATTTAGCCCAAACAAGATCTTACTTCAATTTTCAGAACTTAAAATATTAGGTCTAACATCCCTCTATTTACTTTCATAATTTACAAACTGAATTCAAGGGCTAATTCGCTATTTATCGAAAGATCTAAAATTGCAAAAGGACTCAAAAGTCATACTGCAATTTCCAAGCTCTTCATAAATTGTTCATACACCCTTATACAATTTCGAATTCTGTAAATCAAGTTTAGGCAAACTAAATGCTGAAATTAACTTAGAATCATAGGCTACTACTTTTAGCCCAAATTTCAGTCGCCCTTTATCACGGCGAGAGCCCGCGGCCCTATTTGCCAATGAGGAAGACGATCTAATCGCCCATCACTCCGAAACTGGCACGGTGAGGTGACCTCGATCTGGAGCGCTGCCGTCTGGTCTGAATGAGTCCTCGCCCAACTTCTAGCAATGGAGAAGCCACGACCATCTATTCTACCCGGTTATGGCCACGCAACGACCGACGAGTAATCAAAACAGTGGTTCCAAGCTACTAACAGGAGGTCCGGTCAAGTCTTGCAATTGCACGCAGCACATCAATACTCAGGATTTGAGGTGCTATCGTGCTCACAATCGCCGGAGACGTGGCTGCCAATCTCTGTCTTTCTACGCAGTCGTCTTGTTTGCCCCGCGAACCAATTAGAGACGGTGATGCGATCAAGGGCGAATAGGTGTCGCCGGCCGTCGATCCGTTGGATTGGAAAAGACTCGCCCAGCGAGTCTCTCCTTACCGGTGGGGTAGTTCCCTTGCTTCTGCTTCTGGCGGCTGTAACAAATCATTCTCATGGTGGAGGCGTATTAAGTACGCTTCGATCATGAATTCACGATTAGTTCCAGAATTGCCGCCGCCTCTCGATTTTGGTCGAAGGCGTGAATGTGAGTTCTAAAACAGGAAATCTCCAAGTCAAACCCTTTTTTCAATTAAATCAAATTTTAATAAAGGAAATCAAAATTTTAATTGATCCACAAGCAGATTTTATTATAAGCAAACCTCTTACTTTTGACGGTCAATAATTGTAAAAACCATAAACAAAAATATTAGATTTCAAAAATCAGATTTTCTAATAATTCAGTTCAGCGACACCTAGTGCGTGAATTAAAAGCTGTCTTTTAGGGATAATAAATCAAACTATCTGATTTGAAAAGCCATAAATAGGATTGGGCAAAATAAATTGAAAAAGATACATATTTTAATTTACGGATAAATCATAAATATTCATACAACCATTAATTGAGTCTGAGCTCTGATACCACTATTGAAATTTGTTGGGACGAACACCATGTTCGACGCAGTGGAAGTTATAGATTCACCAACAATGAATCGAATACATGGTTGTATAACATAAATATAAAAGAATGAATAAACAATATAAATCCTTACAGTGCTTCGAAGACATAATCCTCAACTACGGTATCCACGCAATTCAGGTTCACATATTTGCCAGCGATGAATCTCGAGATGAATTTACTAGAAAAATTCAACTAGAGATTATGAAGTTATCGAACTCATAGAAGTCATTAATTAATGAATCCCGACGGTCCTATCTATGTAAAATTCTATAATAATATTCCATATATTATTCTGAGATTCCTATTTAATTAAATATAATTTAATTAAATAGTAATAATAATTAATTCCATATTAATATATTATTAATTCTCCATAAATTAAATATTAAATCCAATTTAATACTTAATCAACCAACTTTAATCTGTGAAGTGAATTACTTGTTGTGTGACTCATATGTCCTCATATGTCGAACGATTAGTCAAACTAACGGTCTTAATTGAACCCTAGACAATAAATCAGACATTCTCAATATATGAGATACGTTGCGAGGAAATGTGCAACTACCTGTAGTTAAATGTGGGCTATTGTGATAATGTCCTTTCATTCGCGAATACTCGATTAAGTCTTGAACATGATGAAGTGTTTATTCAAATAACTTAATCATATTATCTCTAATCACTAATTGATCACTCGTGTCACACTTGGTCACAAAGTCCAAGTTGACGTGCATTGGACGATGACTTGGATCCAATTATGATGAGAAGACGAGTATTCTCTCTAAATCCACATTGAGAAATGAATCATATTCTTAGCTCAACTATCACGCACATGCATTTCGTGATGAACCCAATCCAAGCCATATTTACTCATGGAAGGGTGCAAGCGTCGGTCATGGTCAAAGTTCAGCACTTCACACATGTCGTGCGTATTGACCTCAAATCAAAGGAATATTACATCGCTCCCACTAACTGAGACACCCGTAGACACGTAAAGTGGAATTACATCAAACGGTATCTCGGATAGGTATAATTGTTAGGATATAGATTAGATGTTTTGAAGATGTTAAAACAAGAACTTATAATAGGACTAGCTGAACCTGTTAGTCAGCTACAGATTAGTCTAGGTCTAGAATAGGTCTTTGGTTAAGGGGGAAGAAATCTGTGCAGACCAGATGAGGTGACCAGAGAAGGTACCAGATGAGGTACCAGATGAAGTGACCAGATGAGATGTCCAGAGCAGAAGAGTCACCAGAGCAGAAGAGTCACCAGAGCAGATGAGGTCCAGAGGAGTCCGGCCAGAGGAGTCTGACCAGAGGAGTCTGACCAGAGGAGCCTGACCAGAGGAGTCTGACCAGAGGAGTCTGCCAGAAGACCTCTCCCAGATGAGGACCAGAGCTGAAGTGTTACCTGCCAGATGAGACCAGACCAGAAGACCCCAGACCAGACGAGTCCAGACCAGATGAGGAAGACAGATTAGTTCACCATACCAGAAGCTTCATAGTAATCTGGAGACAAGGAGATTTTGGAGATCATTGATGGAGAAGAAGGCAATCTGGAGAGTCAACTGATAGAGGATCTGATTGATTGCTTGATTGAAAGTCAACTAATCAATCATATAATCAATCTTTGATTGATTATATTCCTCCAATTATGGTTGTTTGAATTTCTAGCTTCCAACGGCTAGTTTATTCCACAACTATAAATAGGAGTGCTTGGATTAGTTCAACATAGAAGAGTCGCGAGAGAACACACCAAGAACACACGAACTCTTCCAATCACTCACCTTTGTCCTTTCTAGTTTATATACACTCTATTAGGAGTTTAGTTGGTTTATTACTCAACTTGTTCATCTTATTAGATAAGGTTGGTGTAAGCTGTAAAGAAGGAGCTGGTACTTCCGAAATTCCAGTAGTAAGTAAGTTGGTTGGAGAGTGAGAAAGACCCCTTTGGAGAAAGGGAGGGTGGACGTAGGACCTGTTGTCCGAACCACTATAAATTCCGGTGTCATTTACTTTTCTGCACTTTAGATTTCTGCATTTCAATTCTAGCACTTTCTTTAAAATTGGGTTTTCATTAAAAATAAACTCAAAACGCTTTCCGCTGGATAACCTTTTTGGGACCAACAAGTGGTATCAGAGCAGTGTGTCCTACAGACCACTGTTTTGAAATTATTTTGGTGGTCACCAGGGCAGATCCATTTTTTTGAAAACCCAAATATTTGTTGTGCTAACAATATTTGCAGAAATGGGCTCAAAGAGATGCAGTAGAAGAGACACCAGGAGGTACTCCAAAAGAAGCTTAGCAGATGAGGAGGAAGAGGTATCCACTTCTGGTTCATCATCCAATTATGGACCAGACGAAGAGATATGTCTTGTGACAGATGAGGTATGCAATCGAACTCCCTCTTCTTCTTCTCATTCTTCTTTTTCTGGACAATCAGAGGAGTCTGATATGCAGAAGATGCTATTAGATCTCCAAACTTCTATACAACTTTGTCAAAAGTTGGAAGATGAGAACACAAAGTTGAAAGCAGAAAATCAGAAGCTTTCACAATGTCTAGGCAACTCAGCTGATCTACCAGCTGAACAAAATCATACACTGGAAGAAGAGTCTTCTGACTTGGCAACCAGGTGTACTGAACAAGTTAAGCTGATAGAAAGGTTGGTTGTTGAAAACATTGAGAAAGACAATGAATATAATCTGCTCAAAGCTAAGTTTGATGAACTCTTCCATCAAAACAAAATTGTAAAAGATAGTGAGGACAAGCTCAAGATGAGATTGGAGCAGCTGACTACAGCAAATAATGTTGTGTCACACATAGCTGCCTCATCTCAAAGAGAGCATGATAAAACAGGCCTTGGTTATACCAAACCTGAATCCTCACATGTTCAGAAAGAAGAACGGACTAGTAATTTTATTGATAAGGGTAAAAGGCCAGCTGACCAGGCAACTCAGCCTAATGGGCAGATGAGTCATAAAACTCAAAAACCCAAAAGGCAGAGGAGGAATTTTAATAAGGGTTATACCCAGAATAAAAGACCTCAGCCAGGCCAGCAGAGTAGAAGACAATCTGGATCTTCTCAAAAGAGGCAGAACCAGATGACTCCTACTCACCTGCAGAGGACTTTCAAGTCATCTGCCAGACCAGCTGGAACCTTTGATGGTTCTAGTAAAACTTATCCTTATCAAAAGAATTTCAAGTCTGTTGCTTTAAGACAAGTTACTTCTTCTACTGGACAAGCTCATAAGAGAAGAAGAGCCTCTAGAAGAAATAACCATGTCAAAGCTTCTTATGTTCAGTGTGTTTTTGTTGATATGTATGGAAGAAAGATAAGATCACCTGATCCAAAAAGGGATGATCTATTCTTGTGGCTTCCTAAATATTGTGCTAACCCCCCTGGACCCAATAGGGTACCAAAAAGTTGATTGCCTACAGATACACAAGAAGACCAGCTGATGTTTTGCCCCAATATCAGCTGAGCATACTTTCAGGGGGAAGATCAGTTGACCCAGCCTGCTAGATTCTCTATTCTCTTATTTCAAATTTTTCTTGTCTTGTTTTATTTAAGTTCTTCTAGTTTTAACATCATCAAAAAGGGGGAAATTGTTAGGATATAGATTAGATGTTTTGAAGATGTTAAAACAAGAACTTATAATAGGACTAGCTGAACCTGTTAGTCAGCTACAGATTAGGCTAGGTCTAGAATAGGTCTTTGGTTAAGGGGGAAGAAATCTGTGCAGACCAGATGAGGTGACCAGAGAAGGTACCAGATGAGGTACCAGATGAAGTGACCAGATGAGATGTCCAGAGCAGAAGAGTCACCAGAGCAGATGAGGTCCAGAGGAGTCCGGCCAGAGGAGTCTGCCAGAGGAGTCTGACCAGAGGAGCCTGACCAGAGGAGTCTGCCAGAAGACCTCTCCCAGATGAGGACCAGAGTTGAAGTGTTACCTGCCAGATGAGACCAGACCAGAAGACCCCAGACCAGACGAGTCCAGACCAGATGAGGAAGACAGATTAGTTCACCATACCAGAAGCTTCATAGTAATTTGGAGACAAGGAGATTTTGGAGATCATTGATGGAGAAGAAGGCAATCTGGAGAGTCAACTGATAGAGGATCTGATTGATTGCTTGATTGAAAGTCAATTAATCAATCATATAATCAATCTTTGATTGATTATATTCCTCCAATTATGGTTGTTTGAATTTCTAGCTTCCAACGGCTAGTTTATTCCACAACTATAAATAGGAGTGCTTGGATTAGTTCAACATAGAAGAGTCGCGAGAGAACACACCAAGAACACACGAACTCTTCCAATCACTCACCTTTGTCCTTTCTAGTTTATATACACTCTATTAGGAGTTTAGTTGGTTTATTACTCAACTTGTTCATCTTGTTAGATAAGGTTGGTGTAAGCTGTAAAGAAGGAGCTGGTACTTCCGAAATTCCAGTAGTAAGTAAGTTGGTTGGAGAGTGAGAAAGACCCCTTTGGAGAAAGGGAGAGTGGACGTAGGACCTGTTGTCCGAACCACTATAAATTCCGGTGTCATTTACTTTTCTGCACTTTAGATTTCTGCATTTCAATTCTAGCACTTTCTTTAAAATTGGGTTTTCATTAAAAATAAACTCAAAACGCTTTTCGCTGGATAACCTTTTTGGGACCAACAAACAATACCCTCTAATGTATATGTGCATCCATCATGAGTTACCTAGTATCTCGTAGTAAGTGAGATCTTACTACACTCTCTAAGAGTATGATGCAGATCGCACATCAATCTCAATTGCATCATCAATATCTCATTCTTAATGATCCTTGAATGAGGTTATTTGAGAATCATGCTTCAGTCATCTGAGTTCTCACAATCTCAGTGACAACAATGACTCATGGGAATACAAGAAAGAATAAATGCAAACAACCAAACATAATATTCAAACAAGTGTTTTGTCATACATTCAATATTAAATGAACAATAATATTAAAACAAAACTGAATATTATTTTGGTATTATATCCTCATAGTAGGATTGTCTCTAGGACAATAACACTAATACTATTTTCACTCTATACTTTGTCATATACTTTTGAACTTTGGTTTTTAATTTATCATGTACATGATTGATTTTCTTGAACCTCATGAATATCAAACTACAAGAAAACAATTTTAAATTATTTAAATTTAAAAAATAATAATTTTCCTTCGTTCCAGCTTGAACAAGCTAAAAATCATCAATATTTAATAAGATAATAAAATAATAGTATTTTTTTTTTTTTTTGGAGAAACCTATAATATATAGGCCCCATTAATTTTGTAGATTAATAAATCTTCAAATATTAGAAATATAATTAGTGTGTAGTACATAAAAGCTAAAAGTATTCTTCTACACTACATGAGTCATTCTCCACTACATTGACTTAATTGTTAAATGGCTAATGTAACCCTATCATTCTTCTTCCACAACTAAATTCATCCATGTTCGATGTCCCATCAATTGTCTTTTTTACCATTTTGATTTCAAATTTTAAATTCAATTGGTCATGAAAACCCTTCTTCTCCCCCCAATCTTTTTATGCTTTATCTCCGTACTCTGAGAATTCCTTTTTCTTTGCTTTCAAATCCAGTAACCCCCATTTCAAAATCCGAAAGTTGAAAAAACAAAGGCGACTTCATGAAGTTTCCGCCACAGCACCATCGCCAGAGGATCGGACTGCAAGGCCGATGAGGAATCAGCGCCGCCGCCTACACTAGTGGAGGTTTCCGTCTGGGGCTCCCACTTCTCAAATACAGTGCGGTCCGATTTTTCTGGGAATGAGAGAGAAACATATCGAGATCGAGAAAATGTCTGCCACCTACAGATCGATATTGAGATCGGGACCCGACCTGCAAGGGTGGGGAGGAATCAGCGCTGTCATCTACACCGGAGGAGATTTTCTTCTGGAGGTCCCCTTTTGGGTGACGAGAGGAGCGATGTAAGTCTTCTAAAATAATTTTGTGTTGACGCACACAATCTGTTCGAAGAAAACACAAAGGAAACTCTCATCCATTATACCTTCTGTATCTAAATAAAATATTTTGTTCCCTATCAAATTTTTTATATACAAATCTCCTAATTTGGTAAACAAATTGAAGAAACTTTTGTTCCACAAGCTGGATGAGGGAAAACTGCTACAGATTGAGTTGTTCCTCTGCAATAATATCTATTGTTGTTTTAGAAATTGTGGTATAATATGAAGGCTTATTTTATATATATATTTTTACACAGGTCTCACTGTAAATATTTTTTTTCTTGAAATTGTTGAAGTTTAATTTTTCTAGATTTACTGTTCTTGAGGATATACTGCTTTATCTGATCTCGATTTGGTCCTGCCTATAATAGCATGGTGGAGCCAAGTGCTTGATACATTAAAAATGTTCATTATTTTTAGTGGGTCATGAGTTCAGAGGGATATGGGTCCATAAACATGAATAATTCGTAGCTATGTTGGATTTTTATTATATTTCATTGAATAATTCGTAGTTGTGAAGCAGGATTGTATAATTGTATTTTATTTTTGAATGGCGGTCGATGAAGGCTTGAGCTTCTCTCTTTTCTCTTTCTTCTTCCTTTTTCTCTCTCACTTGCTAAAATTAGACGTGGGACCCCATCTTCTTCTCTTGATCAAATTTCAATGAAAGGAGCACCCATTTTTCTTTTCCATTTAAATGTATTCACGCGGGTCTGCTGCCAAAAGAAATTAAATCACATCCTAGCCTCCATTTCATGCCGGCCCAGGTTATTTGCACTAGAGACACTAACCGGATGAATACACTATATTTTTGTTCAAATTTTTTTTTCGAATTTTTTTCATTTTTTCGAACATTTTTTCCTAACATAATGAAGTGATCAATATTTCAGAAAAAAAAATTCGAATTTTTTATTTATTTTTGGAACTTTTTTCCGAAAATGTTGCAAATTTTCGGAAAAAAAAGTAGTGTATTTATTCAGGTAGTGTATTTAACATAGAGGATAGTGCAAATAACCGCTTCATGCCATTCACGCTAGTGCCAAAAGAATAGGGCCCAAATCAATTAACAATTAGTTGGGCCTTTAATTCTTTTTTTTCCTTTCTTCAGCACAATTGCTATTTTTCCTTGAAGTTTTGCTCTTTCTCGTTTCATTCTTCATTCAACCTCAAAAAGTAATATGCATGTTTGCAGTCAAAATTTCTTTTTTCCTACAAAAAAAAAATACACCATTCTCGATAATTAAGCACAAATTGTCGATTTAATTCAAATAATCACACGATATCCAATAAAATAGACAAATAAAATATATGAATTTCGAGCAATAATCACACTAATCAATCGAAACCAAGCAATTTGATGTACATATTTTGATCCAATGTACTATGCTACATTATATATGTACAATTTTATTCTAAATGCAATTAACACTTAAGAGTCTACAATTGGGGTTCATTGTGTTACAAACTTGGATATACAATATTATATTGAATATGTATAATTTTAATTGGATGTACACACATATGATGTACAACGACAAATTTTAACTGGATGTACAATTATGATATACAAATTTTAATTGGACGTACAACTATGATATACAAGTTCAAATTGAATGTACAATATTGTAAAGAAAATATACAATTTTAAAACATATATACAATTTTAATCCGATGTACAGTGTTATATTGAATACATACAATCTCAAATGTATATGTATAATGTTGTATTGAATATATACTATTTTAAAGCATATGTACAATCATTAATTCAAAACAGTATACTTGACAACAATAAAGTAATTGAACATGTTAATAAAAAGATGTCTAATATTTGTATATTTATGTAATAAAGTAATTTAAAATTGTACATATAAAAAAAAAATTATGAATAATTAAATTTTGCTTATGCTTTATCATGAATGGAAGCCAAAGATAAATATAACAGTTTGTTCACACAAAATAAAATAAAATATTTCTTATTTACCTTCTTAGGTTTCGTATCACAACTATAAAAGAAAAATATTATAAATACAACTATTGTAATTTTTTACAAATATGTACAACCCATATCATAATGTTTTTTTTTCGATTTGTATGCCTAAACCTAAATCTTAATAATGTACACAACAAGCCCAGATTTTACCCAAATCATTGGACTAAACCTAATACCGCCCAGTTTCCTCCCTCGTTAGTTTGTATGCCTAAACCCAGATCTTAATAATGTACACAAGCCCAAATAAAATAAAATAAAAACTAAAAGAATGGGCCTCAATCCATAAGTAAAAGTTAAAGCCTAACTTATTCTAAAACCTAATTAAAAGATGAACGCATGTAAGAGCATCTACACACAAATTTGCTTTCGTGATTGCCCTTCCTTCCTACCGCTGCAGCGCCGCCTCAAAGCTTACTGTTTTATACCTCCGATTTTTGGCAACGTCGCAACAGAAGCGGTGGTGATTGAAGATCAGATTACTTCAAATAGCAATGCTTGAGTCTCATGGCGGTGAACTGGGCGATGGAAGATTATGTTTCTACAGCAACAACATATTTCGATTCAAAAATACGCTGCCAGATCCGACCTAGGTCAGTAAAAAATTAATTTATGGTAAATTAATGAAATTAAATTAAATGAAACTTCTAATGTTTTGAATTACCTTCTAAAATTTTGAGGAATGGTAGAGAATTGAAGGAAGATCCTTCGATGAGGGAGGAAACTTGGCGGTGGTAGAAATCAATCAACGGTGAAGCTTGTGGAGTCTGGTTTTTTTTAGCAAGAAGAATTTTGAGATTTTGAAACAAATTAGTCGAATAATTTGAAATGTGGAAGGGGGAAAAAAGGGTTTTGGAAATGCCGTAAAATTTGAAATGGTGGAAAATGGGAAAAGATCCTATAAGGTAACTTGTTTGCTTTTTTGGATTGGACACCTAATTGAAAAAGATGAAACTTGTTGCACTTGTATGATAGGGGCAATATTGTACAATAGGCTCTCATGTAGACTTTTTTTAGTTGACTGGAAAAGTCATGTAGTGAACACTAAAGTGTAATATATCTTTATTTAGCTTAGAATTTTTCCCCCAAAGAAAAATCACAAATATAAATAACATGGTAACTCGTTCAAAAATAGTAGTGATCTTTAATAAATAAGTAAATTTTACCACAACTTAACTTGCTATCCAAAATATTTTTTTGTTTTCCATTTCTGAATCTCGCTGGATCGATTAAGACTCTCATAGAGAAATGAGTTTTCCAAAATTATTGTGTAAACATATAGATACATAGACTTGAAAGACTGGATTCCAAACTTGTTATGTAGAAACCCTGACACTTAGAATTCCAGAATGGTGCTTGATGAATGATTATATTTATGATGGTTACATCATTAGTGTTGTGTTTTATTTTATAAAATATAGACAAAAAAAGATATTGTTGGTTGTGACATGGATGAATGACTGGAAGGATAGTTATAAAAATATAAAAATATAATTAAATGGTGTAATTATTATCTTATTTAGGAGGAAAATAATGTTGTATATTATCTTTTATTTTCATTAACTACTATAATTATCTTACATTTAACCTCATTTTTATTGAAGAATTTCCCACCAAGTATCACCTAAGTTCTTCTACTTTTGAGATGAACTAGTTGTATCTCACGTGCGTTGCACGTGGTATATAAGTAGTTAGTAAAATATATGAAAAAACCACTTAAATACAATCTCATGTGTCTTAGTGGCATGCAAATTTCATTCAGTTAAACTCTATTTTCAGAAGGCCTTCGCTTGATAACATTACTTGGTGAAACATTTGACGTAAAAATATACTGATTTATGACATCACCATGTCCTAAACCTAAGAATTTAAATGTAAAAGGCAAAAACTCGTATAATACAATCTCATGACATGAGGCAACACAAATTAACACTCACCTCTACCAAAGTGTTAATGAGTCAATGTCTTAATTATACTATTTCTATTATTTCATGTCATGAGACGGTCTCATACAAGACCTACTAAATGTAAAAGGATACCGAGTAATGACATTACTTTTGTTGATCACAACATTCTTCATATATAGTAGCACATTCGAGCACCAAGCATGTTACAAATACAAGGGCTAGATGACTTGATCGTAAAATACTAGCTTCACTAGTAGTTACCCCACAAGAGTATGGGATCATTGTAGTATGGGCAAGTATAGGGACCAAGTAGTATCGAACCCGTGGGAAAGTTTGTACGCAAATAAATCCCTAGAAACTTATGTGTTGTAGCTAATATGAATGTAATGTTGGTTTAAACTAATTCTACTACTTCTTTTCTACTAATTTTATACTAATAACAAAATTAAAATTATACTAACTTCTGTTGAAGTGCAAATGAGATGATGATGCTTGGAATAGGAATCCCTACGTATACTAACAGATTTGGTACGTTAACTAAAATAATCGTGATGTTCAAGTTAAAATCCTAAGTGTACTATAAACTAGGCAATTGACTTGAAGCGATTTTACTAACTTCTACTAGTCGCTTACCCGCAAGCGGACGGGTTCACTGCAGTATAAGTACGTATAATGACCAAGTAGTATCGAACCCAAGGGATGGTGTATATGCGAATATATCCCTAAAGATCTACGCGTCGTAGTTAATATGAGTGAAATGTTTTTGGATTTTTTTGGAAAAATAAATTAAAGACTGAATTAAACTGAGTAAACTAAAATACTAAGAAGACGAATTGACTAAGGGTTGTGTTCTAATGAGAGATGGTGATGCTTAGGATTGGAATCCCTACGTATACTAACGGAGCAGGTACATAATCAAAATAACTGTGACACACAAGAATTAACCTAGTCTAAGAATGCAAGGTGAAAGCTCAAGATTCTAAACCCTAATACTTTACCTTAACACTCGACTCCACTAATCCACTAACAAGTTAATGGATTGTGCTCAATTAATGAGACCCTAATTTAACTAAGGTGATGTGGTCGTCCTCCTTCGCTAAACCGGTAGATGAATTAACCTTTCCTAAACCTTCTCGTTAAGACTACTAATTGTTATTGAGTGATGCGGTCGTCCTCTCTCTAACACTTTCGTACTAAATTCAAAGGTAAAGTTCAGATTAATTATAAGAATTCATTAACCAAGAGAATTAAAACCTAACGTCACAAGTTACTCTAATTACGTACCCACAACCTACTTCTACGAGTTCATCCTACCCTAAGCATGCAAGGGTTTTAGTTAGACATGGTTTTAACAAACATAAAAGCAAAAGAAGAAACAACGCACATAAACATAATGAATTGAAGAACAAAAATATGAACCATGAACTAGAGTTTAAGGAAATAAATACTAAGAACTGAAATTTGAATTGATAAAAACGAAGTTTAAAGCGTTAAAAGTAATCGAGCTAATTAAAAAAAACTAAGAAAGAAAAGAAACTAAGAATTCATATGCAAAACCTCAACAAAACGTAAAATCAAGCTTGCTCCTCTCCTTCCTCTCCAAAAACTAAGTCTAAAGTTATTTCTAAAGTTCAGGGCTTCTTCAAAACGTGTTTGGAAGAGGTATATATAGGCACGGGTCGAAACGGGAGTTAATGGGCCGAAAATACGCATCCGGAGGCAAAAATCCGAGGTTGCTCGAGCAAAACGCTCGAGCGGTCCCGCTCGAGTAGTGTAGCTCGAATGACACAATCGCTCGAGCGGTTCCGCTCGAGCCGGTCGTGCGCTGAAAGTACACTGTATGTTTTGGGCGCTCGAGCAATTCGCTCGAGCGGTAGCGCTCGAGCTGCTCGAGCGCAAGAAAAGTTCTGTAAGCTTAGGCGCTCGAGCAATGCGCTCGAGCGGTGGCGCTCGACCTAGTCACTCGAGTGACTTCCAACTCATCCAACTAATACTTTTCCTCGTCCGCACTAATACCAATCGTATTTCTTCAATATCTTCTCATCCGGGCATCCGTTTGAGTCGATTCAAAGTCCTACGAACTCCATTTTTTGTCCTCTATTCACCTATTAGCATCAAAGAGACAAATTCATCAATGTGTCGAAATAATGCTCAATTGACTCTAAATACTCGATAAACTCGACCAAGATTGGGGTATTTCAAGCTACGAATCATGATAATTTCACGCCTAATCAACCCCCCCAAACTTACCATATTGCTTGTCCCCAAGCAATGAAATAATAAGTCAAGTGAAATTGTTAGGAATGAGTCAAGGTATCCAATCATGCAAGTACACAAATTCGAGCTTCAAAGATGCATCACAAGTAAACTCACTCACCCTCCTTTATCATACTCATGCAACAATTACAAGAAACACCAAGATCAAGCATGGATGTGCACTCAACGATGTGTTTCGCTCCCTCACAAGTGTATAACAATGATCAAGGGACTCACTCAAACAATCAATCACACAAATTGGCAGCCATAGGCTTGTAAGTGCTCTTAACTTCGACCATACTCTAGAAATCAATGCCGAATCAATAAGGACTTTTCTCAAGGTTGTAATGTCGGCTCTTTGGACAGGTGGGATAACAATATGGGTAAGTGACTTAAGTGAATGGAGAATAGAAAATCAAACTTTGGCACTTCGAGATTAGGAACAGACTACTTCAAACATATTCAATCAACACTCTTTCAATTCCACTTCTCTCAACACTTCAATTTTTTTTTCTTTCTCACTCTTTTCACTTTTTTTTCAATCACTTTTTTTTTCTTTTTCGCACAAACGCATGAGCTCATTTTTTCTTTTGCTCATTCTCAATTTGTTTTCTTTTTCCCACAACTCATAACTTCATCACACCTTCTTCTCATATTCACTCAACAAACAACCTTTTCCTTTTTCAATTCAATTCACTCCCTTCATATTCACACTTTCCTATTCTCCACTCAAATTGGGACAAAAAGGCTTAGGAATTGGAATAGTGTTCATATGTGCTAGCAAATAAAATAGGCTTTAGGCTCAAAGGGGCTAACAAGGGATCAATGTCATTGGTAAGGAAAATTTTGGCTAAGTGACTCAATTAAATCAAAGATGGCCTAAGATCACATTCGGCATATCAAACTGGACACAATCAAGAAGCAAGAGCACACACAAGTTCTAGCATCCTCTAAGGTGATGATCCACTCACAAACAAAGAGATTATTTTATGCATCAAAATCTCATAAGGCTCAAATCTCATGACTTTCACATCCATGCTAGTCCTAGTGCATTCTCACTCTCATCACACAAGTACTCAAAAGAAAAACTCATAAGCATACAAGTTCTCTCTCTAATCAGCTCAAACTCAAACACTCACACAAAAGAATTTCTAACTCACCCTTACAACTCACTCTACTCATCAAATCATACTCAAAGATAGCAATCAACAAGCATAAGATGATTGATAGGCATGAAATATGCAATAGTGAGTCAAATCAAAATCAACCCAAGGAGCATCTCAACAATCTAATAATCAATCAAACTCAACTCAAAGATAAGGGCGTGCATGCATGTGCAATGTAACAAGAAACATAAAAATCTCCACCCCCCCAAACTTCGACCTTGCTAGAGGTCTAAGTTTGGGGTTGTGGGTTACCTCAACCAAACAATTCAGTTTCTCTTCATCAACTTGGCACACTCCCTTGCTTGAGTTGGTCCCTTCAATCTGAATACTCCATGATACCTTTACTCCTTTAGAGACAAGCCTACAAGCAACTCACTCAAATACGAGGTTAAACATACGACTCAACAACATCCTAGTAACATAAAAAGAAAATAACTAAAAACACTCAAAAGCAAATAAAAATGGGTTGCCTCCCATTCAGCGCTATTTTTAAGGTCCTCATGCCGGACCAAGCTCAAAGGAGCTTATGGGACATCATACTCTAATTTACCTCCCTCACTCTCATGAGAGTGGTGTTTGAACTCCTTTCCTTGATGCCCCACCATCATGAGTTCCTTTTCTCTTTTCTCATTCCCAAGTGTTATGGGTCTCAACTCCTTCTTTCCTTTATCTGGAGGAGTCTTACCAAACAAGTTCTTGAATTTTGACTTCTTCTTCTTAACTCCTCCTTTTCCCTCTAGCTGGACCACGTCCACACTTTTCACCTCTTCATCCTTCAACTTCTTCACTTTATCCCTATCAAAAGAATCAAGATCATAATGCTCATGGGTTAAATAATCAAGTGAAGGACTAACAAAATCATGAATATCAGAAGGATTAGGGATAGAAGGTGTGTCTTCAACACGAGGATCAATTGCCTCCATGCAATACAAACTCTCATCCTCCTTCGGGTGCTTCATGGCTTCATATAGGGAGATCTTCACTTCTTGATCATCAACCTTCAATGTAATCTTCCCATTTGCCACGTCTAGCACCATCCCCGCCGTAGCTAAGAACGGTCTTCCCAAGATCAATGGAACGTGCTCATCTTCCTCCATCTCTAGCACTACAAAGTCGGCTGGAAAAATGTGATCTCCAACTCTCACTAGGACATCTTCAACCACACCTTGAGGTCGGGTAATAGACCGGTCGGCAAGTTGAAGCGTCATCATTGTGGGTTGAAGTTCTCCACCTTCCAACTTCTTGAAAAACGACAGTGGCATCAAATTAATGCTCGCTCCGAGGTCGCACAACGCTTCCTTCTTGATCCCGTTCCCAATGTCACATAGGATCGTGAAGCTCCCGGGATCCTTCAGCTTCGGTGGGAGCGCCTTGTGCACTAATGCACTCACCTCGTGGTTCAACTGCACCAACTTCGGCTCATCCACTCTTCGTCTCTTCGCTATCAAGTCCTTCAGGAACTTGGCATAATTTAGCATCTGTTCCAAAGCATCATAAAAAGGAATATTAATATGCAATTGTTTAAAAATATCAAGGAACTTAGCGAATTTCTCATCAAGTGTTTTCTTCATAAAGCGTTGTGGATACGGGACGGGTATCACAGATTTGGGTACCCCCCATTCATCTCGCTCGGTCACTTTCACTTTCTCCCTTGCTTCCTTTACTTTCTTCCACTTTGGAACTCTCTCAACCTCCTCACTTTCCTTGCCCTTCTGGGACTCATCCATATCTTCATGCTTCTCAATCCCTTCACTTTCAATCCCCTTCTCAACTTGGGGCGTCTCAGAATCAGCAGGCATCTGAGGACCTTCATAGTTGGTTCCACTTCTAAGCTGAATCGCCTTGCACTGCTCTTTCGGGTTCCCCTCCGGCATTCTATTCACTGACTTTGCAATCTGGCTCATCTGGAACTCTAAGGAAGTGAACCTTCGATTGTTCTCTTGTTGAGTTCTAGTCCACTCAACATTCATCTTTTGGAGCTCTTGATCACGTTGATCACCCTTCTTATGCAACTCCTTCACATCGTACTCCAAGGATGACAATCTCTTGCTTCCCTCCTCCACCTTCTGAAGGATCGCTCTCAACATCTCCTCGGTTGATGCACCGTCTTCTCCACCAGGAGGTTTAGACCCCGGATCAACACCTGCAGGAACAGTAACACCAGCTTTTGAGTTAGCATAAGAAAAGTTCTCATTCTTCCTCCATGTGTTTTGAGGAGGCTGCTGGCCTCCTTGAACTCCTTGTGTGTTCCTCCATTGATTTTGAAGTGGCTGAGAGCCTGGAGGTACAAATGGTTGGCCATAAGGCCTTCCATACTGATTTCGACCTTGGTAGCCATTCTGGTTGTAATACGGACCTCCCATGTAATTGGCTACCTCTTGCTGTCCACTGGGCTGGTCTACTCTCTCATTCTCTACTGCATGCTCTCCACCCAAACTCTTTCCCAACTCGAGGTTGTTGATATTTTCCATCATGGCCATCAGCAGCCTTCTCGTTCCTTCTCCCTCTTCAACCTGATGCACTCTCTGAAAATCTGCATCTCCACTCCAACCACCGGCATTCGTGACAATGTTGTCCACGATTTCCCTACACCTCTCTATGCCTTGGTTCAAGAATGCTCCGCCCGCACAAGCGTCTAAATGGTCTTGCCCCGCCTTGTTGGCACCACTATAGAAGAACGCCATAATGTCTCCCTCATTGTACCCGTGCTGCGGGCACTCAATCAGCATGTTTGAGTATCTCTCCCACGCTTGACGTAGGTCCTCTCCTTGCTTCTGGTGAAAGGATGAGAGCTCAATTCTAGCCTTGATCGTCCTAGATGGGGGGTAGAATCACTCGAGGAACAGACGCTCGAGCTCAGTCCAAGTGGTTACACCTCCCCTTGGGAGCGTGTTGTCATACCACTCCTTGGCTATTCCCGTCAATGAGAATGGGAACAGCCTAAGCCTCTTGGCATCTTCAGACATGCCATTATAATTAAATGTTGAGGCTATCATGAGAAAGCTCCTCAAGTGAGTGTGAGGGTTCTCCTTCCCGATCACCCCTTTGAATTGATTCTCGGTAAGCAGCTTTAAAATCCCCGGAGATATCGAGAAGTTGTTCACCTCAACAGGAGGTAAAGCACTCCATTATAGTACCGCTGTGGCTGCGCTGCAAACCTCCCTCGAATAGCCATATTGTGATCTACGTTCTGAGGAACGTGTTGAGGATTAGCAGCTGGTACGGGTACTTGTTGGGGTGGTGGTTGGTAAACAGGTGGTTGGTTGTAGACAGGAGGTGGATGATATGGATATGGTGGGTAAGGATAAGGTGGGTATGGGTAATGTTGGTATACTGGGTTGTTAAAAGGGTTATTTGGGTTTTGTGGGTAAGCAGGGTTGTTATGAGGATTATGGACAAGGTTCTGACCTGGATTCCCTACGTTTTGTGTATCCGGGTTTAGGCTCTGGCTATCCCCTAATGGAATTTGATTATGGCTACCACTAACTCCAGTGCCTTCAACTCGGTCTACTGCCTGATTGAAATCGTTGGCAGCATCGTCCAACTCATTATTGATATCCATTGGTTCCTTTCCTAAGTCGGCAGCGTTCATCCTTCTCAAGAAGGCTCGGTTCCTTCTGGCTATTGTCTCAGGGTCCAACGGTATTCTCTCTTCGCTTGTATTGCCTTGTGAGCGTGTTTTCATAAACCTGACACACTAGCAGAAGGGTCAAAACGCAACTGCCGATTGAATACAAATAAAAAATAAAAACAGAAAATAAATCACCCACTACTAACTACTAAGCAATCTACAAGTCCTATTCAAAAGCATACAACGCCATCCCCGGCAACGGCGCCATTGACTTGAAGCGATTTTACTAACTTCTACTAGTCGCTTACCCGCAAGCGGACGGGTTCACTGTAGTATAAGTACGTATAATGACCAAGTAGTATCGAACTCAAGGGATGGTGTATATGCGAATAGATCCCTAAAGATCTACGCGTCGTAGTTAATATGAGTGAAATGTTTTTGGATTTTTTTGGAAAAATAAATTAAAGACTGAATTAAACTGAGTAAACTAAAATACTAAGACGACGAATTGACTAAGGGTTGTGTTCTAATGAGAGATGGTGATGCTTAGGATTGGAATCCCTACGTATACTAACGGAGCAGGTACATAATCAAAATAACTGTGACACACAAGAATTAACCTAGTCTAAGAATGCAAGGTGAAAACTCAAGATTCTAAACCCTAATACTTTACCCTAACACTCGACTCCACTAACAAGTTAATGGATTGTGCTCAATTAATGAGACCCTAATTTAACTAAGGTGATGCGGTCGTCCTCCTTCGCTAAACCGGTAGATGAATTAACCTTTCCTAAACCTTCTCGTTAAGACTACTAATTGTTATTGAGTGATGCGGTCATCCTCTCTCTAACACTTTCGTACTAAATTCAAAGGTAAAGTTCAGATTAATTATAAGAATTCATTAACCAAGAGAATTAAAACCTAACGTCACAAGTTACTCTAATTACGTACCCACAACCTACTTCTACGAGTTCATCCTACCCTAAGCATGCAAGGGTTTTAGTTAGACATGGTTTTAACAAACATAAAAGCAAAAGAAGAAACAACGCACATAAACATAATGAATTGAAGAACAAAAATATGAACCATGAACTAGGGTTTAAGGAAATAAATACTAAGAACTGAAATTTGAATTGATAAAAACAAAGTTTAAAGCGTTAAAAGTAATCGAGCTAATTAAAAGAAACTAAGAAAGAAAAGAAACTAAGAATTCGTATGCAAAACCTCAACAAAACGTAAAATAAAGCTTGCTCCTCTCCTTCCTCTCCAAAAACTAAGTCTAAAGTTATTTCTAAAGTTCAGGGCTTCTTCAAAACGTGTTTGGAAGAGGTATATATAGGCACGGGTCGAAACGGGAGTTAATGGGCCGAAAATACGCATCCGGAGGCAAAAATCCGAGGTTGCTCGAGCAAAACGCTCGAGCGGTCCCGCTCGAGTAGTGTAGCTCGAATGACACAATCGCTCGAGCGGTTCCGCTCGAGCCGGTCGTGCGCTGAAAGTACACTGTATGTTTTGGGCGCTCGAGCAATTCGCTCGAGCGGTAGCGCTCGAGCTGCTCGAGCGCAAGAAAAGTTCTGTAAGCTTAGGCGCTCGAGCAATGCGCTCGAGCGGTGGCGCTCGACCTAGTCACTCGAGTGACTTCCAACTCATCCAACTAATACTTTTCCTCGTCCGCACTAATACCAATCGTATTTCTTCAATATCTTCTCATCCGGGTATCCGTTTGAGTCGATTCAAAGTCCTACGAACTCCATTTTTCGTCCTCTATTCACCTATTAGCATCAAAGAGACAAATTCATCAATGTGTCGAAATAATGCTCAATTAACTCTAAATACTCGATAAACTCGACCAAGATTGGGGTATTTCAAGCTATGAATCATGACAATTTCACGCCTAATCAGCAATCAACTTCCCTAATCTAGCACAAAGAATTGAAAGAATAATAGCTCAAAAATAATCCCAATACTTAGCTCTAACAACTTACTTCACTAACCCACTAATTAAATTATATGAATTGTGCTTAATTATTGAGGCCCTAATTTAACTAAGGTGATTCGGCCGTCCTCCCTAGATAAACCGGTTGATTATAAACCCCTTCAAAAATCCTCTCCTTAAGCCTAATCATTATTAAAGAGTGATGTGGTCGTCTTCTCTCTATCAATTTTCGTACTTAATTCTATGATTATTCTAGGGTTTATTAGAATGATTCAATAATTAAGAGAACTAAAACTATACACCACTGTTGGGACAATGTCAGTTTTGAATTGATCCCAAAGACCCTGAAAAAATGATTTGCCTAAGTGTTTGCAATAGTTAGGCTAGTCTTGGTTAGGTTTGTAAGTTAGAATAATTTATATTCACAGGTACACAATGAGAGGAGTACTCATTGTTGACAATCAAGACTGAAGCCTGAAGACACAAGAGCACCACCCTGAACTTATGGCAGTCTTCTAAGCTGGCTGAGTAAGTGTCAGGATGAAGAGCATGATCCTGAGATCATGATCCAAACAATGCAAAAGGAATGTCAGCGCTGGAAGACGTACTTAGATGAGGACAAACCTGAACTCAGTAAAGACAAGACTGAACTGAAGAATGAGTTCTGACATTCTCACCTACCAGCTGACGTGGACCAATCAGAGCGCGCCAAGTCATGTACGGATACTGACTTGAACCTGACATCCCTGCAGAATTCAACGGACAAGCATTAAATGCATCTTATCAAATCCATGCAAGGACGGCTAATGTATGAGAAATATGGTCGTTGAACATCCTAGTTAGAAGGTGACTAGAAGGTTATCTCTCCAACGAATAGTTATTCAAATTCATCTATAAATACAGAAGACCTTGAACCCAAGCAAGGTTACGGGAAATTTCGAAGCCAGGAATTACTCAAACTCTCAGCGTTCAAAGCAATCAAAGCATTCAAAGAAGCACTTGAAAAACCCTAAATTTCCCAAGTGTTTCTTAAGTTAGAGAGTTATTCTGTATTCCACTGAGCTCATTAGATATATCTTAAGCTTAGAGTGATTATCCAATCCTTAGCATAGCCTTGTCTTGTAAGGATAATCACACCTTAGTTGGAAACCAAACTGAAACTAAAACCCTCTTAGTTAGGTTTGTTGGTGGAAGTTAGTAAGTGAGTTAGAAGGAAGAAAGGGTCAGTGAGACTGATCTTGGTGCACCTTGGCACGTAAAAAACAAGGCAATCCTTAGTGGATTCTCCTGTTCAATCAAGACCGTGGACGTAGGAGCTTGAGTCTCTAAACCACGTTAAATTATCTGAGTCTTTACTGCTTTGATATTTGTTCTTAACTGCTTTATTGCTTAAGTCATTCATTGCATGTTTTATCAGGCTTGAATCAATCAGCCTGATCATTAAACTCAGCGCACTGCCCTTCTAACCATGATTTTGTAAAGGAAATACAAGTTTTCAGAAAGCAAACATAAAACAAGTCTTTAAACTTTCAGGGCTCACACATTCCGCACTTGAACATAAGAAGATAGTTAGCCAACTGACTTGCACTCAGTGCTGTTAGTAGGTGGATTATCTCCTCAGTGTTCAACACTTAACTCTGAGTAAGGGGACTCATTAAGGTTTAAGAAAGAAAAAATTGTATACGTGTATTCCCCCCCCCCCCTACACGTATTACTCAGACTTGTACCGGGATCAACAAATTATCATAATTACGTACCAATATCCTAATTCTACGAGTTCACCCTATCCTAAGCATACAAGGGTTTTAGCATAACATGGTGATTATGAGAATAAAAGCAATAACTAGATCTACAATCATAAACATAATTAAAAGAGTCAAGAAATTCAAGAACATAAACTATCTATGAAAGTAATTAAATAAAATTTGAAAAATAAATCTATAAAATCTTAAATTAGGTCTAAATATATCAATAAATTCAAGAAACAAAAAGAGAAATCAAAACCGCGCAAATTATTAATTGTTCTAATGAATCTGTACGATAAAAACCTCATTTCTAAACTTGAAATCCTTGCTAAACTATCAAAATCACGTCACAAGCCTCTTTCCCTTCAAAAATCGAGTCTATATATGTAAAAATAGGCTTGAGACGGGTATTTATATGATTTGGGCCGAAAAACGATCAGGGCACTCGAGATGGGCCCTCGCTCGAGCGCCTCGTGCTCGAGCTAGCTCGGTCGAGCACCAATTTTGTACAGACTTCCTAGGGTGCTCGAGTGGCATAGGTCGAGTGCCTAGCGTTCGAGTTGTTGGTCGAGTGGCTTCTTTTCATAGCGTTCCAGGGGCGCTCGAGCGCTGGTCGAGTGCTTTCGGCTGTTGTACACTTGTTCGAAAAACCTTCATATCTTCTCAACCGGGAGTCCGTTTTGGTTTATTCAAAGTCCTACGAACTCCATTTTTCGCCTTCTTTCCTAATATGAACACCAAAGAGACATATTGATGAGTTTATGAAAATGTTACTCAAATAACTCTAAATACTAATAGAAAACGCTCAAAATATGGACTAATCGGGCACCAAAACATCACAATTTCACGTCTAATCAACCCCCCCCCCCCCCCAAACTTGCCATATTGCTTGTACTCAAGCAATGAAATAATAAGTCGAGTAAAATTGTTAGAAATTAATCATAGCACTAAATCATGCAAGTAATCACTTTCAAGCTTCAAAGATCGGTCACCTGCACACAAACTCACCCCCTTCATCCTACTCATGGATAATCAATAAAAAAAACCACCAAATCAAAATATGGATGTTCTCTCGGTGATGTGTTTCACTCCCTCACAAGTGTTTATCAATAATTAGGGACACTCTCAATCAATCATTCACAGAAATTAGTGATCATATGCTTGTAAGCACTCTCAACTTCGACCACATACTAGAATTCATGCAGAATAAAAAAGGACTTGTTCAAGGTTGTAATGTACAGCTCTTTGGACAGGTGGGGTAAATGTATAGGATAAACTGACTCAAGTTAATGGAGAATAGAAAATCATAATTTCGGTATTTCAATACACGGAACAGAATACTTCGAATATCTTCATACAATGCACCTTCAATTCCATCTACTTTCAACACCTCAACTCTTTTTTCTTCTAGCTCTTTTCACTTTTTTTTTTCTGCTCTTCCTTTTTATTTTTTCAAACTATGCATGAGCTCATATTTTCTTTTGCTCATTCTCAGCTTTTTCAATCTTCCCCACTACTCACAAATTTTTATTACTCCTTTTCTCATACTCACTCAACCATATACAATTCTACATCTCTCAACTCAAACCCCTTTTCATTTATAACCTTTTCTATTCTCCACTCAAATTTGGACAAAAAAGTTTTAGAAATTGGATAAGCTCAAATGTGCTAGCAGATAATAAGCTGAGACTCAAACAGGCTAACAAGGGATTAATGTCATTGGTAAGGAATATTTTGGCTAAGTGACTTATCAATTCAAAAATGGCCTTAAATCACTTCCGGCATTTCATACTAGACACAATCAAGAAGCGAGAGCACCCACAAGTTCTAGCACCTCTAAGGTGAAGATCCACTCACAAATAATGAGATTATTTTAATGAAATCTAATCTCTTATAAGGCTCAAATCTCACAGTTTTTTTCACATCCATGCTAGACTTAGTGACTTCTCATCAATATCACACAAGTATTCAAAAGAAAAATTCGTAAGTGCACAAATTCCCTTTCAAATCCACTTTACTCACAACACTCACACAATCTAGTCCTAACTTAATTCCACAATCACCAACTCATAACTTCACATTCAATGATAAACAATCAATAAACAATCCAGGAAGAGTTATTAAACATGAAATAGATAGCACTCAATCAGTTCACTAAATAGACTCAAGTGTGCCTCACAACATACGTGCATGCCCCAACATACGAAATATATGAAAAAGGAAACTCAAAAGGGAAAAGCGTACCTTTAGTGGATGGTAACCACGGTTAAACATATAAAACACTCCAACCCCCCCCCCCCCCCCCAAAAAAAACTTAGACTTGCAAAGCTGTCTAAGTTTTGGGGTTCGGGATTACCTCATGCGCATATTTCTCGGCTCACACTTAGCACTATTGCTCCATTCTTTTGTTCCTTTGAAGTACTCCACACTATCATCACTTAGAAATTATTGCACCCTCAATACAAGCCTACAATCAAATCACTCAAGAACGAGATTAATAATCGCACGAACACATAAACAACTCACAGGAAATTAAAAATACTCAAAAGCAAGTAAAAATGGGTTGCCTCTCATTCAGCTCTATTTTTAAGGTCCTAATGTCAGACCGAGCTCAAAGGAGCTCATGGGTCATGAGACTCAAAGGTACCTCTCTTATTCTCATAAGAGTGGTTGTAGAATTTATTTACTCGATGCCCATTTACCGTGAATACTTTCTCATCCTCCTTCTCAACCTCAAGGAATCCACTCTTGAATACCTTCTTCACCTCTGGTGGTGGTTTCAATTTCTTTTTAGCTTTCCACAGAGGTACCTTGTCGAGCAACTTCCTTTTTTTTTCTTCTCTAAATCCACTCCTCCTTTTTCCTCCACTTGGGTCACATCTACACATTTCAATTCTTTGTTTTCTTTCTCCATTGGATATTTCATGGTCTCATAGATGGGAATCTTCACTTCTTGATCATCCACCTTCACCGTGATCTTCCCGTTCGCCACATTCAACACCATCCCGGCTGTAGCCAAGAACGGTCTTCCTAAAATTAAAGGTACGCGCTCATCCTCTTCCATGTCAAGGACTACAAAATCAGCTGGAAACACGTGATCTGCCACCTTCACCAGGTTATCCTCAACCACACCTTTAGGTCTTATGATAGACTTATTGGCGAGTTGGATAGTCATCATCGTCGGTTGAAGGTCTCCACCGTCCAACTTCTTAAACAATGACAATGGCATCAGATTTATGCTCGCCCCTAAGTCACATAATGCTCATTTCTTTATTCCATTCCTGATATCACATAAGATCGTGAAACTACCGGGATCCTTCAACTTCGGAGGAAGGGATTTGTGCACCATCTCACTCACCTCATGGTTCAGCTGAACTAACTCTGGCCCATCAACTCTCCTCCTCTTGGAAATCAAGTCCTTCAGGAACTTTGCGTAATTCGGCATCTACTCCAAAGCATCATAGGATGGTATGTTAATGTGGAGCTTCTTGAAGACATCAAGAAACTTAGCGAATTTTTTCATCTAATTTCTTCTTCATGAACCGTTGTGGGTATGGTAACGGAATTACTGATTTTGGTACCCCCATTCATCTCGCTCGATTTTCTTCACGTTTTGCTTAGCTTCTTTCGCCTTCTTCCACTTGGGAATTCGTTCTTCTTCCACTATCCCTTCTTCCATCTTTTCTTTCCCATCATCCATATTTTTTCTCTTGCTCTCTTCCTCGACCTCTCTATGGATTTCCTCCACCTCAACAGGTAGTGGGGGGCCATCATACTTGGTGGCACTTCTCAGCTCAATAGCCTTGCAATGCTCTTTGGGGTTACCCTCCGGCATATAAGGAAATTTACCCATCTCTCTACCCAACGATTTCGCGATCTGGCTAATCTGAAACTCCATGGAAGTGAACCGCTTGTTGTTCTTTTGCTGAATTCTATTTAGGTCCATGTCCTTCCTCTGAAGTTCTTGATCTCTTTGGTCATTTTTCTTGTTCATCTCCTTCACATCATACTCTAGAGAAGATAATCTCTTACTTCCCTCTTCCACCTTCTGCAGAATAGCTCGCAACATCTCATCGGTTGAGGCACCACCTTCTCCACTAAGAGGCTTCGAACCTGGATCAACTCCTAGTGGTAAAGTTATTCCAGCTTTTGGATTACTGTAGGAAGAGTTATCATTCTTTCTCCACTGGTTCTGATTAGATGAAGAACCTCCTTGGTATTCCTGATTGTTCCTCCACTGATTCTGAGGAGGTTGTGGACCGGTGGCACGAACGGTTAACTACAGGTAGGTCGCCCTTGCTGATAGCTCCCTTGGTTGTAATTCGGCATCCCCATATAGTTTGTCTCCTGCTGTTGATATCCCAGCTGATCCACCTTCTCACTCATAATTGCGCCTCCTCCACTCAAATTCTGCCCAACCTCTAAGTTGTTGATCTTCTCCATAAGTGTCATCAACAGCTTCCTATTACCCTCACTCTCCTCCACCTGGTACACACTCTGCTTACGAGGCTGGCTAGTGTTCTACTGCCCCGCATTCTTCACTATATCCTCCACTATATGTCTACACTCGGTTGCGCTTCGGTTCAAAAATGATCTATCTGCACAAGCATCGAGATGTTGTTGACCCTTCTCACAAGCCCCACAGTATAAGTAAGCCATAATATCTCCTTCATTGTACCCATGATGTGGGCAATCAATAAGCATGTTGGAGAATCTCTCTCAAGCTTGACTCAATCCCTCGTTTGGTCTCTGCTTGAACGAGGAAATCTCGTTCCTCGCCTTCACCATTCTGGACGGAGGGTAAGACCACTCTAGAAACAGACGCTCGAGCTCGGCCCATGTATTCACACACCCCCCCATGGAAGTGTGTTATCATACCAATCTTTGGCTATCCCAGTCAAACTGAACTTATATAACCTGAGCTTCTTTGCATCCTCAGACATCCCATTGTAATGAAAAGTGGAAGCTATCATGAGGAAGTTCCTCAAATGGGTGTGTGGATTGTCTTTCCCTACCTCTCCACTAAACTGATTTTCCAAAAGCATTTTCAAAATTCCGAGAGAGATGGAGAAATTATTCCCCTCGACTGGTGGCATAGCTACTCCATTATAGTATCGTTGAGGCTAAGCCTCAAACATCCCTCTAATCGTCATACCAGGAGGACCTGCATTATGGGGTACTTGTTGTTGGTGTACTGGTGGTGGAGGAACATGTAGGATATTTGGTTGGTTTAGGATAGGTTGTGGAGGGTAGTATGGTGGATAGTAGGGTGGATAAGGGTATGTGTAAGGTGGGTTGTTGTGTTGGTAGACAGGGTTGTTGGTGTTCTAGGTTTGGTTTTGATTCTGGTTTAGTGCGGGGTTGTTTTGGTTATGTGGGTTTGGGTTTGGGTTGGTGCTCTCCCCTTGGAGTACTTGCTTCTGATTATTCACACCGCTTCCTCTATCCACCCGTTCCACATTTTAATTGAGTCCTTCTCCGTCTAAACCCAACACTCCGCTTATATCCAGATTCATCTCATCACCAGCTATAGTAGTAGTCATCCTTCACTGGAAGACTCTATTCCTTCTGGCTATAGTCTCAGGATCTAGCTTCGTTCTATCTTTGCTCGTTTCTCCCTTTGAGCGTGTTTTTATATACCTGAAACCTCAAAAGAAATATCAAACGCAACTGGCTAACAAATAAGAAAACAGAAAATAATGCACTCACTACTAACTACTAAACTATTTCCAAGTTTCACTCAATGAGCATACATTACCTTCCCCGGCAACGGCGCCATTGACTTGATCGTAAAATACTAGCTTCACTAGTAGTTACCCCACAAGAGTATGGGATTACTGTAGTATGGGCAAGTATAGGGACCAAGTAGTATTGAACCCGTGGGAAAGTTTGTACGCGAATAAATCCCTGGAAATTTATGTGTTGTAGCTAATATGAATGCAATGTTGGTTTAAACTAATTCTACCGTTTCTTTTCTACTAATTTTATTCTAATAACAAAATTAAAACTATACTAACTTCTGTTGAAGTACAAATGAGATGATGATTCTTGGAATAGGAATCCCTACGTATACTAACGGAGTTGGTACGTTAACTAAAATAATCGTGATGTTCAAGTTAAAATCCTAAGTGTACTATAAACTAGGAAATCAACTTCTCTAATCTAGCACAAAGAATTGAAAGAATAAAAGCTAACAAATAATCTCAATACTTATTTCTAACAACTTACTTCACTAACCCACTAATTAAATTATATGAATTGTGCTTAATTATTGAGGCCCTAATTTAACTAAGGTGATTCGGCTGTCCTCCCTAGATAAACCGGTTGATTATAAACCCCTTCAAAAACCCTCTTCTTAAGCCTAATCGTTATTAAAGAGTGATGCGGTCGTTTTCTCTCTAATAATTTTCGTACTTAATTCTATGATTATTCTAGGGTTTATTATACTTATTCAATAATTAAGAGAACTAAAACTATACACCACGAATTATTATAATTACGTACCAACATCCTAATTCTACGAGTTCATCCTAATTCTACGAGTTCATTTTATTCTAAGCATACAAGGGTTTTAGCCTAACATGGTGATTATGAGAATAAAAGCAATAACTAGATCTACAATCATAAACATAATTAAAAGAGTCAAGAAATTCAAGAACATAAACTATCTATGAAAGTAATTGAATCAAATCTAAAAAAATAAATCTATAAAACCTTAAATTGGGTCTAAGTATATCAATGAATTCAAGAAACAAAAAGAGAAATCAAAACCGTGCAAAGTATTAATTGTTCTAATGAATCTGTACGATAAAAACCTCGTTTCTAAACTTGAAATCCTTGCTAAACTATCAAAATCACGTCCCAAGCCTCTTCCCCTTTGAAAATCGAGTCTAGATATGTAAAATAGGCTTGCGATGGATATTTATATGATTTGGGCCGAAAAACGATCAGGGCACTTGAGCTAGGCCCTCGAGCTAGCTCGGTCGAGCGCTAATTTTGTACAGACTTCCCAGGGCGCTCGAGTGGCAGAGGTCGAGTGCCTAGCGCTCGAGCTGTTGGTCGAGTGGCTTCTTTTCATAGTGTTCCAGGGGCACTCGAGCGCCGCTCGAGCACCTGGTCGTGTGCTTTCGGCTGTTGTACACTTGTTTGAAAAACTTTCATATCTTCTCAACCGAGAGTCTGTTTTGGTGGATTCAAAGTCCTAAGACTCCATTTTTTGACCTATTTCCTAATATGAATACCAAAGAGATAAATTGATGAGTTTACTAAAATGTTACTCAAATGACTCTAAATACTCATAAAAAATGCTCAAAATATGGACTAATCGGGCACCAAAACATCACAATTTCACGTCTAATCTCTAGATACGTCAATAGGCATTCATTCTCTTGGTAGCTCTAATTTAAAAAAAGTTCTGGAAAACAATACAGTGATTAATGAACAAGACTAATAATTTTATAGCTTTCTTGATGTGTACTTAGAAACCAATAACGGAATCCCCATGCATTGTGCATAGTTAACAACTATCTGGTGTCCCACCTGCAAAACACATATACCATTGTTTAGAAAATTAAGTTACAGTGGGAGAAAATTAAACAATGCACATATTCATATTGAGTAAACACAGTTGATTAACACAAATATGTTCACACAAACAAAAATCGCATATCATCAACATGCACTAACTAATAAATTAGTGCAACAATAATTACTTTCACATTTTGATTATCCAATAACCCAGGAAGTATCGAATATGAATAAATAAAGTACAACATCTCTTTAGTCGAGGTCAATCTTTCAGTACTGAAGTATAGAAAGAGTTCTGATGAAAATATTGTGTTGCACACTGTTTTTAGATCTTTAGAGAGAACTCAAAATTCAGATTAAGAAATAACATAACACATGAGAACTATTTATCATTCAGTCTGAGGAATGAGGAACATCTTTACACAATTCAATCAAATGAACAGTTTAGCTCACTCTGCTATACAAAGTCACATGTAAAACAATGCTCGATAATAAGGAAAATAGAACCCCACACCACTTGCATCAACTCCTAAGGTTGGCAATTCCTCATCGAAGAATATATTTCTCTTCTTAACATGGGGGTCAACTCTTTTTTTTCTCATTCAATGCCATCCATTGTTGTTTCCGTATCACCTCCAAATTAATTTTGGATTTCCAATTAAATTATATTCTAAAATTTACAGAATTATATCAAGAATGAGCACAAAGAAGACATCAATAGCAAATAAATTTAAATGAACTTTGGTAAAGGATCACTTTAATATCGTAAGAACAAATGGTAGTACATATATATTTTGTTTTAGGATAAATAAAATTCCATAGTTATTATAGATAGAAAAATTAAAAGAGAGGTCAGTTTACCCAAACTAAATTAAAATAATGCAGATTATCTGCAAATAGTGCTAAAAAATGTGTAACATAATTTATTGACACTACTTATATTATAGTTTAAGTATGACATTTTTACCCTAGTTGATATCGTGATCTTATTTTATCTCATTCAATCCATGATTTCACATGACATAATCGTCGTATTCGTATAATGATAATGCACATGATAAACAGAGCCATGATGAATAATCATCCACAAAACCTCGAATAATATCCCTTATTTCTCAAACCCATATATAAGTAATGATGATCGCGTATAATTTTCTTTTTTCATAAGACTTTTTGACATGACGGTCATTCAAAATTAGTAGTCCAACACTTTGATTCATAATATCGTTACTGGTATTAGGGTTGTTTCATAAAATTATCTTGTAAATTCAGGAGGTACTTTACAATCACATAAAGGGTGTGTTTGCAAGAGCTTTTCCCACCTTATAATTACTTTTTTTGACTTTTGAAAAACATTTTTTAGTGTTTTATTTCTCTTTTAAGTGATTATATAATCTAACAAAATCTATAATCTATAAGTTGGTAATGGGGTGTTTTTAGGAGATTATAAGATTTATTTGAATTCTATCAACTTTTTTTACAAACACTATCAACTTTTCTTGATTTTTTTTTTGCAAATATTATCAACTTTTACTATTAAGCACTTTTTTCATAATCGCTAATTTTAATCAATTCTTCAAACGTATATTTTTTTGCATACACACCCAAAATGGGGAATGCACTTCTTCATTGGCATACCATCTAAGAAGAAATCAAAGGGTAAGTAGGCAAGAAACATTTTTCAATGTTGGTTGCTGATTAAACCATTTAAAGGAAGAATCCACACAAGATATCATTTCTTCACTAAACCTTTCATAGAATTGAGTTATTATATTATTGTTCACACAATTTTCATCAACTTGGTTACCTAATATATATGGAGTTTATGAAAGTCAAATGATCAATACAACTTATGGAAATTTTATTGTTTTATAATCATAAGCAAGAAAATGTCACCAACCCACCATAATTTTCGAACACGGCCATCTAGATGGAGAATTATGTACCAGGAGGGGTGCCTTCAACCTTTTGTTCATCCCTAATCCATTTGGAAGGAGGAAGCCAAATGCATTATTTCTTTGAATAAGGATCTCATCAAGAGTGTATAAATTTAGACAAACCACAGCAATAAGGCTACTTAATTAACTCGATCAAAGAAAAAAAAAACCACTAAGTCGTCTGAGGAGAGTGAATACTCGATTAACAAACAACATATAACTATATGTAGAATTACAGTGAGAAGCTAAAAAGGATTTTGGTTTTTTATTTGTTTATTTTCGAAGTTTTAGAACCAAAGAAACATGAATAGAATCAAAATATATATAGATGAAACTAAAAAACACACCCACTCAGCCTAAGCAGCCGAAGACAAAGAAATCATTTTTTTTTACCTAAAATGCCATTTGCAGCACAATTGAACAATAGTTGTGCAATAATTTATAAGTATGATTCATGAAAATAATCAACACAAAATAATATTGCATCACAATTAGCAAAATCAATGGCTGAATTTACCTCCCAATCTTCTATTTCCACAGCTATATTCGTGAACAACTCTTGCAATACGTCGGAACTCTGCGATGCCGAAGTTAAAGCCTAGAGAATCAGTGTTAAAAAAAATTTAGTTACCCAACATACTTTCGATCAATGGGCATAGAGGAAGGATGCGATAACATACTTTTCAATTGTTTTAGGCTTCGATCGAGCTGTGGCCAACCTTAACTAACAAAAAATACCTGATAATCGTTACAATCTCAGCAAAATCTATGCCTCATTGTGATCCGTCTTCCCGAATTTTCCCTTCCATTATTCCCATCTCCCTAACTAACCGTAGATTTGCCATCATTCTCTGATTTAGATTTTGTCACTCTAAGGCATAATATATACATAAATTAGTCTTTAATTAATATTAAACAAAAAAACCAATAAATTTACATGAACAATATTGTAAGTAATTGTTTACCTCAAGGAGCAGTGATGCGGCGCAGGAGGACGGCATTCCTCGGCACATTTGGTTGACAGAAGATAGATAATCAAATGCAAAAATATTGTAAAATACAAAGATTCATGCGATAGGGTAAATTACACGAGAAGCGAAAATTAGGGATTAAATTGTACAAAATAACATCAGCCACAATCCAGGAAAATAATTCTGCAATCACAATGACAATTATTTTAGAGTAACGGGTTCTAGAACTCAAGCAGAATTAAACTTTCATATTGGGGAATCTAAATTAAGATTTTCGATCTCTAGATTACAACCCTATCGAGTTCTTTCGCCCTCAATTTACCCTTATATTTAGGAGTTTGGTGAATGGCATCGGTGCTCACCTTTACCCTTACTTGATGTTTTGGATTCCGAAGCCGAGTCATACCTTGGTAAATGCCATGTTGGATCAACACCGCTCGGCAAGTGAAAGGAGAGATAAAGAGGGTTGGGCGTGGGATCGAGGAAGACGGGGGATGAGAAGAAGAGAGGGTTGGGCGTAATAATTTCTCCAGTGATTGAAGAAGCGTCGAATGGGAAGAGAGTGGGACAGGGCTGGGCGTGGGATCGTGGAAGACGTCGGGGTGGGAAGATAGAGAGACGGGACTGGCGTGATGAGTTCGAAGTTTTGGAATGAAAAAGGTCCGAGGGGCATTTTGGTGCAAAAATATTTCTCAAAGGCTTGTCACTTTTTAATATAGTATTGATTAATAAATTCATACTCCCTCTGTCCTTTAAAAGTATGCATCATTCTCTTCACATCGTTTAATGCAATATGTCGGAGGATATTTAAGGGTCTTGTGAGGTTCGTTTATAAATAAAAAGATTTTTTATAGTAACGTTTCTATGCATACTTACCATAAACAATCATTTTATTCAAAAACGGATCTCATAAGACCCTTAAATACCCTCCGACATATTGCATTAATTCACGTGCAGAAAATGATGCATACTTTTAAAGGACAGAGGGATTACAATATTTTGCTTTGATTTGAAATGAGTTATGCATCCCAATAATCAACAATAAGTTTTGAATTTTTCGGATTAATTGGTCTTTGGACCTTTGGACTGAATATCATAAATATATAATAGCAAAATGAATTCCTTAAATAGTTTTGGAGGGAGAGATTGTGGACCATTAGATCATTTTCTATATTAAATCTTGACCATTCAATTTATTTTGTTGATTTTATGGTATGATTGGCTATATATTTATTCTCACATTCTCACATTTGGTAAAAATTGCTGAAATTTAGGGTACATTTCTCTTCAGCCTTCTATTTAATCACATGTCATCACCATTCACAATTCATCTCATCTTCTCTTTCAACCTTGCATTTTTCCCACAATACAACCTCAATCTCTTCATAAGACCATAAACAGTTTACACGGCCTTATCCTCATCCTCCAACAGATCATAATGATCACCCACATATTTTTTGTTATGTCTATGCTTCAGTGTCATTACTTCCACCGGAAAATTTTACAACACGAACATGGTGGCCTCCGTACTCATCGTGATCTTCCATGGATCCATCTCCGTCTCCATCTTCACCCGTCCATCGGACTTCCTCGACCATTTGAAGTTTGAAGAATTTCAAAATTAATTAGAGATTTTCAAGGATTTTTCAAGACACGAATATAAAAACTTTAAAATTTGAAGATCTTTTCATGAGCGAGTGTTATATTCTTTTATTTAACATTCTTATAATTTTCTAAGTTTAATTTTAATTATATTAATCATTGGAGCATTCATTTTTTTTTTTTTACATTAATAGTTTAATCATCATATCTTATTTATCATTTCCGTCATTTTTTGTTAATTTTATGTATCATATACTAATATGATCAACCGCGCGAGTAATGCTTACCTTACATATTTAGCATGTGCAAGAATAACAAGAGATAATTTAATTATATTATCTATAAATTTTGTTTAAGCTTTGGAGCTAATTAAATGAAAAATACTAATGATAAAATTAATAAGAGAAATCTTTATAAAGGAATGAACTATGAATTACATTTACAAATAATTCAAAAGAGATTTCTAAAAAATATTCAACAAAAATTATTTAAAATTTATATTACTAATTTGATTAAAAAAAATCTGCAATTTAGAGTTTGGCCATAAATTCTTGGCTTTGATAACTAAATTAATTAAAATATATATTCTAAAGTTTGACCATAAATTTATTAAGATTTTTTTATATTACTAAAGAAAAAACCAAGTTTGCACGTACATTCATCCATTTTTTTTTTGCTCCCAAACCATACAAAGTGTCTTCTCCACATATTTTATGAATTAATATTAAATCTTTTATAAATATAACAATCAATTATTATATATGTATATATATATATATGTGTGTGTGTGTGTGTGTGGATAACAAATTAAAAATACTCAAATATTAAATATTTATGTTGTTTCAGAAATAATTAAATAGATCAAAACCAATATATAAAAGAAGAAACTAATTAAATAATCTATATTCAGGTGTACTTTTTATTCGATTGGGCACTCAATATTAATGTCATCCTTATTTATTCATTTTACAAATAATCAATAAAAATGTGTCATTGTAGTAGCAATCTAATTATTTGATTTACAATATTTATTGTTTGTTAATGTACTTAGTTTAATGAATTTGCAATTTTTTATCGACATATGCAAATCCTTTATTCATAAAAACTTTAGGCGTGATTATCTGTAATCTAATTAATACATAAGAATACTAATTACAAATTTGTGTGTGATTTAAATTGGTACTACATTTGTACATTTAATTACAAACTGATTTCATTTCCACATAATGTATTTGACCATAACAAATTTTGTTATCAATTTAAATCTCTCAATCTATGCTCAATTTACTTAATTTTTATTAACTATTGATTGGTTCTTAAATAGTGACAAATATTCTAAAATATATTTACTAATATGTTTAGGCTAAAATTTCGTTCATAAATTAATTATAATTATATCTATTGATAATTATCAGTTATATGTGAAAGAAAATATTAAATACAAGATTAGTGAGTAAACTCTTAAATACATAATAATAATTGTCTCATTAATTTTTTATTCATTATTGTCAAACATGAACCATTTATTTTAAATGTTATAATTATATTAAGTTTTTAAATAAAATAGATTATTACAAGTCATATAAATAATAATTTTAATGAAGCAACATTAATAATAAATATTTTGAATATCTAATTTGCTAGATGTATTTTACCACCCCGAAAGGCCGAAATGTTTGCACCTCAAATGGAAAAAAAGTCAAATATATCTATTAGATTAAATAAGTCTCTCAACTACTTATTTTGTACATCTAAACTCTTTTTTTTTTTTTAGTTGGGGTCAAATATACCTCTCATCTTAATAAAATCAAACAACCAAACCTTTTTTTTCAAATTAAAACAAAATATAAATATTTTCAAATCAAATAAAAATTTATTTTAAAAAAATTCAAACATTTATCTCACAGATTGATTTTAAATTTGATTTTTATAAATCAATTAGATATAATTTTATATTTAGTGCAACATTTAAATTTTTATGGAGTTTTTTTTTTACTCAAATCTCGAAACAACATAGCCTAAAAGAAATTATTTATTTTCACTAAAGAGTAATCCCTTCATCCCAGATCAATTTTTACACTCTCCTTTTTGTGTTGTCCCAAATTAGTTTTCACATCCAAAAAAATAAAATTATTCTCACAACCTTTACCATCAAAATTCTCATTTATTTACATTTTATATCATTGTTTTTTTCTACACATTAATTAACAAGTCACAACAACAAAAATAAAGTTAATTTGACCAATGCACTTACTTTATCACTTTAATAGAGTGGTTAGAGTCCCACTACCTATGACCCAAAGGTCATGAGTTTGAATCACAATTTTACCGATAAGAAAAACAATTTTTTTATTTATCGTGAGTGTGAAAAATTGATCTGAAATGAAGGTAATATTAGTTATGGAGAGTACAAATTTTTGTCAGTAAAGAGTATAAGTTGAAGGATATGAGTTGTTCATTAAAGCGCATTAATTGTTTTCACTAAAGGGTGTAAGTTGTTCTACTAAAAAATATTGAAAAATGATTTATGTATAAAAAAAATTCACACTGAACATATATCTAATTCAGTGTTTAAGGTTGATTGTAATATATTTTATTTCCAACCCAAAATTAATTGGAGAATTTAACAAATATATGATTAATTGAATAGTTTTTAAATTAAAATAATGTATTATGTTGCATAGTTAAATATTACGAAGTTGAGCTTTTTCGCTTTATTATAATGATAAAGCAAGAACAATTATAGAGCACAACTATCTATATCACTATTTTACTCGGTTCATCCACCTCTAAATTCACCACCTCATTTTATATTTTTTATTAACTACACCTACTATAAGATTTTAATTAATCTAACATAAATACTTACATTCACATCCCTAGATATACTAACCAATAACCACCAATCTTTTTTAATTTCAAAACCAGCCAAGCATACTCACTTCACCAACTCTATTGGTAATATTGATGATTCTATTGCTACTATTGTTGATTATATTTATCCCGAATTCATATTTATTAAGTTTGATCACGAATTTCTATAGGAGTTATCCTTGCACCGACACTTGATTATGTTAGATTTACAAACGACTACGTGCTTTGGTTAAATGAAAATAAATCACTTAAATATTCCGATAGTGTTTGCAGACCCGATTTAAATTAATTTTAAAGTTCTTGCTGTCATGCATACTCCCAAATTTTTCAACACATTAAAGTTCCCTGGTGTGCCTGATCATGTTGAAACACCGGTTATGTTGTAGAGAAATATAGATAATTTAAGAGGATTCTGTAATGGTTCCAACTTAGTTTATTAACATATATTCATTTTGAAATTTATTAATCACTAACTTTTATCTTTTTTTACAAATTAAAGTTTAATACATTATTTTTCATTTATAGGTTAATTATCATTAGGTTGAGTGACAGTGTAATTGAGGTTAAGAATCTTAATTGGTAGCAGCACTGGTGAACTAGCATTAATACCTAAATTGTCACTAACTCATAGATTTGTCATTCAAAGTTATGCCTAAACAGATGCCGCTAATTTTTTCATATGATATGTCAATAAACAAAAGTCAGGGTTAATAATTTTCTCATGTTGGAGTATTTCTAAAAAAAAAAATATTAGCCATGGTCAATTGTTATCGCAATCTCGAGTATTACCAGTCGAGTGGGCTTGAAGATAATGTTGTGTCATAATGATAATATTGAAGGTCATAGTTGTGGATGGCACATGCACTATTTATCTTAATTTGTGAGATAATATTTGCTTTGAACTCATACAAAAGAGTGCATACCAGTTATTGCAGAATGATTGTAGGGAATGCTTTTTATCTTAATAAATTTTGGAATGAGTCAACGTTTTTTTATTTATGTTTTGTTAGATTTTTATGGTATTTTGTTTTTTTTTCTTGATCTAATACTTTGTTGTATCAGTTTATTGTCCAGTAATGTCTATGCTTTTATTAAGTAATATTTATTTAATTATATTTTCTACATAAATAAATGCAAGAAGATGGTTCTTATGTTTTTGTTTAGATTTAAGATCTTATTGAGTGTACGCTGTTATTTAGAATACAAATTAAATCAGATGATATTTCACGTCAGAGTGAAATATTTAATATCGTCAAAATATATACAGATTCATATATGATCAGTTGATATTTATCTTCTAATGTTGTCTATCGGGTATTTTTGTTTTACAATTTATTATAGTTCCAATGTACTTTTGTATTATTAAATAACTATTAAATCCTTTTTTTTTCGCAGGTGATCAACGGTGTATCCGCTGATGATTCTCAAATTTCAAAGGTGAACAACATTTTAATTTTTTTATATTAATTAACTATGTATTCTTTTTTACAATTTTATTTTTTGACTACGTTATATTATATTATAAAAGGATGGTCATTCTATTGCTTCTGTCAACGGTGTACTTTTTGATGAAGATGTCGTTCATTGTTATGAAAATGAAATTGGGTTGAGAAGATCTTTTGTCAATGAGCCTCTTGCTATGATTCTTTAAATAAGTTGAAGTATGTTATTTTGAAGTTGGACAAGATTTGTTTTTCTTAGAATTATTTGAACTTTGTCTTTATATTTATAGATATATTATTTGTAATAAGGTTTGGTGGTTAATAATGATGTGAGTGATGTCTTTTTCTAAGAACGGTTGTTTTACCGCTGATGTTCTTATTGTTTTATTGTTAATTTGTCTATAAATTTTGTATTCGTATTTTTTTAATGTTTCTAACTTTTAGGTAATTGTATTATTTATGTATTACCTGCAATGTAATATTTATTTATTTATAGTTTTTATTGGACAATTATGACAGAATAGACTTTTCTGTTGTTTACACTCTTTGATTAATTTTGACTAAACAAACTAAATAGACTTTTGTGTAGTTCACAATTCGTACTTGAGTTTATAATTTTTCATAAATTGGCGCACTTCTTCATGTTAATAATTGGACTTTTACGTTATCGACCATGTGCATATGTTAATTAATCAGTGTGAGTAGGTTTTATAGCAATATTTTTTAATGAAAATATTTTTTGGTCCATTATTATTAAAGATTATTCAACTCATTGTTTAAGTGTATCTTTGATTCCCTCAGATTTTATTTTCTTTAAACCGTGCAATTCTCACTATTGTAGGCATTATTGTTACAAATCTTTTCCCAGAATTGAGATCTACCATATTTTGGTCGGTTGTAGTACTCATTCAAGTAGTGTGGAATAAATTACAGCAACATCTTTATATAGGTATGGACATGATAATTTAATTTTTCAACTAAAAAATATATTCTGAAATATAGATTTATTTATTATAATATATAACAATATGTAAGGTATGTACATATGTAAGACTAAGATATAATCTATTTGATTGAAATTAAATTATTCCGTTTATCATTTATTTGATATGATATGATTTCAAAATATCCATTCATATTTGTTAATTGACTTTATATTATTTACCTTTTTTTTTCCGGGCAAATGTGTGAATTTTTTTTCAAAGTCCAAATTATTTTTTATATGTAGAGTTTATAGATTGTTATGTATTGTATATTGTCTTTTGTTTATGACAACTTTGTTCTTGCCATAACATTAAATCATTTCCTGTCAACTGCCATTTCATATAAGGATTAGTTCAAACATAGCATATCTCTACCAGGTTGCTTGAGTATGTTTTTTTTATATGTATTTATAGTTTAAAGTTGATGTTGGTTTTAAAAATTATTTTGATATTCATGTTGGTGATCTATTATTTTTGGAAGAAGACCATGGAGGTTCTTTTTCCTTCACAATATCAATGGTTCTGATGGATTTTTGTATGAAAAGATAGGTGAATGTCTACTAAAATTCCCGGTTATAATAATGAGTATGTATTTAAAAATAAAGTTATTATGTATGTTGTTTTATTTGTTTTTGTTAAATATTTATACAAAATTATTTTAATTTTTTTTTTTTATTTCATAACAGGTGTTGTCAAGTTGTACAAGATTATTCCTGAATTTGTTGTTGAATGCTCTGAGCAATATGTAAGTATAATTGTTATAGTGCATTCGATGTCTTTTCTTGGTCTGAACTAATTTTTTTATTAGCTTATCCCAAGAACATTTGTTCAATTATATGGAAATACACTTCCGAAGTGTTTCTTTTTTAGAACTACATTTGAAAACCAGTATATGAGTACATACACAGTGAAGGATAATGGACTTCAGTTGAGAGTAAAAAAAAATTGGCATGATGAATTCCATTGTTATGATAAAGTTAAATATTTCACTTTATTATATGATGGTGTTCAAACATTTTATGTCAGATTTTTTAGACAATAATTACGAGGTTACTACATGGTCTAGCTATATTAATCACGGTAATTTTACATTTTTACGTTGTTTTTGTTTGATATACATATTTTTTTAATGTTCTTTTATATTTTACATAACACAACATTGTTCTTTTTCGGTTATTTTTTCTAAAAATTATAATTCTCAAGTTTTGGTGGATTGCATTCAATCTGAGTTTATATATATTTGGTACGTATTGATTATATTTTATATCTTATTTTTTCAATAAAATTTATTTTATAGAAACTTTATTTACATATTTTTAAAAAATTGTATATATTTCTAATTTTAATATATTATTCGTTCTACTCCGAAATCTTCCAAGGAATGCAGTTAGTGGTTTTGGATCTATTAGTCTTACTATTCGATTGAAGAACGCAATCAATGGAGAATTTTAATATTAGTTATGATCATCGTTTCATAGAATCTCATGGTGGTCATTATGTTTTTATGCATCTATGTGACAATTGGAAATATGTGGTGTTGAACGTTTTTTTAAAATATCTGATAAAGTTTATTTCTACAAGGAGCCCAATGAATAAAATGATTCTTCCCATATTTTTGTTTTTTTATCTTTCAAGGATGATTCTATAAGGTATTGAGTCTGGATTAATGCTTCTGGAGTGTTATGATTATTATAATTTTATTTATAGTGTCAATTATTTTTTAATAATAGTATTAATGTTTGTTTCGTAGATTACCGTCCTTAATACTGGATATTGATAATTCATCACATACAAGATATACTATAAAATTATCTTGATATTATCACTACCATCATGATTTATCAAAATAGAATAAACAATGTAAAATTACCCGAATGTCATTATCTACTATGGAAGTTGTAGTGTTCTGTTAACAGTCCTTTTATATATGTCGACCGTTGTTTCAATGTAATATATTATTACCAAATATTCTATTCTTTATTTAAAATTAATAATTATGTAATTACTTAATCAAATGAAAATGCAAAGAATTTTATACCTTCATAGTATGTTTTAGTATTTGTTCATGTCCTAAAAGAATAGTTGTTACCATTCTGTATGAAATCTGACCTTCGTTTCAAATCCGTCAACTCTGCCATTGAGATGAATGTTTAAGGTGTTAATTAAATAAAATTGAAATCAGATTAAATCAAAACTATATTTACCTTTGGAAAATTTATGTGTTACCAGTAATTTAACAACATATGGTTTCTAAAGTGGTCAGACCACCTTATCTTCGACATGCATCAAAAGTACACAAAAGTATTAAACAGTCTAATGTGTGAAACTTTATACTTCAGTGAGTTTCTTCAAATTCTGACCGATTTCATTATTTATCCAATTGATCTATTATGCAATTGGGAATAATTGTTAAAGTTTTTAAAGAATTATAATATAATTAGGATTAAAATGAAATTTATATTTTTTAGATCAAATAATAACCGATTAAATCACCTGGAATCCAACATGCAACCGAAATTTTGGATGGAATTAGACCAATGCTTTTGTAATCCTTTCATAATCCATTGAGCTTTCACCAGTTAGAAGATGATCCTCTTTTTGGGTCTAACCTAAAAATGATGAGGATTTGAAAAAATTTTGAAGCACAAAAATATAAATCAATTTAAATGTCTGAAAAGTACCTTAAATTTCGTAAAGAAATTTGCTCTGCATGTAATTCTGATTTCAACTGCTTTCGAAATCTAATGAAGTTTTTTTATATGGGGGAATTTCAGGTGGTGACTTTTGGCTTTGGTTGTCAATGGCTTTGTTAATTTCTTTACTGGTTTAGGTCGGTGATGAGATGCAAAGTGATGGTGGAACAAATAGTATGATGTTCTTCCACTTACAGTATAGAGAAGTAAAGAATTGATCCACCTTAAATAATTTGGTCTAACATTGAACTTTGAATGTGGGAGACAATATATATTGTAATTCATTTTGTGTTTACTTTTTGTAAAATTTTATGTGGGATCGTCTTATAGCATGAGACAATACAAATTAACATCCATCCATAGCAAATTTTTAATGTATCAACAACCAAGTTATACACCATCCCATTGTTTCATGGGATGAGACAGTCTCATACAAGACTTACTTTTACTTTTTATTATAAGAAAATAGTTACTCCTATCATCCTTTATAATCTGTCCCATTTCATCTATTTAGCCAAACCAATTTTTTTTTAATTAGGACATCATAAGACATTTACATATCTATTTAAAATTCCTATTTATTACAAAATGATGGTCATCTTCATGATTTATTAGAGGCATTGTTGAAAAAAGTAGGTAAAAAATGGATTTATATTAATGAATTGTCAATTAGAAAAGGACATTGTTTTGGATAAAAATGATGGTTCAAAAGGGACGGAGAGAGTATTTAAAAAAAATATATATTAAATTGTGGCTTAGTGTTTAAAGTAATTTTAATTATATGCTGAATTTATGTATAATTGTCTCACTATATTGGACAATGCATACTAACAACCGTATCTATTAAAATGTTAATTTGTTATGTTCTATATCAGTTATGGCTTATATAAGAAAACACATCATCTTAAGTTAATCAAGAAATTATTTTAAATTATTGAATATTTAATCGGTAACATAACAAATTTCATTAGAAGTATATTTGATATTGGATAAAAAAAGTTTATGTTAAATTTTTTCATTAAAAAAAGTTACTTTCAAGTTTTATAACTAAAAATAAGGTATTATTATGGCTAAAAAATTGTAACAAATTCCGCCCGTGCGAAGCACGGGTAGGACGATCACTAGTTAAGTGTAAAAAAAAAAATTTACTCTATGAAAAACAATATTTTTTTTTAATTATTAGTTAAAATAATTCATCAACCGCACGTGGAGCGATTTTTTCCAGGTAAGTTGATGCATATAGATTTATATATAATCGCTTAACGCATCTACGCTTTTTTTTTTTTTAAATAATACATATCCTATATATATAAATGAATAATAAAATATAAAATGATACTTACTCTGTTCTTTATTAATTTATATATATTAAGATTTGTTTATGAAATTTAAGAATATGTATATAATGATAAATTCATTCTTTATTAATTATTTTCCACCACCTCATTCTTTAATTTAGCCCTGATTAAAGGTAAAATTCAAATTATGTGAGAATTTTTAAGGTTGAAATAGAGGTAGAATAAAAAATCTAAAATATTAAATAATAGTAGTATAAAACAAAATTGTAATCCTTAAATATCAATACATGTCGAATATGCCATCTTTTTCGAGGTGATAACAACTAATAAGGATTGATAACGACGTGTATATATAAATTTGATGGTTTATTTTATTAACATCAGTAATTTATAATATTATCATTTGGTACAATTCTGTTTTTAATGTTTAGTACAGGTCAATGTGCCATCACACCACGTGTTTCACGTCTCCGCCAACTTATTGTATGACACAAACTCCTAAGTACAAATCTTGAATTCGTTCTTTTTTTTTTAAAGAAAAAAAAGCACAAATCTGAATTATAATAGGCTTTGGTTGGACTTTATTTATTTTGATCCAAAATTAATTATTCAACAGTTTAATATGATGAGATTAAATTAAAAAGTAAACTTATTAAAATACAAGTATATATTAAATAAAATGTATAACTATTAAAAAATATATAAGGTATACAATTCATTTATATTTATAACACTCCAATGGAACCGACAGCTGACTGTTTCATTCGCAAACGTGTGGCAAACATGCAATACTCATGGTCCGGAAGGGCCCATTGGGCCTGCAGGCCCACCACAAGGAAATAAAAGCAAAAACAGACACATCGCCAAATCTCGGCCGACCATCTGTAAAACGCCATTTCTCTCACCATTTATTTGAATGACGCTGCCAATTCTCACATAAATATCAGTATTAATAATTTAATATTTAATATTACACATTTTTTATTATAAAAAATACTTTATTTCTTATTGAGTAGTTCTAGGGTGCATCCAAGTGCATACTATGCACTTGGATTTTGCACCCTAATTTCAAATTGATTTTGATCAAATCCTAGAATCTCGCGGGTTGGCGGATCCGACTAAAACTCGCGGGTCAGCCGATCCGAATACTAAATTTGCGGATCTCAGGTCCAAAACCCAGAGAAAAAAACTCAAACAAAAAACCCACAGCAAAACACGTACGATCTTCTGCTTCTTCCTCCATTAATGGTGATGCGGTGGTCACCACATAATTCATCTTGGTGTTTTCCCCTCTGGTGCCTTTTCCTTTCCGGTGCGACTGAGTTTTTCTCCTCAGATCTAAATCACAATTCATCTCTTATTGCACCAAATTGACCTCCGTTCCTGGTGCTCGTCGGTAGAAATCAAAATAGACATAACTTTTGGAGTCTGACTCAGAATTTTTATTGTGATACCTTTTTGAAAGCGGATCGACGATTCGAGTTGAACTCACTGATGTACGCAAGTCTGGGCCCAAATTCCAACGTTTGACAGTGTTGGACCTACTTTTTCTGTTTGAGACTTATTACAACTTGGGGTATTGGTGATTATAACTTCGGGTATTGGTGATCAAATCTTGGGATATTGATGATTACAATTTGGGGTATTGTTGATTATATCTTGGGGTATTGGTGATTATATCTTGGGGAATTGATTATTACAACTTGGGGTATTGGTGATTATAACTTCGGGTATTGGTGATCAAATCTTGGGGTATTGGTAATTATATCTTGGGGTATTGGTGATTATAACTTCGGGTATTGGTGATCAAATCTTGGGGTATTGGTAATTATATCTTGGGGTATTGGTTATTATAACTTGAGGTATTGGTTATTACAATTTGGGGTATTGGTTATTATAACTTCGGGTATTGGTGGATCAAATCTTGGGGTATTGATAATTAACTCTTGGGGTAATCCTGAATAATTATTTGATACATTATTATTGAGTAATTCTTAGGGTATTGGTGATTATAACTTAGGGTATTGGAGAATATAACTTATAGTATTGGTGATTATAACTTGGGGTATTGGTGATTAAGTCTCGAGATATTGGTTAATAATTTTTTAGGGATATAACTTGAGGTATTAGTGATTATAACTTGGGGTATTGGGTATTATAACTTAGGGTATTGGTAATTATAACTTCGGGTATTGGTGATATAACTTCGGGTATTGATGATTATAACTTCGGGTATTGGTGATTATAACTTCTAGTATTGGCGATATAACTTCGGTTATTGGTGATTATAACTTCGGGTATTGGTGATATAACTTCGGGTATTGGTACGAAGCGCGTGCGACCCATTTGCGACTCCGATTGTTGCCAGACCCACAAATTTTTTGTTGGATCCCACAAACCGACCCACAACCGACCCGCGAATTTAGTCAAAATTAATTTTAAAATCAATTTCAAATTGGGTGCAAAATCCAAGTGCATACTATGCACTTGGATGCACCCTAGAACTTGTCTTTCTTATTTACTTTCTTCGTTAAGAAAATCTCTCTTATTTCTAATTATCTATGGGATGCTATGGTAAATGAATATTAATCATGGTCTTTTAATTATAAGCTTATTAATATGATTAAGTATGGACAAATAAGGGTATACTAATTTTATAATATTCTAATTAATAAAAAATTGATTTATACGAAAAAATAAAACCAAATAGATAATTACAAACAAACTAAATATATACTAATATATCAAATTTATTATAAGGTCTAATTGCACTAACACCATTAAATTATTATTGATTTTGCATCTAAACTATCAAATTATATTTTGTTACATCGATATATACAAACTATTTGTTTCGTTGTAGCAATATATACAAACTATTAATTGTAGTACCTAAACCACTAAACTTAATTTTCAATCAGTTTTTTTCCAAAAAAAGATATGTTGTCGAGCACGTGCTTTGGTGAAATACATTTTTATCAAAAAATTCATAATTTCGTTCAAATTGGAAGGAGAATACACAAAACCTTTCATCACTTATGTGTTCTACCTTTTCCCGTTTTTGCGCCGCTATACACCGATTCGTGTATCCACCTTCTAAGTGTGTTATTGTTGTTGTTTTTTTTTTTTTAAAAAATAACCCTTTTAAATTCTATTTTGCAGGAAATTAAATTTTATGTTTCATGTGTCAAATCTAATAGTTTGTATATATCAATGATTTAAATAATTTTTTTTTTTTACCGGATCCCGAAGGGCGGACGGGATCTCCTGTTACATAATGGTGTTACATCTTCTGTTACATCCGTTAGATGATTGACAAGTGTCTTATTAACAAATATAAGATAGTTATAATTTAAGGAAAATTCATTTATTCTCTCTTTTAAATCTTACCAAATCTTACAATGCATTTATGTAACACCATTATGTAACAGGAGATCTCGTCCGCCCAACGCGGACGGGATCTCCTGTTACATAATGGTGTTACATCTTCTGTTACATCCGTTAGATGATTGACAAGTGTCTTATTAACAAATATAAGATAGTTATAATTTAAGGAAAATTCATTTATTCTCTCTTTTAAATCTTACCAAATCTTACAATGCATTTATGTAACACCATTATGTAACAGGAGATCTCGTCCGCCCAACGGGGGCTAAGCTACCCGGTTCTTTAAATAACACTTTAGTTTAAATTTAAAAAAAATCGGCTTTATATTTCTACATATTTGTCAAGAAACAAATAGGAAAAAGAGAACGCATCGTTGCTTAGTGATTAAGATTGTAAATACATTTCAAGAATGGGTCCAAAATTACTTCTGCGTTTTCCAAAATAAATAATTAATAAAGTATCTTATCCTATACGATTATATTTACGCAGCAGTTTAGTAATAGTAATAGTAATTAATAGTAATACTCCGTATTTGGCACTTTATTATTTTTACCAGCTGTGGACTCTTCTCCAAATCCGTCTTCGCAACGCAACTCTCCCAGTCCCAGCCTTCCCCTTTAACTTGTTATTAAGTTACCTGAAAATCCTGACCGGATTACAGATGAAATCTTTCTGCTCCTACACCAATTTCAGGATCTGAGTTCTCATCTTTTTTGGTTAGGGATTTAAGGAATTAAATTCTACAATAAATCGTCGGTGAATTTTGTTTGTTCTATTGAATTCGAGTTTGAGACTTTCAAGTTTCCTGATCGAGGTGTGCCTACTTGAATTCGATCGGAAGGGGAGTGAAGAAGATGAGAGAGAATTTAGGGATTTTAGTATGTGTATGGGTGGTTCTGTGCGGGTCTTGTTTGGGAAGATTTGTAGTGGAGAAGAATAGTTTGAAAGTGACGTCGCCGGACTCGTTGAAAAATGTTTACGAATGTGCAATTGGGAATTTTGGGGTTCCCGAGTATGGAGGAACCATGACTGGGTATGTGTACTACCCTAAATCCAATCAAAAGGCGTGTACCAGTTTTAAGGATACTGATGATGCACTGAAGAAAAGGCCCGGAGGCCTTCCAATTTTCCTGCTTGCTGATAGAGGGGGTATAATTTCTCCATTTTTTGGCCTTTGTTGGATTCATGATTAGGAGCTTCATTGCATTGTTACAGTAGCCTTCTTTTTCAATTCATTTTGATTGCTTTGCTGATTGTTTATGTGGTAGATTACTTGAATTTAGTAGAAGATGCTGGTTTTGTATTACTTATAGGAGGGCTGATGTACTTCTTGTACTTCACTTCAAATGTATGTGATGTGCCAATGCTGCAATTTGTTGGGATATATTAATTTGGGGTAATTTCAGACTTGATGTACTAAATTTGTTCTGGTATCTGATTAAGATTCTCCATGTGATTTTGTAAATGCCTTGTTAGGGTAATTTAACATTCAATCTTATATTGAATAGCTCAATCGAAAGTTGATCGTTCTGCAGCATTAATTCTGGTTACCTAGTTCTGTATTTTTCCCGCTGACTAATGATATAAGAATCATCATCTTTTATGTGTGTTTATCTGCAAAATTTTATTTTTATCCAGAAACTGCTTCAACATATGTAGAACGCTTTCATATGCTAGAGATATGTTTTGAATCACCTGCATTACTAAGCTTGTCTTTTTTATTTATTTGTCTTTCAGAATGCTTTTTTACATTAAAGGCATGGAATGCTCAAAATGGTGGGGCTGCTGCTATTCTTGTGGCTGATGACAGGGTTGAGCCTCTGATTACCATGGATAATCCAGCAGAAGAGGATGCAAGCGCTGATTATCTGCAGAAAATAACTATTCCATCGGCGCTTATTAGCAAGGATCTTGGAGACAAAATAAAAAAAGCATTATCTAAAGGAGATATGGTTAATATAAATCTTGATTGGAGGGAGTCTCTTCCACATCCTGATGAGCGGGTTGAGTATGAATTCTGGACAAATAGTAACGATGAGTGCGGCCCCAAGTGTGAAAGCCAGTTAGATTTTGTCAGAAATTTCAAAGGAGCTGCTCAGATTCTTGAGCAGAAAGGCTACACTCAATTCACTCCACATTATATAACTTGGTATTGTCCTGAGGCTTTTACATTGAGTAAACAGTGTAAGTCACAGTGCATCAACCATGGGAGGTATTGCGCTCCAGACCCCGAGCAGGATTTCAGCAAAGGATATGATGGAAAGGATGTTGTTGAGCAAAATCTAAGGCAAGCTTGCTTCTTTAAGGTGGCAAATGAAAGTGGGAAGCCATGGCAGTGGTGGGACTACGTGACAGATTTTTCAATCAGGTGTCCGATGAAAGAGAAGAAGTATAATAAGGAATGCGCGGATCAAGTAATTAAGTCACTTGGTAGGTTATATTCTTATTTATGTTATCAAGTATTTAAGCTGTTGATTTCTTTTTTCAAGATGTGATCTTTGATATTGTTGGTATTTGCAAAGAGGTTCGACAACTGTGCATCAGCTTTTATTTCATCAGGAACGTTTGCTATGTTTGCCAGCGTATCATATGGTGTATTATATTTTATCACTTTTGTTGATTATGTGTGCCATGGGGGATACTGCTGCTTATATAAATCAACTCTTCCTTTATAAGTGCACACCGTCTGCACATAGATGCTAGAAGATTGTCGAACAGTGATGTATATATTTGTGCATTCCAATTATGTTGGTCTGAACATTTATTGTAATTATTGACAAGTTATCTGGGGGAAGTGTTTATCCTTTTTTTGGGGTGGTGTGTGTTGTGCTGACTTTAGCCTCGCTTTTAGGTCCTCCTGGTTTTAAACTTGGATCATATATTCTTTTTCTTCTTTAGTTCCTTCTTCCAGACAAGCTTTTTCTATTTTCTTTTTCTTTCTTTTTTTGCGATTACTAGTGTGTTTTGCTCATTTGTTGGTATTTCTCTGCAGGAGTTGATGTTAAGAAGATAGACGAATGCATTGGAGACACTGAGGCAGATGTTGACAACCCAGTTCTAAAAGCTGAACAGGAAACACAGGTGTGATAGTTGGCCTTGTATTGTCATGCAGATTTTCGTAACTTGCTTTGTAAGAGCAATTAATGGGGATGTAAACTGTTTTCAGATAGGGAAGGGCTCACGAGGAGACGTAACTATCCTGCCAACTCTTGTTGTGAACAATAGACAATACAGAGGTATAAACCCTTCAAAACATACTTGCACCTAGATTAATGCAAAACAATATAAATTTCATAATATTTGCATATTTCAGGTAAGCTGGACAAGGGAGCTGTTCTCAAGGCCATTTGTGCAGGTTTTGAGGAGACTACAGAACCTTCCATTTGTTTGACTCCAGGTCACTATTATATTCTTCTTTTGTTTTGTTTGAGCATATTTGTACACGTTTAGCTCTCTATCAATCCGGAACATCTTAAAACATTCTTATCGATCAAAATGTTGGCCCCTTGCCCTCTCCTATTTCCTTTTCTTCTCTAACTCTTACGTGTTTTGGTGGTCAGATATACAAACAAATGAGTGTTTGAAGAACAATGGCGGCTGCTGGCAGGATAAGGCTGCTAACATTACAGCTTGCCGGGTACTCAATTTTTTATAAGTTCATTTTTATCTTTTGACTGCTAATTGTTTGTTCAATCTAAATAAGAACTACTTGCAGGATACCTTCCGTGGAAGGGTGTGTGAGTGCCCTGTTGAGAAGGGTGTGAGATTCACTGGTGATGGTTATACTCATTGTGAAGGTATTTGCTTCTACTTCTTCCAAACAGACCCTCATGAACGCCTTAAACCATACACATAGTGGGATATTCCTGTTTATACTTGTTTCATCGAATGCCAATTGCAGTATGTTCTAAATATTTTCTTTGAAGCATAACTAACATGAAAAATCAATTATGCTATGGCCATATAGGATATTAAATTTTACATTTTCTCTTTCTACTATTTTTTTCACGACATTGATTCTTCATACTTCTCGGTATGGCAGCTTCTGGTGCATTAAGATGTGAAATAAATAATGGAGGCTGTTGGAAAGACACAAGGGGTGGAAGGACCTATTCTGCATGTGTTGTGAGTGTCCATATAGAGCTCAGCTTGTTCCTTTTCTTTTTCAATGATTTTCAGTATTGAGCTTTTTCTTCAATGCACTGAGAAGCTATATATTTATTGATAAATTTCAGGATGACCATACAAAAGGTTGCAAGTGCCCACCAGGTTTTAAGGGCGACGGTAATCATTGTGAAGGTAACATGATGAAATATCAAGCAATTTTTAATATGTGTTGCTATTTCCTATTTTGTAAGTACTTGACGTGATTCTTTGACGTTGATGCGATATAGATATCGATGAATGCAAGGAAAAGCTGGCTTGCCAGTGCCCAGATTGCAACTGTAAGAATACATGGGGAAGTTATGATTGCAGCTGCAGTGGCAACTTACTGTACATACACGAGCATGACACGTGTATAGGTAAGCATTAACAAACTTGTTTTATAGCAAACCTATTATAAGGGTGTTTTGAAACACCACAAAACAGCTTTCAGAATCACTTTTTTTCAAAAGCCGTGAGAGGCAGCTTCGAAGAACATTGATTCTAAATGCTGTTTGTAGTGATTCAAAACAAGCACTATATGTATTGCCTTTCTCCAGTTTATATTAGCCAATGAAATGTTACATCATTGTTGAGAAGGGAAACACATAAATATTGTGATTTGACTTCACATTATGCTTTAAAGTTATCAATTATTGAGGAAAAAAACTTTCTCCAATTCACCTAACTGCTAATCAATCGTTTTCAGATCCATGCGTTTATTTTTTTGAAAATTAATTGTCTATGCAGGTGAATATGCTAGTGCACAGTACAGCACAAGTTGGAGCTTTGTTTCGGTGATGATTCTAAGTTTGGCTGTGTCCGGTGTTGCAGGATATGCTCTGTATAAGTACAGGATTCGGGTAAGCCTCTGATATATTTTCACACATATTTATCAATCTTTCTTGATAATCCACCTGTAAGGTTGTACATGATCTTAAGTTCACAATTTCGTCTTTACGAGCTGCTTGTTTTATTACTGCTCTTTTCTCCTTGATTACTCACAGCATTGAGTTTTTATACAGAGGTACATGGACTCAGAGATCCGGGCAATCATGGCGCAGTACATGCCGTTGGACAATCAAGGGGAGGTGCCCAATTACATGGCTCAAGGGCATGTTTAAGAAAGGATACAGTCATGTTGTAAAGAAAACAAAATCAATATGTGCTCTGCATCACTGGCAATTTATTTGGTTGAGTGATGTCGTTATGCGCCTGGCTGGCTGTGACACCGTGATTTAGTCGTGTTTGCTTGTCATCTTCTGAGTCTGTAACTTATGGTTTCTGTTACATGGTAGTATGGTTAGGGTTTATTTGTGTAAATTTTAGAGTCTCTCTGCTACTAATAAACACTCCCATTGATCTGGGAATTTTCCTTGGATTATCATTTGCGCGAGTCAAGAGATATTTGTGGTCGATGGGCGCGTTACAGTGGAGGGGATGAGAAGCTGGTGCTTTCTTCTCAGCTTCTTCTTCAGAAACATGAGTATTTTAACCCCACACACTAGAGCTAAAGATTTTGACAAGTTTCACGATTGAGGAGATGTTCGGTTCATATTCTTCAATGAGAATCTATATATATATAAAAGTAGAAGTGAGGAGAGAGAAAAAGTTGTTATTATTGGAGTAAGTGAAACACACTTGCTTTATAGTGCAATGGTGAATCTCACTCTCTATTAAAGAGAGTGAATTAACTTTACCATTTTCTTTTCATTTTTATTTTGCATCAATAATTTCAAAATTCTTTAAGCTATTAATTTTAAATCTATTTTCAACACACTATATATCAAATAAATTATCTTTTTTTAACATTTTTAATTTAACATATATATTGCACATATAAAAAGAAAAATCTTATTAAAAATATTTATTTTATTATTTTTTAAAAAAAATATTGACTTTAACTATATATGATGGATTGATTTTAAATATTTTTTATTTAGTCTATATAAGTTTTGTTAAATATTAAAATCATTTATAAATTTTAGCATTTGTTGTGAATTTAATATATAATTGAAAATTGTATGATTAGTTAAATAATTGTAATACTCACATAATATACAATATAAATTTTACATATTAATTAGTTTATGGATTAAATAAATTTAATTTAATTTTTTTATATAATTCATTATGCAAATTCGCATTAAAATTTATAATATTCAATCCGTGCATCGCACGGGAGAAATACTAGTGATAATAAAAATCATCGAGTGCTTAATTATAAGAGAATAAGTTTTTTGTGCACCAAGTGCATCGTGTAACTTGAGTACATGGTGCATTTCTTAAGAATTGTCTCTGTTTTCACATAAAAGTCTTTTCTTTTTTTCACTGAAAAGTTAAGTTCGTTAACATTCCTAACTTTTCAATTGAGAGTAATGGTGATTTTTCAATGAAAATAGGAATGACTTTTTAAAAATGCACTTGTGTTGCACAATGCACGATGATACCTTTGTTTGCAGTTTGATTCTAATTTCAATATAAGTGGAGATAAATTAATGATCGTTGATTGAAAAATAATAGAATGATTAATTTCAATATAAGTGGAGATAAATTAATGATTGATACCTTTGTTTGCAGTTTGATTCTAATTTCAATATAAGTGGAGATAAATTAATGATCGTTGATTGAAAAATAATAGAATGATTAAGGGGGTATGAGGATATGTAATTAATCAAAATGAGATGATAATTTATTTATTTTCAAACTCATAGTCTTAACGAAATATACAAACGCAATAGATAATTTTTTTTTCTCAAATTACCACAGTTTTCTTATATTTTTCATATTTATTTTCATTAAAGGATTTTAAATTAAACTTCCTCTAAATCCTTCCATCTGCAATAGCGTAATAATTTGGGCAACACTGCCAGATTTTTTTTTTCTAATCTTAGATTCAAATGATGGAGAATTGATTTAGATTTTGTATGGTTCAAATATAAATTTGTCTCATAATAAGATAGATCCGTGAGACAATCTCATACAATGCACTCTCCACAAAAAGAGTATATACAGAGTTAAATTTATTTATACATGAATCATTAAAGAATATTATAATTATTTTTACTGAAATGTATGAATTGTTTATATTGAAAAGTATTAGTTAGTTTTCACTAAACAATTAATATTCTTTAGTAAAAACATATACACAAATGTTCTTCAGTGAAAACAATTAATACTATTAATTCATTTCCATGATTCATATACATACCCTTTTCACTCTACTTTATCCCATAAAACTAGGCGAGATAATATAACGTATTCCATTCTACGTTGAGGCTCGGTGATGATGATCTCGTCGTCTTTTACTTTTTCTGGACAATTTGTCTAAGGTGAACTTTATATGATAAGGTTGCCTGATAATTTTTCAAAATGACCTTTAAAAGTATAACCAGGGTAAATAAATAATTGTGTGCCTTAATCTTTACTTGTATTCCACACATTGCACCTATCAATGGGTAATTGTTAGAAAATTCAAGCTTCAACAGGTTTTCAGTATTTGTGAAAGCAAAATGCAAATCAAGACTATGGTTGCATTCTCAAATATATTCATATATATATTTGAAACTCAAAGCAAAAAGAAGGCATTATATTATAAAGACGGATTCAAGCATCCAATTTGATTAGTTGTACAACTGGCAAGAACAAATCGGAACCAAAGCTCGAATCATTCAGTCAGAAACACTAGTTTTAAAATAAAACTCAAAGAGGGAGGGAAGGAAACTTATTGTGATAAAGCCCTCCTAACAGCAAAACATCTCCAATCGATTACAAATCTTCATTTTTTTACTAGAGCGTCGCGAATCTTAGCAAATTTGTATTTGATAGCTGGAACACCTGAAAACAACGCTTTAACTTGAGACCTGACAATTGCTGCTTACATGATAGAAACATAGATTTATATGATCCAAACTTACAACAGCACGAGGATTAAGTTTCTGGCTCTACTTCCAAATTGGAACCACCAGACTGCCCTCTATCTCTAACGATCCTGTAGAGATAGAATGCAACTACTCCCCCACTGCACGCAACAAGCTAAATGTCAAATACTCTATCAACACTTTAGAGTTAGGCTTGATGCATGTAAAAAATTAAAAACAGTATTTTTAATCTAATACTTTGTCTGAGTCATATCTCTGTGGGTGGATTCTATGTTTTAATTGACTATGGTCTCTATCCTTATCCAGAGACACCGCATACCTACACTAAAGTTCTAGTGATATGATACTTTTTTTGCTGGAAAAGGCAGACCACTTGGGGAAAACATTTAAAGAAAAGAAAAGAGAAGAAAACTTATTGATATAGCTAAAAGATCAGATAAACTGGACCTGATGAAGGTTGAGACAAAATTGGCAATAAATGATCGCTGTAAATAAGTTAAAAAAAAAAAAAAGAGTTAGAACTATGAAGATGTGTGGCCTGCAATAGCATTATTTCAGAAGAGAGGTATAACAGATTTTACCGTAGACAGCAAACTCAGTTCTCTAAGAAACAAGATGGTGGCAATTGCTGCAGAGAGAACCAGAAATCCCAGAAACAAAGGAAACAAAGTTACAAATATTACAATTATAAGAAGTACAACTCACAGAGGTATCTAAAAGAAATGAAACCATTCTACTTTAACTGCAAGGGAAGATTGTAGTACAAGTCTGCAAATTGCTTATGTTCACTACCTAGGTGAGAATTTGGGAGGCGGTTGGTTAACAACTCTTCAATGGTAATGAGAATGAGATTGAAAATTAGTGTAATTAGAATGGTTCATGAGAACAAAATCACTACCTCTCCTCCTAAATAAGGTAATCACTACTCCATTTTGATTACCCTATTCTCTTCCTACAATCATCCTCCTTAATCACTCCCCTATTCCTCCACCAACAACCATTTGTTGTCTACTTCTAATCCAAAATTGAGGCATGACACTAGCAATGGTGTCACCATTGGAACATCTTCCCCTAACATATCGTTTTATTATGAGGGCATAGATGGAAATAAATTTTCATTCTCATTACCAGTGAAGAATTGCTAACCAAGCACCCCCTTAATGTAGCGTTAATAATAAGAAATAAACAGGTATCCAGAGATGTCCAGGTTAATGTCAAAATATTGCACAGACTATCAGGAGTTCATAGCACTGTCTCATGGCTGCAAGTCAGATATGTATTTATCTATATATTTCCTGAACTCTTCATTGATATATTTCGTAAACATAATGAAAGCACAGTATCCAGAAAAACCCACTGTGCCATGTATGAATACACAAATAAGAATTAAGATGCCTACAAATATGCACAAATTTTGCCACAACTACTATGCTTTATTCCTGTACTAGAAACAATCTTGTCAACAATTAATTCCATTCTGTAGATAGCTGTACAGAGAGAGTTTTATACTTCACAAAGTTACAGTAATATAATAACCTGTCTGTCCTTTCAAAAGTAAGGGTGATGGCTCTCCCTCCTTCCAAGATCTCAAACTTGATATACTCAAGGCTAAAAGAGCACCACCAAGTATAATACCAAATCTGATGGCAGGAATGCTTCCAGTGAGCATAAACGAAAGAAACCCACTAACTGAAAGAAAACCACCTGAAAACACAGAAAATATTCAGCTATAGCTCTCTATTTCAAGTCAATCTTAGTTGCCACATAAAGCAATTAGATACAAGCATTTCTGCATTGAAATCCATACCATAAGGTATTCCAACATAAAAGTCCCGTACTTTAGACACATCTTTGAACTCATCACTTGCAGAAGAAAATGTTTCAATAACGTCCCTCACTGGTTCTGGGGTATTCTCAGCAGCTGTGGTGAAGTATTCCTTACCCTCTTCAGTAGTTTCTTTTACAACTTCAAACAAATCCTGGCTTGCCTTTTCTGCTTGAATTTTTAACTTTTCAGAAGTTTCTTTTAGAATGACAATAGCCTTTTCAGAATACGACTCGTAAGCTTCCTTTGATATACTCTGCATTTTTAAGGCTTGTTCTTTAAAAGAAGCAAGTGCCTGCTGCCATGCTTCTTCTGATCCTTGAGCTTGCACTTTTGAATCCTCATTTTCCTTCTCTACCCCAATATCTGATCCCTTCTGGAAACATAATCACAAAAATATATCTTCTCATATTCAAATTGAAATATTATAAAGAAATACGTTTTAGGATCTTAATCGTACAGTAATGAAAATTCACCATATCTAATGCCTGCTATAAAGAGCACATTAAAAGAGACTTTCAGGTACGGGAATAAACACATTCTAAAATACAGGTAGACATAATAAATTGCCTCCCAACCCCAAAGACATACTGCAGGACAGTAGAAGAACCATGAGTAACAATATATGGACATCTTCATCAAGCTCCACTTGCCAAAAAATGACCGGACCTTACCTTTTAAAGAGTCGTTTTTTTCAAAAACTATTTGTTATCTATTCCATTTTATGCTTGATAGTTAATTACATAATCATATCCCCACATACTCATCAATTAGTTGTCAACATTGTGTTAAGAATAGTCATCTTCATTCCTCAATTCCTACGCACAATTCTAAATCAATTATTCAGAGTTCCAAGAATAGCTAATATCACATAACTGAGAACCAAAATTTAAATGCCAAAACACAGAAAGAAAAAGAAAGAGAACTTTTATATTACCCGTTCACTGCAATGAGGTTCATTTTATCAACTCATTATTCATATAGCCAATATAGCATTGTAACGCAGTCAATATACTATTAAAATATTAACACAGTCTGATTATTCAAGGCAACCCTAGCGCTACAACCCCTTCAAATTCATCACAAAGTCACTCTATGCTTCACCTAACCCGAACTTACATCCCTCACACACAATGCACAAAATCAAATTCTGATCGAGACAAAAAAAACGAAAAATAAACTTCAAGACAATGAAAATCAACGCGACCTCACCGATTCCTCATGAGATGCGGCGAACGAGAAAACGGTGCGACTCCGCAAACTTCTCTGTCGTAAATTGATACCATTCACCCTCGGAAGAGCCACAAATGCTAACCTGCCACGGATTTTAGCTCTGAACAAGGGCTCAAACCCTAGCCCAGCCGGCGGCGCACGACACAACGCCATGGAAGCAACTTTATTGGAGCAAGGAGTAGGGTTTCCTAATGCGATTGACTCTAATCTAACGCTCATTTCGCGATAATTTAGTGTATATATGTGTATGTATAGGTGAGATTACAGAGCGAGAGATATGGGGTGAAATATCTGTACCAGCTGAGGAACACGGCGAATGAATTGCAATTGCAAGTGAGGTTATTTAAAGTGCGCCGACCCCAGGGCTACAATGCGCAAACTAAACGCCTGATTGTAATTCTGCAAGCAAAAAAAAAAAAAAAAAAGACAAATTTAAAATACGAGTGACACGTGACGTGATTCGTCGAATGGAGCCCACTGAATCTGGTACGTCGGCGGGTCACTCTCGGGTCTCGTCTCCTTGCATCCTACCCGAGTAATGGCTCGAATAATCGTGAACAAGAAAATATTATTTTTCCTTTTCAACAAAATCAAGTACTTAATAGTGGATTCGCGAGTAGGATTCGAGTATCCGTTAGTGGATTCGCCACGTAGCAGCCGGATTCGTCACGTGGAGAATCCGATTCGCGGATTCAAGAATCGCACCCCTTTTAGGGAGCGGATGCGAATCTGATACTGCATTGTGATATTTTTAGAAGAATCCGTGCATCATAGATTAATTCATACTGAGTGTTAGTTGAGAGCAATTCTTTTAATTAAATAATTGGGTTTGAGATGAGTCAGTCCATACGGTGGGTTATGGATCCCCAAAATTAGTCGGCCAATAAATTAAATACCGAGTAAAAAAAAAAAATAGGTTTCTTGAGAGGATTCAAGTGGGTCTTCCTAATTTTTTATTTTGAGGGAATTATAATTTGTAATTCCTCTATTGATTCATAGTGAATTAGATGTTTCTACTTTGTGGACGAAAATTTGTTTTTTATTGAACCATGTAATAAAAAAAATGTTTCAGTGTTGATTTCTAGTTTTTCTTTATTTTTTCGTATTATCTATTGGAACTATTCTTTGATTTTTATTTATTTTTTATTTTTTGTTTTAAGTGTGTGATAATCCAACAATAATAAATGATGTAAGGTAATGCTTGCTGCAGAAATGAGGACAAAGAAAAGGCCAAGGCAAGCAACGCATAAATGCAAACCCTGGTAATGCATTCCTCCAAAATATTCCAAAGGAAAGAATCAACTCTGTTTTCTACTTTTCTTAAAGTCGGGTTGGCATTGAATGTTGTATAACACTTAATTATTTGGGCTTGGACTTGCAGTTTTGGGCCTGTGCAGCGCAATACTTTGAGCACTGTTATTAGCACTAGCCTCTTTGTTAAATACCTTACCCGGATGAATACACTATCAATTTTTCCAAAAAATTAAAACATTTTCGGCAAAAAATTCAGAAAATAAACATAAAATTCGAATTTTTTTTCCGAAATATTGTGAATTTAGTTATTTTCGGAAAAAAAGTTTGAAAAAATGAAAAAAATTCGAAAAAAAAGTTCGAAAAAATGAAAAAATTTCGAAAAAAAAGTTAAAAAAAAATAGTGTATTCATCCGGTAGTGTTTTTAACAAAGGGGCTAGTGCAAACTTGCGCCCAATACTTTTGGGTTACTCTAAAGGCTAAAGCCCACCATGATATGGGTATAATTTCTCTATCGGGCTTGTAGGCCTTTCCAAGTTCAGAAACGGGCATATGAATCCAAGTTCAGATTTTCCTCATCATATTTAAATTTGGCCACGACTAGCCTTTTTGTTAAATACACTACCCTCGACCTTTTTTTTCGAATTTTTTTTAAAATTTTTGAAAAAGATTTTTTATTTTTTTTAATTACATTATGTTCGATTTTTTTTTCCGAAAAAGTGAAAAAAATTCAAACAAAAATTTCGAACACCGAATAATATATTCCTCATGATAGTGTATTTAACAGAGAGGTTAGTGCAAATAACATGTGCCTATAAATTTTCTTTGTGGACGATGATGGGCTGGGAGATGTATCAAGCCCTTACATAAACTAAAAGCTACTTCAAAGAACAAAAATATAACCTGTGAAATATTAATACTAAGGAGGGGTTTGGTTAGCAACTCCTCAATAGTAATGAGAATGAAAATTATTTTCCATCTATGTCTCATAATAAAAATAATATGTCGGGGGAATAATTGTTACAATTGTGACTCTATTGCTAGTGGCATGCCCCAATTTTGGAATAGAAATAGAAATCAAATGGTTATTGGTGGAGGGATGGGGGATTGATTGAGGAGGATGATTGTAGGAAGAGAATAGGGTAATCAAAATAAAATAGTGATTGCCTTATTTAGGAGAGGAGGTAGTGATTTTGTTCATTCATATTACCATTGAAGAGTGACTAACCAAGCGCCCCCTAAATTAAATACATTATGATTTGGTGGACCTGTACGAACCTTAAGAAATGAGGACGTTTAACTACATTATGATGGTATTTGAATTTATTGGAATTTATCATCTCCTTAAGTGGGCCATAACTCAATATTTGAGTTATCAAGTACTCTCTCCGTTCCTTTTTAATTGTCTCATTTTATCTAAATTGATGTTATCTTTTAATTGTCATTCCACATCAATGCATCTTTTACTTACTTTTTTCAACAATACCCTTAATTAAATGTAAAGTTGTTCATCATTTTGTAATAAATATGAATAATTAATAAAGGTATAAGTGTCTTTTGATGACCTAATAAATGAAAAAATTTGTTTGTATGAAGATAAAATGAGACAGATAGAGACAGAGTGAGTAACATAAATCTACATAATAAAATACTCCCTCCGTCCCCTCTTAATATTCACACTTTCCTATTTGGGATGTCCCACAATAATATTCACATCCCGAAAAAGAAAATAAAACACTCTCACACTACTACTTTAATTCAAAATACTCTTCATTCATTGGTTCAAAAAGTCAATAAAACAGTTTTTCTTAAAACCTGTGCCCACACAAATGTGAATACTATTAGAGGACGGAGGGAGTAATATATTAAAATGGAAATTAAGTTAAAGGTTTTTCGGGAACGGCTTTCCATGTGACCGGATCATGTCCAAAGGACCAAAGCAAGTCAATTTTGCACAAACAAAAGGAAAACACTCTGTTATTATCGAATAAAATGAGTTAGCTATAGTATCCGTAGAAAATAATATCTCGTACCAATTCATCTCACAAAATCTAAGCATATTCTACAGTCTGGAATAAAAGATTTACATGTAGTTTATACTTGAGACCAGTCAAATTAATATGGTAAAATTATGTACGACAGTACGAGAGCAATTTACATCGAATCCAGCGAGATATAAAATTACCCTCCAGCGAGATGGGCTTCATCGCTGATCTAAGGACACGGTTACTTGCATTAAGCTTTTTTTCGATTTTTTTTAAATTTTCGAAAAATATTTTTGATTTTTTATATCAATTTCACTATTTTTGATTTTTTTCCCCAAAAAGTGAAAAAAAAAATTCGAAAAAAAATATTCCGAACACTGATTAGTGTATTCATCCTGGTAGTGTATTTAATAAAGGAGGCTAGTGCAAATAACTTGTATCCTGATCTAATCACAATTAATATTGACTTAGTTTCATGTGCAATAATTGCATCATGGAACTAAATACATAAATAAAACGTGAAGGGTAGAATCAATAAAAAATGTGAAATGAAAAGTGCAAAAACTAAAACGTGATGAGAAGATCCTTACTCCAAATACATATGAGCTACTACTACATTTTTGCTCATAGATAACGGAGCTTAGATAACAGATATTATTGAATCAGTTATATGTGTTTCATAAATCCGTTATCTAGGTAATATCTGTTATCTATTTCAAAGGGTGTTCGCTCATAGATAACTGATTTTTCTAATGGTTATCTAAGTTTCCTTATCTATGTAAAATTTAATTTTAAACAATAAAATTTAAGTTAGAATTATTTTTCTTAGATAATTGTTTATAAATCAGTTATCTAATTTTTTATTATCTATGAAATAAAATTAATTTTCTAAAGACACATGTTATTTACACTAGCCTCTGTGTTAAATACACTAACAGGATGAATACACTACTTGGTGTTCAATTTTTTTATTTTTTATTTTTTCACTTTTTCGATAAAAATTTCGAACATAGTGAAATTTTGAAAAGAAAATCGGAAATTATTTTCGAAAAGAAAAAATCGATGGTGTATTTAATAAAAAGGGTGGTGCAAATAAAAAGGAGTAATTAATTAGAATTTTTTTACTTTTCAAAAAGCTTTCGATCAACACTCTTAAAAAAAAAAATCCACTCCTAACAATTCCCCTTACGCATGAAATACGGTTGTCTGCCACAAAAAAAAACCCATTCTAATAGCCCTAACTCTCGATCGACCAGTATGTCCTCCGCCGAGCCGTACTCCGCCGCAACGCCACCGCCACCACCACGCCGCGTCAACCTGTGTGACTCACCCAGCGCGTCTCCATACCGTTGTGCGACGCTGCCTCCACCGCACTCCGCCGCAACGCCACCACTGCGCTGTGTTAACCTGCGCGATGCACCCAGCGCACGTCAACACCGCCGCGCGATGCCTCCTCTACCCAATGCCTCCTGGTTCGTACTTTCTCGGATTCTAAATTTTCTTCTTCTTTACATTGTTAATTCATCTTCTAATTAGAGTTCAAAGACTCATAGTCCATAATTTTCAATTTTGAATACATGTTTATACATGATATATATCAAAATTGAAGCATTGACGTACCTGCAAATTGAAAATTCTATGTTCTCTATTTTAAATTGTGATGCTAATATCATTATGTGTATGCCTTCCAATTAAAAGCTCTTGTATAAGTAATGATATGTTGGATTTATAGCCTGAGAATATTCACAACTCTGTTTATAAGTAGTAATATTTTGCATATGCTTTGCTCCTTCCGTCAAGATTCACCACTTTGTTGTGCTAATCCCTCTAGTGTCTTAGCTGCTGTCATAGATAGCACCTCTGCAAACAACAATTCAATTTATTTTATTTTGTAAAACTTGTCCTTACGTTCCTTCATAACAACCAGAAGCAGCTGATGTGAAGTTGAGGGTATTTCTGCAGGTGGATAACAATGACCAGATACTCAGCTGTATATTCTGTAGATATAAGCATGTGAATTGTGCATTATTAGGGAAAGATGTGTGTTAAATTGTGTGTGAAAGTTAGGCTAGTGTTAGGCATAGAATATGAATTGAATTATATATTAAATAGAAGAGGTGTGTGGTAGAAGAGATAAGTGTTGAATTAATTTGAAGCCATAAATTAAATTGTAGTGTTAATTGTATGGGGAAAAGAACACAAGAAATTTGCTGGGAGAATAAATTTTTAATTAAATATGTGGTAAAGTGCTGCTAAGATTTTACCCAGATTAGCAAGAGCAAGCACATAACCATTTTGATTTAGTTTCCCAAACTAGTTTGATCCAGTGTGGTTGTGTTCTTTCTTTAACATGGTAACATCGCACAGAATTAGGACATCCTCAACACGAGCATAACAAAATAAAGGATCAAATTAGATTATACCTTAATGTAGGATATGTATAGATATCTGTTCTTCCTGGGTACCTTAACAGCTATCTGGATTAGTTTATTACAGACATCTGTTCTTCCAGAGAGCTATACTTGGTTGTTGATCTTTCATACATTTTATATTTACTTTCCATATACATTGTATTCGTACCTGTTTACATTTCATTTTATAACTTCAGTTGCCTCTCTACTGCATTGTATCCCTTGGATGTTATGGTCTCTTAATAGTTGGAGTTGGTCTCATGCATTTTCCAACTTGCCCACATGAGGCAATTCTATTACAAGAGGTATCTTCTCTTACTCTTTTTCCATCTCTCGGCCATCATATCTCAATTGTGATGCTGTTTTTTTTATGAGACTCTAGCCAGACATTTATTTCATTGTGAGTTATGCATGAAATATTTAATTTTCTTATAGTGGTGGATAGTATCTGATGTATGCTAGTTGTTGAATCAAAATACGGGAGAATCAACTGATGAAATGGGCAATGAGGTTGAGGGTGGCGTTATATTTGGCGCAAGCTCTCGACTATTGCAGCAGTAGAGGTTGATCGTTGTATCATGATCTTAATGCTTACAGAGTCTTGTTTGATCAGGTAAAATGTGATGTATTAAAGAATGTTGAGAGTGTTCTCTGGTAGGTCTTACATTGGTAGTTTACTCGTGTGCAGGATGGGGATCCCAGGCTCTCGTGTTTTGGCCTGATGAAGAATAGTAGAGACGGCAAAAGTTACAACACCAACTTAGCTTTCACTCCCCCAGAGTACTTGAGAACCGATACACATTGTTTTCCAGACTGCTTGATATGGTTTCTTTTTCGAAGATGTTAATGATTCGAGCTTTTTAACTGCAGGAAAAGTAACCCCAGAAAGTGTAGTGTACATCTTTGGAACTATGCTGCTTGATCTTCTTAGTGGCAAACACATACCTCCAAGCCATGTAAGATTTTAAAGAAATTTGAAGGAAGATTACAATCCCATGAATGTTTTATTTTCTATCAATAGAGTAAAAAAGTTATATTGGTCCCCATACATTGTCTATTGTGCAATTTTGGTTGCAAATTTATTAAGTATTACGATTTGGTCCTTCCAGTTTGAGCGCAAATTCACCAAAAAATTGGAAATGCTGCCGTTTATGTTACACAATGTCCAACTTTAGCCTCATAACTTGTCTGTTCAATTTTAGTTAAATTTGTTTAGGACAAAAATTGGACATTAGTTATAAGACCAAAAAAGCTTTTAACTCAAGTATTGATTTAGGTTGATTCGTTTTGTAGGCACTTGATCTGATTCGTGGTAAAAACTTTCTGATGCTAATGGACTCTTGCTTGGAGGGTCATTTCTCGAACGATGATGGAACTGAGTTGGTGCGGTTAGCCACGCGTTGCTTGCAATACGAAGCACGAGAAAGGCCAAACCCCAAGACTCCAAAGTTTTGGTTGTAGTCTATTGTCGTTATTCCGCCCATTTTTACATGTTATCTATGCAATAAATCAAGTTGGAAAATCAGCCCTCGAATGCCCACATTTCAAGAGAATAGATGGTGGCTTGTTTTGGTATTACCAAAGGCTGTCTTCCCATGTACATATGGGATCTCATGAACAAGTTGTTCATCGAAACGGGGTATGATTTTGCGACGTGTATATAGCATGATCAACGACTCTTCAAAGTATCGTAAATGTGTGTTAAATGTGTGCAGGGCTAAGATCACATTCTGTCTGAATGAACTCACGGGAACGAAGCCGTCCAAAAATGATGATTCACGTATGATTCACTTATGTTTTCGATTTGGCAAAGGATGGTGTTCTTCTCTGGTAAATACTCATACCATAGCTTAGAAACCTATATATATATATATATATATATAATTAACCAACTATTGTACAACAATTTGTGTCTAGTAAACTCATTAATGTAGCAGTACCTGGCACGATAGACGATCGGGCCATTAATACCAAACCGGTCCTAAATCCATGGGAGAGGAATGAAAATCATACTCCCTGTCTCAATTCTGCCAAGGCAATTGGGTGCACTGTGGTAAATATTGGCACACAGGATCTGGTAGAAGCAAGAGTAAGCAACTTATAATTTCTAGTTGATATTCTTTTTATACAATGCACGAAAGCCAATGATGATGCTCTTTTTACTATTCCACAACCCCATCTGTGGTTGGGTTAATTTCTCAAATAATCAAGGTATATTAGATGCTCCTTGTATGATTTTAAGCTGCAAATAATCTAATATTGAATATTACTAGTTAATGTGAAATCCAATCCTCAGATACAATTGTTAGCCGGTCTGAATCTGAAGACTTCACAGCTTGTTGAGTTTGTGGAGGATAGCAAAGTAACAATCATTGACTGGAATGGCTGCTTCTTCTTATGTTTCCATTCAAAATTGTTTATTCAGGAAGTGGAAGAGCTTGAAGAGCTTATGGGCTTGGCATCAGAGAAGGTGTTACTGAAATGGATGAATTTTCATCTGAAGAAAGCGGGATACAATAAGCAGGTCACCAATTTTTCATCTGATCCAAAGGTAACTAGAATTTGCTGTGAATCATTATTTTGTGTCTGTGTAAAAGAAAGATAGTACCGTATGTCACAAGTTGAATTCAAGTGCAGGATGGGGGAGCTTATGCACACTTGCTTAATACTCTTGCCCCTGAGCTTGGCTCAACCAAGACATTGGATGCAAAAGATCCCAATGAAAGAGCCAATTTAATTTCTGAGCAAGCAGAGAAGTTGGATTGCAAAAGATTTATTACTCCAAAGGACATTGTTGAGTGCTCAACAAAAACCTAAATCTTGCATTTGTAGCTCAAATATTTCAACACAGGTCCACTTTAATTACCTCCTTTAGGGCATTATCAATTACAATTTTCTTTTTTCTGTTTAACCTGATAGTGGCATCTTTTTTACCTTTGTTAAAGAAGTGGACTGTCTGTGGACAATACAAAGCTTTCCTTCGCCGAGATGACAGATGATGCTCAAACTTCACGGGAAGAAAGATGCTTTAGACTGTGGATCAACAGCCTTGAAATTGACTCCTATGTCAACAATCTATTTGAGGATGTCCGTACAGGGTGAGTTCTCATTTCTATATTATCAATATGCGACTTATACTTGAATCATTCCTCCTTTATGCATGCAGATGGGTTCTCCTGGAAGTGTTGGATAAAATTTCTCCAGCCAATATTAGGTATGGTAGTTGTCTTTGGTTTTTACTGTCAAATGCTCAATTTTCTGCAGGAAATGAGCTATGTGGAAGTGGTGTATCTAAGAGAACAGAGGCAGAACAGTATGGAGAAGACATCATTGTACTTAAAAAATTGTCCAAGATTTGTATCCCAACCCTGCTACACAACCAAAAGTCTTGGGGCCGGCTAGATTCTACGCCAAAAAATGGTTCGATGCCTTTCTTCAGATATCAGGACCACATGTAATTGATGGTTTAACTCACCATATCTACAACCTCGGTGCAGGTACGTACGTGCATCAAAGATCAACCAAAAACATAAACATGAATGTTATATATAGTTTGTTAAGTTTTTATGATTCTTGTGTATATATCTGACTGGGATTTCGGTACTCATGATCAACATGTCGAATTCCACGAAATTTGTGCAAAAATTGATTTATATTTGTGTATTTTTTGCAGAGCGACTTTCAAATAAAGTACGTACAAGATATTGGGTTTCAGATGTCTTGTGCTTGATGAATTGAAGTTCTTTTGACTTTCAAATGACTTTTTGTTGATAACTGTGTTCTAATCGTAGTTAGTGAATACTTGAGTATTAATATGTAGGTTTAACTTTTTGATATAATTGTAATGTATGTTTTGATGAATCTTTTTAATGTTGGGATATTTTGCAATGTATTGACTTTTGTTTAGTTTTTTTTTATTGTGTATATTTTAATTTTTCAATTACAGGAATTTAAAAAAAAGGACAAAATATAAATATTTTTATAATTATAAATAAATATTTATATTATAAAAGATAACGGATTTATTCTGTTATCTTTTCTGAAATAGATAACGGATATATGTATAATTAGATAACAGATTTACATAGTTATCTATGAACGAAATATGATAAGCGGAGTGCTCATAGATAACGGATATTTAATAGTTAATTTCTGTTATCTATGATGGAGGAGAATAGATAACTGACCATTTTGCTCATAGATAACAGATATTATCTGTTATCTATGAGCAAAAATAGTGGTGATTAATATTTGGTATGTTGAAATAAATTTCTTGCAGACTAGATTTGATAAAAATATGAAATGAAAGTGCATATTAATACAATGAGAAGATATGTGCTTCAAATATATACGAGACCTAGTGATTGATTTTTGGTATGTTGAAATAAATTTATCTTAAATGGGGAGGAAGTTTAAGGCTGTTCTTTTTTGGTTTAAAAATTTGAATTTGAATTTTTAAATCTAAAATCTGTTCTAATTTGAATTTTAAAATCTTATTTTAAAAAACCTAATATTACACCCTTATAACTCTATAAATCTTAGTATCCTAATAGACAAAAAATAAATAAATTAAGCCTATATGACAAGCCCACATCCCTCTATTTTGAAAATTGTCTTCTCTCATTCACCCAATTCATTGACTTTAAAAACTATTATTAGTCATTCAAAGTTAATCTCTAATCTAATCTTAACCTTTGATTTTTTCACATACCCCCTATATATATCATCTCTCTTGCACAACCAAAAATCAATTCCAATAACCTCTACAAAGTAATCATCCAATTTCTCTCATGCATATTTCGAAATTTCTCTCATACATATTTCGAAATTTCTATCATACGTTTGATTTTTGGCAAATAGATTCGTTCGTTTTTCGTTTAATTTTTTTTAATTTTGCTATGAAGTTCTATATTGATTCCCCTTTTGTCTAAATCTTCATATATATTTTTTTTGCAGGATCTTCATCTCAAGATATTCAATATATTTCTTTTTTTGCAGGATCTTCATTTTAAGGTATTTATGTTTTATTTTATGTTTTGATCGTTTTATTGTATGCATTTAATCCGCATATTTTGTTTAATCTCTTTTACTAATGATTCTTTCGTTAAAACCATTTTTTTTATTTGGCAGGTGTTGATGATCGTGCCTAATCGAAAGGATTAGTGGTTATTTTTATTTAATTTAAGTGATCATCAATCAATTATGTGTGATTGATTACTTACCGTAAATAGTAAATACGGATCTTCAGGATTAAAAAGGTAAATATGTGTAACAATTACGTATTTATTTCATATGTATGTGTAGATTGAGGTATTTGGGTGTGTGTAGAAAGAGTATATGTGTATTTGAGAATTTTAACTTAGTTTTATTCATGAAAATTTTGGGTTTTTATACAAACTTCCAAGTAGGAGGTGTTATGACATTTCCTCTCCCATGTGTGCATGCTTGACACATGGGAGAGTTCACTATTTGACCTTATCTAAACTAATTATATCCTCTAAGCTGGATTAGCTGATATTAGCGAGTTGCTCGTCTCTTTTGGACTTGTCCTTGAGGGGTTTTAGCTTGATTTCTTGGTTGGTTAGCTTTCAGTCTTGGCTCTTTGGTTAATGTAGCTCGCCATGATCTTGTTCCTCTTCAGGAGTTACCCATTTTGTTGTTGCTCGTCTAACAAAAGTAGCTCGCCTAGCCATAATAGCTCGTCCGGATGTTGTTGTTCGGCTTCTCTAGATTTAGCCTATTTAATCTCTTTTTTCTTGGGGTTAATCATGTTAATCCAGCTTGTCCTAAACATGATGTTGCTCGTCTATCAATAGCAGGATACAAATCTATGCATGTCAAAGGTATTTACTCAATTACTAATTATGCTGTTTCTTTATTTTTTTTATTAATTATTGTTTTGTTTTATTTTATTAGTATGAAAATCATTATTGTGTGAATTGTTTTGATATTTTTTTTTAGGATTGAACATCAATTATGAAGATGAAGTGGATGATCAATTTTTAATATGAAGATGGAGTGGAAGAACAATTTTAATGTGAAGATGAAGAATCATTGATTATATGTTAAAAATTGTATTTTTCTAATATTGTCAATGTATATTATTTTCCAATATTGTAATGTCTTACTTATAATTCAATGAATTACTATAAATAAGATTCTTTATGTTTAATTACAATTCTATGTTAATGTATTATTTAAAATTCAATGTATATTCACCCATGTCCTCCTCTCGAACTGAGTTGGACGATCTTCCTCACATCCCAGACAAACGTCCGATCGAGGAATACTCACCAACCCCTATAATCATCATGCATGTGGACTCAGATTCTGACCCCGCTTTCATTGCTCGCTTTGTTGACTCAGGAATTTGCAAATTCGGCGAGGAGGTCGCTCAGAGCACTCCTGCTCATGAAGTCAACAAAGAGACGAGTTCGAACCTGCATCATGAGGAAGAGTCCGAGGTCGCCGTGGAGGACGAACTGACCTGGGAATACCTGACCAACATCAACTTCCCAATGTCGAACCCAATCGAAAGCCAGATCCCAGTAGTAGTAGCTCACCGGGAAGACTGGGATTCTTACGTTCAAAACTACTCCGAGCAATTCCAGCGACGTGCTCACCGCTACCGGAAACTCAAAGTCATGGAGTATATGGCAAGCTACATCCAATCCAACATTATGGAGGAAGACCTCGACAAGATAAGAAGGGACTACCAGATCCCTTATGACATCTTCATGTACGAACCAGAGGAAGATGACAGAGCTGATTGCCCACCTAAATGATGCACAACGATCAACCTGGTGACCTTGAAGATTAGGCTGGCACTCCGCCTCCACCCCTTAATTAATCTTTTCCTGGACCAGACCTACCTGGCGATTAGCCAAATCACCCCGGTGGGATGGATGAACCTCATTTCTGTTAGTGTTAGTGTCCTAGAGACAATCCATCGAAAGGACATAATACTAACATAATGTTCAGATTTAGTTTAATATTAAATGTATGGTGTTACACTTATCTGAATATGGTATTTGATTGTTTGCATATATTCTTATTTATGTTCCCGTGAATCACTATTGTCAATGAGTGAGTGAGAACTCAGATGAGTTAAGTATGATTCTCAAATAGCCCCGATCAAGGATCATCAAGAATGGGATATTGATGATGGAATTGAGATTGGTATGTGATCTTCATTATACTCTATGGGAGAGTGTAGTAAGATCTCACTTACTACGAGATACTAGGTATCTCATAATGGATGCACAAATACCTTAGAGGGTATTGGTATACCCATCCGAGAAACCGTTTGATGTAATTTCACATAATGTGTCTACGGGTGTCTCGGTTACTGGGAGCGATGTGATACTCCTCTGACTTGAGGTCAATACGCACAACATATGTGGAGTGATGAACTTTGACCATGAACGATGCTTGTACCCTTCCACGGGTAGACATGGCATGGATTGAGTTCATCACGAAATACATGTGTGTGGTAGTTGAGCTAAGAATAATATTCATTCTTCAATGTGGATTAAGAGAGAATACTCGTCTTTTCATCATAATTGGATCTAAGTCGTCGACCGACGCGCATCAACTTAGACTTTGTGTCTAAGTATGATATACTTGATCAATTAGTGATTTGAGATAATATGATTAAGTTTGAATAAACACTTCATCATATTCAAGACTTAATCGGGTATTCGTGAATGGAAGGAAGATATCACGATAGCCTACAATATTATAGGTAGTTGCAGATTTCCTCGCAACGTACCTTATATATTGAGAATGTTTGATTTATTGTCTAGGGTTCAATTAAGATCGTTAATTTGACTAATCGCTCGATATACGAGGGCATATGGGTCACACAACAAGCAAAGGCAGTTCACTAATTATATTTGGTTGATTAAGTATTATACTAGATATAATATTTAATTTTTGGAGAATATAATAATAATTATATTTGGAATTAATTATTATTACTATTTAATTAAATTAGATTTAATTAAATATGAAATTCCAATAATAATATTAGGAATATTATTATACAAGAATAATATATGGTCAAGATATTATTCTTAGGAAAATATCTATAGGAAAATATAATCCATAGAGATTATATTTGCGGGCCAAGCATATTATCTTGCTTAGGAATTAAGTCAAGATAATCCCTATAAATATGAGTCTTATGGAAATTCCGAAATATACAAGAAATGTGATTTCTCCATAAAATGTCCAGTCTGAATTTTCCTAGCAAATTCGTCTCGATATTCAATGCTGGCATATCGGTACGGGTTGGTGAATAGTTGTTGCGTGGATACCATAGTTGAGGATTCCGCGTACAAATCGCTGTAAGGATTTATATGTTATTATTTATCCTTTATGTTTTATGTTATACAATTATGTTCCAGATTCGTTGTTGGTGAATTGTTTTGGTGTTCGTGCCTCTAAAACCTAACACTTTCCATCATGGTGTTGTTCGTCCTTGAGGGGTACCCCAACAGGCTCACTACTGACGAGGTGAACTATGTTATGGCCCTTACGGCTTGTATTGGGGATGAGGCGGGCTGGTACTACCTTAAGGCTCGTCCTGGCCTTATGGTAGTCGAGGAGGTGCCTAACAAAGTGAAGGACTAGAAACATGACTGGTTCTTCATTGGAGGGGATTGGCGAGCTTCAGCTCAACCCTTTGGTGGTGACGAGCGGATCAACACCCCGAGAGGATTTGGGCCAATAAAGCGTGAGTTTTACTTCTTTGTAATTCTTGAAGAGGTAAAACTAATATTAATCTTGTTTTTTTTTTCAGGTCCTAAGACTCTAAAGTGGAGGAGTACATGTGATGAGGCGACCTCTGAATTTTTATTCACATTGGCCCTGGTAGCACTCCGGAATAGGGCAGATAGGACGATCAAACATCTCTGCCAGGAGTCTACACGCAGAACAACTCATTTGATCGCTAGCCCGCAACACCTAGAGGCGCGAGTTGAAATTCCTGAAGGTGAGGTTTCCTCGAGCTCGAACTCTCACTTTCATAAATTATAAAGTCTACTAACTTTGTTTGTTCATCCTTTTGCAGACCAGCTCGTCACTGTTGCTATTCCACTTGCCTATACCGAGCTAGATTAGCACGTTTGGAACATGCCTCAGAAGAAAAACAGGAAGAAGGGAGATCCTCCCACGAAGACCGTGGCCCTCATGGCCAAGACACCCAGAGCAGCTCGCCCAACTACCGCTCCTACTCCTCCACCACAGCCCGCCCAGACGACCAGCCCGCCGGCGGCACAGAGAAAGAAAAGACTCCACCGTGGTGATGGCACTCCCATTGCCGAGGAGGAAATGGCACCCAAGAAGGGCAAAGAACATCATGAGGGCATATCTGCTCGCCCTACGGAGAAGGAAGTAGCTCGAACTTCGTTAGTGGAGATTCTAAGCGAACATCAAGTGATCTTCGCTACTCAGCAGAAAAGGCGGGGATCTCCTCATGATGTGACATGCCTGTTGGAAAAATAGGGGTGCCCGAATCTATTCGGGATGAAATTTAAGTACAAATTTAAATCTAATTATTACTAGCATGAATTAATCCTAATTAATTCAAATAATAATTCCAACAACTAATTTTATCATCATGCATGCACAATTAATTCACATGAAAACCTAAAGCGGAATAACTAGAAATTCATGTAATCACATACCTCTTGTAGATATGGCCTTTGATAACAACGGGACTATCACGATCGTGCTATCAACCAAAAGACCTTATCAAGTATGTCCCTTTCGCCTTGCTTGTTCACCGATGGTAAGTGCTCACAAACAATTAGAATAACAAGGGAGGAAGACAAATATTTTGCTCTGATTTTTCCAACACATTGAATTGTGAAACTGTAAACTGGAGATGAAATAATCATCTCCTACTTATAGGGGAGGGGTAGCCGATTTTTTTCATATGGAATAGGGGAGAGAAAATCTTTTTCTTGGCCTCCAAGAAATCTTGAATATATCCCATATATTATTTTCTCCATAATGAAATATTCCATAAAAATCTCACATTCCTCAGCTACATGCAACTTTTGAAAAATATGGAAAAGAAATACTAGATTTGAATCTTCTTGAATTTATGAGATAATTTTGTATTCCAAGAATACATATCTTCCATAATATCTCATTCAAGAAAATCAACAAAATCTTTTCTCTCTCCAATATGTCTTTTTCGAAAATTTAAGAAGAAAAAATCAGCAATAATATTTTCTTTTATTTTAATCACCTTATTATTATCGGGCTACTTAATGGGCTACTTGAGGGACCTTTAGGAGAATTAAGATTGGACCTCCAATGGGCTTCTGAATTTCAATATTGAGCCCCAATATAATTCCGCCCATTAATATTAATTAGCACCACTAATAAATTAATATTGCACTATCCATCTTAATCCATATTACGATAATATGGGCTCCCGATTATTATTTCCCGTTTTTAAGATTATCTAGTCCATTAATTAATTAAGCTTCTGAATAGCTCTAAATTAATTAATATCTTTCACCTTGGAGTAAAGACAACTCAACAATATTATCCGTACCGAAGAAACTAATTCTTCACTTGCAAGATTTGGTACGATAAAATTCCTGAGCCCACCAAGGGGACAAACCACACGAGCCGTACTCACACAAGTTTCTCCGTATTAAATCTTAACAACCGTCGTATGATTAATATTACTGTCCAAAACACAAGGTTCGAAGTCACGATGATTCTCACACAACATGATTAAAAGCAGTAATCATTAACCACACACAGTCCTATTTAAGTGACGGAGATTAGGAAATCAATAACCACTGAGGTCTAATTCTTCACATCTCAGAGCAGAAGAATTTATCCTCGCTGTAGGTCCTCTTCAACACATACTAAATGTGCCAGTGCAATCTCTTGGTCAAGACAGGTCAATCTGAGAATTACACATCGGCCTTTCACGGTGAATTGTTCAATTCCACCTGAGTCGTGAATTTGTATGTTTGGTTACAAGGATAACTGTTAATGTTGGTCCCAAAATGGTTATCCAGCGGAAAGCGTTTTGAGTTTATTTTTAATGAAAACCCAATTTATAAATTAAGTACTAAAATTGAAATGCAGAAATCTAAATTGCAGAAAAGTAAATAACACCGGAATTTATAGTAGTTCGGATATAACGATCCTACGTCCACTCTCCCTTTCTCCTAAGGGGACTTTCTCTCTCTCCAACCAACTAACTCACGAACCACTGGAATTGCGAAGTACCAGCTCCTTCGTACAACAACTTACAACAACCTTTCAAGATGAACATGTTAATTATAAGATCCAACTGAAACTCCTAAAGAGTGTATAAACGTTAATGAACAAGGTGAGTGTTTGGAAGAGTTCGTGTGTTTTTGTTGTGTGCTCTCGCGCGACTCTTGTATATTGAACTAATCCAAGCACTCCTAATTATAGTTGTAGGAATTAACTAGCCGTTGGATGCTAGAAATTCAAACAACCATAATTGGAGGGATATAATCAATCAAAGATTGATTATATGATTGATTAGTTGACTTTCAATCAAACAATCAATCAAATCCTCCATCAGTTGACTTCTCCAGATTGCCTTCTCTCAATCATGATCTCCAAAATCTCCTTGTCTCCAAATTACTACGAAGCTTCTGGGAGGGTGAACTAATCCATCTCTCTCGTCTGGTCTGGTCTGGTCTGGGGTCTTCTGGTCAGGTAACACTTCTGCTCTGAACCTCATCTGGGAGAGGTTTTCTGGTCAGACTCTTCTGGTCAGACTCCTCTGGCAGACTCCTCTGGTCAGACTCCTCTGGTCAGACTCCTCTGGTCAGACTCATCTGGACCTCATCTGGACAGACTCCTCTGGTCACCTCTCATCTGGTCACCTCATCTGGTCTGCACAGATTTCTTCCCCCTTAACCAAAGACCTATTCTAGACTAATCTGTAGCTGACTAACAAGTTCAGCTAGTCCTATTACAAGTTCTTTGTTTTAACATCTTCAAAACATCTAATCTATATCCTAACAATTTCCCCCTTTTTTATGATGTTAAAACTGAAAGAACTTAAATAAAACAAGACAAGAAAAATCTGAAATATCTAAATAGAGATTCTAGCAGGCTGGGTCAACTGATCTTCCCCCTCAAAGTATGCTCAGCTGATATTGGGGCATAACATCAGCTGGTCTTTTTGTGTATCTGCAGGCAATCAACTTTTTGGTACCCTTCTGGGTCCAGGGGGGTTAGCACTATATTTAGGAAGCCACAAGAATAGATCATCCCTTTTTAGATCAGGTGATCTTATCTTTCTTCCATATAGGTCCACAAAAACACACTCAACAAAAGAACCTTTGACATGATTATTTCTTCTAGAGGCTCTTCTTCTCTTATGAGCTTGTCCAGTAGAAGAAGTAACTTGTCTTAAAGCAACAGACTTGAAATTCTTTTGATAAGGATAAGTTTTACTAGAACCATCAAAGGTTCCAGCTGGTCTGGCAGATGACTTGAAAGTCCTCTGCAGGTGAGTAGGAGTCATCTGGTTCTGCCTCTTTTGAGAAGATCCAGACTTTCTTCTACTCTGCTGGCCTGGCTGAGGTCTTTTATTCTGGGTATAACCCTTATTAAAATTCCTCTTCTGCCTTTTGGGTTTTTGAGTTTCAGTACTCATCTGCCCATTAGGTTGAGTTGCCTGGTCAGCTGACCTCTTGCCTTTATCAATAAAATTTCTAGGCTGTTCTTCTTCCTGAACATGTGAGGATTCAGGTTTGGAATAACCAAGGCCTGTCTTATCATGCTCTCTTTGAGATGAGGCAGCTATGTGTGACACAGCATTGTTTGCTGTAGTCAGCTGCTCCAGTCTCAGCTTGAGCTTGTCCTCACTATCTTTTACAATTTTGTTTTGATGGAAGAGTTCATCGAACTTAGCTTTCAGCAGAGTATATTCATTATCTTTCTCAATGTTTTCAACAAGCAACTTTTCTATCAGCTTAGTTTGTTCATCACATCTAGTTTTCAAGTCAGTGGACTCTTCTACCAGTGTTTGAACCTGTTCAGCTGGTAGATCAGTTGGGTTGCCTAAGCATTGTGAAAGCTTCTGGTTTTCTGCTTTCAACTTTGTGTTCTCATCTTCCAACTTTTGACAAAGTTGTACAGATTTTTGGAGATCTAATAGCAAATTTTGCGTATAAGACTCCTCTGATTGTTCAGAAAAAGAAGAATAAGAAGAAGAAGAGGGAGTTCGATTACATACCTCATCTGTCATAAGACATATCTCTTCGCCTGGTCCAAAATTGGATGATGAACCAGAAGTGGAAACCTCTTCTTCCTCATCTGCATAGCTTCTTTTGGAGTAACTCCTAGTGTTTCTTTTACTGCTTCTCTTCGAGCCCATTTCTGCAATAATTGTTAGCACAACAAATATTTGGGTTTTTAAAAAAATGGATCTGCCCTGGTGACCACCAAAATAATTTCAAAACAGTGGTCTGTAGGACACACTGCTCTGATACCACTTGTTGGTTCCAAAATGGTTATCCAGCGGAAAGCGTTTTGAGTTTATTTTTAATGAAAACCCAATTTATAAATTAAGTACTAAAATTGAAATGCAGAAATCTAAATTGCAGAAAAGTAAATAACACCGGAATTTATAGTGGTTCGGATATAACGATCCTACGTCCACTCTCCCTTTCTCCTAAGGGGACTTTCTCTCTCTCCAACCAACTAACTCACGAACCACTGGAATTGCGAAGTACCAGCTCCTTCGTACAACAACTTACAACAACCTTTCAAGATGAACAGGTTAATTATAAGATCCAACTGAAACTCCTAAAGAGTGTATAAACGTTAATGAACAAGGTGAGTGTTTGGAAGAGTTCGTGTGTTTTTGTTGTGTGCTCTCGCGCGACTCTTGTATATTGAACTAATCCAAGCACTCCTAATTATAGTTGTAGGAATTAACTAGCCATTGGATGCTAGAAATTCAAACAACCATAATTGGAGGGATATAATCAATCAAAGATTGATTATATGATTGATTAGTTGACTTTCAATCAAACAATCAATCAAATCCTCCATCAGTTGACTTCTCCAGATTGCCTTCTCTCAATCATGATCTCCAAAATCTCCTTGTCTCCAGATTACTACGAAGCTTCTGGGAGGGTGAACTAATCCATCTCCCTCGTCTGGTCTGGTCTGGTCTGGGGTCTTCTGGTCAGGTAACACTTCTACTCTGAACCTCATCTGGGAGAGGTCTTCTGGTCAGACTCTTCTGGTCAGACTCCTCTGGTCAGACTCCTCTGGCAGACTCCTCTGGTCAGACTCCTCTGGTCAGACTCCTCTGGACCTCATATGGACAGACTCCTCTGGTCACCTCTCATCTGGTCTGCACAGATTTCTTCCCCCTTAACCAAAGACCTATTCTAGACTAATCTGTAGCTGACTAACAAGTTCAGCTAGTCCTATTACAAGTTCTTTGTTTTAACATCTTCAAAACATCTAATCTATATCCTAACAGTTAATGTGATCTTCCGTGATCTGGTATCACCACATCAACTACAATGTAACACATACTATATAAATTGAACGGGTTCCAATAAATATTTAACATTCATTCATATCTAAAGCAAATGCGATAAAAGATTTATTCTCATAAATAAGTGTTTAATATATGAGTTATACAAAGTAAAAGCATACTTTCACGTATAACTCCAACAATCTCCCACTTATACTTAAAGTCTGCTTTTTAGTATACACCATGTATGTCTAGTGTAGTAGTTCTACGTGACATCTCATGTCAACCTACACTAACCTAATAATTCCTCTCACTTATACTTAAAGCAGATTGACAATAGTCTTGACTCTCATTCCATCCACATGTCTCTCGAATGTACTCTGAGGGAGACCCTTTGTGAATGGATCCGCTAGGTTGTCCTCCGATGCTATCTTTGCCACCTCTATATCTCATCTCTTAATGATTTCTCGTATAAGATGGTATTTTCTTTCTATGTGTTTGCTGGCCTTGTGGGCTCTCGGTTTCTTTAAATTTGCAACTACTCCGGCATTATCACAAAAGACAGTAATCATGTCGGGTAAATTCGGAACAACGTCCAAGTCCACTAAGAAGTTCGTGAACCATACTGCCTCTTTCGCTGCTTCACAAGCAACTACATATTTGACTTCCATGGTCGAATCGGCGATGCATTTCTGCTTAACGCTTCTCCATGAAATGGCTCCTCCTCCCATGCAAAACACACTACCCAAGGTAGATTTTCTGGAGTCTAGGTCTGATTGGAAATCTGAGTCCGTGTATCCCACAGGAATTAGACTATCTGACTGATAAATTATGAGAATATTTGAGTTGGGTGAATGTGCTTTGAGATAGGAATAACACCTCTATGTAAGCTCTTGTGCACAAATGGAATGAATGTGAGATTGATTGGCTACTTGAGTTGATTTGCATTGTCTATGATAGATATTCTTGAGTAGTAAATTTTCTCTAATTGTTTTCATGAACTAGGCTCATGGCTCCTCCAAAGAAGTTTGAAAATCGGTTGGTCCTTGGTGATAACTTGGTTGCTTTAACAAACGAGTTGACGACAAAAGGATTGATGCATTCTCGTTGGGACAATCTTACTTATGGTGATCGATGGGATGCTCACGCGTATAGGTGGAACCTTGTCATTGGAAAGGTTGAGAAAACTCGATGCCCGAGCATCGAGTTTATGAGACAACTTGGGATTGAAGAAGAAGTGAAGAGAATTTTTAGGCGGAATACGATGGAAGGATTCTACGAGCTTTTTCTCACAATGGAGACCCATGTGGACTTGGTCGAGCAGTTTCTAGCCTCCGTGGAGATGAACAATGCCACTTCTTTTTTATTCATGATTCGGAACCAGTGGCACTATTACGATGTGGCAGCAGTAAACGAGGCCCTGCAGCTCCCTCAAATCAAGGGCCCCAATCGCCAATCAAGTTCATTCAATGCTGAAGATTTTTGGTAGCTTATCACTGGAGGGGTATAGATCCCAGAATTCACGTGCCTCAGCCATCTGGAACCATGTGATTCGGTATTTAGAAAGAATCTTGGGGAACACACTATATGCTCGGTCAGAGACGGGTATGGTGACGTCTAAGAAGCTTTATGCATTGTGGTGCTTGCTTCACGATAAGAAGCATGATTATGGTAGAGATTTCCTTGACCTTCAGATTGAGGCCCCTTACAAGTGTGGAGCAAAGACGTCTACGATCTGAAGTGGGGGTCTCATCTGTATCATATTGGTGAGTATGGAGATTGAGCCAGTGGTGAGCCCATCTATTGGGAATGACCTCGACTTTGATCAGATGTACCACACTTGGATGTGGGAGTGTTGGCTAGATAAGTATTATATCCGGTTCTGAGAGGACGAGCTCTTCCCTCTACCAAACGAGAAACTGACAACTTTAAGGGACCTGAAGAAGGAGAATATCTGAATGGATGGGCCGCATCACTTGAAAGCAATGGAGAAGTTTAAGCTGAGGATGGAAAGCAAGGGGCTATGGGATCAAAGGCCAAATAAGAAGCAGAAGAGTGAAACTGGTACAAGTAGAGCTGGGACGAGTGGAGCTCGAGATTCCGATGAGGAAGAAGAAAAAGCTTATGATGGAGGAGCTGATACTGAAGATGAAGAGGAGGAGAACGCTGCTGAAGGAGGCCAAGTGCCTCAAGACATGGAGTTTGAGGTGCCTGAAGCACCGACTCAAGGGGGTTGGGCTCCAACCCAACTTCAGTGGCATGGCATGGAGATTGACATCCAAGGGCTGCGTACCGATCTCACACACTTTCAGACTACGCAGAACCAGTGGAACGATAGGATGGGAAGTCAGGTCTCAGACATACATAGCTGGATGTAGGCACTTTTTATCTCTAACCTGGGAGCAGATCATACGAGTCACCGTCCACCACCGCCTCCTGATGCATGATGATCATGGGGATTCCCCCCAGTTTCTTTCCTTTTTCTTTTTCTTTCTTCTGATTTTGAGACTTGATGTTTGCTTATCTTGTTGTTTGAGATTGGTCTGTACTAAATTCTAACTCCTTGAGTCGATATTGCTTTGATGTGCTACTTCATATATTTCATACTTATTGACTCATCCTACTTATCGATTGTTATCTTTGAGTGTGACTTTATGAGTTAGTGAGTTGTGAAGTTGAGTTATGAGCTAAATTGTGTGAGTGTAGTATTTTTATTTTATTTGAGAGGGAACTCGTATGCTTACGAATTTTCCTTTTGAATATTTACGTGTTAAACAGTGAGAATTCAATAGGACTAGCATGGAAATGAAAGCCGCGAGATTTGAGCCTTTTAGAGATTAAAATTCATTATATTGATCTCTTCATTTGTGAGTGGATTATTACCTTAGAGGATGTTAGAACTTGTGGGTACTCTCGCTTCTTGATTGTGTCTAGTTTGAAATGCCGAAAGTGATTTTAGGCCGTCTTTGATTTGTTGAGTCACCTAGACAAATTTTCCCTACCAATGACATTTATCCCTTGTTAGCCCGTTTGAGCCTTAGCCTATTTTATTTGCTAGCACATTTGAACTTAATCAAATTCTTAAAAAAATTGTCCTAATTTGAGTGGAGAATAGGAGAAGTTTTGAATGAGAAAGGGATCGAGTTGAGTTGAGAAGGAGAATTATTAATGCTTGAGTGAAGTTGAGGAAAGGTGTAATGAAGATTTGAGTTGTGGGAAAGAACAATAATTTGAGAATGAGCAAAAAAAATATGAGCTCATACATTGTGTGAAAAGAAAGAAAGAAGTGATTGAAAAGTGGAAAGAGTTAGAGAAAAAAAAATTGAAGTGTTGAGGGTAGTTGAAATTGAAAAGTGTATTGCATGAAGATGATTGAAGTATTCTGTTCCTTGTCTCAAAGTACCGAAGTTTTATTTTCTATTCTCCATTCACTTGAGTTACTTATCCTATATAGTTACCCCACCCGTCCAAAGAGCCTTACATTACAACCTTGAGAAAGTCCTTTTTGATTCGGCATGAATTCTAGAGTATGGTCGAAGTTGAGAGTGCTTACAAGCCTATGACAGCTGATATGTATGATTGATTGAGTGAGTCCCTTAATATTTCTAAACACTTGTGAGGGAGTGAAATACATCGTTGAGAGCACATCCATGTTTAATTTTGGTGGTTCTTATTATTTATGCATGAGTATGATGAAGGGGGTGAGTTTGTGTGTGGATGATCGATCTTTGAAGCTTGAACACTATTACTTGGATGATTTAGTTCTATGATTCATTCTTAACAATTTCACTTGACTTATTATTTCATTTCTTGAGGACAAGCAATATGGTAAGTTTGGGTGGGTTATTTAGGCGTGAAATTGTTATGTTTTGTATCTCGATTTGCCCGTGTTTTGCGTGAATTCAATGAGTATTTAGAGTCAATTAAGTATTATTTTTATAAACTAATGAATTTTCCTCTTTGATTCTCATAGATGGATAGAGGATGGCAAATGGAGTTTGTAGGACTTTGAATCGACTCAAACGGACTCCCGGATGAGAAGATATTGAAGAAATACGAAAAGTATTAGTTCGAACAAGCAAAAGTGTCAATTGGAGTTGCTCAAGCAAGAGAACTCGAGCACCAAGTGCTCAAGCACTCGAGCGGGTGCTCGAGTGGATTCAAGTCGAGCACCGAGCGCTCGAGCAAAAGGGGATCGAGCACATATTCAGTTCTAGAAGTGAAGAGCACTCGAGCAAGGCCAACTCGAGCACTCGAGTGAAAGCGGGTCGAGCGCCAGGTGCTCGAGTAGCCCTGCTCAAGCGGTACATACGTTCTGTAAGATTGAGCGCTCGAGTGGATGTCACTCGAGCACTAGGTGTTCGAGTAAGCACACACTCGAGTGGTTTTCGTGAGTTTTCGGCCCATGACGTTTTTAATCGGCTCATGCCTATATATATCCCTTTCCAAGCATAATTTTGGATACCACTTCATGCTTAGAGATAATTTTTGATAGAGAAGAGCTGGGGAAAGTTGAGCAAGAGTTTTGAACGTGTAATAGAGGTTTTTGATCTTACGAATTCTTAGATTAGAGTTTTATTTAGTTCTTTCTTTCTTCAACACTTGATACTCTTGAATCTAGTTTTTATAATTTATTGAGATTCGTTTTGAGACTTCAATTCATTGTTAACCCTAGTTTATGTTCTTGAGTTCTTTCTTTAAATTCACCATGTTTATGTTTATTGTTAGTTTGATTGCTTTCGCTATCATAATCACCATGTTAGGCTAGAACCCTTGCATGCTTAGGATAGGATGAACTCGTGGAAGTAGGACGTTGGTATGTAATTAAGATAATTCATGATGTTTAGTTTTAATTCTCTTAATTATTGAATATTTCTAATAAATCCTAGAATAATCTTGGAATTGAGTACGAAAATTGTTAGAGAGAAGACGATCGCATCACTCTTTAATAATGAATAGACTTAACTAAAAGGTTTTAGAAGGGGTTTATAATCTACCGGTTTATCTAGGGAGGACGACAACATCACCTTAGTTAAATTAGGGTCTCATTAATTAAGCATGATCCATATAACTTGATTAGTGGATTAGTGAAGTAGGTTGATAGGACAAAGTATTATGATTAATTCTTGAGTTTTTAGTCTTTCAATCGTGTATGCTTAGGATCATTACTTGCACATCACAATTATTTTAGTTATCATACCAACTCCGTTAGTATACGTAGGGATTTCTACCCTGAGCATCACCATCTCATATATCTTATTTAAACCCATTTATTTTCTTAGTTTGATTTCATTATTCGCATTAAGAGTAGTATAATATAAACTAGTTTAATAGAATTTTAAACCCGAACATACACTCATATTAACTACGACGCTCTATTCGCATACATACCTTTCCTTGGGTTCTATATACTTGGTCCTTATACTTGCTAATATTACTGTGATATCATACTCTTATGGGGTAACTACTAGTATAACTAGTATTTTGCGTTCAAGTCATGTACCTGCAAGTGCACAAGAGACTTTACTCCTCAATTAATATTAAAAAATACATCCTAACCTAATTATTACATTTTCTCCCTATCTTTCTACTTTTTTATTACATCTCAACCACCTATTATACATTAAATATAGTTTTCTTAGATTGAGTATAAAAACCCAAAGTTTTATCCGAAACCAAGAGAGTATAATATAAAATTAATAATAAAAAAACAAATATTCTTGCAAATAATTTATATTCAATACGGTAATAAAGTTGCAAAGGTGTATAATTTGGAGTTCCAAATAACTAATACAATTAAGTATGTCTTGTATCATATGAAGTTGAATATTTATAGATGACAATGTTGTACACTCTTCAATTAATTAATTAGAAAAATATAACATTTAATAATTTTATTATAGAAATATATGGAAATCCAACTATAAATTAGACAATTTTATATATACTGCACATAAATCATTATTTTTGTTGTAAATCTAGAAGATTTATTATTCCAAATCTAGAAGATTTGATGTGGACATTACTAGTGGACCAATAACCCAATGGACTTCATATTTAGATTAGAGTTTTACTCTTATAAATATATCATTGTACTCAGAATTGTAAACACTCATACACACACATTAGTGAAAATCCTGGCTTGGTACGCCTCCAGACGTAGTTGTTCTCGACGAACTAGGTGAACAAATCTCGCGTCTCTATTTATCGCTCTTGATTTACAACATGTTATCAGCACGAGACTCTGCCCGAGACTAATTGGTACGCCCTAAATTAATTTCCTCCAAAGCATGTGAATTAATTGTCGTATCAAATTGTTTGATCCATATGTTACATATTTTATATGCGCTCGAATTATTGCTTTGATTTTATTTCGTCTTTGCAATTAATTGGATCAAATTGTTTTTGAAAAAAAATTAAATTAAAAATTGAACCGACGAGTAACGGCCGCAGCCCGAAGATGAACGGCCACTGCCCGTCGACCACCGCCCAGGGCCGAACGGTTACCGCCCTCCAGTGCAGCCCGCCGTCGCAGCCACGGCCCAGGAGTGCCACCTCCTGCGCGCGGCTCCTAGCCGTTGAGCGTGCCATTGTGCACGCCTCCAAGTGCCGCCCTGGGCTGCCTCCACGAGATGCCCTAGGTCGGCGCCACCTCTGCGCGCCACCGCGCACCATGTCGAGGCCGGTGCCGCCTCCACGCACGACCGCAATGCGCTAAAGGTAGCAGCGTCGCAAAGTGCCCTGATCGCGCCTGTAGGACGCGATCTGAAGAGGCAGTCGCGCCTACAGAGCGCGATCACCCGCGGTAGTCGCACCGCGACTGGCCGGTGGTTTTCACGCTCGTGCACTCCCTCCGCTGCCTGTCGCGTGCATCCACGCGCGCTCCCGTGTGCCCATCGTTGTGTTCGTAGTCGGACATGGCAGCGTGCCTCCGGGAACCCGTGGAACCCTAGCCCTTTTTGGGCTCGTTTTGGGCGCCTCATAATTATCGATTATTTTTATTTTATTTACGCCCTAGAAATATTTTATCAAATTTTGTTACTATACTTGAAATTTTTTAAAGTAATAATTTATGCATGTTAATTAAGCCCGAATTTTGGAATTAATTTCAAGTATTAGTTCTCAATAAATTATTTTATATGCTTAATTGATACATGCACATGCTTTTTATGATTTAATTATCTTGCATGCATTATTACCATTCTGCACATAGTATTTTATTTGTAGTTCGCATATCTTGCCCGGGTAGGCGGACCCGATACTTGTTGGACCGTAATTTATGTTTTGGATAGACGGCGCCCAATACTTGCTCCTATGTGCTCTAGAATAATCAAATAAATCCTTATTTCTCCGTTGTCAATAAATTTGGTCACGCCCCTTACCATGTCACTTTAATAATTGTAGTGAATTATGTCTGATATTACCAAAAGAGAATTCGTTGAGCTTGCTCTTGATGGTAGTAACTACCTGACATGGGCACTAGATGTTGAGATACATCTAGCCTCAACCAATCTAAGCGGTGCTATTGTCGATGATTCAAAATCAACTGATTCCCAGAAGGCGAAAGCTTTGATTTTTCTCATACATCATCTTAATCAGGACCTGAAAAATGAAATATCTCACTGAGAGAGACCTCGGAACATTGTGGAAGTCCCTGAAGGGCCGTTTCCAATAACAAAATGACATACTCCTCCCTCAGGCTCAATACGATTGGTTGAACCTCCATTTTCAAGACTTTAAGTCTGTAACGGAGTACAACTCAGCCCTATATCGTATTGTATCCCAGTTAAAGTTATGCAAGCAAACTGTAACTGAGGACGACTTAATCCAGAAGACTTTGTCGACTTTCCACGCCAGCAACATGTACTCCAGCAGCAGTACAGGGCTAAGAACTACACTGTACACTCTGAGCTAATTTTTGCACTTCTAGTGACAGAAAAACATAATCAACTCCTTATGCAAAATCATAACTCGAGACTGGTTGGCTCAAAAGCTGTGCCCGAAGCACATGTTATAGCTCAAGGTAGTACAAGTTGTCACAAGCGTGGAAGGGGGAGAGGAAGTAAACGAACTCGTAGCAAAGGACGAGGTCATAGTAAGTCCGGTGGTCCAGGTATCTTGAATGACAATCAAGCTCAGGCTCGTGGAAAGGCTGCATCTAACACGAATCCTGCTACTAAAAAATCTGGCAATCAAGATAAGGCTGAGTAGTCCTGCTACAGATGCGGATGCAAAGACCATTGGTCTCACACGTGTCGCACTTCCAAACACTTGGTTGAGGCTTATCAAAAGCAGGAGAAGAACGATAAGAGGAAGGCTCCTATAGTTGAATCTCATCATGCCAGCCTGCCTGAAGTAGGCCTTGACCAAGACAACGTCGATCCTGTGGGCATCGAGCTCAAGGACTTTGGAGATGATGAGTGATTTGCGTATTTGATTATTTTAGTATTTTATTTTGGATAAAATAATTTATGCTTTTGGATTCTTTATTTCGGATATTTTATTTTATTTTATGAATGATATTATTATTTTAGCTTTGATATGTTTACCTTAAATTGCTGTCCATTATATTTATTTGGATATTGTTGTTCTTATTCATGGCTTGTAAACATATCAGCTATTAGGTTTGGGTTATTTCCTCTGGCATGATGGATGCAAATAGTGATTTATGTTTGGTAGATAGCGCCACCATACATACAATTTTAAGAGATAGGAAATATTTTCATAACTTGGTAGAACGTAAGGGGAGTATAACTACAATAACCAATGATAGTATGTCGATAGAGGGCTCCGGAAGAGCTTCCATTGTCCTCCCTATGGGTACCGAACTCATAATCGATAATGCTTTATTATTTCCACAATCTAAGCGTACCCTGCTCAGTTTTAAAGATATAAGAACTAATGGCTATCACATTGAAACTGAAACTGAGAACAATAACGAATACCTTTTGATGACTATTACTCGAGGTAGTCGTAAACAAGTTATAGAAAAACTTCATTCCTTCTCCTCCGGATTGTACTATTCCTACATCAGGCCATCTAATCTCCATCTAACTATAAGTATGAAATTTTATGACCAGAATTCTTTTAAATTGTGGCATCAGCGGTTAGGTCATCCAGGATAAACTATGATATGTAGGATTCTATCTAATTCAATTGGTCATAATATTTTGAATAATAGAATCCCTCATGTTGATGAATTTATTTGTGATGCATGTTCTAAGGGTAAGTTAATAGTGCGCCCGTCGCGCACTAAGGTTGGACTAGAGTCTCCAGTTTTCCTTGAACGAATTCAAGGAGACATTTGTGGACCGATTCACCAAGCATCAGAACCATTTTGATATTTCATGGTCCTTATTGATGCCTCCACTAGGTGGACATATGCTTGTTTGATGTCCACTCGCAATCAAGCTTTTGGGAAGCTCATTGCGAAAACTATCGAGCTTAGAGCTCAATTCCCAGATTATCCAATTAAGTCGATTCGCATAGATAATGCTGCTGAGTTCAGCTCAAAGGCCTTTACACATTCCTGTATGGCCCTGGAAATTAATGTGGAGCATTCGGTCCCCTACGTCCATACCCAAAATGGTCTTGCTGAGGCGCTAATAAAACGTATCAAACTTATCGCGAGACCATTGCTTATGAACTCTAAACTACCCACTTCATGCTGGGGGCATGCAGTCCTACATGCATCGCACTTGATACAAATACGTCCAACTGCATATAGTGATCATTCCCCCCTCCAGCTAGTGCGTGGGAAAGAACCTAGCATTTTCCATCTGCATATTTTTGGATGTGCGGTATATGTTCCGATAACATTACCAAAGCGGGCCTCTATGGGCCCAAAAAGGAAACTCGGTATTTAAGTCGGATTTGACTCTCCATCCATCGTGAAATACCTCGAGCCTTTGTCCGGGGATCAATTAACGGCCCGGTTCGCTGATTGCACGTTCGATGAAGATCACTTTCCGGCATTAGGGGGAGATCCGAATTCAAAATTGAATGAATGTCGGGAGCTTACATGGAACGTAAGTGATCTTCAGTATCTAGATCCACGCACTAGTCAATCTGAACTGTAAGTTCATAAGATCATTAACTTGCAAAATTTAGCAAACAATCTGCCAAACGCATTCACTGACCATAGAGGTGTAACTAAATCATATATACCTGCAGTAAATGCTCCCTAAAGGGTTGAGGTCCCAAGAAAAACAAGTACTCATGCCCCCACACGCCAGAAGCGTAAAGGACCCTCAAGAGATACTAGTACACCTAAACGAAAAGCTAGCAAAACTGGTCAGCCGAATGTAAAATCTCTAGAAGAGATTCGTCTAGATAACTCAAAGTCTCTAGGAGACGAGCATCCTAGTGATGAAGTACGTGCACAAAATATTCAATGCACTAGGACCGCGGAACGACCAGACCCAGATACACTGGAAAATGAGGAAGGTCTGGTTGATGTAAACATCGAAGTCTCTATGAATTTCATAGATACGGGAGAAACATATAATAGAAATATTATTGTCGTCGACGACACATTTGCAGCGACAATTGCTCTTTCCATTATAAATAATGATCTAGATCCAGAATCCAAAACCATCGCTGAGTGCTCGAAGCGCTCCGCTTGGGTTAAATAGAAAGAGGCAATTGAAGCAGCGCTCACATCGCTTAACAAAAGACAAGTATATGGCTCTATCGTTCGTACACCCACGCGCGCTATCCCTGTAGGATATAAATGGGTATTTGTATGAAAACAAAATAAGAACAATGTTGTGGAGAGGTATAAAGCGAGGCTTGTAGCTCAAGGATTTTTGCAGAGACCCGGTATTAATTTCGATCAAACTTATTCTCCCGTAATGGACTCAATAACGTTCCACTACTTGATATCTTTGGCAGTTAAACTAAATCTCCAGATGAGATTGATGGACGTAGTAACTGCATACTTATACGGATTACTGGATACCGACATTTATATGAAAATCCCCGATGGATTTGACATTCCTTAGTTAAGGGATGGTGAAAACCGCAGTATGTATAGCATAAAACTGCAGAAGTCGTTGTATGGCCTGAAGCAATCGGGCCTCATGTGGTACAACCGACTTAGTGAATTCCTTTAGAAGAAGGAATACACATTCGATAAAGCTTTCCCATGCGTATTCATGAAGAAATCGCAAAATGGTTTTTGCATTATATCCGTTTATGTTGATGACCTAAACATAATCGGAACATGCAAAGAGATTGAAGAAGCCAGTTCAATCTTGAGAGATGAATTCGAAATGAAAGTCTTGGGTAAAACCAAGTACTGCCTCGGCCTGCAGATCGAGCATCTCCCAGAAGGAATTCCTATACACCAGTCAACCTACGTGAAGAAGGTATTGGAGAGATTTCACATGGATAAATCTCACCCACTTAACACCCATGTGGTTGCCCGATCCCTCGAAGTGGATAAGGACCCATTTAGGCTAAGAGAAGATTCAGAAGAAATTCTGGGGCCAGAAGTTCCTTATCTTAGCACTGTTGGAGCATTGCTCTATCTCGCAAATTGCACTAGACCAGACATTGCATTTGCAGTTAATTTGCTTGTGAGATATAGCGCTTCTCCTACAAGGAGACATTGGAATGGTGTTAAGCATGTTCTATGGTACCTTCAAGGGTCTCAAGATCTTGGTCTGTTTTACCGTAAGAACTAAGATAAAACCTTGGTAGGTTATGCGGATGCTGGCTATTTGTCTGATTCCCACAACGCCATATCCCAGACTGGTTACGTTTTTCTCTGTGGTGGTACCGCGATCTCATGGAGATCGATTAAACAAACCATGATTACCACGTCTTCAAACCACTCAGAGATAATAGCTTTATTTGAAGCCGCACGAGAATGTGTTTGGTTAAGGTCCTTGGTAAAACACAGGTAACTCGTGTGGTATCGCTAAAGGCGATACACCTCCCACCATTATATTTGAAGACAACGCAACTTGCATCGCACAAATGAGTAATGGGTACGTCAAAGGAAACTTGTTGAAACATATCTCACCTAAGTTTTTCTACCCATACGAACTCCAGAAGAGTGACGTGATTACCATTCAAAAGGTGCAATCTAGTGACAATCTAGCATATCTGCTCACTAAGTCCTTACCTACATCTACTTTTGAAAAGTACGTTCGTGGTTTTGGGATGCAAAAGCTCAAAGTGTTGTTGTCTTCAGGGGGAGAGATAACCCCAAAATAAATCTAGAAGATTTGATCTGGAAGATTGATTACATTCCTCCCTAACTTATTATTTGACCGATACCTAGCTAGCACATGGAGTTTTTATGACAAGACATTTATGTTATGTCGTAATGTCCAAGGGGGAGTGTTGTAAATTTAGAAGATTTGATGTGGACATTACTAATGGACCAATAACCCAATGAGGTTCATATTTAGATCAGGGTTTTACTCTTATAAATATACCATTGTACTCAGAATTGTAAACACTCATACACACACATTAGTAAAACTCTGGCTTGATACGCCCCCAGACGTAGTCGTTCTCGACGAACTGGGTGAATAAATCTCGCGTCTCTATTTATCGCTCTCGATTTACAACAATTTTGAATTTTCATTATCTATACTAATGTTAAATTATTTATTTATATTTATAAATATGTAAATATATATACCGTTAACTTTGACAATCAATATAATGCAATAAATTGATAAATTATACATACAAAGATACCTTTTTATAGACTCATGTAAGATGAACATTTGCTTGCTATTGATAGGATTATTATGAAAACAAAGATGATTACCGAATAGAATATGATCAAATTAGCCAAAATCTTAAAAATAATTACGGTGTCGTTTCTCTAGACTCGGAACCTGATAAATCTATACAATCCGATGAGGAAAGATCGCTAATAAACCCAAACACAAAGGGCTCCAAATCTAGATATAAAATAATTGACAAAAGGAATATAGTACTTTCAAATAAGAATTGATATGTGAATAAATAATTAGTGATATGATAAGTTAATTAGGATGTATGGAAAATAAGGATTACAAGACATAAAATTAAATACACGATTTTACAAATCCATAAAAACATACATACTTGAAATATTCTTATTAGGTAGTCTAGTGAATGTGTCACATTTGCTGTAAATTACAGTGACAAAGCATAGATTGAAACTAGTTTATACATAAATTTGTGAAGGGTATTAGTTGTTTTTACTGAAGAGTATTAGTTGTTTTTACTAAAGAGTATTACTGATTTACACTAAATAGTCTTAGTTATTCAGTGAAAATGACTAAGACTCTTCCGTGTAAATCAGTAATACTCTTCAGTAAAAACAACTAATATTTTTCAGTGAAAACAACTAACACCCTTCAGTGATTCATATGTAAACCAATTTCACTCTATACATACTCAATTACAAATTCATGAAAACATACATACTTGAAATATTCTAATTAGGTAGTCTTGTGAATTTGTCACATTTGTCTCCTTGCACACCTCTTTGGACATACTTTTTAATATATATTTTTAATAAAATAGTGACATATTGATAAATATGTGTATATTTTTGTGAATGCATACACAAATCAACATTTTTTTTATGAAGTGAGCAAGTTCTTATAAGACGGACGAAAAATGAAAATGTGCAAGTTCCTTCGGGACGGAGGGAACACTACTTTTATTAGAGTCAAAATTTTCTTATGTACAAAGTCAACTTTTTCTGGACTAATGAATATCATTAATCAATATTAACTAATCAGTCTCAGAATTGGACCTCTAAAATTAATTTACAATTTCAAATAACATACATAATTAAAGTAATTAGATGAATAAAACTTATAATCTCTTATTAATTGAAAGAATGAAGAAATCAAGATGCTGGAAACATGAAATCACCAAAACTGAATCAAAATTCAGCAATATGAAATTAATTTCCCATTAAAGTAAGATCGAACCAAAGAGAGTGGTTGGTAAGTAAGAATTATCGAAAATTTCCAAGAGTGCTAGAAAAATAGGAGTAACTTGCAACATTTGATATATACACTTATACAGAGTGAATCTGCAAATGCAAATTGCAATCACAATCAAATACGTATAGAACTAATCCATCGAAATAATCTCACAAACATCACCAATAAGCAATACCAGCATTAAATAAAGAAACTTATTGATTCAACAAATGGAGAAAAAACTCGTACATATGTGAAGAGACCAATCAAGAGCATCGGCAAAAAGAAGAAATGAACACACGACTTATATATACAGCAGTAAAGAAACAAATCATTCGATTAAGCAGTTAATAGGACGTTACATAATAAATAAAAAAGAGTTGATTAAGTACTTAATTGGAATTTGGACGTTACAAAGTATATAGAATGAGTGGAAAAGTATATAGAATTTGGACATTACAAAGTATATAAAACAAAATAAATACAGAGTGAAAAGTATATTTTTAACGATAATAAAAGTATCTACTAAATGTATATTAATAAATTAAAATGTATTATTAAAACTTAATTTATACAAATATATACTACCTCCGTCTATAAAAAATAGACTTGTTTTTTGTACGTGGTTTAATGCGATATGTCGGAGGGTATTACGTGGTTTTTTCGAAGTCCATTTCTTAATAAAATGATTGTTTATGGAAAGTATGCGAAACGAACTTTCCATTAACGATAATATTATTAAAAAATGAATTTTAGAAAATCCCGTAATACCCTCCGATATTTTACATTAAACCACGTGCAAAAAATCAGGACTATTTTTCATGGACGGAGGGAGTATTATTAATAAAGATGTAATTTATAAAAAAAAATTGTGCATATATTACTAAGTTAAAAAATATAAATAAAAAGAGTAAGATCGTAAATCAGTTTCATCGTTCAATTGAAAATCGTATCAATTGTTTTAATTGTATAATATAAATATCAAATTAATAGTACATTTTAATAACACAACTAATTTTATTAAAAAGGGCATATACAAATTATAAAAAGAAACTGGTATACATTTTCCAATTAAAAATAGCAATTGATCAGCCAGAGAGTAGATGTTAACCGTTGGAATTTCGATTGCTAAAAAATGCCAACTGGGCCGAGGATCCCATTGAATAAAAAAGCCCAATAACTGAAACGGGCCATAACAAAAAAAATATGAATCTTCAATCTAGAACAACTACTGCAAAACTTTTCTGTATAGCAAAAAGAAGCACTCGTCTTTCACATCTCATACAAATTTCAGCAACTGAATGATGGAATGGAAATGAAGCTCGAAGCCCCTTGATCAGTAAATTAAAACTTTAAATCAGAATACTCCAAGTAGGTTTAATCCTCATTAATTACATCCACTCTGGATCTGTGATCTCCGCGTCCAATTGAATCGAGAGAGACGAATCAAATTGGCTTAGGGGAATAGGATATAAATTGCATATACAAAGATTTTTTTTGTATAATGTATCAAACTGATTTTCTAACATAAGAACTTAACTTCAAGGAAAAAAAAAAGTGAATATAGATATTAGGGTATAAATAGGCAAAGAAGGGCATTGTAGACTTTTAATAGGGCTGTGGCGGTTACGCAGGGCAACTACATCAGTTCGAAAAAATTCCTCCTCTGTCGTCCAACAAACAGAATGAAAACGACTGCTCTGAAAAACTTCCTTCGTTCTCCAGCGCTTTTTTCTCATCGGCCAACTTCTCCGGCGGTTTCCGCAATTTCCGCGCCAACTTCCGATCGGGTGGTTTCCACGCCTTCCGCACCACATTTTCTCTCGAGTGCGCTGTCAATTCTGCTCTCTGCTGTTATGCTCCTCCGGCGCTGGAGAATTCCGGCGCCGGTTTCCGCAAGCTCAAACTCGCACTCTTTTCTGAAGCGCTCGAGAAATGTGACACCAGTTCCCGCTTGCGCAATCTCCGTTCTGAAACCAAGAGCCATTCCCGATCTAGAAACCACGGCTCTGGCGCCTGTTCTACAAATTCACCGACTCCGAACAACAAATCGATCAACTGCACCGCCTCCTCAAATGTGTCGAAATTTATCATTTCATCCAAATTCAAAGCCATACGTTTGTATTTGGTGCGCTCTACAACTTAGTGGTCTGGAAAAGGAACAAAGTTACCAGATAGAAATGGACGATTTACCTGAAGGGGATATCAAATACCGCTTCGTCGGTAAGAGTGGGATAATACCTCACACTGAAAAATACCACGCGCCTATTGTAGCCAATGAAGACTCATACTGGTGCAAAAGATGTTGGAATATCATTATTCCAACGTTACCCTGTCACATATGCGTGGAAAAGAAGGGAAAACATAAAGTCATGATCAAAAGATGGCGATGAGTTCATAAACTCAACAGCAGGTTAATTATTATTAGTTAATTTTGAATTTCTTTTTAATTCAAAACTGTATTTCATATTAGCTCGTTTAATTTCTTATCAGATGAAGAAGGGTGTGTTGATGATGACGAAGAAGAAGGGGTGATGATGATGAAGATTTAGATGCTTTCATATCCCTCTTTTTTTTTTTTCTTCTGTTTTACGTTTCAGGTGTTTGTAAAATTCTGGCAATTGTTGATTGGTGATTTTAGAACAAAGTATTTTTGGTGAATAGTTTACCTCTTTGTTAAATGCTTTTGGTAGAAAGTGTAACTGGTTTTCTCTTAAATGCTTTTGTGTTTTATAATGTCCATGCAGCCAGAGTTATAGGTGTTCAAGACCCTAATTTTTAAGTTGGAATGATAAACTGTTTAGGGGGAGGAGTTTGATAATCCCACAAACTTCAACACTATGTGAAAATATACACTGTAGGCCTATAACATTCTCCTTCCTATGCCTCTTCACGGTACATACCAAAACGAATATTTGAAAATATCCGTGTTCGTATCAAAATTCGGTTATTTTAAAATTTGTGTGTTCGTGTCCATACCGAAATTCCGGTACGGTACCGTACGGATTTTTTATTTTTTGGTACGGATCGGAGCGGATTTTCGGTTACAACCGAATTGGATCAGTACGGAACGGAGCGGAGAAACGGATTTTTACCTTTTTTTTAATTCTCTCATTTTTTTAGTCAATTAATATATATATATATATATGTATGTATTGATGCATGCACACTCACACTATTACTACACAACTTCAATCACAATCAAACATATATCATTACAAGCTTAAAATATAACACATTATATGATAATGGATGGTTAAAAAATTAACGCAAATCACCACCAATAGGGTATTGAAAATATAGAATATACAATATATATTTAAAAAATTCATTTGAAATATCTTATGAATGGAATCTGGAATATTAAAATCACATTGATCGTAATTCTTGACACATGGTACACTATATCTAAGTTTTTGTAAGAAATTAATATACATGAAAAATGAAATTAAAAGAATAAAAATTTAATTTAAATTATTTTGATATAACCTAAACATAAATTAGCGTTTTTGTAAGAAATTAATATACATGAAAAATGAAATTAAAAGAATAAAAATTTAATTTAAATTATTTTGATATAACCTAAATATAAATTAGCATTTTAAGAACTTAATAAGATAACTAATATTCCCTCCTTCCCAAAGTTGTTTGCTATATTATTAAAAAAATTGTTTCATACTCAATTGCTACATCTATTTTTGGAAGAATTTTTTTAAATATTATATTCTTCATACACACATAACTAAAATTATCTACTTTATCACTTTAAATACTAATAAACAACTTTTTTCTTTCTTAAAACACGTGTAAACAATAATGTAGAAAACAACTATGAGATGGGGGGAGTATAGTGTTTGTATTCTAAAAAGGAGGAGAAATTATAATATCATATAGTTGTACTTGAATTCAATAAAATTTGATAAATAAAAATTAAATAATAATTAAATTTAATATATATTTAGTTCGGTTATTCGCTTCAGTACGGTACGGTTCGATACGGTCACATTCGGTTTTTCGGTACGGTCAATTTGGTAATATCCAGATCCGTACAAAAAAAAAAATTAAGTTCGGTTAAAGTAAAAAAATCCATAATTTTTTCGGTTCGATTCCTTTTCGGTGCGGATTTTGGTACGGGTTCGATAATCTCCGAACTCCGTGAACAACCCTACTCATGTTTCTCTTATAATATGTCTCAAATTATAGTTACTTGACTGTTTCTATATTGTTGTAGAAAAGTATAGGACTGCGGAAATAATACTTCAAAGTAAAATAAAAAGAAAAATTACAACTCAATTTAACTTTTACACGAGAAAGAAAAAGAAACAGAAGCAAAGGTGACGAGTCGAGGAAGCCCTCTTCCCGCAAGACAAAATTTCCCCGGTAGTGCTCTTCGGTCTTGGAAATTTATCCCCAAAGATAAAACGCCACTATCGTCTCCAAGAGTGTAGCACCACAGGTCTTGGAGCTCCGACGAACAAAACAAGCGCTTCGAACTGGACTGACTCTTAAGACTCTATATGCAGAGAGACAGAGGGAGAAGAGAAGATTTTCTGAGTGTGTGGCCAGGCAAATGCATGAGGACGCTATTTATAGGCGAACCTTCACTCAATGCAGAAGGAAAAACCGCGTGGGCATTAAATGCGGACGCATTTTCATTGGTGGCAAGACTGAAATAGAAGTTGACCCAGAACGCGTTTCATACAAGACTTACTCTATAAAACACAAAAACTTGTATGAGACCGTCTCATGACATGAGACCACACAAATTAACACCTATCCATACCAAAATGTTAATGAGTCAATGCCCTAATTACACTTATTTTTATTGTCTCATGCCATGAGACGGTCTCATACAAGACTTACTCTATATAAAATATTCAAAATGCCCCTATTTAAAACATTAATTTATTTTGTCATTATTATTTTTTTATTCAATAAACAAGGACATATTAAGAATGTATAGTTAAAACTCAAAAATTTAAGCACTAATGGCCGGGGCCCTGATTTAAAAGCATTTAAACGGTAATGTGAATAAACTTTTTATTTTCATCTATGCCCCCATAGTAAAAATAATATGTCGGGGAAAGATTGTTTCATTGGTGGTTGCATTGCTAGTGGTATGCCTAATTTTGGAATAGAAGTGGATAACAAATGTGTATTGGCGAGGAATAAAAGAGTAATTGACAAAGATGATTGTAGGAGGGAAATAGAGTAATCCATTTATTAATTACGTTATTTAGGAGGAAATATAATTATTTTGCTATAATAAACTCTTATAATTACACTAATTTATAAACTTATTTCCATCACAATTGAAGAATTGTTAACTAAGCGCCCCCTAAATAATATCCTCCTATAAACACTAATTCAATAAACAAGGGCATTTTTTAAAGGAAGTAGATGTTGACAAAAATAATAAGAGAAGATATATACTCCTATATTATTAAAGGTACATTTAATAGTAATGTTTTTGTCCAAAAATTGTAGGCTAGGTATAGTAAAATTATGAGTTTGTTCATTCATCCCTTTTTATAAAGACTTAGCTCTATGTTATAGCTAATTGCACCGTGCAATTTAAATGCATATTTAAAAAATTATACATATTATTACTGAAAAATGTATTTTTGTAAAATGATTTTTAAAAATAATAATAATAGGTATGATTTTTCAATAACTAAGTGTAACTTTAAAAATTGTGTTTGAATTGCAAGGGTGAATCTAGTGTATAAATGTACAATATTACTCCTTATCAATTTAAACTTAATTTATTTAAATTCTAATTTTTATTTATAGCACACACCCTCCACCCCGGTTGCCTTCGCAAATCAACAGATTATGGACCTATCCCACATTAAGTCTCTGACATATATTATTTTCTTCACAATTAGAACTATATTCTTTTCTCCACAATTAGAATTAGAGGTTGATGATTTTGAGAAATAGAAAAACTAACATACTGATAAAAATCTGTAAAAAAATGAGATATTGATCGAAAACTACGCAAGAACGTGGAAAAATATTTTGGGCATGTGGTTTGAAATTTGGAATCCAGGTATGTTTGTTTTAATTTGAATCTAAAAACTTGTTTAGAGGGTGACGCAGCAAAAGCATATAAACACAAAATATGGCTAAAACTATGAAGTGCACAGAGAATTTAATTATCCAAAAATCAATAATCCCTAAAATGTATAATCTCAGAACTATAAGTACTGCAAGAAAGCGTAAAATAAAAGCCCACAATATTTGGGTCCAATAACTAAAATAAAAGCAGTAAATAAAAGCCCAATAACAATAAAATTAATCACTAGCCACATTTACGATCCTACTTTTCCATGAAGGCCAAAGCGGTCTCATCTCCATCATCCTCCTCGGGTGAAAAACGATTCTCCCTCGAATCAGTAGCGGTCTCGTCTTCAGAAGAGTTGTCCCCAGTAAACGGGACAAGGTGCTTAACGTTGAACACGTCCGCAGTATGAATGTGACTTGGCAACTTCAACCTGTAAGCATTCAGATTAATCTTCTCAAGCACCTCCACGAGACCAATCTTACGAGGAGAAAACTTATTATACTCTCGAGCTGGGAAACAATCCTTAGTTAGAACAGCCCATACGAAATCACCCACCTCGAACTCAAGTGGACGACGATGAGCATCCACATGCTGTTTATAACCGACATTGGCTGCACGAAGGCGAGCACCCGACTCCTCATAAACATGACGAAGCTCCCGAACGAGGTCATCGTCACGTGCATCAGGCGGTCGAGTAGCCGGCATAACAAGCAAATCAAGGGATGACCGCATAAACAACCTCAAAAGGACAATAACCAGTGCTACGATTTCGGGCCGAGTTATGAGCACACTCCGCTTGACTCAACTGAGTAACCAAAGTCCGAACACTATCACCAACAAGACACCCAAGTAAATTCCCCAAAGAACGATTAACTACCTCTGTTTGACCATCAGTCTGGGGATGATAAGCATTGCTGAAGTCTAATTGTGTATGGACCATACGATATAAACTCCGCCAAAAGTAACTTAGAAAATGGGTATCCCGGTCTGAGACAATAGAGAGAGGAAGACCGTGCAAGCGATAAATCTCTCGAAAGAACAACTGAGCCACATGAACAACATCGGTGGCCTTCTTGCACGGGATGAAATGAGCCATCTTCGAAAATCGATCCACCACCACGAAGATAACATCAAAACCACGCTGAGTACGAGAAAGACCAACAAAAAAATCCATACTAATAGAAGTCCAAGACTGAGACGGGACAGACAAAGGACGATAAAGCCCCGCATTCAACGCCGTACCCTTGGACACCTGACAAACACGATAGCGCTCCACAAATTGAGACGCATCACAATGCAACGTGGGCCAAAAGAAATGCCACTGGATAAGTGCGACAGTACGATCACGACCGACGTGACCAACCCCATGTAACTCTCTGATAATCAGCAAACGAAGACTAGACTGAGGAATACACAACTGAACTCCACGAAACAGAAATCCATCAACCAAGTGATAGGTATAATCAGAAGTACCGTCAATACGGTCTAAGACAGCTGCAAAGAAAGGATTTGACCCATATGTCTCAGGTAACAACTCAAAACCCGGAACAGCTGTGTGCATGTCGGTCAAGAGAAGATGACGCCTGCTCAACGCATCTGCCACTCTGTTTGAAGCTCTAGACTTATGCTTCAAAACGAAAGTGAACTGCTGCAGATAAACTCCCCACGAAGCATGACGAGAAGACACTGTATCCTGAAAATTAAGATGCCTCAAAGCGTCGTGATCGGTGTAAAGAAGGAACTCCTGCTGAAATAAATAATGACGCCAGTAACATACAGCACGAACCACAGCATAGAACTCGACATCATAAGCATTATAACGCGAATGAGGACCTGTCAGTTTCTCACTAAAAAACGCAACAGGGCGCCCACTCTGACTCAAAACAACCCCAATACCCACCTTCGAAGCATCACACGTAAGCTCGAAGGGACAAGAAAAATCTGGAAGTATCAGAATAGGAGCACTAGTATGCTTTTCCTTAATCAAGGAAAAAACAGCATCAGCCTCGGGAGTCCACTGAAAAGTCTTACCCTGCATACAATCTGTAATAGGCGCTATAATCGAGCTGAAATAAAAAAAAAACAATGATAGAAAGACGACAGACCATGAAAACTGCGTACAGTCGTAAAAGTAGACGGCACAGGCCAAGAACGAATTGCTTCGATCTTTGCAGTATCAACAGAAATACCCGAAGAAGAAATAATGTACCCCAGAAACATAACTTTATCCACCAAAAAAGTACACTTCTTTGGAGAAGTAAAGAACTGTTCTTGACGAAGAATCAAGAAAACTGCTCGAAGGTGTGCGAGATGGTCCTCGAGGGAGCGACTATAAACCAAGATGTCATCAAAGTACACAACCACATAAGTCCCAATAAGAAAATGGAGAGCCTGATTCATGACCCCCATGAACGTACTCGGGGCATTCGACAAACCAAAAGGCATCACGAGCCACTAAAAAAGACCCTCACGAGTCTTGAAAGCCGTCTTTCATTCATCACCCAGACGAATACGAATTTGATGATATCCTCTGCGCAAGTCCAACTTGCTAAAAACAACAGAACTACTCAACTGATCAAGCAAGTAATCAAGACGAGGGATAGGAAAGTGATAACGAACTATAATCTTGTTGATAGCTCGGCTATCAAAACACATCCTCTAACTACCATCCTTCTTCGGAGTAAGAAGGACAGGTACTGCACACGGACTTAAACTCTCACGAACGTGACCACAGCTCAGAAGCTCCTCAACCTGACGACGAAGCTCCTCGTGCTCACTCGGGCTCATCCTATAGTGAGGCCTATTAGGCAAAGAAGCCCCAGGCACCAAATCAATATGATGCTGAATATAGCAAAGAGGAGGGAGGCCCTGGGGTTGCCCATCGGGAAACAAATCAGCAAATTCCCACAACAAAGGCTGAATAAGCTCAGGGGAGGTCGTGGACTCTGAAATGTCATGAGCCATCAACAAAAATACACAGGATGTGTCATCCAAGTCCTTCACAAATGCCGAAGGATACAAAAACAAAACTTTTGGAGATTCAGAAACCACAGGTGGAGTCAGAATGGAAGGATAAAGAATGATCTTCGTACCCCCAAACAGAGATGAATATATATTTTGATGACCATCATGTGACACGTGGCGATCAAAATATCCACAGACGTCCCAACAAAAGATGACACGCATCCATCAGAACAACATCACACCACACATAATCTGAATAAGTTGACCCAATCGAAAAAGAAACAAGCACACGTTTTGCAATATTAACAGCAGTTCCATGTTGCAACCAAGTCAATTCATAAGGGGCGGGATGAATTTCAGATTTCAAACACAGTTTATCAACAACATCAACATCAATTATGTTCTCACATGCACCCGAATCGACAATATAACGACATACCTTTCTGTTGGTCCCAAAAGTATATCAAGGTCTAGAGGGAGGGGGGGGGGGGGGGTGAATAGACCTTGAGTTTTAAAAACTTTAAAACTTTTTAATTTCAAAAGTATACAGATCACACTCTGCAGCTGTAGAGTTTAAAATGAAAAGTTTGCAGCTGTAGACTTTTAAAATGCAAAGTCTGTATAAAATGATTCAAACACTTATCAAAGTTGATGTTATTATACTTTAGAGTATTTTAACACCTTGTGCAACGGAAATAAGTAAAGTGTGTGAAGTGACAAATCAAATGAACAAAGCTTTAGCTAAGTGATTTAAAGAATCTATAGTTGTAGCTTTGTAAAATCTTAGGCACACAGAGAATATGAATGAAATGAGATAAATAAGGATAAATAGATACAGAATTAACTTAATAGCAATAGAAATGAACACAATGTAAAAGAACAAGGAGAGTTATAGTGGTTCAGAGGTGTTGTAATCCTTCTACATCCACTGTTACACCACAAAGGTACCAAACTCACTAAGAATCTTCACACAGTCACAAAGTTGTTCCCCCTTAAACTTAGAATTCTCACTCAGATCAGTCAGAAACAAAAATTCACATAGATACTCTCTCAATCTCACTCAGAGCTAAACACTCACTAAGAATGATATCTACTCTAGGTAGAATACATGGGTGTGTATAGTAAGGGAACAACAACAACAAAAATTACACGACAATAATCCTAGCTTCTAAGTCCTAATCTTCTAGTTTTTGAAGGGCTGTAGACTTTAAAAGCTGTAGATATTGTGCAGGTGCGCTTGAGAGCTTGGGGTTGTTGTTGTTTTCCTCTGAGGTCTCCTCTCCTATTTATAGGAGTTTTAAGGGGTCCTCTAGCTGTTGGAGGGATTGAAATTAAAAAAAAAAAAAATTCACTTCCAGCTTTGACTTCAGCTTAATTAAAACTTCTTGTCATATAGCATTGTCCTTCGAGTAGTACAAGTTGTCTTGTAGTGATGACTGCTCAAAGAGCTATTAATCACGAGATACTTGTTTCTACTGGCTAGTAATTAGCTCTGGTAAACACTGAGATATTTCAATCTAAATGAGTGAGTGTACAGGATGTACTACACTTAATTAGTCCTACTAATCTCAAGCTTACAGCTAATAGTCCTTAACTCTGCAGATGTAGACTCTTCTGTTGTAGACTTGTCTGCAACTCTTCAGATGCAGACTTATCTTGAACTAACTGTAGGGTCTGAATCTATCTTTGCAGATTTAGACTTTATCTTTTAAACTCTTCATATCTCTTAGTACCTGCAATGTTAGTTTCCACAATACAAATATACGTTTTGACATTTTCAAAATCAATGTGAGAAAATTCTTAGGACAAAAATATCTTAACAATTTCCCCCTATTTTGATGATGGCAAAACCTATCAAGCAAAATAATTGAAAACTAAAAATTTCATAAAAGTGATGAACAAAGTCTAGGAAATATAGAGAGAATTGTATTCATCTGTAGATTAGTGCATGTTTACTGATCTATTACAATTCTTTCTATTCTAGCTTAGACTTCAAATGCTTTACCTTCTCTTGTGTTTTGGATCCACATCTTCATCCGAATCATACCTCTCAGGGCTTTGTGGAATGATTCCTTGGGCTATCAGGCAACATTCCTCATTTCTTCTTCCTCATAAGCCTTCAACATCTCGAACTCAATCGGGGCACTCTCAACTTCCTCTTCTTCCTTCCTTGCTTTGGATCTTGGCAAAAGGGTCCTTGGCATCTTCTTTCTTCTAATAACCTGCTTCTTCTGAACTCCTCCACCATCTAGCTTCCTTAAAAGTTTGACATTGTCTTGGGAATACAAAGTACCTTGGCCTCTCAATACTTTGAACAACTTAAACCAGTCAGATAAGCTTGCATGCTTTTTTAGCAGAGGGTGAAAAGGACCAATCTTTCTAAATTCTTCCATCAAGATCTTGGTCTCTTCCACCAAATTCTCCTATTCCCCTGGAATAGTATCTGTAGACTCTTCAACCATATCGGCTGCAGGGTTTGCCTCAACTGTAGAAAACGTGTCTTCAGGCACAAAGGAAGTCTCATATCTAGATTTAGCAACTGTAGGGTTCTCAATAGCTTGATTTTGAATATTTCCCAATAGTTTTTGTGTGAACACTGAAACTGGCTGTAGTTTCCTCTCTTGCAGTCTTGCTTCTTGAAGTCTTGCTTCCCTTCTTTGATTAACCAAAGTTTCCCACTTTCCTACAAATTTTTTATTTTGATTCTGGGGAATCTTGACAATTCTACCTTTGTACATTTGTTCTTGAGCTTGTGGCTTTTCCACAGGTTTGTCAAATAGAGAAACTCCTCCTACTGACTTATCAAATCCACTCGATCCAGATTTGAAAGCTTGATCCAGTTCCTTCTCAAAATTTCCTTGTAATTCTTGAATATTGGATAAGGCTTTATCAAGAGCCTCCTTTTCATCAGACTTCTCCATTACACCCATGGATACAACATCTTTCCCCTTTTTGCCATCACCAAAATAGCTTAGGAGGGTATCCATCTTGATAGATAATTTGGATTCAATCTAATTTGAATTTGCGGCTAATGATCTCATGTTTTTGTTAATGCCTTCAATAGAATCCTTTATAAGCTTATTGTCAGTCAGTACACTCTCTAAAGAACTCTTCAACTCACAAATCATTTCATCCTTTTGTTGCAGTTCTTTCTTCATTACAATATGCATGCTTACCAAATTTTCTATAGACTTTTTGAATTTTTCCTGAATCTGTTGCTTTTCTTCCTTTACTTTCTCAAACAGATTGGTCAACATCTCTTGAATTCTTTCTTTGATTTTCTTGGAAACAATATGTTCGGAATCCTTCTCAGTTCTTCCTTGATGTTGATAGACAAATTATCTTCTGTAGTCTCAATAGAAGTAATTTTCTTCATTGTTGACTAGTTCTTCATCAAAGATGTCTTCTTCACCTTCTGACATTCTCATCACAATCTCAGATTTACCCTTTCTTTCCATGAGCTTGGGTCTCTTAGGATCAGACATAATGGGAGCAGGTATTTTTCTCTTCAAGTTTAAAGGTGTGGGCACATCAGGTGTGGCCAATTCCTTCAAATAATCATCAAACTCCTTCTCGTTCATTGTCTCATCACCTAAGGGAGTAGATGGATCAGCAGAATCTAAAACAATAAAGTCGGATTGGGCTTTAAAAGCTTCTAAATCCTTACCTAAATTGACAGTAGATAGCAGCTGCTGAGTCCCATCTGCAGACCCTTGGAATTCTTGAATTGTAGGGTTTTCATCACTTGCATTTACTTCAGATGAAGTACTTGCAATAGTCTGTCCTCCTTGAGGTGGTAAACCTCCATCTCCAGCATCATCATCATTATCACCCTTTTTCAAATTATCATCTTTGCAAGGTGATTTCCCATCCTTTCCATCTTTATCATCCTCCTCTTTCTCAGGATTTCCTTCATCTAATACACCTTCTTGATTAGCAGCAGACTTGTTAGCTTCAACTGCAATATGTACTGGCACATCAGAGCTTCCACCTTCTCCACTCAAGAATCCTTCAGTATGAGGTATATCTTCCTCATCAGTACTCTCTTCATCACCGGCTGTAGATAACAGTTATGTTCCAGGGATGATTGCTTGATCATCAGTCTCATTGGCAAATACTACTCTTAAAGCATCAGCTGTAGACTTGCTCAATGGTTTCCCTTTGACACTTTCAGTGACAATCTCTTTCCCTTTTCCCTTCTTAACTTCTAAAGCTTTTCTATCCTCAATTTGCTTTTTCTTCATCTCAGTAATCTTTTTAAAGAAAAATTGATTATCCAACAACACTTCAATGTCTGAGGTGTTACTCCATTCTTGAATCCATAAAAACTCTTCTGCTTACTTCTTCTTAAGAATTTCCAGCTTTTTCCTAAGATCTCTCCATCCTTCATATCTTTGCAGTTCTTGAACATGCTCTGCAGAGAGCTCTTCATCATCTAATTCAATATCTCCATTTTCAACTTCCACCTAATCTTTCACTTTCTCTTCAATGTCCTTGCTTGGCATCTCTACAGGAGAAGAAGGCATAATGGCTTGTGTCTCCTTAGTAGCAGACTCCTTTATCTCACCAGTCTTAGCTCCAGTTTCTAAGTCTACATCTGTAGACTTAGTCATTTGAGCTGTAGACTCTGTTGCTTCCTTAGAATGCCTTTTCTTTCTCCTCATCTCCTTTAGAAATTTCCTTGTTGTTAAGAATAATGGTGTTCTCTTCTTCATCCTCAACCAATTCCAACTTTCTCTTAGCTTTAGACTTGTATTGATGAACAACAGGGGGCTTAGACACTGGTACTTTCTTGAATTTCTTTTGCTTCTTCTTCTTGGCAATCAATGGTGCATCTGTAGCACCTCTCTTAAACTTTCCTAACCCAACGATTCTATGCACAAAAATAGGTACAAGACCACGAGTTTGAAACAGGGGTACACCAAGATACTTTAATATGTAATTCAAGAAAAGACCAAAACCTTTAGTGTTTCCACCTTTGGTCACATTGTATGCAATCCTATTGAATATCAATGAGCTTACATCTACCTTAATGCTTTTATCAAATTCAATCATCAAATCTCATGCAATCTCAGGACCATCATCACGACTTCCTGTCCAATTGAGAAGAGATTTATCCATTACCTCATATAGGTAGACATACTCCTTTGATAGTTGGTTTTTTTTGAAATGCCTATCCAGTTCTCCGGCAAATCTAATCCACCAGTGAACTTGTTGTAGTAAACAACGTCTTCATTCTTGAATTTGAATTTGTTGGTCCCAAAAGGTGTGACAAGGTCTAGAGGGGGGGGGGGGGTGAATAGACCTTGTCCCTATAAAAAAATTCTTTCTAAAGACTTTTTAAAACTATGCAGTTTAAACTCTGAAGCTGTAGAGTTGAAAACAAAAACTAAGGTTTGCAGCTGCAGACTTGTTGAAAACAAAGTCTGTAAGTTTTAAACACTTTATCAAAGTTAGTGTTGTAATACTTTTGAGTATTTTAACACTTAGTGCAGCGGAATAAATAAAGTATATGTGGTGAAAAATCAAACAACCAAATTATGAAAGATATGAATGATGCACTAAGCAATAAGCAAGTATGAAATGCAGAATTATAAATATAAAGAAGTAAAGAGAGAGAGAGTTTATAGTGGTTCAGCGGTGTTGTAATCCTCCCACATCCACTGTTACACCACGAAGGTGCCAAATTCACTAAGAATATTCACTTAGACACACAGGTTTTCCCCCTAAGACTTAGGATCTTCACTCAGAATATTCTAATCTAGGTTGAAACAATAAACTCACTCAGAGCTACTCTCAATCTCACTTAGAACGACAGACTCACTAAGAAAAATATCCACACTAAGTGGAATACAAATGTAAAAGATATAGTGAGGGGAACAACAACGAAAGATACAACACAAAATCCTAGCCTCTAAGTCCTAAAACTTATAACTCTGAAGAACTGTAGACTTTGTGAGAGTTGTAGACTTGTGTAGATTTGCTTGGGAGCTTGGGGTTGTTGTTGTTCGTCCTCTGAAGCCTCCTCTCCTATTTATAGGAGTCTTGGGGTCTTCTAGCCGTTGGAGGGATTCGAATATTTGAAATAGTTTTCACCTCCAGCTTTGACTTCAGCTAATAAACGCTTCTTGTCATGTAGCTCTGTCCTAGAAGTAGTATAAATTATCTTTTAGTGATGACTGCTCAAAGAGCTTTTAATCACTGAAACACTTGTATCTACTAGCTAGTAATTAGCTCTGATAAACTCTGAGATATTTTAAAAACTAAGAGAGTGATTGTACAAATTGTACTACACTTAATTAGTCCTTCTAATCTCAAGTTTACAGCTTGTAGTCTTGAACTCTGCAGATGCAGACTCTTCGACTGTGGACTTGTCTCCAACTATGCAGATGTAGACTTGTCTTGATCATAGCTGTAGGGTCTTTATCTAATGTTTGCAGATGTAGACTTTCAACTTTTGAACTCTTCATTTCTCTTGGTACCTACAATGTTAGTTCTCACAAAATACATGTATGTTTTGACATTATCAAAATCAACTAAGAAAATTCTTAGGACAAAAATATCCTAACAGAATTCTGTAAATTGAAGTCCTCCACTAGGTATCTTTAGGGCTTCACTAATGGCTTTAATGGTGATCTTGATGTCCAGACCATCAATACGAGCAGAAATGTAGTTTTTCCCTTCAGTGTACGATGCAGTTTCATAAAATTTATGAGGCACAACATCATCGTATCCCTCAGGTCTGTTGGTTAGAATAAATTCTAAACCTTGGGTCTTGATACGGTGAAAAATTTGAGCCATCAGTTCAGATTTATCAAGAGCTTCTATTAGGGCATTAAAATCAAATAGTGAACCAAAAAGAATTTTCATGTTTACGAATGATTGAGACGAAAGAAACTTTGGTTCGAAGTTTACAGATAGAATGTGAAAGGGGTTCAAGTAAATGAAAGTGAACTGGTTTTGTGCTAAGAGTTCCTATTTATACTCACACAAAACTCAAGGAAAATGTTAACGTTGAGAAAACAGGTTTTCCTTACATTTTGGAAATCAACGGTCGAAAATGTTTGGGTTATTTCCTCACTTAAAAGATCAACAGCTTAAAATGAAGTAAATAAAATCCAATTTTGAAAGTCAATGTATAAATGTACACTGTCCAGTACGTTTTTATCAATTAAAAACCTGGGACAATAAATAAAAAAATTATGTGTACGAATGAGTACATGAATTTGGAATTTAGTAGTGTACGCATTTAATAACCAAGAACGTACAAGTTAATTTGAAAATCTACAGTTTGAAGTTTGCAGTTGGAAATCTTCAATTAGAATAGTCTGCAGTTAATCCAGGTTTACGTCTGTAGACTAAAGTTTGCATCTGCATTCTTAAGTTTACATTTGAATAACCTTTCATAACTTTTTTATTTTTCTATTGAAATCTTTTCAACTGTATACTTTTTCTCTGAGTGATTTACTCACAACTCTAACATTCCTAGTTCTCCTCTCAAAGTAGAGAATCTTGATTCACATAGGGGCTTGGTAAAGATATCAGCAAGATTAAGATCTGTATGGATCTTTTCCATTTTGATATCTTTCTTTTCAATATGATCTCTAATGAAATGATGTCTCACATCAATATGCTTAGATCTTGAGTATAGAATAGGATTCTGTGTGATAGCAATTGCACTTGTATTATCACATAATATAGTAGTGTTCTTTGACTCAATGTCATAGTCTCTCAACTGGTATTGCATACAAAGAATTTGTGCACAACAGCTTCCTGCAGTAATGTATTCTGCTTCAGCTATAGACAGTGCAATAGAATTCTGTTTCTTGCTATGCCAAGAAACTAATCTTTGTCCAAGAAATTGACATATCCCACTAGTACTCTTCCTGTCAACTTTACATCCACCAAAGTCTGAATCTGTGTAACCTTTTAGTTCTATTCCACCCTATTTTGAGTACCATAAACCAAGATTTTGGGTAGACTTAATGTACTTGATTATCTTTTTCACAGCATTCAAGTGTGATTCCTTGGGGTTGACTTGGTATCTAGCACATACACCCACAACAAACATAATATCTGGTCTGCTAGTTTTAAGGTAGAGCAAAGATCCAATCAATCTTCTATACATTGTAACATCCACACTTTTTCCATTCTCATCTTTATCCAACAGAGTTGATTGTGACATGGGAATAAATGTAGGTTTTGAACAACTCATTCCAAACTTCTTGAATAGTTCTTGAGTATACTTGGCCTGATTTATAAAGATTCCCTTGTCCATTTTCTTTACTTGCAATCCTAAAAAGAAATTTAGATTTCCCATCATGCTCATCTCAATCTTTTCTTGCATAAGATGTGAAAATTTCCTACACAATTCTTCATTAGTTGATCCAAAGATAATGTCATCAACATAAATCTGAACTAGTAAGATGTCTTCACCATGTTTGAGCCTAAATAGGGTCTTATCCACCATTCCTTTCTTGAAACCGTTCTTAATCAAATGATCACATAATGTATCATACCATGCTCTAGGGGCTTGCTTTAATTCGTATAAAGCTTTTCTTAACCTGTAAACTTTGTCTCCATCTGTAGAGTCTTCAAAACTAGGAGGCTGCTCTACGTAGACTTCTTCTGATAAAAGTCCATTAAAAATGCACTCTTTACATCCATTTGATATACAGTAAACTTCATATGAGCAACATAAACCAAAAATATCCTTATTGCCTCAAGTCTTGCAACTGGTGCAAAAGACTCATCAAAATCAATCTCTTCAGCTTGGCAATATCCTTGTGCTACAAGTTTGGCTTTATTTCTTGTAACAACTCCTTCTTCATCAAGTTTGTTCTTAAATACCCACCTAGTTCCAATAACCTTTTGGTGCAAAGGTCTGGAGACTAATTCCCAAACTTGATTTCTCTCAAATCCATTCAATTCTTCTTGCATGGCAAGTATCCAATTGACATCCATAAGAGCTTCTTCTATGTTTGATGGTTCCATCTCAGATAGAAAACTTGCAAACATAGCTTCATGTTGTTGTCTTCTGGTTCTTACTTTATCAGTTACATCTCCAATAACTTGTTCAGGGGGATGGTTCTTAAGCCATTTCATGTTTAAAGGATCATGATGAATATTCTGTTCAGCTGTAGAGTTATCAACTGTAGACTCATTGAGTCTTTTAATTAACTCTTCAACTGATGGAATATTATCTTGATTGTCTTTACATGTTTCATTCACATGATCTTCAATCCCTAGTAACTCCTTAGTAGATTGTCCATTGCCTTGTTTAGTTATTCCTACTGGAATTTCAATTGTTATATATGGCTGTAGAGTTTTCATCTTTTTGTAAATCTTTAATGATCTTTTGATTCTCTCAGTCTTCAATGTGTGGTTCACCATACACAACATGTGTAGATTCTTCCACAAGCATTGTCTTCTTATTAAATACTCTAAATTCTTTGCTTACTACTGAGTATCCAAGAAAGAATCATTCATCTGCCTTAAGGTCAAATATTTTTAGATAGTCTTTCCCATTGTTCAGAATGTAGCATTTACATCCAAAGATGTGAAAATAAGATATATTAGGACTAAAACCCTTCCATAATTCATAAGGTGTCTGACTTGAACCTAAATTTACTAGTTTTTACTAGAAGTTACCCCGCAAGCGCACGAGTTCACTGTAGTATCAGCAAGTATAGAGACCAAGTATATCGTATCTCGGGATGGGTTGTATGCGAATAGAGCCCTGGGGATCTACGCGTGGTAGTTAATATGAGTGTATGTTTTTGGCTTTTTAAGAAATTAATTCTAAACTAAAACTAAACTAATTATATTAAGAACGAATTAAACTACTTAACTAAGGGTTGTTTTCAAATAAAAGAAGGTGATGCTCAGGATAGGAATTCCTACGTATACTAACGGAGTTGGTACGATAATCAAAATAACCGTGATGTGCAAGAAATAATCCTAAGTAAAAGATTGAAAGACTACAAGCTCAAGAATTAAACCCTAATACTTTGTCCAATTAATCGACTTCACTAAACCAATAATCAAGTTAATGGATTGTGCTTAATTAATGAGACACTAATTCAACTAAGGTGATGCGATCGTCCTCCCTAGATAAACCGGTAGATGAGTAAACCCCTTCTAAACCCTCTCATTAAGCCTATTAGTTATTAAAGAGTGATAATGTCATCTTCTCTCTAACAATGTTCGTACTAAATTCAAAGATAAATCTGAGATTAATTTTAAGAATTCATTAATTAAGAGAATTAAAGCTAAACATCACGAGTTACCATAATTATGTACCAACGTCCTACTTCTACGAGTTCATCCTACCCTAAGCATACAAGGGTTTTAGCCTAGCATGGTTTTAATGATAACGAAAGCAATTAAACAAGCAACGAACAAAAACATGATTACTCTAATAGAAAAACTCAAGAACATAAACAAGGGTTTAAGAAAGAATTAAAGTCTAAGAATGAAAATCAAATTAAGAAAAAATCAAAGTCTCATGTAACAAGTATCAAAGAAAGAAAGAAAGAAATCCAAAATAAAACTCTAACTATGAATTCGTAATGTTAAAACCTCAATTAAAAGTAAAATATGCTTGCTCAAACTCTCAGTGCTCTTCTCTCTCCAAAAACTATCTCTATGTGTGAAGTGGTGTCCAAAATCATGTTCGGAAGGGGTATATATAAGCAACGGGTTGATTTGGGAACTCATGGGCTGGAAAACGGGTTAAAAGACCAAAGGCGTTGGGCGCTCGAGCTGGACCCGCTCGAGCTGTATAGCTCGAATGGATCTGGTGGTCGAGCGGTACCGCTCGAGCGGTTCTTGGGCTTCTTGGGCTCGAATGGGGGCGCTCGAGCTGGTCGAGCGCCCAAACTTCTCTGTATGTTTTGGCGCTCGAGCTCAACTTGCTCGAGTGGCTCTCCTCTTCAACCAAGTGATACTTTTTGTTAGGATAAAAGTTGTATAGTTTTGATGAGTTAAAACAAACCAGAAGATGTAATAGGACCATCTGGACCTGTTAGCCAGATGATGATCTAGATTAGGACTTAATCTAGGGGGAACTGCCAGACCAGAGGACTTCACCAGAGGACTCCACCAGAAGACTTCACCAGATGAGATCTGACCAGAGGCAGAGGACCTTCCCCAGACCAGACGAGTCCGGACCAGACGAGTCTGGTAGAACAAAAGATGCTCAGTTTGATCCCCTGTTTCTACTGAGTATTCTGGTTGTTAACCAGATCAGGACCAGAAGACACCGAGGTTGCCTGGTGTCTGGTCTTGCCTTCTCTGGAGAGAATCAGAGTTAGGCAGAGGAAGCATTTAACCGTTGGTGATTCAAATCAAGTCAACAAGATCAGGATTGGAAAGTATCTGAAGTCAATCAATCCAAGGATCCCACCAACCCAATCAATCAATTAGGGAATTGATTGATTGAGGCTTCCTTAAATAGAGGATCTGATTGGATTAGCTCTCCAACGGCTAACCCCTAATCTCCTCTATAAATACAAGAGTGCAATCACAAGAAAAAGCTCTAGAGAGATATATACGCGCACAAAGATACATTCAAGCTCTTGTTTTATTCAAGCACATAGCACTCTTATTCTGCTCTTAATTACTTATTCACTCTTAAGGAGTAAGTTGGATCTCAACCTGTTCATCTACAAGATAAGGTTGAAGGGTGTTGATATTTAGATCGAAGTTAGATCTAAAGAGTTTGTAAGAAGGAACTGGTACTTCACAATTCCAGTAAGTAAGTTGGCTGTTGGTTGGATAGTGAGACCCCTTTGATCAAGGGAGAGAGGACGTAGGATATTCAGATCCGAACCACTATATATCCGGTCTTATTTAATATTTGCTGCATTTAAAATTCCTATCTTTCATAGTCTGCTCTTGAAAAAAGAAGTTGCCTAAGACATTTAACTTAAGCTTCCGCAATTTATTAATCTAGTGGGACCAATAAGTGGTATCAGAGCAGTGTGTCCAACGACCACTGCTTTGAAAAGCTTTTGGTGGTCACCGGGCAGATCCATTGCTCTTTATTGCTTTTGTTCAAATTCCTGTTAAATCCTTATTTTTGTCAAAATGTCTGCAAAATCTTCTTACAAGAGCCGTAAGCTTCCAGAATTCTCTTTCGAGGATTACAGCCACTGGAGTTTCATGATGAGCAATCATCTTAGAGCTATTCACCACCGCATGTTAGATGTGGTAGAAAGTGGCCCAATTAAATTTTACTGGACTCCTATTGATAGTGGCAGGTCAGAGTCCAGGGAAGAAACTAGTGAAACTGCTCAGAAAGCTGCAGAGGACAGAGTTCCCAGGCAAAGAATTCTCAAGAAGAAAGATGAGCTTGACAACGATGAAAGAAAGCTTTACAACTTGGACCAGGTGGCAAGAACCGAGATCATCAACACACTTACTAAAGAGGTGATTGAAAAGGTCAGAACGTGTGCCACTGCCAAGGAGATGTGGGACAAACTTGCACTACTCTGTGAGGGAACAGAGAAGATTAAAGACAACAAGCTCCAAGCTGTTCAACACTCATTTGACACTTTCAAGATGAAACCAGACGAGACCATTGACCAGCTGGATATGCGTCTCACAAACCTCCTGAACAAGGCTAGTGCCTTAGGTAAGACCTATTCAGAGAAAGAAATAAATAGTAAAATATTACGTTCACTAACCAGCAGGTGGAGAATTAAAGTCACTGTGATCAAGGACAACAAGGATCTCAACACTCTGGATCATCATCTTCTGTTGTCTGATCTCAAAGCTTATGAGTATGATCTTCAAGAGGAGGATCAAACAGAAGAGGTTTCCTCTTCTGGTCAGAAAGGAGTTGCATTCTCTTCAACTATCAAGCCTGATGTCAAGCCAAAGGAGTCTACTGCAGATGACTTGAGCCTCAAGGAGCAGGTAGCACTTCTAACCCGTAAATTGGATAAAATGAGTTCAAAATATGGCAGGTACAAAAGGCATTGGAAGGAGTCTACCAGAGACAGGAAGAGTTCCTTCAAGCCTGCAGAAAAGGAGAAGACATCTGGAGACTTAAGGGAGACCAGATTCAGAACTCCAGAAAGGAGGAGAGATGACAACCCTGGCAGCTCTGGGAGATCAGATTATCAGAGGAGGGATGGTAGCTCTGGCAGACCTGACTACCAGAGGAGAGAGAGTAGCCCAGCCAGATCAGACTACAACCAGAGGAGGAGAGAGCCAAGTCCTAGTCCCAGAGGAGACAATGCCTGCTACACATGCAACAAGACTGGTCACTACAGTTATGATTGTCCTCAACTTACTCCTAGGGAAAGAGAAGAGAAAAGGATCAAGAGAGATAAGAGATATGCAGACAAGAGAGCATTGCTGGCAGAAGCAGAGGAGGAGGATACTAGTTCCAGTTCTTCTTCTTCTGATTTCGGGTCTGATGATTATGTATGTCTGATGGCAGACATCAATGAGGTACAAGAAACTACCTTAGTTTTATCAAATTCCAAATATACTGAATCCTCTAACTCATCTGGTAACTCCAGAGAGTCTGATATGCAGCAAATGCTATCAGATCTCCAAAATTGTGTTCAATTATGTCAAAAACTTGAGAAAGAGAATGGTAGGCTCAGAACTGAAGTTCAATCCTTATCTCATGAACAAAAATCCACCAGGGAACTCATAAAAGGTCATCCCAAAGAAGTCTCTGAACTTCAGGACAAGATCAAAGAAAGAGATACTCTGGTAGATCAAATCATGAAGGAAAAGAATTCTCAGGAGGATGAGCTCAATGAGCTTAGAGCCAAATACCAGACTCTTATCAAGGGAAAACAAGTTGAGCAAACTATTGAGTTACCTGTGCCCAAGAGAAGATTCCTTGAAACCAGATGTCCTATCTATTATTTCAGGATCTTCTCAACGCATAAATGATAAAAGTGGTTTAGGATATCCTGGAATTATTAAAAGATCTCATAAATATTGCTTTACTAAAGACAAGTCTATAAGATCTGGTGAACTTGTGGAACTCCGAAATGAAGAGGATCCTTCTGATCGCATGGTGGTTCACAGAACTGGTTGGAAATGAGACCTCCCTGCTGATAATTCAAAACATAATCCAGAAGAGGTGAATTGTTGGGACATTGTCAGTTTTGATTTAGATCCCAAAGCCCCTGAAAAGATGTTTGCATTTGTTTGTCAGGCTAGTCTTGGTTAGGTTTGATAGTCATTTTACACTTCACAGGTACTCAGTGAGAGGAGAACTCACTGGTGACAATCAAGACCAAGAGCCTGAAGATGAAGAGCACCATCCTGAACTTATGGCAGTCCTCTAAGCTGGCTGAATAAGTGTCAGTGATGAAGAGTATGACCCTGAGGTCATTACTAACTCAGTCCTGAAGGGAACAGGATGTCACTGAGTTTATGGGAAGACTTGGAGTAGAGCCAAGCAATGCAAAAGGAATTTCAGCATCAGGACAAGACCGGTGAGCTCAAGACAAAATGAACTTAAAGAGACAAGCCTGAAGCTCAGGAATAAGTTCTGACATTCTCACCAACCTGATGACGTGGACCAATCCGAGAAGGACACGCAAGTACGGAACCTGACAAGAAGACTGAATTCAGACTGCATATTCAACGGGCAAGCATTTAATGTGCATTTAATGCAACTACCAAATCCATGCAAGGACGGCTGCTGCATGAAGATATGTCCGTTTGAAGCCACTCTACATAGTTGACAAGAAAGATTATCTCTCCAACGGATAGTTTTTCAAATCATCTATAAATACAGAAAACCTTGAACCCATTCACGGTTACGGGAAATTTCCAAGCCAGAAATTACTCAAACTCTCAAGCATTCAAAGCATTCAGCCTTTAAGAGAAGCACTCGAAACCATCTAAATTTCCCAAGTGTTTCTTAGCAACTGAGAGTTATTCTGTATTCCAAGAGCTAAATAGCATTATCTTAAGCTTAGAGAGACTATCCAATCCTTAGCATAGCCATATCTTGTGAGGATAATCTCAACCTAGTTGGAATCCAAACTGAAACCAAAACCCTAAGTTAGGTTTGTTGGGAGTAAGTCAGTTAGTGTGTTAGTAAGGAATTTTGTATAGATCAGTGAGGTTAGCTGGTCTTGGTGCACCTTGGCACGTTAAAAACAAGAATCCCTTGAGTGGATTTCCTGTTAAGTCAGGCCGTGGACGTAGGAGCTTGAGCCTCTGAACCACGTTAAATTCCTTGTGTTCTTATTGCTTTGATATTGTGCATACTTGCCATATTACTTGCTCATTCATTGCATTCGGTTTATCAGGCTTGAATCAATCAGCCTGATCCTCAAAAAGAGCACTGCCTTACTAAACACCTTTCAGAATTGAGTAAAACAAGTTTTCAGAAAGCAAACTAAACAAGACTTTAAACTTTCAGGGCTCAAACATTTCCGAACTGAACTTGAACTGATAGTTAGCCAACTGACCCACACCAAGTGTAGTCAGTAGGTGTGTTATCAGCTCCTAGTTCTTTACCACTCTGAGTAAAGGGGACTCAGTTAGTTTCTAAGTTTGAAAAATTGGTATACATTTATTCTCCCTCCCATACACGTATTCCTCAGTCTTGTACCGGGACCAACAAGTGGTATCAGAGCAGTGGTTCAAAAGACCACTGACTTTGAATACTAATAGTTTCAGAGGAGGAACTGTTGGTGGTCACTGAACAGATCTGAGTTTGCTTTTCATAAAACTTGCATCATCATGACTTCGAGGAGACTGAAAGCTTCGTTACCTGAATTCTCTGTGTCTAACTTTGTCTATTGGAAGTTCAGATTAGAAGCACATCTAGATGCCATCCATGACCAGATGCCGCGTGTTCTCAGGGAAGGACCGATCAAAATTACTGTCCCGAATACCAGAGGGAGAGGATATGATGATCTTGATATTGGTGTACCCATTCCTAAGGAAAGGAAGGATATGGCCACTGATGAGATCAAGATGATGGGGCTGGATAATGTGGCCAGAAATATCATCTTGCATACGATGCCTTTCGAGGAGTCAGCAAGGCTGAAGAACTTAAAGACAGCGAATGAGGTTTGGGATGAGCTGACCAGGATATGCGAAGGGTCAGAAAAGATAAAGGAAAACAAGAGAAATATTGCCATTCAGAAATTTGAAGCGTTCGAGATGCTGCCTGACGAGAGCATAGATCAAATGGAGTCTAAATTCATCAAGTTGATGAATGAGTTGGTGATGTTGGACAAGGATGTCCCAAGGAGAGATGTTGCTTCAAAGATCCTGAATGCCCTTCCTGAGAGATGGGATAACAGTGTAATTATGCTTAAGAACACTCAGGATATGAGTAACATAACTTCTGCTTTACTTTTTTCAGAGCTCAAAGCGCTTGAATTTGATCTTAACAAAAGAAAGAAGAAAGTTCAGTCAGAAGAGGAAGTGAAGGAGAAAACTCCTGAGAAAAGTGTAGCGTTCAAGGCCAGGTCTGAACCTGTTGAGCCCTCATCAAATTCTTCATCAAAGTCACTGATGGAGATGAGCAGGGAAGAACTCGCTGAGGAGTACAGCCTGATGGCCAGCCGATTTGACAAGCTCAATTCCAGGTTTGGTCGTTATAAAAAGTTTTATCAGGACTCACGTGACAGAAAACCTGAAGGAACCCACCAAAGCTCAAGGAGATATGAGGAGCGAAGGAATACGGACCAGAGGAGAGAATGTGGTGATGAAAGGAGATATTCTGAACCAAAGCCTGAAAGAAGAGACGAACATAGACGTACTCACGATGATAGATATCCAACCAAGTCTGAAAGCTCACCGAGAACCAGGGAACCTGACTCAAGGAGGAACCCAGAACCGAGGAAGGAAAGAGTAAGCGAGCAGATAGCATGTTACAACTGTAACAAGATTGGTCACTATCAGTACGACTGCCGGAGCTGAGTGCGAGAGAGAGAGAGAGGAAAGGAGAGCCACGAGGGATCTAAGATCTGCTGATCGGAGAGCAATGGTCGCTGAAGATGCAACAGACTCTGATGGTCCTGCTGAAAGGTCACCTGAACTCTTCTCAGATGACGAGTACGATGATGTCTGTCTGATGGCTAGGGATGAGCCTGAGGTAACATCAAATTCTGTTTGTGCTTCTTACACTGGTCAAAATCCTGAGCTTAGCTCAGAGTCAGTTAGAGAAATGAACCTTCAGATCTGCCTTGATCAATTGATGGTTGATTTCTCCAGACTGCAGGAAACTAATGTCTTCTTGGTAGAGGAGAACAAGAAATTGAGTACTGAGGTTCAAAACCTGAATGAACAACTCACTTAGTCTGATCTTAAAGAATCAGTTCAAATTGTGAGACTAACTCAGGAAATTGATTTAATCAATGCTGAGCGTCTTCCAAGAGAGAAGATTCTGAAGGAACTGGCTGAGGAAGAGGTGGCCAGGAAGGAAGAAATGAAAGTACTTAAGAGTAAGTTTGATGACCTCTTTACCAGACATGAAATCCTGAAAAAGAGTGAGGACTCTCTCAAGAAAAAGGTTGCAGCAATGAATAAATCCTCAGTGGCTAGAGAGGAAATAAATAGCAGCCAAATGCTTGGGAATGAGAAAAAGGGACTTGGATATGTTCCTAAGAAATCCTCACAAGGTCAGTCTCATGTTGCTTCAGGGAGCAACACTGAGAGGGTATTTGTTCAGGCAGGCCAGAATGCACCTAAGGTTGTACTTCAGGCCCATCAAACCGATAAGGGCAAAGAAACTGTTGACACAGTCAGGGTTGCTCCTAAGGTAGCTAAGCCAAAATCCAAGGGAAAGGCAAAGCAATCTAAGGAAGCCCCTGAGAGCTCAGGCCAGGGAAAGCCTCGGCGAAAGCAGAGGAAGACTCAGGCCCAGAGCCCTCAGACTGGTCAGCGAGGGTACCATCATGCTTGGCAATACCAACAGGGAAGGCCAAATATGATGACACCCCCGTGGTTTTGGCATCCTGAGGCCTTTAACTGTTTTCCATTCCCTCACTTGCCTAGGGGGAGTAGAACACAGGGCCCTTATCAAGAACAAGGCCCAAGACCTGCTGTACCCAGACCTAGGAAGAACAGGAGGGCCAGCCCAAAAGGCACCCACTCAGGCTCCTGTGAAGCCTAAGTCTAGCACTCATACACCATCTTCCTCTCAGGCAAAGAAGAAGAAAGTTATGTATGTTGATGTTTCAGGGAGACAGATTTACCACTCTGAGGCAATCAGGGTTGTTAAGCAAGTCTGGATCCCGAAGGGTACAACTGACACAATAGGACCCAACACCCAATGGGTACCTAAAGCCTGATTTGCTTGCAGGCGGCTGTGGATCACAACAAGAGGAGAGGAGACTTAATCAAAGCTGTTTGGTACCTAGATAGTGGTTGCTCAAGGCACATGACTGGAATGAAGAGTCTTCTCCAAGAATATCAAGCTAAAGATGGTCCACAGGTAACCTTTGGTGATAACTCAAAAGGTGTTACTAAAGGTTTTGGTGTTTTGATAATAGGTACGGCCAGAGTGGAAAATGTGTCCTTTGTGGAAGGACTGAAGCATAACCTGTTGTCAGTAAGTCAATTCTGTGACAAAGGGTTCAGTGTTGAGTTCTCATCGAATATATGTTCAGTCAAGGAAAAATCAACACAAGTGCTTCTATCAGGTATAAGGAAAGGTAACGTTTATCTCGCTGATTGGAGCAACACTATTTCTAATACTTGTTTTGTTGCTAAAAGCTCTCTAGAGCTCAGTTGGTTATGGCATAAAAGATTAAGCCACCTGAACTTCAAGATTCTTAACAAAATTTCTAGACAGTCACTTGTTGAAGGTCTACCTAATGATGTTTTTAGCAAAGATCATGTGTGCAAAGCTTGTCAGGAAGGGAAGCAGGTCAGAGCGTCATTCAAAGAGAAAGCTTCTCATTCCACTGACAGGATACTTCAGCTCTTGCACATGGATTTATTTGGTCCCATAACACCTGTGAGTATGAATGGTAGAAAATATACCCTTGTGGTTATTGATGATTATTCTAGATATACTTGGGTTATTTTCTTGTTAAATAAGAAGGAAACACAAGTGAAGCTTCCAGAGTTGCTCAGAAGACTCAGCAATGAGAAGAATCAGTCCATTACTAAGATCAGATCTGACAAGGGCACTGAATTTATAAATTCATATATTTCTGACTTTTGTAATGAACTTGGTATAGCTCATGAGACTTCTGCAGCTAGAACCCCACAACAGAATGGTGTCGCTGAAAGGAGGAACAAGACACTGAAGGAAGCAGCAAGGACCATGCTGGCTGAGTCAGGATTGCCCAAGAAATTCTGGGCTGAGGCAATCAACACTGCATGCTACACTCAGAACAGATCCATGCTGAACAAACAACATGCACAGACCCCATATGAGACATGGAATAAGAGAAAACCTCGTATTTCTTATTTTCATGTATTTGGTTGTAAGTGCTTCATCCTCAACAATGGGAAGACCCAATTGAAAGCCTTTGATAGCAAATCTGGTGAAGGAATATTCTTAGGATATTCTGAAGTTAGTAAAGCCTTCAGGGTTTACAATTGTAGGTCCCTTGTTGTGGAAGAATCACCTCATGTTGTTTTTGATGAATCTGCTAATGAGTCTAGGGCAAAGGTGTTGAATCCTGACACTGAGGAGGTCACAAAGAGAGTGACAAGGCTGAGCTTGAAGAATCAACCTGATCCAGAGGTCAAAATTGTGCCAATTCCAAGGTGGGATGATGACGATGATCAGGATGATGAATCAGGTGCCACTCCTAAGCCCAACACATCAGGGATTGTTGAGCCTCAAACTGAGGAACAGGCTCAACCTGAGGTAAGTACCGTCTATGAAGATGCTGTTGCAGCTGAGACGGTTCCTGAGTCACCTCATCAAGGGAGAATCAATGTCCCTGACATTGAGCTTGTCAATCCCTTTGGTATAGACTCAGGATCATCCCCTTCTGTTCAATTTCCTGAATTTTATGAGCCTGTAGACACTAACATTGTAGGTACTTCAGGAACAACTCCTGGCAAGAGAACATGGCTAGAGGATCATCCCATTGATCAAATCATTGGTGATCCAACTGAGGGAGTCAGGACCAGACGGTTCCATGGTGAGAGTACATTGTTCTGTTGCTTTCTCTCTGAGCAAGAGCCTCAGAACATTGAAGAAGCTCTCACTGACTCGAACTGGATCATTGCCATGCAAGAGGAGTTGAATCAGTTCACAAGGAATTAGGTATGGGAACTGGTAGATAGACCTAGGCATCAAGGTGTAATTGGTACCAAGTGGGTCTTTAAGAACAAGAAGGATGAGAATGGTGTTGTGGTAAGGAACAAGGCTAGACTGGTTGCAAAAGGGTATTGTCAGTCTGAAGGAATAGACTATGATGAGACTTTTGCTCCAGTGGCTAGGTTGGAAGCTATCAGGTTGTTCCTTGCATATGCAACATATAAGAAGTTCAAGGTGTATCAAATGGATGTCAAGAGTGCCTTCCTGAATGGTGTACTCAATGAAGAGGTATATGTTGAACAACCTCCCGGGTTTGAGGTTGGAGATAGAGTATACCATTTGAAGAAAGCACTCTATGGACTTAAGTAAGCACCAAGAGCTTGGTATGATACCCTCTCTCAATTCCTGACAGACCATGGGTTCAAGAAGGGAACTGTGGATAGGACATTGTTCAGGATCACTGAAGGTGATGACATTCTCTTGGTCCAGATTTATGTGGATGACATAATATTTGGATCACCAAATCATCAGCTATGTGAGAAATTCTCTAAGTTGATGACTGGTAAATTTGAGATGTCAATGATGGGAGAGATGAACTTCTTCTTAGGATTGCAGGTTAAGCAGACTGATCAAGGTATCTTTATAAATCAGGCCAAGTATACAAGAGACTTGATTCAAAAGTTTGGTGTTCAGAACAACAATCCAGCCAGGATCCCTATGAACACAAATTGGAAGATGGATCCTGACACTGAAGGGACTTCAGTAAATCAGACTGAGTATCGAGGGCTGATAGGTTCCTTGTTGTACCTGACTGCAAGTAGGCCTGACATTACGTTTGCAGTTGGTGTGTGTGCTAGGTATCGGTCTGATCCCAAGAGAAGTCATTTGGAGGCTGCTAAGAGGATACTTAAGTATTTGAAAAGGACAGTCAATATGGGACTATGGTATCCTTCAGATGACAACTTAGAACTGACAGGTTATTCAGATGCAGATTATGGAGGTTGTAGGATTGATAGGAAATCAACCCCAGGGACATGTCAGTTTTTGGGAAGTAAGTTGATCTCGTGGTTTAGTAAGAAGCAGAATTCAGTGGCTACATCCACAACTGAGGCTGAGTATATGGCTGCAGGTAGTTGTTGTGCTCATATTTTATGGTTGAGGCAACAGTTGAGGGACTACCAAGTATTTGCTAATGAGGTTCCAATCTATTGTGATAACAATAGTGCAATAGCAATTACTCAGAACCCAGTGCTTCACACAAGGTGCAAGCATGTGGATATTAGCCGTCACTTCATTCGAGATCATGTGGAGAAGAAAGATATTAGGATGGAGAAGATTCACACTGACAGGCAAAGAGCTGACATCTTGACTAAGCCTCTGGCTGAAGCAAGGTTTATGGAACTGTCAGTGGAGTTAGGACTCTTAGATCCGGTAGAGCAGTCAGTGTAGGGTTCTAGGGGGAACTCAGGTCAGACTCGACTCAGCGAGGTATCAGGGTGCTACAATGTCTCCCTGACAGGTATGAGTTCTAACCTGACTCTTGTGAATTTCAAGCGTCTCCCTGAGTCCTTCGTCCTGAAAATCTTTATTAAATGCATTCATTTTTCATTAAAAGCGCGCCTTTTCATATTTAAACCCACACGCACGGAGTATTTAATGCTTCAGTTACTTTTTCATATACGTGTCCGTTTTATACGGAATATGACTGACATGGGGTTTCGATTGAAACTGAGATTAATCCTGGCCCTTCATTTCAAAACCTTTCGAATTCAGGAATTAATCTCAACCCCACGTTTGAGTAACTGACTTAGTCTTATCAATCAAGAATGCCATTTGAGGTTTTTACGCAAACACAACGCACATCTGCACACTGAGTTTTCCCTTACTCAAACACAGAAATTCCGAAAAATCTCTTCTTTTCAAAACAATGGCATTTCTTGATTCCAACTGGACAACCGACAAGCTCAAAGACGTTGTCAATAAAAAATTGGTACACATGGAGCAAGTCATCTCCATGGAGGGTACCTGTCTTACGGTGGAGGAAATCAAACCCGTTTTCAAATGGATTTCCAAAGCCGGGTTGGAAACATACTTCACCACCCGCCCCATCTCCGTGCTTCCTAGAACAGTCGCGGAGGCGTATTTAAACATGTTCCTGCGAAAGAGGGAACTCTACACCAAGGTGATGGCGCTCAAGTCGACGGGGGAGAAGAACAGCGACGGCGAACCTCTTTACAACTCGGAGGTAGTCACCATTGACATAAGAAGGGCGGTCAGGGAATTTTTTGCACTACCATCGTCAGGGATCAACCCAAAAAACGTACAAGGAGAACTCGGAGGGAGAACTTCTTGGGAAATGGACCAAGTCTGGGTCATCAGAGTTCAAGGCTCGTCAGAACAAGAATACTTTAAAGCCTGAATACAGAGCTCTGGTGGATTTGGTGTCCAAGATTGTGATGGGTGCAACTGGCTCTCACGAGCAATTGAGCCAGCCCAAGCTGAGACTCATGGGAGCAATTATTGATGGAGTGGAAGCAAACTGGGAGCAGTTCTTCCTCGATCAACTCCATCAGGCCGGGTTGGACAAGCTAAATCGGGATGAGGAGAAGAGACACACCTCAGTTTGTGCCATCTTGCCGTTTGGAACGAGGATGTCCATCCTGATAGCTCATGCCTGCCATGGGTATACCTTCGATTTTGAGGATAGCCTCTCCTCAAAGAAGGTAATGTTTTCCTCACTGAGTGATACCTATTCAGTGCTAGGGCTGACTGATCCTGATGCGAAAGCAAAGTGTCAGGCCAAAAAGCCAGCTGGTAAGGCCAAGAGAGTGGCTACCAGTCTCATTGAAAGGGTAGATGACCTCCTTGAGAGGAGTAAGGAAGGTGAGGAGGAAGTAGTAGCGAAGGAGGTGGAACAGCCTGAGATGGAAGCAGCTGAGAAGACGAAGAGGGTGAAAATTGTGCTGTCAGGGAAGAGCACGAAGTCAGGGACTGAGTCTGATCCCAAGAAGGCCGGGTCTGAGGCTGAGGGAACTGACGATGACGTTAGGAAGGAGAGTGATCAGGGAGAGAGGCCCCTGAAGAGGCTTAGGAAGGGACCCAAAAAGTCCCCAGCTAAGAAGTTGCCTGTAGTGAGTGAGAGGGAGGAGTCAAGCTCACCTGGAGCCTCTGACTTGGAGGAAGTGAGAAAACCTATCGAGACGACTGAGTTGTTGCAGCCTGAGACAGTACCCTCTCAAACACCCCCTCACCCCGAAACCCAAACACTTTCCAACCCGGACCCTAAACCTCAACCCCATCAATCACCCCAAACCACGGAGCCAAATCATCCTACTGAGTCAGAGCCATCAAACTTACCAACGAATGAGCCTGACCAGTCATCCGAGCCAAACCTTCCAAATCCCACAGACTTTCCCTCATATCCCAACCCAAAGGATTGTCCCAGACCCTCCCAAGCTGAAGATGACGATTTCCTGGTGATGCAGGAGGAGGGGGAGCTGGATGAGCACTTGATGGGTGGAGTAATTGAGAACACCCTTAGGGGTAATGCCACTGAATGGGCATCTAAGTGCTGGCCCGGACTGAACAGATACAAAGAACTACTGACAAATGTAGTTGAGCTCAAGGTTTGGTTGGAATTCAAACAATCAAACATGTAGGAGCAACATTTGTTGGTAGATGCTCATGGCTGGGAACACTGGGAGACGGAGGAGGCCAGGCTGTGCTCCTATTTTGGCCAGACTAGCTGGCTTCAATTGCTTAACTTCGATAACCTGAAGGAGCTAGTCAACAGCCCGATGTCCAAAAGTAAGGCTGACATCCTGTCTGATGAAGAAAAGGATGATGAGGATGATGATGTTGCTCAGGGTGGAGCTATGGAGAAGGCAGTGGAGGAGAATGCTAAGGAAGTTGATGAGATGGTCTCTGAGCCTCAGGCTCAGGGGGAAGGTGAAAGGGACACTGGTGCCAAGGGTGGACCAGTGGCTGAGGATGTTTTGAACATCTCAGCTGCCAATGAGACATATGTCGATGAAGGGATTCCCTGCCCTGAGACAAGAGAGGAAGATGTTGAGGCATCCAAGGAGTCTCTCAGTTCCGAGGGACAAGTTCCTAAGGTTCGAGATGGCGGGGCTGAGCCGGAGCAGGTGGCCCTGACCACTCAACAACTGCCTTCAGTGTACCCTGGAGAGGGGACTGATGCCGCAGGGGCTGACAAGGGAAAACAACCACTTACTGACAAGGCCGTAGATGATGATGAAGATGTGATGATCACCGGGGTCGGCCGTGCTGAGTTTACAAGCATTGTGGAGGTCAAGCAGGAGAAAACCACATAAAATCTAGCTGAACTTCAGGAGGAAGTAATGAGGCTATGAGCTGAGAAAGAAGAAGACTCCAGGGCCCTGGCAAAACACATCAAGTTGACAAAGTCAGCGTACAACTCTCTTGCCAACAGGGAGCTGATTTTGCTAAAGAGAACAATGACTGACACGGCCAAGTCAGTGAGGAATGAGCGGAAGAGGACAAAGAAGATGCTAAGGCAGACCTTGAAGCAGTTGGCTGAGAAGGATGAGCAGAGGAAGGAGGATCTCAATCAGGCTGTGGAGAAGCTTGCAGCTCAGGCTGGAGCACTATTCACTCAGGCCATTTCTGGCTCAGCGTCAAAGTTTGAGCTGGAGTCAGAACGCATTGCTCAGACTTCAAAGGACATTGCTGACAGGTTGACTCAGGCAGATGAGCGATCTGCTCTAGTGGAGGAGAAGGTAGAGAAGGTTGAGAAAAGACTCCAACTCTCCATGGAGGTCTTTGAGAAGAAGGTCCAAGCTGCAATCAGTTCTGTCTCTTTTGCAGGTACTGGTATCTCAATGGGAGTTGAGCTATTGAAGGAGGGAATTAATGATGTCCATTCCCTAGCCTCCTTCGTAATCAACAGCGGATCTGACGCATTCCCATCTGAGGCCAATGATGATGCCAAAAAGGGAGAAAAGAAGAAGAAAAGATCCCGCCCTGAGGCATCGGAGGCAGTCAACCAAGGCGAAACCGTTCAAGCTGATCCTGAAGCCAATCCTGAAGGGAATGTGCTAAGGGTGAGGAAGTCAGCTAGGTTGGCGGCAGTGGAGAAGGAAGGAGATGAGACAGCTGCCAGGCTGAGGGCGGAGGCAGCAAAGGCAAAGGCTGATGAACCTTCCAAGCAACAACCTGAGCCAGTTCAGAGGTCTTCTACCATGAGCTCAAGGAAGAACCCAATCACTTACTCCGGGGAATTGGTGGCGGAGTTATGTGCTGAAGCATGGGGAGATCATTCTGAGAAATCTGAGGCTATGCGCAGAGCTGAAATTGCTCAAAAGGAGAAGATGCGCATCTTGGAAAAGAAGGTTGAGAAGCTGACTGATATCACTGAGCTTCAACAAAGGGAGTTAGATGATGCAGTGATCAGTCTACTTAGGAGGAAGAAGGCGAAGCCTGAGCCTAGGAAGTACAGAAAGAGGCCAACAGTTAGGAAATCATCAATTCTTCAAGTCAGTAGGCCAGAATCAGGAGTAAGGGAAGCTTTTGTCGATGAGTTCGTCTCAGAGGCACTGAAGGAGTTTTGGACTGATGCAAAGGATGAATTTGTAAAATTATGGTATGTTGTGAAGAAGTGGGGCGACACTGACGACATCAATGCCCACTTCACTGACTACATGATGGACAATCATCCTGAGTTATTCCAGAAGATCCTGGAGGAGGCTGATGCAGCTCAAGTCCAAGTGAAGGCTCCTGAGTTCACCATTCGAGCTCCTCCCTTAGTTCCTGGAACTCATAAGCACGATACGAAGGCCATTATGATGGAAGTTTTGAAGATAGCCAAAACTGAAGGGTATGTGAACCAACCTAGAAGACTTGACGAGCTGAAGGCAAGAGTCTATGCAGGATATGGACTCGAACCTGAAATAAGATTAGTCTAGGTGTTCACAGGCTTCTTTGTAATAGATTAGATTCATTGTAACTATTTCCAAATCAATCAATGAAATCTATTACGTTTGCCCACAGACAAAAACTCATTGTCTTTTTGTTTAAATTCTGTACTTTATCAAGAATTGCTCTAACAATGTCTTATCTTATAGATAGGTCTTTATATTTCCTCTAAGTGTTTTGAGGATCTTTTCAGTGTTTTGGCATCATAAAAAAGGTGGAAATTGTTGGGACATTGTCAGTTTTGATTAAGATCCCAAAGCCCCTGAAAAGATGTTTGCATTTGTTTGTCAGGCTAGTCTTGGTTAGGTTTGATAGTCATTTTACACTTCACAGGTACTCAGTGAGAGGATAACTCACTGGTGACAATCAAGACCAAGAGCCTGAAGACGAAGAGCACCATCCTAAACTTATGGCAGTCCTCTAAGCTGGCTGAATAAGTGTCAGTGATGAAGAGTATGACCCTGAGGTCATTACTAACTCAGTCCTGAAGGGAACAGGATGTCACTGAGTTTATGGGAAGACTTGGAGTAGAGCCAAGCAATGCAAAAGGAATTTCAGCGTCAGGACAAGACCGGTGAGCTCAAAACAAAATGAACTTAAAGAGACAAGCCTGAAGCTCAGGAATAAGTTCTGACATTCTCACCAACCTGATGACGTGGACCAATCCGAGAAGGACACGCACGTACGAAACCTGACAAGAAGACTGAATTCAGACTGTATATTCAACGGGCAAGCATTTAATGTGCATTTAATGCAACTACCAAATCCATGCAAGAACGGTTGCTGCATGAAGATATGTCCGTTTGAAGCCACTCTACATAGTTGACAAGAAAGGCTATCTCTCCAACGGATAGTTTTTCAAATCATCTATAAATACAGAAGACCTTGAACCCATTCACGGTTACGGGAAATTTCCAAGCCAAAAATTACTCAAACTCTCAAGCATTCAAAGCATTCAGCCTTTAAGAGAAGCACTCGAAACCATCTAAATTTCCCAAGTGTTTCTTAGCAACTGAGAGTTATTATGTATTCCAAGAGCTAAATAGCATTATCTTAAGCTTAGAGAGACTATCCAATCCTTAGCATAGCCTTGTCTTGTGAGGATAATCTCAACCTAGTTGGAATCCAAACTGAAACCAAAATCCTAAGTTAGGTTTGTTGGGAGTAAGTCAGTTAGTGTGTTAGTAAGGAAGTTTGTATAGATCAGTGAGGTTAGCTGGTCTTGGTGCACCTTGGCACGTTAAAAACAAGAATCCCTTGAGTGGATTTCCTGTTAAGTCAGGCCGTGGACGTAGGAGCTTGAGCCTCTGAACCACGTTAAATTCCTTGTGTTCTTATTACTTTGATATTGTGCATACTTGCCATATTACTTGCTCATTCATTGCATTCGGTTTATCAGGCTTGAATCAATCAGCCTGATCCTAAAAAAGAGCACTGCCTTACTAAACACCTTTCAGAATTGAGTAAAACAAGTTTTCAGAAAGCAAACTAAACAAGACTTTAAACTTTCAGGGCTCAAACATTTCCGCACTGAACTTGAACTGGTTGTTAGCCAACTGACCCGCACCAAGTGTAGTCAGTAGGTGTGTTATCAGCTCCTAGTTCTTTACCACTCTGAGTAAAGGGGACTCAGTCAGTTTCTAAGTTTGAAAAATTGGTATACGTGTATTCCCCCCCCCCATACACGTATTCCTCAGTCTTGTGGAACTCCGGAATGAAGAGGATCCTTCTGATCGCATGGTGGTTCATAGACCTGGTTGGAAATGGGACCCCCCTGCCGATAATTCAAAACATAATCCAGAAGAGGTGAATGTTCTGGAAGGAAAAATTCTAGAGCATACAAGTCAGAAAAGAGAACCTATAAAGATTGATGGTTCTGTTCAGATGCCTAATCTGATTAGAGAACCTCAGAGGAATCCTAAAAGAGTTGAACCTAAGCAGATTAGGGGACCTAAAAAGGAGACTCTAAGAGGAAATCTAATCAGAATAGGAGATACCAGAGGAGGTATATTGAACCAGAGAACCTCAATCAGAATCAGGGATCTCAAAGGTGGAATGCTCCAAGAAGATTCCAGAACAGGCAACCTCAGAAGGAATTCTATCATCAGAATAGATCAAATCCTCAGAACCAGAGTAGGTCTTCCAGACCCATCTATAGAAAACCAACTGATCTGGGTAGTTATGACACCAGAGATGGTTCTTCTAGGATGTACCCTTACAACCAGACCTTTAAGACCATGTCTTTGAGGCAGGCCATTCCAAAGGCCAGATTTGAGAAAAGGTACACCAGACCTGTTTATAGGAAATGTGTCCTTATCAGACCAGTAGCTCAATATGTCATTGTAAGAGGACATGTGCTGGTAGATAGATTTGGAAGGAAGATAAGATCTCCTCATCCAACAAGGGATGATCTTTATCTATGGATTCCTACAAAACCTGCAACTAACCAATCAGGACCCAGCACTAGTAGGGGACCTAATTGATTTCTCTGTAGGTAGATAAGAGCCCATTGGAGAAAGGATTTTCAAGCAACCATGTCTGGTACATTGATAGTGGATGTTCCAAGCACATGACCTTCCAGAAAGATAATCTCCAAGATTTCAAGCCATTGAATGGGCCAAGAGTGATGTTTGGTGACAACAACTATGGAGTCACCAGAGGAGTTGGAAAGTTGACCTTTAATGGTGTATCTGTAGATGAAGTCTACTATGTTGAAGGACTCAAGCATAATCTGCTTTCAGTATCCCAATTCTGTGACAAGGGATACTCAGTGAAGTTTTCTAGTGATTCATGCACTGTCTTTTCTTCTGATTATAATGATATCTTGCTAATAGGCTTGAGGAAGGGTAACATTTATCTTGCAGATTTTAGCAGTTGCCCAAGAAATGCTTGCCTGGTTGCAAAAGGATCTGCAGAGAACAGCTGGATTTGGCACAAGAGATTGTGTCATCTGAACTTCAAAACACTGAACAAGATTGCCAGAAAAGGTCTAATTCGAGGTCTTCCTAATGAAGTGTTTAAGAAGGATCAGGTTTGTGGTTCATGCCAGAAGGGTAAACAACCCAAGACTTCTTTTAAGGATGTCCAGAGCACAACCACAACCAGAGTACTTCAACTACTTCACATGGACCTGTTTGGACCTGTTTCTCCTCTTAGTTTCAGTGGAAGAAAGTATACCTTGGTGATAGTAGATGACTTTTCAAGATACACTTGGGTAGTGTTCTTGTTTAAAAAAAATGAAACTATCACTAAGCTGCCAGAATTCTTCAAGCAGATTCAGAATGAGCAGAACCAGAGCATAGTCAGAATCAGAAGTGATAAAGGGACAGAGTTTTTGAATTCACACATTGCAGATTACTGCAAGGACCATGGGATTTTTCATGAGACATCTGCTGCCAGAACACCCCAACAAAATGGAGTAGCAGAAAGGAGGAATAGAACCCTTAAAGAGGCTGCAAGAACTCTTCTGGCAGAGTACAACACTCCACAAAGGTTTTGGGCAGAGGCCATTAATACAACTTGCTACACTCAGAACAGATGCCTAATTGCCCAGAGACATAATACGGCTCCATATGAGGTATGGAAAGGTAAAACCCCATCTGTTTCATATTTTCATGTTTTTTGATGTAAGTGTTTCATCCATGACAATGGGAAATCTAAATTAAAAACTTTTGATGCTAAAGTGGCAGATGGAATATTCTTAGGATATTCCAGCACCAGTAAAGCCTTTAGATTTTTTTAATAAGAATTCACTTTGTGTGGAAGAAATACCTCATGTTGTTTTTGATGAATCTGCTTTTGAGTGCAAGGTGGACTTAAAGTCTTCTGATGAGAAACAGAATTAGACTATTCCCAGAGTAATCAAAGTCAATCCACCTATTCTTGATTCAGATTCAGAATCAGATTCAGATGATGACCCATCTCCTGGTTCTCTGAAGCAGAAGTCTTCACAAGGAGCAGAACCAGAAGAGGTTGGAACTCTTGTAGGGGGAAGCTCTCCTGCAGTTGGTGACAATCACCAAGGCACTGCAGAAGATGGTCAACCAGGTAGGACCACGGGAAGGAGAACCCTGGTTGATCACCCTAATGACCTGATCTTAGGAGATCCAACTAAGGGTGTCCAGACTAGGAGAACTCTTAACTTAGCTGCCTTATTCAGTTGCTATGTGTCCTTGATTGAGCCCAAGAACATCAAGGAGGCACTGAAAGATTCAAATTGGATTGTTGCAATGCAGGAGGAGTTGAATCAATTCACCAGACAGGATGTTTGGGAGCTGGTAGACAGACCAAGACATCAAAAGGTGATAGGCACTAAGTGGGTTTTCAAAAATAAGAAAGATGAGAATGATGCCATTACTAGGAACAAGACAAGGCTAGTGGCTCAGGGCTATTCTCAGTCTGAAGGAATAGACTATGATGAGACATTTGCTCCTGTTGCCAGACTAGAAGCCATCAGATTGTTCTTAGCATATGATGCTCACATGAAGTTCAAAGTATACCAGATGGATGTGAAATCTGCCTTTCTTAATGGGATTCTCATTGAGGAAGTGTATGTGGAACAACCTCCTGGTTTTGAACAAGGTGACAAGGTGTTTAAGCTTAAGAAAGCTCTTTATGGGCTGAAGCAGGCACCCAGAGCATGGTATGACACTCTATCTCAATTTCTTCTGGATAATGGTTTTTCTAAAAGTAAGATTGATAGGACCTTGTTTAGGAAAGAAGAAGGAAAGGACATCCTTCTGGTTCAAATATATGTTGATGACATTATATTTGGATCCCCTAACAAGAAGCTGTGTGAGAAGTTTGGTGAACTCATGCAGAGTCAGTTTGAGATGTCCATGATGGGAGAAATGACTTACTTTTTAGGTTTGCAGGTAAAGCAATCAGAGAAGGGAATTTTTATAAATCAGGCAAAGTACATCAGAAACATGTTAGAGAAATTTGGAGTAGGATCTAGCAAAGCAGCCAAGATTCCTATGATGACAAATTTCAACATGGATCCAGATGAGTCTGGAGAGAGTGTGGACCAGACTCAGTACAGAGCACTTATTGGTTCTCTTCTGCACCTGACTGCAAGCAGACCAGACATTACCTTTGCTGTAGGAGTGTGTGCCAGACTTCAAGCTAATCCCAAGAAAAGTCATTTGGAAGCAGCTAGGAAAATATTGAAATATCTTAAGGGAACAGTGAATTTAGGATTATGGTATCTTGCAGATGACAACTTAGAATTGAGTGGTTATTCAGATTCAGACTATGGTGGATACAGAATAGATAGAAAGTCTACAAGTGGAACATGCCAATTTTTAGGGAATAAATTGGTATCTTGGTTTTCTAAGAAGCAGACTTCAGTTGCTACATCTACAACAAAAACAGAGTACATGGCTGCAGGGAGCTGTTGTTCTCAACTACTCTGGATTAGTCAACAGCTTAGGGACTACCAGATTAGAGCCAAGGATATTCCTATATTCTGTGATAGTAATAGTGCAATTGCCATCACCCAGAATCCAGTTCTTCATACCAGGTGTAAACATGTTGATATAAGGCATCATTTTATCAGAGATCATGTTGAGAAGGGAGATATAAGGATGGAAAAGATTGCAACAGAGAAGCAGAGAGCAGATATTCTAACTAAGCCTTTGGCTGAGACCAGATTCAGAGAGTTAGCTTTTGAGTTGGGATTATTGGATCCAGAGACAGATTTGTTTTAGGGGGAACATCAGAGAAGTATCCTTTATTTATACCTTACTGCATATTCTTTGTTATTTAAGACTAACATGCCTGCAGATTAGACATATCAGAGAAGTTACATCTCCAGATGAGGTATGCACCAGGTGACACTTGTCCCAGATGAGGTGCTGAGTCAGATTCCAGAAAAGTCCGGAGTCTTCTCTGACCAGGACCAGATGGGTCCATCAGAGGAGATGTAACACCAGACTAGCTGTGGTATCATCTGGTTACAATATCAGGTGACAGGTATGTCTTTACTTTTCTGGCCTCTGATCATTGGGATACACTTTTCAAATTAGTACGTACACTCAAAACGTTTCAACTTCGGAGTGTATTTAAGACTAGGATATAGGGCCTAGGCAATCATTTCGCTTTTTCTCTTGACTGCCACAAAACCCCTTCATACCCAGTCCCAATGACCACACCTACGCACCAGATTAAATCTGTATCTCGCCTTTCATCGTGGCCATCAGATTTAATCGATGTGCAATATGTCAATTAATTCAAAAATTGATTTTGTTCCCTAAAATAAATTTTGAAATTACACGCGTTCACACCTCATTTATTAATCAAGCCACGCGTCTTGTCCTATTTAAATCAAAATTCTATTCAATCTGTCCTTTCACGTTTCATATCTTTTCAAGCCCTAACTTTCTCTTTGCAAGTCTTTCTCTCTCTCTCTCTCTCTCACAGCAATGGCACCCAAGTGCAATTTCGATCCAGACCATGTTTGCAAGAAGCTCAAGACTGAAATGGTGGTGGACTTCTATTCCACTAAGAATCCAGCCGCACTGGAGATTTTGGAGCTACTCCGACGTTCTGGGCTGGAGGAGTTGATTTCAAAGGTTCCCAAGGATCTGCACACCTTGGATGGATATGCTGCTCAGTTCCTTATCCGGATGAAGATCCATGAAGACCATATCTCATCCAAGATTGATTCGGAGGATGTCGTTTTCTCGAAGGCAGACTTCTGTAGCCTGTTTGGTAACCTTTCTGCGGAAGGTGTGGATCCATTGAAATACAAAGAAGGAGAGGCGTTGGATTCCTTCAAGATGTTTGCCAGAAACTCATGCCAGAATATTACTAAGGGCTTCTTGGACAAGCATCTTAGGCAGAAGTATAAGGTTTTATTTGATATTGTGGTGAAGATTCTCATGTGCGAGAGCCATAGCACAAATGCCATCTTCACTGGCAGGCTCTGTGTTATGAGGGCCATTCTGGATGGTGTCCAATGTAACTGTGCTGAGTTTTTCTGGGGAGTGCTGAGAAAGAACAAGGTGAAGGTCCAGAAGGAAGAATGCCCCCAGTTGCCAGGAGAGCAACAGTTTGTGTTCAATGCTAATGTATCATTGGGTACAAAGCTCACCTTAATTTTGGACTCAATCCTTCCAGAGAAGAAGTGGAGACAGTCCTGGTGTAAGGTCTTCCATAAGTCCAAAATTATGTTCTCTAAGGATGGTCCCCTTCATGGCCATCCTGATTATGATGGTGAGCAAGCCATCCCTGCCCCTCCTATTCAAGCCATTCCCTCACCTGCTAAGGGGCAGAAGCAGCAGAAGAAGCAGCAGAGTACGAAGCAAGCTGCTGGAGCAACTGGTTCCTCAACAGTTGTCTTCTCTGGTTCCTCGGAGGAGGACCATATTCCCCTTCTAAATATCTTGAAGAAGAAGGGTGAAGTTACTGAGGCTACTAAGAAGGCTGGAGCAGCTAAGAGGAAGAGGCCAGAGGAGGCCAAGAGAGGCTCTGCTAAGAAGCACAGATCTAGCAGAAAGGCCAAGAAGACCCTCCTGGTGGATGAGCCATCAGAGGAAGAAGAGGTTGAGCCTCTTAAGAAGAAATCCAAGGCCAAGAGAGTCATTCTTCAAGAGTCAGACTCTAGCTCTGATCTTGGAGAGGCCTTGGAGAAGGCAATTGATGAGGCTTCTCAAATGATGGAGGATGCTTCTGCTCCAGAGCATGTTGTGCCTGCTGATGTTGACTCAGCAGAGGTAAACCCTTCCAACCCATCCTCTTTTCCCCCCTCTGATCATGTTAACCTTGTTACCCCCACTACTTCTCCACCAGACACCCAAACACAACCCATATCTTCTGCTCCTGGTGCCCCTATATCTTCACCAGAGCAGACCTTACCAGACACACCAATATTCACTACTTCAGCCATCCCTCAAACACCCTCTCCCCCACCTTCCCAAATACCTCTAAATACAAATCCCTCTCCCTCAGCTTCTGTACCAGAGGTGCCATCAACCGCTTCTGGTGCAGATATTCCCCTTCCAAACACTTCCACATCACAAATTCCAATCCCACCCTCTGTACCAGAGATTCCTTCTACTTCTGGTGCAGAGAAACCCATTCCTTCCACCTCCACCTCTCAAAATCCTACCCCTCCCCAATCCCATACAGATCAGGACCCAACCATTTCTATGGCTCTGGGATTCCCTGCCCCTCCCCCTTCTCCCACCTGTTTAACAAGCGATGATAGTGAAGATGAGGAAGCTTCACTTGAGCCTGCTAACTTAGCACCTTCCTCCTTTGCCTCTGGGCCCAAACCCTTTACTTTCTCATCTGCGGAAATGGGTCCCATTAGGCAGAGTATGAGTGTAAGTGCTCAGCTCTAGCTAAGAGAGCTTTTCCCAATCCTTTTGGAGCACTTACCACTTCTGGCAGAGTTGACTGATGCCAAGGTCTGGGGAAAGGCCAGACTTGAAGATGTGGAGGACTTTATGCTGTTGCTTGAGGAAATGGGTCCCTCCAACTTCACTGCTTGGGAGATTGAGCTGAAACAGAAGATGAATATTCAGAACCCAGTTGAGCTGGAGACCCCTGGTGCAGCCAAGATCTTGATTCGCACCTTGCTCATCCAGAGAGGGGTAATGCTCTCTCCAGAGGGCCCCTCTTACAAGTTTGGGCCTCACTTTGTCTTCCCTCCAGAGCTGTACTCAGACGAGGAAGATTTTGAGATGTCTCCTGCCGTGCTCCAGAAGATGAAGACGTTCTTTAATGAATAGATCATGCAGATAGGGCGCTTTTCCAAAGCAATTCAACACATGGCCCCTGCTATGATAGAGCACCAGATTCGGTAGGAGAGGAGGATTTTCCTTAAGCAGATCAAATATACTCTGGCTGAAGTCAAGGCCTCATTCAAGGGAAATGGCCTCTTTGTCAAGCTGGATGTTATACACAGCCAGAAGCAGCTCCAGGAGCACGTGCTGGAGCAGATGAGGCCAGTCTCTGTGCTGAAGGTTGAGATGACCAACCAGATGATCCAGATTGCTAAGATGAAGGACTCTCTCCAGGAGATGTTAGAGAAGCAGGAAAGGCTTGTTGCTGAATCAAAAGCTAACCTGGAGGAGGCAAAGCAGCTGCGTGATCTTCACTCTTCCTCCAACACTGCCTTGCCTGATCTTATAAGGCAGGTAGTGGAGCCCCTCCTTGATGAAGTTAAAAAGGGGGAAGAGAAGGCCAGAACTGATCTGGCGAAGACCACCAATGAGACACTCTTTAGCCATGGTGCTCGTCTGGACCTGCTGGAGAACACATTGGCCCAGGCAGAGCTGAAGAAGAAGAAGAAGAAGAAGAAGAAGAAAGAGGAGTTCAAATCACTTACCATGGCTAAGCAGCTTGCTGCAGAAGAGGAGTCTGAAGCAGAGCAGGATTCTGCTACCATTCCAGGTCCTGCTAAGAGGAAGATCAGGAAAGTCAAGAAAAGCTTCTTTGAGACTGTTGTTGAAGAAGCACAGATGAGATATAAGGAAGAGACTCCAGAGGAGAAGCAGGCAAGGATCAGAAAGAACATAGATGAAGAGCAGAGGCTCAGATATGTTAGGAGGCAAAATAAGAAGAGCAGAGAAGCAGGTGTTCCTTCTGGTGCAGGTGGATCTAGTCAGAGGAGGAAAGCTCCTATTGAGGTGATGAACATTCTGCCTCTCAGGATAGAAGGGTCTTTTGACTCTACTGTGCCTGTGCCCTTGATTGAGAAATGGAAGGAGGCAAAGACTCTCTGGTTCATTCAACATTATATCCAGAGGCCAGCACCAGAGGATGATGAGCTGATCAACAAAACCTTTCACTCATGGATGCAAGCTTATGATGCAGATTTGTACAAGCAATTGATGGACTCTACCATTGAGTTCAACCTGGAGGTGACTGCTCCTGAGTTCACCTATCTCAACACACCCATGGTAGGAGACCAGGTTGATTGGGCTGAGCTGAAGAGATTGTACAAGACCAGGGTGTTGGTGAACTTCACTCCAACATCTTATGCAGAGTTGAAGGCCGTCCAGGATAGGTTCCTTGACTGGTTTCTTGTGCCCAAGGAAAATAGGAGATATGCATAGAATAGGACTCTGAACTTCAATGTAACTTGTAATCATCTTGTCCTTATTATCAATGAAAATATCATATATTCTCTGTTCAAAAGACAACCTCTAGTTGTCTTAATTGTTTGCCTGATAAGATCTACTCTAAGGTCTTATCCCTTTACTGTTTTCATGCTTAAGTCTTATGTTTTGATCAGTTCTGGTAGTGTTTTAACTTCATCAAAAAGGGGGAAATTGTTAGGATAAAAGTATATAGTTTTGATGAGTTAAAACAAACCAGAAGATGTAATAGGACCATCTGGACCTGTTAGCCAGATGATGATCTAGATTAGGACTTAATCTAGGGGGAACTGCCAGACCAGAGGACTTCACCAGAGGACTCCACCAGAAGACTTCACCAGATGAGATCTGACCAGAGGCAGAGGACCTTCCCCAGACCAGACGAGTCTGGTAGAACAAAAGATGCTCAGTTTGATCCCCTGTTTCTACTGAGTATTCTGGTTGTTAACCAGATCAGAACCAGAAGATACCGAGGTTGCCTGGTGTCTGGTCTTGCCTTCTCTGGAGAGAATCAGAGTTAGGCAGAGAAAGCATTTAACCGTTGGTGATTCAAATCAAGTCAACAAGATCAGGATTGGAAAGTATCTGAAGTCAATCAATCCAAGGATCCCACCAACCCAATCAATCAATTAGGGAATTGATTGATTGAGGCTTCATTAAATAGAGGATCTGATTGGATTAGCTCTCCAACGGCTAACCCCTAATCTCCTCTATAAATACAAGAGTGTAATCACAAGAAAAAGCTCTAGAGAGATATATACGCGCACGAAGATACATTCAAGCTCTTGTTTTATTCAAGCACAAAACACTCTTATTCTGCTCTTAATTACTTATTCACTCTTAAGGAGTAAGTTGAATCTCAACCTGTTCATCTACAAGATAAGGTTGAAGGCTGTTGATCTTTAGATCGAAGTTAGATCTAAAGAGTTTGTAAGAAGGAACTGGTACTTCACAATTCCAGTAAGTAAGTTGGCTGTTGGTTGGATAGTGAGACCCTTTGATCAAGGGAGAGTGGACGTAGGATATTCAGATCCGAACCACTATACATCCGGTCTTATTTAATATTTTCTGCATTTAAAATTCCTGTCTTTCATAGTCTGCTCTTGTAAAAAGAAGTTGCCTAAGACATTTAACTTAAGCTTCCGCAATTTATCAATCTAGTGGGACCAACACTTTTCTTCTCTCGAACTAATACTATTCGTATTTCTTCAATATCTTCTCCTACGGGCATCTGTTTGAGTCGATTCAAAGTCCTACGAACTCTATTTTTCACCATCTATCCATCTATGAGCATCAAAGAGGCAAATTCATCAATGTATGAAAATAATACTCAATTGACTCTAAATACTCATCATATTCACTCAAAATATGGGCAAAACGAGCTACGAATCCTGACAATTTCACGCCTAATCAACCCCCCAAACTTATCATATTGCTTGTCCTCAAGCAATGAAATCATAAGTCAAGTGAAATTGTTAGGAATGAGTCAAAGAACCAAATTATGCAAGTAATCGAACTCGAGTTTCAAAGATCATTCACACGTACACGAACTCACCGCCTTCATCATACTCATGTAATAACAACAAAAAACACTAAGATCAAACATGGATGTGCACTCAAAGATGTGTTTCCCTCCCTCACAAGTGTATATCAATGTTAAGGGACTCACTCAATCAATCAATCACACATATCAGCAGCCATAGGTATTGTAAGCACTCTCAACTTCGACTATGCTCTAGAAATCAATGTCAAATCAAAAAAGGACTTTATTAGGGTTGTAACGTAGGCTCTTTGGATAGGTGGGGTAACTATATGGGGTATGTGACTCAAGTGAATGGAGAATGGAAAATCAAATTTCAATACTTCAAGACGAGGAACAAATTACTTCAATCATCTTCATGCAATACACTTTTCAATTCCTCTACTTTCAACACTTCAATTTTTCTTTTCTCTAACTCATTTCACTTTTTCAATCACCACACTTTTCTTTTTCACACATACATATGAGCTCATTTTTTCTTCTTTTGCTCATTCTCAAATTCTTGGTCTTTCCCACTGTTGGGATATTTTAGTTTTGATGATTTTCCAAAACCACATGTAATAGGTTTGAAGCAGTCAGGATTGTATCTTTTAGTTTCAGGTCAGGCTAGTTTGTTTCTCAGTAGAACAGGTTATCAGTGGAGGAAGAACTCAGCTGAGGGGGAACTCTGCTGAGAGGAACTCTACTGAGGGGGAACTCAGTGAGGGGGAACTCACTGATAGAGCCTGAGGAAGTCAAGATGACATCACAAGGAAAACGACTGAAGCCATGTCAGAAGACCTGAACCTGAAGAGAAGCCTGAAGGAAGTCCCACTGAGTATAAACCTGACTTTCTAAGCTGGTCAGTGGACTACTCAGTGAAGAGCATGATTGAGAGGATCAGTGCTGTGCCTAGTAGGACCTGAAGGAGTCAGGCTACTGAGGCTGGGAAGCTTGACAAATAGCCTTATGCCAACTCCCCTGAGTGGACTTCAAGTCTACTGAAGGAAGTCCACTGAGGAGACTTAAAGTCCAATGATGGTTCCTAAGAAGACTTCAAGTCTACTGAAGAAAGGTATCCTGAGAGGATTAAAAGTCAGCTGAAGACAAGTCGCCTGAAGTTAGGACTACCCTGATCAAGTACCCTGAAGAAAAGAGCCGTTGGACTCAGTCCACGTGGACCAATCAAGTCAAGGCAACGAATCTGACAAAAGCTGACAAAGGCCATACTTTACTGAAAAGGAGAATTTCACTCCAGAGATAGTCTGGATTTGAATGTTACTCTCTCCAACGGTAACATTCAAATCCACACTATAAATACAAACTCAAGCTTCATTTGTAAGTGTGCAAGTGCGAAGCAAGGAGCTGATGTGAGAGTGGTGCGTTTCAAGGGAGGCATAAGGAGGCACCATCTCCATCAAGAACACTGACCTGAGTTCTTCATAGTCATATTTGAGTGTTCTAGTTTGTATACTCGAGCTCATCATATACATCCTAAGCTTAGAGAGATTTTCCCAACCTTAGCTTAAAGGCTAAAACCATGTAAGGGAAAATCTCACCTAGTTGGAGAGAACCAAACCAAACTAAACCCTTTCCAGAATAGTGTTAGGTGTTGCAGTGAGGTGAGGAGAGGCAGTCCCTGAGTGAAGAGGGATGTGAGGCCAGTTCGAGAGGCAGCTCCGCGGAGGGGTGTGAGTCCAGTTGTGAGTGCACCTTGGCACGTTAAAAACAAGAATCCCGGGTAGTGGATTTCCTGTTAAATCAGGCAGTGGATGTAGGAGCTTGAGCCTCTGAACCACTTTACATTGTTGTGTTCATTATTTCCATACATCAGTTTACTTCAGTGTTTTAAAAAAAAAATTCCCTTAAATTCCCATATTGTCCTTGTTTGTGAAAGAAAAACGGGACCAACACCCACAACTCAACAACTCATCACACCCTTCTTTTATCACAACTCAACCATCGTAATTCACCTTCTCAACTCAACTCAATCCCTTCTCATTCATACTTTTTCTATTCTCCACTCAAGTTGAGACAAAAGAGTTTAGGAACTTGGATAAGTGTTAAAATGTCCCAGCAAATAAATAGGCTCAGGCTCAAATGGGCTAACAAGGGATAAGTGTCATTGGTAGGCTTATTTAGGCTAAGTGACTCAATAAATCAAAGATGGCCTAAAATCACTTTCGGCATATCAAACTAGACATAATCAAGAAGCGAGAGTACACACAAGTTCTAGCATCCTCTAAGGTGATGATCCACTCACAAATGAAGAGATCAATTCATGCATCTTAATCTCACAAAGGCTCAAATCTCACAGCTTTCACATCAATGCTAGTCCTAGTGAATTCTCATTCTCATCACACAAGTACTCAAAAAGACAATTCGTAAGCATACATGTTTTCTCTCAACTCAACTCTAATTCCTACACTCACACAATAGAATCCCTAACTCAACTTCACAATTCACCCTACTCATCAGATCATACTCAAGAATAACAATCAATAAGTAGCAAGAGTTAATAAGTATGAAATAAATCAACCAGCTCAATAAGTTCAGCACAAATTATAACCCGACGTGTTGGGATATGATTTAGTTTTGATGATTTTCCAAAACCACATGTAATAGGTTTGAAGCAGTCAAGATTGTATCTTTAGCTTCAGGTCAGGCTAGGTTATTGTTCAATTAAAACAGGTTGTCAGTTGAGGGGGAACTCGCTGACACAGCCTGAGGAAATCAAGATGACATCAAGAAGAACTGACTGAAGCCATGGCAGAGATCTGAACCTGAAGAGAAGCCTGAAGGATGTCCCATTGAGTATAAACCTGGCTGATCTAAGCTAAGTCAGTGGACTTCTCAGTGAAGAGCATGATCAGGAGGATCAGTGGTGTACCAAGTAGGCCCTGAAGAAGTCAGGCTATTGTGGTCAGGGAAGTTCTTCAAGAGATCTTCAAGAGTCTACTGAAGGACAACTACACTGAAGACAGTCATGTCTACTGAAGATCATCAAGTCAGTAAAGGATAAAACTATCTGAAGTCAGTGCACCCTGATCAAGCTCACTGAACCAAAGATCCGTTGGATTCAGTCCACGTGGACCAATCAAGTCAAGATAACATATCTGACACTGACAAGACCGCATTCCAAGAAAAGTAGGTTTTCCTACTGACAGTCTGGATTCAAATGTACTTTCCTTCAACGGTAACATTTGAATCCACACTATAAATACAAGCTCATAGTTGCGATTTGAAGTGTATGTGATAGGAGAAATCTACACCTACGAGCTGTGAGGGTGTGAGAAGTTAAGTGCAGTTCAAAGGGAGGTATAAGGAAGCACATCTCACACCTAGGGCACTGACCATTAGGGTCTTCACATATATACTTTGAGTGTCCAGCTTGTAACTCTTAGCTTAGAGAGTTTTTCCCAACCTTAGCTTGAGGCTAACATATTGTAAGGGAAAACCTCACCTAGTTGGAGAAAACCCAAACCAAACAAAACCCTTTCCAGAGAAGTGTTAGGTGTTGAGTGAGGTGAGGAGAAGGGGGGGAATGAAGTAAGCAAGATCTGGAGTTGTAGATCTGGGTGCACCTTGGCATGTTAAAAACATGTTAAATCAGGTTGTGGATGTAAGAGCTTGAGTCTCTGAACCACGTTAAACTGAGCGTTTTATTGTTTTAAGTATTTACTAAAGTATTGTGAAAATCAGCCCACTGAGAGCATTGTTAAAGAAAACTTTGGTTAAGTATTTAGGTCAGGGAGAATCCTTCTCACTGACCAGTTCAGGCAACGCACTCGAGAGTTCAGCATCTCGAGTCATTGTGTTGCTTAGAGCATGAGTCTCCCAGTCTTTACACTAACTTGGTAACTCAGACTCTAACCAGTTTAGTGACTTGAAGTGTAACCTCTCAAGTCACTGGCTTGTTAAGAGACTGAGTTGACAAGTCAGTTGCACTGACCTGTGTGCTCTGACTCTTAGCAATGCAGTGACTTGAGTATTATTCACTCTTGCTGAACTCCCTAAGGAAAATGTTTTAAAAAAAATTTTGCTCCTGAATTCCTATTTGTCCTGAAAAAGTCATTAAAAATGAGTCCATCAATTGGTATCAGAGCAGTGGTTCAAAAGACCACTGACTTTAAATACTAATAGTTTCAGAGGAGAAACTGTTGGTGGTCACTGAACAGATCTGAGTTTGCTTTTCATAAAACTTGCATCATCATGACTTCGAGGAGACTTGAAGCTTCGTTACCTGAATTCTCTGTATCTAACTTTGTCTATTGGGAGTTCAGACTAGAGGCACATCTTGATGCCATCCATGAAAAAATGTCGCGTGTTATCAAGGAAGGACCGATCAAGATTACTATCCCTAATGTCAGAGGACTGGGATATGAACATCTTGAATTTGGCGTACAGGTTCCTAAAGAAAGGAAAGACATGACCAATGACAAAATCAAGATGGTTGGACTGGACAATGTGGCCTGGAACATTATCTTGCATACGATGCCCTTTGAAGAGTCAGCGAGGCTGATGAATTTAAAGACGTCAAAGGAGGTTTGGGATGAGCTAACCAGGATGTGCGAGGGGTCAGAAAAGATAAAGAAGAATAAGAGAAACATTGCCATTCAGAAATTCGAGGCGTTCAAGATGCTGCCTGATGAAAGTATAGATCAGATGGAGTCAAGATTCATCAAGTTGATGAATGAGTTGGTGATGCTGGACAAGGATGTCCCTAAGAGAGATGTTACTTCAAAGATCCTGAATGCCCTTCCTGAGAGATGGGACAACAATGTAATTATGCTTAAGAACACTCAAGATATGAGTAACATAACTTCTGCTTTACTTTTTTCAGAACTCAAAGCACTGGAATATGATCTTAACAAGAGAAAGAAGAAAGTTCAGCAGAAAGAGGAAGAGAAGGAGAAAACTCCTGAGAAAAGTGTGGCGTTCAAGGCCAGGTCTGAACCTGTTGAGTCTTCATCAAAGTCACTGATGGAGATGAGCAAGGAAGAGCTTGCTGAGGAGTACAGCCTGATGGCCAGACGCTTTGAGAAGCTTAATTCCAGGTTCGGTCGTGATAAGAAATTTTATTAGGACTCACATGACAGGAAACTTGAAGGAACCCACCAAAGCTCGAGGAGATGTGAGGAAAGGAGAAACACTGACCAGAGAAGAGATCGTGGTAATGATAGGAGATACTCAGACCCAAAGCCCGATCATAGAGATGAATAGAGACGTACTCGTGATGACAGACACTCAGGGAAGACTGAAAGCTCATCAAGACAGAGGGAACCTGACTCAAGGAGGAACCCTAAACCTAGGAAAGAAAGAGGAGATGAGCAGGCAACATGTTACAACTGTAACAAGAGCGGGCGCTATCAATATGATTGGCCGGAACTGAGTGCAAGGGAAAGAGAGGACAAGAGGGCCAAGAAAGACCAGAGACTTGCTGATCGGAGAGCCATGCTCGCTGAGGATGCAACTGACTCGGATGGTCCTGAGGAGAGGTCGCCTAAACTCTTTTCTGACGATCAGTACGATGATGTCTGCTTGATGGCTAGGGAAGAGCCTGAGGTAACATCTAATTCTATTTGTGGTTCTTATACTGGTAAAAATCCTGAGTTTAGCTCAGAGTCAGCCAGAGAAATGAACCTTCAGATCTGCTTGGATCAATTGATGGTTGATTTCTCTAGGCTGCAAGAAACTAATGTCTCTTTGTAGAGGAGAACAAGAAATTGAGTACTGAGGTCCATAACCTGAATGATCAGCTCACTCAGTCTGATCTTAAAGAATCAGCTCAGATTGTGAGACTAACTCAGGAAATTGATTTAATCAATGATGAGCGTCTCCCAAGAGAGAAGATTATGAAGGAACTGGCTGATGAAGAGTTGGTCAGGAAGGAAGAACTGAAAGTACTTAAGAGTATGTTTGATGACCTCTTTGCCAGACATAAAATCCTGAAAAAAAAAATGAGGACTCACTCAAGCAAAAGGTTGCAGCAATGAATAAATCCTCAGTGGCTAGAGAGGAAATAAATAGCAGTCAGATACTTGGGAACGAGAAAAAAGGACTTGGATATGTTCCTAAGAAATCCTCACAAGGTCAGTCTCATGTTGCTTCAGGGAGCAACACTGAGAGGGTATTTGTTCAGGCAGGCCAAAGTGCACCTAAGGTTGTACTTCAGGCCTGTCAAACTGATAAGGGCAAGGAAACTGTTGACTCAGTCAGAGTTTTCCCCAAGGTTGCTAAGCCAAAACTCAAGGGAAAGGCAAAGCAACCAAAGGTGGTCCCTGAGAGCTCAGGCCAGGGAAAGCCTCAGCGAAAGCAGAGGAAGACTCAGGCCAAGAGCCCTCAGACTGGTCAGCGAGGGTATCATCATGCTTGGCAATACCAACAGGGAAGGCCAAACATGATGACACCCCCATGGTTTTGGCATCCTGAGGTCTTTAACTGTTTTCCATTCCCTCACCTGCCTAGGGGGAATAGCACACAGGGTCCTTTTCAAGAACAAGGCCCAAGACCTGCTGCACCCAGACCTAGGAAGAACAGGAAACCAGCCCAAAAGGCACCCACTCAGGCTCCTGTGAAGCCTAAGTCTAGCACTCATACACCATCTTCCTCTCAGGCAAAGAAGAAAAAAGTTGTGTATGTTGATGTTTCAGGGAGACAGATTTACCACTCTGAGGCAATCAGGGTTGTTAAGCAAGTCTGGATCCCGAAGGGTACATCTGACACTATAGGACCCAACACCCAATGGGTACCTAAAGCTTGATTTGCTTGCAGGCGGCTGTGGATCACAATAAGAGGAGAGGTGACTCAAACAAAGCTGTTTGGTACCTAGACAGTGGATGCTCAAGGCATATGACTGGAATGAAGAGTCTTCTCCAAGAGTTTCAAGCTAAAGATGGTCCACAGGTAACCTTTGGTGATAACTCAAAAGGTGTTACTAAAGGTTTTGGTGTCTTGATAATATGTACAGTCAGAGTGGAGAATGTGTCCTTTGTGGAAGGACTGAAGCACAACTTGTTGTCAGTAAATCAGTTCTATGATAAAGGTTTTAGTGTTGAGTTCTCATTGAATATATGTCCAGTCAAGGACAAATCAACACAAGTGCTTCTATCAGGTATTAGGAAAGGTAACATCTATCTTGCTGACTGGAGAAGCACTGTTCCTAATACTTATTTTGTCGCTAAATGTTGGTCCCACTAGATAGATTAATTTGCGGAAGCTTTAAGTTTATGTCTTAACAAACTTCTTATTATAAGAGCACAAAACAAGTAAGAGATTAAATAAACGAAAGCAATAAATGACACCGGATATATAGTGGTTCGGATCTAAATATCCTACGTCCACTCTCTCTTTTATCCAAGGGGTCTCACTATCAACCAACCAACTTACTTACGTACTGGAATTTTTGAAGTACCAGTTCCTTCTTACAACTCCTTTAGATCTAACCACAATCTAAAGTAAGCATCCTTCAACCTTATCTTAGAGATGAACAGGTTAGAGTCCAACAACTCCTTAAGAGTAGATATGTAATGTGAACAATAAGAGTGCTAAGAGTGATTATCAAAAGCTTGGAATGTGAATTGTGCGCGTAGGATCTCTCTAGGACTTTTTCTTGTGACTGCACTCTTGTATTTATAGAGGAGATTAGGGTTAGCCGTTGGAGAGCTAATCCAATCAGATCCTCTATTTAAGGAAGCTTCAATCAATCAATTCCCTAATTGATTGATTGTGTTGGTGAGATCCTTGGATTGATTAATTTCAATAACTTTCCAATCCGATCTAGTTTGACTTGATTTGAATCACCAACGGTCAAATGCTTCCTCTGCCTAACTCTGATTCTCTCCAGAGAAGGCAGGACCAGACACCAGGCAACCTCGGTGTCTTCTGGTCCAGATCTGGTTAACAACCAAAATACTCAGTAGAAATAGGGGATCAAACTGAGCATCTTTTGTTCCACCAGACTAATCTGGTCTGGACTCGTCTGGTCTGGGGAAGGTCCTCTGCCTCTGGTCAGATCTCATCTGGTGAAGTCCTCTGGTGGGGTCTTCTGGTGAAGTCCTCTGGTGGGGTCTTCTGGTAAAGTCTTCTGGTCTGGCAGTTCCCCCTAGACTAAGTCCTAATCTAGATCATCATCTGGCTAACAGGTCCAGATGGTCCTATTACATCTTCTGGTTTGTTTTAACTCATCAAAAATATACAATATATATCCTAACACTAAAAGCTCTCTAGAGCTTAGTTGGTTATGGCATAAACGATTAAGCCACCTGAACTTCAAGATTCTTAACAAAATTTCTAGATAATCACTTGTTGAAGGTCTACTTAATGAAGTTTTCAGCAAAGATCATGTGTGAAAAGCTTGTCAGGAGGGGGAGCAGGTCAGAGCGTTATTCAAGGAGAAAGCTACCTTCTCCACTGACAGGAATCTTCAGCTCTTGCACATGGATTTATTTGGTCCCATAACACCTGTGAGTATGAATGGTAGGAAATACACCCTTGTGGTTATTGATGATTATTCTAGATATACTTGGGTTATTTTCTTGTTGAATAAGAAGGAAGCACAGGTGAAGCTTCCAGAGTTGCTCAGGAGACTCACCAATGAGAAGAATCAGTCCATTACTAAGATCAGATCTGACAAGGGCACTAAATTTATAAATTCATATATTTCTAACTTTTGTAATGAACTTGGTATAGCTCATGAGACTTCTGCAGCTAGAACCCCACAACAGAACGGTGTCGCTGAAAGGAGGAACAAGACACTTAATTAAGCTGCCAGGACCATGCTAGCTGAGCCAGGATTGCCCAAGAAATTCTGGGCTGAGGTAATCAACACTGCATGCTACACTTAGAACAGATCCATGCTGAACAAATAACATGCTCAGACCCCATATGAGACATGGAATAAGAGGAAGCCTCGTATTTCTTATTTCCATATATTTGGCTGCAAGTGCTTCATCCTTAACAATTGGGAAGACCCAGTTGAAAGCCTTTGATAGCAAATCTGATGAAGGAATATTCTTAGGATATTCTGAAGTTAGTAAAGCTTTCAGGGTTTACAACTGCAGGACCCTTGTTGTGGAAGAATCACCACATGTTGTATTTGATGAATCTGCTAATGAGTCTAGGGTAAAGGTGTTGAATCCTGATACTAGGAGGTCACAAGGAGAGTGACAAGGCTGAGCTTAAAGAATCAACCTGATCCAAAGGTCAAAACTGTACCAATTCCAAGATGGGATGATGACGATGATCAGGAAGATGACCCAAGAGCCACTCCTAAGCCCAGCACATCAGGGATTGTTGAGCCTCAGACTGAGGAATAGGCTCAACCTGAGGTAAGTACCGTCTATGATGATACGGTCGTAGTTGAGACGGTTCCTGAGCCACCTCATCAAGGGGGAATCAATGTCCCTGATATTGAGCTTGTAAATCCCTTTGGTATAGACTCAGGTTCATTCCCTTCTGTTCAATTTCCTGAATTTTATGAGCCTGTAGACACTAACATTGCAGGTACTTCAGGAACAACTCCAGGCAAGAGGACTTGGATAGAAAGTTATCTCTTTGACCAAGTCATTGATGATCAAACTGAGGGAGTCAGGACCAGACGGTTTCATGGTGAGAATGCATTGTTCTGTTGCTTTCTCTCTAAGCAAGAGCCTCAGAACATTGAAGAAGTTCTCACTGACTCGAACTGGATCATTGCCATGCAAGAGGAGTTGAATCAGTTCACAAGGAATCAGGTTTGGGAACTGGTAGATAGACCTAGGCATCAAGGTGTAATTGGTACCAAGTGGGTCTTTAAGAACAAGAAGGATGAGAATGGTGCTGTAGTAAGGAACAATGCTAGACTGGTTGCAAAGGGGTATTGTCAGTCTGAAGGAATTGACTTTGATGAGACTTTTGCCCCAGTGGCTAGATTGGAAGCTATTAGGTTGTTCCTTGCATATGCAACATATAAGAAGTATAAGGTATATCAAATGGACGTCAAGAGTGCCTTTCTGAATGGGATACTCAATGAAGAGGTATATGTTGAACAACCTCCCGAGTTTGAGGTTGGAGATAGAGTATACCATTTGAAGAAAGCACTCTATGGACTTAAGCAAGCACCAAGAGCTTGGTATAATACCCTCTCTCAATTCCTGATTGACCATGGGTTCAAGAAGGGAACCGTAGATAGGGCATTGTTCAAGATTACTGAAGGTGATGATATTCTCTTGGTCCAGATTTATGTGGATGACATAATATTTGGATCACCAAATCATCAGCTCTGTGAGAAATTCTCTAAGTTGATGACTGGTAAATTTGAGATGTCAATGATGGGAGAGATGAACTTCTTTTTAGGATTGCAGGTTAAGCAGACTGGTCAAGGGATCTTCATTAATCAGGCTAAGTATACAAGATACTTGATTCAGAAGTTTGGAGTTCAGAACAACAATCCAGCTAGGATCCCTATGAATACAAATTGGAAGATGGATCCTGACACTGAAGGGACTTCAGTGAATCAGACTGAGTAAGATGGATCCCTATGATTGGTTCTTTGTTGTACCTGACTGCAAGTAGGCCTGACATTACGTTTGCAGTTGGTGTGTGTGCTAGGTATCAGTCTGATCCCAAGATGAGTCATTTGGAGGCTGCTAAGAGGATACTTAAGTATATGAAAAGGACAGTCAATATGGGACTATGGTATCTTCAGATGACAACTTAGAACTGACAGGTTATTCAAATGCAGATTATGGAGGTTGTAGGATTGATAGGAAATCAACCTCAGGGACATGTCAGTTTTTGGGAAGTAAGTTGATCTCGTGGTTCAGCAAGAAACAGAATTCAGTGGCAACATCCACAACTGAGGCTGAGTATATGGTTGCAGGTAGTTGTTGTGCTCAGATTTTGTGGTTGAGGCAACAATTGAGAGACTACCAAGTATTTGCTAATGAAGCCCCAATCTATTGTGACAACAATAGTACTATAGCAATTACTCAGAACCCAGTGCTTCACACAAGGTGCAAGCATGTGGATATTAGGCATTACTTTATTCGAGATCATGTGGAGAAGAAGGACATTAGGATGGAGAAAATTCACACTGACAGGCAGAGAGCTGACATCTTGACTAAGCCTTTGGCTGATGCAAGGTTCATGGAACTGTCAGTGGAGTTAGGTCTCTTAGATCCGGGAGAGCAGTCAGTATAGGGTTTAGGGGGAACTCAGGCAAGACTCGACTCAGCGAGGTATCAGGGCGCTGCAATGTCTCCCTGACAGGTATGAGTTCTATCCTGACTTGTGAATTTAAAGCATCTCCCTGAGTCTTTCATCCTGAAAATCTTTATTAAATACATTCCGTTTTCATTTAAAGTGTGGTTTTTCATATTTAAACCCACGCGCATCGGAGCATATACGTGTTCGTTTTATACGGAATATGACTGACATAAGGATATGATTGATACGGAGATTAATCCTGGCCCTCAATTTCAAAACTTTTCAAATTCAGGATTAATCTCAACCCCACATCTGAGTAACTGAACAAGTCATATCAATCTAGGTTGCCATTTGAGGATTTTACACAAACACAAAAGCACAACTGCACACTGAGTATTCTCTTGCTAAAACACATAATTTTCGCAAAATCTCCTTTTAATTCAAAATCAATGGCATTCCTAGACTCCGCCTGGTCAACTGACAAACTAGAGGATGTTGTCAAGAACAAACTTGTACACATGGAGCATGTAATCTCCATGGAGGGTACTTGTTTGAACGTTGAGGAGATCCACCCAGTTTTCAATTGGATCTCCAATGCCAGGATGAAGAAATACTTCACCTTATGTCCCACTTCCGTGCTTCCAAAGACTGTTGTGGAGGCATATTATAACCTTTTCTTGCACAAGGGTGAATTGTTCACCAGGGTTACGGTGCTGAAGCCATCTGGTGAGAAGGATGTTGATGGGGAGCCCTTCTACAATTTGGAGGAGAAGAACGTTGAATTGAGGAAGGCCATCAAGGAGGTCTATGCCTTGCCGTGCACCGACCCCAAGACGTATAAGGAGAACGCAGAAGGAGAGCTAATGGGGGAATGGACCAAAACTGGCTCATCGGAGTTCAAGGCGCGTCAACACAAAGATACCCTGAAGCCAGAGTACAGGGCGCTAATTGATCTGGTGTCCAAGATCATCATGGGATCAACAAGCTCGCACAAGCAACTCAGCCTGCCCAAGCTCAGGATCATGGGAGCTCTAGTTGATGGCGTGGAGGCCAACTGGGAGCAGTTTTTCTTGGACCAGATCAACCAAGCTGCCACTGATAAGTTGAAGAAGGACACTGAGAAGAAGCACATCTCAGTGGGAGCTATCCTTCCTTTCGAAACCAGGTTGTCCATCCTGATTGCCCACGCCTGCCAAGGGTATACTTTTGATATGGAGGACAATCTTTCCACCAAGAAGATAATGTTCACCTCTCTGAGTAACACCTACTCCGTTCTTGGTCTTGCTGACCCCAATGCTCCTGCCAAGGGTCAGAGGAAGAAGCCTGCTGGAAAGGCCAAGAAAGTTGTGACCAGCCTGATGGAGCGGGTGGATGAGCTCTTTGAGAAGAGTAAGGAGGTGGAAGACGAGGTTGATGCGGAGCGTGTGGAGACTCAGGAGGTGGTGGAGAAAGTCCAGGAGGAGAAGCAGACGAAGCTGAAAGTGGTGCTGTCAGGAAAGGCCACCAAGTCTGGAACTGAATCAGCTCCCAAGAGGGCCGAGTCAGCGGCTGAGGGAACTGATGATGAGGCCGGATCGGGGGAGGAGGAGAAGGGTAAAAGACCCTTGAAGAAACTGAGGAAGGGACCTAAGAAATCCCCAGCCAAGGGCCTGACGGAAGTGAGTGAGAGGGAGAAGTCAAGCTCACCACGAGCCTCTGACTTGGAGGTTGTGAGAGCCACGATCGAGACGACTGAGATTTTGCAGCCTGAGATCAACCCAACCCCTTCACTAAAACCCACTGAACCCACCCCACCACCCGACCCTGAACCCATACCCCAACAGCCAGATATACCCATCACTGACACTAACCCCACCCCAACTGAGTCAGTGCCAACCAACTTACCTACCACTGAGCCTGACCAGTCTTCTGAATCCAACCTTCCAAACCCTGATGATTTCCCCACATATCCCAATCCCGAAGACTGCCCCAAAATCTCTCAAGCCGGAGATTAGGATGATGATTTCTTGAAGATGCAGGAGGAGAAGGAGCTGGATGCCAACATGGTTGGTGTGATTTTGGAGAACAATTAGAGGGGGAACACGACAGAATGGGCAGCCAAATGTTGGCCTAATCTGAATAGGTACAGGGAGCTGTGTGCTAATGTTATAGAACTCAAAGTATGGCTGGACTTCATGTTGGTCCCACTAAGTAGATATGTTGCAGAAGCTTTTAAAGGAAATGTCTCTAGCAACGTTCTTTTCACAAGAGCACAAAAATAAGCTGGATAGTAAATATAGAAAACAGTAAGTAAGACTGGATGTATAGTGGTTCAGATCTGAATATCCTACGTCCACTCTCCCTTGATCAAAGGGGTCTCACTAACCAACCAAAAACCAACTTCTTACTGGAATTGTGAAGTACCAGTTCCTTCTTACGGACCCTTTAGATCTAATTGATCTAAAGTCTAAAGTCTACAGCCTTCAACCTTCTCTTAAAGATGAACAGGTTGAGATCCAACAACTCCTTAAGAGTAAATATGAAAGTATGAGCAGAATAAGAGTGTTATATGCTTGATAATCAAGAGCTTGGAATATACTCCGTGCGCGTAGGATTCTCTGGGGCTTTTCTTGAGTCTGCACTCTTGAATTTATAGAGGTGATTAGGGTATAGCCGTTGGAGAGCTAATCCAATCAGATCCTCTATTTAAGGAAGCTTCAATCAATCAATTCCCTAATTGATTGATTGGGTTGGTGAGATCCTTGGATTGGTTGACTTCAAGATTCCAATCCTGATCTTGTTGACTTGATTTGAATCACCAACGGTCAAGTGCCTAACTCTGATTCTCTCCAGAGAAGGCAAGACCAGACACCAGGCAACCTTGATGTCTTCTGGTCCAGATCTGGTTAAGAAACAGAATGCTCATCAGAGTCAGGGGATAATTATGAGCATCTTTTGTTTCACCAGACTCGTCTGGTCCAGACTCGTCTGGTCTGGGGAAGGTTCTCTGCCTCTGGTCAGTCTCATCTGGTGAAGTCCTCTGGTGGAGTCCTCTGGTGGAGTCCTCTGGTGAAGTCCTCTGGAGGATCTTCTGTTGACTCTTCTGGTGAGGTCTTCTGGTCTGGCATTTCCCCCTAGACTAAGTCCTAATCTAGTTCATCATCTGGCTAACAGGTCCAGATGGTCCTATCTTCTGGTTTGTTTTTGTTGGTCCCAATAAGTAGATATGTTGCGGAAGCTTTTAAAGGAAATGTCTTTAACAAAGTTCTTTTCACAAGAGCACATAAAATAAGCAAGAAAGTAAATATGAAAACAGTAAATAAAACCGGATGTATAGTGGTTCGGATCTGAATATCCTACGTCCACTCTCCCTTGATCAAAGGGGTCTCACTATCCAACCAACAACCAACTTACTTACTGGAATTGTGAAGTACCAGTTCCTTCTTACAATATATGTTGGGACATTGTCAGTTTTGATTAAGATCCCAAAACCCCTGAAAAGATGATTGCCTTACTCCGTCTTTGTCAGGCTAGTCTTGGTTAGGATTAGTACTTAGTCATTTTACACTTCACAGGTACTCAGTGAGAGGAGAACTCACTGGAGACAATCAAGACTCAGAGCCTGAAGATGAAGAGCACCATCCTGAACTTATGGCAGTCTTCTAAGCTGGCTGAGTAAGTGTCAGTGATGAAGAGTATGACCCTGAGGTCATTACCAACTCAGTCCTGAAGGGAACGGGATGTCACTGAGTTAATGGGAAGACTTGGAGTAGAGCCAAGCAATGCAAAAGGAATTTCAGCGTCAGGACAAGACTGGTGGGCTCAAGACAAAATGAACTTAATAAGACAAGCCTGAAGCTCAGGAATAAGTTCTGACATTCTCACCAACCTGATGATGTGGACCAATCCGAGAAGGACACGCACGTACGGAACCTGACATGAAGACTGAATTCAGACTGCATATTCAACGGGCAAGCATTTAATGTGCATTTAATGCAAATACCAAATCCATGCAAAGGACGGCTGCTGCATGAAGATATGTCCGTTTGAAGCCACTCTACATAGATGACTAGAAGGCTATCTCTCCAACGGATAGTTATTCAAATCACCTATAAATACAGAAGGCCTTGAACCCATTCAAGGTTACGGGAAATTTCCAAGCCAGAAATTACTCAAACTCTCAAGCATTCAAAGCATTCAACCTTTAAGAGAAGCACTCAAAACCTTCTAAATTTCCCAAGTATTTCTTAGCAGTTGAGAGTTATCTGTATTCCAAGAGCTAATTAGAATTATCTCAAGCTTAGAGAGATTATCCAATCCTTAGCATAGCTTTGCCTTGTAAGGATAATCTCAACTTAGTTGGAATCCAAACTGAAACCAAAACCCTAAGATAGGCTTGTTGGGAGTAAGTCAGTTAGAGTGTTAGTAAGTGGAGTTGTATAGATCAGTGAGGTTAGCTGGTCTTGGTGCACCTTGGCACGTTAAAAACAAGAATCCCTTGAGTGGATTTCCTGTTAAGTCAGGCCGTGGACGTAGGAGCTTGAGACTCTGAACCAAGTTAAACTCCCTGTGTTCTTACTGCTTTGATATTGTGCATACTTGCTATATTACTTGTTCATTCATTGCATTCAAGTTTATCAGGCCTGAATCAATCAGGCTGATCTTCAAAAGAGCACTGCCCTACTAAACACTCTTCAGATTTGAGTAAAACAAGTTTTTCAGAAAGCAAACTAAACAAGACTTTAAACTTTCAGGGCTCAAACATTTCCGCACTGAACTTGAACTGATAGTTAGCCAACTGACCCGCACCAAGTGTAGTCAGTAGGTGTGTTATCAGCTCCTAGTTCTTTACCACTCTGAGCCAAGGGGACTCAGTCAGTTTTAAGGTTGAAAAATTGATATACGTGTATTCCCCCCCATACACGTATTCCTCAGTCTTGTACCGGGACCAACAATATCTTTAGATCTAACTTCGATCTAAAGACCACAACCTTCAACCTTATCTTGTAGATGAACAGGTTGAAATCCAACAACTCCTTAAGAGTAAATATGAAAGTATGAACAGAATAAGAGTGCTATATACTCGTAGGATTCTCTCTAGGCCTTTTTCTTGAGTCTGCACTCTGTATTTATAGAGGTGATTAGGGAATAGCCATTGGAGAGCTAATCCAATCAGATCCTCTATTTAAGGAAGCTTCAATCAATCAATTCCCTAATTTATTGATTGGGTTGGTGAGATCCTTGGATTGATTGACTTTAAAACTTTCCAATCCGATCTTGTTGACTTGATTTAAATCACCAACGGTCAATAGCTTCCAATGCCAAACTCTGATTCTCTTCAGAGAAGGCAATACCAGACACCAGGCAACCTTGATATCTTCTGGTCCAGATCTGGTTAAGAAACAGAATGCTCATCAGAATCAGGGAATGCTTCTGAGCATCTTTTGTTTCACCAGACTCGTCTGGTCCGGACTCGTCTGCTCTGGGGAAAGTTCTCTGCCTCTGGTCAGTCTCTTCTGATGAAGTCCTCTGGTGGAGTCTTCTGATGAAGTCCTCTGGTGGGGTCTTCTAGTGACTCTTCTGGTGAGGTCTTCTGGTCTGGCAATTCCCCCTAGACTAAGTCCTATTCTAGTTCATCATCTGGCTAACAGGTCCAGATGGTCCTATTACATCTTCTGGTTTATTTTTAACTCATCAAAACTATACAACATTTATCCTAACAATTTCCCCCTTTTTGATGGAGTTAAAACATAACCAGAACTGATCAAATAAAATACTTAAGCATAAAAACAATAAAAGGATAAGACCTTAGAATAGATCTTATCAGGCAAACAAGAAGACAACAAGGGGTTGTCTTAAAGACAGAGAAGATATGATATTTCATTAATAATAAGGACAAAAGAGATTACAGATTACAAAGCAATTCTGGTCCTATTCTAAGCATATCTTCTATTCTCTTTAGGCACCAGGAACCAGTCGAAGAATCTGTCTTGAATGGCCTTCAACTCAGCAGAAGATGTTGGAGTGAAATTTGCCAACACCTTGGTCTTGTACAACTTCTTCAGTTCAGCCCAATCAACTTGGTCCCCTATCATTGGAGTGTTGAGATAATGAAATTCAGGGGCAGTGACATCCAGGTTGAACTCAATGGTGGAGTCCATCAGCTTCTTCTAGAGCCCTGCATCATATGCCTTCATCCAGGTGTGGAAAGTCCTGTTGAAGAGAGCATCATCCTCTGGTGGTGGCCTTTGGATGTAGTGCTGGATGAACCACAAGGTCTTGGCTTCTCTCCACTTCTCAATGAGAGGAATAGACACAGTAGAGTCAAAGGACCCTTCTGTCCTGAATGGCAAAATGTCCATCACTTCTACATGAGCTGTTCTTCTCTGGCTTGATCCACTGGCACCAGGAGTGATACCAGCTTCTCTGCTCTTCTTGTTCTGCCTCCTAACATATCTGAGCCTCTGCTCTTCATCTATGTTCTTCCTTATTATGGCTTGCCTCTCTTCAGGCGTTTCTTCCCGGAATCTCTTCTCTGCTTCCTCTACAACTTCTTCTAGGAAGCTTTTCTTCACCTTTCTTATCTTCCTCTTTGTAGGTCCAGAGATTGAGATAGGATCCTGCTCTGCTTCTGAAGACTCCTCTTCTGCCGCAAGGTACTTTGCCATGGAAAGAGATTTGAGCTCTTCCTTTTTCTTCTTCTGCAGCTCGGCCTGGGCCAAGGTGTTCTCCAGCAGGTCCAGACGAGCACCATGGCTGAAGAGAGTCTCATTCGTGGTCTTCGCCAAATCAGTTCTGGCCTTCTCTTCCCCCTTTTTAACTTCATCAATAAGGGGCTCCACCACCTGCCTAATGAGATCAGGCAAGGCAGTGTTGGAGGAAGAGTGAAGATCTCGCAGCTGCTTTGCCTCCTCCAGGTAAGCTTTTGATTCAGCAACAAGCCTCTCCTGCTTCTCTAACATCTCCTGGAGGGAGTCTTTAAGCTTAGTAGTCTGCAGCATCTGGGAAGCCATCTCAACCTTCAAAATAGAAACTGGCCTCAGCTGCTCCAACACATGCTCCTGGAGCTGCTTCTGGCTGTGCATCACATCTAGCTTAACAAATAGTCCATTTGCTTTGAAAGAGGCTTTGGCAGCTGCAAAGGTGGACTTTATCTGCTTCAAGAACTTCCTCTCTTGCCGGATCTGGTGCTCAATCATAGCAGGGGCCATATGTTGAATTGCCTTAGAAAAACGCCCAATCTGCATGATCTGCTCATTGAAGAAGGTCTTCATCTTTTGCAGCACCGTAGGAGTGATATAAAAGTCTTCCTCATCAGAATAGAGCTCTGGAGGGAAAGAGAAGTGAGGGCCAAATTTGTAGGAGGGGCCCTCAGGAGAGATCATAACACCTCTCTGGATGAGCAGAGTGCGAATCAACACTTTCGCTGCTTCAAGGGTCTCTAGCTCAGCCGGGTTCTGGATGTTTAAGTTCTTCTTGAGCTCTATCTCCCAGGCAGTGAATGTGGAAGGAGACATTTCTTCTAGTAGCAGCATCAAGTCCTCCGCATCCTCTAGTCTGGCCTTGCTCCAGACTTTGGCATCAGTCAGGTCTGCCAAAAGTGGTAAGTGCTCCAGAAGAATTGGAAAGTGCTCTCTTAGCCAGAGCTGAGCACTTACACTCATGCTCTGCCTGATGGGACCCATTTCTACAGATGAGAAAGTAAAGGGTCTGGGCCCAGAGGTAGAGGAGGATGGTGCTAAGACCTCCGGCTCCAGTGAAGCATCCTCATCTTCACTATCATCGCTGGTCAAACAGGTGGGAGAATGGGGAGGGGCAAGAGGTCCCAAAGCCATGGAGACAGATGGGTTCTGGTCTGAATGAGTTTGGGGAGGGGTAGGATTTTGTGAGGTAGAGGTTGTGGGAAGGGGCTGTTCTGCACCAGAGGAAGATGGTATCTCTGGTACAGAGGCTGGGAATGCGTTTTGTGAGGGTTGTTCTGCACCAGAAGTAGATGGCACCTCTGGTACAGGGGTTGGGGGAGAGGGATTAATGTTAAGAGGTGTTTGGAAAGGTGGGGAAGAAGGTGTTTGGGTAGGTATGGTGGAGGGAGTGTATATGGGGGTATCAGGTAAGGTCTGCTCTGGTGAAGCAATGGGGGCACCAGAAGCAGAAGATGGGTTTTGGGAAGGGTTTTCTGGGGGAGAGGTTGATGGGGTAACAAGATTAATGGGGGTGGGGATAGGGACAGGTGGGATTACCTCATCAGATGGGACTGGAGCAGTGGAGTCCTGCATGATCCTGGCAGCTTCATCAATTGCCTGCTCCAGAGCATCTCCAAGATCAGATCCAGAACCTGACTCTTGAAGAATGACCCTCTTGGCTTGAGATCTCCTCTTCTGAAGAGGCTCAACCTCTTCTTCCTCCTCCTCTGATGGCTCATCCACCAGAAGTGTCCTCGGAACCCTTCTGCTAGTTCTGGGTTTCTTAGCAGATACCTTCTTGGCCTCCTCTGGCCTCTTCCTTTTGGGTGCTCCTGCCTTCTTAGCAGCTTCTGCACCATCACCCTTCTTCTTCAGAATATTAAGAAGGGGAATCTGGTCCTCCTCTGAGGAACCAGAGAAAGCAATGGTTGAAGAACCAGTTGCTTCAGCAGGCTTCTTTAGGCTCTTCTGCTGCCTCTGCTGCTTCTGCCCCTTAGCAGGTGAGGGCACTGCTTGGAGAGGAGGGGCAGGGGTGACTTGCTCTCTATCAGAGTCAGGATGGCCATGAAGAGGTCCATCCTTAGAAAATAGGATCTTGGACTTATGAAAGCCCTTGCACCAGGAATCTCTCCACTTCTTCTCTGGAAAGATTGAGTCCAAGATCAATGTGAGCTTTGTGCCTAAGGACACATTGGCATTGAAAATAAATTATTGCTCTCCAGGCAATTGGGGACACTCCTCCTTCTGCACCTTCAGCTTGTTCTTCCTCAAAACTCCCTAGAAGAACTCGGCCCAATTGCACTTGACGCCGTCAAAAATTGCCCTCATAACACAGAGCCTGCCCGTGAAGATGACATCTGTGCTATGACTTTCGCACATCAGGATTTTCACCACAATATCGAACATAACCTTGTACTTCTGCCTCAAATGTTTGTCCAAGAAACCTTTAGTCAAGTTATGGCAAGACGATCTGGCAAAGATCTTGAAGGATTCAACAGCTTCTCCTTCCTTGTACTTCAAGGGGTCCACACCCTCCGAGGAAATGTTACCAAACAGACTGCAGAAATCAGCCTTCGAAAAGACGACATCCTCCTTATCGATCTTGGAGGAAATATGGTCATCATGAATCTTCATTCTGACAAGAAACTGGGCCGCATACCCATCCACCGTGCACAAATCCTTGGGGATTTTGGAGATCAGATCCTCCACCCCAGTCTTCCTTAATAATTCCAGAATCTCGAGCGCTGCTGGTTTTTTGGTGGAGTAAAAATCAACTACCATCTCCGATTTGAGCTTTTTGCAGACGTAGTCAGGGTCGAAATTGCATTTAGGTGCCATATCTGAGAGAGAGAGAGAGAGAGAGAGAAACTTGCAGAGAGAAGTTAGGGTTTTGAAGGTAAGAAAACGTGAAAAGACGATTGAAGCAAAGTTTGATTTAAATAGGCAAGACGCGTGGCTTGAACAATTAATGAAGTGTGAATGCGTGTAAAGTTAAAATTTAATTTAGGGAACAAAATCAATTTTCGAATTGATTGACATATTGCACGTTAATTAAATCTGATGGCCAAGATTAAAAAGGCGAAATACAGATTTAATCTGGTGCGTAGGCGTGAACATTGGGACTGGGTTCGAGGGGGGTTTTGTGGCAGTCAAGAGAAAAAACGAAATGATTGCCTCGGCCCTATACCCTAGTCTTAAATACACTCTGAAGTTGAAACGTTTTGAGTGTATTAAGTAGATTGAAAAGTGTATCCCAATGATCAGAGGCCAGAGAAGTAAAAGCATACCTGTCACCTGATATTGTAACCAGATGATACCACAGCTAGTCTGGTGTTATATCTCATCTGATGCAACCCATCTGGGTCTGGTCAGAGAAGACTCCGTACTTTTCTGGAATCTTATTCAGCACCTCATCTGGGATGTACCTCATCTGGTACAAGCCTCATCTGGTGTGAATCACATCTGGAGATGTAACTTCCCTGTTATTATCTAGCCTGTAGGTATGTTAGTTTGAAAATAAATATATTAAGTAAAAGAATGAAACAAGGATACTTCTCTGATGTTCCCCCTAAAACAAATCTGTCTCTGGATCCAATAAGCCTAACTCATATGCCAATTCTCTGAATTTGGACTCAGCCAATGGCTTAGTCAGAATATCTGCTCTCTGCTTCTCTGTTGCAATCTTTTCCATCCTTATATCTCCCTTCTCAACATGATCTCTGATAAAGTGATGCCTTATATCAACATGCTTGCATCTGGTATGAAGACCTGGATTCTGGGTGATTGCAATTGCACTGTTGCTATCACAGAATATTGGAATATCCTTGGCTCTAATCTGGTAGTCCCTAAGCTGTTGACTAATCCAGAGTAGTTGTGAACAACAGCTCCCTGCAGCCATGTACTCTGCTTATGTTGTAGATGTAGCAACTAAAGTCTGCTTCTTAGAAAACCAAGATACTAACTTATTCCCTAAAAACTGGCATGTTCCACTAGTAGACTTCCTATCTATTCTGCACCCACCATAATCTGAATCCGAATAACCACTTAACTCTAAGTTGTCATCTGCAGGGTACCATAACCCCAAATTCACTGTACCCTTAAGATATCTCAATATCTTCCTAGCTGCTTCCAAATGACTTCTCATAGGATTACCTTGAAATCTGGCACACACACCTACTGCAAAGGTAATATCTGGTCTACTTGCAGTCAAATACAGAAGAGAACCAATGAGTGCTCTGTACTGAGTCTGGTCCACACTCTCTCCAGACTCATCTGGATCCATGTTGAAATTTATCATCATAGGAATCTTGGTTGCTTTACTAGATCCTATTCCAAATTTCTCTAACATGTTTATGATGTACTTTGCCTGATTGATGAAAATTCCCTTCTTTGTTTGCTTTACCTGCAGACCTAAGAAATAATTCATTTCACCCATCATAGACATCTCAAACTTGCTCTGCATGAGATCACCAAACTTCTCACACAGCTTCTTGTTAGAGGATCCAAATATAATGTCATCAACATATATCTGGACCAGAAGGATGTCCCTTCCTTCTTCTTTCCTAAACAAGGTCCTATCAATCTTTCCCTTAGTAAAACCATTGTCCAGAAGAAACTGAGATAGAGTGTCATACCATGCTCTGGGTGCCTGCTTCAGCCCATAAAGAGCCTTCTTAAGCTTAAACACCTTATCACCTTGTTCAAAACCAGGAGGTTGTTCCACATACACTTCCTCAATGAGAATCTCATTAAGAAAGGCAGATTTCACATCCATTTGGTATACTTTGAACTTCATGTGAGCAGCATATGCTAAGAACAATCTGATGGCTTCTAGTCTGGCAATAGGAGCAAAAGTCTCATCATAGTCTATTCCTTCAGACTGAGAATAGCCCTGAGCCACTAGCCTTGCCTTGTTCCTAGTAATGACATCATTCTCATCTTTCTTATTCTTGAAAACCCACTTAGTGCCTATCACCTTTTGATGTCTTGGTCTGTCCACCAGCTCCCAAACATCCTGTCTGGTGATTTTAATTCAACTCCTCTTGCATAGCAACAATCCAATTTGAATCTTTCGGTGCTTCCTTGATGTTCTTGGGCTTAATCAAGGATACATAGCAACTGAATAAGGCAGCTAAGTTAAGAATTCTCCTAGTCTGGACACCCTTAGTTGGATCTCCAATTATCAGGTTATTGGGGTGATCAACCAGGGTCCTCCTTCCCGTGGTCTTACCTGATTGATCATCCTCTGTAGTACCTTGGCGAATATCACCAACTGCAGAAGAGCTTCCCCCTACAGGAGCTCCAACCTCCCCTGGTTCTGCTCCTTGTGAAGACTTCTCCTTCAGAGAACCTCCGAATCTGAATCTGAATCTGAATCAAGAATAGGTGGATTAACTTTGATTACTCTAGGGGTAGTCTGAATCTGTGTCTCTCCAGAAGACTTTAGTTCTATCTTGCACTCAACAACAGATTCATAAAAAACAACATGAGGTGTTTCCTCCACACAAAGTGAATTCTTATTAAAAACTCTAAATACTTTCCTAGTGTTGGAATATCCTAAGAATATTCCATCTGCTACTTTAGCATCAAAAGTTTTTAATTTGGATTTCCCATTGTCATGGATGAAACACTTACATCCAAAAACATAAAAATATGAAACAGATGGGGTTTTACCTTTCCATACCTCATATGGAGTCTTATTATGTCTCTTGGCAATTAGGCATCTGTTCTGAGTGTAACAAGTTGTGTTGATAGCTTCTGCCCAAAACCTCTGTGGTGTGTTGTTCTATGCTAGAAGAGTCCTTGCAACTTCCTTTAGGGTTCTATTCCTCCTTTCTGCTACTCCATTTTGTTGGGGTGTTCTGGCAGCATATGTCACATAAAAAAATCCATGTTCCTTGCAATACTCTGCAATGTGTGAATTCAAAAACTCTGTCCCTTTGTCACTTCTAATCCTGACTATGCTCTGGTTCTGCTCATTCTGAATCTGCTTGAAGAATTCTGACAGCTTAGTGATAGTTTCATTTTTCTTAAACAAGAACACTACCCAAGTGTATCTTGAAAAGTCATCTACTATCACCAAGGTGTACTTCCTTCCACCGAAACTAAGAGGAGAAACATGTCCAAACAGGTCCATGTGAAGTAGTTGAAGTACTCTGGTTGTGGTTGTGCTCTGGACATCCTTAAAGGAGGTCTTGGGTTGTTTACCCTTTTGGCATGAACCACAAACCTGATCCTTCTTAAACACTTCATTAGGAAGACCTCGAATAAGACCTTTTCTGGCAATCTTATTCAGTGTTTTGAAGTTAAGGTGGCTCAATCTCTTGTGCCATAACCAGCTGTCTTCTACAGATCCTTTAGCAACCAGGCAAGCATTTCTTGGGCAACTGCTAAAATCTGCAAGATAAATGTTACCCTTCCTCAAGCCTATAAGCAAAATATCATTATAATCAGAAGAAAAGACAATGCATGAATCACTAGAAAACTTCACTGAGTATCCCCTGTCACAAAATTGGGATACTGAAAGCAGATTATGCTTGAGTCCTTCAACATAGTAGACTTCATCTACAGATACGTCATTAAAGGTCAATTTTCCAACACCTCTGGTGACTCCATAGTTATTGTCACCAAACATCATTCTTTGCCCATTCAATAGCTTGAAATCCTGGAGATGATCTTTCTGGAATGTCATGTGCTTGGAACATCCACTATCAATGTACCACACATGTTTGCTTGAATGTCCTTTCTCCAATGGGCTCTTATCCTCCTGCAGAGAGATCAATTAGGTCCCCTACTAGAGCTGGGTCCTGATTGGTTAGTTGCAGGTTTTGTAGGAATCCAAAGATAAAGATCATCCCTTGTTGGATGAGGGGATCTTATCTTCCTTCCAAATCTATCTACCAGCACATGTCCTCTAACAATGACATATTGAGCTACTGGTCTGATAAGAACATCTTTCCTATAAACAGGTTTGGTATACCTTATCTCGAATCTGGCCTTTGGAATGGCCTTCCTTAAAGGCATTGTCTTAAAGGTCTGGTTGTAAGGGTACATCCTAGAAGAACCATCTCTGATGTCATAACTACCCAGATCAGTTGGTTTTCTATTGATGGGTCTGGAAGACCTCCTCTGGTTCTGAAAATTGGATCTATTCTGATGATGAAATTCCTTCTGAGTATTCCTGTTCTGGAATCTTCTTTGAGCATTCCCCCTTTGAGATCCCTGAATCTGATTGAGATTATCTGGTTCAGTATATCTCCTTTGATATCTCCTATTCTGATTAGGTTTCCTCTTAGAGTTTCCCTTTTGAGGTCCCCTAATTTGCTTAGGTTCCACTCTTTTAGGTTTCCTCTGAGGTCTCCTAATCTGGTTAGGCATCTGAACAGAACCATCATTCCTCATAGGTTCTCCTATCTGGTGTTTATGCTCTAAGATTTCGTCTTCCAGTTCAGTGAACTCATTGGGAACATCATCTATATGGTCTGCAGAGCAGCCTTTATTCCAATTAGGATTTTTAACTACTCTGTAACCTTTTCCATTAGGATCCTTTTCATCCCAGATTTCTACCACTTCACCAGATCTTTCAGACAACTTGCCTTTATTGCATAAAAATTTAGTAGATCTGGTTTTAATTCTAGAATATCCTAAACCACTCTTATCATGTACTCTTTGAGAAGATCCTTGTATTATGGATACAACAGTTGGAGCTTCTCTGATCTTAGGTACTTCCATGATAGGTTGTTCAACTTGCTTACCCTTGATTAGATATTGGTATTTGGCCTTAAGCTCATTAAACTCTTCTGCCTGAGAGTTCTTCTCTTTCATGAGCTGGTCTACCAGAGTATCTCTTTCTGTGGCCTTTTCTTGAAGTTCAGAGACTTCTTTAGAATGGTCTTTCATGAGTTCTCTGGTAGATTTTTGCTCATTAGATAGAGACTGAACTTCAGCTCAAAGCCTACCATTTTCTTTTTCAAGCTTTTGGCAAAGTTGAACACAATTTTGGAGATCTGATAGCATTTGCTGCATATCAGACTCACTGGAAGCACCAGATGAATGAGAGGATTCAGTATATTTGGAAGTTGATAAGCATAAGGTAGGTTCATTTACCTCAGTGATGTCTGCGTCATCATCAGATCCGAAATCAGAAGAAGAAGAAGAACTGGAACTAGTATCCTCCTCCTCTGCTTCTGCCAGTAGTGCTCTCTTATCTGCATATCCCCTATCTCTCTTGAGTCTTTTCTCTTCTCTTTCTCTAGGAGTCAATTGAGGACAATCATAGTTGTAGTGACCAGGCTTGTTGCAGGTATAACAGGTGTTATCTCCTCTGGGACTGGGACTTGGATCTCTCCTCCTCTGGTTGTATTCTGTTCTGGCTGGACTACTCTCTCTCCTCTGGTAGTCAGATCTGCTAGAGCTGCCATCTCTCCTCCTCTCTGGAGTTCTGAATCTGGTCTCCCTAGAGTCTCCAGATGTTTTCTCTTTATCTGCTGCTTTGAAGGAAGTCTTTCTATCTCTAGTAGATTCCTTCCAATGCTTTTTGTACCTACCATATTTAGAACTCATCTTATCAAGTTTATGGGTTAGAAGTGCTACCCGCTCCTTGAGACTTAAGTCATCTGCAGTAGACTCCTTTGGCTTATCATCAGTCTTGATAGTTGAGGAAAAAACAACTCCTTTCTGGCCAGAAGAGGAAACCTCTTCTGTTTGATCCTCCTCTTGAAGATCATACTCGTAAGCTTTGAGATCAGACAACAGAAGATGATGATCCAGAGTATTGAGATCCTTGTTGACTTTAATCACAGTCACTTTGATTCTCCACCTACTGGTTAGTGAACGCAAAATTTTGCTATTTCTTTCTTTCTCTGAATAGGTCTTACCTAAGGCACTAGCCTTGTTAAGGAGATTTGTAAGGCGCATATCCAGCTGGTCAATAGTCTCGTCTGGTTTCATCTTAAAGGTGTCAAATGAGTGTTGTACAACTTGGAGTTTGTTATCCTTAATCTTCTCTGTTCCCTCACAGAGTAGTGCAAGTTTGTCCCACATCTCCTTGGCAGTGGCATATGTTCTGACCTTTTCAATCACCTACTTTGTGAGTGTGTTAATGATTTTAGTTCTTGCCACCTGGTCTAGGTTATACAACTTCCTTTCATCGTTTTCAAGCTCGTCTTTTTTCTTTAATATTTTCTATCTAGCGACACGGGCACCAGTTGTCTCCTCTGCAGATTCACTTGTTTCTGCCCTGGACTTAGACCTGCCATCATCAATAGGAGTCCAATAAAATTTGATGGGGCCACTTTCTACCACATCTAACATGCGGTGATGGATAGCTCCAAGATGATTACTCATCATGAAGCTCCAATGGCTGTAATCCTCAAAAGAGAATTCTACTTGCGGCTCTTATATGAAGATTTTGAAGACATTTTAAAAAATATTTAACAAGAAAATTAACCAAACATAATAAAGAGCAATGGATCTGCCCGGTGACTACCAAAAAGCTTTACAAAGCAGTGGTCTTTGGACACACTGCTCTGATACCACTTGTTGGTCCCACTAGATAGATTAATTGCGGAAGCTTTAAAGGTTATGTCTTTTAACAAGATCTTTTATAAGAGCACTATAAATAAATTAAGACAGAATTGAAGAAAGCAGTAAATGGACCATATTTATAGTGGTTCGGATTATAATATCCTACGTCCACTCTCCCTTTTATCAAAGGAGTCTCACTAACCAACCAACAACCAACTTGCGTACTGGAATTGTGAAGTACCAGTTCCTTCTTACAAACCCTTTAGATCTAACTTCGATCTAAAGTTTATAGCCTTCAACCTTTTCTTAGAGATGAACAGGTTGAGATCCAACTACTCCTTTTAAGAGTATATATGAAATATGAACAATAAGAGTGTTAAGAGTGATAAAACAAAGGCTTGGAATATGACTTCTTGCGCGTGAGAATCTAGAGCCTTTATTTGAGTCTGCACTCTTGTATTTATAGAGGTGATTAGGGTTTAGCCGTTGGAGAGCTAATCTAATCAGATCTCTATTTAAGGAAGCTTCCAATCAATCAATTCCCTAATTGATTGATTGGGTTGGTGAGATCCTTTGATTGATTGACTTCAAAACTTTCCAATCTGATCTTGTTTGACTTGATTTTAATCACCAACGGTCAAATGCTTCCAATGCCTAACTCTGATTCTCTCCAGAGAAGGCAGGACCAGACACCAGGCAACCTCAATGTCTTCTGGTCCAGAGTTGGTTAAGAAACAGATTACTCAGGAGAATCAGGAGATAATTCTGAGCATCTTTTGTTTCACCAGGCTTGTCTGGTCTGGACTCATCTGGTCTGGGGAAGGTTCTCTGCCTCTGGTCAGTCTCATCTGGTGGAGTCCTCTGGTGAAGTCCTCTGGAAGGTCTTCTGGTGACTCTTCTGATGAAGTCTTCTGGTCTGGTAGTTCCCCCGAGACTAAGTTCTAATCTAGTTCCTTCATCTGGCTAACAGGTCCAGATGGTCCTATTACATCTTCTGGTTTGTTTTAACTTATCAAAACTAACAACTTTTATCCTAACATCAACTTTGACCATAATCTTCCCATTCTCCACATCAAGTACCATCCCGGCTGTGGCTAGAAACGGTCTCCCTAAAATCAGCGGCACATGCTCATTCTCCTTCATATCGAGTACCATGAAGTCGGTGGGAAAAACGTGATTCTCCACCGTCACTAGAACATCCTCCACCACTCCTTGAGGTCTAGTAATAGACCTATCAGCAAGCTGGAGAGTCATCATCGTGGGTTGAAGCTCACCTCCATCCAACTTCTTGAACAACGACAGTTGCATCAAATTAATGCTCGCCCCTAGATCACACAAAGCTCCTTTCTTAATCCCGTTCCCGATATCACATAAGATGGTGAAGCTACCAGGATCCTTCAACTTGGGAGGAAGCGCCTTGTACACCATAGCACTCACCTCGTGGTTCAAGTGCACTAGCTCGGGTTCATCCACTCTACGTCTCTTCGCTATCAAGTCCTTCAGGAACTTGGCGTAGTTAGGCATCTGTTCCAAAGCATCATAAAAGGAATGTTAATATGTAGCTTTTTAAATACATCAAGGAATTTAGCAAACTTCTCATCTAGTTTCTTTTTCATAAACCGTTGTGGATATGGGACAGGTATCACCGATTTGGGTACCCTCCATTCATCTCTCTCAGTCTCTTTCACATTCTTCCTTGCTTCCTTTATCTTCTTCCACTTTGGAACTCTCTCAATCTCCTCAATGTCCTCCTTAAGGTCTTTGCTCTTCTGGGACTCATCCATATCTTTACTTTTCTGAGTGTCTTTCCCCTCAACCTCTTCTCAACTTATACCTCCTCAATCTCATCTCTATCAACTGTCTCATCTTGGGGTGTCTCTGAATCAACATGCATCTGAGGACCATCATATTTGGTCCCACTTCTCAACTCGATACCTTTGCATTGCTCCTTTAGCTTTGCCTCAGGCATTGAGAGATATTTGCCCGGCTCTCTAGTCTGAGACTTTGCAATTTGACTAATTTGATACTCAATAGAAGTGAAATTGTGATTGTTCTCTTGTTGAGCCCTATTTAGATCAATGTCCCTTCTTTGGAGTTCTTGATCACGCTGATCACCTTTCTTATGCAATTCTTTCACATCATACTCCAATGAGGACAATCTCTTGCTTCCTTCCTCCACCTTCTGAAGGATCGCTCTCAACATCTCCTTAGTTGAAGAACCTCCTTCACTACCTGGGGGCTTTAGACCTGGATCAACACCTGGAGGAACTGTCATTCCGGCCTTCAGATTGGCATATGAGAAATTCTCGTTCTTTCTCCATTGGGTTTGGTTTGATGGTTGACCCCCTTGATATCCTTGGTTATTCCTCCATTGATTCTGAGGAGGTTGTGGACCAGGTGGTACAAATGGTTGGCCATGGGGAGGTCTTCCAAATTGATTGCCACCTTGTGGGTACCCTCCTTGGTTATAATTAGGCCTTCCCATGTAGTTGGCCTCCTCTTGCTGACCTGTGGGCTGGTCCACTTTCTCACTCACTCCCGTATTCTCTCCAACCAGATTTTACCCAACCTCGACGTTGCTTATCTTTTCCATCATCGCCATCAACAGCTTCCTCGTTCCTTCACTCTCCTCAATCTGATATGCTCTCTTAAATTATGGTTCCTCATTCCATTATCCGACATTCTTGACAATGTTATCAACGATCTCTCTACACCTAGCTGCTCCATAATTCAAAAATGCTCCACTAGCACATGCATCAAGGTGGGCTTAACCAGTCTTATTGGCTCCACAATAGAAGAAAGCCATGATGTCCCCGTCATTGATTCTCAGTAGGTAACTTCAGGATTCCTGGGGAGATAGAGAAGTTGTTTGCCTCTACCGGAGGCAATGCCACTCCATCGTAATACCGTTGCAGCTGTGCCGTAAACTTTTCTCGGATTGCTACGTCATGATCAGTATTCTGAGGAGCATGCTGAGGATAGACGGGTGGTAGAGGTACTTGTGGAACTGGAAGTTGGTTATAAGCAGGAGATGGAGGGTAGTATGGGTGATAGGGGTATGGTGGGAATGAGTAAGGATAAGGTGGGTTGTTTTGTGGGTAGACATGGTTGTTTTGAGGATGTTGAACTAGGTTTTGAGCTGGATTGTTTTGATTCTGTGGAGCCAGGTTTGGGCTTTGGCTTTCCCATGACGGGACTTGATTCTGACTATTATTCCCTCCAGTGCCCTCAACCCATTCCGCTTCCTGGTTATGCTTAGCCGCAACATCATCCAACTCATTACTGATGTTCATGTTGTCATTCTCTCCACTAGAAGTGTTCATCCTTCTTAAAAAGGCTCGGTTTCTTCTTGCTATTGTCTCAGGATCTAGCTGTGTTCTCTCCTCGCTCGTATCTCCTTGGGAGTGTGTTTTCATAAACCTGAAACACTAACAGAAGAATCAAAATGCAACTGCTGAACAGGTAAGAATTAAACAGAAAAATAAAGCACTCACTACTAACTACTAAGTTATCTCCAAGTCCTACTCAATGGACATACATCAACATCCCCGGCAACGGCGCCATTGACTTGAACCTAACTTTACTAGCTTTTACTAGAAGTTACCCCGCAAGCGTACGGGTTCACTGTAGTATCAGCAAGTATAGAGACCAAGTATATCGTACCTCGAGATGGGTTATATGCGAATAGAGCCCTGGGGATCTATACGTCGTAATTAATATGAGTGTATGTTTTTAGCTTTTTAAGAAATTAATTCTAAACTGAAATTAAACTAATTATACTAAGAATGAATTAAACTTCTTAACTAAGGGTTGTTTTCAAATAAAAGAAGGTGATGCTCAGGATAGGAATTCCTACGTATACTAATGGAGTTGGTACGATAATCAAAATAACCGTGATGTGCAAGAAATAACCCTAAGTAAAAGATTGAAAGACTACAAGCTCAAGAATTAAACCCTAATACTTTGTCCTATCAATCGAATTCACTAAACCAATAATCAAGTTAATGGATCGTGCTTAATTAATGAGACCCTAATTCAACTAAGGTGATGCGATCGTCTTCTCTAGATAAATCGGTAGATGAGTAAACCCCTTCTAAACCCTCTTATTAAGCCTATTAGTTATTAAAGAGTGATAAGGTCGTCTTCTCTCTAACAATGTTCGTACTAAATTCAAAGATAAATATGGAATTAATTTTAAGCATTCATTAATTAAGAGAATTAAAACTAAATATCACGAGTTACCCTAATTATGTACCAACATCCTACTTCTATGAGTTCATCCTACCCTAAGCATACAAGGGTTTTAGCCTAGCATGGTTTTAAAGATAACAAAAGCAATTAAACAAGCAACGAACAAAAACATGATTAATATAATAGAAAAACTCAAGAACATAAACAAGGGTTTAAGAAAGAATTAGAGTCTAAGAACGAAAATTGAATTAAGAAGAAATCAAAGTCTCATGTAACAAGTATCGAAGAAAGAAAACAAGAAATCCAAAATAAAACTCTAACTATGAATTCGTAATGTTAAAACCTCAATTAAAAGTAAAATATACTTGCTCGAACTCTCAGTGCTCTTCTCTCTCCAAAAACTATCTCTATGTGTGAAGTGGTGTCCAAAATCGTGCTCGGAAGGGGTATATATAGGCAACGGGTTGATTCGGGAACTCATGGGCTGGAAAATGGGTTAAAAGACCAAAGGCGTTGGGTGCTCGAGCGGGTCGTGCTCGAGCTGTATAGCTCGAATGGATCTGGTGGTCGAGCGGTTCTTGGGCTCGAATGGGGGCGCTCGAGCTTGTCGAGCGCCCAAACTTCTCTGTATGTTTTGGCGCTTGGGCAAATGCCTTGCTCGAGCGGGGGCGCTCGAGCTCAGCCTGCTCGAGTGGCTCTCCTCTTCAACCAAGTGATACTTTTCTTCTCTCGAACTAATACTATTCGTATTTCTTAATATCTTCTCATCCGGGCATCCGTTTGAGTCGATTCAAAGTCCTACGAACTTCATTTTTCGCCCTCTATCCGTCTATGAGCATCAAAGAGGCAAATTCATCAATGTATGAAAATAATACTCAATTGACTCTAAATTCTCATCATATTCACTCAAAACATGGGTAAAACGAGCTACAAATCATGACAATTTCATGCCTAATCAGTGTCTTGGAATGTACTTTGTTGATTAAGCACCTGTTTTGTGTGTAACAAGCAGTATTGGTAGCCTCAACCTAAAACCTTTTGGGTAAATGAGCTTCAACTAACATGGTTCTAACAGCTTCTTTTAGAGTTCTATTTTTCCTTTCAGCTACACCATTTTGTTGAGGTGTTCTAGCTGCTGAATATTCATGATGAATTCCATGGAGAGAACAAAACTCCTCAATAACTTGATTTGTAAATTCAGTTCCTCTATCAGATCTAATTTTTACAATCTTCAAACCTTTCTCATTCTGAATTTTTCTCATAAGTTCAGGCAACCTTTGTAGAGTCTCACTCTTTTTCCTTAGGAACACAGTCCAGGTGAATCTTGAGTAATCATCTACAACCACAAGGGTATACTTTTTCCCACTAATGTTAACTGGTTCTATGGGTTCAAAAAGATCCATATGAAGCAGTTCTAGAACTTTGTTTGAGCCATCAAAGATTTTTTTCTTAAAAGTCTTCTTTGTTTGCTTACCCTTTTGGCATGCATCACAAAGGTGATCCTTCTTGAACTTTATCTCTGGTAGACCTCTTACAAGTCTGTTCTTTACAAGATCATTCATGGTTTTGAAATTTATGTGATTCAGTCTTTTATGCCAAAGCCAGCTTGTATCTATAGAGTTGTTTGCTATAAAACAGTCATTCTCTTCAGCTGAGCTCCATTCGACTATATACACATTTTCTTTTCTAGTACCACAAAGTTTGACTTGCTTAGTTTCAGCATCTTTGATCATGCATGAGTTAGGTGTAAAGTCTACAATGTAGCCTTTGTCACAAAATTGACTCACACTTAGCAAATTATGCTTTAGTCCATCCACAAGATAAACATCATTGATTTGAACATTTCCTCTTCTTATTGAACCTGAACCTTTGGCAGTACCACTAACATTGTCACCAAAAACTACTCTAGGTCCATTTAGTTCTCTAAGGTTGGAAAATGTTTCTTTATTACCTGTCATGTGCCTTGCACAACCACTATCAATATACCAGATTTCCTTTGGAGTGGTTGACAAATGTCCCTGCAATAAGTGAAGAATTAGTGTTTAGGTATCCAAAGATTTGGATCTCCTCCAGTGACATTCTTAACCACCCAAGTTGGTTTTGCAATAGTTGGTCTTTTACCTTTCTTGTATGGAACTTCCTGAGCAACTTTCTTGTCACCTGTAGACCTCTTTCCATTCCAGAATTTGTTAAAATTTTCTTTTCTCTTAAAGTCTATAGTTGCTTCCGGCTGCACAGTTGTTGTCTGTAGAGGTTGACTTGAAGTCTCTTCTTTACAGATTAATTTGATCTTGTTTGTGTACATATTGATCTTTTCTTCTAAATGTTTTTCATTTTCATTCTTTCCATAGATAATGTCAATAATCTTCTTTTGTTTCTCATCAGATAGATTTTTTACTAATCTTTGAACAGTTGGTTCCTCAAGTTCTTGTAGAAGAATGTTTTCTCTCTCGAACTCTTGTTGTTGTTTCACAAATGTAGGAACAATTTTTTCAAGATATTCCATCCAATCACATGGATTGTATCCAATACCTGTCATATCTCCAGAAGGTCTTTGTTGTAGAAGCATTGCCTATAACTTTCTAGAGGATTTACCATAGCATTCCAATCTTTTTATGAAATAATCTCTTTCAGCTTCAAAATTTAAGATAATGTTATCTTTCTTTGCAACTTCATTCTTGAGATCTATGTCGTCAGGAATTTTGCATGTAGCTTCTTTAAAAAGTTCTTCATGACTCATTTTTAGATAATCAAATTCTTCTTGCAAATCACTCATTTAGGATAGCTTGTTTTTGTTTTCATTGGTTTCAACAAGCAGTTCCTTAATTCTTTGCTTAAGTTTTTTATTTTCCACTAAAAGTTCATCATAATCACTTCTTATATGAAGCAGTCCTTCAAAAACTTTTTGGATCAATTGAATCATATCACTGGAAGAATCATTTTCATTTAAAGAACTGGATGAGGATTATACATCTTCATCTTTTGCCATAAGACAAATTAGTGCTTCATTGTCCTCAGAATCTGTGGACTCACACTTTGCAGTTGGGTGAGAAGAAGAAGAAGAAGAAGAAGAAGAAGAAGAGGGACTTTCTTCCTGAGTTGTTAGGATATAGATTAGATGTTTTGAAGATGTTAAAACAAGAACTTGTAATAGGACTAGCTGAACCTGTTAGTCAGCTATAAATTAGTCTAGGTCTAGAATATGTCTTTGGTTAAGGGGGAAGAAATCTGTGCAGACCAGATGAGCTCTGACCAGAGGACCAGATGAGATCTGACCAGAGGACCAGATGAGCTTTGACCAGAGAACCAGAGGAGTTTGACCAAAAGAGTCTGCCAGAGGAGCCTGACCAGAGGAGTCTGACCAGAAGAGTCTGCCAGATGAGTCTGGCCAAATGAGTCTGACCAGAGAAGTCTGACCAGAAGAGTCTGCCAGATGAGTCTGACTAGATGAGCCTGACCAGAGGAGTCTGCTAGAGGAGTCTCACCAGAAGAGTCAGCCAGAAGACCTCTACCAGATGAGGTTCAGAGCAGAAATGTTACCTGGCCATATGAGACCAGACTAGACAAGACCTGACCAGATGAGGGAGATGGATTAGTTCACCCACATGGAGGCTGCGTGTATTCTAGAGACAAGAAAATCTAGGAGTTCATTGATGGAGAAGAAGGCAATCTGGAGAGTCAATTGATAGGAGGATTGATTGATTGATTGGTGTCAATCTTAAAAGATCCATTCAATGGAGGAGATCAATCAATCAATATAATCAATCTGTGATTGATTATATTCCTCCAATTATGGTTGTTTGAATTTCTAGCTTCCAACGGCTAGTTAATTCCTACAACTATAAATAGGAGTGTTTAGGTTGAGTTCATAAGAGACAAGAGTCGGGCAAGAGCGCACAAAGCACAAGAACTCTCCACTCACTCACCTTGTTCATTCAAGTTTATACACTCTTTTAGGAGTTTTAGTTGGATCTTATAATCAACCTATTCACCTTGAAAGGTTGTTGTAAGCAAGTTGTACGAAGGAGCTGGTACTTCCCAATTCCAGTAGTAAGTAAGTTGGTTAGTGAGTGAGACCCCTTTGGTGAAAGAGAGAGTGGACGTAGGACAAGTTGGTCCGAACCACTATAAATCCTGGTGTCATTTACTTTTCTACAATTTAGTTTTCTGCATTTTCTTTTAGTACATTCTTTAAAGGGTTTTCATTAAAAATATCTCAAAACGCTTTCCGCTGGATAACCTTTTTGGGACCAACATGAGTCTTTTCAAACTCGAACAGTATTGCTCTTATTCTTTCTTTATCCAACGTTTTCTTCTTTTCTATCCTTGCAGCTTTCTCCTCCCCAGTGTACTTCTTTGATTCAGGATAGGGTCAATCTTTGATAAAATGTTCAGGTTTCTTGCAATTATAATAAAGATAAGTGGAGTTAGCAGTTGGTTTACTTGACTTACCTTCTTGCTTAGATGGATTCTTCTTCCAGTTGGCTTTCTTGGCAAATTTTCTAAATTGCTTGATCAACAGGGCCATCTCATCACTTTCTGAATCTGATTCTGCAGTTGGGTTAGACTCTGCAGCTACAAGAGTTGTACCTTTTGAGCTTGTTGAGTCCTTGTCTTTTCTCCTGTCAAATGCAAATTCAAAGGCTTTGAGGTCAAAAAATAATTCAAATGTAGAAACTTAGGATAAGTGTTGGTCCCAAAAATGGTTATCCAGCGGAAAGCGTTTTGAGTTTATTTTTAATGAAAGCAAATTTTTAAATTAAGTGCTAAAATTAAAGTGCAAAAATCTAAAAAGCATAAAGTAGAGAACACCAAAATTTATAGTGGTTCGGACCAACTTGTCCTACGTCCACTCTCCCTTTCTATCAAAAGGGGACTTTCTCTCCAACCAACTTACTCACGAACCACTGGAATTGGGAAGTACCAGCTCCTTCGTACAACTTGCTTACAACAACCTTTCAAGGTGAATACGTTGATTATAAGATCCAACTAAAACTCCTAAAAGAGTGGATATAATACTTATATAAACAAGGTGAGTGTATGGTGAGAGTTCGTGTGCTTTGTACTCTTGCCCGACTCTTGTCTCTCTAATGAACTCAACCAAAACACTCTTATTCATAGTTGTAGGAATTAACTAGCCGTTGGAAGCTAGAAATTCAAACAACCATAATTGGAGGAATATAATCAATCACAGATTGATTATATTGATTGATTGATCTCCTCCATTGATTGGATCTTTTAAGATTGATACCAATCAATCAATCAATCCTCCCATCAGTTGACTTCCAGATTGCTTTCTTCTCCATCATAGATCTCCTAGATTTCCTTGTCTCCAGATTACAAGCAGCCTCCATGTGGGTGAACAAATATGTCTCCCTCATCTGGTCAGGACTCGTCTGATCTGGGGTCTTCTGGTCTGGTCTGGTCTGGTGACATTTCTGCATTGAACCTCATCTGGGAGAGGTCTTTTGGCAGACTCCTCTAGACAGGCTCCTCTGGCAGACTCCTCTGGTAAGGCTCCTCTGGCAGACTCCTCTGGTCAGAGCTCATCTGGTAGACTCCTCTGGGTAGACTCCTCTGGTCAGACTCCTCTGGTTAGAGCTCATCCGGCAGACTCCTCTGGTAACCTCTCATCTGATCACCATCTGGTATGCACAGATTTCTTCCCCCTTAACCAAAGACCTATTCTAGACCTAGACTAATCTGTAGCTGACTAACAGGTTCAACTAGTCCTATTACAAATTCTTGTTTTAACATCTTCAAAACATCTAATCTATATCCTAACAATTTCCCCATTTTTGATGATGTTAAAACTAAAAGAACTTAAATAAAACAAGACAAGAAAAGTTTGAAATAACAAGATAAAGAATCTATCAGACTGGGTTAACTGATCTTCCCCCTCAAAATATGCTCAGCTGATATTGGGGCAAAACATCAGCTGGTCTTCTTGTGTATCTGCAGGCAATCAAGTTTTTGGTACCCTTCTGGGTCCAGGGGGTTAGCATGATATTTAGGAAGCCATAAGAATAGATCATCCCTTTTTGGATTAGGTGATCTTATCTTTCTTCCATATATATCCACAAAAACACACTCAACAAAAGAACCTTTGACATGGTTATTTCTTCTAGAGGCTCTTCTTCTCTTATGACCTTGTCCAGTAGAAGAAGTAACTTGTCTTAAAGTAATAGTCTTGAAATTTTGTTGATAAGAATAAGTTTTACTAGAACCATCAAAAGTTCCAGCTGGTCTGGCGGATGACTTGAAGGTCTTCTGCAGGTGAGTATGAGTCATCTGGTTTTTCCTCTTTTTAGAAGATCCAGACTGTCTTCTACTCTGCTGGCCTGGCTGAGGTCTTTTAAAATTCCTCCTCTGCCTTTTGGGTTTTTGAGTTTTAGAACTCATCTGCCCATTAGGCTGAGTTGCCTGGTCAGCTGGCCTCTTGCCCTTATCAATAAAATTTCTAAGATACTCTTCTTTCTGAGCATGTGAGGATTCAGGTTTGGAATAACCAAGGCCTATCTTATCATGCTCTCTTTGAGATGAGGCAGCTATGTGTGACACAACATTGTTTGTTGTAGTCTGCTGCTCCAATCTCATCTTGAGCTTGTCCTCACTTTCTCTTACAATTTTTTTTTTATGGAAGAGTTCATCAAACTTAGCTTTAAGCAGATTATATTCATTGTCTTTCTCAACATTTTCAACAACCAACCTTTCTATCAGCTTAACTTGTTCAGTACACCTGGTTGTCAAGTCAGAAGACTCTTCGACCAGTGTATGATTTTGTCCAGCTGGTAGATTAGCTGAGTTGCCTAGACATTGTGAAAGCTTCTGATTTTCTGCTTTCAGCTTTGAGTTCTCATCTTCCAACTCTTGACAAAGTTGTATGGAAGTTTGGAGATCTAATAGCATCTTTTACATATCAGACTCCTCTGATTGTCCAGAAAAAAAAGAAGATGAAAAGAAAGAGGAAGTTCGATTACATACCTCGTCTGTTACTAGACATATCTCTTTGTCTGGTCCAAAATTGGATGATGAACCAGAAGTGGACACCTCTTCTTCCTCATTTGCGAAGCTTCTTTTGGAGTAAGTCCTAGTGTCTCTTTTACTACTTCTTTTCGAGCCCATTTCTGCAAAATTGTTAGCACAACAAATATTTGGATTTTAAAAAAAATAATGGATTTGCCCTGGTGACCACCAAAATAATTTCAAAACAGTGGTCTGTAGGACACACTGCTCTGATACCACTTGTTGGTCCCAAAAATGGTTATCCAGCGGAAAGCGTTTTGAGTTTATTTTTAATAAAAACCAATTTTTAAATTAAGTGCTAAAATTAAAGTGCAGAAATCTAAAAAGCATAAAGTAGAGAACACCAGAATTTATAGTAGTTCGGACCAACTTTTCCTACGTCCACTCTCCATTTCTATCAAAAGAGGACTTTCTCTCCAACCAACTTACTCATGAACCACTGGAATTGGGAAGTACCAGCTCCTTCGTACAACTTGCTTACAACAACCTTTCAAGGTGAATAGGTTGATTATAAGATCCAACTAAAACTCCTAAAATAGTGGATATTGTTGGTCCCACTAATTAGATTAATTGCGGAAGCTTTAGTGTTAATGTCTTAACAAACTTCTTTTTACAAGAGCACAAAACCAATAAGAGAATAAGTAAATGAAAGCAATAAAGAACACCAGATATATAGTGGTTAAGATTTGAATATCCTACGTCCACTCTCCCTTTTATCCAAGGGGTCTCACTATCAACCAACCAACTCACTTACTTACTCACTGGAATTGGGAAGTACCAGTTCCTTCTTACAAACTCTTTAGATTTAACTTCAATCTAAAGATCAACAGCCTACAACCTTATCTTATAGATGAATAGGTTGAGGTCCAACAACTCCTTAAGAGTAGATATATAATATGAACAATAAGAGTCCTAAGAGTGATTATCAAAAGCTTGGATTGTGACTTATGCGCGTAGGGTCTCTCTAGAGCTTTTTCTTGAACTGCACTCTTGTATTTATAGAGGGGATTAGGGAATAGCCGTTGGAGAGCTAATCCAACCAGATCCTCTATTTAGGGAAGCTTCAATCAATCAATTCCCTAATTGATTGATTGGGTTGGTGGGATCCTTGGATTGATTATCTTCAAAACTTTCCAATCCTGATCTTGTTGACTTGAATTGAATCACCAACGGTCAAATGCTTCCTCTGCCAAGCTCCGATTCTCTCCAGAGAAGGCAAGACCAGACACCAGGCAACCTCGGTGTCTTCTGGTCCTAATCTGGTGAACAACCAGAATACTCAGTAGAAACAGATGATCAAACTGAGCATCTTTTGTTCTACCAGACTCGTCTGGTCTGGACTCGTCTGGTCTGGGAAAGGTCCTCTGCCTCTGGTCAGATCTCATCTGGTGAAGTCTTCTGGTGGAGTCCTCTGGTGAAGTCCTCTGGTGACTCTTCTGGTGAAGTCTTCTGGTCTGGCAGTTCCCCCTAGACTAAGTCCTAATCTAGATCATCATCTGGCTAACAGGTCCAGATGGTCCTATTACATCTTCTGGTTTGTTTTAACTCATCAAAACTATACAACATTTATCCTAACAATTTCCCCCTTTTTGATGAAGTTAAAACACTACCAGAACTGATCAAAACATAAGACTTAAGCATGAAAACAGTAAATGATAAGACCTTAGAATAGATCTTATCAGGCAAACAATTAAGACAACAAGAGGTTGTCTTTTGAACAGAGAAGATATGATATTTTCATTGATAATAGGGACAAGATGATTACAAGTTACATTGAAGTTCAGAGTCCTATTCTATGCATATCTCCTGTTTTCCTTGGGCACAAGGAACCAATCAAGGAACCTATCCTGGACGGCCTTCAACTCTGCAGAAGATGTTGGAGTGAAGTTCACCAACACATTGGTCTTGTACAGTCTCTTCAGCTCAGCCCAATCAACCTGGTCTCCTACCATTGGAGTGTTAAGATAAGTGAACTCAGGAGCAGTCACCTCCAGGTTGAACTCAATGGTAGAGTCCATCAATTGCTTGTACAACTCTGCATCATAAGCTTGCATCCAGGTGTGAAAGGTTCTGTTGATCAGCTCATCATCCTCTGGTGCTGGCCTCTGGATATAATGCTGAATGAACCAGAGAGTCTTTGCCTCCTTCCATTTCTCAATCAAGGGAACAGGCACAGTAGAGTCAAAAGACCCTTCTGTCCTGAGAGGCAGAATGTTCATCACCTCAATAGGAGCTTTCCTCCTCTGACTAGATCCACCTGCACCAGAAGGAGCACCAGCTTCTCTGCTCATCTTATTTGGCCTCCTAACATATCTGAGCCTCTGCTCTTCATCTATGTTCTTTCCGATCCTTGCCTGCTTCTCCTCTAGAGTCTCTTCCTTGTATCTCTTTAGAGCTTCTTCAACAACAGTCTCAAGGAAGCTTTTCTTGACTCTCCTTATCTTCCTCTTTGCAGGTCCAGAGATTGAAATGGGATCCTGCTATTCTTCTGACTCCTCTTCTGCAGCAAGCTGCTTAGCCATGGAAAGTGATTTGAATTCTTCTTTCTTCTTCTTCTGCAACTTAGCCTGGGCTAAGGTGTTCTCTAGCAGGTCCAGACGAGCTCCATGGCTAAAAAGAGTTTCATTTGTAGTCTTTGCCAGATCAGTTCTGGCCTTCTCTTCCCCCTTTTTGACTTCATCAAGGAGGGGCTCCACTACCTGCCTTATAAGATCAGGCAAGGCAGTGTTGGAGGAAGAGTGAAGATCACGCAGATGCTTTGCCTCCTCCAGGTAGGCTTTAGATTCAGCAACAAGCCTTTCCTGCTTCTCTAACATCTCCTGGAGGGAGTCCTTCAGCTTCGCAGTCTGGATCATCTGGCTGGCCATCTCAACCTTCAGCACAGAGACTGGCCTCATCTGCTCCAGCACGTGCTCCTGGAGCTGCTTCTGGCTGTGCATAACATCCAGCTTTACAAAAAGGCCATTAGCTTTGAATGAGGCCTTGACTTCAGCCAGAGTAGACTTGATTTGCTTAAGAAAGATCCTCCTCTCCTGCCGGATCTGGTGCTCTATCATAGCAGGGGCCATGTGTTGAATAGCTTTGGAGAAGCGCCCTATCTGCATGATCTGTTCATTAAAGAACGTCTTCATCTTCTGGAGCACGGCATGAGACATCTCAAAGTCTTCCTCGTCTGAATACAACTCTGGAGGGAAGACAAAGTGAGGCCCAAACTTGTAAGTAGGGCTCTCTGGAGTGAGCATTACCCCTCTCTGGATGAACAGGGTGCGAATCAAGACTTTTTCTGCACCAGGGGTCTCCAGCTCAGCTGGGTTCTGAATGTTCATCCTCTGCTTCAGCTCAATCTCCCAAGCAGTGAAGTTGGAGGGACCCATTTCCTCAAGCAACAGCATAAGGTCCTCCACATCTTCAAGTCTGGCTTTGCTCCAGACCTTGGCATTAGTTAACTCTGCCAGAAGTGGTAAGTGCTCCAGAAGAACTGGGAAATGCTCTCTTAGCCAGAGCTGAGCACTTACACTCATACTCTGCCTTATAGGACCCATTTCTGCAGATGAGAAAGTGAAGGGTTTGGGCCCAGAGGCAGAGGAGGAAGGTGCTAAGTTAGCAGGCTCAAGTGAAGCTTTCTCATCTTCACTATCATCGCTTGTTAAACAAGTGGGAGAAGGGGGAGGGGCAGGGAATCCCAGAGCCATAGAAATGGTTGGGTCCTGGTCTGTATGGGTTTGGGGAGGGGTAGGATTTTGAGAGGTGGAAGTGGAAGGAATGGGCTGCTCTGCACCAGAAGTAGAGGGAATCTCTGGTACAGAGGGTGGGATAGGAATTTGTGAAGTGGAGGTGCTTGGAAGGGGAATATCTGCACCAGAAGAGGTTGATGGCACCTCTGGTACAGAAGCTGGGGGAGAGGGATTTGTGTTTAGAGGTATTTGGGAATGTGGGAGAGAAGGTGTTTGAGGAATGGCTGAAGTATTGAAAATTGGTGTGTCTGGTAAGGTCTGCTCTGGTGAAGATATAGGGGCACCAGGAGCAGAAGATATGGGTTGTGTTTGGGTGTCTGGTGGGGAAGTAGTGGGGGTAACTAGGTTAACATGAGTAGGGGGGAATAGAGGATGGGTTGGAAGGGTTTACCTCTGCTGAGTCAACATCAGCAGGTACAACATGCTCTGGAGCATCCTTCATCATCTGAGAAGCTTCATCAATAGCCTTCTCCAAGGCCTCTCCAAGATCAGAGCCAGAGTCTGACTCTCGAAGAATGGCTCTCTTAGCCTTGGATTTCCTCTTGAGAGGTTCAACCTCTTCTTCCTCTTCTTCCTCTGATGGCTTATCCACCAGAAGAGTTTTCTTGGCCTTCCTGCTAGTTCTTTGCTTCTTAGCAGAGCCTCTCTTGGCCTCCTCTGGCCTCTTCCTCTTGGCTCCTCCAGCCTTCTTAGTAGCCTAAGCCATTTTACCCTTCTTCTTCAAAATATTCAGAAGGGGAATCTGGTCCTCCTCCGAGGAACCAGAGAAGACAACTGTTGAGGAACCAGTTGCTCCAGCAGCTTGCTTCGAACTCTGCTGCTTCTTCTGCTGCTTTTGCCCCTTAACAGGTGAGGGAATGGCTTGAAGGGGAGGGGCAGGAATAGCTTCTTCTCCATCAGAATCAGGATGGCCATGAAGAGGACCATCCTTTGAGAACAAAACCTTAGACTTGTGAAACCCTCTGCACCAAGACTCCTTCCATTTCTTCTCTGGAAGCAATGAGTCCAAAATCAGAGTTAGTTTCGTTCCCAACGAAACATTAGCAGTGAAGTAGTATTGCAACTCCCCTGGCTGTGAAGGGCAAGCCTCCTTCTTCACCTTCAATCAGTTCTTCCTTAAAACATCCCAAAAGAATTCAGCCCAATTGCACTGAACTCCATCATACAGGGCACGCATCACACACATCCTGCCATTGAAAATCGCATCCGTGCTGTGATTCTCACACATCAGCACCTTCACCACAATATCAAAAAGAACCTTGAATTTCTGCCTCAAATGTTTATCTAAAAATCCTTTCGTGATGTTCTGACAAGAGGATCGAGCAAAAATCTTGAAAGAACCAACAATATCATCCTCCTTGTAAGTTAAAGGATCTACGCCTTCTGCAGAAATGTTCTCAAAAAGCGCACAGAAATCCTGCTTGGAAAACACCAGATCTTCCTTGTCAATCTTTGAAGAAATGTGGTCTTCATGAATCTTCATACGGACCAGAAACTGGGCCGCATAACCATCTAGAGTGTGAAGATCTCTGGGGACTGAGGAAATCAACTTCTCTACGCCGAACCTTCTGAGTAACTCCAAAATAGCCAGCGCAGATGGGTTCTTGGTGGTGTAGAAGTCAACCACCATCTCCGTTTTCAATTTCTTCATCATCAGTTCATGATCAAAGTTGCACGAAGGGGCCATTTCTGTGTGAGAGAGAGAGAGAGAGAGAGAGAGAGAGAGAGAGATACTTCGCAGAGAGAAGTTAGGGCTTTGAAAATATGGAAACGTGAAAAGACAAATTGAAAAGAGATTTGATTTAAATAGGGCAATACGCGTGGCTTGATTAATAAATGAAGTGTGAACGCGTGTAATAGCAAATTTAATTTAGGGAACAAAATCAATTTTTGAATTGATTGACATATTGCACATAGATTAAATCTGATGGCCACGATGAAAGGCGAGATACAGATTTAATCTGGTGCGTAGGCGTGGTCATTGGGACTGGGCATAAAGGGGTTTTTGTGGCAGTCAAGAGAAAAAGTGAAATGATTGCCTAGGCCCTATACCCTAGTCATAAATACACTCCGAAGTTGAAACATTTTGAGTGTACTTACTAATTTGAAAGGTGTATCCCAATGATCAGAGGCCAGAGAAGTAAAAGCATACCTGTCACCTGATATTGTAACCAGATGATACCACAACTAGTCTGTTGTTACATCTCCTCTGATGGAACCCATCTGGTTCTGGTCAGAGAAGACTTTGGACATTTCTGGAATCTGACTCAGCACCTTATCTGGGACAAGTGTCACCTGGTGCATACCTCATCTGGAGATATAACTTCTCTTATATGTCTAATCTGCAGGTATGTTAGTTTTAAATAACAAAGAATATACAGTAAGATAACTAAAGGATACTTCTCTGATGTTCCCCCTAAAACAAATCTGTCTCTGGATCCAATAAGCCCAACTCAAAAGCTAACTCTCTGAAGATGGTCTCAGCCAAAGGCTTAGTCAGAATATCTGCTCTCTGCTTCTCTGTTGCAATCTTTTCCATCCTTATATCTCCCTTCTCAACATGATCTCTGATAAAATGATGCCTTATATCAACATGTTTACATCTGGTATGAAGAACTGGATTCTGGGTGATTGCTATGGCACTATTGCTATCACAGAAAATAGGAGTATCCTTGGCTCTAATCTGGTAGTCCCTAAGCTGTTGACTAATCCAGGTAGTTGAGAACAACAGCTCCCTGCAGCCATGTACTCTGCTTCTGTTGTTGATGTAGCAACTGAAGTTTGCTTCTTAGAAAACCAAGAAACCAATTTATTCCCTAAAAATTGGCATGTTCCACTTGTAGACTTTCTATCTATTCTGCATCCACCATAGTCTGAATCTGAATAACTACTCAACTCTAAGTTGTCATCTGCAGGATACCATAGTCCTAAATTCACTGTTCCCTTAAGATATTTCAATATCTTCCTAGCTGCTTCCAAATGACTTTTCTTAGGATTTGCTTGAAATCTGGCACACACTCCTACAATAAAAGTAATATATGGTCTGCTTGCAGTCAGGTACAGAAGAGAACCAATAAGTGCTCTGTACTGAGTCTGGTCCACACTCTCTCCAGACTCATCTGGATCCATGTTGAAATTTGTCATCATAGGAATCTTGGCTGCTTTGCTAGATCCTACTCCAAATTTCTCTAACATGTTTCTGATGTACTTTGCCTGATTTATGAAAATTCCCTTCTCTGATTGCTTTACCTGCAAACCTAAAAAGTAATTCATTTCACCCATCATGGACATCTCAAACTGACTCTGCATGAGATCACCAAACTTCTCACACAGCTTCTTGTTAGGGGATCCAAATATAATGTCATCAACATATATTTGGACCAGAAGGATGTCCTTTCCTTCTTCTTTCCTAAACAAGGTCCTATCAATCTTACCCTTAGAAAAACCATTGTCCAGAAGAAACTGAGATAGAGTGTCATACCATGCTCTGGGTGCCTGCTTCAGCCCATAAAGAGCTTTCTTAAGCTTAAACACCTTGTCACCTTGTTCAAAACCAGGAGGTTGTTCCACATACACTTCCTCAATGAGAATCCCATTAAGAAAGACAGATTTCACATCCATCTGGTATACTTTGAACTTCATGTGAGCAGCATATGCTAAAAACAATCTGATGGCTTCTAGTCTGGCAACTGGAGCAAATGTCTCATCATAGTCTATTCCTTCAGACTGAGAATAGCCTTGAGCCACTAGCCTTGCCTTGTTCCTAGTAATGACATCATTCTCATCTTTCTTATTCTTGAAAACCCACTTAGTGCCTATCACCTTTTGATGTCTTGGTCTGTCAACCAGCTCCCAAACATCCTGTCTGGTGAATTGATTCAACTCCTCCTGCATTGCAACAATCCAATTTGAATCTTTCAGTGCTTCCTTGATATTCTTGGGCTCAATCAAGGACACATAGCAACTGAATAAGGCAGCTAAGTTAAGAGTTCTCCTAGTCTGGACACCCTTAGTTGGATCTCCAAGGATCAGGTCATTGGGGTGATCAACCAGGGTCCTCCTTCCCATGGTCTTGCCTGGTTGATCATCTTCTGCAGTACCTTGGTGATTATCACCACCTGCAGAAGAGCTTCCCCCTACAGGAGTTCCAACTTCTTCTGGTTCTGCTCCTTGTGAAGGCTTCTGCTTCAGAGAACCAGGAGATGGGTCATCATCTGAATCTGAATCTGAATCAAGAATAGGTGGATTGACTTTGATTACTCTGGAAGTAGTCTGATTCTGGGTCTGGGTCTCAGAAGACTATAAGTCCACCTTGCACTCAAAAGTAGATTCATCAAAAACAACATGAGGTGTTTCTTCCACACAAAGTGAATTCTTATTAAAAACTCTAAAGGCTTTACTGGTGCTGGAATATCCTAAAAATATTCCATCAGCCACTTTGGCATCAAAAGTTCTTAATTTTGATTTCCTATTGTCATGGATGAAACACTTACATCCAAAAACATGAAAATATGAAACAGATGGGGTTTTACCTTTCCATACCTCATATGGAGTCTTATTATGTCTCTGGGCAATTAGGCATCTGTTCTGAGTGTAGCAAGCTGTATTAATGGCTTCTGCCCAAAACCTTTGTGGAGTGTTGTACTCTGCCAGAAGTGTTCTTGTAGCTTCTTTGAGGGTCATATTCCTCCTTTCTGCTACTCCATTTTGTTGGGGTGTTCTGGCAGCAGATGTCTCATGAAAAATCCCATGGTCCTTGTAGTAATCTGCAATGTGTGAATTAAAAAACTATGTCTCTTTATCACTCCTGATTCTGACTATGCTCTGGTTTTGCTCATTCTGAATCTGCTTGAAGAATTCTGGCAGCTTAGTGATAGTTTCATTTTTCTTAAACAAGAACACTACCCAAGTGTATCTTGAAAAGTCATCTACTATCACCAAGATGTACTTCCTTCCACTGAAACTAAGAGGAGAAACAGGTCCAAACAGGTCCATGTGAAGTAGTTGAAGTACTCTGGTTGTGGTTGTGCTCTGGACATCCTTAAAGGAAGTCTTGGGTTGTTTACCCTTCTGGCAGGAACCACAAACCTGATCCTTCTTAAACACTTCATTAGGAAGACCTCGAATGAGACCTTTTCTGGCAATCTTATTCAGTGTCTTGAAGTTAAGGTGACACAGTCTCTTGTGCCAAATCCAGCTGTTCTCTGCAGATCCTTTTGCAACCAGGCAAGCATTTCTTGGGCAACTGCTAAAATCTGCAAAATAGATGTTACCCTTCCTCAAGCCTATTAGCAAGATATCATTATAATCAGAAGAAAATACAGTGCATGAATCACTAGAGAACTTCACTGAGTATCCCCTGTCACAGAATTGGGATACTGAAAGCAGATTATGCTTGAGTCCTTCAACATAGTAGACTTCATCTACAGATACACCATTAAAGGTCAACTTTCCAACTCCTCTGGTGACTCCATAGTTGTTGTCACCAAACATCACTCTTGGCCCATTCAATGGCTTGAAATCTTGGAGATTATCCTTCTGGAAGGTCATGTGCTTGGAACATCCACTATCAATGTACCAGACATGGTTGCTTGAAAGTCCTTTCTCCAATGGGCTCTTATCTACCTGCAGAGAAATCAATTAGGTCCCCTACTAGTGCTGGGTCCTGATTGGTTAGTTGCAGGTTTTGTAGGAATCCATAGATAAAGATCATCCCTTGTTGGATGAGGAGATCTTATCTTCCTTCCAAATCTATCTACCAGAACATGTCCTCTTACAATGACATATTGAGCTACTGGTCTGATAAGAACACCTTTCCTATAAACAGGTCTGGTGTACCTTTTCTCAAATCTGGCCTTTGGAATGGCCTGCCTCAAAGACATGGTCTTAAAGGTCTGGTTGTAAGGGTACATCCTAGAAGAACCATCTCTGGTGTCATAACTACCCAGATCAGTTGGTTTTCTATAGATGGGTCTCTGGTTCTGAAAGTTAGATCTCTTCTGATGATAGAATTCCTTTTGAGGTTTCCTGTTCTGGAATCTTCTTGGAGCATTCCACCTTTGAGATCCCTGATTTTGATTGAGGTTCTCTGGTTCAGTATACCTCCTCTGGTATCTCCTATTCTGATTAGATTTCCTCTTAGAGTCTCCTTTTTTAGGTCCCCTAATCTGCTTAGGTTCCACTCTTTTAGGATTCCTCTGAGGTTCTCTAATCAGATTAGGCATCTGACCAAAACTATCAATCTTCATAGGTTCTCTTTTCTGGCTTGTATGCTCTAGAATTTTTCCTTCCAGAACATTCACCTCTTCTGGATTATGTTTTGAACTATCAGCAGGGGGGTCCCATTTCCAACCAGGTCTGTGAACCACCATGCGATCAGAAGGGTCCTCTTCATTCCAGAGTTCCACAAGTTCACCAGATCTTATAGACTTGTCTTTGGTAAAGCAATATTTATGAGATCTTTTAATAATTCCAGGATATCCTAAACCACTCTTATCATTTATGCGTTGAGAAGATCCTGAAATAATAGATAGAACATCTGGTTTCAAGGAATCTTCTCTGGGCACATGTAACTCAATAGTTTGCTCAACTTGTTTTCCCTTGATAAGAGTCTCGTATTTGGCTCTAAGCTCATTGAGCTCATCCTCCTGAGAATTCTTTTCCTTCATGATTTGATCTACCAGAGTATCTCTTTCTTTGATCTTATCCTGAAGTTCAGAGAATTCTTTGGAATGATCTTTCATGAGTTCTCTGGTGGATTTTTGTTCATGTGATAAGGATTGAACTTCAGTTCTGAGTCTACCATTCTCTTTCTCAAGTTTTTGACATAATTGAACACAATTTTGGAGATATGATAGCATTTACTGCATATCAGACTCTCTGGAGTTACCAGATGAGTTAGAGGATTCAGTATATTTGGAATTTGATAAAACTAAGGTAGTTTCTTGTACCTCATTGATGTCTGCCAACAGACATACATCATCATCAGATCCGAAATAAGAAGAAGAAGAACTGGAACTAGTATCCTCCTTCTCTGCTTCTGCCAGCAATGCTCTCTTGTCTGCATATCTCCTATCTCTCTTGATCCTTTTCTCTTCTCTTTCCCTAGGAGTAAGTTGAGGACAATCATAACTGTAGTGACCAGTCTTGTTGCATGTGTAGCAGGCATTGTCTCCTCTGGGACTAGGACTTGGCTCTCTCCTCCTCTGGTTGTAGTCTGATCTGGCTGGACTACTCTCTCTCCTCTGGTAGTCAGATCTGCCAGAGCTACCATCCCTCCTCTGATAATTTGATCTCCCAGAGCTGCCAGGGTTGTCATCTCTCCTTCTTTATGGAGTTCTGAATCTGGTCTCCCTTGAGTCTCCAGATGTCTTCTCCTTTTCTGCAGGCTTGAAGGAACTCTTCCTGTCTCTGGTAGACTCCTTCCAATGCCTTTTGTACCTGCCATATTTTTAACTCATTTTATCCAGTTTACGGGTTAGAAGTGCTACCTGCTCCTTGAGGCTCAAGTCATCTGCAGTAGACTCCTTTGGCTTGACATCAGGCTTGATAGTTGAAGAGAATGCAACACCTTTCTGACCAGAAGAGGAAACCTCTTCTGTTTGATCCTCCTCTTGAAGATCATACCATAAGCTTTGAGATCAGACAACAGAAGATGATGATCCAGAGTGTTGAGATCCTTGTTGTGCTTGATCACAGTGACTTTAATTCTCCACCTGCTGGTTAGTGAACGCAAGATTTTACTATTAATTTCTTTTTCAGAATAGGTCTTACCTAAGGCACTAGCCTTGTTCAGGAGGTTTGTGAGACGCATATCCAGCTGGTCAATGGTCTCGTCTGGTTTCATCTTGAAAGTGTCAAACGAGTGTTGAACAACTTGGAGCTTGTTGTCTTTAATCTTCTCTGTTCCCTCACAGAGAAGTGCAAGTTTGTCCCACATCTCCTTGGCAGTGGCACAGGTTCTGACCTTCTCTATCACTTCCTTGGTGAGTGTGTTGATAATCTCGGTTCTTGCCACCTGGTCCAAGTTGTAGAGCTTTCTTTCATCGTTGTCAAGCTCATCTTTCTTTTTGAGGATTCTTTGCCTGGGGACTCTGTCCTCTGCAGCTTTCTGGGCATTTCACTCGTTTCTTCCCTGGACTCTGACCTGCCACTATCAATAGGAGTCCAGTAAAATTGAATGGGGCCACTTTCTACCACATCTAACATGCGGTGGTGAATAGCTCCCAGATGATTACTCATCATGAAGCTCCAGTGGCTATAATCCTCAAATGAGAATTCTGGCAATTTGCGACTCTTATAAGAAGATTTTGCAGACATTTTGACAAAAAATAAGGATTTAACAAGAACTTGAACAAAAGCACTAAAGAGCAATGGATCTGCCCGGTGACCACCAAAAGCTTTTCAAAGCAGTGGTCGTTGGACACACTGCTCTGATACCACTTGTTGGTCCCACTAGTTAGATTAATTGTGGAAGTTTTAGTGTTAATGTCTTAACAAACTTCTTTTTACAAGAGCACAAAACCAATAATAGAATAAGTAAATGAAAGCAATAAAGAACACCGGATATATAGTGGTTCGGATTTGAATATCCTATGTCCACTCTCCCTTTTATCCAAGGGGTCTCACTATCAACCAACCAACTCACTTACTTACTCACTGGAATTGGGAAGTACCAATTCCTTCTTACAAACTCTTTAGATTTAACTTCAATCTAAAGATCAACAGCCTACAACCTTATCTTGTAGATGAACAGGTTGAGGTCCAACAACTCCTTAAGAGTAGATATATAATATGAACAATAAGAGTGCTAAGAGTGATTATCAAAAGCTTGGATTGTGACTTATGCGCGTAGGGTCTCTCTAGAGCTTTTTCTTGAACTGCACTCTTGTATTTATAGAGGGGATTAGGGAATAGCCGTTGGAGAGCTAATCCAACCAGATCCTCTATTTAGGGAAGCTTCAATCAATCAATTCCCTAATTGATTGATTGGGTTGGTGGGATCCTTGGATTGATTATCTTCAAAACTTTCCAATCCTGATCTTGTTGACTTGAATTGAATCACCAACGGTCAAATGCTTCCTCTGCCAAGCTCTGATTCTCTCCAGAGAAGGCAAGACCAGACACCAGGCAACCTCGGTGTCTTCTGGTCCTAATCTGGTGAACAACCAGAATACTCAGTAGAAACAGAGGATCAAACTGAGCATCTTTTGTTCTACCAGACTCGTCTGGTCTGGGAAAGGTCCTCTGCCTCTGGTCAGATCTCATCTGGTGAAGTCTTCTGGTGGAGTCCTCTGGTGAAGTCCTCTGGTGACTCTTCTGGTGAAGTCTTCTGGTCTGGCAGTTCCCCCTAGACTAAGTCCTAATCTAGATCATCATCTGGCTAACAGGTCCAGATGGTCCTATTACATCTTCTGGTTTGTTTTAACTCATCAGAACTATACAACATTTATCCTAACAGATATAATACTTATATAAACAAGGTGAGTGTATGGTGAGAGTTCGTGTGCTTTGTGCCCTTGCCCGACTCTTGTCTCTCTAATGAACTCAACCAAAACACTCCTATTTATAGTTGTAGGAATTAAGTAGTCGTTGGAAGCTAGAAATTCAAACAACCATAATTGGAGGAATATAATTGTTGGGACAATGTCAGTTTTGATTAGATCCCAAAGCCCCTGAAAAGATGTTTTGCTTTTAGTTTGTGTTTGTCAGGCTAGTCTTGGTTAGGTTTATACTTAGTCATTTTACATTTCACAGGTACTCAGTAAAAGGAGCACTTACTGATGACAATCAAGACTTAGAGCCTGGAGACGGTTTACTATCATGAACTTATGGCAGTCTTCTAAGCTGGCTGAGTAAGTCTCAGTGATAAAGAGTATGATCCTGAGGTCATTACTGCTCAGTCCTGAAGGGAACAGGATGATACTGAGTTTATGGGAAGACTTGGAATAGAGCCAAGCAATGCAAAAGGAATATCAGCGTCGGGACAAGACCGGTGAGCTCTAGATAAAAAGAACTTAATAAGATAAGCCTGAAGCCAGGAATAAGTTCTGACATTCTCACCAACCTGATGACGTGGACCAATCCTGGAAGGACACGCACGTACGGAACCTGACAAGAAGACTGACTTCAGACTGCATTTTCAACGGGCAAGCATTTAATGTGCATTTAATGCAACTACCTAATTCCATGCAAAAGACGGCTGCTGCATAAAGATATGTCCGTTTGAAGCCACTCTACATAGATGACAAGAAAGGCTATCTCTCCAACGGATAGTTTTTCAAATCACCTATAAATACAGAAGGCCTTGAACCCATTCAAGATACGGGAAATTTCCAAGCCAGAAATTACTCAAACTCTCAAGCACTCAAAGCATTCAGTCTTTAGAAGAAGCACTCGAAACTCTCTAAATTTCCCAAGTGTTTCTTAGCAACTGAGAGTTAATCTGTATTCCAAAAAGCATTCAAGCAATATCTTAAGCTTAGAGAGATTATCCAATCCTTATCATAGCTTTGCCTTGTAAGGATAATCTCAACCTAGTTGGAATCCAAACTGAAACCAAAACCCTAAGTTAGGTTTGTTGGGAGTAAGTCAGTTAGTGAGTTAGTAAGGAAGTTTGTATAGATCAGTGAGGTTAGCTGGTCTTAGTGCATCTTGGCACGTTAAAAAACAAGAATCCCTTGAGTGGAGTTCCTGTTAAATCAGGCCGTGGACGTAGGAGCTTGAGTCTCTGAACCACGTTAAACTCCTTGTGTTCTTATTGCTTTGATATTGTGCATACCTGACATATTACTTGTTCATTCATAAGCATTTAGTTTATCAGGTCTGAATTAATCAGCCTGATCTTCAAAAAGGAGCACTGCCCTTACTAAACACTATTCAGAATTGAGTAAAACAAGTTTTTTAGAAAGTAAACTAAACAAGACTTTAAACTATCAGGGCTCACGTATTTCTGCACTGAACTTGAACTGATAGTTAGCCAACTAACCCGCACCAAGTGTAGTCAGTAGGTGTGTTATCAGCTCCTAGTTCTTTACCTCTCTGAGCAAAGGGGACTCAGTCAGGTTTTAAGTTTGAAAAATTGGTATACGTGTATTCCCCCCCCCCCCCATACACATATTCCTCAGTCTTGTGCCGGGACCAACAAGTGGTATCAGAGCAGTGGTTCAAAAGACCACTGACTTTGAATACTAATAGTTTCAGAGGAGAAACTGTTGGTGGTCACTGAACAGATCTGAGTTTGCTTTTCATAAAACTTGCATCATCATGACTTCGAGGAGACGTGAAGCTTCGTTACCTGAATTTTCTATATCTAACTTTGTCTATTGGAAGTTTAGATTAGAAGCGCATCTTGATGCCATCCATGACCAGATGCCGTGTGTTCTCAGTGAGGGACCAATCAAGATCACTATTCCCAATGTCAGAGGACTGGGATATGAGCATCTTGAGATTGGCGTGCAGGTTCCGAAAGAAAGGAAAGACATGACCAACGATGAGATCAAGATGGTAGGACTGGACAACATTGCCAGAAACACCATTTTGCATACGGCGCCCTTTGAGGAGTCAGCTAGGCTGATGAACTTAAAGACGGCAAAGGAGGTTTGGGATGAGCTGACCAGGATGTGCGAGGGGTCAGAAAAGATAAAGGAGAACAAGAGAAATATTGCCATTCAGAAGTTCGAAGCGTTCGAGATGCTGCCTGATGAGACAATCGATCAGATGGAGTCAAGGTTCATCAAGTTGATGAATGAGTTGGTGATGCTGGACAAGGATGTTCCAAAGAGAGACGTTGCTTCAAAGATCCTGAATGCACTTCCTGAGAGATGGGACAACAGTGTAATTATGCTTAAGAACAATCAGGATATGAGCAATATAACTTCTGCTTTACTTTTTTCAGAGTTGAAGGCACTGGAATTTGATCTTAACAAACAAAAGAAGAAAGTTCAGCCAGAAGAGGAAGAAAAGGAGAAAAATCCTGAGAAAAGTGTGGCGTTCAAAGCCAGGTCTGAACCTGTTGAGTCTTCATCAAAGTCACTGATGGAGATGAGCAAGGAAGAACTTGCTGAGGAGTACAGCCTGATGGCCAGACACTTTGATAAGCTTAATTCCAGGTTTGGTCGTTATAAGAAATTTTATCAGGACTCACATGACAGGAAACTTGAAGGAACCTACCAAAGCTCAAGGAGATATGAGGAAGGAGAAACACTGACCAGAGGAGAGATCGTGGCGATCAAAGAAGATATTCAGATCCAAATCCCGATCGTAGAGATGAACAGAGACGTACTCATGATGACAAGCACTCAGGGAAGACTGAAAGCTCATTAACACAGAGGGAACCTGACTCAAGGAGGAACCCTGAACCAAGGAGAGAAAGAGGAGATGAGCAACCAACATGTTACAACTATAACAAGAGCGGACACTATCAGTATGATTGTCCGAAGCTGAGTGCAAGGGAAAGAGAGGACAGGAGGGCCAAGAGCGACCAGAGACTTGCTGACCGGAGAGCCATGCTCGCTGAGGATGCAACTGACTCTGATGGTCCTGAGGAAAGGTCACCTGAACTCTTTTCTGATGATGAGTACGATGATGTTTGCCTGATGGCAAGAGAGGAACCTGAGGTAACATCTAACTCTGTATGTGGTTCCTACACTGGTCGAAATCCTGAGCTTAGCTCAGAGTCAGTCAGAGAAATGAACCTTCAGATCTGCCTGGATTAATTGATGGTTGATTTCTCCAGATTGCAGGAAACTAATGTCTTCTTGGTAGAGGAGAACAAGAAATTGAGTACTGAGGTTCAAAACTTGAATGATCAACTCACTCAGTCTGATCTTAAAGAATCGGATCAGATTGTGAGACTAACTCAGGAAATTGATTTAATCAATGCTGAGCGTCTCCCAAGAGAGAAAATTCTGAAGGAACTTGCTGATGAAGAGTTGGTCAGGAAGGAAGAACTGAAAGTACTTAAGAGTAAGTTTGATGACCTCTTTACCAGACATGAAATCCTGAAAAAGAGTGAGGACTCTCTCAAGAAAAAGGTTGCAGCAATGAATAAATCCTCAGTGGCTAGAGAGGAAATAAATAGCAGCCAGATGCTTGGGAATGAGAAAAAGGGACTTGGATATGTTCCCAAGAAATCCTCACAAGGTCAATCTCATGTTGATTCAGGGAGCAACATGATGGAACGCGCCGGTGAAGGCGGTAGTCCGTCCCCAAGATCGTTGTTGGGATACCAAATGTGTATAAACAATTAAAGACCTAAACATGCATCTAAAGACAAGTTTAGATCTGTTACCCTTGAAAACCGAGGCGTTGATTCCACTACTGATCTTCTAGTCTGTCTCCCAACCTCATTCGTACACCGGGTGGACGGCGAACTAGCGAACGTGGAGAAAAGTGCCTCACAATTTCGTCTCCCTCTCAACCCCACTCACGAATTTTGGCTGCTGCACGTTTTATCTTAGAGTGCTAGGGTTTTAAACACGAAATTGAAGCCTTTATATAGACTCCTTAAGTTTCATGGGCCAGACTAGGGATCTGTTAGAAGGTATAGGGTTTGGGCTCCTCACGGACCCAAATACTCTTATGTTCAGGCCAGAACATTTATTTGGCCCGTGAACATTAATTCAATCCACTAGAGAATTAATGTTGCACTCCCATCCTATCCCGAACCGAATCAGGGCTTCTATTAGACTCTATAATTCCCCGTGTTAAAGATATCGCACGTCCATTAATTATTGAAGCTCCTGACCGCTTTAATTAATTAACATCTATTATTCCTTGAGTAGTACCACTCAACCTTGTTGTCGTACGGATATAATCCACCTGCAGGGTTTAATACGACAATCCTTTATGAGTTTCCTCAAGGGGACGTCATCAACCTGGATCACCAGGACACGGTGCCTTAATGTCAATAAATAGACATCGTGCAAACGATGTCACTACCCAAAATACATAGTGCGTTGAATATAACAAGATTCTCACCCATAGTAAATCAAAGTAGTGAACAAGCGCTCCACATATCTAGATATCACAATTAGGGTTAATAATTACAAGAGTCACCAAGACCTTTAGTTCTTCATAACAGTCAGAATAGAAGAACATGTCTTAACTGTGATCCATTCAATACGACATAGCGTACTAGTATGAACTAATGGCCAAGACAAGCCACTAACAAGTTCATACTACAACTTATACCAATAGTTATGTCCAGAACTTTCTCAGTTGTGAATACTGTTTATATCTTATAAGGAACTGACAATGTGATCTTCTGTGTGACTACAAACCCACCACATTATCTACAATATAAGATAAACAGACATACAAGTAATACAAGCAATTATTAAGATTGCAATAATGTGAAAAATCATTTATTTCAGATAATAAGGAAATCAAATATATCCATAAAAGCCCAACAAAAGTTTGCTTTACAGTATACACCAACACAACACTGAGAGGGTATTTGTTCAGGCAGGCCTGAGTGCACCCAAGGTTGTACTCCAGGCCCGTCAAACTGATAAGGGCAAGGAAACTGTTGACACAGTCAGGGTTGCCCCCAAGGTAGCTAAGCCAAAACCCAAGGGAAAGGCAAAGCAATCTAAGGAGGCCCCTGAGAGCTCAGGCCAGGGAAAACCTCAGCGAAAGCAGAGGAAGACTCAGGCCAAGAGCCCTCAGACTGGCCAGCGAGGGTACCATCATGCTTGGCAATACCAACAGGGAAGGCCAAATATGATGACACCCCCATGGTTTTGGCATCCTGAGGCCTTTAACTGTTTTCCATTCCCTCACTTGCCTAGGGGGAATAGAACACAGGGCCCTTATCAAGAACAAGGCCCGAGACCTGCTGCACCCAGACCTAGGAAGAACAGGAAGCCAACCCAAAAGGCACCCACTCAGGCTCCTGTGAAGCCTAAGTCTAGCACTCATACACCATCTTTCTCTCAGGCAAAGAAGAAGAAAGTTGTGTATGTTGATGTTTCAGGGAGACAGATTTACCACTCTGAGGCAATCAGGGTTGTTAAGCAAGTCTGGATCCCGAAGGGTACAGCTGACACAATAGGACCCAACACCCAATGGGTACCTAAATCCTGATTTGTTTGCAGGCGGCTGTGGATCACAACAAGAAGATAGGAGACTCAATCAAAGCTGTTTGGTACCTAGACAGTGGTTGCTTAAGGCACATGACTGGAATGAAGAGTCTTCTCCAAGAATATCAAGCTAAAGATGGTCCACAGGTAACCTTTGGTGATAACTCAAAAGGTATTACTAAAGGTTTTGGTGTCTTGATAATAGGTACAGTCAAAGTGGAAAATGTGTCCTTTGTGGAAGGACTGAAGCATAACCTGTTGTCAGTGAGTCAATTCTGTGACAAAGGTTTCAGTGTTGAGTTCTCATCGAACATATGTTCAGTCAAGGACAAATCAACACAAGTGCTTCTATCAGGTATCAGGAAAGGTAATGTTTATCTCGCTGACTAGAGCAGCACTATTCCTAATACTTGTTTTGTTGCTAAAAGCTCTCTAGAGCTCAGTTGGTTACAGCATAAGAGATTAAGCCACCTGTACTTCAAGATTCTTAACAAAATTTCTAGACAGTCACTTGTTGAAGGTCTACCTAATGAAGTTTTTAGCAAAGATCATGTGTGCAAAGCGTGTCAGGAAGGGAAGCAGGTCAGAGCATCATTCAAAGAGAAAGCTTCTCATTCCACGGACAGGATTATTCAGCTCTTGCACATGGATTTATTTGGTCCCATAACACCTGTGAGTATGAATGGTAGGAAGTACACCCTTGTGGTTATTGATGATTATTCTAGATATACTTGGGTTATTTTCTTGATGAATAAGGGGACACATGTGAAGCTTCCAGAGTTGCTCAGGAGACTCAGCAATGAGAAGAATCAGTCCATTACTAAGATCAGATCTGACAAGGGCACTGAATTTATAAATTCATATATTTCTGACTTTTGTAATGAACTTGGTATAGCTCATGAGACTTCTGCAGCTAGAACCCCACAGTAGAATGGTGTCACTGAAAGGAGGAACATGACACTGAAGGAAGCTGCTAGGACCATGCTGGCTGAGTCAGGATTGCCCAAGAAGTTCTGGGCTGAGGCAATCAACACTGCATGTTATACTCAGAACAGATCCATGTTGAACAAACAACATGCACAGACCCCATATGAGACATGGAATAAAAGGAAACCTCGTATTTCTTATTTTCATGTATTTGGTTGTAAGTGCTTCATCCTCAACAATGGGAAGACCCAATTGAAAGCTTTTGATCGCAAATCTGATGAAGGAATATGTTAGGATATAGATTAGATGTTTTGAAGATGTTAAAACAAGAACTTGTAATAGGACTAGCTGAATCTGTTAGTCAGCTACAGATTAGTCTTGGTCTAGAATAGGTCTTTGGTTAAGGGGGAAGAAATCTGTGCAGACCAGATGAGGTGACCAGAGGAGGTGTACCAGATGAGGTCTACCAGAGAAGGTGACCAGAGGAGGTGACCAGAGAAGGTACCAGATGAGGTGACCAGATGAGGTGACCAGAGAAGGTCTACCAGATGAGGTACCAGAGAAAGTCTGACCAGAGGAGTCTGACCAGAAGACCTCTACCAAATGAGGTTCAGAGCAGAAGTGTTACCTGACCAGATGAGACCAGACCAGACCAGATGAGGGAGACGGATTAGTTCACCCTCCCTGTAGCTTCGTAGTAATCTGTAGACAAGAAGACTTTGGAGATCCTTGATGGAGAAGAAGGCAATCTGGAGAGTCAACTGATGGAGGATCTGATTGATTGATTGCTTGATTAAAGTCAACTAATCAATCATATAATCAATCTTTGATTGATTATATCCCTCCAATTATGGTTGTTTGAATTACTAGTTTCCAACGGCTAGTTTATTCTACAACTATAAATAGGAGTGCTTGGATGAGTTCAACATAGAAGAGTCGCGCGAGAGCACAACAAGAACACACGAACTCTTCCAATCACTCACCTTTGTCCTTTCTAGTTTATATACACTCTATTAGGAGTTTAGTTGGATTGTTACTCAACCTGTTCATCTTGTTAGATAAGGTTGGTGTAAGTTGTAAGAAGGAGCTGGTACTTCCAAAATTCCAGTAGTAAGTAAGTTGGTTGGAGAGAGAGAAAGACCCCTTGGAGAAAGGGAGAGTGGACGTAGGACAAGTTGGTCCGAACCACTATAAATCTGGTGTTCTCTACTTTATGCTTTTAAGTTTTCTGCACTTTTCTTTTAGCACTTAATTTAAAAGGGTTTTCTTAAAAATAAACTTAAAAACGCTTTCCGCTGGATAACCTTTTTGGGACCAACAAGTGGTATCAGAGCAGTGTGTCCTACAGACCACTGTTTTGAAATTATCTCGGTGGTTACCAGGGCAGATCCATTTTTTTGAAAACCCAAATATTTGTTTTGCTAACAAATTTTGCAGAAATGGGCTCAAAGAGATGCAGTAGAAGAGACACCAGGAGGTACTCCAAAAGAAGCTTAGCAGATGAGGAAGAAGAGGTATCCACTTCTGGTTCATCATCTAATTTTGGACCAGACGAAGAGATATGTCTTGTAACAGACGAGGTATGTAATCGAACTTCCTCTTCTTTTTCATCTTCTTCTTATTCTGGACAATCAGAGGAGTCTGATATGCAGAAGATGCTATTAGATCTCCAATCTTCTATACAACTTTGTCAAAGATTGGAAGAAGAGAACACAAAGTTGAAAGCAGAAAATCAGAAGCTTTCACAATGTTTTGGCAACCCAACTGATCTACCAGCTGAACAAGTTCAAACACTGGTAGAAGAGTCCACTGACTTGAAAACCAGATGTGATGAACAAACTAAGCTGATAGAAAAGCTGCTTGTTGAAAACATTGAGAAAGATAATGAATGTACTCTGCTGAAAGCTAAGTTTGATGAACTCTTCCATCAAAACAGAATTGTAAAAGATAGTGAGGACAAGCTCAAGCTGAGACTGGAGCAGCTGACTATAGCAAACAATGCTGTGTCACATATAGCTGCCTCATCTCAAAGAGAGCATGATAAAACAGGCCTTGGTTATACCAAACCTGAATCCTCACATGTTCAGAAAGAAGAACAGACTAGTAATTTTATTGATAAGGGTAAAAGGCCAGCTGACCAGGCAACTCAGCCTAATGGGCAGATGAGTCCTAAAACTCAAAAACCCAAAAGGCAGAGGAGGAATTTTAAGAAGGGCTATACCCAGAATAAAAGACCTCAGCCAGGCCAGCAGAGTAGAAAACAGTCTGGATCTTCTCAAAAGAGGCAAAACCAGATGACTTCTACTCACCTGCAGAGGACTTTCAAGTCATCTGCCAGACCAGCTGGAACCTTTGATGGTTCTAGTAAAACTTATCCTTATCAAAAGAATTTCAAGTCTGTTGCATTAAGACAAGTTACTTCTTCTACTGGACAAGCTCATAAGAGAAGAAGAGCCTCTAGAAGAAATAACCATGTTGAAGCTTCTTATGTTCAGTGTGTTTTTGTGGATATGTATGGAAGAAAGATAAGATCACCTGATTTAAAAAGGGATGATCTATTCTTATGGCTTCCTAAAAACTGTGCTAACCCCCCTGGACCCAGTAGGGTACCAATAAGTTGATTGCCTGCAGATACACAAGAAGACCAGCTGATGTTTTGCCCCAAATATCAGCTGAGCATACTTTGAGGGGGAAGATCAGTTGACCCAGCCTGCTAGATTCTCTATTTGTTATTTCAATATTTTCTTGTCTTGTTTTATTTAAAGTTCTTCCAGTTTTAACATCATCAAAAAGGGGGAAATTGTTAGGATATAGATTAGATGTTTTGAAGATGTTAAAACAAGAACTTGTAATAGGACTAGCTGAATCTGTTAGTCAGCTACAGATTAGTCTTGGTCTAGAATAGGTCTTTGGTTAAGGGGGAAGAAATCTGTGCAGACCAGATGAGGTGACCAGAGGAGGTCTACCAGATGAGGTCTACCAGAGAAGGTGACCAGATGAGGTGACCAGATGAGGAGGTGACCAGAGAAGGTACCAGATGAGGTGACCAGAGAAGGTCTACCAGATGAGGTACCAGAGAAAGTCTGACCAGAGGAGTCTGACCAGAAGACCTCTACCAGATGAGGTTCAGAGCAGAAGTGTTACCTGACCAGATGAGACCAGACCAGACCAGATGAGGGAGACGGATTAGTTCACCCTCCCTGTAGCTTCGTAGTAATCTGTAGACAAGAAGACTTTGGAGATCCTTGATGGAGAAGAAGGCAATCTGGAGAGTCAACTGATGGAGGATCTGATTGATTGATTGCTTGATTAAAGTCAACTAATCAATCATATAATCAATCTTTGATTGATTATATCCCTCCAATTATGGTTGTTTGAATTACTAGTTTCCAACTGCTAGTTTATTCTACAACTATAAATAGGAGTGCTTGGATGAGTTCAACATAGAAGAGTCGCGCGAGAGCACAACAAGAACACACGAACTCTTCCAATCACTCACCTTTGTCCTTTCTAGTTTATATACACTCTATTAGGAGTTTAGTTGAATTGTTACTCAACCTGTTCATCTTGTTAGATAAGGTTGGTGTAAGTTGTAAGAAGGAGCTGGTACTTCCGAAATTCCAGTAGTAAGTAAGTTGGTTGGAGAGAGAGAAAGACCCCTTGGAGAAAGGGAGAGTGGACGTAGGACAAGTTGGTCCGAACCACTATAAATCTGGTGTTCTCTACTTTATGCTTTTAAGTTTTCTGCACTTTTCTTTTAGCATTTCTTTAAAGGGTTTTCTTAAAAATAAACTTAAAAACGTTTCCGCTGGATAACCTTTTTGGGACCAACAAGTGGTATCAGAACAGTTATTCTTAGGATATTCTGAAGTTAGTAAAGCCTTCAGAGTCTACAATTGTAGGACCCTTGTTGTGGAAGAATCACCACATGTTGTTTTTGATGAATCTGCTAATGAGCCTAGGATAAGAGTGTTGAATCCTGACACTGAGGAGATCACAAGGAGAGTGACAAGGCTGAGCTTGAAGAATCAACCTGATCCAAAGGTCAAAATTGTGCCAATTCCAAGATGGGATGATGACGACGATCAGGATGATGAATCAAGTGCCACTCCTAAGCCCAACACATCAGGGATTGTTGAGCCTCAGACTGAGGAGCAGGCCCAACCTGAGGTATGTACCGTCTATGAAGATGTTGTTGCAGCTGAGACGGTTCCTGAGTCACCTCATCAAGGGGGAATCAATGTCCCTGACATTGAGCTTGTTAATCCCTTTGGTATAGACTCGGGATCATCCCCTTCTGTTCAATTTCCTGAATTTTATGAGCCTGTAGACACTCATATTGCAGGTACCTCCGGAACAACTCCTGGCAAGAGAACATGGCTAGAGGATCATCCCATTGATCAAATCATTGGTGATCCAACTGAGGGAGTCAGGACCAGACGGTTCCATGGTGAGAGTGCATTGTTCTGTTGCTTTCTCTCTGAGCAAGAGCCTCAGAACATTGAAGAAGCTCTCACTGACTCGAACTGGATCATTGCCATGCAAGAGGAGTTGAATCAGTTCACAAGGAATCAGGTTTGGGAATTGGTAGATAGACCTAGGCATCAAGGAGTAATTGGTACCAAGTGGGTCTTCAAGAACAAGAAGGATGAGAATGGTGTTGTGGTAAGGAACAAGGCTAGACTGGTTGCAAAAGGGTATTGTCAATCTGAGGGAATAGACTATGATGAGACTTTTGCTCCAGTGGCTAGGTTGGAAGCTATCAAATTGTTCCTTGCATATGCAACATATAAGAAGTTCAAGGTGTATCAAATGGATGTCAAGAGTGCCTTCCTGAATGGTGTACTCAATGAAGAGGTATATGTTGAACAACCTCCCGGGTTTGAGGTTGGTGATAGAGTATACCATTTGAAGAAAGCACTCTATGGACTTAAGCAAGCACCAAGAGCTTGGTATGATACCCTCTCTCAATTCCTGACAGACCATGGGTTCAAGAAGGGAACTGTGGATAGGACATTGTTCAAGATCACTGAAGGTGATAACATTCTCTTGGTCCAGATTTATGTGGATGACATAATATTTGGATCACCAAATCATCAGCTCTGTGAAAAATTCTCTAAGCTGATGACTGGTAAATTTGAGATGTCAATGATGGGAGAGATGAACTTCTTCCTAGGATTGCAGGTCAAGCAGACTGATCAAGGTATCTTCATAAATCAGGCCAAGTATACAAGAGACTTGATTCATAAGTTTGGTGTTCAGAACAGCAATCCAGCCAGGATCCCTATGAACATAAATTGGAAGATGGATCCTGACACTGAAGGGACTTCAGTAAATCAGACTGAGTATCGAGGGCTGATAGGTTCTTTATTGTACCTAACTGCAAGTAGGCCTGACATTACGTTTACAGTTGGTGTGTATGCTAGGTATCAGTCTGATCCCAAAAGGAGTCATTTGGAGGCTGCTAAGAGGATACTTAAGTATTTGAAAAGGACAGTCAATATGGGACTATGGTATCCTTCAGATGACAACTTAGAACTGACAGGTTATTCAGATGCAGATTATGGAGGTTGTAGGATTGATAGGAAATCAACCTCAGGGACATGTCAGTTTTTGGGAAGTAAGTTGATCTTGTGGTTTAGTAAGAAGCAGAATTCAGTGGCTACATCCACAACTGAGGCTGAGTATATGGCTGCAGGTAGTTGTTGTGCTCAGATTTTGTGGTTGAGACAACAGTTGAAGGACTACCAAGTATTTGGTAATGAGGTTCCAATCTATTGTGACAACAATAGTGCAATTGCAATTACTCAGAACCCAGTGCTTCACACAAGGTGCAAGCATGTGGATATTAGGTATCACTTCATTCGAGATCATGTGGAGAAGAAAGATATTAGGATGGAGAAGATTCGCACTGACAGGCAAAGAGCTGACATCTTGACTAAGTCTCTGGCTGAAGCAAGGTTTATGGAACTGTCAGTGGAGTTAGGACTCTTAGATCTGGGAGAGCAGTCAGTGTAGGGTTCTAGGGGGAACTCAGGCCAGACTCGACTCAGCGAGGTATCAGGGTGCTACAATGTCTCCCTGACAGGTATGAGTTCTATCCTGACTCTTGTGAATACCAAGCGTCTCCCTGAGTCCTTCGTCCTGAAAATCTTTATTAAATGCATTCCGTTTTCATTAAAAGCGCGCCTCTTCATATTTAAACTCACGCGCAATGGAGCATTTAATGCCTCAGTTACTTTTTCATATACGTGTCCATTTTATACGGAATATGACTGACGTATGTAACTGATTGAAACTGAGATTAATCCTGGCCCTCTATTTCAAAACCTTTCGAATTCAGGAATTAATCCCAACCCCACGTCTGAGTAACTGACTTAGTCTTATCAATCAAGAATGCCATTCGAGGTTTTTACGCAAACACAAAGCACATCTGCACAATGAGTTTTCTCTTGCTCAATCAATCACAGAATTTTCGAAAAATCACTCATTCTCTCAAAATCAATGGCACTTCTCGATTCCAACTGGACAACCGACAAGCTCGAGGACGTTGTCAATAACAAGCTCGTACACATGGAGCAAGTCATCTCCATGGAAGGTACTTGTCTTACAGTGGAGGAAATCAAGTCTGTCTTCAAGTGGATTTCCAAAGCTGGGTTGGAAATATATTTCACCACTCACCCTATCTCCGTGCTTCCAAGAACGGTCGTGGAAGGCTATCTCAACATGTTCCTGCGTAGGAGGGAACTCTTCACGAAGGTGACGGCACTCAAGCCGACGGGGGAGAAGGACGGCAACGGCGAACCCCTCTACAACTCTGAGATAGTTACCATTGACATCAGGAGGGCTGTCAAGAAAGTTTTTGGGTTGCCATCCTCAGGCATCAACCCAAAATTCTACAAGGAGAACTCGGAGGGAGAACTCCTAGGTAAATGGACCAAGGCAGGGTCGTCTGAGTTCAGGGCCCGCCAGAACAAGAACACTCTGAAGCCTGAATATAGAGCTCTTGTGGACCTTGTGTCCAAGGTGGTGATGGGATCCACGGGATCTCATGAGCAATTGAGCCTGCCCAAGCTGAGGCTGATGGGGGCTATAGTTGACGGCGTGGAAGCGAACTAGAAGCAGTTCTTCCTGGATCAACTGGATCAGACCGGTCTGGACAAGCTGAAGAGAGATGAAAAGAAGAAGCACATCTCCGTTAGTGCCATTCTGCCTTTCGGAACCAGACTCTCGGTCCTGATTACTCATGCTTGCCATGGGTACGCCTTCGATTTTGAGGATAGCCTCTCCTCAAAGAAGGTGATGTTTACCTCACTGAGTGATACCTACTCAATGCTAGGGCTGACTGATCCCAATGCTAAGGCAAAGGGTCAGGCCAAAAAGCCAGCTGGTAAGGCCAAGAGGGTGGCTACCAGTCTCATTGAAAGGGTAGATGACCTCCTTGAGAGGAGCAAGGAGTCAGAGGAGGAGGTGACGACTGAGAAGGTGGTGGATCAGCCTGCAGTGGAGGAGGCTGAGAAGAAGAAAAAAAAGGTAAGGGTTGTGATGTCAGGGAAGAGCACTGCATCTGGGACTGAGTCTGATCCCAAGAGAGCCGTTTCTGAGGCTGAGGGAACTGACGATGACGTCAGGAAGGAAAGTGATCAGGGGGAGTGGCCCCTGAAGAGACTAGGGAAAGGGGTCAGAAAGTCTCCGGCTAAGAGCCTGCCGACACTGAGTGAGAGGGAGAAGTCAAGCTCTCCTAGAGCCTCTGACTTGGAGGAAGTAAGAAAATCTATCGAGACGACTGAGTTGTTGCAGCCTGAGATAGTACCCCCTCAATCACCCACACACCCTGAAACCCACTCACAATCTAACCCTGACCCAACACAGCAACCCACCCAATCACCCCAAACCTCAGACCCAAACATTCACACTGAGTCAGTGCCATCAACCTCACCCATGAATGAGCCTGACCAGTCATCTGAGCCAAACCTTCCAAATCCCACAGACTTTCCCTCTTACCCCAACCCCAAAGATTGTCCCAAAACCTTCCCAACTGAAGAGGATGACTTTCTTCTAATGCAGGAGGAGGAGGAACTGGATGAAAACATGATGGGGGGAGTGCTGGAGAACACCCTTAAGGGAAACGCCACTGAGTGGGCAGCTAAGTGTTGGCCCGGGCTGAACAAATACAAGGAACTGCTGGCAAATGTTGTCAAACTTAAAGTCTGGTTGGAGTTCAAGCAATCCAACATGCAAGAATAACATTTGCTAGTAGATGCTCGTGGCTGGGAGCACTGGGAAACCGAGGAGGCCAGGTTGTGCTCTTACTTCAGACTGACTAGCTGGCTCCAATTGCTCAACTTTGAAAATCTGAAGGAGCTAGTCAATAGGCTGATGTCCAAGAGCAAGGCTGACATCCTGTCTGAGGATGGGGAGGATAAGGATGATGATGAAGATGCTTAGGGTGGAGCAATGGAGGAAGCCGTGGAGGAGACGACTAGGGAAGTTGGTGATATGATCTATGAGCCTCAGGCTCAGGGGGAAGGTGAAAAGGACACTGGTGCCAAGGGTGGACCAGTGGCTGAGGATGTTTTGAACATCTCAGCCGCCGATGAGACATCTGTCGATGAAGGGATTCCCTGCCCTGAGACAAGGGAGAAAGATGTTGAGGCATCTAAGGAGACTCCCAGTTCCGAGGGACAAGTTCCTAAGGTTCGAGATGGCATGGCTGAGCCTGAGCAGGTGGCCATGACCACTCAACAACTGCCTTCAATGCACCCTGAAGAGGGGACTGAAGATGCAGGGGCTGATAAGGGAAAGCAGCCAATCTCTGATGAGGTCGTTGATGATGATGACGATGTGTTGATAACTGGAGTCGGCCATGCTGAATTCACAAGCATTGTGGAGGTCAAGAAGGAGAAAACCACGGAAAATCTAGCTGAACTTCAAGAAGAAGTGATGAGGCTACGCGCTGAAAAGGAAGAAGACTCCAAGGCCCTGGCAAAACACATCAGGTGGACAAAGTCAGGTTACAACACCCTTTCCAACAGGGAGCTGATTTTACTGAAGAGGACGATGACTGACACGGCTAAGTCAGTAAGACATGAGAGAAAGCTTACAAAGAAGATGATGAGGAAGACTCTCAAGCAACTTGAGGAGAGGGATGCGATCAGGGACGACAAGTTAAATCAGGCAGTGGACAGGCTTGCAGTTCAGACTGGGGCCCTTGTCACTCAGGCCTTGAAGGACTCAGCGACCAAACTAGAGCTGGAGTCAGGGAAGTTGGATCGAACCTCTCAGTCAGTTGCAGAAGTTTTGGCTAAGGCCACTGAGGAGTCGGCAAAGATACTGGCTGAAGCTAGTAGAGTCAGCGGTGAGTCCTTGAAGGTGGAGGAAAGGATCACCCAGGCTGAACAAAGACTCCAACTCTCTATGGAGGTCTTTGAGAAGAAAGTAAATACTGCTATCAGTTCGGTATCGTTTGTAGGGACTGGAATCTCGATGGGAGTTGAGCTACTGAAGGAGGGAATCAATGATGTCCATTCCCTAGCCTCCTTCATAATCAATAGCGGATCTGACGCATTCCCATCTGGGGCCAATGATGATGCCAAAAAGGGGGGAAAAAGAAGAAAAGATCCCGCCCTGAGGCATCTGAGGCAGTCAACCAAGGCGAAACAATTCAAGTCGATCCTGAAGGGAATGTGCTAAGGGTAAGGAAGTCAGCAAGGTTGGCGGAAGTAGAGAAGGAAGGAGAAGAGATTGTTGCCAAGCTGAAGGCGGAGGCAGCAAAGGCAAAGGCTGATGAACTTTCTAAGCAACCTGAGCCTGTTCAGAAGTCTTCTCCCGTGAGCTCAAGGAAGAACCCCATCACTTACTCGGCTGAGCCGGTGGCGGAATTATGTGCTGAAGCGTGGGGAGATCCTTCTGAGAAATCTGAGGCTGTGCGCAGAGCAGAAATTGCACAAAATGAGAAGATGCGCATCTTAGAGAAGAAGGTTGAAAAGCTGACTGACATCACTGAGCTTCAACAAAGAGAACTTGATGATGCGATGATCAGTCTGCTAAGGAGGAAGAAGGCGAAGCCTGAGCCTAGGAAGTACAGAAAGAGGCCTACTACAAGAAAATCGACAATTCTTCAAGTCAGAAGGCCGGAATCAGGATTAAGGGAAGCATACGTCGACGAGTTCATCTCCGAGGCACTGAAGGAGTTCTGGGCTGACGCGAATGATGAGTTTGTGAAGTTGTGGTACATTGTGAAGAAGTGGGGCGACTCTGATGATATTGATGCTCACTTTACTGACTACATGATGGACAATCATCCTGAGCTGATCCAAAAAATCCTGGAGGAGGCTGAAGCAGCTCAAGTTCAGGTGAAGGCTCCTGAGTTCACTATTTGAGCTCCTCCTTTAGTTCCTGGAACTCAGAAGCACAATACGAAGGCCATTATGATGGAAGTTTTGAAGATTGCCAAGGCTGAAGAGTACGTGAACCAACCTAGAAGACTTGATGAGTTGAAGGCAAGAGTCTATGCTGGCTATGGACTTGAACCTGAAATGAGATTAGTCTAGGTGTTCACAACTTATTGTAATAGATTAGATTCATTGTAACCACATTCAGATCATTCAATGAAATCTATTATTTTTCCCACAGACAAAAACTCATTGTCTTTTTGGTTGTTATTTAAATTCTGTACTTTATCAAGAATTGCTCTAACACTGTCTTATCTTATAGATAGGGTCTCATATTTCCTCTAAGTGTTTTGAGGATCTTTTCAGTGTTTTGGCATCATCAAAAAGGGGAAAATTGTTGGGACAATGTCAGTTTTGATTAGATCCCAAAGCCCCTGAAAAGATGTTTTGCTTTTTGTTTGTCTTTGTCAGGCTAGTCTTGGTTAGGTTTATACTTAGTCATTTTATATTTCACAGGTACTCAGTAAAAGGAGCACTTACTGATGACAATCAAGACTTAGAGCCTGAAGACGGTTTACCATCCTGAAATTATGGCAGTCTTCTAAGATGGCTGAGTAAGTCTCAGTGATGAAGAGTATGACCCTGAGGTCATTACTGCTCAATCCTGAAGGGAACAGGATGATACTGAGTTTATGGGAAGACTTGGAGTAGAGCCAAGCAATGTAAAAGGAATGTCAGCGTCAGGACAAGACCGGTGAGCTCTAGAAAAAAAGAACTTAATAAGACAAGCCTGAAGCCAGGAATAAGTTCTGACATTCTCACCAACCTGATGACTGGACCAATCCTGGAAGGACACACACGTACGGAACCTGACAAGAAGACTGACTTCAGACTGCATTTTCAACGGGCAAGCATTTAATGTGCATTTAATGCAACTACCAAATTCCATGCAAAGGACGGTTGCTGCATGAAGATATGTCCGTTTGAAGCCACTCTACATAGATGACAAGAAAGGATATCTCTCCAACGGATAGTTTTTCAAATCACCTATAAATACAGAAGGCCTTGAACCCATTCAAGGTTACAGGAAATTTCCAAGCCAGAAATTACTCAAACTCTCAAGCACTCAAAGCATTCAGTCTTTAGAAGAAGCACTCGAAACCCTCTAAATTTCCCAAGTGTTTCTTAGCAACTGAGAGTTAATCTGTATTCCAAAAAGCATTCAAGCAATATCTTAAGCTTAGAGAGATTATCTAATCCTTATCATAGCTTTGCCTTGTAAGGATAATCTCAACCTAGTTGGAATCCAAACTGAAACCAAAACCCTAAGTTAGGTTTGTTGGGAGTAAGTTAGTTAGTGAGTTAGTAAGGAAGTTTATATAGATCAGTGAGGTTAGCTGGTCTTGGTGCACCTTGGCACGTTAAAAAACAAGAATCCCTTTAGTGGACTTCCTGTTAAATCAGGCCGTGGACGTAGGAGCTTGAGTCTCTGAACCACGTTAAACTCCTTGTGTTCTTATTGCTTTGATATTGTGCATACCTGACATATTACTTGTTCATTCATAACCATTTGGTTTATCAGGTCTGAATCAATCAGCCTGATCTTCAAAAAGGAGCACTGCCCTTACTAAACACTATTCATAATTGAGTAAAACAAGTTTTTCAGAAAGCAAACTAAACAAGACTTTAAACTATCAGGGCTCACGCATTTCCGCACTGAACTTGAACTGATAGTTAGCCAACTGACCCGCACCAAGTGTAGTCAGTAGGTGTGTTATCAGCTCCTAGTTTTTACCACTCTGAGCAAAGGGGACTCGGTCAGGTTTTAAGTTTGAAAAATTGGTATACGTGTATTCCCCCCCCCCCCATACACGTATTCCTCAGTCTTGTGCAGCAGACATGCTCACGGTTCCGGAACCGCCGGTTCCGGTTCCGAACCGGCGGTTCCAAAGGTCCAATATGCGGAACCGGAACCGAACCGTGGTAAAACCGATTTCGGTTCGGTTCCCGAACCGGCGGTTCCAGTTCCGAACCGCCGGTTCCGGCTGTTTTTCTAATTTTTTTTTTTTAGTTTTTAGTTGTATTTTTTGCGTTTTTAATCTAAATGTAGATGACATATTAAATGGAAAAATATTTCATTAGTAATTGAACTATTACAAATTAGTAATTCTAATTTAAAATAAATATCTAATAATTATTATTACAAACTAATTGAAATATTACAAATTTACAAATTAAATATTGAACTAATTACAAGTTTACAACTTAAAATTTTAAATTATACAAAATAAATTTGGGGTGAGGGGTTAAAGAAATTGGACTTGAACTTAATTTTAAGAAATAAACTTAAAAATTCTAAGTTTGAGATTCAAAATTAAGAAATAAACTCAAAATTCTAAGTGTTTTTTTTAGTTTATTTAGGGGTTTTACTTGTATTTTTTTGTTTCTTAATCTAAATGTAGATGGCAAATTAAATGGAAAAAGTTTCATTAGTAATTGAACTATTACAAAATAATTGAACTATTACAAATTAATAATTCTAATTTAAAATAAGTGTCTAATATCTATTATTAAAAACTAATTGAAATATTAGAAATTTACAAATTAAACATTGAACTTTTCCAAATTACTAATTACAAGTTTACAACTTAAAATCTTAAATTATACAAAATAAATTTGGGGTGAGGGGTTAAAGAAATTGGACTTGAACTTAACTTTAAGAAATAAACTTAGAAATTCTAAGTTTGAGACTCAAAATTCTAAGTGTTCTTTTTAGTTTATTTAGGGGTTTTACTTGTATTTTTTGGTTTTTTAATCTAAATGTAGATGACAAATTAAATGGAAAAACGATTTCATTAGTAATTGAACTATTACAAATTTGTAATTGAACTATTACTAATACTAATTTACAACTTAAAATCTTAAATTATACAAAATAAAATTTGGGGAGTGGGGGAGAGGTTAAAGAAATTGGACTTGTGCTTAATTTTAAGAAATACACTTAAAAATTCTAAGTTTACAACTCAAAATATAAAAAAAAAACTAAAAATTAAAAGTGTGGAACCGTCTGGAACCGCCCGGAACCGCCTAGGAACCGGCGGTTTCGGTTTCGATTTTTCTGGAACCAGAACCGAACCGTGTTATTGCCGGTTTCGGTTTGGTTTCGGAACCGAAACCGTAGAACCGTGGAACCGGCGGTTCCGGTTCGAACCGGCGGTTCCGGTTCGAACTGGCGGTTCCGGTTCGAACCAGCGGTTCCGGTATTTTTTAGCATGTCTATTGTGTCGGGACCAACAATAATCAATCACAGGTTGATTATATTGATTGATTGATCTCCTCCATTGATTGGATTTTTTAAGATTGATACCAATCAATCAATCAATCCTCCCATCAGTTGACTTCCAGATTGTTTTCTTCTCCATCATAGAACTCCTAGATTTCCTTGTCTCCAGATTACACGCAGCTTCCATGTGGGTGAACTAATTTGTCTCCTTCATCTGGTCAGGACTCGGTTGATCTGGGGTCTTCTGGTCTGGTCTGGTTTGGTCTGGTCTGGTGACATTTCTGCACTGAACCTCATCTGGGAGAGGTCTTCTGGCAGTCTCCTCTGGACAGGCTCCTCTGGCAGACTCCTCTGGTAAGGCTCCTCTGGTCAGAGCTCATCTAGCAGACTCCTCTGGGCAGACTCCTCTGGTCAGACTCCTTTGGTCAGAGCTCATCTGGCAGACTCCTCTGGTAACCTCTCATCTGATCACCTCATCTGGTCACCTCATCTGTTCTGCACAGATTTCTTCCCCCTTAACCAAAGACCTATTCTAGACCTAGACAAATATGTAGCTGACTAACAGGTTCAACTAGTCCTATTACAAGTTCTTGTTTTAACATCTTCAAAACATCTAATCTATATCCTAACAATAAGTCATTTGATTCCCTCATAGCAACCACTTTCATATCTTATTCAAATGGTAGGGCTCTTAGAACTTTCATGTTCTTTTCCCTTTGTGAGTACTATTTTCTAAGTAGCTCAAGCTCATTGAGAATCTCAATGAATCTTGAATCAAACTTTTCAAGAGTTTCTCCAGATTTCATCTTGAGTTCTCAAATTTTTGGACAGCTATCATGAGTTTATTCTCTTTAATTTGATCAGTTCCTTCACAGATCATCTCTAGTTTCTCCCATATCTCTTTAGCATTTTTGCAAATTTTTATCTTGCTAAACACAATTTTATCAAGGGAGTGATAAATAGTATTTTAGCAACATTGTCGAGGTTTGCTCTCCTCTTGTCTTCATCAGTCCACTCCTTTCTAGGCTTTGGAATGATTTGGGCTAAACCAGTCTGTTCACCTGCAGTGTTAGCCTTTTCTATCACAATTGGACCATCCTCAATTATGGACCACATTTCATCATTCATAGCAGATAGGTGTTCTTGCATTCTTATTTTCCAGTCGTCATATTCATCTGTAGAAAATATAAGCACTTTAGATTTCATCATTTTAGGAGCCATAATAGTATGCAGATATGATTTTACAAAAACACTTTTGGATCTGGCTTGAAAACTTTTTAAAACTTGGTAAAAGCAGTGGTAAGCCAACTGCTCTGATACCACTTGTTGGTCCCAAAAGTATATCAAGGTCTAGAGGGGGGAGGGGTGAATAGACCTTGAGTTTTAAAAACTTTAAAACTTTTTAATTTCAAAAGTATACAGATCAAACTCTGCAGCTGTAGAGTTTAAAACGAAAGGTTTGCAGCTGCAGACTTTTAAAATGCAAAGTTTGTATAAAATGATTCAAACACTTATCAAAGTTGATGTTATAATACTTTAGAGTATTTTAACACCTTGTGCAGTGGAAATAAGTAAAGTGTGTGAAGTGAAAAATCAAATGAACAGAGCTTTAGCTAAGTGATTTAAAGAATCTATAGTTGTAGCTTTGTAAAATCTTAAGCACACAGAGAATATGAATGAAATGATATGATTTGAGATAAATAAGGATAAATAGATACAGAAATAACTTAATAACAATAGAAATGAACACAATGTAAAAGAACAAGGAGAGTTATAGTGGTTCAGAGGTGTTGTAATCCTCCTACATCCACTGTTACACCACAAAGGTGTCAAATTCACTAAGAATCTTCACTCAGTCACAAAGTTGTTCCCCCTTAGACTTAGAATTCTCACTCAGATTACTCTAATCTAGACAGAAACACAAATTCACACAGATACTCTCTCAATCTCACTCAGAGCTAAACACTCACTAAGAATGATATCTACTCTAGGTAGAATCAGGGGTGTGTATAGTGAGGGAACAACAACAAAGAAATTATACGACAATAATCCTAGCTTCTAAGTCCTAATCTTTTAGGGTATGTTTGTTTTGGGACTCACACGGATGGACTTTGGACTTTGCAATCCACGCCCCATACGAGTTAGAGATTTAAAATCGGGTTTTCAAATCTCAAACTCAATCTCTACCTATAAACCTATTACTATTTTTCATATAATTAAATACAATCACATCATCACTTTTTTATCATCCACTCAACATCTCTCCTACTTTTCTCTTACACAATATAATAAAATAATACAACATCAATCACTAATAAACATTGATTTGACATAAAGCAAAATCCCACCCTACTAAAATCCCAAAACAAACACATACTCATATTATTCATCAAGATTTTCACATCCTAAGATTTCAAAGTCATGACTTCCCCCGCACACTTAAATCCCAAAACAAACATACCCTTAGGTTTTGAAGGGCTGTAGACTTTGAAAGTTGCAGATATTGTGCAGGTGGGCTTGAGAGCTTGGGGTTGTTGTTGTCTTCCTCTGAGTTCTCCTCTCTTATTTATAGGAGTCTTAAGGGGTCCTCTAGCTGTTGGAGGGATTGAAATTTCAAAAAAAAAATTTAATTCACCTCCAGCTTTGACTTCAGCTTAATTAAAGCTTCTTGTCATATAGCATTGTCCTTCGAGTAGTACAGGTTGTCTTGTAGTGATGACTGCTCAAAGAGTTATTAATCACTGAGATACTTGTTTCTACTGGCTAGTAATTAGCTCTGGTAAACACTGAGATATTTCAAACTAAATGAGTGAGTGTACAGGATGTACTACACTTAATTAGTCCTACTAATCACAAGCTTACAACTAATAGTCCTTAACTCTGCAGATGTAGACTCTTCGGCTGTAGACTTGTCTTGAACTAGCTGTAGGGTCTGAATCTATCTTTGCAGATGTAAACTTTGTCTTTTAAACTCTTCATATCTCTTAGTACCTGCAATGTTAGTTTCCACAAAACAAATATACGTTTTGACATTATCAAAATCAATGTGAGAAAATCCTTAGGACAAAAATATCCTAACACTTTCCCTGGGTAGTACAAGTGGAAGAGAAGATGGAATGGTGTTGTGTCTTATCGATCGATCGAGGCATCAAAAAATTCCGGCGAATAATCAACACCCAGCCGATATCACCAGTGCAAGGTTCCTCCAGCAGCGCGTCATCACCATAGTCGTCAAAGATTGGAGGTGTATCGAATGCCGCCTCTGGGTCGTTGGCCAACAAAGTACTGTAGCTATTCTACTTTGGGCAAGAGGCGAAACGATGGCCGGTCTCGCCACAGGAGAAACAGCTGGGGTGTCGGGCAGCCGGCCGAAGGACCGGCGGTGGGAATTGGAGCAGGAGGCTTCGCGATCTGAGGAGAATAGCGTTGCATATGTTGCTTCTCCAATTGGACCGCACGCTGATGTGCCTTAGATAGGAATGTTGGGCCCAATAAATTTAATGTATCTTGCAAACTGGGCTTGAGGCGTGCAATATAACGGGCCATCAATTGCTCTTGGGTATCAGCCACTTCCACGCGCGCGATCAGTTGATAGAAATCATTCGAATATTCCGCAACTGCGCGCGATCCCTGATGGAGGTTGTGGAGAGACTGAATCAACGTGGAGCGATAGTTGAACGATATAAACTCACGCAGGAGATGTTTCTGTAACTACGGCCACGTGGAAATCGGCAACCGTCCTTGACGTTTGCGGGTGGTGCGCACTTGCTGCCACTAGGCTATGTTACAGCCATGAAATTGTGTGGCGACAAGACCAACGCGACGATCTTCCGGTACCTGTTTGAATTCGATGATATCATCTACGGTGTGAATCCAATCGAGAAAATCCGACGGGTCGAGGGATCCGGCAAATTCCGGGATATCAATTCGAAAGCCTTGATCCCACCGTGGAGCGCTGGGTGCCACCGGAGCCGAAGCATGGGGATGCCGAGCAAATGGGTTTACCATTGAGACAATATCTTCCTCGTCGGAATGGTCAGAAAAATCTCCATGATCAAAGGTAGGATTGTAGTATTCATCACGATCAACATGATGAGCATGAGATGGGGGGCCGACGGTCATAAGGTTCAACCACAGCGGCTGCAGCCATGGATTTCTATTGAACGCGTAAAGCCTCGACAGCTTGAGTATGAGTAAAAATCTGGTCACGAATCTCGTCCATGGGGTCGACCGCAGGTCCCTTTCCCTTAGCAACTTTAGGTGCCATTGTACAGGAGCGTAGACAGGCTCTGAGTACCAAACTGACGCAACAAAAGCATATAAACACAAAATATGGCTAAAACTATGAAGTGCGTACTCCACAGAGAATTTAAATATCAAAAAATCAATAATCCCTAAAAAGTATAATCCCAGAACTATAAGTACAGCAAGAAAGCGTAAATAAAAGCCCACAATAATTGGGTCCAATAACTAAAATAAAACCAGTAAATAAAAGCCCAATAACAATAAAATTAATCACTAGCCACGTTTACGCCATCAGAGGATTATGTCGTAGAGGGAAGAAAATGATACTTTCAGGAGCTGTTATTATTATATTTGGGATCAGATCAGTAAAACGTTTTGCTTTATCATTCTATAAAACCCGACATTTTTTTTAATTGTGAAGGGTTCTATGAGACGGAAAGAGTAACTTTATTCATAATATATGAAATGGTGAAATGGAATATATATTGGACATTAAATATTAATGCTTTACGCACTACAAAAAAAATTAGTAATTAGCTACTGATATTTGTGACGGAAATTTCTATCACTAATTTGTGATAGATTTTTAAAAAGTTTATGACAGATTTCCATCGAAAACTTTTATTTTTATTAAAAATAAATATAATTTAGTGTTTAAAAAAAATCACTGACAGAAAAATCCGTCATAACATATTCTGACAATTTTAAAATTAAAAATTTATTCATATAATATATACTGACAGAATTATCCCTCGAAAATTATTTCAAATGATTTTAAAATAACCCAATATCTCTTCTCCGACTCACATTATGAAATAGAGGTTTCTACTAAATAAATAATAAATAATATAGGTAAAAGCTATGTTGCACGGATTCGTGTAAATTATGTAGTATGTTGTATCGGATACGCACTGGGGGCGGGTGCGGGTGCGATTCGCGCCGGATTCGCACCCGATTCGCCACCTGGCGTATCCGTCAATGTTTTCAAAAAAAAATTGGATATGCGAATCCGTGCTCACGGATTCGCGAATCGGGGTTTTTTCGGCAATAAAAGGTTGGACCAGACGGCGGCGGGTTGGTGTCCAGCGGTGGCGGGCGATTGGCGCCGCACCCATGCGTCGGCCTGAAATTGGGGTTCAGCGGTGGCGGGCGATTAGCGCCGCACCCGTGCGTCGGCGGCTGAAATTGGGGCTTGCGTCGTCGGCGAGGTGGACGTATCCGAGGCGGAGACCTTGTGCGGCGATGGCGGTGGCGGCGACTTGGAAGGCGCTCGGCTGCGCATGGAGGCGGAAAAGAGGGCCGCGTATGTAGGAGAAAAAGGGGGTCGCGTATGTGTTTAGGGCGTGAGATGTAGCATTTATACCAACTACTAATTGAGCCAAATTTGGGGACTATTAAATGGGTGGGCCAAATAATGTTTTGATATTAGGATGGGCCAAATTTTGGGGTCTGATAGAGTGGATTTGGTTTGTTATAATTTATTTATGAGATTTAATTGTATTTGAATTTTGTTTTTTTTTTGTTTAATTTAAAAAATTATATGTAATATAAATATATATATATGTATATTATAATAAAATATAAAATAAATAGACGTATCCTTGTCATATCGCACACTAATATTTTCAAAAATTCGTATCCCCGCACCCGAATCTGCCCGCACCCGCCCCCTCCCCCGCACCCCGCACCTGTGCAACGTAAGGTAAAAGTAATTGAAATATAATCTCTTTTCCGAATAAAAGAAACCCTCAGCCCTCGCGGCTTCGCCGCCGCCGCTCTTCCGCCGCGACTTCCCTCCCCTTAGATTGCTTTCTCCTCCGTTGGATTTTTCTATTTCACAACATCAATTTTTATTCCGCAACATTCTTAGGATCAACACCATTTCTATTTCATCTCTTCAATTTTTGTAGAGAGAGAAAGCAAAGACATTTTCTAGAAAGAGAAAGGCAGAAGAGGAGAATTCAATTCCTTGTCGCAACCGAAGATGCAGCACGGCTATGCTAGCATCAGCATCAATGCCGTCGGGTTCAAAGGCGTCGACATTGTCATAGAGTCCGATGATAAACTTTATCATGGAATCAGGCACGGCGAGAATTAGCTCCGATGGGGTTTCATACGCAAACTGTACGAGATTTGGGCCGCACAGATCCTTTTGACCACCGCCGATTCCGCCGCCGCTGTTGCTGTGATTTTCCTCATCTTCATCCCCTTCATCTGTGAGTATATTATTTAGTTGTTGATTTTCGATCTTGTTTTGTGATTATGGATTATTAATTACAGAGACAATTGTTGAGCATTTTGTGATAAATGATGGATTTGTTTGGTCAATTGACGTCTTTGTTGATTCAATTTTAATTTCCATAACTGCGCCTTAGTGTTGATCCTTTTTTTTTTCGCTCAATAACCTCACTGCCTCAGTATGAAAATGCGTCTCTGGTACATGTAAATTTTGTTGAATTACTTGGTTACTCTTCTACATGTCAAAATTTTGTGATTCTTAAACTTTCTACTTACACTTCAATTGCTAAGACAGTTTTAAGCTCAGAAGCTCATTATCACTATGTCTCTGTCATGATATTGTTTTGGATAGTACTATTTATGTTCTAATCTCAATTGCTAATTTTCTCTTAAATTTATAAGATTTAAGGAATTATAACATACCAAAAGGTGAAACTTAAAAAACTTAGCCTAGATTATGATGATTTTTTATTGTGTTTTGCATATATGTGGTTCTAAATTTATGATTTGTTTGAGAATTGGAGAACATGTCATGATAATAATAATAATAATAAAAAACAAGTTGTTACAAATGATAGGATAACTTGAACTAATTTCCAATTAGAAATGATAGGGACAAATTTGCTCAACATTAAATGAAAGTTTGACAATGAGACTCATCAGAAATTCAGAATGTATAATCATTTCATAGATAATAATGACACTCAAAGATTTTCTCTTAAATCAATATAATTATCTTTGTGCTCATACACATTACTTAATTAGAATGTGGCTGACTGATCCTCAGGAATTTGAAATAATCTTTAGTTTTTATGTATCATTTATGACTCCACTATACAAAAAACTAATTCACAATGCATCATCTAACTGAAACTGCAAATCTCCTTAGCAAATCCCAGTCTCATGTTCCTAGTATCGTACACAACTCGTGTTCCTCTGCTAGTAATTCCCAACGATCCCGATTTCGTCCTCGTACGCCAGGCTCGCAATAGCCAAACACACCTGGAATGCGTCCTTCTTCACAAAGTAGAACATCCCATCAACATCCACACTCATCTCTGCACCCCCCTCAAACTGCATCTTAACCGTTGGAATCTGACCTCGTCATACCTCGAGAGATCGAAGCAAGTCTCAAGAATCGAAAATCCCGGAGCAGACGGAAATCCGGACATCTCTTTCAACAACTCTGCTTTCAAACCCCTGTACATTGACGGCGGAAGCCTCGTGATCACCATCCCTGAGTCGATCAAGATGTTATTATGTGATTGTGCAGGTTGGAAAGTGTATACAGCTGGTAGCAACCTTTTTGGGAGGCTTTGTGATTGCCTTTCAGAGGATGGCTCCTCGCCCTGGTCAAGTTGAATCTCTTATTAACAGGTACATCTTTTTGAAAATCTCCTGCAAACAAATAACTTTGTTAATGTTGTCAGCATGTATATTATGTGCCAACATTACTATTAGGTCATTTTCTATCCAATTCTGCTTAAACATTTGTTGATTTGTTTGTTATAGTTCAAGAATTCATATGGACTTTTTGGTATTTAGGTAACCCCGTAAAAATGGTGACATCATCAATTGGACACTTTCTGACCAGCTGATCAAGGAGCTATCTCATGATGTTATAGCAATTTCATCGAACCGGTCTGTAAGACTCAAACTTTTAATATGAAGAACTGATCGTCCTATTACATATCTGTTTCAAATTTTTCAGTTTAGTTTCTGAAGTAATTATTGGTTTTGGAATGTGTGTCTTTTTTGCTTTGACCCGAGCGAAGATATACTCTGGGATTTTTGATTTATCTGACAAAAAAAAAAATGAAAAAATCAATTAATAAAATTCTGTATATGGAATTGGAATCGTTTAGTATACATAGAAATTCGAACAATCTAGAAATATCTTTCTTTTTCGCAATCGCAAGAACAAGATCTAAGAATAACAAAGAATAACACGAGTTAATCGAAGAAGAGGGGGGGGTAGATCTGGTCATCGTAAATTATCTCTTTAGGTTTAAAATTTTATCAACCCAGGTTGTATTGTTGAGGTGTAGATCTTCATAAAATTATATACAAGAAAAGGATGACAGATTTTATCTAACATCTTTATTGTAGAAACACTCAGCTGGAAGCTCAATATGCAATCAGCTGCAATGTTTGTGAATTTACGACTTCATGCTGTTAAATCTCGAACATTGATACCTGCTAGGAGGTTATATGCGATATTATTATGGATCAATCATTGCTATCTACCAAGAATTTACTGTGTGATATGATACTCGATTTTTACTTTTCAGTGGAGAAGATCAGTTACTTCCAAGTCGACACGAATTTGAGACTTATAAGGTGCAACTAAATTGTCAACTCCATGTATTCGAAGACAAGTGCCATGCCCTTTTCTGGTAGGTTGACCATTATGATTTTTTTTATATATATATGGGATCATTTTGAAGAAAAAATGCAGTGGTTTGAAGAGTTAAGCAAAATTTGACTATTATTGAAGAAAAAATTACAGGTTTTGACGTCCAAGATGCACGAAGGCCTTGTTTAATATGGTTGCACAAGATTAGCTGCCTCTCTAAAGCTCCTCGAGTGACTATCGAATGTAAACTAATTTAGTTAACTATAGATATAAGTACACAGATTTGTTTAGTAATTTGGTTCGGTATGTAATATTTTTTGTTTGAATAAAATGACAAGATTTTATGATTAATTTGTGTATATGTTTGTTTAATAGGATAATGTGTTCATCAGGTTAAGAAAATGAAAGATTTATTACTAACAGAAATACAAATAATTTCTTATTTAATATAAAAATAAATAAATAAAACATAAAAAAAATTTAGAATTAATTTATTGACGGAAATATCTGTCATTATATTTATAGTATAATAATTAAAAATAAATTAAATAATTCAAAAATAATATTATTGACGGAAATTTCGTCATTAATATAAAAATATATATATGTTAAAAAACGAATATTGATAACGGAAATTTATTATATTGACGAATTTTTCTTCACTAAAATTATTGACGGAATAGTCCGTCACTAAAAATTAACGACGATGAAAATAGAGACAGAAAATTAGTAATGACAATACGTCAATAATTTTATTAGCAACCAGTTTTCAAAATATAGTGACGGAAAATTCCGTCACTAATTTCCATTTTTTTTGTAGTGACGAATAGGTGGACACAAACTAATATACCTGTTGATAGGCGAACAGCCGGACAACAAGATTTGAAATAAAAATATTAAAATAATAAGATTAAGAGATCATTAAAAAAAGAAATAATGAAAAGGACGAGCAGCAGGGAATAGGGACATAGGAGGCGAGCAACAGGGCATATAAGCCATTTAAAAAGAGGCGAGCAGCTGGTCACAGAGGCTAGGAGGCGAGCAGCTGGTCATGAGAGACACAAGGAAGTGGCGAGCAACCAGACCAAGAAGACACAAAGACCCAATCAGAGGCGAACAGGCGAGCAAGAGGGCACCTCGGAGGATCATCGGAAATCTCAATAATTAGGCATTACATTAGGAACAAACAAGTGTTTTAACACTTGTTATTGTGTAAAGATGTAATAGCTTAGGAATAAACAAGTGTCTTAACACTTGTCACCATGTAAATAAGGATGATTAAGGAGGTGACACCTCCTACTTGCTTGTACCTCTATAAATACCCCTTCATGGGATAATAAGAGGGGGTTCACTTAATTCAAAAATAGGCAAAACTCTTGCAAAATTCTCTCTCAATTCCTACTTACAAAAAATCCAGCTTTAATATTTGATTACTTCTTTGTTTGATGATCTTCTAAGAGTAAAACAGCCATTAATTGTTAATTTGAATCAAGGTCATCAACAATTGGTGCTAGAAGAAGGGTTCGAACCTTCGTCGGTTGAAGATTTGAAGGATTTCCGGGGAAAACTCACCGGAAACTGCATAATTCCGGCAATAAGTCGCCGGAAACTGGAATTTAGAAATATATGTCAAAACATCCACAAGTATAAGATTGTCATCAAAAGAACATCAAAATCCGAAAAATGGTGCGATCACAAGAACCGCAAGAATCAAGCACTCACCCATCGAACAAGTCACGAACAAGGGTATCGTCGACGGGTGACCACGCACGAACGGTGCGGGCAACATCCCGGCGAAACGTGCAAGTTACAATTGATACTTTACCCCCGGAAGTGGAGGCTTTGGCCCAAAACCCGGAGGAATTAGCCAAAACGATTGCCGTCCTACAATCTATACAACGGCAACAGGAGGCTGCCGGACCGTCAAAAGCCCGGAAGGTGAGCAACCGGGCAGCAGGGCATAAACTTTCCAAAGCCCCGGAGGCGAGCAACCGGGCAACGGAGCAAAGAACCAAGCAACGTGAGGACGTTAGAATGGATGAAGTTGATAGTAGACAAGCGAGAAGGGCTAAAGGCAAAATCCCAATAAGTGAGCGACTAGGGAGTCGTGGAGAGTCCATTCCGGGGACAGGCGAGGAGTCGAGCAGCAGGGAAACGAAGAGTATAAGTCACTCTGATTAGGCGTGAAATTGTCATGATTCATAGCTTGAAATACCCCAATCTTGGTCGAGTTTATAGAGTATTTAGAGTCAATTGAGCATTATTTCTACACGTTGATGAATTTGTCTCTTTGATGCTCATAGGTGAATAGAGGACGAAAAACGGAGTTCGTAGGACTTTGAATCGACTCAAACGGATGCCCGGATGAGAAGATATTGAAGAAATACGATTAGTATTAGTGCGGACGAGGAAAAGTATCAGTGGGATGAGTTGGAGGTCACTCGAGTGACTAGGTCGAGCGCCACCGCTCGAGCGCATTGCTCGAGCGCCTAAACGTACAGAACTTTTCTTGCGCTCGAGCAGCTCGAGCGCCACCGCTCGAGCGAATTGCTCGAGCGCCCAAAACATACAGTGCATTTTCACCGCTCGACCGGCTCGAGCGGAACCGCTCGAGCGATTATGTCATTCGAGCTACACTGCTCGAGCGGGACCGCTCGAGCGTTTTGCTCGAGCAACCATGGATTTTTGCCTCCGGATGCGTATTTTCGGCCCATTAACTCCCGTTTCGACCCGTGCCTATATATACCTCTTCCAAACACGTTTTGAAGGATCCCCGAACTTTAGAAATAATTTTAGACTTAGTTTTTGAAGAGGAGAAGAACGAGCAAGCTTTATTTACGTTTTGTTGAGGTTTTTCATACGAATTTTAGTTTCTTTTCAATTCGTAGTTTCTTTTCATTAGCTTGATTACTTTAAACGCTTTTAATTTCGTTTTAGTTAATTAAATTTCAGTTCTTAGTATTTATTTTCTTTTAAAACCCTAGTTCATGTTTCGTATTTTCTTCGTTCAATTCATTATGTTTATGTTCGTTGTTTCTTCTATTGCTTTTATTTTTGTTAAAACCATGTCCGGCTAAAACCCTTGCATGCTTAGGGTAGGATGAACTCGTAGAAGTAGGATGTGGGTACGTAATTTGGATAACTTGTGACGTTAGTTTTAATTCTCTTGATTAATGAATTCTTATAATTAATCTGAACTTTACCTTTAAATTTAGTACGAAAGTGTTAGAGAGAGGACGACCGCATCACTCAATAACAATTAGTAGTCTTAACGAGAAGGTTTAGGAAAGGTTAATTCATCTACCGGTTTAGCGAAGGAGGACGACCGCATCACCTTAGTTAAATTAGGGTCTCATTAATTGAGCACAATCCATTAACTTGTTAGTGGATTAGTGAAGTCGAGTGTTAGGGTAAAGTATTAGGGTTTAGAATCTTGAGCTTTCACCTTGCATTCTTTTACTTAGGTTAATTCTTGTTTGTCACAGTTATTTTGATTATGTACCTGCTCCGTTAGTATACGTAGGGATTCCTATCCTAAGCATCACCATCTCTTATTTGAATCCAACCCTTAGTTAATTCGTCTGCTTTAGTATTTTAGTTTAATTAGTTTATTTTAGTTTTAATTAATCTTTCTAAAAAAATCCAAAAACATACACTCATATTAACTACGACGCGTAGATCTTCAGGGATCTATTCGCATATACACCATCCCTTGGGTTCGATTCTACTTGGTCATTATACTTACTCTTACTACAGTGAACCCGTCCGCTTGCGGGTAAGCGACTAGTAGAAGTTAGTAAAATCGCTTCAAGTCAATGGCGCCGTTGCCGGGGATGGCGTTGTATGCTTTTTGAATAGGACTTGTAGATAGCTTAGTAGTTAGTAGTGGGTGATTTATTTTCTGTTTTATTTTTTTTATTTGTATTCAATCGGCAGTTGCGTTTTGACCCTTCTGCTAGTGTGTCAGGTTTATGAAAACACGCTCACAAGGCAATACGAGCGAAGAGAGAATACCGTGGGACCCTGAGACAATAGCCAGAAGGAACCGAGCCTTCTTGAGAAGGATGAACGCTGCCGACTTAGGAAAGGAACCAATGGATATCAATAATGAGTTGGACGATGCTGCCAACGATTTCAATCAGGCAGTAGACCGAGTTGAAGGCACTGGAGTTAGTGGTAGCCAGAATCAAATTCCATTAGGGGATAGCCAGAGCCTAAACCCGGATACACGAAACGTAGAGAATCCAGCTCAGAACCTTGTCCATAATCCTCATAACAACCATGCTTACCCACAAAACCCAAATAACCCTTTTAACAACCCAGTATACCAACATTACCCATACCCACCTTATCCTTACCCACCATATCCATATCACCCACCTCCTGTCTACAACCAACCACCTGTTTACCAACCACCACCCCAACAAGTACCCGTACCAGCTGCTAATCCTCAATACGTTCCTCAGAACGTGGATCACAATATGGCTATTCTAGGGAGGTTTGCAGCGCAGCCACAACGGTACTATGATGGAGTGGCTTTACCTCCAGTTGAGGCGAACAACTTCTCGATTTCCCCAGGAATTCTAAAGCTGCTTACCGAGAATCAGTTCAAGGGGGTGATCGGGAAGGAGAATCCTCATACACACTTGAGGAGCTTTCTCATGATAGCCTCAACATTTAATTATAATGGCATGTCAGAAGATGCCAAGAGGCTTAGGCTGTTCCCATTCTCATTGACGGGAATAGCTAAGGAGTGGTACGATAATACGCTCCCGCGGGGAGGTATTACCACTTGGGCCGAGCTCGAGCGTCTGTTCCTCGAGCGATTCTACCCTCCATCTAGGACGATCAAGGCTAGAATTGAGATCTCATCCTTTCGCCAGAAGCGAGGAGAAGACCTACGTCAAGCGTGGGAGATATACTCAAACATGCTGATTGAGTGCCCGCAACACGGGTACAATGAGGGGGATATTATGGCATTCTTCTACAGTGGTGCCAACAAGGCGGGGCAAGACCATTTAGACGCTTGTGCGGGCTGAGCATTCTTGAACCAAGGCATAGAGAGGTGTAGGAAAATCGTGGACAACATTGTCACGAATGCCGGTGCTTGGAGTGGAGATGCAGATTTTCAGAGAGTGCATCAGGTTGAAGAGGGAGAAGGAACGAGAAGGCTATTGATGGCCATGATGGAGAAGATAAACAACCTCGAGTTGGGGAAGAGTTTGGGTGGAGAGCATGCAGTAGAGAATGAGAGAGTAGACCAACCAAGTGGACAGCAAGAGGTAGCCAATTACATGGGAGGTCCGTATTACAATCAGAATGGCTACCAAGGTGGTAATCAGTATGGAAGGCCTTCTTATGGCCAACCATTTGTACTTCCAGGCCCTCAGCCACCTCAAAATCAATGGAGGAACACACAAGGAGTTCAAGGAGGCCAGCAGCCTCCTCAAAACACATGGAGGAAGAATGATAATTTTTCTTATGCTAACCCAAATGCTGGTGTTACTGTTCCTGCAGGTGTTGATCCGGGGTCTAAACCTCCTGGTGGAGAAGGCGGTGCATCAACCGAGGAGATGTTGAGAGCGATCCTTCAGAAGGTGGAGGAAGGGAGCAAGAGATTGTCATCCTTGGAGTACGATGTGAAGGAGCTGCACAAGAAGGGTGATCATCGAGATCAAGAGCTCCAGAAGATGAACGTTGAGTGGACTAGAACTCAACAAGAGAACAATAGGCGGTTCACTTCTATAGAGTTCCAGATGAGTCAGATTGCAAAGATGGTGAATAGAGAGCCGAGAAAATATCCTTCCATGCCGGAGGGGAACCCGAAAGAGCATTGCAAGGCGATCCAGCTAAGAAGTGGAACCAACTATGAAGGGCCTCAGATGCCTGCTGATTCTGAGACGCCCCAAGTTGAGAAGGGGATTGAAAGTGAAGGAATTGAGAAGCATGGAGATATGGATGAGTCCCAGAAGGGCAAGGAGAGTGAGGAGGTTGAGAGAGTTCCTAAGTGGAAGAAGGCAAAGGAAGCAAGGGAGAAAGTGAAAGAAACAGAAAGAGATGAATGGGGGGTACCCAAATCTGTGATACCCGTCCCATATCCACAGCGCTTCATGAAAAAGAAGCTTGATGAAAAATTTGCAAAATTTCTTGATGTTTTTAAACAACTTCACATTAATATTCCTTTTTATGATGCTTTGGAACAGATGCCGCACTATGCGAAGTTTTTGAAGGACTTGATTGCGAAAAGACGGCGAGTGGATGAGCCGAAGTTGGTGCAGCTGAACCACGAGGTGAGTGCATTAGTGCACAAGGCGCTTCCACCGAAGCTGAAGGATCCCGGGAGCTTCACCATTCTTTGTGACATTGGGAACGGGATCAAGAAAGGAGCGCTATGTTATTTAGGGGCGAGCATCAATCTCATGCCGTTGTCGCTTTTCAAGAAGTTGGAAGGTGGTGAACTTCAACCCACAATGATGACGCTTCAACTAGCCGATCGGTCTATTACTCGACCTCAAGGTGTGGTTGAAGACGTCCTTGTGAGAGTTGGAGATCACATCTTTCCAGCCGACTTTGTAGTGCTAGAGATGGAGGAAGATGAGCACGTACCCCTGATCTTGGGAAGACCATTTTTAGCTACGGCGGGGATGGTGCTAGACGTGGCAAATGGGAAGATTACGTTGAAGGTAGATGATCAAGAAGTGAAGATCTCCCTATATGAAGCCATGAAGCACCCGAAGGAGGATGAGAGCTTGTATTGCATGGATGCTATTGATCCTCGTGTTGAAGACACACCTTCTATCCCTAATCCTTCTCATATTCATGAATTTTATAATCCTTCACTCAATTATTTGACCCATGAGCAGTATGTTCTTGATTATTTTGATAGGGATAAAGTGAAGAAGTTGAAGGATGAAGAGGTGAAGAAAGTGGACGTGGTCCAGCTAGAGGGAAAAGAAGGAGTTAAGAAGAAGAAGTCCAAATTCAAGAAATTGTTTAGTAAGACTCCTCCAGATAAAGGTAAGAAGGAATTGAGACCCATAACACTTGGGGATGAGAAGAAAGCAAAGGAACTCATGATGGTGGGGCATCAAGAAAAGGAGTTCAAATACCACTCTTATGAGAGTAAGGGAGGTAAATTTGAGTATGATGTCCCATAAGCTCCTTTGAGCTTGGTCCGGCATGAGGACCTTAAAAATAGCGCTGAATGGGAGGCAACCCATTTTTATTTGCTTTCATTTATTTTTAGTGTCTTTTTATATTATTAGGGAGTATTTTGAGTCGTATGTTTAACCTCGTATTTGAGTAAGTTGTTTGTAGGCTTGTCTCTAAAGGAGTAAAGGTATCATGAAGTTACTCAGATTGAAGGAACCAACTTGAGACAAGGAAGTGTGCAAAGCTATTGAGAGAAATTGAATTATTTGGTTGAGGTAACCCACAACCCCAAACTTAGACCTCTAGCAAGGTCGAAGTTTGGGGGGGTGGAGATTTTTATGTTTCTTGTTACATTGCACATGCATGCACGCCCTTATCTTTGAGTTGAGTTTGATTGATTATTAGATTGTTGAGATACACCTTGGGGTGATTTTGAGTTGACTCGCTATTGCATAGTTTATGCCTATCAATCATCTTATGCTTGTTGATTGCTATCTTTGAGTATGATTTGATGAGTAGAGTGAGTTCTAAGGGTGAGTTAGAAATTCTTTTGTGTGAGTGTTTGAGTTTGAGCTGATTAGGGAGAGAATCCGTATGCTTATGAGTTTTCTTTTGAGTGTTTGTGTGATGAGAGTGAGAATTCACTAGGACTAGCATGGATGTGAAAGCCGTGAGAGTTGAGCCTTACGAGATTTAAATGCATGATTTAATCTCTTCGTTTGTGAGTGAATCATCACTTTAGAGGATGCTAGAACTTGTGTGTGCTCTTGCTCCTTGATTGTGTCTAGTTAGATATGCCGAATGTGATCTTAGGCCATCTTTGATTTAATTGAGTCACTTAGCCAAAAAATTTCCCTACCAATGACATTGAATCCCTTGCTAGCCCCTTTGAGCCTAAAGCCTATTTTATTTGCTAGCACATATGAACACTATTCCAATTCCTAAGCCTTTTTGTCCAAATTTGAGTGGAGAATAGGAAAAGTGTGAATGTGAAGGGAGTGAATTGAGTTGAAAAAGGAAAAGGTTGTTTGTTGAGTGAATATGAGAAGAAGGTGTGATGAAGTTTTGAGATGTGGGAAAAAGGAGAAAGAAAATTGAGAATGAGCAAAAAGAAAAAATGAGCTCATGTGTTTGTGCGAAAAAAAAAAAAAAAAAAGTGAAGTGATTGAAAAAAAAGTGAAATGAGTTAGAAAAGAATTGAAGTGTTGAGAGAATTGGAATTGAAAGTGTGTTGATTGAAAATGTTTGAAATAGTCTGTTCCTAATCTCGAAGTGTGAAAGTTTGATTTTCTATTCTCCATTCACTTGAGTCACTTACCCATATTGTTATCCCACCTGTCCAAAGAGCCTACATTACAACCTTGAGAAAAGTCCTTTTTGATTCGGCATTGATTTCTAGAGTATGGTCGGAGTTGAGAGCGCTTACAAGCCTATGGCTGCCGATATGAGTGATTGATTGTTTGAGTGAGTCCCTTAATCATTGATATACACTTGTGAGGGAGTGAAACACATCGTTGAGTGCACATCCATGTTTGATCTTTGTGTTTCTTGTTGTTGTTGCATGAGTATGATGAATGAAGGTGAGTGAGTATACGTGTGATTGATCTTTGAAGCACGAGTTCATTTGCTTGCATGATTTGATTCGTTGACTCATTCCTAACAATTTCACTTGACTTATTATTTCGTTGCTTGAGGACAAGCAACATGGTAAGTTTGGGGGGGTTGATTAGGCGTGAAATTGTCATGATTCGTAGCTTGAAATACCCCAATCTTGGTCGAGTTTATAGAGTATTTAGAGTCAATTGAGCATTATTTCTACACGTTGATGAATTTGTCTCTTTGATGCTCATAGGTGAATAGAGGACGAAAAACGGAGTTCGTAGGACTTTGAATCGACTCAAACGGATGCCCGGATGAGAAGATATTGAAGAAATACGATTAGTATTAGTGCGGACGAGGAAAAGTATCAGTGGGATGAGTTGGAGGTCACTCGAGTGACTAGGTCGAGCGCCACCGCTCGAGCGCATTGCTCGAGCGCCTAAACGTACAGAACTTTTCTTGCGCTCGAGCAGCTCGAGCGCCACCGCTCGAGCGAATTGCTCGAGCGCCCAAAACATACAGTGCATATTCACCGCTCGACCGGCTCGAGCGGAACCGCTCGAGCGATTGTGTCATTCGAGCTACACTGCTCGAGCGGGACCGCTCGAGCGTTTTGCTCGAGCAACCATGGATTTTTGCCTCCGGATGCGTATTTTCGGCCCATTAACTCCCGTTTCGACCCGTGCCTATATATACCTCTTCCAAACACGTTTTGAAGGATCCCCGAACTTTAGAAATAATTTTAGACTTAGTTTTTGAAGAGGAGAAGAACGAGCAAGCTTTATTTACGTTTTGTTGAGGTTTTTCATACGAATTTTAGTTTCTTTTCAATTCGTAGTTTCTTTTCATTAGCGTGATTACTTTAAACGCTTTTAATTTCATTTTAGTTAATTAAATTTCAGTTCTTAGTATTTATTTTCTTTTAAAACCCTAGTTCATGTTTCGTATTTTCTTCGTTCAATTCATTATGTTTATGTTCGTTGTTTCTTCTATTGCTTTTATTTTTGTTAAAACCATGTCTGGCTAAAACCCTTGCATGCTTAGGGTAGGATGAACTCGTAGAAGTAGGATGTGGGTACGTAATTAGGATAACTTGTGACGTTAGTTTTAATTCTCTTGATTAATGAATTCTTATAATTAATCTGAATTTTACCTTTGAATTTAGTACGAAAGTGTTAGAGAGAGGACGACCGCATCACTCAATAACAATTAGTAGTCTTAACGAGAAGGTTTAGGAAAGGTTAATTCATCTACCGGTTTAGCGAAGGAGGACGACCGCATCACCTTAGTTAAATTAGGGTCTCATTAATTGAGCACAATCCATTAACTTGTTAGTGGATTAGTGAAGTCGAGTGTTAGGGTAAAGTATTAGGGTTTAGAATCTTGAGCTTTCACCTTGCATTCTTTTACTTAGGTTAATTCTTGTTTGTCACAGTTATTTTGATTATGTACCTGCTCCGTTAGTATACGTAGGGATTCCTATCCTAAGCATCACCATCTCTTATTTGAATCCAACCCTTAGTTAATTCGTCTGCTTTAGTAATTTAGTTTAATTAGTTTATTTTAGTTTTAATTAATCTTTCTAAAAAAATCCAAAAACATACACTCATATTAACTACGACGCGTAGATCTTCAGGGATCTATTCGCATATACACCATCCCTTGGGTTCGATTCTACTTGGTCATTATACTTACTCTTACTACAGTGAACCCGTCCGCTTGCGGGTAAGCGACTAGTAGAAGTTAGTAAAATCGCTTCAAGTCACACTCCCATACAAGGAGAGCAAGTCACCATGTGGCACGTAGGGAAGAGGTTCATCAAGGAAGCGAGGAGCTAGCACACAAACAAACATACCCTGCTGCTCGCCCCTCAGTGCATGAGAGGTTGAGAAGGTCAGCCTTCGGGTGTTTGGGTCCCAACGGAGCTAGCAACATCGCTAGGCACGTCACGCAGGAGAAACGTCCCGTTAGCAAGGGACTGCGTCATGAAGAGGTCATCGAACCCGACCATGACGAACAGCCTTCTAATGGAAGAACGTCTCCGGGCGAATGGCAAGCTCTGAAGAAGGCGGTGGAAGAAATGAAAAACAGTTGGAGGCCCAAAAAGGTGTTGGATCATCAATACTGCCATCATCACCCTTGTCCCCAACTATTCTGAATGCGCCAGTGCAAAAGAAAGTACAATTCCCGGCCATTAATTTGTATGAAGGAAAGTTAGACCCGAAAGTGCACTTATCCAAATACACCGATTACATGATATCCGTGAAAGCATCTGACGCAACACAGTGTCGAAATTTCCCATTAACTCTTAGTGATGGTCCCCATAGATGGTTTTCCGCACTCGCTCCAGGCTCCATCAGTTCGTTCATGCAACTTAGCAAGGAATTCCTATCATATTTTTCCACGGTCGGATCCTACCTCACCCAAAGACACAGACTTGCAGATTTGAAGCAAGGGGAGGAAGAATCCGATAGGGCTTTCCTTGAGAGGTTTGATAAAGTCCTGTTAGAAGGGGAAATGGTGAGTGGGGACACCAAGATAGTGGCAGTCATGGCAGGACTCAGGAAGGGGACAGATTTGTGGAAGGAAATGCACCTGGCCTTCCCAAAAACATATTCCGAATTCAGGCACAACGCGGGAGTATACATTTCAATGCAAGAAACTCTCCAAAAGAGCTGGGAGATAAGGCCGACACCAAAAAATCAGGAAAGAAGTCTGGTGGGGACTATAAAGCTCCCAAGAACTTGAAAGTTTTCAATGAAGGTTCCGAGTTGAAAGAGAAGTTAAACCATGTCCTATCTACGACAATAGAAGCAGTGTATAACAACGTTAAGGATAAGGACATGCTGTCAGAACCAAGGAAAATACGACAAGAGCGGGGGAAGATGAACCCCAACAAATACTGTGCATATCATCAAACCATAGGTCACTTCACGAGTGAATGCCGAGACCTCCTAAAGCAGCTGTGGAGGTTTTATGAAGAAGGAAGGTTGTCGGAATTCGTGAAGAGGCAGCCAGGCAAAAGGCCAAGAGTCTCAATTCCATCCAGCTCGGAAGAGGATTAAGGCGACGAGCAGCCGAGCAGGATGGACAAAAAAGGCAAAAAACCGTTTACGGTACCGGTGGAACCCGTCCGAGAGATCTTAATGCTCAAGCCATCCGGACCAGTAGGGGGTTGTTCTGACGGAAGGCCACCGGTATCTAAAAGAAAGAGAAAGGCGGACTTGAGGGCGGTAGCTCAGGTCAGAGAAGTCGGGGTAAACCAAGCAACCAAGAAGACGGGGGATCTGATATTCTCCGAAAAAGACCTAGACAGGATACTCACTCCACACAACGACTCACTAATCATCTGTGCTAATATCATGGGAGCCCGAGTTCACCGTTTGCTTGTGGACACCGGCTCCTACACAAACATCTTGTTCAAAAGCACATTAGATCAGATAGGTGATTGTGAAGAGTATATAAAGGAATGTGATCATAAGATAGTAGGGTTCGGAGATGCTGTAACCATTCCCTTAGGTTTAGTAACGTTGCCAGTCGAACTTGTATCGACCGAGAATCCCGAAAGGAGACTGATTAGAATGATAGAGTTTTTAGTTGTAAATCAACAGACTGCCTACAACGGGTTTTTCGGCCGACCTTTTATAAATGAATTCAAAGCGGCTGTTTCAATGTACTACTACTGTCTTAAATTTCCAACTTCGAAGGGTCCAGGTACAGTTAAAGGTGATCAGAAGAAAGCTCGAGAGTGCCTCCTGCAACTCCAACCGAAAGATAATAGTGTGTCTGTCATGAACGAGCAGCCGAGCAGCAGGGCTGAGGATGAACCTTCCGTATTGGATGAAATCATGGAGTCCATCGACACATAAATGATGGAGGTGGACGACCAGCAGGGTGAGGACGAGCAGGAGGGCCATGGCGAGCAACAGGGAAAAGAAGTTGTACCTGAGCCAAAAGGAGTAAACGATATCGAGCCAAGGTTAGAGGCAGAGCCCATGATCGAAGATGAACTCAGCCTGAAAGGTCCGATAATTGATCCTCGATGGAAGAGCTAAAAGAGGAAAGCAACCCCAGTTGAGGAGTTGGAAATAATAAAAGTAGACCCGAATAGAGAAGACTTAGAATTGTTCATTGGGTCTGAGCTCCCAGAGCCATACAGATCCAGAATGAGCAAATTCCTTAAGTCCAATCTCGACGTATTCGCATGGTCGCATGCAGATATGGTAGGCATTAGCCCCGAGCATGCTTGTCATAAGCTAAATATTGATCCGACTAAAAAACCGGTAAAGCAGAAGAGAAGAAAGTTCGGACCTGACAAATATGAGGCGCTTGATGTCGAAGTAAAGAAGTTACTTGATAATGATCTGATCAAAGAAGCTTTGTGTCCTTGATGGGTGGCAAATCCGGTGTTAGTAAAAAAGCCAAATGGCACGTGGAGGTTGTGCATTGATTTCACGGACTTGAATGCTGCATGTCCTAAAGACAACTTTCCGCTACCACATATTGATCAACTGGTGGATAACACGGCAGGACACGAACTTCTTACCTTTATGGACGCATTTGCTGGATACCACCAGATACCGATGCACCCAGACGACCAGGAAAGCACGGCGTTCTACACCAACAAGAACCTGCTGTGTTGGAAAAGGATGTCGTTCGGGTTAATCAACGCATGAGCCACGTACCAAAGACTTGTCAATAAAATGTTCGATGATCACATCGGCAGGACAATGGAAGTATACGTGGATGACATAGTCATGAAAAGCCTAAGAAAGGAGGATCACTTAGAACATCTGACACAGGCATTTGAGATTCTTCGAGCATACAACATGAAGCTAAACCCGAAGAAAAGTAGCTTCAGAGTACACTCAGGAAAGTTCCTTGGGCACCTGGTTAGTCAACGGGGCATCGAAGCGAATCCGTCAAAAGTCAAAGCAATAATGGACATTCAACCACCAAGGTCGGTCAGGGAAGTCCAGCGGCTAACCGGATGTTTGTCAGCTCTGAACAGATTCATTTCCAGGTCAGGAGACAAATGTCGACCTTTCTTTGACGCCATCAAGAAAGGACAATTCCAGTGGACAAGCAATTGCTAACAAGCGTTTGAGCAGCTGAAGGAGTATCTGAGTGACACTAAGATCCTATCAAAACCTGTCTCTGGAGAAAAACTATACCTATATCTAGCCGCGTCAGAGGTGGCAATCAGCTCAGTCTTAGTTCGGACAGAAGGAAAATTTCACTTGTCAATCTACTATGTGAGTCAGGCTTTGCATGAAGCGGAGATTAAATATTCACCTATGAAAAAGTTAGCCTACGCACTGGTGATGAGCGTAAGAAAGCTACGGCCATACTTCTTTGATCACCAAGTGGAGGTCTTAACAACTTTCCCACTAAGACAAATCTTGCAAAGACCTGACACTGCTGGTCGCCTTCTCAAGTGGTCCCTCGAAATAAGCCAATTCGGAATATCTTATGCACCTCAAACAGCGATCAAGGGACAAGCTTTAGCCGACTTCATAGTCGAATTAACCTTTCCTCAAGATCCGACAAGAGGTCATAACCATCCGTGGCATATGTACGTAGATGGGTCATCAAATAACACAGCAGCAGGAGCTGGGATAGTGTTAATCAGCCCAGACAAATAAGTGTTCACCTCTGCAGTCAGGTTCGAGTTTATGGCAACAAACAACAAAGCCGAGTACGAGGCATTGATAGCTGGTCTACCTCTGGCATTGGCCGTGGGGGTCCGAAGAGTCCAAATCTACGAAGATTCCCAGTTGATAGTCAATCAAGTTCGTGGCGAGTATGAAGCCAAGGCTGAAAACATGGCATTGTACCAAAAGATTGTTGCACACTTGGCTTCACTATTCGAACAAATCTACATCGAACAAGTGCCAAGGGACAACAATGCGCAAGCAGATGCACTTGCTCGATTGGCTACCAATACGGGACCAGCAAAGCTTACAGAAGTCACAATAACAAGAATTTCTAATCCATCCACCAGTGACTACAAGATAAATCAAGTTGAAGAAGAGTTGACAGAAGAAGATTGGAGAACACCAATATACAAATATCTCAAGGATAACAAAACACCCGAAGACCCACAAGAAGCAGCCAAGTTAGTCAAACGAGCAGCAAGATTTACGATCATGGAAGGTCAACTTTACAAGAGAGGATTTTCACTTCCCCTACTAAAATGTCTGGCAAGGGGGCAAGACCAAGAAGTACTGAAAGAAATCCACGAAGGAGTTTGTGGAAATCAAGCGGGAGGACGAGCACTGACATACAAAACAGTAAGGCAAGGTTACTACTGGCCAACTCTGTTGCAAAACGCAATCAGAATTGCAAAAACATGCCACAGGTGCCAGCTGTTCGCTCCCAACATCCATAAGCCACCAACAGAGCTGATCTCAGTAAATAGTCCATGGCCATTTGCAAAGTGGGGGATAGACATCATAGGACCTTTCCCAACGGGAAAGGGGAATGTAAGATTTGCAGTAGTGGCCGTGGACTATTACACAAAATGGGTTGAAGCTGAAGCACTAGTAACAATAACACAAGAAAAAATGATCAATTTTATCTGGAAGAGTATAGTGTGCCGATTCGGGGTTCCACAAGCAATATTGACAGATAATGGAAGACAATTCGAAGGAAAAAAGATAAGGGACTTCTGCAAAAAAATGGGGAATCAAGAAGCATTTTTCGACACCCTATCACCCTCAGTCTAATGGCCAAGTCGAAGCAGTAAACAAGATAATCAAGCATATTTTAAAAATCCGGCTGGTGGACAAAAAAGGCAAATGGTCAGAAGAACTACCCGAAGTGCTTTGGGCATATAGGATATCACATAGAATAAGTACAGGAGAAACACCGTTTGCTATGGCATTCGGTACAGAAGCAGTTATACCTATAGAGCTCAAAGTACCAACTGAAAGGATAGCCGAGTTCAATGAACAAGAAAACAACAAGGCACTAGCTGCAGAAATGGATCTGATCGACGAAAAAAGAATCTCGACAGAAATAAAAAATGAGATATACAAAAAAAGGATCGCAAAGTACTATAACTCGCAAGTGAAAATCAGAGAATTCAAAGTTGGGGATCTGGTACTTCGAAAAATTATAGCAACACCCCCAGGCGTATTTGGACCGACTTGGGAGGGCCCATTCAGGATAACTCACAAGTGGTACAATGGCACATACGATATTGAAGATATGAAAGGTAACTTGGCCCAATACACCTGGAACGCAGCCTTATTGAAGAAGTATTACCAGTAGTTAAAGAAACCAATGTAAAGTTTTTGATGTAGACCATTATTTATGTTATTGTAAGATGTAAGATTGATAAAAAATTTTAACTTTTTTGGCAAAATTTGTAAGAAGATAGATGATTATTCAGTGTATTATGTATATAAGGAAGCAAAAGGTGTTAAAACCCAACTGTTCGCCTGACAGAAAAGCTGCTCGCCAGAGGACAAGTAAGTGCTATAAGCACAAGTACAAAAGGAGGCGAGCAGCAGGGTTCTTGAAAACCAGAAGCCCAACTGATCGCCCCATAAAGAAAAGTTGCTCGCCCAAGACACTAAATGCATAAGCACAGATATGGTGGAGGCGAGCAACAGGGCATTAAAGACAAAAAGGTCAAATCCTCAAGGATCAAAGTGACCCACGCATAACTGATAAACAAAAATTTGCAAGAAAAGTATTAAACTTTCATTTATGGAAAAAATACTTAAGCAAAAATGAATAAAGGGTAAATAAAGGGCGAATAAAAATCAGAATAAAGGGTAAGTAAAGTAAAAGTGCAAACTTCATTCATTAAAAGTCAGAATTACAAGGAAAAGGGGAAAACATACAAGAGTTACCCTACTACATCAACTAGGAAAGGTGAAATAAAAATCTAAGTCTCGGGAGCTGACGGAGCAGGTGGTGCTGGGGGACCTTGGGAAGGAGGAGGAGGTTGAACATCTTGCATAGTGACCCCAGAGACCTGCTGCTCGCCTGCAGCGGTGGAGGAGCTTGTTTCGCCAAGAGGATTCGGGAGAAGGGGGCCCAGGGCTTCAAAGATAGTCATATCCCTATCCGTCTCCACTCTCTCTTTGGGGGCCACAACGCGGACATCGTCTTTGAAAACATCCAAGTTGACCCCCATCTCTCCTAAGTCAGCCACCGGGATCTCGAAGCCAGGAGCTGGAGGGTTTTCAGTGACATAGTCTGTGAAGTCCTTAATGGTCGAAGTCATCACGTCCAGACCATTGTCCAAGGCGTACTTCACATTCCTCACAATGTCAGCATATGCGCAGATATAACCAAGATTGGTATTATCAGTTACATCTTGCACATAAGTAGTGTAAGAAATGGCACGCTTGTTTTTCTTCTCCAGCTGGTCGACATGGACCTTCAGAGACTCCACTCTCTCCACCAAACCCACCCGCTCCGTCTCTAGGACCAACAGACGATCAGCAGCGACACCCAAGTCCAACTTGAGCTTCTCCGAAGCATTGGATGCTACCATTTCCCGATCCTCGGCAGCTTTCACCTCTCACTCCCATGTGAGTTTGGCTCGTTTAAAATCAGCTTTCAGTTTAGCCAATTCTTCATCCTTCCTCTTCAGTTGAGCATCTCGGTCCGCTTCAACCTGCTCGATCTTACGCCCCAGACTGCGGTTCGTCCTCTCAAGCTCAATGGCTTGGTCAATAACTCTTTGGGCGGAGATGGCCTGGTGACTAGCATTGTAACCCAGGAGGCGAGTGTTGTCGCTGAGAGACTGGGTTTGAAGGATTTCCTCGCCTATCTTCGTCCAGGAGCGGGGGACGAGCTCTGTAGCTCGACGAACATGAGAATCCTTAATATCGGAGTAGGTAGGAGCTGACTTCACACAACTGACTTGATGAAGCACTCTGGAACGACCAGGATAGTCGTCTCTCCGGTACCTGCACAAAAGTTGAAAAGATTAGGAAGTTGAAACATATGCACAGGAGCCAAGCGGAAGGTAAGGTACTTACTCCCTCAGCTTCACCGGGTCATAACCTAGGTAGGAGCCGTCAAGTGATGAGCCCCTTCGGCCGGCGATTATGGCGTCCGTGACCTGCTGCTCGGTCACCTCCTCAATGGAAGAGGGGCGAGCAGTTTGCTTGCCCGCTTGGGAAGAACCTTGCCCTTTGGATCGCTTGGCGCGGTCATCCTCCTTGCGAGGAGCAGTTTCTTTAGTGAGCCTTTTCTTGCCCCTCGTGTCTTTTGGAGGAAGCGAGGAGCGAGTAGGTGGACGAGGAGCAGGGACATGAGCCGGAGGAGCTTCTTCTTCCTCGTCCGCTTCGGCCCTAAGTCTGATCAGAGAGGTACAAGGATCAAACTTCTTCTTACTTGAAGGTTGATTGGCTGCCATCTGCTTAACCCGGCGTGCGAGTAGGTGGTAACTCTCAGGAATTTGGGGGACAACAACCGTTACCCTTTGAGCTGAAGAACAAAAACACAAAAATGAGAAAACAAGCATGATAACGGCAACCAACAGGTGTTAGGCGAACAACAGGGGTGGGGGCGAGCAACAGGTACAAGAGCGAACAACAAAGGAAAGGTAAGGAACTATGAAAAGTTACCTTCAGGGATCTCCGCTTGTGTCTCCAAATGATGAGCACTAGTAGTAAGTTGTGCAAGCTTACGACAGTGCGCTTGGGAAAGATGGCCGATGCTCCGATCTTTAACGTCCCGTAATGAAATCAAGGCGAGAACGTACAGGAACTCCTCGCTCAAATCCGGGTGCCCCCACTTCAAGATGCGTGGACCTACAAAACAAAGAAAAAAAGATTAAAATTAGTTCACCTAAGGTATGATGAACTAGAGAATAAAACCTACGCCGAATCTCGCCGAAATGAGTAGGAGAGTTTATACGCCCCGGTCCTCCTGAAAAATCAGAGGATGCCCGCCAGTCACCGCCAATGAAGAAAAATTGTTTGTGCCAACTTTTAACCTTGTTGGGCACTCCTTCAATCAGCTTTACACCACTGCGAGCCTTAAGATAGTACCACCCGAGACCCTCCTCGTGGACAGCCGAGGAAATCGTCATTGCATAGTGAATCTCCACCGTGCTAATTTTGTTTTTTAGCCTTCTAGTCCGAAGAGTGTAATGAAGGCTAACAGCGTACTCCATCCATTCGGGGTGATCTGAGTAATCGCCAGATTTAGGTCTTCCAAGAACCGCCCGATCACTGGATGTAAAGGAAGAGGGAGTCCCGCGTTAAGGATATCTAAATTGACGGCAGTGCATCCCGGAGGTGGATTATCGGCTCTCTCTCCTGGTTGGGGGGTGTATAAATGGATGTCATACGGAATACGATAGCGGGATCGTATCCGAACTAGGTCTTCTTCTGTAACAACACTTGCTATCCTTCCTGCCATATACAAAGAGTCTCGGGTTTCCATAATAGGCCTTGGCGGAATGGGAAATATTTTGTGATACTGGTTGGCATAATCGATCCACTCCTGCCTTCGAACTACGACTTGCCGAATAAGGGATTCGGGAGTTGGCCTGGAAATAGGAAAGTTTATCTCCCGAAGGAATTCCCACGTAATTCCCAGCTGCTCGCCTCCAGACTAGACCACTTGCTCGCTCCTTACTTGTTGCCCGCTGCTCGCTCCTGTGTCTCCTGGGAGACTCATCTCTTCTATCTCAGCAGCAACATCAGCAGAGTCTTCGCCTAAGTTCGAGGAGGTACCTTCAGGAGGCGAGGAGCGAGCAACAGGACCTTGGACGTCCTGCTCGCCCGAGCTGTCCACGGCGTAGAATTCGTCAATGGAGCGAACAACGGAGCTCGCCTCGGAGCCTGTATCTTCGTCAACAAGCAGGGTTCTAGGGTTTTGCCTAACTGCTCGCCGGAGTGAGCGGCGAGGAGCAGGGACTGACGATTCATCTTCCATGGGCCTCTTCCCCGGGTTTCGTCCAACGAATTCGACGGATAAAGTGTTACTTGAAGAAGGGGATGTCATTCCAGAAATTTTTTGGGCAAATCGAACGGAAAGAAAAGCACAAATAAAAGGAAAATAAGCGACGGCGGTGTCGCGGCGATACGGAGGCGATACGACGGCAACAATGGGGGCGATGGTGGAATTATGAAAAACAAGAACGAAAATCGCGAAATTGAAAATGCAATGTGAGAAATTACGATAAAAGAACAAAAGAAACCAAGAAATTCACCTTGTGAATCGAGAGAATCAACTAAGTTCAAAAGGAAATCGAAGGAAAAGCTTGAGAATTCTTAGCAATGGAGTTTTCTGTGAGAAATCGAAAAAAAAAATGAAAGGGAGGACTATTTATAGAAATGGACTCGGGGGTAAAAATGAATAAGGAAAAAAGTGAAAGCCCTAATGTGTAAATTAAGAAGTGCACGCGTGGACAGTGGTGATGTCACCAACTGCCCACGACGCCTCGCATTTCGTACCTCGGGAAACGAAACGACGCAAGGCCAAAGGTCGTCCCCTACTGCTCGCTCCAGAAGCTCCCGCCTAAAATTCAAAAACATGTTGCTCGCTCCCTACCGAAATGTACAATGTCCCTGTTGCTCGCCTCCTGTTAAAAAATGTAGCCTATCTTATAGTTTGACAAAAAAAGATAAAATCAATCCTTATATGCCAAACTAGGGTTCATTGTTGATAGGCGAACAGCCGGACAACAAGATTAGAAATAAAAATATTAAAATAATAAGATTAAGAGATCATTAAAAAAAGAAATAATGAAAAGGACGAGCAGCAGGGAATAGGGACATAGGAGGCGAGCAACAGGGCATATAAGACATTTAAAAAGAGGCGAGCAGCTGGTCACAGAGGTTAGGAGGCGAGCAGCTGGTCATGAGAGACACAAGGAAGTGGCGAGCAACCAAACCAAGAAGACACAAAGACCCAATCAGAGGCGAACAGGCGAGCAAGAGGGCACCTCGGAGGATCATCAGAAATCTCAATAATTAGGCATTACATTAGGAACAAACAAGTGTTTTAACACTTGTCATTGTGTAAAGATGTAATAGCTTAGGAATAAACAAGTGTCTTAACACTTGTCACCATGTAAATAAGGATGATTAAGGAGGTGACACCTCCTACTTGCTTGTACCTCTATAAATACCCCTTCATGGGATAATAAGAGGGGGTTCACTTAATTCAAAAATAGGCAAAACTCTTGCAAAATTCTCTCTCAACTCCTACTTACAAAAAATTCAGCTTTAATCTTTGATTACTTCTTTGTTTGATGATCTTCTAAGAGTAAAACAGCCATTAATTGTTAATTTGAATCAAGATCATCAACAATACCTATCTCGAATGTGATAATGACACATAAGTTTAATAAAAATGAATGTTAATTTATGCTATATCATGCCATGAGTTAGTCCCCGTTTTTGTTATAAGAAATTGAATATCATGAACAAATTAAACATAATAAAAGCTCAATCAACTTTTTTTTTCTACAACTTAAACAAGATAGTTCAATGCCGGCCATATTTACTTGTTTTCCATTATCAAAACTACATAGTTAGAGTCGTGTCCACGAATTGATCGAATTCAAAGGTTATATAGTACAGTCAAAATATTATTATGAATTACCCTCACAGTAATTATTATCATAAACAATAATATACTAATACTTTATACTAAAATAACTGACATTTTTAATAAAATTAACTAATATTATATCACCACAAAAAATTGAGCATTTAAAGAGGAAATTAAAGAGGGACTTAAAGAGGGAATTGAACTGAAAGAGGGAATATTTCCCTCTTTAAAATGCTGGTCGGGAAATGTTTCACGAGGGAAAATGTGGTCCCTCATAAAGGACGAGGGAAATAAAGAGGGAATTTATGTCAGATTTGACGAGGGCCCACATTCCCTCACCAAATCCCTCTCCTGCCACTGACACCATTTCCCTCACCAAAATCCTCGTGAAATGTGGCGAGGGACCCATATACCCTCTTCAAATGTATTATGTATTACTTGATAAAAATAAATTTTATAGGTTTTGAACCCACAACCTCTCGCCTAATTGCACCCCTGCAATTCCGCTGGGACACCTTACACCATTGTGCATAGTACAAACAACTTTACATTTGCCCCCTAATTGGGAGCATGAATTAGGCAAAATTTCGCCCCTCGCATGATTCGAACACACGACCTCCATGTGTGCAAAGACCTAGTGTGTTTCGCCATGCCGCTCGGGCATCGTAAATTACTTGTTATGTTGACCTTTTTAAATATATCTATATCATATACTTTTTGTTATTTATTTTATTTGTAATTTTAAGTGTTTATTATATATTCTATTTACTTAATGATAAATACATATAAAATTAAATTATCACTTTTTATATTTATTTTTTCACTATTAACTAACATGTATACATATATACATTTACATTGATCGTTTTTATTTAAATGTTTCCAATAAAATGTAAAATAAATACTTTTTAGATCATTTTTCATTATTTACTAACATGTATATATATACATTTACATTGATCGTTTTTGTTAAATATTTTCAATTAAATAGTAAAATAAATTCTTTTTAAATTCTTTTTCACTATTTACTAACATGTATACATATATACACTTATATTAATCGTTTTTATTAAAATATTTTCAATAAAACTATAAAATAATTACTTGTTATCTTCCTTTTATCTTCTGTTTATCTTCTTTTTCACTATTTATTTGACATGTATATATATATATATATCATTAATTACTACACGTGTAATACCCCGTCCCGTTTTGTACCTTTTAATTTCATAGAGACCTTAATTATATAATTTTATATTATTATCCTTGTTTCTTTTAATTTTATTATTTTTGTGTGCTACTGTGTCATTTAAATTTATACTCTATTCTAAATTCCCAAGTTCGAAGAAAGAAATCGAATATTTCAAACGGATAAGGGATTACAAGAAATTAAATATTCAGAGTTTAAAATTAGGTTTTCGATCCGTATAATTTATTGAGAATAATTGAAATACAATAAAATATTAATTGAGTTTTAAAATTGTATTAATTTTAAATTTGGGATTAAACTCGTGAACCAAACGATCCCTAAACCGTATTAAGTGGGATCGAAAATATCACAACTTAAAGGGGATAATTCTCATCCACATATTATTCCCTCCCTTTTAAAATTAATTAACTAATTAAAATAATTTATTTCTATAAATATAACCGTGTCCTTATCCTCAATTCCCACACAGAATATCAATTCCCAAATCCCAAATCAGTTTCCAATTCACGCGTCTTCTTCCTCCTTTCAACCGCGTCCTCTCTCTTCTCGCCGGAAAGCCGCAAGCATCGCCTCTCGTCTCCTTCCACCGCGGCGCCACGCTCTCTCCTCCCTCCAGTCGAAACGAGCGCCGCCTCGCGCCTCTTCTTTTCCGGTAAACTGTCGCTGTCGCGCCGCTTCCAGCGCCGCCGCTCCCCTTTGCACGCCGCCGTCGCATCCCCAGCCGCGACGCCCTCCCACCGAGCGACCCTCGCCGCCGTCGCGCCTACGGTCGTCGCCCAAGCCCTCTGCACCACCTCCGCTCTCGGTTCCGGCGAAGCGCCGCTGTCCCGCCTCCCTGCTTCTAGGCGACGAGCAACGCCACCAGCCGCGAAGCAACGCCGTCGTTGCGTCGCCCGGACTGTCACGCCGCCGTCTCGATTCCAGCGAGCTGCCGCCCCTCTCCCTCCGCCGCCGTCGCTTCTCATGGCAGCGCCGCCTCCGGCCGATGCCCCCCTCTCCTCGTTTTGAGTGAGTCCTGTTGTTCGTTTTCCCCCAATTTCCTTTCAATTTCAGTTTTCCCAAATAAATCCCTTTTCGATTTCAATTTTAATTATTAAATATCCTTTCGATTCAACTGTTATTTAATTAACATCGATTTCGTTTCCTTCGGTGTATGATCGAGACGTCGAATAGCTGCTTGTTTTGTTTTCGGAAAATCCAGAATCACGCTGTTATGCTGCCAAAATTATCCGAACGAATCCTTATACGACGCCGTTAGGCTGCCCGTTTACTACCACAAACCAAATCAAATTGGAACTCGTAAGATTGCTAGCCTCCTTCCTATTTCTTTCGTGGCTCGAGGATAAGATTGTTAAACCGTCTATGTTGTTTCAATTCTTGTACTAAAACCTTGACTGTAAATTTCTCACTCGAAGGACTGTGGACTAAATTGTTATTTCTTAATTACTATGGACTGATGTTGGTTCGTGAATTCATGAATTGGGTTAAGAATGGGTGGAATTTATTTGAGTTAAGAATTGATTTGGTTGGACTGGAATTAATTGGTACTTTGTAGTTTCAAAAATAATAATGGTGATTTTAAAAGTGTTATTTTGTCGTATTAGTTGAAAATGAAAAGAGAACAGAAAAGTGTTATATGGTTATTTCCAATTTTAGTAACAAATGAAAAAGTGTCGTTTTGGAAAATAGTATGATTCTTTTGTTTTGAAAGTGTCACAAATCAATCTTGGAAGTATTACTAATAATAGAAAGAAAAATTATATTATACACACTAATTTTAATATTTATTATACAAGTCTTTCTTTAAACAAAATAAGATTAAGGGAGTTTTATTTATAAAGTATAATTTATATTCAAAGTTCTTTTAAAATAAGAAGTAGAATTGTTAAAAAGAAAAACCTATTTTCATTATATTAATATTATTTAACTAAATTTCTTATTCTTTTAATTATTTTCAAGAAAACTATTACATGGATATACTTATAAGTATAAAAGCTTTTAGTTATAAAAGTCTCAGAATATTAGAAGATCGTTTTTATAAAAGTCGAAATAGTTGTACAACAAGGATATTAGTAAATACACCCCCCTAATACACCAATCCTTTTAGAAGTGGTGTATTTATCAAAATAAGGTGCGACCTTTAAGTAGGTCCTTTTAACAAGTTTATAAGACGTAGACCACCTCAATCCGTGTAACACAAACTCTCGAGCTTTCCTAAAATAATTCAAAGGTCAACTTTTAATTAAATATTTTCCTAACTAGGATTCGATACTAGTTGGAACGCACACGAGGTTTCCGACCATCTGTTTGTACATCATTCACGGGACCCGGAGCAAACAAATGGGTGATGATCTGTTGATTGATCTGCTTATAATACGTTGTGCTTGTATACTCTGAACTCGACTAAATCAATCTAAAACAACTAATCCAACATAAATGTACACCCTATTATATAACTGCTTGAATTATGTGATATAATTATATATACCTTATATGGATGGTTTGTGTTTGTTGATTATATGAACTGATGACGATTGCATGATATAAGGGCATTTTGTGAGCATGAATTTATACAAGTACGAATTATCTGAACTCTCCATACTTTTTGAAAAGCCAGTTTTTATGAGAAAGAGAAAAGCTAATGTTTAATAATAAATTTGGCCTCCGGGTAAGATACTCATTTGAGTTCCGGATGAGGTGGTCATTAATAATAAATATGGCCTCCGGGTGAGATACTCATTAGAGTTCCGGATGAGGTGGTCATTAATAATAAATTTGGCCTCCGGGTGAGATACTCATTTGAGTTCCGGATGAGGTGGTCATTAATAATAAATTTGGCCTCCGGGTGAGAACTCATTAGAGTTCCGGATGAGGTGGTCATTAATAATAAATTTGGCCTCCGGGTAAGATACTCATTAGAGTCCCGGATGAGGTGGTCAATAATAATAAATTTGGCCTCCGGGTGAGTACTCATTAGAGTTCTGGATGAGAGGTCACTAATTAATAGATTTTGTTTATGAGGAATGATTTTTTAGAAAGATTCACAATATGTTACAAATGATTTTGGCAGATTTGGCCGTTACTTGAAAATGACTTTGGGCTTTGCCCCTTGCTGTGAATTAACTTGTGATATATCAATTATATGATTTGAAACCTGTTATGCCCAACTAATTATTATTGTGGACTTGTTACTTATGTGATTTTGATATTCGTGTTTACTTGTCATTTGATTAATGAAATTGATATGCTTTATTAATGAGTACAATCTTAATATATTTCGGATTTACCAATCCCATGACGTTGCAAATCACCCATACGTGAGAATTCAAATCTCACGCCCCATTTTTACAACCCTTGCAGATTATGATTTCGTGGAGCAAGGACAGTAATAGAGACGACACGGAGTTCCCCACTTAAATAAAATGTTACTTTAATATTAAGCTTTATATATGTGTGTGAGACATGTTATAAAAATTATTCTACTCATTTCTTCCGCTGCATAAAACTCATCACATACCTTTTATTATCCTTTTTCATATCAAAAATTTTATAGTTCGGATTTTAGTCACAAGTGGCACCTCGAATCTGAGATATTTATGTATTTTGGATTCGGGGCGTTACAGGTGGTATCAGAGCTTAGGTTCAAACTTTCGGACCTAAACTCAAAATCATTGTTTTCATCAAGCCAAAATCCTTTTCATAAATTAAATTTTTCTTATCATGTAAGTATAGATCACTAATTAAATCACTTGAGGGGAAATGTGTCTCCTATTACCGTCTGAAGCTCCTCGAAGGTATGTTCTTGTTTTATTATCAAAAGTGCCTATAAGTTTATAAACTTGCGATAAAGTTGACTTTCATAACAAAACTCCAATCAAAAGATCGAGAACTCAAAACAACACCCACGAGGTGTAGAAAAACCACGAAATATCGCTTATGTTACTATTAAAATACAATATTTTGTGAATTGCATAGACTTATAAATTTCATAAATGTTATTATGTGACTATTTGAACTTTTATGCTTTAAATGTTTAAATTATGTTTCTGCATGACTAAAATTTTGACTAGAAATTTCCTTTCTATGTTAGAATCCACCTAAGATAGTAGTAACTCGTTACCTAGAAGTCTTGTCTTCATTTTGGAATATAATGAAAGTAGATCGACCTTCATTAGACCCAAGACTTTTATATATATATATATGTTATGAAATTGCTACTTGGCAATGTGTGTTACGTGCTCTATATTGACTGTTATATTTTATCTTATTATCACTTAATGACACATTACTGGTTCCTATTACACTGTGCGAATGTGAGCACTGTACCATTGGGGCCCCAATGCGAAGCGGTGAATTACGTACCACACGTGTTTTCAGTGTTAACATTGTGTGTTAATTTGGTTAATCCGGTTATATTTTTATAAATTTCTCACACCTATACATATCGTAACAATATTATTCTTTTCTCTAGACTACCAATAGAATGACAACAAGACAAACCCCACGTACTAGATAATATAGGACCAGTAAACCTGATGAAAAAAAATATATATGGGACCTAATTCCAAAAGTTGAAATAGTTAGAAAATTCTACCATACTCTACATACCCTAATACGATTTCAAGTTTCGTCACTCATTGTATTAGTTCAATAACTTTGACATATAGAGGAATGAACCACTTGAAGATGAACATACGAGATTTAGATGAGCAATACCTAGAAGCTGAATTTCGGGGACGAAATTCCAGTTAAGGGGGTGAGGGTGTAATACCCCGTCCCATTTTGTACCTTTTAATTTCATAGAGACCTTAATTATATAATTTTATATTATTATCCTTGTTTCTTTTAATTTTATTATTTTTGTGTGCTACTGTGTGATTTAAATTTATACTCTATTCTAAATTCCCAAGTTCGAAGAAAGAAATCGAATATTTCAAACGGATAAGGGATTACAAGAAATTAAATATTCAGAGTTTAAAATTAGGTTTTCAATCCGTATAATTTATTGAGAATAATTGAAATACAATAAAATATTAATTGAGTTTTAAAATTGTATTAATTTTAAATTTGGGATTAAACTCGTGAACCAAACGATCCCTAAACCGTATTAAGTGGGATCGAAAATATCACAACTTAAAGGGGATAATTCTCATCCACATATTATTCCCTCCCTTTTAAAATTAATTAACTAATTAAAATAATTTATTTCTATAAATATAACCGTGTCCTTATCCTCAATTCCCACACAGAATATCAATTCCCAAATCCCAAATCAGTTTCCAATTCACGCGTCTTCTTCCTCCTTTCAACCGCGTCCTCTCTCTTCTCGCCGGAAAGCCGCAAGCATCGCCCCTCACCTCCTCCCACCGCGGCACCACGCTCTCTCCTCCCTCCGATCGAAACGAGCGCCGCCTCGCGCCTCTTCTTTTCCGGTAAGCCGTCGTTGTAGCACCGCTTCCAGCGCCGCCGCTCCCCTTTGCACGCCAACGTCGCATCCCCAGCCGCGACGCCCTCCCACCGAGCGACCCTCGCCGCCGTCGCGCCTACGGTCGTCCCCCAAGCCCTCTGCACCACCTCCGCTCTCAGTTTCGGCGAAGCGCCGCTGTCCCGCATCCCTGCTTCTAGGAGACGAGCAGCGCCACCAGCCGCGAAGCAACGCCGTCGTCGCATCGCCCGGACTGTCACACCGCCTTCTCGATTCCAGCGAGCTGCCGCCCCTCTCCCTCCGCCGCCGTCGCTTCTCACGGCAGCGCCGCCTCCGGCCAATGCCCCCCTCTCCTCGTTTTGAGTGAGTCCTGTTGTTCGTTTTCACCCAATTTCCTTTCAATTTCAGTTTCTCCAAATAAATCCCTTTTCGATTTCAATTTCAATTATTAAATATCCTTTCGATTCAACTGTTATTTAATTAACATCGATTTTATTTCCTTCGGTGTATGATCGAGACGTCGAATAGCTGCTTGTTTTGTTTTCGGAAAATCCAGAATCACGCTGTTATGCTGCCGAAATTATCCGAACGAATCCTTATACGATGACGTTAGGCTGCCCGTTTACCACCACAAACCAAATCAAATTGGAACTCGTAAGATTGCTAGCCTCCTTCCTATTTCTTTCGTGGCTCGAGGATAAGATTGTTAAACCGTCTATGTTGTTTCAATTCTTGTACTAAAACCTTGACTGTAAATTTCTCACTCGAAGGACTGTGGACTAGAATTGTTATTTCTTAATTACTATGGACTGATGTTGGTTCGTGAATTCATGAATTGGGTTAAGAGTGGAATTTATTTGAGTTAAGAATTGATTTGGTTGGACTGGAATTAATTGGTACTTTGTAGTTTCAAAAATAATACCGGTGATTTTAAAAGTGTTATTTTGTCGTATTAGTTGAAAAGGAAAAGAGAACAGAAAAGTGATATATGGTTATTTCCAATTTTAGTAACAAATGAAAAAGTGTCGTTTTGGAAAATAGTATGATTCTTTTGTTTTGAAAGTGTCACAAATCAATCTTGGAAGTATTACTAATAATAGAAAGAAAAATTATATTATACACACTAATTTTAATATTTATTATACAAGTCTTTCTTTAAACAAAATAAGATTAAGGGAGTTTTATTTATAAAGTATAATTTATATTCAAAGTTCTTTTAAAATAAGAAGTAGAATTGTTAAAAAGAAAAACCTATTTTCATTATATTAATATTATTTAACTAAATTTCTTATTCTTTTAATTATTTTCAAGAAAACTATTACATGGATATACTTATAAGTATAAAAGCTTTTAGTTATAAAAGTCTCAGAATATTAGAAGATCGTTTTTATAAAAGTCGAAATAGTTGTACAACAAGGATATTAGTAAATACACCCCCCCTAATACACCAATCCTTTTAGAAGTGGTGTATTTATCAAAATAAGGTGCGACCTTTAAGTAGTTCCTTTTAACAAGTTTATAAGACGTAGACCACCTCGTTCCGTGTAACACAAACTCTCGAGCTTTCCTAAAATAATTCAAAGGTCAACTTTTAATTAAATGTTTTCCTAACTAGGATTCGATACTAGTTGGAACGCACACGAGGTTTTCGACCATCTGTTTGTACATCATTCACGGGACCCGGAGCAAACAGGTGGATGATGATCTGTTGATTGATCTGCTTATAATACGTTGTGCTGGTATACTCTGAACTCGACTAAATCAATCTAAAACAACTAATCCAACATAAATGTACACTCTATTATATAACTGCTTGAATTATGTGATATAACTATATATACCTTAAATGGATGGTTTGTGTTTGTTGATTATATGAGCTGATGACGATTGCATGATATAAGGGCATTTTGTGAGCATGAATTTATACAAGTACGAATTATCTGAACTCTCCATACTTTTTGAAAAGCCAGTTTTTATGAGAAAGAGAAAAGCTAATGTTTAATAATAAATTTGGCCTCCGGGTAAGATACTCATTTGAGTTCCGGATGAGGTGGTCATTAATAATAAATTTGGCCTCCGGGTGAGATACTCATTAGAGTTTCGGATGAGGTGTTCATTAATAATAAATTTGGCCTCCGGGTGAGATACTCATTTGAGTTCCGGATGAGGTGGTCATTAATAATAAATTTGGCCTCCGGGTGAGAACGCATTAGAGTTCCGGATGAGGTGGTCATTAATAATAAATTTGGCCTCCGGGTGAGATACTCATTAGAGTTTCGGATGAGGTGGTCATTAATAATAAATTTGGCCTCCGGGTGAGATACTCATTTGAGTTCCAGATGAGGTGGTCAATAATAATAAATTCGGCCTCCGGGTGAGTACTCATTAGAGTTCCGGATGAGAGGTCACTAATTAATAGATTTTGTTTATGAGGAATGATTTTTTAGAAAGATTCACAATATGTTACAAATGATTTTGGCAGATTTGGCCGTTACTTGAAAATGACTTTGGGCTTTGCCCCTTGCTGTGAATTAACTTGTGATATATCAATTATATGATTTGAAACCTGTTATGCCCAACTAATTATTATTGTAGACTTGTTACTTATGTGATTTTGATATTCGTGTTTACTTGTCATTTGATTAATGAAATTGATATGCTTTGTTAATGAGTACAATCTTAATATATTTCGGATTTACCAATCCCATGACGTTGCAAATCACCCATACGTGAGAATTCAAATCTCACGCCCCCTTTTTACATCTTGCAGATTATGATTTCGTGGAGCAAGGACAGTAATAGAGACGACACGGAGTTCCCCACTTAAATAAAATGTTACTTTAATATTAAGCTTTATATATGTGTGTGAGACATATTATAAAAATTATTCTACTCATTTCTTCCGCTGCATAAAACTCATCACATACCTTTTATTATCCTTTTTCATATAAAAAATTTTATAGTTCGGATTTTAGTCACAAGTGGCACCTCGAATCTGAGATATTTATGTGTTTTGGATTCGGGGCGTTACAAAACGTATAAACTAATATACTTCCTCCGATCCCAAACACTCTTTAGCGAGCGAATTTTTTATTAGTATTTGAAATGATAAAAGATTTTTTTATGAGACATATAATAGACGAGATATAGATTTATTATACCCCCCTTTTAAAATTACTTTATTATTTTAAATACTAATAAAAAACTTGCTCGCTAAAACACGAGAAAAAAATAACTGTGAAGAATGTTTGGGGATGGAGGGAGTACTAATTCTTAATTAATTAAATTTATTATATATACTAATAATTAGATAAATTATATTAAGCAACTATAATATGAAGGAACTATAAGCACGTACAAATTTACATATATAACTAATTAATTCTTAAGTATATATTAATCATCTATATAATATAATTATTAACAAAATTAATTAATTGTTTACACTAATTTAGCTAACACTACACAATATACCAATCAGTACTAAAATAATTAAACAACTTAACTAACTTCTTCTTATTAGCAAAACACATGCAAATATATATATATATAATTAATTAATTAGACATGGATGTATGCATGCAATTAATTAAACATATATGCACTGCCACATGCACGACTTTGAATTTACATGTATATGAAATGGAAAAAATCAGACGAGGGAATTTCCCCTCGTAAATGGCAAATGAAATGAAAAAATGTCAGAACGAGGGAATTTTCCCTCATGAAATTGTTGAGGGAACAAGAACCCTCGTGAGTCTGCATGTGTCAGGAAAAAGACGAGGGCCAATCCCTCGTGAATTTTGAAAGGGTCCGCACCCTCGTCAATTTACTCGGTAATATTTGTGGGTCTCATTTTTGCTCGTTAATTCCCTCTTTATGGACGAGGGAAATTTTTTCCTCGTGATTTTCCTCATTAATATTTTTTCCTAGTTAATTCCCTCTTTCATACCGAGGGCTTAATTTCCCTCTTTAACTTCCCTCTTTAAATAAGAGTTTTTTTGTAGTGTATATTTTAATTGATGTATTTAGTGAAAATAACTAATATCTTTCGAAAGTAATGTATTTAGTGAAATCCAATGATACCTTTAGTGCAATTTATTAATGTCTTTAAAAAAAAAATACCGTGAAAATCATTATATAATACCTCTATAGTATATGTTTTGCAACTTATCGTACTTTCAAGACAAGAATATCACACGACCTAGTAACGTTTCATAAGCAAGAATATGGCAAGATACTTCAGCACACACAAAGTCCCTCTACGATCAATAGTCGATCTCAAATTGTTTTTTACTTAAAAAGAAAATTTCTCCCGTATGTAAGGGAAAAACAACAAGAATAAAATTAATAACTAGAATTAAAAAAAATTCACTAATAGGTGCGAATAAATAATTAATTAATACGACAAGAATAAAGATAAACTATTCGACGAATTTCCTGAATTTCTTCAAGAAAAGCAAGTAATCACGTTCTTTCCTTTTCATCATATATTCAATCAAGAATTGGCAAATGGAATCCTCAATCCCTCTCACTCGAATAAACTCCCTCCATAACGCTTTTTGACCAAACGTTACAGTCCTATATATATATCACAAAGACAACAACAAATTAAATTTGTTAATTAATGAAATGAATATTTTTGCAATGAAATAAAGAGTGAAACGTACTTGCTCCGTATACCCTTCCCCGGGTCTTCAAATAAAACAATTTCGGTTTTGATAGAATTATAACAATCTGCAGTAAAATGCAAATCCAATAATCTTCCGCCATTTGGTTTGGAGACTTTTACATTCAAATTAGTGTATGTATACGTATCATCTTCGATAGGATTCGTAACTTCCACTATAATCTTCTCTCCGGCGTAGTCTCTCTTCAATATAATAAAATCTTCACCCGGAATATCCTCGATTATGAACGGAAAACCCAATGGGGGCTTAGGAAGCTGCATAAACAAGAATGCCATTAACTTAGAATATAGGGCTTCAAATTTACAGAGTAATCTAGCACGTACAATTCTTGAGATACCGAGTCTGTATATATAAAAGAAAAAAACGATAAAATACTTGTATGTCGATGTAGGAACCCGATTTGATCTCAAATTTGGGTGCCTTGGAAACGGTGGAAAAGGCTCCGGCTCCGGCTCGGCCGCGCTCCGGTGTATTGATAACAAGTGGAAAGAAGATTCTTCTTGGAGATAAAACTGCACCCTGCACCACTCTAAGGGAAGCAGCTTTACGGATCAAACACATCGTGGCCATTTTTTTTCTTAAGATTAGATTGATGACCTGATTATTTTACTTCCCTGTTCCACAAAATATTCTTATTAAGTCAAGTGGTTTTGAAGTTTAAAGGAATAATTATAATGGCGGAAGTTTATTAGGGTTTTCAATAACATGCTTTTTCTTGGGAATCAAGAAATTGACTTCCATACCCTAAAACCATTGGTTTAATATAAAAAATGGTAATCACTATTTTGATCATTAAAAAAATAGATTAATTGCAAATAAAATCGCAAATTGCAAATAAATCTGAACTTTTAAATCTTTGCAAATAAAACTCCAACTTAACATTTGATTGCAATTTTAACCAAAACGTAGATTTCAATATACGTTGTCGCCCGAACCAATCTTAACATATTAATACTATTAATTATTCATCGTCAGGTAAGTGAAACATTATTTTCGGATATTAAAAAATTATTTATTGGCTCGAATTGCAAACAAATGTTAAGTTGAAGTTTTGTTTGCCAAGATTCAAAAGTTTAGATTAGATTGCAATTTGCGAGAAGGTTGTGATCTAATTTGCAATTAACCCTAAAAAATCTATTTCCATATCAAAATTATATATATTAACTTTATATATATATATATATATATATTATTTTTGTATGATATAATATTTGTTTTTTAGATTTTTATCCATCTCTATTTTTTGTCACAAATTCTGGATTTTCTTTCTTTCTATGTAAATAAATAGAAAAACTTTTAATGCAACAGTTCAAGAATGCTGACATGTATATAAATTATTTTGTAATACTTTTTAGTATGAATAATTAATATTCTTTAATGTAATTAACTAATACTTTTTTGTTAAATAACTCTCCGTACCTTTCAACTCATAATTTTTTTAGTGAAAATAACTTGTATGCTTCAAATTAATATCCTTAAATAAAAATAACTATTTCAAATAGTTCATATATATACACTCTATATATATCTTGTCATATATTTAATATTTCCTAGAGTTACTCCTCACCACCAGTCTTCCTTTTGGTAATAAACGATTCCTTCTGATATTAAAAATAAAATTAAAAAAATATATTATATGTACCCACAATTATTATTATGTATATAATTATCGCAGTTTAAAAAATCAAATACTACTTTTCATACGGTAATGAGTATGTATAGGGTGAAAATGATTCATACATGAATCATTGAACAATATTAGTTTTTTTACTAAAAAATATAGTTGTTTACACTGAAAAATATTAGTTTATTTGTAGTAAATAACTTTACTCTTAGTGAAATGACTATACCCTTCAGTGAAAACAACTAATATTTTTTAGTGAAAACAATTAATACCCTTTAATGATTCATGTATGAATCATTTTCACTCTATACTTTGTCATTTAAATATCACTATATGTAACTCAAGTTAACATGAACTCATTTTTTTTTTTATCAAATATTAATGTTATGTTTAAGAGTATATATCATTGAAGAGTATAATTAGTTGTTTTCATTGAAGGGTATTAGTTGTTTTCACTAAAGAGTATTAGTAGTTTTCACTAAAGACTCTAGTTTGTTTTCATAAATAACTTTATAATTTTCAATGTAAACAACTAATACACTTCTGTTAAAACGACTAATATTTTAAAATTTAATGAATTTAAAAAATCATTGATTTTCAAAAAACCAATTTTTAAAAGTCACTTAAAACTAAAAAAGAACATCACCTTAGAATTGATATTCTTTTTTTTTTTTTTTTTTTTGGAACTCCTAAGAATTGATATTCATAGTAGTGATCTGTGGAAGAAAAAAAATTGTGCAAACTCAGGTTCATAAGACATCTACATGTTGATCTTAAATATTATAAGAAACAAAAAAGGAGAGTACAATTTATATGTCGCTAAAGAAAATTCCAGAATTTTGAAAATTGATTAATTAGCATTTACGACTAACAAAATTTGACGAAAATATAATATTAAATCAATTGATATTAAATCCTATTTACGACTAACAACGACATCAATTGAATTTATTATTAGATCCTTTTTAATGCAGAAATAGATGATGATATATGATTATAATTTTGAAACTCCTCCAAATTAAATGTAAATATTTACAAATTTAGTTATGAAAGAATTTCCTATATATCTGGGCCGGATTTTTGAAATCGGTTTCTTGAGGGAGAATTAATCCACATATATACCAACCCTAAACCTGCAGCGCCGTTGTGTTAATAACTACTCGATTGATCCTACTCTTATGAAACACAAATTAATTTTGACAACGCCATGCTTCGACTAGCTTCTTCTACGGTGCTACCTAATGCACTTCGTGCAATTTCTACCTACAGAATTTTCTCTGGATCTATGGTTGCTTCTCAACAAAAGTGCCACATGAATTTCTGCAGTGACGCCAAGACCCAGAATGAACTCAAACTTGTCAAAATCATGAAATCTAAAATCAAATCCACGCCGTTCATCGACAAAACCGTAAATTATTCTCTCTCCCTCTCTTTTTTTTTTTAGATTTTAATTATGAATTTATTGATGTTAATTTCTTGTTTTATTATTTCAATTAGATGCCAGAAGCGCCGGCTGATTTCCCTTTTGCGATTCAAGACGATCTGACTTTTACAAGGCATGATTTTGATGGAGAGAAAATTGAAGTTAACGTACGGAGCAATCCTTTTGGGGATAAAAAAATTCTCAAACTATTTATTAAAATCTCCAAACAAAATGGAACCAAAATGGAGTTGAATGTTTCGGTTTTTCCTCAAAATATTATTGTTGATTCAATTTCATTGATGGAACCTGCATCAAAGCCTGATGGTCCATTGTTATGCTTTGGACCTTATGGAGTGTACGTTATTTATTTATTCTATTTTAATTAATGAATTTGAGTTTCAGATTAATATTGAAAGTGTAAAAAATTTTAATTTGTACAGGTATCCGGATCATAGTGAGTGGCAGAATCCTTTGAGGGAGTTTCTTGAAAGCAGAGGGATTAGAAATACTTATTTCGAATTTTTATGGGAGTCGGCGCGGAGGAAATTCAAACGACGCCCAGTTGAACGCTTGGAGATGTTGACCTCGTTTTTTGAAGATTAATTAATATTGTACTCATGCGAATTGAAGTGATTTAATTTCGAATAGTTCAATTTGGATTTTTCTTTTCTATGTTAATAGTATCTTTTACTAGAAATTTTTTGCACATGTTCGTAATAATATTTTTCAGTGATATATTAAAATTTGTTTATATTGTACATGTATTTTTAGGCAATATTGTTTCATTAAAATATATTATTTTACATGATGACTCTAAATAGGCGAAATTGAATTCAAAATTTAATAACATTAAAGAGTGCAACTTCAAATCATGATATTAACTTTGTATTTAATTTTAATATTCAATATTAACCAGTAGAACAAAAATTATTGGCAATGGACACCTGAACTCACTTAATTAGAAATCATAAATATATAATAGTAACATCTTTTTCATATATAGTTTTGGCTGCAATGAATTTTGATCTTTGTTCTACTTTTCTATAATAAATCATCACCGTTCATTTAGTTATCTAACAATTATTGTATTTTTTTATTTAAAAATCAGCAATTAATATTGTATTTGTCTATTGATAGAATTAAATTATATGCATTTACTATATTTGATTGCCACGAAATTGATCATGCCCACCAGTGGACATAATATTATATGTTCGCCGCGAATGTGTTAATGACACATAAGCAGATATAAATAATTAATTAAAATAATATAGTGGATCCTCTGCTTATGTGTCGTTAACACATTCGCGGTGGGTATATAATATTATGCCCATGGTGGGCATGTGATCATTTCCGTTGATTGCCATTGGATTTATGACTACAAATTAGGAACCGTTTAATTTTATATCCTATTTATACTCTTCGATCTATTCTTTCTCACCGCCACAAAATTTCAATGTTTTCGAGTTTTTTATTTGTATTCATATGAATTGTTTATATTTTGTGTATATATGTTTTGAATGTTCTAAAATAATATTGTATGTTGTATGTAAATTGACAGAAATTTCAAATCTGCAAATCCCCATTGTGGCACTTACCTTCCTTAGAAAGGGTATTTAACTCTACCCCTCTGAATACATTACAGGCTCAATAGAGACGAAGAGAAGGGAGTTTATAAATTTCCTTCATCTTATTTCTCTATCATGTGTTGCTAATCAGTTCCATAGAGTCATCCCTCTTTAAGGTCCTGGATTTTGCAAAACTCCATAACCGAGGCTCTCTGCAATGGGCAGAGAAGACGGATTACGATGGCTCCGTGCAATGGCCAAAGACGACAAACAATGCTTTGTGAGATGGGCAATAGTCAATATCGTTTATGTTAAATAATAATGTTGCTACCATATTTTTTCACACAAATTAGTGGAAACATATTTAAGGTATGGTTTGAAGCTCTACTAACTTTAGAAAAGTAATTTTAATTTATTTTTATAGTAAAATCAAAAGTGTTTTGTGTTTGGAAATAAATTGATTAGTTTTAAATTAATTGAGAAAGTAATATGTCTGGAAAAAAAAAAAAAAAAAAAAACAGGTGGCTTAGCTCACCTGGCCACTGGGTTCCTCACTTTAATCCGATTCCCTTTGGAAATGAATTAATGGAATTTGGAGAATTCTAGTTATGCTAAAATTGATTTTAGAGAATCCAAAAGCAAGTAAAACTTGCCAAAATTGATTTTAAGTACTTAATAATGTATTTGCAAACGTTACATACTTGATTATTTTTAAAATAAAAATGATTTTTATACGAAATTATATTTGAAAACATATATTTAAACCCACGTACCATTAATTAAATTAGGAGAAATTATAATTCCACCCCACCTCCCACATGTTTTGACGCTAACTTCTCATAATTAAAGAGATATTGTAGGGAAAAGGTACAATTTGGACCCTGAACTAGTGTTATGGGTACAAATTGGACCCTAAACTATATTTTTGTACGAATTGGACCCTAAACTAATGTCTCAGGTACAAATTGGACCTCCAACTAGTGTTTTGGGTAGAGATTGGACCATAAACTATTTTTTAGTACAAATGGGACCCTAAACTAATATTTTAAGTACAAATTGGACCTCAAAATCTTTCTTTGGTATAAATAAGCAATAACTTTTAAAATCAAATAAATAAACTCCAACTAATAAAAAAATTAAACATTGTTATATAATATTTGATTAAAAACTTTATGATAAATTAAATAAATTATTATTTCAATATATTATTATATATCGATAGTTGTTATTTACAATTCATACTATTAGAGTAGTTATTCTTCTAAGCATTAATTCAAATACATATGCATATTAAATAAAAAAAACTCTAAGTCAATTGTTAAATTACAAAAAAAAAAGTGTTTCTTAATTAATATATTTTAAAACAATTTAAATTTATTTAATCGATTACGATCATATTTTTTTAAGCATTGATCTTCTTTTTTCTTTTTTTATCCAATATAATAAAAATGGGTTAAAATATGCACTACATTAATATATTTTAAAACAACGTTAAAAAAATTTTAAGCACTAACTTTTTTTTTAAATGCAATATATATTTAAATTAATATTTAAAAAAATAGTTTAATAGTATGAATTAAAAATAACCACTATCGATAAAATGTTGAATTGAAATACTAATTTATAAAATTTATCATTTTTAGTCAAATATTATATACTAATATTTAATTTTTTTTATTAGTTGGGATTATTTGTTTAATTTTAAAAGTTATGGCTTATTTATACAAAAAAAAAAAATATATAGTTTGAGGTCTAATTCGTACCTAAAACATTAGTTCAGGGTCCAATTTGTACTCATAAATAGTTTAGGGTCCAATTTGTACCCAATACATTAGTTGAGGGTCCAATTTATACCAGAAACATTAGTTTAGGGTCCAATTTGTACAAAAAAAATAGTTTAAGGTTCAATTTGTACCCATGACATTAGTTCAGGGTCCAAATTGTACCTTTTCCCGATATTGTATAGTGCAAACACTATTTGAGATCATAACCAGAGTATTTTCACAATTATGTTAAACCATTATTAATCTATCATAATTAAACAAGTATAAACAAATTTTGTTCCAAAATAAAAATAAAAATCAGCCTTAAAAATTTAAACAAGCTACTTCTCAAACAGATAATGAGATTGATTTAAACCTCGATAGCCACAGTTAGGGTTGTTCAAGGTATGGATCAAAATGGATATTCGAAAATATCCGTATCCGTATCAAAGTTAAAATTTGAGTGTTCGTGTTCGTACTGAAATTTTGGTACGGTACAATACATATATTTTATTTTTTGGTACAGATCAGAGCGAATTTTCGATTACAAAATGACCGGATCGGATCAGTACAGAATGTAGCAGAGAAACATATTTTTTACCCTTTTTTTTATCATCCTCTTCTTTTTTTAATCAATATTTTTAAATAAAAAAAACATATTGATGCATGCACACTCACACGAATACTACACAACTTCAACCACAATCAAACATACATCATTACAAGCTCGAATATAACACATTATATGATAATGGATAGTTAAAAAATTAACGTAAATCACCACCAATAGAATATTTTGAAATACAGTATAATCTTACGTATAATTTTAAAATAAAATATCTTGTGAATGGAAAGTGCAATATTAAAATCACTTTGATCGTAATTCTTGACACGGGATACACCATATCCAAGTTTTTGTAAGAAATGAATATACATGAACAATGAAATTAAAAGTATAAAAAATTAAATTTAAATTATTTTGATATACACCTAAACATAAGTTAATGTTTAAAGAACTTAATAAGACAAATAATATAGTGTTTGTTTTCTAAAAAGGAGGAGAAATTATGCTATCGTATAATTTTACTTGAATTCAATAACATTATAATAATTTTGATAGATAAAAACTAAATAATATTTAAATTTTTAATACATATTTCATTCGGTTATTTGGTTTGTACGGTCACATTCTGTTTTTTGGTACAGTTAATTTAGTATTATTCAGATCTATACCAAAAAAAATTTATTCGGTTCGGTTTCGATATGGTTAAATTAAAAAAGTCCACGATTTTTTCGATTCGATTCTTTTTCAGTGCGGATTTCGGTATTGATTAGGTAATCTCCAAACTTCACAAACAGCCCTAACCACAACCTGAAATATACATCACGTAAAGAAGATAGTGTATGTATATAGTGAAATTGGTAAAGAATATTAGTTATTTTCACTGAAGAGTATTACTTATTTACACTGAAGAGTGTTAATTGTTTATTGAAAATAAACTAAGACTCTTCAGTGTAAATAAGTAATATTTTTCAGTGAAAACAACTAACATCCTTCAATAATTTATATATAAATCAGTTTCACCCTATACTTTGTCAACAAGATATGCATTTATTTCTATGAGAAGAAAAAGTAACATTATGGCTTCTAATTAATTTGAGCTTTCAACTGTTTAACATGGCTGAGTTCCCTATGTTTAGTGGTGGTCAAAAGAGATTAATAATTTTCTTTTAAAAAAAAGAGATTGATAATTATTTTTACTGAATTTACCTACTTTCTTTTACACTTTTACTAAATACATTTGATTAGGCGTGAAATTGTCATGATTCGTCACTCGAAATGCCCGTGTTTTGGTTGATTTATATGAGTATTTAGAGTCATTTGAGTATCATTTTCATAAACTAATAAATTTGTCTCTTTGATGCTCATAGATGGATAGAGGGCGAAAAGAGGAGTTCGTAGGACTTTGAATCGACTCAAACGGACGCCCGGATGAGAAGATATCGAATAAATACGAAAAGTATTAGTTCGGGAGAGCAAAAGTATCATTGGAGTGCACAAGCAAGGAGTACTCGTGCACCCCTGCACGAGCACTCGTGTATAACGCTCGAGGAAGTGAAGGTCGTGCACCCCTGCACGAGCAGTCGTGCAGTGCGCTCGAGCAGGCATGTGGTCGTGCACTATTTTGGTTCTGGAAGTTTGGAGCACTCGAGTGGGATGTGCTCCACTATAAAATTATATAATTTTTCAACATATAATACTTACACTTAGATCTCTTAAAATAATTACCCACAAAAAAATGTCATTTAATTTCAATATAACGAAAAACATGTTCACTCTCTCACCTCTTAATTCAATGGTTAAGAACATGATAGTTGTTTGTTGCACAAGAGTGTCTCTTATGTATATTGATTGGAGAATTGAGTGTTAAAGAAACTATAAAGCAAGATAATATGTTGATTCCGTTCAAATAATGATGTACAATTATATTGACCATTTATAGGCAATTAATGATCTAGTTGAAAATCAAATAGACCATTTTGTAGATGTAGAAAAATTATAACTAGTGAATATTTGTTAAATAATTGAGTTTTTTTTTTTAATGAAATGCAATAAAATAAATCCACACTCACATACTCCCATTTTTTTTAAAAGTGACATCCTCTGCTATGAAAGTTGTTTCGAGACGGAGGGAGTATATTTTTCATCTTTTTAGCACATATAAATGTCGGGTGTCATATTTTTTGTGAGAAAAATCGATTTTAATTATATCGAAGTATCAGAACTAAAAAATTGTTCCTAGATAATTATGAATTCAGATTTATAGGTGACATGAACCGTCGCATGCTTCATCTCATTAAAGCTGAGTTTAAATTTGTTAGAAGTTTTGAACTATGTAAAAATAATAAAATTGTTTTTAAGAAGTATAATGATATTGATATCGGAACAATGATGATTTTTGTTGTTTGTGTACAATGTTTGTTACCATTATTAATATAAAGTCAACAATTAAAAAAATTAAAAATAACATTGACTTTATAGTTATGTAACTGGTTTAAAAATTAAACAAATTTGTTTTTGTTTTTTTTTATTAACAACAAACATTGAAATAATTCATTCTTAATCAAATTTATGATTTTTTTTTAGATAAAATATATTATTGAACACAACTTTGGTCCCCCGAATTAGTTGGTCATTGGTCTGAATATCAAGTAAAAAAAAATTATATTGTGCAACCATTTACACTCACTATTTTACTAAGTTCATTCATCTAATTTATATATTTTACTAAATATACTTGCTTAGAAATTATGATTTTATCCAATATATAATATTTACATATACATGCCTAATAATACTCACTTATTAATCTCATTTAATTCCGACACAACCATCAAATATACCCACTACTCCACCTCTTTAATGAAGCGTTGAGAACCATAAATAACTTTTTGTACAAGAGGTCTATTAGGTGGAGAAAATCTCAAAAGTAGTCCTGTAACTTAGGTCTAGTCCAAAATTAGTCCTGTAACTCTTAATTTTATCAAATTTAGTCTATTTACTATCAATTTTAGTCATTTTTCACCGGAAAGTGCACGTGAATTGGGGGTTTTCTTATTTTGGTCAACTAAATGATGTGGAATGCCACATGTCAAGAAATAAATCCACCTCAGCTAAATACTCATCTTCTCAAATCTTAACTCGGCCATAAATAAATCATACTCCACGCCCACTTGACCCGTACGTCTATCTTTTGGAGTCAATCAATCTGCCATCATCAACCCAAACAACACTAAATTCACCATCCAAAACCAGAATCTCGAACAAAGAGATCATCCGTAGTGGTTTTTTCTAATTGTAATCCAAATTTCTTCTACAATGTTATTATGCAAGCCTCAAAGCATTCAAAATATATATTCCAATAATCCAAACAAAAATCTGGTAGCATTCGAACTGTATTCTCCTTGGGGAGATACAAAATAATCATCCCCAAAAGCTCTCTCTGCTCATTCTCTGTTAGAACAATGCTAGAATGGATCTTCAATGACTTTCGAGTTGCACGTAAATTTCCGGGAATGGACTTGCTCGCACAGTGAATCAATGGGAAAATTAATCTCATAAAAAATGTCAAAATGAGAAATCCCAACTCATGTGACCATGAATCTCTAACTACTCTATTTTTTATATGGATTAGCATCATCCATATTTGTTTAGTTTGCAGCTCCACCATTCATCTGCCACGCAAACAATGACAAAATCTGATGCGACGGCTTTGGTAGCAATAGCTTTGGCACTTTTCGACAGAAAGGACTAAATTTGATAACAAAATGACTAAAATTGAGAAAGTTAAGAGTTATAGAACTGATTTTAAACTAGGCCTAAATTACAGGACTACTTTTGATATTTCCCCCTATTAGGTGGAGGGACTTGAAATTGGGTGTGACAGAAATCAACAAAGAAGGATAATTTGTTCAAATGTATTATATATATTTTTTTAATGTTAATGTAACAATCTTTAATTCATTGTATTATATTATTGTTTTATTATTTTCTGTTTGCACAATGATTTGTTTTTACCATTTATAGGCAATTTAAGTTTTCTAACACATGTTAAGGTTGAAAGTCAAATTGATCATTTTGAGATTATTTTGAAGGAAATTTAGAACTAACAAATGTTGGTAAAATCGTTGAGCATGCAATGCAATATTGTTGAATGTAAACTATTAGATAAGATTTATATTTTTTGGCTGCATATATAATTTTTTAATTTTTTACTGAAATTCTAAATTTACTATGTTTTTAATCTTTCTTTCTCTTTTGATTTTTAGCACCTATGTCAGGTGAATATTCTTTTTTTTTTTTTTTTGCGAAAAATCAGGTTTTATAATAGTAAAATATATTAGAATTGAAATTTTTTTCTCAGTTAACTATGAATATAAGTTTATTAGGACATGAGTCATGGTATGCTTCGCCGCACTAAAATTTGGTTTGATTTTTTGTTAGAAATTTGAATTACTTTAATATGAAAATATTATTAATAAGAAGTAGGCATTGACGTAAAAGCAAAAATAATTTTCATAGTTTGCATTTCAAGGTTGTGTACTTGATATTAATCTTTTTAAGTAACTAGTTATTTCTCACGTGCATTGCACATTATCGATAAATTCGCAAGTGTAGTTGTCATGCTATTATTTCGAATTGTATAATAATTTGCATGTGTATTATGTGTATTGTAATTGAAAGACCTAAATTTAATCTAGAATGCAACTGAAAGTATTAAGAGTAGAACAATATCCAATTGAACATATAAGAACATGTTTTACTTAAAATCATATGCCTTGGTAAAGAACATAGAAAATTAGACGAGAAGTAGATGAGCAGTACAAATAATACTAATAGAAATAAATGGATATGGCTACGGGGAATAGGAAAAAAAAACTCTAATTCTTGATTATTGATTATCTCCGCTTTTTTCATTTCAATCCCTCTTTTGATTCGTTTCCTCATAATTGGGGCTGGCAGCACCAAGAGGGAAAACAATTCATCTTAAATTAAATATCTAACAAAATTAAATCAATGCATTTGAAATTTGTTTTAAGCCTTAACATCAAATAAATAAATAGTAATTTCAACCATAGAACTACATATATATTTTTTTTTACAAATTTTAAAGGTAAGATACAACTTGCTGACACATTTCTCAACCTAATACATCCTTAAACATGATCAATAGATATGCAAAAAAATTGGGGTACCTGAAGAACAGAGACTTTGGTCTTGAGATCAGCTTTCTTTGCAGAAGGGGCAGATGTTCCGTCCAATTTTGTCGTAGACGTCTACAATGCTTGTAAAAAGAAAGTAAATTAAGCTAGTCATCTTATCAAAATGCAAACAAATATGTCTAGCAACATAAACTACCATACGTAAGCAAACATTGAAAACAAACAATTAAGCAAAGGTTAAATTAATAATTTCTATAAGCTACAAATTATAACCACATAATTATCATTTTATGTTAAGAAATTGACAAGTCTGCAGCAAAGTAGACAAAGAAAATTATTCACAAAAAGATTAAAAATCATTATTTTCTACAAAGGAATTTTTTTTTTTTTGATAAAATTTAGAATCGCAAGACCACTATTATGAATAATAGTGAATAGAAATCTATTAAATCACACAATAGTATAATAAAAACCCATGTTTCTTTTTATCAAAATGTGACCACAGTGAGAGGGAGAGGAAATGAAAACAAAATCCGTTCGCTTACCTACAATCACGGATGGTGGCAGCGACTCACAAACGGCGCGGCGCTGCAGCATAGATGTCCAAGCTATTACAGGCAGGAACTAAACATGGATGTGAATGGTGTGGTCCAGATCTGGTACAACATTGAACAGGAACAGATGCACGCGTCAACACAACCAGGGTGGGTGGCACTGAACCACACACCTTATAATTTTCTGGTAAGATGGTCACTTTTTAAGTGTATTTTACCAAAAAAACAATTTGCATAGTATTAATAAGGGTTAATTTCATATAAATTCACAACCTTTAGGCTTAATATCAATTTAATCACAAACTTTTAGATTTTTGTAAAAAGACCCAACCTTTGACACTGTTGTAATTTAATACACGTTTTTTCTTCTTCCGATCGGCAACCGATGACGTGACTCGCCGAAACGCGTGTCATCTTGCCATGTAGGATTACACATGTTTATTTTATTTATATTTTAAATCCACATCATAAGTAACACTTATCATTTAAATAACATCTTTCTACTTAAAATTAAAATAACAACCAAATAAATCTAAAAAACTAAGAACGTAAAAAGATTTATTACATATAATTTATGTTGGTTGTTGTTTAATTTATTTGGTTGCTATTTTAATTCTAATTAGAAATGTGTTATTTAAATTGTAAGTGTTACTTGTGATGTGGATTTAACAAATAAATAAAGTAAACATGTGTAATCTTACGTAGCAAAATGACACATGCTCTAGCAATCCCCGTCATCGGTTGCCGGTCGAAAAAAAACATGCATTAAATTGCAATAGTATCAAAGGTTGGGTTTTTATACAAAAATCTAAAAGTTCGTGATTAAATTGATACTAAACATAAAGGTGGTGAATTTATATGAAATTAATAAACCAAAATTTGCAAAATGCATAATTAATGGGAACTATCTTTTGAACAAAATTGAAATTTACACCATATTTGGATTTGAAACTCAAATCTGATCTAGAAACTGCCCCCATTTTGAACAGAAACAAACCAAAGCAACTGCAACTGACAGCAACGTTTCCTAGAAATAATAAACACACATCCTGAATATGACATATGTCACCGGCTGAAACCAAACGATCATCTGAATTATAATCAATGAAGTATATGTCCAAATAATGCTAATAAGCAAGCAAAATTGCTGATTTTTTGAGTTGGAACTAATATTTAACAACACCAGTGGTTATTTCTTCAAATTCTGAACAGTTCACCACTAAGCAGAACACTCTTTCAGGGAAATGTAGAATAACAATAACATTTAAAGCAAGTGTCCTTCTTCATTGGATCATAGAGGCCAACTTTATTTCAAAGATTAATTTCTTTCGTTCAGATACAAAAGATATTGAGTCAATCAAACTGAAGAACTTCAACCAACACATGGTAGAAAGAAAGACAAAAAAGATGCGAATAATTGTTACCTGTGTAGTTGCACTTTATGTAAGTTAAGTCCTTAAAGTTTTCAAATCAACTTAAAATTTAAGTTTATCTACAATATTATTAATAGGAAAATTACCTCAAATGCTAAGTCATCCAATGCTATGTAGTGAAATTGAATATTTGCAGGACTCGACCATGTAATAAGCTTTTCATTCAAGTAACAATCAAATACCCTAAGTGACGTAATGTTCTCCCCCTTATAATTTTGTGTTTGACACTCTTATAAAGTCAAAATACCTAATGATTCAGCCTATCAACATGCAAATGAACAGAGAAAAAAGATTAGCATTCAAGAATGGAATACTGCATGAAATATGAAACTGAGCAATTTTTTTCCTACTTTGCATATCCAGTTGAATCTTTGTCAGCATAAAGACAAAAACACCATGAGAAAGCCAAAAATAACTTGCATCTCACTGCTTGGAAGCCGAAGCATATAATACTGACTCATCAATTCACCAACTTGCATTCTGGTTGAAATCATATCATCTTTGCATGTGACAACAACAATGCCAGACAATTATCCCTGAAAAGGTCAAATTATCCCATCTGGAATTTGAATTAGTTATTGGCATTACTGGATAATTAAAACTCACCGCAGAGAAATCATTCAGAGCCCCATCTATTCATCGATAGAGCTGAGTGCATTGACTTTAAAATCCCCATCTTGTTCATTGAAAGAGCAGAGTGCATTGACTCTTGCACTCGCTCAAAGTCCCCCAGAAATACTGATATAGTACTACAAAGACATTAGATATATTTAATATCTTGGAAATGAACAAGATAATAACCGAAAACTCGTCTTTTAAAATTGAAAAAAGGGTGAAAACAACCCAATTTTCAATGAAACATGACTTGCCCAATAATAACTAACATAGAGAGTACAACTGTATCCGAAGTCCAAATCCAGAAAGTAGAAGTATCTAAACAAAGTGGAACTCGATGGCGTCAATTTTGAATTTAACAATGAAGACATTACAAAGCCATAACCTAGATTTAGCTTTTGTTGTGGCCACTAACACAATACGAGCACAGAAAAGATAAGCAATTCGTATGTTATTAAAAAATGCACATTCTATAGGGCGGGCCAATTAATTCAAAATCACATACCACAGATGAATGCACGGCTTAAAAGGCAATAACATCAGTTGCAATGTTGATCAGAGAGAAGCTAAAGTAGCAATCTGAAATCACATAGCACTTATAAATGCATGGTGAATTTCAAAGTGGTAAACACTTAAGTTTTCAATATAGAAGAAAAAAGGAGTATAAAAATAAAGTGCAAAAGTGATGCATTTTTTATGGATGCTTATAAAGAATTCTATAATATACCTGGTATTAGAAACTTAATCAACCCCACAATGATCAGTAAGATGTCAAGATCATTGTACATCTGCGCAGAATATAGGAAGATATCTAAAGAGTATGAGCCAAATAAAAAATCAACTGTTACTGAAAGTGATAGAGGTAATACTCTGTTCGGCCTAATGCGTAACTCCGAAATATCCCTCCAAACAAATCCGCCGCTGCTAATCTGGACCAATCGTTCATGGGCGATCGAAGCTCAAGTCCATCGATACTCCCGAAGTACCAACCTTTCCATCGCGAGATGCTTCCTATCATGTATCTTCCTTTGAGGAAAATGTGACGCCACTATAACAGGATCGCCAAAAAGGTCTTACTCAATACCTTAGAAACTGAATTCCGAGAGATGGGCATCAGCGAATAATGACTGTGGTCGGGGCGAACGACAATTGTGGTAGGCGGAATGAAGGAAAAAATTAGGCCATTTGGCATACACGGTAAAAAATGTACTCCCTGGAAAGTTAACTTGGCATAAGAATAAAACTATCGACAACAAATCAAATTAGTAATCTATAGCAGTGCCTAGTTTGACCAATATCAATGAATTAATTAAAGATGATAAGAACTAATCAGCTATCTGTGGAGAATCCAAAAAATATACTAATATTTACATGAAACCAAAACCTTTGAAAATCTAAAGAGGCATTCGGGCGCCGAAGAAAAATCAAAATTGTTCTATGAAGTCGCCAAACTTTTTCCTTAATAAAAAAAACCAAATCAAAAGTGTTGTGAACCCAATGTATTGGTAAATAATGATTGTAAACCAATGAAACCGAAACCTTTGAAAATCTGATGAGGCATTTACCGAAGAAGAATCAAAATCGCTCTCTAAAGAATGGAGAATTGTGGAATCCGTATGAAGATCGTCGATCCCCCATCAGACCTGAATCACGGGAAGCAAAGTGAGATACCTTGGCTGTCAAAGTTGGTACAAATCAAGGAAAACCAAATTTAAAATATTAATATGTCTATATTGATATGAAAGTAGAATATAGTTAATATGACAAAGCTTACCCATTTGACTGAGAATTCTGGCGGCATGTCTCTCCTATCAATATCGTTATTCCGGCAACTCCGATGGGAGTGGGTATGTGAAGCAATAGAAGTTGCTGACTGCTGAGATGGTAACCAATGGGGTGGCGAGAGGTATTGGGGAAGTCACAAAGGTCGGTGTAAAATGAGGGAATACGGACCGGTGGAGTGGATGGGTGAAATGGAATTGCACAATGAGGGACAAAATTGCACAAGGGGGAAAATGGTGAGGGATAAAACCGTCCTAAAATGTTCACAGGTGCTAGCCACTCTTAATTTATTGTAGATTTATATTATTGATTTCTTTCATTTGTATTGCTAAATTTTAAAGATATATGATATATTATTTTATTATTGTATTGAAAAATTATTATTTTATATGGATGTTAAGGTTTAATTTTTTTTTTTATATTTTCTTTATTAAAAATCAAATATTAATTGAAAGTATTATGAAATTTTATGTTGAAAAACATATAATAGGTCACAACTTTGGTCGCTTAGATTAGTCATTCCTAAAGTCTGATATTAATCACTAAAAGATTATAAGGCTCAAGTATACACCATACCATTTAACTATGTTAATCCATCTTATTTATATTTTTTTTACTAATTATACCCATTTTAAAATTAGATTTTATCAAGCATATAATACTTATACACACATGCCTAAAAATACTCAATCATTAATCTCATTTAATTTTAATACAATCACCAAAATTAGCCACTCCCCAACTTAATTCACACATTGGAAATATGCATGATTAACTTTATGTACAAAAGTCGATTAGGTAGATACACTTGAAATGGAGTGTGAAAGAAACCAACAAAGCAAGATAATTTGTTTAAATGTATTATATTTTTTTAATGTTAATGTAACATTTTTTCATGTTGTTGTATTATATATTTTTTTTTATTATTCTCTATTTGCACGATGAAAGTTTTATTGGACCATTCATAGGATATTTATGTTTTTCTTCACATGTTACAGTTGTTAGTTAAATTGATAATTGCCAATATTATTTTAAAGAAAAATTAGAACAAGTGAATATTGGTAAAAATATTGAGCTTTATAGAAATGCATTAATGTTGAATTTAATACACAATGCAGAACTAATCACATAAGTTGCTTTATCTGAAAGAGTGAATGTTATTTTTTTAAGGCTTAATTGCAAATAAAATAACAACTTTTCCGCAAATTGCAATATAAGCTAAACTTTTAAATTTTGGAAAAAAAAATCATCGATTTCATATTTGTTTGCAATTTAAACTTTGGCCAGTTTGTCTCTTGCCCGAAAGTTGATGTGTACAAATAAATACACAATCATCATCTTAATATGTAACGCCCCGAATCCAGAATATATTAATTATATCGGATTCGAAGTATTATTGTGATCAAAAGTCCGAACTATAAAAATTTTGAAGGAAATATAACGGAAATGAGAGATGATGAGTTTTATGTAGCGGAAGAAATGAATAGAATAATTTTAGTAAGTATTTCACACACATATATGTGTACATAAAACATAGTATTAACAGTAATATTTTATTTAAGTGGGGAACTCCGTGTCATCTCTATTACTGTCCTTGCTCCACGAAATCATAATCTGCAAGGGTTGTAGAAAATGGGGCATGAGATTTGAATTCTCACGTATGGGTGATTTGCAACGTCATGGGATTGGTAAATCCGAAATATATTAAATTATACTCATAAATAAAGTATATAATTTATTTAAGCAGTTGACATAATAATACTAACATCATATATCATATAAATAACAAGTTCACGTAATAATTAGTTGGGCACAACAAGTTTCACATCACATAATTGAAACATCACAGTTGATTCACATATAAGGGGCAAGCCCAAAATCATTTTCAAGTAACGGCCTAATCTGCCAAAATTATTTGTAACATATTGTGAATCTTTCTCAAAAATCATTCCTCATAAACAAAATCTATTAATTTGTGACCTCTCATCCGGAACTCTAACGAGTACTCACCCGGAGGCCGAATTTATTATTAATTACCACCTCATCCGGAACTCTAATGAGTATCTTACCGGAGGCCGAATTTATTATTAATGACCACCTCATCCGGAACTCTAATGAGTATCTTACCCGGAGGCCGAATTTATTATTATTGACCACCTCATCCGGAACTCTAATGAGTATCTTACCCGGAGGCCAAATTTATTATTATTGACCACCTCATCCGGAACTATAATGAGTATCTTACCCGGAGGCCAAATTTATTATTATTGACCACCTCGTCCGGAACTCTAATGAGTTCTCACCCGGAGGCCAAATTTATTATTAATCATTAGCTTTTCTCTTTCTCATAAAAACTGGCTTTTCAAAAAGTGGGGAGAGTTCACATAATTCGTACTTGCATAAATTCATGCTCACAAAATGTCCTTTATCATGCAATGGTGCTCGATTCAAATAAAACAATAGACATATTGTATCATATATAAGTATACCACGTAATTCAAATATTTATATAATAGGTGTACATTTATGTTGGATAAGTTGTTTTAGATTGATTTAGTCGAGTTCAGAGTATACCAGCATAACGTATTATAAGCAGATCAATTAACAGATCATCACCCACCTGTTTGTTCCGGGTCTCAAGAGTGATATACAAACAGACGGTCGAATCCCTCATGCGTATCCCGTGTTAGCACAAAGCCCTAATATGAAATTATTTGATTAATAATAGACTCTTGGATTATCGAAAAGGCCTAGAAGTTTGTGTTATGAAAGCGAGAAAGTTGTTATCTTATAAACTTATTGAAATAGACCTACTTAAAAATACACACTATCTTGGTAAATACACCACTTCTAAAGAGGTTGGTGTATTGGGGAAGTGTACTTACTAAATCCTTTGTGGTATACTATTTCGACTTTTACAAAAACGATCTTTTGATATTCTTAAACTTTTATATCTAAAAGCTTTAATAATTTAAAAGTATATCCATATAATATTTTTCTTAAAAATAATTAAAAGGAAAGGAAGGTTATTTAAATAATATTAATATAATAAAAGTCTCAAATTAATATTTTTCTTTCTAAAATTCTCCTTTCTTATTTTAAAAGAATTTTGAATATAAATTATACTTTATAAATAAAACTCCCTTTATTAATCTTATTTTGTTTAAAGAAATTTATATAATAAATACTAAAATAATATAATATATACTTTTCTTTATTGTTAGTAATACTTGATTTAAAGAAGTTTTCATAACAAATAATAGAATAAATATTTTCCTATATTACTAGTATTACTAACCAAGTTTACTTGTGTCATTTTCAAAACAATAGAGTAGTATTATTTTCTAAAAGTCCTTTTCCATTTGTTTCAAACATTTGAACAGTGGAAGACGAGTTTCCCTTTGTCTTTAAAAACTCAACTAACACTAAAACAAACTAATTTCATCACCATATCATCAGCTAACCAAACCAAACTAATTCATTCATCCAATAATATCAACTAGCTAAAACAACAATACTAACCCGCTATTCCAATAACACCAGTAAGAAAAATCATCAATAACACAATCCCATCTGCACTAAATCGAACCAAACTAAATAGTACTCTTTTCCTCTTCATAAAATTTACAAAGTTTAAGCCTCATCCCATATTCCGGAAGCTAGAAGAGAATAGGGAGAAGGATGCTAGAAATCTTACAAATTCCAGTTCGATTCGTGGTGGTAAACGGACGGCCTAACGGCGTCGTTTGATGATTCGTTTGGATAATTTCGGCAGCATAACGGCGTGATTCTGGATTTTCCGAAAACAAAACAAGCAGTTATTCAACGTCTCGATCGGAATTGAAAAGAACAAAATCGAAACCGTAAGTATTAAATCGAAGGGGCTGTTATATTGAAACGAATCGAAACGAACAAGATTCGAGACTCACTTAAAACTGAGAGGCGAACGACGGCGGAGTTTCGTCGATCGGAAAAGAGAGCGGCGGCGGTGCAGAGGGCAGAGGGCATGGCCGACGACCGTAGGTGCGACGGCGGCGAGGATCGCTCGGTGGGAGGGCATCGTGGCTGGGGATGCGACGGCGGCGTGTGAAGGGGAGCGGCGGCGCTGGAAGCGGCGCGACGGCGAGGCTGGAGAGAGGGGAAGGGCGTCGGTCGATCGGCGAGGCTGGAGCACGGCGGTCGGGCTGAGGCGGCGCGACGCTGCGCGACGGGAGGGAGGCGGCGGCGACCCATTTTGGGAGGAGGAGGAAGACGCGTTTTGGGGGAAGGAGGAAGACGCGTTAATTGGAAACTGATTTGGGAATTGAAAGAGAAAGAGACGTGTGAGTTTATAGGAAGAAAATATTTTATTTAATGAATTAATTTAAAAGGGAGGAAGAATAATATGTGGGTAGAATTAAAAGTAGATTTTTAGGATATTTTTCTTCTCAACTCATACAACTTAGGAATTGTTTAGTGCACCAATTTAATTCCGAAAACAAAATTAATACAGTTTTGAAACTCAATTAATATTTTATTGCATTTTAATTATTCTCAATAAATTATACGGATCGAAAACATAATTTTAAACTTTGAATAATTAATTTCTCGTAGTCCCTTATCCGTTTGAAATATTCGATTTCTTTCTTCGAACTTGGGAATTTGAAATAGAGTATATATTTAAATTACACAATATCACACAAAAATAATAAAATTAAAAGAAACACAATAATAATGTAAAATAAGGTTTCTAGCAAAAATAAAAGGTATAAAACGGGACGGGGTATTACATCCTCACCCCCTTAACAGGAATTTCGTCCCCGAAATTCAGCTTCTACGTATAGCTCGACTAAATCTCGTATGTTCATCTTCAAGTGGTTTCTTCCTCTACATGTCAAAGTTATTGAACTAACACACTGGGTGGTGAAACTTGAAATCGTATTAGGGTGTGTAGAGTATGGTAAAATTTTCTAACTATTTCAACTTCTGGAATTAGGTCCCATAATTTTTTTTTTCATGAGGTTCTATGGACCTATAATAACTAGTACATGGTGTTCGTCTTCTCGTCATTCTATTGGTGGTTCTGAAGCGAAAAGAATAATATTGCTACGTCATATAGGTATGAAAAATTATAAAAGCAGAATCGAATTACGTAATCAACACATCGCTAGTACTGAGATACATGTGAGTATGTAGTTCACCGCAACGCACTGCGGCCGCAAAATGGTACAGTGATCACATACACACCGTATAATAGAAACCAGTGACATGTCATTTATCGATAATCAGATAAAATATAACAGTTAATATACAGCAGGTAACACACATTGCCAAGTAGCAATTTCACAACACATATATATCACATAAAAGTCTCGACTTCTATTAGGTCAGTCTACTTACGTCATATCTGAAAATAAGTTTTCTAGGTACTGAGCTACTACTATCTTAGGTGGATTCTAACATAGAAAGGAAAAATTTCTAGTCAACATTTTAGTCAAGCAGAAATAAAAATTAAATAATTAAAGCACATAATTTAAACAATTTAAGCATATAATTTAAAAAATTAAAACACATAGTTCAAATAGTCATATAACAATATTTATGAAATATAAACTTAAACAAATATATTCATTTATGCAAATCACAAAACATTTTATTTTAACTGAATATAAACGATATTTCGTAGTTCTTTCCACACCACGTAGGTGTTGTTTTGGGTTCTCGATCTTTTGATTTGAGTTTTGTTATGAAAGTCAGCTTGTTGCAAGTTTATAGACATTTAAACACTTTTAAAATAAAATAAGAACATACCTTCGAGGAGCTTCAGACGGTAATAGGAGACACATTTCCCCTCAAGTGATTTAATTAATGATCTATACTTATATGATAAGAAAATCTTAAGTAAAAGAAAAGATTTCGGTTTGATGAAAACAATGATTTGAGTTTAGGTCCGAAAGTTTTGAACCTAGGCTCTGATACCACCTGTAACGCCCCGAATCCAGAATATATTAATTATATCGGATTCGAAGTATTATTGTGATCAAAATTCCGAACTATAAATTTTTTGAAGGAAATATAACGGAAATGAGAGATGATGAGTTTTATGCAGCGGAAGAAATGAATAGAATAATTTTAGTAAGTATTTCACACACATATATGTGTACATAAAACATAGTATTAACAGTAATGTTTTATTTAAGTGGGGAACTCCGTGTCATCTCTATTACTGTCCTTGCTCCACGAAATCATAATCTGCAAGGGTTGTAGAAAATGGGGCGTGAGATTTGAATTCTCACGTATGGGTGATTTGCAACGTCATGGGATTGGTAAATCCGAAATATATTAAATTATACTCATTAATAAAGTATATAATTTATTTAAGCAGTTGACATAATAATACTAACATCATATATCATATAAATAACAAATTCACGTAATAATCAGTTGGGCACAACAAGTTTCACATCACATAATTGAAACATCACAGTTGATTCACATATAAGGGGCAAGCCCAAAATCATTTTCAAGTAACGGCCTAATCTGCCAAAATTATTTGTAACATATTGTGAATCTTTCTCAAAAATCATTCCTCATAAACAAAATCTATTAATATGTGACGTCTCATCCGGAACTCTAATGAGTACTCACCCGGAGGCCGAATTTATTATTAATGACCACCTCATCCGGAACTCTAATGAGTATCTTACCGGAGGCCGAATTTATTATTAATGACCACCTCATCCGGAACTCTAATGAGTATCTTACCCGGAGGCCGAATTTATTATTATTGACCACCTCATCCGGAACTCTAATGAGTATCTTACCCGGAGGCCAAATTTATTATTATTGACCACCTCGTCCAGAACTCTAATGAGTTCTCACCCGGAGGCCAAATTTATTATTAATCATTAGCTTTTCTCTTTCTCATAAAAACTGGCTTTTCAAAAAGTGGGGAGAGTTCACATAATTCGTACTTGCATAAATTCATGCTCACAAAATGCCCTTTATCATGCAATGGTGCTCGATTCAAATACAACAATAGACATATTGTATCATATATAAGTATACCACGTAATTCAAATATTTATATAATAGGTGTACATTTATGTTGGATAAGTTGTTTTAGATTGATTTAGTCGAGTTCAGAGTATACCAGCATAACGTATTATAAGCAGATCAATTAACAGATCATCACCCACCTGTTTGTTCCGGGTCTCAAGAGTGATATACAAACAGACGGTCGAATCCCTCATGTGTATCTCGTGTTAGCACAAAGCCCTAATATGAAATCATTTGATTAATAATAGACTCTTGAATTATCGAAAAGGCCTAGAAGTTTGTGTTATGAAAACGAGAAAGTTGTTATCTTATAAACTTATTGAAATTGACCTACTTAAAAACACACATTATCTTGGTAAATACACCACTTCTAAAGACATTGGTGTATTGGGGAAGTGTACTTACTAAATCCTTTGTGGTATACTATTTCGACTTTTACAAAAAACGATCTTTTGATATTCTTAAACTTTTATATCTAAAAGCTTTAATAATTTAAAAGTATATCCATATAATATTTTTCTTAAAAATAATTAAAAGGAAAGGAAAGTTATTTAAATAATATTAATATAATAAAAGTCCCAAATTAATATTTTTCTTTCTAAAATTCTCCTTTCTTATTTTAAAAGAATTTTGAATATAAATTATACTTTATAAATAAAACTCCCTTTATTAATCTTATTTTGTTTAAAGAAATTTATATAATAAATACTAAAATAATATAATATATACTTTTCTTTATTGTTAGTAATACTTGATTTAAAGAAGTTTTCATAACAAATAATAGAATAAATATTTTCCTATATTACTAGTATTACTAACCAAGTTTACTTGTGTCATTTTCAAAACAAAAGAGTAGTATTATTTTCTAAAAGTCCTTTTCCATTTGTTTCAAACATTTGAACAGTGGAAGACGAGTTTCCCTTTGTCTTTAAAAACTCAACTAACACTAAAACAAACTAATTTCATCACCATATCATCAGCTAACCAAACCAAACTAATTCATTCATCCAATAATATCAACTAGCTAAAACAACAATACTAACCCACTATTCCAATAACACCAGTAAGGAAAATCATCAATAACACAATCTCATCTGCACTAAACCGAACCAAACTAAATAGTACTCTTTTCCTCTTCATAAAATTTACAAAGTTTAAGCCTCATCCCATATTCCGGAAGCTAGAAGAGAATAGGGAGAAGGAGGCTAGAAATCTTACAAATTCCAGTTCGATTCGTGGTGGTAAACGGACGGCCTAACGGCGTCGTTTGATGATTCGTTTGGATAATTTCGGCAGCATAACGGCGTGATTCTGGATTTTCCGAAAACAAAACAAGCGGCTATTCAACGTCTCAATCGGAATTGAAAAGAACAAAATCAAAACCGTAAGTATTAAATCGAAGGGGTTGTTATATTGAAACGAATCGAAATGAACAAGATTCGAGACTCACTTAAAACTGAGAGGCGAAACGACGATGGAGTTTCATCGATCGGAAAAGAGAGCGGCGGCGGTGCAGAGGGCGGAGGCCATGGCCGACGACCGTAGGCGCGACGGCGGCGAGGATCGCTCGGTGGGAGGGCATCGCGGCTGGGGATGCGACGGCGGCGTGCGAATGGGAGTGGTGGCGCTGGAAGCGGCGCGACGGCTTGCCGGAAAAGAAGAGGCGCGAGACGGCGCTCGTGCGAGGCGGAGAGAGGGGAAGGGCGTCGGTCGATCGGCAAGGCTGGAGCACGGCGGTCGGGCTGAGGCGGCGCGACGCTGCGCGACGGGAGGGAGGCGGCGGCGACGCGTTTTGGGAGGATGAGGAAGACGCGTTTTGGGGGAAGGAGGAAGACGCGTTAATTGGAAACTGATTTGGGAATTGAAAGAGAAAGAGACGTGTGAGTTTATAGGAAGAAAATATTTTATTTAATGAATTAATTTAAAAGGGAGGAAGAATAATATGTGGGTAGAATTAAAAGTAGATTTTTAGGATATTTTTCTTCTCAACTCATACACCTTAGGAATTGTTTAGTGCACCAATTTAATTCCGAAAACAAAATTAATACAGTTTTGAAACTCAATTAATATTTTATTGAATTTTAATTATTCTCAATAAATTATACGGATCGAAAACATAATTTTAAACTTTGAATAATTAATTTTTCGTAGTTCCTTATCCGTTTGAAATATTCGATTTCTTTCTTCGAACTTGGGAATTTGAAATAGAGTATATATTTAAATTACACAGTATCACACAAAAATAATAAAATTAAAAGAAACACAATAATAATGTAAAATAAGGTTTATAGCAAAAATAAAAGGTATAAAACGGGACGGGGTATTACATAATAAGCATTCACATCATTAAATTCAAAAAAATATATATTATAAATAAGTTTAAATATAAAAAAATAATTATATTTCTTAAAATTAAAATACTTATTTGTGCTTTTGAAAATTTTATAAAATAATTAATATTTTTTTAAATGAATAATTTGAATATGTTTGAAATAATTTTAAAAATCAAATTCAAATTAAAAAAAAAAAATCAAATGTCCAAACTCCAGATCACAATACATGTTCAAAATATTCCAACTCCAATTAGAATATTCTATAATAAATTGAAGAAAATAAATTAAATTAACCCACAATCTCATTTAGTTCTTCATCCCGAAGCATACGATATATCCGACAACTCTACATATAGTTTTCCCTAGGTCTATCTCCATTCTCCATTCTCCATCCCTCTTCTTGCAAATCTCGAGTTTAAGATACTGGTATGAGGTAAAGGTCAGAGTTATGTAATATTGAAGGTAACAATCTTAAGAATAGTGTGGAAAAATTTTGTTCAATTTTTGGATAAATTAAAATTTTAATTGTTCAAGAGAAAATAATTTAATCCATGTCTAATGATGTTGTGTGTCGGAGTCGAAAGGGTGGAGCGGCGTGGTCGAATGGTGAAGAAAAGAAAGGAGAATGAACAATGATTTTAAGGTTGAATTTGATAATTGCAAACTGTTTTTTGGGAGATTTTGGATTTGGTAATCGAAGAAGATAGTTCTTTTATTGTTTAATAAGAACATATTTTTTAAATTTTTTATTTTTATTTGGCGATATTTTAAATTGGTTAGTTTTTAAATTTTTATTTATTTTAAATTTATTATACACTCTTGAATTTTATAAATATAATTAATCTATAATATATAATACACCCATATTTCATTTTTTGTTTTGGGCGGGAAAGTTTTTTAACCCTTGATCAACTTTTTAAAACTTGATCATCACCGTCCATATATTAGTTTGATAATTACGGTAAATTTATATAACATAATTTAATTTATTACATTAATATAATCCATTGTTGCCATTTTAATTCTTTGATTTAATTTGATGAATCTGGACTCTTCGTTAGTTTATAGAATATATGACCATCACAATAATCTAGCTCTATAATCTAAATGGTCCGTTCGTTTTTAAATATCAAATTATCACCAAAACATACTTTGCTGAATTATTGCAAACGTTTCATCAATCACACATTTAATTTTTCCTTTTAATTCAGTAGCATTTTATGCTTCTCTCCGGCTGTTGCTGCAAATTCTTTAATAACCAAAGTAAATTATAAGTTAATTTATCCATGATTTGCTCTAATTTATGAACCACTTTAATTTCCGTCCTATATAAACACTTCAATCTTTACACTCTTAATCCCAAATTTGCAAGTCTTCCTTTTATTTCATATATGTGATACATGTGATTTATAGATTTTTCTGTATTATTCTTATGTAGAAATTCATAAATGTAATTTAGCATAAATATGTATTTTAGCAAAAATATGTAATTAAATTTTTTTTTGAATTTTTATTTATATTGATTGAAAAAAATTCTAATATATTATTTAGAAATTTGAAGAAGATTGAAGGCGCTCACTAGAGATTTGAAGATTATTGAGGATTTTTTTATAGGTTTACAAGATTTTTAATCTTCTTTGGATTAGTTTACATGGAGTCCGCCAAAAAAGTCGCATATCACAACATTTGTAGATTCGTAGATTTGATTTTTTTTTTTTTTTTTTAAGTTCATATTGATTGGAAGATTTTTCAATATAATCTTTAGACTATAAAGTAATTTGCTGATTGGGAAACATAAAAATCGCTATTGAATCTGCAAATGAAATCATTGAGATGGTTTGTAGCAGATATTGTATTTATTTGTGCAAACAATTTTATGAAACATTTTTATATAAATTTGAGTTCTTTGATTTTTATTTTTTTATAATCTAATTTTTTTTTCTAACATTTTTTTTATTATAATCTCAATTATTGAGTGAGTGCACTATACAACTTACGCATATGAGAGTGCGCGAGTAGTTATGCAAATTAAATGCAATAAGTTGTGGAAACTACATCTTGCTCATGGCAAATCGATTCTCATTTTTAATAGAATAATTTAAAGCTCGAATTTCTTAGTGTAAGCAAACATATATCATAATTCTTTTTATATATAATATTATATTCTTATGTTTGAATTGCTTTGAGTAAGCATGCATCAAGTGAAATAAGAACAAGTGAATTCATATACTCCCTCCGTCCCACAACACATTGCGGGGCTACTATTCATCTCGTGTTTTTGCTAATGATTTTTTTATTAAAATTTAAAATGATAAAGTAATTTTAAAATTACTTTGTAATAGAGAAAAGGTAGATCTATCATATCCTACCTTAAAAATTATTTTATCATTTCAAATACTAATAAACAACTCGCTCGCTAAAACACGAAGATAAAGTGAACTCCGCAATGTGTTCCGGGACGGAGGTAGTATATAATTGTATCATATTATAAACAAGTTTTATTGGATATTATGATTAAATTCAATTGAAGTGATATTTTTTTTTTTCATTCTGGGATTAAAACTTGACGTGGTATCTGAACTTTCGTGTTATAATTAGTTAATCACAATAAAATGTAATTAAATTCATTCTTTTAACTCACATTATAATGACAGTTTGTTATGAAATGTGGACCTTTGAGTTAATTGCATAAATTTAGGATCAATTTTATTAAATTACTAAGCAATCTGCTTAAATTATTTTTATAATTTTGATTATGAATAATACTAAATTATGAATTAATGTTCATTTTATAAAAAATAAATTACACATTAATTTTTATTATTTTAGGGTTGAGTTAAATATATTAATTTGCCTATGATGTTTGTGCTTATGAGATAAATAATGTTAACATAGTGTTTTTATATTTTAGTTCCTTATTTTTGAAACATTAACAAATACTTATGATTAATTCTTTATTTCCGAATCATTAACGAATGCAAATAATTAATTTTAATTTAAAATTTTCCACCTTGCACTTTTTAAATATTATTTTTCTAACAACATTTACTTAATATTAAATTAAAATAAATTTCATAAATTATGCATATATTTGTCAAATTAATGCCATGTTGATTTTTGTATCATTTTTACTAAATGGGAAGTCTAAATTTGTTATCAATTGGTCGGTTCAATGTGCTAAATTGACTTCATTTTTAAAACGAGCATAGTGCAATTAAGTAGCACTAGCTCAACTATTAACATTTTTTTATTAAGTCCTTAATCGATACTCTCTATATTCTATTGAACCTCTCTACACTAAAACACGTATTATGAGGAATTTGCACTTTTGGTCTTATTGGACATGTAATGTTTTACTTTCAGTCTCACCCAAAACACTTTTGGTTTCATATGAATATTTTTTGGCACTTTTAGTCTCAAACATTCCAAAACTTGCAAAATTAATCCCAAAGTTAACGGCTACTAACGGACACTTAACGGACTTGCACTTTTGGTTCCATAGGATAGGATACACTTGCAGATTTGGTCTCATAGGATTAAAAAAATCACATTTTTTTACCTTTTTTTACCAAAATAATTTTATAAAAAGAAATATAATTACAATATATATACAAATTTATTTTTGTTTTAAAATATATATATATACATATACAATAATATATATATATATATATATATATATATATTATACAATAATATATATATATATTATATTTTAATAAAAAATTAATTAGAATAATTTAATCTATATTAATTATTTTAAAATTAGAACAAGTTTTTTTAACTTTTGTGCCATCTTTTAAATAATAATAATAATTTTCTCCACATCTTATTTAATTAATAGTTCACTAATTATGTCCTATAAAAATCTCTAAATTACATATCATTTCACTAACGATTACACACAAGAACATCTTTCTTTTAATTTGTTTCATTCCTAAAATTTAACAATGCACCCACATAAAAACTATATTGTCCATTTTTATACCGATTGTTCAACAATAATAATTTACCCTATGTTTTATTTAATTAAAAAACAAATAAATATTTATTTTAAAAATTAGAATAATTTAATATTATTTTAATCTAATTCAATTTAATTTTTAATAAGGTTTTATTGATTATTGTAATTTTTAGATATATAATAAATAAAAATTATTATAATTTTTACAAAAATATTACTTACTCAGTCCCATAATAACTTGCACATTTTCTTATTCGAATATTTCAAACTAACTTGCATACCACAAAGTTAGAAAAATCCTCCACAGACTTCACCTTTCAATTTTCCATAGACTCAACCATAGAAAAATTTAGGTAATTTAGAATAAGAGTGTCCGTATTCGTACCAAAATTTCAGTAAATGTTAGTACCAATTTTTGTACAGTTCGGTATTTATAACATAGCGAAGATTTTTGTACATGTTAATACCAATTTTCGTACAAATTTTTGTTCAATTTTATTTAATACGTACCAATTTTTGAATGATATCAACGTACCAATTTTTATAACATACCAATTTATAAATATTTTTTATAACGTGGCAATTTTTGTACATGTTAAAAACCTTATTAAAAATTAAATTAAATACAAAAATTAAATTATTCTATTTTTTAAAGAACTATTTATTTGTTTTTTAATTAAATAAAATATAGGGTAAATTATTATTATTGAATAATTGGCAAAAAAATGGATAATATAATTTTTATGTGGGTGCATTGTTAAATTTTAGGAATGAAATAAAAGAAAGATGTTCTTGTGTGTAATCGTTAGTGAAATTATATGTAATTTAGAGATTTTTATAGAGGATTATTAGTGAACTATTAATTAAATAAGATGTTGAGAAAATTATTATTATTATTAAAAAAATGGCACAAAAGTAAAAAAAAAAATTCTAATTTTAAAATAATTAATATAGATTAAATTATTCTAATTAATTTTTTTTATTAAAATATAATATATATATATATATATTATTGTATATATATAATGTATATATATATATATATATTATTGCATATGTATATATATATATATATATATATTTTAAAATAAAAATAAATTTGTATATATATTGTAATTATATTTCTTTTTATAAAGTTATTTTGGTAAAAAAAAGGTAAAAAATGTGAATTTTTTAATACTATGGGACCAAAAGTGCAAGTCGTTAAGTGTCCGTTAGTAGCCGTTAACTTTGGGACTAATTTTGCAAGTTTTGGAACGTTTGGGACCAAATGTGCCAAAAAATATTCCTATGGGACCAAAAGTGTTTTGGGTGAGACTGAAAGTAAAACATTACATGTCCAATGGGACCAAAAGTGCAAATTCCTCCACGTATTATAGTTGGTTGATTAAGTATTATATTAGGAGTATATATAGAGTGAAATTGGTTTATATATAAATCAATGAAGGGTATTAGTTGTTTTCACTGAAGAGTATTAGTTGTTTTTATTGAAGAGTATTACTGATTTACACTGAACAGTCTTAGTTCATTTTCACTGAACAACTAAGACTCTTTAGTGTAAATCAATAATACGCTTCAGTAAATACAACTAATACTCTTCAATGAAAACAACTAATACTCTTTAGCGATTCATGTATAAACCAGTTTCACTCTATACTTTGCCTTATATTAGATATATTATTTAATTTATGGAGAATATAATAATAATTACATTTGGAATTAATTATTATTATTATTTAATTAAATTGGATTTAATTAAATATGAAATTCCAATAATAATATTTGGAATATTATTATACAAGAATAATAGATATGATAAATATATTATTCGTAGGAACATATCTAGGGAGATATAATCCGTAGAGATTATATTATGCGGGCCAAGCATATTATCTTGCTTAGAAATTAAGCTTAAATAATCCCTATAAATATGTGTTCAATGGGAATTCAGAAATATACAAGAAAATAATTTCTTCATAAAATCTCTTGTTCGAGTTTTCCTAGCAAGTTCGTTCTAGAGATTCGATGTTGGCACCCCGGTGCAGATTGATTGATAGATATTGCGTAGATACCATAGTGGAGGACTCCGCGTACGAAGCTTTGTAAGAATTTTTTTAAAATTCTTGCAAATTAATATGCAATTAATTGTTCATTGTTGGTGAACTTTATTATTCCGCTGCGCATATTTACGTGTTTTATGTGCCTCTAAATACCAACAGACGTTTCTCTACTTCGGCCTTGTACTCCTTAAATTTCTCAAACGATTCAGATTTGTATTTCATGAGATACATGTATCTGTATCTTGAGTAATCGTGGATAAAGGTGATGAAGTAGACGAATTGACCCCTAACTAGAGTGGGCAATGGCTCACAAACATCACTGTGGATTAACTCTAGAACTTCTTTGGCCCCTTTCCCAAATAAGGGTTTGTTGGTCATCTTGCCCACGAGACAAGATTCGCAATTTCCATAAGACTCTAAGTCAAATGAGGTTAAGTACTCCAACTTTTTTAACCTTGAGATTATTTTCTCGTTTACATGACCAAGTCTACAATGTCACAAGTAAGTCGAGTTTTCATGATTACTAAGCTTGAGTCTCTTATTTTGTATATTAAGAACGTTATATCCACAATGTAACAAGTATAAACCATTCACAAGAGGAGCATTTCCATAAAAATCACCATTAAGCAAAAAATAACAAGTATTATTTGCAAAACGGAAGGAAAATCCCTCAATGTCTTAACATAGGAACAACGATAATGTTACGAGTAATAGACGGAACAAAATAACAATTATTCAATTCAAGTCTAAAACTAGAAGGTAAGTCTAAAATATAAGTCCCAACACGTTCAGCAGCAACTCTTGCTCCATTCCCCACATGTAGGGCGACTTCACCCGGTCAAACTGCTCTACTGTCCTTGAGCCCCTGAACATTTGTACAAATGTGTGAGCCACAACCGGTATCCAATACCCAGCAGTTAGAATCATTTGTGGACATGTTTATCTCAATAACAAACATACAAGTTCCAGTGGCTGAAGCACCTTGTGCTTTCTTTTCAGCTGCTAGAACCTTGCAATCCTTCTTCCAATGCCCCTTCTGCTTGCAGTGGAGGCATACATCCTTATCAACCCGCTCCTTCTTTTGAATTCCACCTTTCGGCTTGAGGAAATTAGGCTTAGAACCTTTCTTAGTCTTGCTCCTTCACCACGAGAACGGTTTTTTCCTTAGCAGTGGAAGACTCAAAAGTCTTGATCATGTTATGAAGCTCAGGCATGGTCGAAACTGTCTTGTTCATATTGAAGTTACAACAAAACTCGAGTATGAATCGGGTTGCGACTGAAGAATGACATAAACAGCAACATTGGTCTGCAGCTCAATGCCCAAACGACCAAGTTTCTCGATTAGCCCTATCATCTTCAAAACATGGGGAGGACTTTCCCTCCTTCAGATAGCCGACATCTAAACAGATCTCTCATCACCTCATAAATCTCGGAACGAGACTCAGAATCAAATAGATCCTTCAGATATCTAAGCATCTCGTAGGGAAGCATCCTCTCGTGTTGCCATTGCAACTCGGGAGTCATGCCAAGCAACATAACACACTGAGCCTGGGAAGCATCATCTTGATGCTTCTTTTGAGCTTCGGCGTCAAACGCTTCGGCTTCCTCAGAACCAGCCTCAGGGGTATAAGGAATTGGTGTGTCCAACACGTACTCAATCTTTTCTTGCCTAAACACCAGACGCATGTTTCGATGCCAATCCAGAAAATTTAGTCCAACCAATTTGTTTGTTTCCAAAACACTTCTCAATGAAAAGTTATTCATTTCAACAATCCTAGAAAATAAAATTGAAACGGGAATTAAAACACATAATTCCTATGATCAATATTCAGCAATCAAAATAAACATGTCCTTTTTATTTATTTTGTCTCCATTATTTTCACACACTCAACGACCTCATTGGAAGAGTACGAATTTATATCTAAAATAAATGGTAATGGACTAGGATCCATATTCCAACTATTACAATGACTGCTAGGGTTGAACATTGCAACAGCAGAACTGGTAGGTCTCTAAACCAATTGCCTCACGCAATTCCTAGTTGATTGAACCTAGTTCAATCGGATGTCACCTAATTCTCGTTTCCCTACTAGGGCTGGTGAAACAGAATTAAGTTGGTTTATAACCATTAAGCGGCGACAAACATGTCCCTAAAAGAGACCCGTTAGATGTAGATCCAAGCAAAAGACTAGGGCCTTAAATACTCATTGGAACAAAATCTCCGGTTTACTCTTAATTTTAATGGAAGACATCTTTCAATTTAATGAAAAACCATATTTTAGCGATGATAATTTTAAAGGTAGGGTATTAATTGCTTGATCGAGATCCACATGTTAATCTATATTATATTTGAGCAATTATAGGGTGCCTCCTACCCAAACATGATTTTATGCGGACTAACATATATTTGGGCGCTGTCTACCCAATCATATAATACAGTCCGACAATAATTTGGGCGCTGCCTACCCAAAACAATTAAGATGTGGACATAAAATTAATCCTCCGAATTAATTCTATATTATTTATTAATTTACCAAGGGCTCATGTGCAATTTCTTAGACTTGCACGGAGGGGCCTATTCGAAATCTAATTTGTAAATAGCCCCTCGTTCATCATTGTCCGAATTTCGACAGCATCTAATCTATAATTCGGTACAACCAATTCGATTCCAAACCCAAACATCAATCTCAGAATTAATCTAATTAATTCATAAATAATCCAAATCGAAAAAATAACAGAAACGGTGGAAACGAAGCACCCCAAAACAACACTGTCAAATCTATATGTGATGCGTGGTACCCAAAGTAGTGAACTGCAATACCATAAGCACACACACTGGATCGCAAAAGAGACGATATAATCACCGCCACGAATCACCACCACAACACGAGATGCCGCCGCGAGCAGATTCGCTGCTGCAAGCGGTGCAAACTGCCCCGCAATATGCTTAATTTGTATTGGTTGAATGGAATGAAGAACGCCACTGTAAGCGATCCAAATTGCAGCCGTAGTCGGCTCAGTCTAAATGGCACAAATCGACGCCGTAACTGATGTGATCGAACAACGCGAACCACCGCTGTGAGAGGCACAGCCAATCGGCAAGATTCGCTGCTACGAGCGGCCAAAAACTACCACTACGAGCAGCGCAAAATCGATGACTGTCAATATGTAAAAATGAGGATCCAAGCGACATGAGGCATGGCGTCGAATGCCGCCTTTAATGGCCGTCGCGAGGTACCGCTGCCCGCCAAGCGGCGTGGCCTCAATTTCAACAGAGTGGGGGATTCGATTTGGGAAGAACCCTCTAAGTGTTTCCCATGGTTGAGATGAAAAAGTCGAGGTAAATCAAGTAAAATAGGGAGCGGTCCAATCTAATTGACCGTGCCCCTTGACATATATTAAAAATAAAATTCTTCTTTAATATAAATCATCAATTAATTATACAATTAATTTAGAGCATGAAGATCTGATACCACTGTTGGAATTTAGAGACACGTAAAATATGTAACATGTGCAATGGAAAAATCGTTTACCAACAACGAATAATTTAATTGCATAATTAAAATAAAAGAGATCTTAATCAAGATATCTTACAGTGCTTCGTACGCGGAGACCTCAACTACGGTATCCACGCAACAACTATCGACCGATCTGCACCGGGGTGCCAGCATTGAATCTCTAGAACGAACTTGCTAGGAAAACGCAAACAAGAGATTTTATGGAGAAATTATACTTCTTGTGTGTTTTTCTTAATTCTCATAGGACACATATTTATAGGGATTATCTTAGCTTAATTTCAAAGCAAGATAATATGCTTGGCCCGCATAATATAATCTCTATGGATTATATCTCCCTAGATATGTTCCTACGAATAATATATTTATCATATCTATTATTCTTGTATAATAATATTTCAAATATTATTATTGGGATTTCATATTTAATTAAATCCAATTTAATTAAATAATAATAATAATAATTAATTCCAAATATAATTATTATTATATTCTCCATAAATTAAATATTATATCCAATGTAATACATAATCAACCAATTTTAATCGACGAACTGCCATTGCTTGTTGTGTGACCCATAGGCCATCGTATATCGAGCGATTAATCAAACTAATGGTCTTAATTGAACCCTAGATAATAAATCAGATATTCTCAATATACGAGGTACGTTACGAGGAAATCTGCAACTACTTGTAATATTATAGGCTATTGTGATATCTTTATTTCATTCGCGAATACTCAATTAAGCCTTGAACATGATGAAGTGTCTATTCAAATAACTTAATTATATTATCTCAAATCACTAATTGATCGCTCACGTCGCACTTGGCCTCAAAGTCCAAGTCGACTTGCATCGGCCGATGTCTTAGATCCAATTATGATGAGAAGACGCGTATTCTCTCTTAAATCCACGTTGAGGATTGAATCCTATTCTTGGCCCATCTACCACGCACATGTACTTCGTGATGAACCCAATCCATGCCATATCTACCCTTGGAGGGTGAAAGCGTTGGTCATGGTCAAAGTTCATCACTTCGCATATGTCGTGCATATTGACCTCAAGTCTGAGGAGTATCACATCGCTCCCACTAACCGAGATACCGGTAGACACATTATGTGGAATTACATCAAATGGTTTCTCGGATGGGTATATCAATACCCTCTAAGGTATTTGTGCATCCATTATGAGATACCTAGTATCTCTTAGTAAGTGAGATCTTACTACACTCTCTCCATAGAGTATAATGCATATCGCACACCAATCTCCATTGCATCATCAATATCCCATTCTTGATGATCCTTGGCTATTTGAGAATCGTACTTTGATCATCTGAATTCTCACTCACTCAATTACAGTATCGATTCAAGGGAACACAAATATAAATAATGCAAACAATCAAACATAATATTCAGATAAGTGTAAAACCATACATTTAATATTAAACCAAACAATAATATTAAATCGTAAACTAAATATCATCTTAGTATTATGTCCTTACAAAGGATTGTCTCTAGGACACTAACACTAACAATTACGTCAACGGTTAAATTGAAATGATAATGGGTTTTCACCGTTGTTGTAGGGATTTACGACAACTGGGATTACCCGTTGTCTTATGTGTTTTTCCACCGTTGTTGATCGGCTCATTGTCGTAGCTTTGGACCTTTGACAATGGTTAAAACCCGTTGTCGTAAGCCTTTTCGACAACGGTGGAAAAATAAATAAGACAACGGGGATTCTCCGTTGTTGTAAATTCCTACGACAGCGGTGGAAAAACCGTAGTCAAAAGTCTAGAGCTACGATAACGGTGGATAAATACCTAAGATAACGGGGATTCTCCGTTGTCATAGCCTTTTTCTGGCATAGTGTTAACTCTCCTGATTGCTTATTTATTGCTTATCTTGGAGTTTTGATGTGTATGTAATACCCCGTCCCGTTTTATACTTTTTATTTTCTTAGAAACCTTAATTATATAATTTTATATTATTATTATCCTTGTTTCTTTTAATTTTATTATTTTGTGTGCTAACGTGTAATTTAAATATATACTCTATTTCAAATTCCCAAGTTCGAAGAAAGAAATCGAATATTTCAAACGGATAAGGGATTACGAGAAATTAATTATTCAGAGTCTTAAATTATGTTTTCGATCCGTTTAATTTATTGAGAATAATTAAAATACTTTAAAATATTAATTGAGTTTTAAAACTGTATTAATTTTCAAATTGGGATTAAACTCGTGAATCAAACGATCCCTAAACCGTATCAAGTGGGAACGAAAATATCCGAATTAAAGGGGTTAATCCTACCCACATGAATTAGTATTCTTTTAATTAAATTAATTAGAGATTTTTTTTCCTAACCACATATTATTTCATTCTTTAAAATTAATTATTAATTAAAAGTATAATTTCCTTCTATAAAGCATACACGCATATGACTAATTCAGAGATATATCACAACCCAAATCTCTTTCTCTCTCTCCCACGCGTTTTCTTCCTTTCTCTCTCCAAGAGAATTCAACGCGTCTCTTCTCTCTCTCACACATACGCGTCTTCCTCCTCCTTCGCTCAGCCGTCGCCGCCGTGCTTCACGTCGTCGCGACGCCGCTGGAGCAGAGCCGTCACCGTGCGCCGCTGCCCTCTGACGTCGCGCCGCTGCTCCCAGACGCAGACGCCGCTCGCGTCGCCTCCACCCAGCAGAGCTCCAGCCGTCCGCCTCTCTCTCGCCAGCGACGAGCGCCGCCGTCGCGCCTCAAGCCCAGCAACCGCCGCGCCGACCGTCGCCTCTGCTCCCAAACGCGACCGCCGCCTCCGCCATCCCTATTGACCGGAGCACCGTCGCTCTTCCCACCGAGCACCACCGCTCATCCCAGCCGAAGCTCCGCCGTCGTCGCCTCCGATCAACCGCTCCAGCGACGCCTCTTCTTCCTCTCCCAGTAAGAAATTAAAATCCCCCTTTTTCAATTTCAATTCCATTTAATTCCGATCAACTGTAACTCTTTTCGTTTTAATTCCGATGAAGATGATACCTGTTGCCGGAGATTTGGAATCCCGAACTACGCCGTTACTCTGCCGAAATTACCTGACAAATTCTTAAACGAGCGTCGTTAGGCTACCCGATTTGGGACTCGTAAGAACTGCTTGGCCTCTTTCTATTTTTCTTTAGCTTTTGGAATAGGGATTTTGAACTGTTGTATACCCTGTTGATGTTTTGATAAAATTGGAACCTGTAAGATTGGTGGATGAAGTTTTGTGTGTTAATTTTGTACCGTAGAGTTGGGTTGATTAATATGATAAGTTATGTTGAACTAGCTGTTGAGTATTACTTAAATAACTGTTTAGTATTATTGGTTTGGGTGTTTAGTATTGTAGTTTTAATTGGAGGGTATTATCGAATGGATGAATTAGTTTAATTTGAATTAGCTGTTTGATGATGAAATTACTCTTTAGTAATATTAGTTGAATTTTTAAAGACAAAGGGAAACTCGTCTTCTACTGTTCAAATGTTTGAAACAAATGGAAAATATTTTTAGAAAATAATACTACTCTTTTGTTTTGAAAATGACACAAATCAACTTGGTTAGTAATACTAGTAATATAGGAAAAATATTTATTCTATTATTTTATTTGTTATGAAAACTTCTTTAAAACAAGTATTACTAACAATAAAGAAAAGTATATATATTATATTATTTTTGGTATTTATTATATATAGAACTCCTTAAACAAGATAAGCATAAATAAATGGGTTTTTATTTATAAAGTATAATTTATATTCAAAGTTCTTTTAAAATAAAATGGAATTTTAGAAAGAAAATATTAAATTGAGGTTTTAATTATATTAATATTATTTATTAAACTTTCTTATTTTTTTTAATTATTTTCAAGAAAATATTAGATGGATATGCTTTTAATTTTTTAAAAAAGCCTTTATTAAGGACACCCCTGAATTCAGTAAATACACCCCCCTGTTACACCACTGCTTTTAGTAAATACACCCCCTAATACACCTCCTCTTAAAAAGGGTTGTACTTATCAAAAGATTGTTTTTGTAGTAATCAAAATAGTAATACAACAAGAAAATTAGTAAATACACCCCTCAATACACTCACCTTTTTAGAAGTGGTGTATTTACCAAGTTAGTGTGTGTTCTTAAGTAGGCCCTTTTCAATAAGTTTTCAAGATAACAACTTCCTCGTTTCGTAACACGTACTTCTAGACCTTTTCAATAATTCAAGGGCCAACTTTTAATCAAATTACTCCATATTAGGATTCTGTATTAATCGGGACACGCACGAGGGATTCAACCATCTGTTTATACATCATTCTCGGGACCCGGAGCAAACAGGTGGGTGATGATCTGTTGATCGATCTGCTTATAATACGTTATGCTGGTATACTCTGAACTCGACCAAATCAATCTAAAACAACTAATCCAACATAAATGTACACCTACTATATAACTGTTTGAATTACGTGATATATATTATATATGATACAAATGTCTATTGTTTTATTCAAATCAATCACCATTGCATGATTAAGGGCATTTTGTGAGCATGAATCAATTCAATTGCAAATCAAGTGAATTCTCCCCACAATTTGAAATGACAGTTTTTATGGGAAAGAGGAAAGCGAGTAATCATTGATCTGATGCGTAGAAGTTTTATTTGTGGTGGACACGTACGGCCATGAGTGATAATAATTATTCAGATTCATGGTCGCTGATATTATTTGTGGTGACCATGAGTGACAATAGGTCAGAACCATGGTCACATGAATGGATGATTTGTTCGTGAGAAATGGTTTGGGGGAGATTCACAATGTGTTGGAAATGATTTTCGGCAGATTAGGCCGTTACTTGAAAATAACTTTGGGCTCTGTCCCTTAATGTGAATCAACTTGTGATATATCAATTATGTGAATGTGAAATCTGTTATGCCCAATTAATTATTTCGTAAGTTTGTTACTTCTGTGATATATGTTATTCATGTTTATATATTAACTGCTTAAATAAATTATATATTTTATTAATGAGTATACTTTAACATATTTCGGATTTACCAATCCCATGACGTTGCAAATCACCCACACGTGAGAATTCAAATCTCACGCCCCCTTTTTACAACCCTTGCAGATTATGATTTCGTTGAGCAAGGACAGTAATAGAGACGGCACGGAGTTCCCCACTTAAATAAAATGTTACTGTTAAATACTAAGCTTTATATTCATATATATATATACATATATATGTCTGAGGTACTTATTTAAATATTATACTCATTTCTTCCGCTGCATAAAACTCATCTCTGATTTTGTTATCCCTTTTTATATCAAAAATTTTATAGTTCGGATTTTAGTTACAAGTGGCACCTCGAATCTGAGATATTTATGTGTTTTGGATTCGGGGCGTTACAGTGTAAGTGGGTGGTTATGGAATTAAGTTAAGTGCTAGAGAGTGCTTGCATTGTGAGTAGAGTGGATTTGAAAGGGAAGTTGTGCACTTACAAAATTTTCCTTTTGAATACTTGTGTGGTAATGATGAGAAGTCACTAGGTCTAGCATAGATGTGAAAAGCTATGAGACTTGAGCCTTAAAAGAGATTAGATTTCATTAAAATGATCTCATTGTTTGTGAGTGGTTCCTCACCTTTGATGTGCTAGAACTTGTGGGTACTCTCGCTTCTTGATTGAGTCTAGTATGAAATGCTGGAAGTGATCTAAGGCTATTATTGATTTGATAAGTCACTTAGCCAAAAATTCCCCGACCAATGACATTTATCTCTTGTTAGCCCGTTTTAGCTTGAACCTATTTATTTGCTAGCACATTTGAGCTTATCCAATTTCTAAAACTCTTTTTGTTCCAATTTGAGTGGAGAATATGAAAAGTTGTGAATGAAAGGGGTAGAGTTGGTTGATGTAGAATTGTATATGGTTGAGTGATGTTGAGAAAAAAGGGTAATGAATTTGTGAGTAGTGGTGAAGAATAAAAAAGTTGAGAATGAGCAAAATAAAATACGAGCTCATATATATAATTTGAAAAAGAAAAGAAAAAAAGTGAAAAAGAGTTAGAAGAAAAAGAGTTGAGGTGTTGAAATTAGAGGTAATTGATGTGCATTGTAAGAAGAGATTAGAAGTGTCCTGTTCCGTGAATTGAAATACCGAAGCTATGATTTTCTATTCTCCATTCAGTTGAGTTAGTTTATCATATACATTTACCCCACCTGTCTAAAGAGCCTTACATTTCACCCTAGAACAAGTCCTTTTTTATTTGGCATGAAGTCTAGTATGTGGTCGAAGTTGAGAGTGCTTACAAGCCTATGGTTACTAATTTGCGTGAATGATTGATTGAGAGTGTCCCTATTAATTGACAAACACTTGTGAGGGAGTGAAATACACCACCGAGAGCACATCCATGTCTTAATTTGGTGGTTTTTTGTTGGTTATCCATTAGTAGGAAAAATGGGGTGAGTTTGTGTACGGGTGACCGATCTTTGAAGCTTGAAAGCGATTACTTGCATGATTTGGTACTTGGATTCAATTCTAACAATTTTACTTAACTTATTATTTCATTGCTTGAGGATAAGAAATATGGTAAGTTTGGGGGGATTTATTAAAAGTGAAATTGTGATGTTTTATTGCCCGATTAGTCCACATTTTGAGTGTTTTTGGTGAGTATTTAGAGTTATCTGAGTACTATTTGCATAAACTCTTCAATTTGCCTCTTTGGTGTTTATTTTATGAAAGAGGGTAAAAAACGGAGTTCGTAGGACTTTGAATCGACTCAAACGGACTCCCAGATGATAAGATATGAAGGAAATATGAAAAGTATTAGTTCGGGTGAAGAAAAGTATCATTTGGAATGAAAAGGAGAAGTGCTTGAGCAAGGCTCGAGCACCACTCGACCGGGGTTAGCTCACTGGACAAATGAGGTGCTCGACCACACCAATCGAGTGCTAGGCGCTCGACTGCTGCTACTCGAGCGGCCCTGTGCACTGGAAAGACATGGCGCTCGACAGCACCCGCTCGAGTGCGAGACGCTCGACCACGTGCCGACTCGATCGCCCTGGATGATTTTCGGCCCAAATAATATAAATACCAATCTCAACCCTTATTTTACAGATCTAGACTCTTTTTTTCAAAGGAGAAGAATGCAAGAAGGTGATTTTGGGTGTTTGGCAAGGATTTCAAGAGAAGAATCGAGGTTTCTATCATTCGGATTTCATAGAACGATTATTTCTTTGAACGGTTTAGTTTTCTATTTTAACTTTTGGATACTCTGATAGAGTTAGGGCTTAATTTCAGATTTTGAGATTGATTTACTGGTTTTGATTCAATTGAATTCATAGTTGGTTTATGTTTTTGAAATCCTTGATTTCTTTTATTGTGTTTATGATTGATCTTGATAATTCTTGTGTTCCCATAATCACCATGTTAGGCTAAACTCTTGTATGCTTAGGATATGATGAACTAGTAGGATTAGGATGTTGATACGTAATTAGGATAATTCGTGATGTATAGTTTTAGTTCTCTTAATTATTGAATAATTCTAAAAAAACCCTAAAATAATCATAGAATTAAGTACGAAATTGTTAGGGAGAGAACGACCGCATCACTCTTTATCAATGAATAGGCTTAAGGAGAGGGTTTTTGAAGGGGTTTATAATCAACCGATTTATTTAGGGAGGATGGCCGAATCACCTTAGTTAAATTAGAGCCTCAATAATTAAGCACAATTCATATAATTTAATTATTGGGTTAGTGAAGTTAATTATTAGAGTTAAGTATTGGGATTATTTCCGAGCTTTTATTCTTTCAATTCTTTCTGCTAGATTAGGGAAGTTGATTGCCTAGTTTATAGTACACTTAGGATTTTAACTTGAACATCACGATTATTTTAGTTAACGTACCAATTCCGTTAGTATACATAGAGATTTCTATCCAATGTTTCTTCCATCTCATTTGCACTTCAAACGGAGGTTAGAATAGTTGTGTTTACTAGATAGTAATTACTAGAATATAGTTAGTAATAATTAGTCTTAACCCAAATCACATTCATATTAGCTACGACACGTAGATTTCCAGGGATTTACTTGTGTACAAGTCTTCTCACGAGTTCGATACTACTTTGTCCCTATACTTGCCCATACTACAGTGATCTCATACTCTAGTGGGGTAACTACTAGTAAAAGCTAGTATTTTACAACCAAGTCACAAACATAAGAATATTTTTTTTAACAATGTACTATCTTGTAAATAGTAGTTTGGTATTGTACCATTTTGTAAACACCTTTTTTTCTACTTGGTTTCCGGCCCTAGGACCGACTAATTCGGGGGACTAATAACCCACGTCCACTAGCGGGGGGTCCCATTTTAAGCCATAGTTTTGCTTTGTATGGACTGACCCATCTCGAAAATTGACCCATTTTTCATCCGTTAGTTTTTAACAGAAAAATCACATGGGACCAATTTTGTTTAAAAAAAAAATTGACCATTTCATGATCTCAAATTCTCATGGGACTAAATATGCAATTTTCCTGGTCGGGTCGGCCCGACACTAGCCCACTTGGTTGCACCCATTTTACGCCTGGCCCGGTATCAATCAAACCTCTATTTTAAAGGTCCAACCTAGTCATATGCGGGTCACCGAACCAAAAAGACCCTTTTCAAAAATAAAATATGTAAAACAAGTCATTTATATTCAATATTAATTTAAAAATTCACAAATCACAATTAAAATTAAGTTCAAACAATAATATATTAAAAAATTCAAATAATAATCTAAAACATATAACAATTCATGATCATAAGTGGAATTTTCAAAGTTAGAAACTTTAAAATAAACAATATCTTGAATCACACTTCATTTGATTGAACACTAGAATCTTCTCTTCTTATAATGGTATCTCCTCAAATTCCGGTGTATATGTATTTCATAATCTATAATATATTATACACCCTACATTTTATTTCATAGTTTTGGAGGGAGATGTTTTAGGCCATTGATTAGTATTTTGTGATATGATCATGACCCTTCAGTTCTTTAGCTAATAAGTACATTTATATATACCAATCAGAACTTAATTTGTTATCAAATTGCTAAAATTTAGGAGCCGTTACTTTTTTTTAATCCTATTTATGCTCCACACAACATGCAACATCTTCACAATTATCTGCAAGTTTCAAATTTTTTCTTTTATGTGATTATCATATATCGGGTAGGTAAAAATGGTCGGAGGCTTTTAGTGATTTTATCAAGCCTCTTCTTGAGGGAATCTGTTGAAATTTGCAAGAGGGAACCTATTGAAAATTGCTGCCAGAGAATCAATTTTGAGTTTGAGAAAATCGATGTCGGTGAAAAAGAACAGCTACAGAAGAAGATATTGGAGTAATTAAATTGAAGCCCACATGACAAATATTAGGAGATGAATAACTGATGATTTGAGTTGATAATTGTAAGCTATTTAAGTAAACAAGTAGATTAGATTTTTTAATGTTTATTATGAGGTTTTAGTGATTTTAGTCAATATTCTTTAATGAAGAAGAACCAACGTTTCATAAGTTTGTGTAATTAAAATTGAGGGAAGTTTGCAGCCGCTATCAAATTTCATTCTTCATTCTTCGTTAGATTATTGTATTTCATTGCTCTTTGGATATGCTGAATTTTATTGATGATATCTTAGTATGAAGTTTAATTTGATAATTAATTAGTCTACATATATAAACAGATTTTACTTAGCATAGAATTATAAAGTTTCTTTTTGTGGAGTATGGATAGTCTATCATATATTATTTGAATAATCTATTAGTTGATCTGTTGGGAAAATAGGGGTGCCCGAAATCTATTCGGGAAACTCCAACATGATCTTAATCTGATTCAAGGGTTTTTTATATTATACATTTTCGTTCCTATATTTTGTATAAATGGAACATTTAGTGCTCTGATGGGTTTCTATATTTGGGCATTTTAATCTTCTCATGAGCTTGCAATAGTTCTCATTTTGTTTGGAGTAGAATAACCATGAAGTGTATTGATATTCAATTTTGACAAAGTATAGGGTGAAAAATGGTTTATATATGAATAATTGAAGGTATGAGATATTTTCACTAAAGAGTGAGTATTTCACTACAATGTATGCGTTTTTTTATATTTAAGAGTACTATTATTTTTTTTAACTAAACCCTTCAATAATTCAATCTATGAACCAATTCAATTTTATTTATAATACTTTTTTGTCTTATATCTTTGAAAAAATAGATATGCTAGCTGTTATCTATATATTACCCTTTGAAATAAAATAATTTACTGTGTGATTTATGGACATATCTAATTAAAATAAATCGTCACCATTCGGTTTTTTGTTTAATAATTAAGGTAAATTAGCTATCACTTTATCCATAAGTTGCTAACATTTAGGATATGTTAAACAATTAGCACAATAATTTTCTTTTCTTTTAATGAGTAAATTCATGTAATTCATAAAGCTAATTCCATAATAATTTTTTGTTTCTATTCTTTAGGGTTTATATTTGGAAAGTTAAATATAAATTAAATACCGACCATGAAGTAAAAGAAAAACGATCGTCGTAATAAATAGACCACAATTTTGTACAATTTTCGCTTCTATTTTTATATATCCACTAATTAAGGTTAATGATGTTTGACTATTGAAATTTAAAAAATAATAGACCACAATTGTGTACAATTTCCATTTCTATTTTATATATCCACAAATTAAGACTATGATGTTTGACTATTGAAATTTTAAAAATAATGCTGGATTTTTTTAAATTGTGTATTTTTTTTAGAATTAAGGTGTATATATATATATATATATATATTACAAATAGTATTTCATATATGTTATTCCATAAAATCAAATTTTACCTCTTTTATGTAATTTTGTTCATATTTATGTACAAATTTATGTAAGACAAAGTATAGAGTAAAACTGGTTTATACATGAATCACGGAAGGGTACTAATTGTTTTCATTGAAGAGTATTAATTGTATTTACTGAAGTGTATTACTGATTTACACTAAAGAGTCTTAGTTGTTCAGTGAAAATGAACTAAGACTCTTCAGTGTAAAGCAGTAATATTCTTCAGTAAAAACAACTAATACTTTTCAGTGAAAACAACTAATACCCTTCAGTGACTCATATATAAACCAATTTCACTCTATACATACTCTTTATGTAATCATAATAAATGCAACAATGCATACTAAAATTATGCAACCTTATTTATACACTGTTTTTATCCTATAATTTTTATGCAATCATATTTGACTTGACAAACATAATGACTCAATTAATGTTAATAATTATATATAATTTTCTTTAAGTAATGACATTCTGAATTTATTAGGGATATTAGAATATAGTATAATGTATATGCTAATTAATTTACACAATATATAAACTACTCTGTCCAACTATCCCAATTATAAAAACTTCAAAATTTTAGTTACATACATTTTATACTAGACTAGGTCTCTTGTGCACTAAATGTACTTTGCAACTTATATTTTTTAAATGTTATCCATATTAAAAAATAAAAGTCACCTCTATTACTATTGAAAATTGAGTATAATGAGGGGTGATTTTTCAGTAATAACGGGAACAACTTTGCAATAATAATAGGATTTTTTTTAAATGCACTTGAATTGCATGACGCACATGGTGCACACAAGACTAATTTTTTATTAAATCATCATGTATATCGTATATTGCAATATATTTACAATATAAAATAACTAATCACCAATAATATGTATTGATTTTAATTTCAAAACTAATTACGAGATTTTTGTGTATTCCATTTTTGTTCAATCAATTGGCTAATAGAGCCGAAACTTTAGGAATTGGACATTGACAAACTTTATATACATCATAAATATATAATAACAACTATTTTTCCTAAAATAGTTTTGGAGGGAGAGTTTTTGGACCATTGATCAACTTTTCCATCCTTGATCATAACCGTCCATCTCTCTTTTAACTAATTATGGTAAGATTGAGCATTAATTATCATTTAATTCACCATTTTATCCTACTTTGCATTATGACCGTTTATTTCTTGTGATGAATTTTTGACCTTTGGATTAAATGCATAAATCAAGGATCAACTTATTTGTGTAGGCTATATATATGACTATTTCAGTGATCATTTTCATTGTCTCAAATCTCTATTTTCTGTTTGATAGGTATTTCGAAATATATTTTTTTCTTCAGATTTTATAGTCAAAAGAGATTTAGAGAGAGTATAGTCGTAAAACAAAATTATATTAAGATTTTGGCATGTAATTTATGTTGATGGTATGTATGCACTATAGTCTAATCTGTATTTGTATCATGATTTTAAGATTTGTTGGAGAATGCGCAATTCATTCATTGGAAATTTGAAGAATTGTTGAATATTATTTCGTTCAGAAATTTGAAGATTTGTTGAAGCTTTTGAAGTTATTCACTAGAGGTTTGACGATTTTTTGAATTATTGAATACTCTTTTATTTTAATTTTTTGGATTTTAGGTTTTTGTCATTTTTTTATTACTTTGTAGATGAAATTGGTAATTTTTTTTCCTATGAATTTCTGTTTGAGTGGGAATATTGATAATATGACCTACCTCTACAAATTTCACATAGTTTCAAAGTTGCCTATATATCATCAAATTTTTAGAGGTGACTCTGTATATATGTGGTATGGGCAATATTTCATTTCACAATCATTAATGCAAGGTATAGAGCTAAAATCTATAATATATAATAATATATAATACACTCAATATTTCTTTTTCTTTTTTTAGTAATTAATGATTTCTTTAATTGTATTATAAATTTTAAATTTCTAAATTATAAATAAATATTTAGTAATATGAATGAACAATTTTTCTATATGTATATAGTAGATATATTTCAATTTAAATTTATTAAACATGTCGTGTAATCTAAGTGGTTTATTAATTTGATTTTGTGCCTTTGACAAATCCTAATTAATCTCAAATGTAAAAATTGCCTAAACAGATTAAATTTTGTTTCCACCAATAGGGTATTACTAGCCCATCCCAGTTAATTGTGCTAGCCTATCCCACCTCAATTTTAATTAAATTCACTTAAAAATTATCTTCTCAATTTTAATTAAATTCACTTGAAACTTTCCGTATTCAACAATCTGGAGGAAAATACTTCTAGAAGTACTAGCAGTTGGGCACGTGCAAAACATTAAAGTTTATTCATAGTAGCGCGTTGGGGCCATGATTATTCAATTAACAAGCTTAAAAAATTAATATTTTATGAATTAATTTTATAGTTTAGAAAATAAGTCTGAAGATAATTTAATTTAATCATCTAACTAATAATTCAATGCTTATATAATGCACTCCTTTTAGGTAAAGAAAGACATATATATTTTGCGTAAATCATACACAAATAATGATATCATATTAATTATTTGTGTTTTACATAATAAATTACAATCACTGCTAATTTTACAAATCTGTATTCATAAAAATATATTAATTAAGATTTTTTTTGTGTTAAATTAGCATTATAATATTAACCTAAACATACTTAAGAATAACACTAATTACAGATTTAATGTTGACTTCATTACAAAATTTCATAATTCTATAAATAAAATATTGAATGCTTCCATGATGAAAGCTATTATTAACATTATATATATATATATATATATATATATATATATATATATATATATATATTAATATTTAACTCTCCTAATTTTATGCCTAAGATTTAGCCTAAAAATTATTTCATAAATGGATTATGGTTTCATTTGGCCAATTCATTTTATTTTTTTAGTAGATTTATTTTACTCATTTGGTGCCTACTTTTTGGCATTGTGATTTATTTTCCTCATTTAAAATCAATCATCTTAGTTATATATATAAAATACTATTCAATTATAATTTAATATTTATAAATTCTAACATGCACTCAAGTGTTTACTATGCACTTGGATTTTAAACTCAATTTTAAATAAAATTTTATTTTTTCAATTAAAAATATATAATTTAAAAAATATTGAGGTACTACTGACTACTGCGTAGGGTACTATTGATAATTGTTTGAGATATTGTTGATTATTTTCCATAATATTACCGATTATTGCTTGATGTATTGTTGATTATTGATTTGGGTATTACTGATTTAAAAAATACACTTCACCTCAAAGTGTGTGTTTTCGTATTTTTTGCAAATGAATTTTAAAATTCAAGTACATAGCATGCACTTGCATGCAGTATTTAGTTTGAATTATATCATTCATTATTTGTCACTAAATATATAATAATTAATCTCTCTCTCTCTCTCTCTCTCTAATCGGTCATAATTAATTTGTGCACCCTATAACCACACTATTCCCTTTACCATTTATGGACTTTACATAGAGGTGAGCACTAATCGGTTAAAACTGAATTACCCGACCGAATCGATATTTACTATTCGGTTCAGTTACGGTTTTTAAATTTTAAAATTTGGTATTTTGGTTCGGTTTCAGTTTTTGTATGAAAATAACCGAATACCGAATACCGAATTTAATTAATAATTAAAATAAGTATTATCAAATCAATCTATCAATCACATATTAATCTATTTTGGAGTATGGACATTGGACTATTATGTTATTTTAGTATTTGGCTAATTCTTGGGTGTTATTTTTAAGTTTGTATGGACTTTTAGTTTATTAGGATGTTAATATACTTTTGTAAATAATTTATGAATAGTTAATGTTGTTTTATGGACTTTTATCAGATTTTTTTTATTATTTGGGCAAAAAATGTCTAAAAAATCCTAAAAATTAGTACATAGAATATTTCGGTTAATAACCGAACCGAATGCGGTTTGGTTCGGTTATTTCGGTTAAAAAATATTTCGGTTCGGTTGAAATTCGATTTTAGTGCTATTCAGTTCGGTTTTGGTTATCAACTAAGGGCTTTTCAGTTAATTCGGTTTTTACTATTCGGTTCGGTTCGGCCCTAACTTTACATCACAATACTCAAATATTGTATCATCATGAGTTATATATAGTATAATTAAGTTATGTGTTAGTGCAATTATTTGAAAGGTATTAAATGTTTCTATTAAAGGGTATTACTCCCCCGAAATTATTTTCATAGTAGAAAATGACACAATTATTTTAGAAAAATGAGTAAGTGAGAGTGATGTTGAATATTTTTTACTAAAATAATATTATTTTATTAACTTTTGTGAGAGGAGATTATTTCATTTTTAGGAGTGTGATAGTAATTATGGAACCCCCAAATAAGATAAGTGTGAAAATAGTTCTGGAACGGAGAAAATAGTTGTTTTCAAGGATATTAATTTTGAAGGGTATTAGTTATTTTAATTAAAGAGAATTAAGGACAAAAAATATTAGTTAGTATAGTTACTATTGTAGTCATGATACCATTTAAATTATTTGTCATATTTTCTAATCTATTTTAAATATTTACAATCTCATGTATAAACATGATTTGATTATGATATAAAGATGCTTATTAAATGCATAACAATAAAGATGCTCATGTATAAACATGATTTGATTATGATATAAAGATGCTTATTAAATGCATAACAATAATGGAAAATGTTGTGGACAAGCATCTTGGGAGAGGACTTGCTTGAGATTTAGTTATGATTTTTCCATGAATTGCTATTGTATTTCAATTATAAATTTATTTTGTTTTCAACTTTAGTGTGTATTTTTCTTAGTAATTTATATTTATTTTATATCCAAAAATAGAAATTAGCATTTCAAAAAAATTTGGTGGGGAAGACATCAACAAGGCAAGATAATTAGTTGATAAGTATTATACTTTTTATAAAATTAATGTGAAAGGCTTTTTTTTTTTTTGCATTATATAATTTTTTTTTTCATTTTTCAAGTTTCAACTAAAAGCTAAATTTGATATTTCTGAAAATAATGTTGAAGAATCAGTGAATAATATTTTGTTATAATACTAACAATATCGAGTTTAAGAAAAATAGTACTAATATATTTTTAATCAAAGCTAAAAACTAATTAAAAAATATTTAATCATGTCAACTTAACATTACAATTTACTTCTAATTTACTTACATAATAATCATTCTAAAAAATATATTATATACATAATAATCATATAATTCGTCTCACTAAAGTTTGGTTTAAATTTATTATAATTGTTATATTGCATTAAAATAAGTTAAGTATAATGATATTCATGTCGGAGAAAGAATGATTTTCGTAAGGGCCATAACTTAGGGATGATAGCAAAATTAGGTCTTTAAATATTTGGGATGACAATTTAAGGACAATAAATTTTAAAAATTCATATTTGAGGCAAATCAGCTTGAATAAAGCAAATCAGACTAACTGGCCCGGTTTGGCTTATAATTCAGGCTTATTGACATGATTTGACTTGAATTCAGTTGAATTTGGACCCAATTTTAACTTATTTAGGCTTGTGTGACATATATTCACTGTTTTTAAAAGTTATTGTCCTTAAATTGCATGTTCATTGAGTTAAGATCCTCATTTTTCCAGCCCGAAGAGTTACAGTCCTTATTTTGCCCTATCCTCCCAACTAAATAAATATAAGCCCAAAGAGTTAATGTCCATCACTCAATCCTCAAGGCGAGAGTTAATATTTTGAAAATATTATTTTAAGGACCATAACTTTGGGTTTAACATTTTAAAGACTGTAATTTTAAAGATTACCAGTTTACGCATAATTAGCTCTAATACACCCAAACTGGGCTCGAATATAGTCCCCAGCCAGGTCCAATCGGGTCAATTACCCAATATGACCATGTAACATAGTTTGATTTGTGGTTATGTGGATGGTTTTTCCTTAGTTTGTGACTTTCAAAATTACAATCTCAAAAATTATGTTCCCCATATTGCCACTCACTAAGTAACAACACTTAAAAAATTATTTTCCATTGACCTGAGATACTTATTTTTGTTCTATTTGTCTTAATAATTTTTTTTTAACTTTGTTTGTATGTTTTTGCGATTACATTGTAAAATTGATCTTTGCTTATAAATAATATTAAATTTATTATTATTTAATTATTTTAAAAATTAGTAACATTGTTTTTGGTTTATATATCAAAAATCAAATATAGAAGTTATTATTAATAAAATTAAATACTAAATTTTTTTATAGATAATTTTTTTTATAGAATGCACATATCTTCCATACTATTTTAATAAGTTCGTCTACTTCTTAACTCACTCACTTTTTTTAAAACTAAATATATCACTTTAAAATTATAATTTTATCCAACATATAATACTTGCACCACGTTTGTAAAGATACTCACTTTCCATTCTTCTTTAATTTCAACACAACTACCAAATATATTTATGCATCTTTGCATAAGACTATCTATTAGTATTAGACGAAGGAATTGAGAATTTGGTATGAAAGAAACCAACAAAACAAGGTAATTTGTTAATATGTATATGTGTTTTAATGTTAACATAATAAACTTTTGTTCTTTGTATTATATTATATACTCCCTCCATCCCAATTTTGTTTGTCCCCTTACCTTAAATGTCCATCTTATTCTCGATTGTCTCATTCTATAAATAATCAGTTTTTATTATTTTATCTTCTCTTGGGAGTGGCTACAAAATGAAATACAAGAGGGGGTATTTATAGAGGGAGAAGATGAAGTATGAATCCAAGGGGGTGAGGGGAGAGGGGGTGTGAAGTCAAGATTGGCGATGGAGGGAGTACATGTACTTAATAGAAATATAATGTAAGATTGGGCCTAAATTTACGGAGATGAGATGGAGGATGACTTTTCCCTCCCTTCCTCAGCTGGTGGATGACCAGTGGGCATGGGAGGACTTTCGGGTCCTCTCAGTATTTACCAATGCGATATAATTTTTTATTATGTGTTCGGAAGTTTTTCGGTTAAGTATTAAGCTCTGAAAGTTAACGTTTTGATCAATTTGTGCAAGATAAAGCTAGGGTTTTGAATTTCCTAATTCAAAATTAGCGTTTAAATTATTTTATTAATTGGATATTAAGTCAGGTCCGTATTTTTTCATCTGACCAAAAATCAGGGATTTTTCGTTCGACTTTCGGCGAAAATGTATGAATTTTCATTTGATAATTTATAAGCGTTATTAGGGCATTGAAATACCTATTTGGAATCCATATTTTATTCATTTCATAAGTTCATCATTTAATTCTTTCAGTATTAGTGTTGGAAGAGCCTCCGGTTCAGCTCTCTCATTTATCATTTGAAAAATCGAAGAAACAAAACTTATTGTCATTTTTTTGAAAAATAAAGGCATTAGATGCATGAACACAATAACATTAAATAAATATATAACTCAAATTTGGGTCGGGGTATTACAATATATGTTTCTCAACGATAACTTTTTTTTATGTTTGTAAAACTGAGAATGACGGAGGATAAAATTAAGAATTGTTGTCTTTTGTAAGTCGATAATATATTATATTTTCTTTGTAGAGTTTGCATGATTTTGATAGGATGTTTATAGTAGTTGACGATAATAATTTAACATTCCGTATTAGAATGATTCCACAAGATTTATCATATAATAGAACTGAATTGAGAATTGAATATAAAGTTTTGCTAAGAAACTTGAATTATGAACACCGTGTTGTTTATGATACAATAATCAGATCAGTAATGTTGGATATTAATGAAGTTTTTTATATATACATAGTTCAGATGGTATTGGAAAAAAAATTATATGGAAGACGTTATTTGTAGTAGAGTTGTTCACGGTACGGACAAAATGAATATTTGAAACCATTCGTATCTGTACCAACGTTCTGTTAGTTTAAAAATTGAGTGTCTGTACCAAAATTTCAGTACATTACAAATATTTTATTTTTTCGTACAAATTGGAATGAATTTTTGTTTACAAACGAACCAAATCGGTAAAGAACGGAGTGGAGAAATGAATTTTTTCCTTCATTCTCTCCTTTTAAAAAAAAATATTGATGCATACTCACATGAATACTACACATCTTCAACCACAATTAAATATATAATCATTCAAGTTCAAATATAATATATTATATGATAATGGATGATTTAAAAAATAACACAAATTATCACGAATAGAGTATCTAAGATATGATATATAAAAAATATATTTAAACAATCCTTTTGAAATATCTCGTGAATAGAAAGTGCAATATTAAAATCACATTGATCGTGATTCTTACACGAGGTACACTATATCCATGTTTTTGTTAATAAATGAATATATATATATATATATACACACACATTTAGAATAAAACTAAAAGATGAAACAAATTGCATTTAAATCATTTTGATATACACCTCAAAACATGAGTTATTGTTTTAAGAACTTAATATGATAAATAAAATAATAATAGTCGTATTTTGAAAACTGAGATAAATAATATTATCGTATAATTGTACTTGAATTCAATAACATTATAATACATTTTAATGAATACAAAATAAATAATAATTAAATTTTAATACACGTTTAATTCGATTATTCAGTTTGGTTCAATTCGGGACAGTCTCATTCGATTTTCCGGTACGGTTAATTTGATAATATCCATATTCATACGAAAAAAAACTTTAGGTTCGGTTTCGGTACGGTTAAAGTAAAAAAGTCAATGAATTTTTCTCTTTATTTTTTTTTGAGCGGATTTCAGCACGGGTTTTGTATTCCCAGAATTCCGTGAATAACCCTAATTTGTAGGACAATGATCCGAGGGTAAGATAGTATTGAATGTAAGATCCAGTGGCATAACATCACTTTTACTTCCAGGTGGATGGACAACTCATTCTAGATTTTGAATTCTAACCTATTGTTTGGAGGATTCTACCTGTAACATTAAGCAATGTAGGCACCTTTCTACCGATAAAAAAAATGTAGGCACCTTTCTGAATTTTTGATTAAATGCAAACTCATGATATGTGATGAAGCTCCAATGATTCAAAAATATTGTACTAAAGTATTAGATAAATCATTGAGAGATATCATACAGTTATTTTATCAATCACGTTCTAAAATACCATTTGGTGGGAAATAATTATTTTTTAATAGAGAATTTCGATAGATCTTGCGTGTCATTCTAAAAGGAAAGAGACGTGACATTGTAAATGCCACCATCAAATCATCTAATTTGTGGAATGCATGCATTATTTTGAAGTTGACAAGATTCATGAGGTTGTTTCAATTTGAATCTGCTCAAGTGATGAATGGCATGAACTTTTTTCCAAAATGGTTTGAATTAGTTTATGATAATTATGATACCGATATCATCATTCCTGATGATATTTTATTGAAAGGTGGTGATGATCCAATTGTTGCATTGTTGAATGTATCCTGATTTCAAATATTATATTTATGATCACTAATTTTCAGGGGATATAGTTGTTCTTACACCGACACTAGATTATGTTGTATGTATGTATGTATGTATGTATGTATGTATGTATGTATGTATGTATGTATGTATGTATGTATATATATATATATATGTGATTACGTCATTCTGTTAAATCATAAGAAGTCTCGCAAGTAACAATTTTGATAGTTGAATGTCTGATTTCAATTTTGATTTTCTTGCTAATGTTCATACTTCTCAGTATCTCAACACTTAGTAACAATTTTCTGGTGTGCAAGACCATTAACTGAATCTCAAAATTAGAACACATGTTATGTTGTTGAGAAATATAATAATTCAAGAGGATTATGTGACAGAACCATGTTAGTTTATTATTTAATTTATAATTTTTTTTATATATGTATAGGTTGGGTGATAGAGTAATTGAAACTAAGGTTCATATTGGTATTAGCTAGCATTGATATCTATATTGTCACTAACTCTTTCTGATCCAAGGTTTCATTCAAGTTTACATGCAGTCAGTTTTTGTTGATTGTTTCATATACATCACGTCTATAAATAAAAGTCAAGGCTAATTTTACTCATGTTGAAGTCTTTCTTAGGAAGCTTATATTTAGACATCGTCAGTTTTATGTTGCAGTATCGAGAATTAACGGTCATGTTGATTTGAAGATTATATTGCGTTATAATGATTGTCTTGAACATAAAACTTAAAAAACATGTTGTACTTCATGAATTGTTTGGAAATGTTTAAAGTTTTAGAATTGCATTATATTGTTTTATTTGAAGGGGTGAATGTTTATTTTAATCTATTGGTTTTTATTTTATTATTTTAGTTAATTGATAATATAGTTCAATGATGTTCATGTTTATTAATTATATATATAATAAAATTATTTTAAACTTATATCACACATTCTATTTGAGTAATATTAGTTGATCTTGAAAAAAATTCATAATTGACAATAAGAATCAGAGAATCCATTAACTATTCATTCTCAGATTGGACACTTAGAGTAGTAGAATTACAGTAAGTTTTCTTAAAACCACTCTTTATAAAATCAAATAGTCGGACGAAAATAAGGGTTCTCCATTTCTAAATCTTCTGAAGGTGGAACCTCCGGAAATACAAGAATCATGTAAATTAAATTTTATAAATATATATTTTAGTAAAAAAATCATAAATATATAATAGCAAAATAATTTCCTTAGATAGTTTAGGCGCCAATTGTTTTCATCCATCGATCATTTTTTGTAGTTTTCGTATTAGCCGTTAAATCCCCATGAACATTTGTTATGGTATTGTTTTAATGTTAGGCATTAAGTTGTATTTAGTATGGTTGAATAATTCTTTCATTGTTATGGTTTTGTTTTGATATTTGTTCTAATGAATGCCTTTGATTTGTGCCACCGTTATATTTTTCGGTTGCCTATAAATATGTTTGTTTATTGCTCATCCATTCATCATTCTAATGTACCTCATTTGTGTTAGTTTTTATTTTATCCAGGAAAAATGTATCTTGAAGCAGATGTATGGTGTTTATGATCGACCTCGCGAGAATATGGAGTATTTTATGTCTTTTTTTTACCGTGTAGATCACATTAATGAGTGTATCATTTGTCAACTATAGATTTGATATGTTTGTATATTTTAATTTATCAAGCCGAAAATGTATCTCCCTTTTTTTTTATCTCAGTGTATGACATTCTTTTCTTCAGCAGGATATGTTAGTTTGAAAGAATTAGTATTACTGGATAGTTCTTCGTCGATTATCGTATAAATTCTATTTACAAACTTCACATATATATGCGTATATATATAGTGAGTATACATCTATATGTAATCATTGTAATCATGTGTTTGTATATTGTGCAGTTTTGATAATCATGGTATCGTGGATTTATATATTTGTTCCCTAATATTTTGGGTATCTCCTTTTTTTTAGGTAAAATATGTTGACCAGTGTTTGTGGAATAAAATTGTTTGTTTTGAACGTTGATGTTTTAACAATAAATACTTTCAGAAACTGCTTCTAATATTTTATTCCGGTGCAGGTATATTGTATCCTTTATACTTATGAATAAAATATCTTAGCAATATTAATTCGTCCATATTAATCCATTAATGAAATGAAATTTTAATATCTGTTAATACATTAATCATATTTGAATATGCAAAATCTAATGATAATGATCAAATTTTAATACATATAAATCTATTAATTAATTAATTCATTCATGAAGCAGTGTATTGGGTCCTTTGTATCCATGCGTATAATTTATATGTATATATATATATATATATATATATATATATATATATATATATATATATATATATATATATATATATATATATATATGTTTGCTTAAAATTATCTTAGTGTGAAAATTATTAGTTTTCGAAAGTATTTTCTATTTGAATTAGTCAAGCTTTAAGATTCGTGGTTTGTTTGATAATTAAATTATAATATATAGTAATCCATCTTATTTCATGATTAACTGGATGCCGTGTGATATTAACTCTTATAGCCAGTGCTCAAGTTATGATCGTGTGCATGGCTCTGGGAGTACATAATGAAATTTGACATTATTTTCCTAATTTAATCATTATCACTGTGCATAATAATTGATATATTGTCGTGGACCAATTGGAGGGAGTGATTATTATGTAAATAATTGTGCTGGGTTTAGGAAGTGATGCCTGATTTTTTTTTTTTTTTGTTGCGTGTTCATGAAATTATTCAATTTCTTTTGTTTATTTGATTAGGTTGACTGATATTATTTTATAGATACTACTAATTTTGGGAAATTATATACAGTATATTAAGTGATTGCATTTATTTATGTATATATCATTGTTAATGGGTTATAATTGTAATACCCCGTCCCGTTTTATACCTTTTATTTTGCTAGAAACCTTATTTTATATTATTATCCCTGTTTCTTTTAATTTTATTATTTTTGTGTGCTATTTTGTAATTTAAATATATACCCTATTATAAATTCCTAAAATTCGAAGAAAGGAATCGAAACTTTCAAACGAATAAAGGACTACGAGAAATCAATTATTTAAAGTTTAAAATTATATTTTCGATCCGTATAATTTATTGAGAATAATTAAAATACAATAAAATATTAATTGAGTTTTAAAATTGTATTAATTTTCAATTCGGAATTAACATCGTGAACCAAACGATCCCTAAACCGTATTAAGTGGGATCGAAAATATCACAAATTAAAGGAATAATTCTCATCCACATCTTTTTACCTCCCTTTAAAATTAATTAAAAAATTAAAAATATTTTTTTCTTCTATAAATAAAAGACGCGTATGACCGTTTCAACTCAAAACAAGAATTCCCAAATATCACTTTCGATTAACTCAGCCTCTCTCTCTCTCCTAAAATTAAAAACGCGTATAACTTTTCCTTTCTCTCTCAACCAATTCCAAAAACGCATCCTGCTCCCTCCTCCTCCTTCCTTTTCCGGCGACCCGAAGTCGCCACCACCAAGCGATCGTCGCCCAGCTAGCCGCTAGCCCACCGATCTACCACCGCAACGCCTCTCGCAAGCAGAAGCCGAGCACCGCCGCGTCGCCCAGAGGCACCGCCTCCACCAATCGGCCGCGTCAATCGATCGCCGCCGTCCTCCCCTTGAGCGACGCCCGTCGCCGTCGCGCCTCCCTCCCCATCGGAAATCACGAGCACCGCCGATCGACGCCGCCGCGTCACCGCCCCAACACAAGAGAGCCGCCTCCGCCAATCGGCCGCCGCCGCTCCCAGCCGATCGGCCACCGCCTCCCTGTTTCAAATCGAAGCTGCGTCGCGCTGCCTCTTCGCCCAAGTGCCGCCACCGTCCACCTTTTCTTTTCGCCGCCGCCTCTTTCGGACAGAGACGAAGCCGCCGCCGCCTCTCTTCGGACGCCGCCGCTTCGCGGGTCCACCTACTTCTTTAAGTGAGTTTCACCGTTAGCTATTTTCCGCTTAATTTGTCAATTATTTTCTCTTTGAATTTAATCTCACAATTTCATTCCGTTCCGTGTATAATCGAGATGTTGCCATCTCATCCGCCTTTCCGACGAAGCCGCTGCTGCCCGTTTATCATCTCGAACTAGGAGAACGTAAGGTTTCTAGCTTCGTTGCTTTCTTTTCGTAAAAAAAAATCCAGAAATTGGGTCGAGTTTTTCGGCGCCGTGTAACAAGAACGGAAGAGTTAAAGTTCTTATTTTTCTTCTCTTTAATGGCTATTGATTAAGAACTAGCACTTTGGCTGTTGTTTAAGGACTAGGCACTTTGGACTTTGATTTAGTGTTTTCAATGGCAGTATATGATTTTAGTTGTAACGCCCCGAATCCAAAATACCTTATATATCTCAGATTCGAGGTGTCACTTGTAACTAAAATCCGAACTATAAAATTTTTGATATAAAAAGGGATAATAAAAGAGAGATGACTTTTTATGCAGCAGAAGGAAAGAGTATAATAATTTGTATAACATATCCCACACATATATCTAAAGCTTAATATCAATAGTATCATTTTATTTAAGCGGGGAACTCCGTGTCGTCTCTATTACTGTCCTTACTCCACGAAAATCATAATCTGCAAGGGTTGTAAAAAAGGGGGGCGTGAGATTTGAATTCTCACGTATGTGTGATTTGCAACGTCATAGGATTGGTAAATCCGAAGTATATTAAATTATACTCATTGATAAAGTATATAATTTATTTAAGCAGTTGACATATAGATATGAATAACATATACCACAGAAGTAACAAGATCACGTAATAATTAATTGGGCATAGCAGGTTTCACATCATATAATTGAAATATCACAAGTTGATTCAAATTAAGGGGCAATGCCCAAAACCTTTTTCAAATAACGGCTCAATCTGCCAAAATCATTTTTCCATATATTGTAATTCTCTTCCAACATATCATAAATAATATCAGCGACCATGAATCTGATCTATTATCACTCATGGCCATACGTGTCATTCCACAAAAATAATTACCAGTGACCATGAATCTGACTTATTGTCACTCATGGCCATACGCGTCATTCCGCAAGAATAAGTATCAGTGACCATGAATCTGACTTATTGTCACTCATGGCCATACGCGTCAATCCGCAAGAATAATACCAGCTTTCCTTTTTCCTCACAGAACTATCATTTCAAAACATGGGGAGAAATACACATAATTCATACTCAAAAGATTCATGCTCACAAAGTGTCCTTATTACCATGCAATCGTCATCAGTTCATATAATCAACAAAACACAAACCATCCATATAAGGTATATATAATTATATCACATAATTCAAGCAGTTATATAATAGGGTTTACGTTTATGTTGGATTAATTGTTTTTGATTTATTTAGTCGAGTTCAGAGTATACCAGCACAACGTATTATGAGCAGATCAATCAACCGATCATCACCCACCTGATTGTTTCGAGTCCCGAGAATGATGTGTAGGCAGAGGGTCGAGTCCTCCGTGCGTGTCCCGAAAAGTACAGAATCCTAATAAGGAGTATTCCGATTAAAAGATTGACTTTTGAATTTGAAAAGCTTAAGAGTGTGAAACTCGAGGATTGAGTAGATCGTTGTCTTTAGAAAACTATTGAAAACTAAAGTTTTCAAAGGTTGATTTCAAATTGATAATTACACCCCTTTTTAAGAGGAGGTGTATTAGGGGGGTGTATTAGGGGGGTGTATTTACTAAAAGCAGTGGTGTAACAGGGGGGGTGTATTTACTGAAAGCAGTGGTGTAACAAGGGGGGGTGTATTTACTGAATTAAGGGTGTCCTTAACAAAGGCCCTTTAAGAAAGAAAATATAAGAATTCATATTTTATAAAAACCTCTTATTGAAACTTATTAAAGACTTTGGCTTTTCTAAGACAAATTATAAAAAGTACTTTTCTTTTCTAATATTAATATTACTTCTAAAGTTGATTAGTGACACTTTTAGGAAATAAAAGGATCATATTAATTTTCCCAAAAATACTCTTTTCATTTGTTATTAATTTGGATGTAACTCGACTTATCTTTTCGTTTCTAAATTTCTAACAGTCGCACAAGAGGAAGACGAGTTTCCCTTTGTCTCCAAAAACTCAACTAATATTACTAACAACTAATTTCATCACCATATCAACAGCTAACCAAACCAAACTAATTCATCCATTCACTAATACCCTCCAACTAAAACAACAATACTAAACAGCTAAACCAACAATATTAATCGACAACTCAATATTACCAAACCTAACAACTAACACTATATAACAATTTCAATAATACTAATACCAACAACACCAACAGCTATGAAATTCAACAAAATAAAAATCTTCATCTACAACTTATAGGCTTCCAAGCCAAAAACAATTGTTCTTAAACTTACACAGTCTCAACGGGGAAACTAACACAGTTCAATTCCTATCTTAAATACTACGAAAATTAAAGAGAAAAGACGAGCAGTCTTATGAGTCCCAAACCGGGCAGCCTAACGGCGTAGTTCGGTGACTCGTCAAATAAAAATGGATGGCCTAACGGCGTCGTTTCGGTGATTCGAAAATAAATGGACAGCGGTTCGTCTTTCGGGCTTCACCGGAAAGGTCGGAAAGGGCGGAGGAGACGACAACGTCTCGATTATACAAAAGAGGCAAAACGTGAATTTTTTTTTATAAGTGAATTAATTCGAAGGACTGTGAAATCGAAACGAATTGGAAACGAACGAAAAGAGGCTTACCCAAGGAAACAAAGACCAACGGCGGCAAGGCGGTGCTGGTCGCACCTTCGTGCGACGGATTCAAAGGGGGGAGGCGGCGGTTGGTGTCGCTGTGGCCTGGGTACGGCGGCGCGACGGTGGAGCTTCGCAACTCGGAGCAGGGAAGAGAGACGGGAGGCGGAGGAAGGCGGGCGACGGCGGTGAGGGCGAGACCAGGCGGCGGCGCTCTGAGGCTGGTGGCGCGACGCAGCTGGGAAGAGCGACGGCGGCGGAGCTCGGCCAAGCGGAGGCGGTGGTGGTGCTGTGAAGGGCATCGATCGGCCAGGATAGAGAGGGGCGTGCGGCGGCGGCCGTGTCTTGGGGCGAAGAGGACGGCGGTTTTGATTGGAAAGGAGGAAGAAGAAGAAGACGCGTTCTTCTCTTTTGGAGAGAGAAAGAACCGTGTGAAAAAGAAATCTGGGAATTGATCTTTTCTTCTTTGAGGAGAGAGGAAAAGACTGAACGGATTTAGAAAACTGGATATTTATAAACAAATATTTTTAATTAATCAATTAACCAAAAGAAGGAAAATAATTATATGGCTGAGATTAATTTTCTAATTAAATTTAATTCAAAAAGGAAAGTAATTTATGTGGCCAGAGATTAACCCCCTTAAATTCTGATATTTTCGTTCCCACTTGATACGGTTTAGGAGTCGTTTGGTTCACGAGATTAATCCCGATTTGAAAATTAATACAGTTTTAGAACTCAATTAATATTTTAAAGTATTTTAATTATTCTCAACAAATTATACGGATCGAAAACATAATTTTAAACTTTGAATAATTAATTTCTCGTAGTCCCTTATCCGTTTGAAATATTCGATTTCTTTCTTCGAACTTGGGATTTTGATATAGAGTATATATTTAAATCACACAGTAGCACACAAAATAATAAAATTAAAAGAAACAAAGATAATAATATAAAATAAGGCTTTCTAGAAAAATAAAAGGTATAAAACGGGACGGGGTATTACATTAGTACTGATGTTTTGAGATTTATTGTTGTTATTGGACCTTAGTGGACTAGTACTAGTCTCTTGGTTGTTTAGTATCATTATTATAGCAGTATGGTGTCTTTGTTTTAGTTGGACAGTATTTGGAATTGGTGGTGTTAGTATTATTGTTTTGATGATAAAAATTGATTCTTTTAGTTGGGTTCAAAGACAAAGGGAAACTCGTCTTCTCCCTTGTCTCAGGTTTAATGGTTGTAATAAATGAAAAATAACTTGTTAGAAAATAAATTTTATTCCTTTGTTTTGAAAAGTGACACAAGTCAACTTGGTTAGTAATACTAATAATATAGGAGAGTGCTTTTATTCAATTTATTTGTTACGGAAAATCCCTCTTTAAAACAAGTATTATTAATAATGAAGAAAAGTATGCATTAAATTATTTTAGTATTTATTGTATAAAATCCTTTAAGCAAAATAATTTAGTAAGGAAACTTTATTTATAAAATATAATTTATATTCAAGCATTCTTTTAAAATAAAATATAGATTTTAGAAAGAATAATATTAAAATGGAACTTTTATTATATAAATATTATTTAAATAAATTTCTTATTCTTTTAATTATTTTTGAGAAAATACTATATGAATATACTTTTAAGTTATAAAAGTTTTTAGCTATAAAAGTCTAAGAATATTAAAATTTTATTTTTATAGAAATTGAAATAGTCATACAACAAGAGAGTTAGTAAGTACACCCCCAATACACCAACCTCTTAGATAGGGGGCGTATTTACCAATATAGGGTGTGACCTTTGAAAGTAAGTCTCTTCAATAGGTTTTTAAGACAAAAACCATCTCGATTCTCGTAACACAAACTCTCAAGTTTTCCTTATAATTCAAAGGTCAACTTTTAATCAAATGATTTCATATTAGGATTCAGTGCTAGTTGGAATACGCACGAGGGATCCGACCATCTGTTTGTATTTTGTTCTCGGGACCCGGAGCAAACAAGTGGGTGATGATCTGTTGATTGATCTGCTTATAATACGTTGTGCTGGTATACTCTGAACTCGACTAATTCAATCTAAAACAACTAATCCAACATAAATGTACACCCTATTATATAATTGCTTGAATTATGTGATATAATTATATATACCTTATATGGATGGTTTGTGTTTGTTGATTATATGAACTGATGACGATTGCATGATATAAAGGCATTTTGTGAGCATGAATCTGTTTAAGTATGAATTATGTGAATTTCTCCCCACTTTGTGAAATGTCAGCTTATGAGAAAGAGGAAAGCTATTGATTAATAATAAACCCAGCCTCCGGATAAGGTGCTCATTAGAGTCCCGGGCAAGGTCATTAATAAAGTTTGTCCTCCGGACAAGATGCTCAGTAGAGTTCCGGGCAAGGTCATTAATAAAGTTTGTCCTCCGGACAAGATGCTCAGTAGAGTTCCGGGCAAGGTCATTAATAAAGTTTGTCCTCCGGACAAGATGCTCAGTAGAGTTCCGGGCAAGGTCATTAATAAAGTTTGTCCTCCGGACAAGATGCTCAGTAGAGTTCCGGGCAAGGTCATTAATAAAGTTCGGCCTCCGGGTAAGGTGCTCAGTAGAGTTCCGGGCAAGGTCATTAATAAGTTCGTCCTCCGGATAAGATGCTCAGTAGAGTTCCGGGCAAGGTCATTAATAAGTTAGAATTGAATATGAGAAAGTATTTGAGAGAGATTTAAAATATGTGGAAAATAATTTTGGCAGATTCGGCCGATACGTGAAAATGGTTTTGGGCTTTGCCCTTATATATGAACCAACTTGTGATGCTTCAATTATATAATGTGAAACCTGCTATGCTCAATTAATTAATATTGTGGACTTGTTACTTATGTGATTTATTATATTTGTGTTTATATGTCAACTGGTTAATGGAATTAAATACTTTATTAATGAGTATAATTTAATGTACTTCGGATTTACCAATCCCATGACGTTGCAAATCACCCATACGTGAGAATTCAAATCTCACGCACCCCCCCTTTTTACAACCATTGCAGATTTTGATTTCGTGGAGCAAGGACAGTAATAGAGACGACACATAGTTCCCCACTTAAATAAAATGTTACTGTTAAATACTAAGCTTTATATTCATATATATATATATATATGTCTGAGATACTTATTTAAATAATATACTCATTTCTTCCGCTGCATAAAACGCATCTCTCATTTTGTTATCCCTTTTTATATAAAATTTTTTTATAGTTCGGATTTTAGTTACAAGTGGCACCTCGAATCTGAGATATTTATGTGTTTTGGATTCGGGGCGTTACAATAATTATCTACTTCATAGATGATGTACGAGTATTTTCAATCTTTGTTGGGTATTTAGATGGGCAATATATATAAAAAAATATATCTAAATATATAATTCTTAATTTGATAAGAAATGTCTAGACACTTATTTTGAATCGGATAAAGTATATCAATACAATATTATATAGTATTATTGTGTATTTTATAAAGAAACTCAAACTCAATATATATATTTACAATCATATATGTCAACATAAGATTATATAATAATAATAATAACATTAATAATAATAATATTATAATAAAATATACAAAATTATGAAAATCAGCATGAATATCACACACACGGACAGACAACCAAATCGAAAAATTATTATTATTAGTCGTTAAATATTTATAACAATATTATAATCTACAAAATTACAAAAATCAACACGAATAACACGGATACGAACATAATACCAAATATACAAATTATTATTATTAGTAGTAGTTAAATATTAATAACAATTATATGGATTACTGTTTATATATTAAAAGCAACAATTTTAAGAAACAATATTAGTAATTTGCAGTTTCCAAACTTTTGAGAAAAAAACTCCTATAACTTCAAACACTCTAATCGGACAACTAATGCACCATTATTCCATTATTATAGCACCACGAATGTGCAGTTAATTTAAGTTGCAACATTAAATGTTAAAATCATACGATTCATGCAACATTAATAAAAAAATTAATACCTATTGAAATTTCACCTGCAATATGATATATAATTGTTTATGCGTGATCATTTTGAACATATTATTATTGGATAAACTAATTAATATAAGTAATATTTCTACAAACATGCAAATTCATGTTAAACTATAATAATAATAAATGAGACCGATAAATTACACACTAAACTGAAAAGTATTATTAACACAAGTAGATCGTATTAATGGGAATCAATGAACAAAACCTCACAAAGGTAAAACATACACACCACTATCCATCTATTGTATACAATCTATTAAAGTAGTCATCAATATTAATTACATTTTGTATTTGTATTTTGAAAGTTACAAGATTCTTACTCGCCGATCAGAAGCCTTAGCTATGGCGATGATGTTGTTGACAAGGAAAATGATTATTCTATTTTAAAAATAGCAGTTGATAACAAGTCTTCCTGCTCTGAATCTTTGAAGAAGTCAAAATGTGTTATTGCCAGTACTAATGAAAAATGAGTGTGTTTGGTACCAAGGATGGTGTTGTTTGAATAAACTTTTTATAATAACGTTTTTTTGCTTTGACATTGATATATTTGGCACTATTTGTTTAATTTATTATTTATCATCTATTGGATGATTTTCTTTTTATAGAGTATTTCGTATAATACAATTGTTTAATTATATTTGAGTTGTCCATTTTATTCTTCACAGTGCATTAGTATTATAAGACTTGCATATTTTCCATTCAATGAAAGGAGTAGTAAAACCGTAAAAAGTAGCTCTTATATTTTTATTTTTTTTAGGTGATGCACTGATGCTTTCAAATTTATTTTTCCCTCATTAATTTATTTTCATATTCTAGGTGTTTTGTGTTATTTACCTGTAGGATAATTTAGTGAAATTTAGTTTTCCATATAAATGAAAAGTATAATAAAAAGTACAACGTACAGCGACCTTGCTAAATATACTGCTCCTAAAATTTAGTATTTTAATTTTAAAAGAGACAATCGTTGTTTGTTATAAATAAGAGGGATGTATAGAATATCAAATCTCTATGTCTAAAAAATTCTATTATCAGTTTTATTGTGTATAAAAAATTGTATCAATTCATCAGTTATTTGTAATCCAGATGTGTTTATTCATAGATGGTGTACAAGAGTGTTGTGTAGAATACCAAAGCTCTGTATCTAAAAAAAATGTATTATCAATTTTATGGTGTTAATGAATTGTACTAATTAATCACTCATGTGTACTCCAAATGTGTTTACTCATACCTGGTGTGAGATATTTAATATTTAAAATGTATAGTGTCCTGTTTTTTTATCCTAAACAATTTTTACAACTTTGTAGAAAATACTTAAGAAAATTGAGATTTTGTCTATAAATTACTGCAAAATAAATCATTAAAATTAATATATATGTTACGTAAGATCATAACAAATTATCTCCTAATTATATTTGTGCTAATCAAGTGTACTACTTAATCCCGATTTTGAGTTTCCAGTTAATGAAATATTACCATATATTATTTTTTCTATTTTAAATTAATAATTGGAAAATAAATTAATCATATTAAGGTGAAAATACTTATGTACTTTTGTTGTGTGTTGGGATTTCAATTTGTGTCTTCAATAGGGTGTAACCAATGCTTGTGAGAATCGATCTCAATTTTGAATACACCAACCCTGCCAGTAGGATGAATGTTTGAGGTGTTAACTAACAAGAATTGAAATTGGATTAGAGAAATTCTACATTTACCTCTAAAAAAAAATTGTGTCACAAGTAAATTAGCACTATTTAGTTTTTGGAAGTGTGCAACCACTTATCTCGGATATGTGACTTGAAGCGATGATACTAGCTTCTACTAGTAGCTTCCCCGCAAGAGTACGGGTTCACTGTAGTATTAGTAAGTATAATGACCAAGTATTGTCGAACCCACGAGATGGAGTGTATGCGAACAGATCCCCGAAGATCTACGCGTCGTAGCTAATATGAGTGTATTGTTTTTTGATTTTCTGAAGAATTAATTATGAACTAAAATAAACTAATTAAACTAAAGAGCTAACTAAACAATTTAACTAAGGAGTGTTTTCAAATATGAGATGGTGATGCTTAGGATAGGAATCCCTACGTATACTAACGGAGCAGGTACATAATCAAAATAACTGTGACGCGCAAGAATTAACCTAAGTAAAAGAATGCAAGATGAAAGCTCAATATTTTAAACCCTAATACTTTATCCTAACACTCGACTTCACTAATCTACTAACAAGTTAATAGATTGTGCTTTATTAATGAGACCCTAATTGAACTAAGGTGATGCGGTCGTCCTCCTTCGCTAAACTGGTAGATGAATTAACCCTTTCTAAACCCTCTCGTTAAGTCTACTCGTTGTTAAAGAGTGATACGGTCGTCCTCTCTCTAACACTTTTCGAACGAAATTCAAAGACAAAGTCTAGATTGATTTTAAGTATTCATTAATCAAGAGAATTAAAACCTAACGTCACAAGTTACCCTAATTACGTACCCACAACCTACTTCTACGAGTTCATCCTATCCCAAGCATGCAAGGGTTTTAGCTAGACATAGGTTTTACGTAAACAAGAACAATTAAACAAGTAACAAACATGAACATGGTAATTATAACGAAGAAAAGATCGAACATAAACTAGGGTTTTAAGATATAAAAGAAAAAACTGAAATTAATTAAACAAAACGAAGTCTCAACGTATTTCAGAACAAAAGATAGGAAGAAACGAAACTAAAAAGTAAAATTGTGACGTGAACTCGTAAGAAAACCTAAAAAAATACGTAAAAGTAAGCTTGCTCGTCTCTTCTCCTCTTCCTCTCTCTCAAAACTCAGTCTCCGAACGTAGTATCGTATCAAGTCGTCTAAAAACGTGTTCGGAAGGGGTATAAATAGGCAACGGGTCGAATCGGACTTTCACGGGCCAAAATCCACGACTTGCTCGAGTAGAGCTCGAGTAAATAGTGCTCGAGCAATGCAAGCTCGAGTGTTGAAATTGTCCAGAACCCGTAAAGTACTCGAGCCCCTTAGCTCGAGTAGATCTACTCGACCACCCTCAGCTCGAGTGCACTACTCGAGTGCTCGAGTAGTATCTACTCGACCAGGCATGGATCGAGTGCTCTACTCGAGTGCTTGAGTAGTGTTTACTCGAGCACCTTCAGCTTGCGTACTCCAGTGACACTTTTGCTCGCTCGAACTAATACTTTTCGTATTTCTTCCATATCTTCTCATTCGGGCATCCGTTTGAGTCGATTCAAAGTCCTACGAACTCCTCTTTTTGCCCTCTATCCATCTATAAGCATCGAGGAGACAAATTTATTAGTTTATGAAAATAATACTCAAATGACTCTAAATACTCATATAAATCAATCAAAACAAGGGCATTTCGAGCGACGAATCAAGACAATTTCACGCCTAATCAACCCCCCCAAACTTACCATGTTGCTTGTCCTCAAGCAACGAAATAATAAGTCAAGTGAAATTGTTAGGAATGAGTCAAAGAATCAAATCATGCAAGCAAATGAACTCGAGCTTCAACGATCGATCACACATGTACTCACTCACTTTCCTTCATCATACTCATACAACAACAGCAAGAACCATCAAGATCAAACATGGATGTGCACTCAACGATGTGTTTCACTCCCTCACAAGTGTATAACAATGATCAAGGGACTCACTCAAACAATCAATCACACAAATTGGCAGCCATAGGCTTGTAAGTGCTCTTAACTTCGACCGTACTCTAGAAATCAATGCCGAATAAAAAAGGACTTTTCTCAAGGTTGTAATGTAGGCTCTTTAGACAGGTGGGATAACAATATAGGGTAAAGTGACTAAAGTGAATGGAGAATAGAAAATCAAACTTTGGCACTTCGAGATTAGGAACAGAATACTTCAAACATGTTCAATCAACACCATTTCAATTCCATACTCTCAATACTTCAATTTTTTCTTTCTCACTCTTTTCATTTTTTTTTCAATCACTTCATTTTTTTTTCTCTTTTTTCGCACAAACACATGAGCTCATTTTTTTTTCTTTTGCTCATTCTCAATTTTTTTTTCTTTTTCCCACATCTCATAACTTCATCACACCTTCTTCTCATATTCACTCAACAAACAACCTTTTCCTTTTTTAAATCAATTCACTCCCTTCACATTCACACTTTCCTATTCTCCACTCAAATTGGGACAAAAAGGCTTAGGAATTGGAATAGTGTTCATATGTGCTAGCAAATAAAATAGGCTTTAGGCTCAAAGGGGCTAACAAGGGATCAATGTCATTGGTAAGAACAATTTTGGCTAAGTGACTCAATAAAATCAAAGATGGCCTAAGATCCTATTCGGCATATCAAACTAGACACAATCAAGAAGCAAGAGCACACACAAGTTCTAGCATCCTCTAAGGTGACGATCCACTCACAAACGAAGAGATTAAATCATGCATTTAAATCTCATAAGGCTCAAATCTCACGGCTTTCACATCCATGCTAGTCCCAGTGCATTCTCACTCTCATCACACAAGCACTCAAAAAGAAAACTTGTAAGTATACTAGTTCTCTCTCAAATCCACTCTAACTCAAACACTCACACAAAAGAGTCTCTAACTCCAATCCACAAATCTACTCTACTCATCACTTCATACTCAAGAATGACAACTAACAAGTAGAGAGGGTTAACAAGCACGAAATATGCAATATCGACTCAGATCAAAATCACCTCAAGGAGCACCTCAAGGCACCAAATAACCAAACACATTCAAAGATAAGGGGTGCTCCGGTGCAATATGACAAGAAACATAAAAAAAAAACTCCACCCCCCAAACTTTGACCTTGCGAAGAGGTCTAAGTTTGGGGTTGTGGGTTACCTCAACAAAACAATTCAGTTTCTCTCAACAGCGTTGCACACTCCCTTGCTTGAGTTCCTCCCTTTCGAGTACTCCATGATTCCTCTATTCTCTCGAGACAAGCCTACAAAATAAACTCTCAAGTACGAGGTGAAAACTTACGATTCAACAACACCCTAACAACATAATAAGACACTAAAAACAAATGAAAGCAAATAGAAATGGGTTGCCTCCCATTCAGCGCTATTTTTAAGGTCCTCATGCCGGACCAAGCTCAAAGGAGTTTATGGGACATCATACTCAAATTTACCTCCCTTACTCTCATAAGAGTGGTGGTTGCATTCCTTTCCTTGATGCCCTTCCATCATGAACTCTTTTGCTTCCTTCTCATCCCCATGTGTTATGGGTCTCAACTCCTTCTCACCTTTATCTGGAGGCGTCTTACCAAACATGTTCTTGAATTTGGACTTTTTCTTATTAACTCCTCCTTTTCCTTCCAACTGGATTACGTCCACACTTTTCACCTCTTCATCCTTCAACTTCTTCACTTTGTCCCTATCAACATAATCAAGAACATAATGCTCATGGGTTAAATTATCAAGTGAAAAATTATAAAATTCATGAATATGAGAAGGATTAGGGATAGGAGGTGTGTCTTCAACACTAGGATCAATGGCATCCATGCAATACAAACTATCATCCTCCTTCGGGTGCTTCATGGCTTCATATAGGGAAATCTTCACTTCTTGATCATCAACCTTCAATGTAATCTTCCCATTTGCCACGTCTAGCACCATCCCCGCCGTAGCTAAGAACGGTCTTCCCAAGATCAGGGGCACGTGCTCATCTTCCTCCATCTCTAGCACTACAAAGTCGGCTGGAAAAATGTGATCTCCAACTCTCACTAGGACGTCTTCAACCACACCTTGAGGTCTAGTAATAGACCGATCGGCAAGTTGAAGCGTCATCATTGTGGGTTGAAGTTCACCACCTTCTAACTTCTTGAAAAGTGACAACGTCATCAAATTAATGCTCGCTCCGAGGTCGCACAACGCTCCCTTCTTGATCCCGTTCCCAATATCACAAAGAATGGTGAAGCTCCCGGGATCCTTCAGCTTTGGAGGAAGTGCCTTGTGCACTAATGCACTCACCTCGTGGTTCAAATGCACCAACTTCGGCTCATCCACTCGCCGCCTTTTCGCGATCAAGTCCTTCACAAACTTTGCCTAATTGGGCATCTGTTCCAAAGCATCATAAAAAGGGATATTAATATGTAATTGTTTAAACACATCAAGGAACTTAGCGAATTTCTCATCAAGCTTCTTTTTAATGAAGCGTTGTGGATATGGGACGGGTATCACAGATTTGGGTACCCCCCATTCATCTTTCTCGGTGTCTTTCACTTTCTCCCTTGCTTCCTTTGCCTTCTTCCACTTAGGAACTCTCTCACCCTTCTCAATGCCTTCCTCTTCAAGCTCTTTGCTCGCTTGAGTGCTTTCACCCTCAACCTTCTTCTCAACTATCACCTCTTCAATCTCATCTCTATCTTGAGGCGTCTCAGAATCAGCAGGCATCTGAGGACCTTCATAGTTGGTTCCACTTCTTAACTGGATAGCCTTGCAATGCTCTTTCGGATTCCCCTCCGGCATGGAAGGATATTTTCCCGGCTCTCTATTCAACGACTTTGCAGTCTGGCTCATCTGGAACTCTATAGAAGTGAACCTTCGATTGTTCTCTTGTTGAGTTCTAGTCCACTCAACGTTCATCTTCTGGAGCTCTTGATCATGTTGATCACCCTTTTTATGCAACTCTTTCACATCGTACTCCAAGGATGACAACCTCTTACTTCCTTCCTCCACCTTCTGTAGAATCGCTCTCAACATCTCCTCAGTTGAGGCACCGCCTTCTCCTCCCGGAGGCTTTGAACCTGGGTCAACACCCGGAGGAACTGTAATACCCGCCTTCGGGTTAGCATATGAGAAGTTCTCATTCTTCCTCCATGTGTTTTGAGGAGGCTGCTGGCCTCCTTGAAATCCTTGTGTGTTCCTCCATTGATTTTGAGGCGGCTGTGGCCCTGGAGGTACAAATGGCTGACCATAAGAAGGTCTTCCAAACTGATTTCCACCTTGGTAGCCATTCTGATTGTAATACGATCCTCCCATATAATTGGCTACCTCTTGCTGTCCACTTGGCTGGTCTACTCTATCATTCTCTGCTGCATGCTCTCCAACCAAATTCTTCCCCAACTCGAGGTTGTTAATCTTTTCCATCATGGCCATCAACAGCCTTCTCGTTCCTTCACCCTCTTCAATCTGATGCACTCTCTGGAAGTCTGCATCCACACTCCAAGCACCGGCCTTCGTGACTATGTTGTCTACGATCTCTCTACACCTCTCTATTCCTTGATTCATGAATGATTCACTAGCACAGGCGTCTAGATGGTCTTGCCCAGCCTTGTTGGCACCACTGTAGAAGAATGCCATCACATCTCCCTCATTGTACCCGTGCTGCGGGCACTCTATCAGCATGTTTGAGTATCTCTCCCACGCTTGACGTAGGTCCTCTCCTTGCTTCTGGCTGAAGGACGAGATCTGAATTCTCGCTTTAATCGTTCTCGATGGAGGGTAGAATCGTTCGAGGAATAGATGCTCGAGCTCGGCCCAAGTGGTAATACCTCCCCGTGGAAGCGTATTATCGTACCACTCCTTGGCTATTCCCGTCAGAGAGAATGGGAACAGCCTGAGCCTTTTGGCATCTTCAGACATGCCATTATAATTAAAGGTTGAGGCGATCATCAGGAAGCTTCTCAAGTGAGTATGAGGATTCTCCTTCCCAACCTCCCCCTTGAATTGATTCTCGGTAAACAGCTTAAGAATTCCTGGGGAAATCGAGAAGTTGTTTGCCTCAACAGGAGGCAATGCCACTCCATCATAGTACCGTTGTGGCTGTGCTGCAAATCTTCCTCGAATGACCATATTCTGATCTGCGTTCTGGGGCACAGGCTGAGGAGCAACAGGTGGTGCTGGTACTTGTTGAACTGGAGGTGGTTGGTACAAAGGTGGTTGGTTGTAAACAGAAGGTGGATGATATGGGTAAGGTGGATAGGGATATGGTGGGTATGGGTAAGGTGGGTAAGGCAAGTTGTTTTGTGGTAAGTTAGGATATAGGTAAGCAGGGTTTTGTTGAGGGTTTTGAACAAGGTTATGAGCTGGGCTATTTTGGTTATGAGTACCCGGGTTTTGGCTCTGGCTTTCTCCTAACGGATCTTGATTCTTACTAGTATTGCCATCAGTGCCGTCAACCCGGTTCAATGCCTGATTGAACTCATTCTCGACCTCATCCAACTCATCAGTGATGTCCATCGGTTCTTTCCCTCCGGCAGCATTCATCCTTCTTAAGAAGGCTCGGTTCCTTCTAGCTATCGTCTCCAGGTCCAACGGTATTCTCTCTTCGCTCGTATTGCCTTGTGAGCGTATTTTCATAAACCTGACACACTAGCAGAAGGATTAAAACGCAACTGCCGAATAAATAAAAATAAAACAGAAAAGAAAGCACTCACTACTAACTACTAAGCTATCGACAAGTCCTATTCAAAAGACATACAACGCCATCCCCGGCAACGGTGCCATTGACTTGAAGCGATGATACTAGTTTCTACTAGTAACTTCCCTGCAAGAGTACGGGTTCACTATAGTATTAGTAAGTATAATGACCAAGTATTGTCGAACCCACGAGATGGGATGTATGCGAATAGATCCCTGAAGATCTACGCGTCGTAGCTAATATGAGTGTAATATTGTTTTTGGGTTTTTAAAAGATTAATTAAAACTACACTAAACTAATTAAACTAAAGAATTAAAGAAGCGAATTAACTAAGGGTTGTTTTCTAATGAGATGGTGATGCTCAGGATAGGAATCCCTACGTATACTAACGGAGCAGGTACATAATCAAAATAACTGTGACGCGCAAGAATTAACCTAAGTAAAAGAATGCAAGATGAAAGCTCAATATTTTAAACCCTAATACTTTATCCTAACACTCGACTTCACTAATCTACTAACAAGTTAATAGATTGTGCTTTATTAATGAGACCCTAATTGAACTAAGGTGATGCGGTCGTCCTCCTTCGCTAAACTGGTAGATGAATTAACCCTTTCTAAACCCTCTCGTTAAGTCTACTCGTTGTTAAAGAGTGATACGGTCGTCCTCTCTCTAACACTTTTCGAACGAAATTCAAAGACAAAGTCTAGATTGATTTTAAGTATTCATTAATCAAGAGAATTAAAACCTAACGTCACACGTTACCCTAATTACGTACCCACAACCTACTTCTACGAGTTCATCCTATCCCAAGCATGCAAGGGTTTTAGCTAGACATAGGTTTTACGTAAACAAGAACAATTAAACAAGTAACAAACATGAACATGGTAATTATAACGAAGAAAAGATCGAACATAAACTAGGGTTTTAAGATATAAAAGAAGAAACTGAAATTAATTAAACAAAACGAAGTCTCAACGTATTTCAGAACAAAAGATAGGAAGAAACGAAACTAAAAAGTAAAATCGTGACGTGAACTCGTAAGAAAACCTAAAAAAACGTAAAGGTAAGCTTGCTCGTCTCTTCTCATCTTCCTCTCTCTCAAAACTCAGTCTCCAAACGTAGTATCGTATCAAGTCGTCTAAAAATGTGTTCGGAAGGGGTATAAATAGGCAACGGGTCGAATCGGACTTTCACGGGCCAAAATCCACGACTTGCTCGAGTAGAGCTCGAGTAAATAGTGCTCGAGCAATGCAAGCTCGAGTGTTGAAATTTTCCAGAACCCGAAAAGTACTCGAGCCCCTTAGCTCGAGTAGATCTACTCGACCACCCTCAGCTCGAGTAGTGTCTACTCGACCAGGCATGGATCGAGTGCTCTACTCGAGTGCTTGAGTAGTGTTTACTTGAGCACCTTCAGCTTGCGTACTCCAGTGACACTTTTGCTCGCTCGAACTAATACTTTTCGTATTTCTTCCATATCTTCTCATCCGGGCATCCGTGTGAGTCGATTCAAAGTCCTACGAACTCCACTTTTTGCCCTCTATCCATCTATAAGCATCGAGGAGACAAATTCATTAGTTTATGAAAATGATACTCAAATGACTCTAAATACTCATATAAATCAATCAAAACAAGGGCATTTCGAGTGACGAATCATGACAATTTCACACCTAATCAATATGCAGCAAAAAAATTCGGGACAATTAAACATTCTAATGTTTGGGTAATCAATTATAAGTAAGTGAGTTTCTTCGACACCTTATCTTTTTCCACAATCCATCCGAATGCCCTGTTTTGGAACTGGTAAGAATTTGAAGGTTACTTAAGAATTACAATTAAAGTAGTATTAAATGAAATCAATATTTATTAAAACGTGAATTAACTGATTAAATGACCTGAAATTCGACATGCAACTGTTTTTTTTTCTTTTTCTGTAGAATTACCCCTTATGCTTATATAATCTTTTCACAATCCATCGAGCTTTCACATCCTCTTCTTGGATCTAAGCTGAAAATGTCAAGGTTTTGAAAAAAATTGAACATATTAAATGCACGAATCAATATAAATTTATGATATCTACCTTGAATTTCTTAAAGAAACTTACTCTGTAATCTTGATTCTAAGGGCTTTCAAATTGTGAATGTGTTGCCTTTTTTGTAGGTTAGAGTTGCGGGCACTAACCTTCGTCTTGGGTTGTCAATGACTTCCTTAATTTCTTTATTGGTATATTTGGGTATTTAGGTGCAAGGTCATAGTAGAATAAGTAATATGGTTTGATTTTATCTATAGAGGAGCAATTGAACTTTATTTTTTCTTGCAAGTTATCGAAATTAAACGGATATGATCACCAATCTTTGAATGTGGGAGACACTTGTTAATTAAATTTCGTCCATGCGTAATGGTATACCTACATGGGTTGTCGTTGCATGATTAAATTGAAGGGTGTTGATGAATAATTTCATATCTTATAAATTACTATTAATTTAATTAATTTTTATGTTATTTTTTTCAAAAAAATTATGATACAACCTCTCATGGCATGACACAAAACAAATTAACAACCACCCATACTAAAATGTTAATGTATTAATGTACAAATTATACATCATCCCATTGTCTCGTGTGATTAGATAGCCTCACATGGCACTTATCATTACTTGGCCATGGGAAAATGGATACTCCCTCCGTTCCTTTGTCAGTCTCAGTTTTTCTATTTATACAGTCCACAGTTTTTTATTGAGTCATCAAATGACACTTGCACCCTTAATTATTATTTCTACTAATTACAAAATAATGATTATCTTCATAATTTGTTATGGGCATTGTTTAAAAAAAAAATATAAATGACGAAAATGATCATATGCCCACCGGTGGACATAATATAATATACTCACTGCGAATGTGATAATGACACATAAGCAGTGGGTCCACTATAATTTTAATTGATAGATTTTATCTGCTTATGTAGCATTATCACATTTGCAGTGGGTATATTATATTGTGCCCACCGGTGGACATGAGATCATTTCCGATATAAATGAATGGATTCATATAAATGCATTAACATTTAAATAAAGCACAATATTTTGGGTAAAAGATGGGACAACTAATAAAGGACGGTGTGAGTATTGTAAAATAACAGCCACATCTTTTAAAATGTTAATGTGTTATATTCAAATTATGTTATATGTCAGTTTTTTGTATATATTAAAACGGAGATGTTCACATGCCCATTGGTGGGTGCAGATTTAAATGCCTATTGTTTATGTGTCGAGATCGCATTTGTAGTGCGTATACAGGTTAGTATCCACCAGTGGGCATGTATTCATTTCCGTATATTAAAATATAGGTTATGATACATCAATTAATAAATTGTTTTAAATTATTGAATATTTAATATTAATAAGGAATATAACAAATTTCATAGGAAGTATGTTTTAACTGAAATAAAAAAAATGGTAAATTTATTAGTAAACAATGTTATTTGAAGTTTTTTAATTTAAAATAGGTTAGTAAAATTGTAACAAATTCCGGCTGTGCGAAGCACGGGTAGGACGATCACTAGTTTGTGTTAGTATGACCCCATTCTCATGCTTCCTAATATTTAGAGAAGGTGGATAAGTAGAGATTTTTTTCTTAATTGCCCCGCACACACACACACACACACACACACACATATATATATATATATATATATATATATATATATATATATATGAAGTTAAATTTGGAAAAAAAAATTGGACTGTAACATAGAATTAATTATGGCAAAGGTAGATCATTAATCTTTTTTTTGAAAACTGTAGGTTTTTAATTTTTTTTGTCCGTGCATTTACCCGTCAAGGTGAACATAATGATTTACATTTGTAAAAAAAATAAAAATAATAACCTATATTTGCCAAAAAAAAGAAATTTTAATATCCTACTTTTGTTAAATTGAAAAATTATGTTCTTAAATTGACACTCACCAAAATTACTTACTAAAAAAAAATCTTATATCAAAGGGGGGTTGGAATGTTGCTGAGTTAAATAATAAAGCCATACTCTATTTCTTTTTCCCAATTTATGATTTTAATATGTGGAGGATTGTTTTCTCAATTTATAATCAAATTACTAATACTAACATTGTTTGCAATGAGTTTTCTAAATTACTACTATTATTCACTGTTACATCTTATTGTGAGAAATCCCATAAAGAAATGAGTATGTATAGAGTGAAATTGGTTCATACATGAATCGTTGAAGGATATTAGTTGTTTTTAATAAATAATATTAGTTGTTTACACTGAAAAATATTAATTATTTTCATTAAAGAGTCTTAGTTTGTTATCACTGAACAACTAAGACTTTTCAGTATAAACAAGTAATACTCTTGAGTGAAAACAACTAATACTCTTTAGTGAAAACAACTAATACCCTTCAATGGTTCACGTATGAATCAATTTCACTATACTTTGTGTAAAGAAATTAAGTGATCCTCAAAATAGATATCATTCTTTAATCCTTATATTTTCTTTGATTTGATTCTATCTCTATTCTTTTTACCACATATTTAATTTTCATGTAAATATGAAAATCCTTTTATATAATAGAAATCTCATTTTATAATTTTTATTATATTTTGTTATTGAATTGAAATTTTATCATTTTTATGTGGATGTTAAAGTTTAGAAATAGTTCACGGCCGAATTACAAAGATTTTAGATAGAATTTTTATTATAACCTGATATGTTTATTATTGTTATATTTGTTTAAAATAATTTCTTATTTAATTTTGGTAGTGTGTTTGTTACTATAGTTAATATACAATTAATTTTCTAAAAAGTTAAACATAACATTGGCTTTATTACAATGTAGTTGTTTTAAAAATAATAAAGTTTGTTTTTGTTTTGCTTAATAGTAAATAATATTAAAATTATTAATTGTTAAACAAATTAAGTATGTACTTTTTATATATATTTTTATCATAGTGCACAACTCTACCCCTATTGTTTACTAAGTTTACCCACTTCATTTTCTATATTTTACTAACTATACCCACTATAAAATTATAATTTTATCCAACATATAAATTGTCACATCTCTAAGAATACTCATCAAACAATCTCATTCAATTTCAATACAACAACAAAAAATATCTACTCCACCACTAGATATGACAATGAGATGGGTCAGGTCGGAGCAAGTACTTAAGACACCCCCCGCCCCACATTATTTGAATGGATCAGGGTGCCCAACCGGGCCCACCCACTGTAGGCCATAAGGTAGGGCGGTGCGGAGAGACCGGTTTAAACATAATATATTTTTAAATATATAACACAAAATTAAGGTCTTAATTGAAATATATAAATAAAATAATCTTCTAGGTATTTTATGAATTTAATTTCATATTATGAGATGGTTATATTAATATAAATTTTATTTAAGCATTTGGTCGCTTAGATTCGTTGCTCCTTGGGTTGGATAGCAAGTCATCAAAAAATTATACTATGATGCAATTATTTACACCTACTACCTCCGTCCATGAAAAGTATGTTCATGTTTTTGCACGTGATTTAATACGATATGTTGGAGGATATTATGAGGTATTGTGAGGTCCATTTATGAATAAAATAATTATTTATGATAACGTTTCTATGCATACATACCATAAATAATAAATTTATTCATAAACGGACTTCACAAGACCCTTAAATACCCTCCAACATATTGCATTAAACCACGTGCAAATAAGTGAACATACTTTTCATGGACGGAGGGAGTATTATTTATTAAACTTATTCATTTCATTTATAATTTTTACTAAATATATTCAGTTTAAAAGTATAATTTAATCCAACATATAATACACACACGTTGAGTTTATTTTATTTGTAACTTTTTATTAATAAACAATTTTGTTTTATTATTAAAAATTAAATATTGAAATTATTAGTGCTTAACCAATTAAATGTGATTTTTTTATAGATAAATATATTATAGGTCACAATTTTGATCCCTTGGATTAATCGGTTCTTGGGCCGGATATTAAGTCATAAAAAAATTATAGGGTGCAAATCCACTATTTTACTAAGTTCACATATTTTTTTTACTAACTATACCCAGTTTAAAATTATAATTATATCCAATGTATTATACTTGCACATACATATCCAAAATATTCATCACCAATCTTATTCAATTTCAATACAACCACCGAACTAGAGCTGTCAAAATGAGCCCGACCCGACGGGCCGGCCCGAAAAACCCGGGTTTAAGGACAGGCTAGGCCTTAAAAATATAGGACCGAAAAGAATCGGGTTTTTTTACCTGGCCCGGTGGGCCTCTCGGGCTTGGCCCGGTAGGTTTTTTTTAAAATATTATTTCATAAGAAAGGAAAACTTTCATGTGGACGAGAATAGGATTCAAATTATGAGGGGACTTGATGAGGATCGAAACCAAATATGTGGAAATCTTTCCTGCTTAACCTCCACATATTCCTCCAAGGTTATAAATCATCGATCCTTTATGTTTTGGGTTTTATGTGCATTGGATCCATGGATATTAGAGGATTTGGACTTATTTTTTGTTTTTACTTTTCTTCTTAGCCTCTGGGCCGAACTGCTTGCATTGTGATGGATGGAGAATCAATGGACCTTTTTTTTCATTTTCTTTTTTAGTCATTGTGAATGATTCTAGCTCAACTTTTTGAATTTATTTTGATAAATTTAAATTTATTAGGATTTGTTAAATTATTATATTTTAATTTTATTTAGAAATTTGAGTTTTAATTTAATTATTAAATTGTTATTGACAAACTGAATAATTTTAATAACTATATGGGTAGAATTTGCATGCTAAATTATAAACTAATTAGGTGTTGATGTTGTTGGTAGTGAAGTATTCGCTATTTACTTTGAAACAACATGAATTTGCCCTTTCTTCTCATTAACCAACACTTTATGATCAAATGTTGTCTTAGATGTTTTAACATGCAGGATGAAGATCTAGAAGGATCTACAAGGTTCTGGAATTATCAATGTTGCAGTGAATGTTGCATAACATTGGTAGCAACATGAGCGGTTACGGGTTCCAGAAGGATCTACAAGGATCTACAAGGGCCTACACATTTCAGACTTATCCAGGACATTTTAGAACTATCTAGATCAAGCGGTTGCATCAAGAAGCATGAGGAATAAAGAAAGAGACGTGGGATAACATGAAGATCATGGAAGCGGTCACATAGAGAAGTTATTTTGGATTGAAGACTTCTGCCTATAAATAGAGGCTGAATCTTTCAGTACCAAGTGTGGAGTAAACGAGTACACCTACTCTAGTGTTGATCCTGAGTTTAAGGGTGATAGGGCAGTTATTCCAACGTTTATGTTATGCCTTGAAATAGAGTTTTTCACGCATAGCTTGTGATCGAACTTATATCCATAGATAGTGAGATCAATTTTGACGGTGTATTATGTTATACACTTAGCCAATTTAGATTTGATAGCTGATATCGAGTCTTGTTTCCGTTGTGAACGATTATACTCTTCACACAACTTTTGTATCACTAATCTTTTTATAGTGAACCTTTCGCCATGAGGCTAGCACAAACTATTTATGATAGTTTGTGTTAAAAAGTATTCCCTTTTGCAATTGTGTGTTTAAGTCTTCCGATGTATACGTTTTATATTCTGATTTACCAGATTGTTGTAAGAATTACTTTAACATTTGTTACAACATCTGCACTTTATAACACACGCACACTTTCAATTGGCACCAGAGCCATAAACTTGATATACTAAGTTTAGATCCTGAGTTTTTAAGTGTATCTTTTGCTATGGAATATCCTGTAAACACCCCACTTAGGCCCCCTATACTAGATGGAAATAACTATGCCTATTGGAAACCTAAGATGCGCATGTACATCAAGTCTATTGATGAACGTGCTTGGAGAAGTATTCTGACCGGTTGGGAATGGCCCAGAAATCAAGCAGATGATGATGGCGAGACAAGAGTCAAACGGGAGATTGAATGGACAAATAAGGAGACCACGACGGCAAGCTACAATTTCAAAGCTCTCAATGCTATCTTTACCTCTGTTGATGTATCTATGTTTAAGATTATATCAACATGCACTACGGCTAAAGATGCATGGGAGAGGCTTCAAGAGCACTGTGAAGGAAGTGGAAGTGTTCGAAGGACCAAACTTCGAATGCTTGGGACCAAGTTCGAGAATCTAAGGATGAAGGATGATGAGACAATCACGGCGTACAATGAGAGGCTGAGTGAGATTGTAAACGAATCACACGCACTTGGTGATCCAATTTCCAATGTACGAGTTGTACACAAAATTTTGCGATCTGTCCCTAAACGATTCGATGCAAAAATTTGTGCTATTGAAGAAGCCAAGGACACTGACACTTTAAGTCAGAATGAGCTTGTAAGTATTCTCAAAACATATGAGATGAACACAACTCAATCTGATGATACAAGTGAAGGAAAGAAGGTTGTTGTTTTCAAAGGTGAAACATCACTCAACACTGAAAGTCAGCCCTTTGTGACTGAAGTTGAGTCTGATGAAGATGTTCTAGACCAATGTTACAACACTCCTGAGCACATTGCCCTCCTTACAAAGAAATTCAATTCCTACCTGAAGAAGAAACTGAATAGATCCAGAGGAAATGGTCAACAGAGAACTCCTTTCAACAATACACCATCAGACCCAGAGAAAAGGAAGGATCAGAATCAATCAAGGCAGTTCAGAGGTAATAAATCAAGGTATGATCCTGAATTTAGAAAATCAGTTAGATGTGATGCATGTACTGGATTTGGACACTATGCAAATGAGTGTGCAAATACCAGGTTAAGACAAAAACTGAATTTTAATTTTACCTTTAGTGATGACTCAGATGATGATGAACCTGAAGGTTCTAAAGATGAGGAACTAGCTTTTTCTGTAAGAATTGATTATGATGATTCTTTAGATGATGATCTGGATGATCTTGACACTGGTGTTGTTTCCAATGTTATAACATCAGAAACAACATTTGTCAAAAATCATTCAGATTTGAACTGTTTTAATGGGTGTGATGATGAGACAGGTTCTAATGACATAAGGGATGATGATTCCAGTATAGCCAAAGAGAATGATGATCTCAGAGAGACTGTGACAAAGTTAGAAGTCATTCTAACAAGGAAGGATTTAGAAATTTCTAAGCTAAAGGAAGAATTGAAAAATTCTACCTTAAGTTTTAAGAAATACTCTAAAAGTTCTTCCATTGTAAGTGACTCCTTAACTACTGGACAGTCTAATAAACATGGATTAGGCTATTATGGTGAGACTACTTCTAAATTAGTGAATAATCCTGTAAAATTTGTTAAGGGAAAAACTGAGTTTTTTGCCAAAACAAAAATACATGAGACTGAAAAACCTGTGAAGAAGTATGTGTGTCACTACTGTTCTGAAATTAGTCATATTCGTCCTTACTGTCAAAAGTTGAAAAGGGATCTAGAAATTCAGAAAGTGTTGTCTGAAATGTCTTCACATTCTAAGAAATACTGGTCAAAATCTGCTAAGAAAAAGAAAGAACATGTTACATGTAATGTCGTTCAAACTTCTCTGAAAGCATGTGTTCCTGATCTATGGTACTTTGACAGTGGTTGTTCTAGACACATGACTGGTCATGTTAAATACTTGTCTGACTATGAACCTTATAATGGTGGAACTGTTACATATGGTGGTGGATCAAAAGGTAAAATCATTGGAAAATGACCTTAAATGTTGAAGGTTTTCCTAAACTTAATAATGTTTTGCATGTTGATGGTTTACTTGCTAATCTTCTTAGTATAAGTCAACTATGTGATGACAATTTGCATGTTAAATTTGATAAAGATTCATGCTATGTTCTAAACAAGGATAACAAGTGTCTAATGACTGGAAATAGGTCAGCAGATAATTGTTATCTAATTGGAACAAACAAAGTATGTCATTTGTCAAATTGTGATGAGAATGTCCTATGGCATCAAAGACTTGGACATGCAAATTATAGATTCATGCAAAAATTAGTTAAGTCTGAAGCAGTGAGAGGTTTACCAAAACTGAAGATTGTTGCACCCACTGTATGTGGTCCATGCCAAAAAGGTAAGCAGGTAAGAGTGTCGCATAAAATGTTATCACATTGCATGACACATCGTTTTTTTGAATTACTGCATATGGATCTTATGGGTCCTATGGAAACTGAAAGCATTGGTGGTAAGAAATATTCACTAGTTGTGGTAGATGATTACTCTAGGTTTACATGGATTGAGTTCTTAAGAGAGAAATCTGAAACATTTGATGTTTTTAAAACTCTTTACAAAAGATTTAAAACTGTTTTCAACTTGAAAGTAAGCAGGATTAGATCTGATCATGGTAGAGAATTTGAAAATAGCATGTTTTCGGAATTCTGTAATAAGAAAGGAATTATCCAAGAGTTTTCTTCTCCTAAAACTCCACAACAAAATGGGATAGCTGAAAGGAAAAATAGAACTCTTCAAGAAATGGCAAGAGTAATGCTTACTTCAAAAAATCTTGCAAAGAAATTTTGGGCTGAAGCATTGAATACAGCATGCCATATTGCTAATAGAGTCTATTTTAGATTTGGAAGCAATAAAACCCCATATGAGATCTTGAACAATAAGAAACCGAATGTGAAATATTTTCATGTTTTTGGTTATGTGTGTTACATTCTGAATGATAGAGATCAACTGCACAAGTTTGATTCTAAGAGTGATAAAGGTTTTTTCTTAGGTTATTCTAGAAATAGTAAAACCTATAGAGTCTACAACCTTAGAACTAACACTGTTCAAGAATCTGTGAATGTTGTTTTTGATGATGACAGGAATCTGATAGATGGGAATGACACTGAAGATGTGACTGATGTTACTGATGTTCCAAAAGAATCACTGAAAACAGAGAATGTTACACCAAATGTTACAGCATCTGGTTCAACATCACCTGTAGATTCAGTTGATACTTCACAGAACAATCAGTATACCCCAAAGAAGAATCCAGCTACTTGGATTACCAAAAGTCATCCTTCAAATTAGATTATTGGAGATGCTTCAGTTGGTGTTCAAACAAGAAGAAGAGTAAGTGCAAATCGTGTTGATATGGTAAGGTCTGTGTGCATGTCTTCAATATGCAATATTGTGAATGCTCAGTGTTACTATTCTGAAATTGAACCTAAAAATGTTACAGAAGCATTAAAAGATGAAAATTGGATTAATGCTATGCATGAAGAACTTAATCAGTTTGAAAGAAATGATGTTTGGTCATTAGTTCCAAGACCTGATGATGTTAATGTCATTGGAACTAAATGGATCTTTAAAAACAAAACTGATGAGTCTGGTAACATAATTAGGAACAAAGCTAGATTAGTTGCACAAGGTTACACTCAAGTTGAAGGTATTGATTTTGATGAAACATTTGCACCTGTTGCTAGGATAGAGTCCATTAGACTGTTACTAGCAATAGCATGTTACATCAACATTAATCTTTATCAAATGGATGTAAAAGCTGCATTTCTGAATGACATATTAATTGAAGATGCATTTGTTAAACAACCTAAAGGTTTTGAAAACCCACAGTATCCTGATCATGTGTACAAACTAAATAAAGCCTTGTATGGTCTCAAACAAGCTCCTAGAGCTTGGTATGGTAGACTTACTGACTTTCTGTTGCAATTTGGTTTCATAAGAGAAGAGGCTGATAGAACTTTGTTCATTAAAAATTCTGGAGAAGACTTGTTAATAGCCCAAATATATGTTGATGACATTGTTTTTGGTTCAACTTGTAACATTATGTTAAACAAGTTTGTTGAAGCAATGACAACAACATTTGATATGAGCATGGTAGGTGATTTGAATTACTTTCTTGGACTTCAAATCAAACAAACTGATAATGGTATTTTCTTCTCTCAGAGTAAGTATGCAAAGAATTTAGTGAAAAGGTTTGTTTTAGAAAGCTCAAAAGTCATGAAAACTCCTACGGGATCTATACAAAAGTTGTGTAAAGACACTGTTGGTCAAGATGTTGATTCAACTTTGTATAGATCCATGATAGGTAGTCTTCTGTACTTAACTTCAAGCAGGCCTGATATTATGTATAGTGTATGTGTTTGTGCCAGGTACCAAGCTTGTCCCAAAGAATCTCATTTGAATGCAGTCAAGAGAATCATAAGATATGTGGCTGGTACAACTGATCTTGGTATATGGTATACCAAAGACACAAGCAGTGCACTTGTTGGATATAGTGATGCTGATTGGGCTGGAGATATTGATGATAGGAAAAGCACGAGTGGTGGCTGTTTTTACATGGGTAACAATTTGATTTCTTGGCATAGTAGAAAACAGAATTGTGTATCACAATCTACTGCAGAATCTGAGTATATTGCAGCAGGTAGTTGTTGTACACAACTTCTTTGGTTGAGTAAAATGTTTAGTGATTATGGTTTAGAGAGTGACACTTTAACTGTTTTTTGTGATAACACGAGTGCTATCAACATTTCGAAAAATCCAGTTCAACACTCACTTACTAAACACATAAGTATTAGACATCATTTCATAAGGGATCTTGTAGAGAAGAATATTGTGAAGTTAGAATACATACCCACTGAAAATCAATTTGCTGATGTGTTTACTAAAGCATTAGACCATGAGAGATTCTCATTTTTGAGGAAATCTCTTGGTATGTGCACAATCTGAGTAACTGAGAAGCGGATGTTGTTATGTTTGTTAAAACATCCATAATAACATCAGGGTATTTGCATGTTCTAATTAAAGCTTGTTCTTGTATTTTGTTTCTTAATTTCTTTGAAAAATAAATCTGAACTAAGTATGTTTGTTGTGTAAAAATAAAAAGGAATCATTCTTCTCAAACGCATAATAAGTTTTTGAAAAAGCACATCAAGATGTAACTAATTCACTGAGTAACTATGGAGCACGGAGTTCGCTACTACGATGTCTTCTTTTCAAAAGGTGGTTAGTAAAACATCAACATGTCACAAATCTATTGAGTAATTATGGGGCACGGAGTTCGCTGCTACGATGCACTCTCTTGAAAAGATGGATCAATGTGAATAAAAAGTGCTAAAGTTATTTGATACAAAGTGCGACATTGGATATTAAAACCGATGTTGAAGTGTGTGTTCCAATTTTGAATACAACATCATATACAGTTCGTATCTATTTTTCTAAGTTAAGTTATGGACCGATTTTCAGGGATTTGTTTTTAAATTCCACATGCATAAACCCACGTTTTTTTAATTTATTCAAGTAGTGCATAATTTAGTGTGTTTAATTAATTAAATATCGGATTTTTTACTCATGCCCCACGATCTCTTATGGGGGAGTGGGTAGTTTCAACTGCTTAAAAATTCCAGAATATTCACTTTCATGGGTAATTAAAATAACTTCCGTTCTTTCTTCTATATATATTTCCTTCATGTCTTATGTCTAATTCTCAGTGTTCAGCATATGAGTGAAAATCAGATTTTTCGACTAAGTGTTGAAAATTGTGTGTTCACATCTTAGGGTTTTAGTGTTATTTCTTTTAAATTTTATTTTTGCTTAATTTTACTGTCTACTTAATGGCTGGAAATCAAAAGAAGTCCTCTCACAGCTCAAAAACTCGCGCAAACCCTTCAACTCCTTCACACTCGAATCTGAACCTTCTTGCAGAAATGGCCTCAAGCCAAAACCCAAATGCTGCCTCTGTTGCTCCATCATCGAGCACAACACCTCCTACTACTCTAACCCCTGTTCAAGCCTTTCCCGTAAACATCTACATCCCAAATGAAGCCACTCTCGATCAGTTGGAGACGATCGCACGCGGCATTGCACAAAGCCTTCAAGGAAGCCCTGTGGTTCCCAAACTAACCATTGGCTCTATTGAAGTAGATGTTGCATCCTACTTGAACCAACCTCAAAACCCTTCTCCTACTATTCATGTCGGAGGTCCTTCTTCGACTGTGCAAACAGAAAATCCTAAATCCTCTAGCCAAGCCAAAAGCCCTACTGCTAATATTTCAAAGAGTGTTGAAACAGGTGATCAGGCTACAAAGGAGACCCCCACTGTCAAGGAAACTGTTGCTGAAGAAACTAGGGAGAAAAGCTCTAATGCTGAAGTCCCTGATGTTGAAATGTCAGAGGAGGACAAAGAAGAATCACCCAAAACTGATTCTTCAATGTCTGAAGATTCTGAGCCTGCTCCAATAGCCAAAGCTGTGAAGAAAAAGGGTGGCAAGAGGAAAAGGAGCCCTGTTAAATCAAGGAGGAGATCAGGTAGAGCAAAGAAGAGGGTGAACTATTCTGAAACCGCAAGGAAGAAGAAGGATGATGAAGGAGATGTTGCCACTCGACCTATTCGAGTGTTTTCAGAATCTGAAAAAGAGTCAAGCTCCAAAGACTCATCTGAGAAAGAGACTGATCAATCTGAAAGCCAGGAGAAAGAAGAAGCTGATGAGAGTGATGTACCTATTTTTGAACTGAGGAGGAGAGCAAGAGTTGAGATGAGGACTAAGAGGAAGTTTGAGTATGCTACTGGTGGTGCTGGAACAAGGCAGCACCAGAACCTGAAGCTGATGACAGCAGTTCTGATAGTAGCTCAGACAAAACCAAAACTGATTCTGATCAAGGCAATGCATCTGAACACTCTGTTGAGCATGTTAGTTCTGATAATGATGATGATGAATCTTTAGACCAAAAGTTGGAAAGATTAAGGAAGAGAAATCTGTTAATTGAAAGAAAAATTAACATTGATGAATTTGAATCCAAGGGTCTAGTTAGATTTTAGAAGAGAGAAGTTTGATGCATGCTGTTACTTTTGCTGATGCATTTGTTACTGATTGGGTGTATGAGTTTTATGCTTGTCTGAGAAAGAACCAGGCTAGAAGGAATTCTAGGTGGTATGGTGCTGTAAGATTTAGAGATATGAGTGTTCCTTTTACTCCTAAGTTAATTAACCAGTTTCTGCATGTTGAGGATGTTGAGGAAGAAGATGTTCCTCATATGGATGAGATCATTACTGTTCTGACTGGGGGAAGAGTTAACAAATGGAAGAAGAATATGTTAGCTGCCTCATTGACCTCTCTATATTCAGTATTACATAAGCTGGTAGTGTATAACTGGATACCCTCTACAAACTCCACAAAGGTGACCAGGGATCAAGCTGTACTGATGTACAAAATTGGTGTGATCAAATTTTTTAACCTGGGCTTGGTTATTTTTCATCACATGATGAAGTTTGCTGGGAAGATCTCTGAGAAGGGCAACCTGCCTTACCCTGTGCTGATCTATGGATATTTGAGGAGTCACAACTTTATTCACAAAAGGAATGAGTTGTTGAGGGGGAGAGTTCATCTGATGGGTATATCTCACTATTTATTATCTGGAAATAGAGTGTTAGACTTACCCCTGCAGGATAATGCTGAAGAAGAAGATGCAGAACCACACCAACCTGTTCCTGACCCTGCTCTTGCACAAGATGCTGCACAGAATGCTGAGAACATACCTAGCAACATTCCAGCTCCCACAACCTATTCTCTGAATATCTCACCTGAGTTTATTCAAACTCAACTAAAGCACTTGCAGGACTCAATTGATGAACTTCAATTCCTGAAGAACTACTGGGAGAACCTCCTTTCTGCCACAACAGGGGGAGTACCAGTTGCTGCATCTCTGCCAAAGTTTGAAGAGACTGGAGGAAGCACAATTTATGGGGGAACTTAGTGCAAGATGCTTGTAGCTGCAGCTGTATATTTTATACAGTGATATCAAGTTCCTCTTTTGTGATTGCCTTTGCTGCTGCTGCTGCCAGGGGAGTTGAAATTCATGAGGTAAATGCTGATGAGCCTGTTGCTGAGGAAGGTGGTGCAACTGGACCTGATGGAGGAGATGCAGATGCTGCTGCAGATGTTGTTGCAAACTTTACAACATTTGATATCCAGGAGGAAGCTGAACTATATGGTGATTTGCCTGACATCTCTGCCAAAGTTTGAAGAGACTGGAGGAAGCACAATTTATGGGGGAGCTTAGTGCAAGATGCTTGTAGCTGCAGCTGTATATTTTATACAGTGATATCAAGTTCCTCTTTTGTGATTGCCTCTAAGTACTCTTGGTTGATTTATGTTTTTAATTATTGTTGCTATGATATGATGTTTTTATTTTCTGAAAAGACAATATTATATTAGTTCTCAGGTTATTATATTAGAACTGTTAGGATTTATTTCAGTTAATTTTTGAAGTTGTAATTTGAATGGGTAAACATTATGTTGCTCATTCTGTTGATTTTGATGAGCATTTATGATGATGTTCATTCTGTTTTGGTGAAATTAACTTAATGTTATTTCATCTTGTTTTTGGTGGTTCAACTTACAGTTGATCATCTTATTTTTTGGTTGTTTTGCTACACAAGGTTGAAGAGATAAGTGTACAATACGATGTTGATCTCTATTGTACATACATCACTGACTTATATATTGAACTAATATATACATCAGGTGTGTTGTAGCAGAAAGGTCAAATTGGGGGAGATTGTTGATGTTGTTGGTAGTGAAGTATTCACTATTTACTTTGAAACAACATGAATTTGCTCTTTCTTCTCATTAACCAACACTTTATGATCAAATGTTGTCTTAGATGTTTTAACATGCAGGATGAAGATCTAGAAGGATCTACAAGGTTCTGGAATTATCAATGTTGCAGTGAATGTTGCATAACATTGGTAGCAACATGAGCGGTTACGAGTTCCAGAAGGATCTACAAGGATCTACAAGGGCCTACACGTTTCAGACTTATCCAGGACGTTTTAGAACTATCTAGATCAGGCGGTTGCATCAAGAAGCATGAGGAATAAAGAAAGAGACGTGGGACAACAAGAAGATCATGGAAGCGGTTACATAGAGAAGTTATTTTGGATTGAAGACTTCTTCCTATAAATAGAGGCTGAATCTTTCAGTACCAAGTGTGGAGTAAACGAGTACACCTACTCTAGTGTTGATCCTGAGTTTAAGGGTGATAGGGCAGTTATTCCAACATTTATGTTATGCCTTGAAATAGAGTTTTTCACGCATAGCTTGTGATCGAACTTATATCCATAGATAGTGAGATCATTGATATAGAGTGAGATCTATTTTGACGGTGTATTATGTTATACACTTAGCCAATTTAGATTTGATAGCTGATATCGAGTCTTGTTTCCGTTGTGAACGATTATACTCTTCACACAACTTTTGTATCACTAATCTTTTTATAGTGAACCTTTCGCCATGAGGCTAGCACAAACTATTTATGATAGTTTGTGTTAAAAAGTATTCCCTTTTGCAATTGTGTGTTTAAGTCTTCCGCTGTATACGTTTTATATTCTGATTTACCAGATTGTTGTAAGAATTGCTTTAACATTTGTTACAACATCTGCACTTTATAACACACACACACTTTCATTAGGTAAATATATAAATAAAGTATAATAATAATATTTAAAAAAATAGGGCCGGTTTGGCCTGGTGGCCCAAGACGGGCCTGGGAATAGGTGGCCCGAAGACAATCGGCCCGGCCCGGAAAAAACTCATGGCCCAGTGGACCCAGGCCGGGTCAGCCCGGCCCGACCCATTTGACAGCACTACGCCAAACATATCCACTCCCCCCCCCCCCCACCTTACTAATTCAGCGGTGAAGAACATGATTAACGTGTTTGCACAAGATTGTCTATTAGACATAAAGACATAGAATAAGGTGTGAAAGGAAAAAAACAAGTTATTTATTTAAATGTATTACTCCATCTATCCCATGATTTTTTTTACACACTAGCTTGTGCACAGAAAAAAAAAATGTATTTCATCCTTAATTGGATTAGTTTATGAGGGTAATTTTGTCATATAAACACCTTCTGCTTTATTGACTTGTTTTTTTTATGACATTTTGTGTAAATATAAGGATATTGTGAAGGTATAGTTTAATGATTTGGCATGCCAACTTATCATCCGTATCATTAATATTTCAAAAATATTTAAATAGACAATATATGAATTAATATATCGGAAAAAAAAAATCCAAATTTCCACTCTTCTCAAGATTTTCCTCTTTGTTTAATTTTTTTATTCATCCCAAATCAGTGTCAATCATACCAAGAAAGAAAAGCACTCATATTCAAGAAAAACCAGTTAAGTATTTTTTTTTTAAATCTGCAAGAAGCTTTCATACTCAAAACTGAAAAAAAAATATCAAACTTTCTTACAGTTAGAGTACCTGGGGTCTGAAATTTAATGAATTGTATTTTTTCATATAAATAATCAATAGAGAAAATACACTTAAATTTGAAGGCCGTGAATCATTGGAAGGTCTATGTGCGCAAGTCTTTACCAAATTGTAACGCATCTGCGAGACAATCATCCTTTTAAATAAATTTATTTTCCATGTCATGTGTTTTGATCTTGCAATAATACATGGACAACTTTTTATACCATCATCCCCTTAAAAAAAATCTATCCAAAAGATATTCCGTCAACATCTAATTAAATATTTGATTTTTATTTTCAGAATTTATTCACGAATATGAGAGAGTTTGAGCGTTTATTTGGGATGAAGGAAGAGAAGATGAAATTGCAAAGAGACTTTGCACATATTTTTACGAAGAAAGATTGTGTTGTAATTTATTAATTATAGGAGAGATATATACTAATGTAGTATGTGCTTACACAATACTCTCCTTTTCCCCGTTTAAGTATATAACATTTGAGGGATGTCAAATGTTTTAAATAATGTACTCCCTACGTCTAATATTAACAGTCTTGTTTTTTGAGCTGTTATTTTTTGTCATAAGTTAGAGGGTATTATGAGGTATTCTGAAATTCATTTATGAATAAAATGATTGTTTATGATAAAATATGATACTTATATTTTCTATAAACAATAATTTTATTGATAAATGGAACTCACAATACCTTATAATATTCTCCAATTTATGAGAAAAAATAACAGCCCAAAAAATAGGATTACTAATATTGGACGGAGGGAATAATATTTTATTGTAATATTGATAATTGAAAATATAAGAAAAAATTTAGAGAAATATTACAAAAATGTAGAGAAAGTGAAGTGTATATATAATTTTTTTAAAATCTTTACAAAAAAGAATATGTTAATCTTACAAAAAATGTCTGTTTTGGTAAAATATTTAACTAAAAAAGGAATGGAGAGAGTACTATATTGTAGCTGGTTATAAATTGTACAAGTTTATATTATATAAGAAATCATTGGAATAAAAATAATTAATGTTGATTTTTTTAATTATTTATTTACTGATGTATATGTTATAATAAAATAAATATATATTCACGATACGATTGCATTTAATTGGAAAAGGTTATATTGAATTTTTCTACAAAGCACAAGTCATGAATATAATACATAATTATTATAAAAATTAAAATATAAAATATAAAATATAAACTATTATATTAAAAATTTAGTAATAAATGTGGCTTCCGTGCGAAGCACGGGTGAGCTTATTACTAGTATAATAAATGTGAGATTAAAAAAAAAATCCTCCAATGATTGGTTAGTATCCATATTTTCAACTGCATCATATAAATATACACATATGAGAAACTAATCTGACCCCAATTTAAGAATTCAGCTTTCAAATTCTTCAACTCATTTGTATCCTTCAAATTGCAGAAACTAACAAGCTAAATGTTGGGGTTATGATTTTCCCAACACTAAAATTGTCTACTAGTTACAAAATCACTAACCGAACCATTCAATCAACGAAAAAATTGGAAAAATTTGGAAAAAAAAAGAACTGAATGGCTATTTACTCACCAAGTGAAGATTGAAGCTTTGGAAAGGGCAGCGACAACGTGTAGAGCGAAGGTGGTTGCGGCGCTAACTCGGCGTGCGAGTGGAGGCGGCAGCGTGGTCTATGTGGAGGCTGGAGGTATAGCTGCGGCCTACGTGTGGAGGTCGGCAGGTGTGTGGCCTGTGCTGGTGTGCAACGTGGAGGAGGCCGCGGCAGTGTGGTGGCTGGTGTCGTAAATTCTCGCCTTTTGTTTTGTCCAATTTTTTTTATATATAATTTATAAAAAAAATCGAAAATCGGGTCAATCAAAAGTTCTGAGCCAACTCGACCCAATTCCTTTTGAACCGATTTTTTTAGGTCCAACCTGTCCTAAAAGACGGGTTAACTGGGCCAGCCTATCGGACCGGACTCTATTTACCACCCCTACTTACCACTAGGCTAGTACTTTGGGTTTTGGTATTTATAATTTATAATTAGTATTTAATGATATGTAAAGTATATATTATTCTCTCAGTCCCATTATAAGTTTCCTACTTTCCTCTTTCGGATGTCATACTATAAGTTTTCTACTTTCCTCTTTTGGATGTCTACTATAAGTTTTCTATTTCATAAAAAACAAAAACAGCACTTCATATATTAATAAATAAATACTTTTTTAAACAATCACCCTTTCACTTTTTCACAACTCCACATTAATTTACACAAAAGTCAACATGTGATACACTATATATTAATAAACAATTTTTTTTTTAAAACAAAACAACGAAAAGAAAAAAAAAATTATACAGAGACTAAGGGGATATTCATTAGCGATTGTTCATGCATTCATCATCTATAGTTTTAGACAAATATATGTCGGGTTTATATGGATAAATATAATATTTGCAATCATTACTCATTTGTGCGATGCAAGCTGCGTTGTCTTCAAATATAATGGTGGGAGGTGTATCACCTTTAGCGATACCACACGAGTCACCAATGTGTTTTACCAAGGACCTTAACCAAACACATTCTCGTGCGGCTTCAAATAAAGTTCTTATCTCTGAGTGGTTTGAAGACGTGGTAACCATAGTTTGTTTAACCGATCTCCATGAGATCGCGGTACCATCACAGAGAAAAACGTAATCAGTCTGGGATATGGCGTTGTGGGGATCAGACAAATAGCCAGCATCCGCATAACCTACTAAGGTTTTGTCTTGGCCCTTATGGTAAAACAGTCCAAGATCTTGAGACCCTTGGAGGTACCGTAGAACATGTTTAACACCATTCCAATGTCTCCTTGTAGGAGAAGCGCTATGTCTCGCAAGCAAATTGACAGCAAATGCAATATCCGGCCGAGTGCAATTTGCGAGATAGAGCAATGCTCCAACAACACTAAGATAAGGAACTTCTGGCCCCAGATTTTCTTCTGAATCTTCTCTTGGCCTAAATGGGTCCTTATCCACTTCGAGGGATCGGACAACCATAGGGGTGCTAAGTGGATAAGATTTATCCATGTGAAATCTCTCAAATACCTTCTTTACGTAGGTTGACTGATGTATAAGAATTCCTTCTGGGAGATGCTCAATCTGCAGGCCGAGACAGTACTTGGTTTTACCCAAGACTTTCATTTCGAATTCAGCTTTCAAGATTGAACTGACTTCTTCAATCTCTTTGCATGTTCCGATTATATTTAGGTCATTAACATAAATGGATATGATGCAAAAACCATTTTGCGATTTCTTCGTGAATACGCATGGGAAAGCTTTATCGAATGTGTATTCTTTCTTCTGAAGGAACTCACTAAGTTGGAGGTCCGATTGCTTCAGGCCGTACAATAACTTCTGCAGTTTTATGCTATACAAATTGCGATTTTCACCATCTCTCATCTGAGGAATGTCAAATCCATCGGGGATTTTCATATAAATATCTGCATCAAGTGATCCGTATAAGTAAGCGGTTACTACGTCCATTAATCTCATCTGGAGATTTATTTTAACAGTCAAAGATATCAAGTAGCGAAACGTTATTGAGCCCATGACGGGAGAATATGTTTGATCGAAATTAATCCCGAGTCTCTGCGAAAACCCTTGAGCTTCAAGCCTCGCTTTATACCTCTCCACAGTATTGTTCTCATTTCGTTTTCGTACAAAAACCCATCTATATCCTACAGGGATAGCGCGCGCGGGTGTACGATCAAAAGAGTCAAATACTTGTCTTTTGTTAAGCGATGCGAGCTCTGCTTCAATTGCCTCTTTCCATTTTATCCAACCGGAGCGCTTCCGGCACTCAACGATAGTTTTGGGTTCTGGATACAGATCATTAATGGAAAGAGCAAATGTCGCTACAAATGTGTCGTTGACGACAGTAATATTTATATTATATATTTCTCCCATATCTATGAAATTCATAGAGACTTCAACGTTTTACGTCAACCAGACCTTCCTCATTTCCCAGTATATCTGGGTCTGGTAGTTTCGTAGTCCTAGTACATTGAATATTTTGTGCACGTGCTTCATCACTAGGATGCTCGTCTTCTAGAGACTTTGAATTATCTAGACGAATCTCTTCTAGAGATTTACATTCGACTGACCAGTTTTGCTAGCTTTTCGTTTAGGTGTACTAGTATCTCTTTAGGGTCCTTTACGCTTTTGGCGTGTGGGGGCATGAGAACTTGTTTTGCTTGGGACCTCAACCCTTTGGGGAGCATTTACTGCAGGTATATGTGATTTAGTTACACCTCTATGGTCAGTGAACGCGTCTGACAGATTGTTTGCTAAATTTTACAAGTTAATGATCTTCTAAACTTCCGGTTCAGATTGACTAGTGCGTGGATCTAGATACTGAAGATCACTTACGTTCCACGTAAGCTCCCAGCATTCATTTAATTTTGAATTCGGATCTCCCCCTAATGCCGGGAAGTGATCTTCATCGAACGTGCAATCAATGAACCGGGCCGTCAATTGATCCCCGAACAAAGGGTCGAGGTGTTTCACGATGGATGGAGAGTCAAATCCGACGTAAATACCGAATTTCCTTTGTGGGCCCAAAGAGGTCCGATTCGGTAATATTATCGGAACATATACCACACATCCGAAAATAAGCAGATGGGAAATGCTAGGTTCTTTCACACGCACTAGCTATAGGGGGAATGATCATTATATGCAGTTGGATGGATTTGTATCAAGTGCGATGCATGTAGGACTGCATGCCCCCAGCATGAAATGGGTAGTTTAGAGTTCATAAGCAATGGTCTCGCGATAAGTTTGATACGTTTTATTAGCGCCTCAGCAAGACCATTATGGACGTAGGGGACGGAATGCTCCACTTTAATTACCAGGGCCATACACTAATCTGTAAAAGCTCTCGAGGTAAACTCGGCAATATTATCCATGCGAATAGATTGGATAATCTGGGAACTGAGCTCGAAGCTCGATAGTTTTCACAATGAGCTCTGCAGGAGCTTGATTACGGGTAGACAGCTAACAGGTATATATCCACCTAGTGGAGGTATCAATAAGGACCATGAAATACCGAAATGGTCTCGATGCTGGGTGAATCGATCTGCAAATATCTCCTTGAATTCGCTCAAGAAAAACCGGAGACACTAGTCCAACCTTAGTGCGCGACGGGCGCACTATTAACTTACCCTTAGAATATGCATCACAAATAAATTCATCAACAGGAAGGATTCTATTATTCGAAATATTATGACTAATTGAATTAGATAGAATCCTACGTATCATAGATTATCCTGGATGACTTAACCGCTGATGCCATAATTTAAAGAAGCTCGGGTTATAAAATTTTATACTCATGGCTAGATGGAGATTGGACAGTCGGATGTAGGAATAGTACAATTTGGAGGGGAAGGAAGGAAGTTTTTTCTACAACTTGTTTACGGCTACCTCGAGTAATAGTCATCAAAAGGTATTCGTTATTGTTCTCAGTTTCAGTTTCAATATGATAGCTATTATTTCTTATATCTTTAAAACTGAGCAGGGTACTCTTAGATTGTGGAAACAATAAGTCATTATTGATTATGAGTTCGGTCCCCACGGGGAGGATAATGGAAGCTCTTCCGGAGCCCACTATCAATATACTATCATTGCTATTGTAGTTATACTCCCCTTACGTTCTACCAAATTATGAAAAAACTTCCTATCTCTTAAGATTGTATGAGTGGTGGCGCTATATACCAAACATAAATCACAGTCTCAATCCATCATGCCAGAGGAAATAACCCAAACCTAATAGCTGATATGTTTACAAGCCATGTATAGCAATATCCAAGTAAATTTAATGGACAGCGTTAAGGTAAACCTATCGAAGCTAAAACATAATATCATCCATAAAATAAAGCATACGAAAGAAAGGATCCAAAAACATAAATTGTTTTATCAAAAAAATAAAGTACTAAAACAATCAAATACATAAATTACTCATCATTTCCAAAGTCCTTGAGATCGATGCCCAGAGGATCGACGTTGTCTTGGTCAAAGTCTGCTTCAGGCAGGCTGGCATGGTGAGATTCGACTATAGGGGCCTACCCCTTGTCGTCCTTATGCTGCTTTTGATAAGCCTAAACCAAGTGCTTGGGAGTGCGACACGTGCGAGACCAATGGCCTCTACATCCGTATCTGTAGCAGGACCACTCAACCTTTTCTTGATTGCCAGATTTTTAAAGAGCGAAATTCGAGGTTTTATGACCACCGGATGTACTACGACCTCGGCCTTTAGCCCAGATCATCTTACTCTCTCTCCCCTTTCCACGTTTGCGACTAATCATATGATTGTCCCTATACTGCTGCTGGAGTATAAGGTTGCTAGCGTGGAATATCGACAGAGTGTTCTGCATCAACAGGGTTACAATACGTTGCAAAGCAGAGTTGTACTCTGTTATAGACTTAAGGTCTTGGAAATGGAGTCTCATCCAAGCGTATTGTACCGGAGGGAGGAGTATATTGTTTTGTTGTTGGAAACGGTCCTTCTGGGACTTCCACAATATTTCGGGGTCCTTGAATGAGGATCTGAAAAATGAATTCCCCACTCAAGTGATTCATGAGAAAAATCAACGCTTTCGCCTTCTGGGCGTTAGTGGATTTCGAACCTTCGATAATTGTTTCGTTCAACTCATTTAAGGCTAGATGGCTCTCGACATCTAGCGCCCATGTCAAGTAGTTATTACCATCGAGAGCAAGTTCATTGAATTTTTCATGGTAATATCAGACGTTATTACAATTTTTAAAGTGACATGGTAAGAGTTGTGACCAATTTATTGACAATAGAGAAATAAGGATTTATTCGATTATTCTAGAGCACATAGGAGCAAGAATTGGGCGCCGTCTACCCAAAATATAAATTACGGTCCGACAAGTACTGGGCGCCGCCTACCCGGGCATGATATGCGGACTATAAATAATAAACTATGTGCGGGAGTAATAATGCATGTAAGATAATTAAATCATAAATACATGCACATGTAACAAATATTCATATATAATTCCTTGAGAATTAATCCATGAAAATAATTTCAAAGAAAATTCCAGATTTAATAAACATGCAAATTTAACTTTCTAAATATTTCATGTATATTAACGAAATATTTTCAGGATTTTAGATTAAGATTAATTAGTATTTTGTGACACTAAAAAACGAGCCCAAAAGTGGTCTAGGGTTTCACAAAATTCCGGGGGGGACGTCGCCGCGTGCTACGACGAACGCATGGGAGGTGTGCGCGGTGCACGCGGGAGACGGCGGGAGCCAAAATGCGAGAAAGGAAAAATCACGGCTAGGCGCGACTGCCGTGGGTGATTGCGTCCCTAGGATGCGACTCCTGATAACACCTTAAAGTTGCACACCCAAGTATAGGTTTGTCTCAAGTAATAAATTTCTCGGAAGTCCGAGTGTCGAACCACAAGGAGGTTTGGAAGAAATTATCAACTAGTTGTATGGTCTTAAGGGTTTATATAATTTGTAAATTACTAGAGCTTTGGGAATTCACTTGAAGTAAAATGCTAGAGTTATTCTTAGCTATCTTTGATAACTCAATTGAAATCTAGCAATCAAGTGATTTCAATCGGAAGATGATACATTGAACACTTAGAGAACCTTGAAAACTACCTTTTAGTTGATTTTAGGAGTATATGGAATCAATTGTAAATGTGTGAGACTAAGCATTCCTTGTGCCAATATGTCTACAACAAACCAAAGCCTCAACAAATTAAAACATTTTTCATATTTCATAAAACAACTAAAGGAATTTATCATTGAAGATCTTTATTGAAAAGCTAAGAACAAACTAGTATTCTACCAAAGCTTCATCCCTAGCTCTAGCAAAATATTTAGCTACTCATACTAATACAAACACAACTCATTTTTCTTTGGGAGATACTAGACAAAAGAAAGATATATTGAAGAAAGTTTGATGATCAAAATGGTTGCTAAAGAGTGATTAGGCGTGAAATTGTCATGATTCGTAGCTAGAAACGCCCTAGTTTTGGTCGAGTTTATAGAGTATTTAGAGTCAATTGAGCATTATTTCTACACGTTGATAAATTTGTCTCTTTGATGCTCATAGGTGAATAGAGGACGAAAAACGGAGTTCGTAGGACTTTGAATCGACTCAAACGGATGCCCGGATGAGAAGATATTGAAGAAATACGATTGGTATTAGTGCGGACGAGGAAAAGTATCACTTGGGAGGAGTTAGAAGTCACTCGAGTGACTAGGTCGAGCGCCCCCGCTCGAGCGCATTGCTCGAGCGCTTAAACTTACAGAACTATTCTTGCCCTCGAGCAGCTCGAGCGCCACCGCTCGAGCGAATTGCTCGAGCGCCCAAAACATGCAGAGAGATTTCAGCGCTCGACCAGCTCGAGCGGAACCGCTCGAGCGATTGTGTCATTTGAGCTACACTGCTCGAGCGGGACCGCTCGAGTGTTTTGCTCGAGCGCCCATGGATTTTTGCCTCCGGATGCGTATTTTCGGCCCATTAACTCCAGTTTCGACCCGTGCCTATATATACCTCTTCCAAACACGTTTTGAAGAGACCCCGACTTTTAGAAATAATTTTAGACTTAGTTTTTGGAGAGGAAGGAGACGAGCAAGCTTTATTTACGTTTTGTTGAGGTTTTTCATACGAATTCTAGTTTCTTTTCAATTCTTAGTTTCTTTTCATTAGTTCGTTACTTTGAACACGTTTAAATTTTGTTTTGATTAATTCAATTTCAGTTCTTCGTATTTATTTTCTTTAAACCCTAGTTCATGTTTCGTATTTTCTTTCTTCAATTCATCATGTTTATGTTCGTCGTTTCTTCTATTGCTTTAATGTTTGTTAACGTCATGTCTAGCTAAAACCCTTGTATGCTTAGGGTAGGATGAACTCGTAGAAGTAGGTTGTGGGTACGTAATTAGGGTAATTCGTGACGTTAGTTTTAATTCTCTTGATTAATGAATTCTTATAATTAATCTGAACTTTACCTTTGAATTTAGTACAAAAGTGTTAGAGAGAGGACGACCGCATCACTCAATAACAACTAGTAGTCTTAACGAGAAGGTTTAGGAAAGGTTAATTCATCTACCAGTTTAGCGAAGGAGGACGACCGCATCACCTTAGTTAAATTAGGGTCTCATTAATTGAGCACAATCTATTAACTTGTTAGTAGATTAGTGAAGTCGAGTGTTAGGGTAAAGTATTAGGGTTTAGAATCTTGAGCTTTCACCTTGCATTCTTATACTTAGGTTAATTCTTGTTTGTCACGATTACTTTGATTATGTACCTGCTCCGTTAGTATACGTAGGGATTCCTATCTTAAGCATCACCCTCTCCCATTAGAAAACAACCTTAGTTAACTCGTTTCTTACGTTCTTTAGTTTAATTAGTTTACTTTAGTTGCTCTTAATTAATTCTTTCAAAAAACCCAAAAACATTACACTCATATTAACTACGACGCGTAGATCTTCAGGGATCTATTCGCATATACACCATCCCTTGGGTTCGATAATACTTGGTCCATATACTTGCCCATACTACAGTGAACCCGTACTCTTGCGGGGTAGCTACTAGTAGAAGCTAGTGTAGTCGCTTCAAGTCAATGGCGCCGTTGCCGGGGATGGCGTTGTATGCTTTTGAATAGGACTTGTAGATAGCTTAGTAGTTAGTAGTGGGTGATTTAATTTCTGTTTTTATTTTTATTTGTATTCAATCGGCAGTTGCGTTTTGATCTATCTGCTAGTGTGTCAGGTTTATGAAAACACGCTCACAAGGCAATACGAGCGAAGAGAGAATACCGTTGGACCCTGAGACAATAGCCAGAAGGAACCGAGCTTACTTGAGAAGAATGAACGCAGCCGACTTAGGGAAAGAACCAATGGATATCAATAATGAGTTGGACGATGCTGCCAACGATTTCAATCAGGCAGTAGACCGAGTTGAAGGCACTGGAGTTAGTGGTAGCCAGAATCAAATTCCATTAGGGGATAGCCAGAGCCTAAACCCGGATACACGAAACGTAGGGAATCCAGCTCAGAACCTTGTCCATAATCCTCCTAACAACCCTGCTTACCCACAAAACCCAAATAACCCTTTTAACAACCCAGTATACCAACATTACCCATACCCACCTTATCCTTACCCACCATATCCATATCATCCACCCCCGTCTACAACCAACCACCTGTTTACCAACCACCACCCCAACAAGTACCAGTACCTACTGCTAATCCTCAACACGTTCCTCAGAACGTAGATCATAATATGGCGATTAGAGGGAGGTTTGCAGCGCAGCCACAGCGGTACTATGATGGAGTGGCTTTGCCTCCTGTTGAGGCGAACAACTTCTCGATATCACCGGGGATTTTAAAGCTGCTGACCGAGAATCAATTCAAAGGGGTGATCGGGAAGGAGAATCTTCACACACATCTGAGGAGCTTTCTCATGATAGCCTCAACATTCAATTACAATGGCATGTCTGAAGATGCCAAGAGGCTTAGGCTGTTCCCATTCTCATTGACGGGAATAGCCAAGGAGTGGTACGATAATACGCTCCCGCGGGGAGGTATTACCACTTGGGCCAAGCTCGAGCGTCTGTTCCTCGAGCGATTCTACCCTCCATCAAGGACAATAAAAGCAAGAATTGAGATATCTTCTTTCCGCCAGAAGCAAGGAGAGGACTTACGCCAAGCGTGGGAGAGATACTCAAACATGCTGATTGAGTGCCCGCAGCACGGGTACAATGAGGGAGACATTATGGCGTTCTTCTATAGTGGTGCCAACAAGACGGGGCAAGACCATTTAGACGCTTGTGCGGGCGGAGCATTTTTGAACCAAGGCATAGAGAGGTGTAGAGAGATCGTTGACAACATTGTCACGAATGCCGGTGCTTGGAGTGGAGATGCAGATTTTCAGAGAGTGCATCAGGTTGAAGAGGGAGAAGGAACGAGAAGGCTATTGATGGCCATGATGGAGAAGATCAACAACCTCGAGTTGGGGAAGAGTTTGGGTGGAGAGCATGCAGTAGAGAATGAGAGAGTAGACCAGACCAGTGGACAACAAGAGGTAGCCAATTACATGGGAGGTCCGTATTACAATCAGAATGGCTACCAAGGTGGAAATCAGTATGGAAGGCCTTCTTATGGCCAACCATTTGTGCCTCCAGGCCCTCAGCCACTTCAAAATCAATGGAGGAACACACAAGGAGTTCAAGGAGGCCAGCAGCCTCCTCAAAACACATGGAGGAAGAATGATAATTTTTCTTATGCTAACCCAAAAGCTGGTGTTACTGTTCCTGCAGGTGTTGATCCGGGGTCTAAACCTCCTGGTGGAGAAGGCGGTGCATCAACCGAGGAGATGTTGAGAGCGATCCTTCAGAAGGTGGAGGAAGGGAGCAAGCGGTTGTCATCCTTGGAGTACGATGTGAAGGAGCTGAACAAGAAGGGTGATCAACGTGATCAAGAGCTCCAGAAGATGAATGTTGAGTGGACTAGAACTCAACAAGAGAACAATCGAAGGTTCACCTCTTTAGAGCTCCAGATGAGCCAGATTGCAAAATCAGTGAATAGAATGCCAGAGGGGAACCCGAAAGAGCAGTGCAAGGCGATCCAGCTAAGAAGTGGAACCAACTACGAAGGTCCTCAGATGCCTGCTGATTCTGAGATGCCCCAAGAAGAGATTGAGCCTAAAGGAGATGAAGTTGAGAAGGGGATTGAAAGTGAAGGGATTGAGAAGCATAAAGATATGGATGAGTCCCAAAAGGGAAAAGACTTTGAGGAGATAGAGAGAGTTCCTAAGTGGAAAAAGGCAAAGGAAGCAAGGGAGAAAGTGAAAGAAACAGAAAGAGATGAATGGGGGGTACCCAAATCTGTGATACCCGTCCCATATCCCATATCCACAACGCTTCATGAAAAAGAAGCTTGATGAGAAATTTGCTAAGTTCCTTGATGTTTTTAAACAATTGCATATTAATATTCCTTTTTATGATGCTTTGGAACAGATGCCGCACTATGCGAAGTTTTTGAAGGACTTGATTGCGAAAAGACGGTGAGTGGATGAGCCGAAGTTGGTACAGCTGAACTACGAGGTGAGTGCATTAGTGCACAAGGCACTTCCACCGAAGCTGAAGGATCCCGGGAGCTTCACGATCCTATGTGATATTGGGAACGGGATCAAGAAGGGAGCGTTGTGCGACCTCGGGGCGAGCATAAATCTCATGCCCTTGTCGCTTTTCAAGAAGTTGGAAGGTGTTGAACTTCAACCCACAATGATGACGCTTCAACTTGCCGACCGGTCTATTACTAGACCTCAAGGTGTGGTTGAAGACGTTCTAGTGAGAGTTGGAGATCACATCTTTCCAGCCGACTTTGTAGTGCTAGAGATGGAGGAAGATGAGCACGTACCCCTGATCTTGGGAAGACCGTTCTTAGCTACGGCGGGGATGGTGCTAGACGTGGCAAATGGGAAGATTACGTTGAAGGTTGATGATCAAGAAGTGAAGATCTCCCTATATGAAGCCATGAAACACCCGAGGGAGGATGAGAGCTTGTATTGCATGGATGCAATTGATCCTCGTGTTGAAGACACGCCTTCTATCCCTAATCCTTCTGATATTCATGATTTTGTTAGTCCTTCACTTGATTATTTAACCCATGAGCATTATGTTCTTGATTATGTTGATAGGGATAAAGTGAGGAAGTTGAAGGATGAAGAGGTAAAGAAAGTGGATGTGGTCCCGTTAGAAGGGAAAGGAGGAGTTAAGAAGAAGAAGTCAAAATTTAAGAAATTGTTTAGTAAGACTCCTCCAGATAGAGGCAAGAAGGAGTTGAGACCCATAACACTTGGGGATGAGAAGGGAGCAAAAGAGCTCATGATGGTAGGGAATCAAGGAAAGGAGTTCAAACACCACTCTTATGAGAGTAAGGGAGGTAAATTTGAGTATGATGTCCCATAAGCTCCTTTGAGCTTGGTCCGGCATGAGGACCTTAAAAATAGCGCTGAATGGGAGGCAGCCCATTTTTATTTGCTTTCATTTATTTTTAGTGTCTTTTTATATTATTAGGGAGTATTTTGAGTCGTATGTTTAACCTCGTACTTGAGAGTTTTATTTTGTAGGCTTGTCTCTAAAGGAGTAAAGGTATCATGGAGTTACTCAGATTGAAGGAACCAACTTGAGACAAGGAAGTGTGCAAAGCTATTGAGAGAGATTGAATTATTTGGTTGAGGTAACCCACAACCCCAAACTTAGACCTCTAGCAAGGGCGAAGTTTGGGGGGGTGGAGATTTTTATGTTTCTTGTTACATTGCACATGCATGCACACCCTTATCTTTGAGTTGAGTTTGATTGATTATTAGATTGTTGAGATACTCCTTGGGGTGATTTTGAGTTGACTCGTTATTGAATATTTCGTGTCTATCAATCATCTTATGCTTGTTGATTGCTATCTTTGAGTATGATTTGATGAGTAGAGTGAGTTGTAAGAGTGAGTTAGAAATTCTTTTGTGTGAGTGTTTGAGTTTGAGCTGATTAGGGAGAGAACCCGTATGCTTATGAGTTTTCTTTTGAGTGCTTGTGTGATGAGAGTGACAATGCACTAGGACTAGCATGGATGTGAAAGCTGTGAGATTTGAGCCTTATGAGATTTAAATGCATGAATTAATCTCTTCGTTTGTGAGTGAATCATCACCTTAGAGGATGCTAGAACTTGCATGTGCTCTTGCTTCTTGATTGTGTCTAGTTTGAAATGTCGAATGTGATCTTAGGCCATCTTTGTTTTTATTGAGTCACTTAGCCAAAATTTTCCTTACCAATGACATTGATCCCTTGTTAGCCCCTTTGAGCCTAAAGCCTATTTTATTTGCTAGCACATATGAACACTATTCCAATTCCTAAGCCTTTTTGTCCAAATTTGAGTGGAGAATAGGAAAGTGTGAATATGAAGGGAGTGAATTGAGTTGAAAAAGGGTATTTGTTGAGTGAATATGAGAAGAAGGTGTGATGAAGTTATGAGATGTGGGAAAAAGAGAAAGAAAATTAAGAATGAGCAAAAGAAAAAAATAAGCTCATGTGTTTGTGCAAAAAAAGAAAAAAAAAGTGAAGTGATTGAAAAAAAAAGTGAAAAGAGAAAGAAAAAAAACAAATTGAAGTGTTGAGAGAAGTGGAATTGAAAGAGTGTTGATTGAATATGTTTGAAGTAGTCTGTTCCTAATCTCGAAGTTCCGAAGTCTGATTTTCTATTCTCCATTCACTTTAGTCACTTTACCTTATATTGTTATCCCACCTGTCCAAAGAGCCTACATTACAACCTTGAGAAAAGTCCTTTTTGATTCGGCATTGATTTCTAGAGTATGGTCGGAGTTGAGAGCGCTTACAAGCCTATGGCTGCCAATTTGTGTGATTGATTGTTTGAGTGAGTCCCTTAATCATTGTTATACACTTGTGAGGGAGTGAAACACATCGTTGAGTGCACATCCATGCTTGATCTTGGTGTTTCTTGTAATTGTTGCATGAGTATGATAAAAGAAAGTGAGTGAGTATACGGGTGATTGACTTTTGAAGCTTGAATTCATTAGCTTGCATGATTGAATTTTTTTGACTCATTCCTAACAATTTCACTTGACTTATTATTTCATTGCTTGAGGACAAGCAATATGGTAAGTTTGGGGGGGTTGATTAGGCGTGAAATTGTCATGATTCGTAGCTAGAAACGCCCTAGTTTTGGTCGAGTTTATAGAGTATTTAGAGTCAATTGAGCATTATTTCTACACGTTGATAAATTTGTCTCTTTGATACTCATAGGTGAATAGAGGACGAAAAAACGGAGTTCGTAGGACTTTGAATCGACTCAAACGGATGCCCGGATAAGAAGATATTGAAGAAATACGATTGGTATTAGTGCGGACGAGGAAAAGTATCACTTGGGAGGAGTTAGAAGTCACTCGAGTGACTAGGTCGAGCGCCCCCGCTCGAGCGCATTACTCGAGCGCTTAAACTTACAGAACTATTCTTGCGCTCGAGCAGCTCGAGCGCCACCGCTCGAGCGAATTGCTCGAGCGCCCAAAACATGCAGAGAGATTTCAGCGCTCGACCAGCTCGAGCGGAACCGCTCGAGCGATTGTGTCATTCGAGCTACACTGCTCGAGCGGGACCGCTCGAGCGTTTTGCTCGAGCGCCCATGGATTTTTGCCTCCGGATGCGTATTTTCGGCCCATTAACTCCCGTTTCGATCCGTGCCTATATATACCTCTTCCAAACACGTTTTGAAGAGACCCCGACTTTTAGAAATAATTTTAGACTTAGTTTTTGGAGAGGAAGGAGACGAGCAAGCTTTATTTACGTTTTGTTGAGGTTTTTCATACGAATTCTAGTTTCTTTTCAATTCTTAGTTTCTTTTCATTAGTTCGTTACTTTGAACACGTTTAAATTTTGTTTTGATTAATTCAATTTCAGTTCTTCGTATTTATTTTCTTTAAACCCTAGTTCATGTTTCGTATTTTCTTTCTTCAATTCATCATGTTTATGTTCGTCGTTTCTTCTATTGCTTTAATGTTTGTTAACGTCATGTCTAGCTAAAACCCTTGTATGCTTAGGGTAGGATGAACTCGTAGAAGTAGATTGTGGGTACGTAATTAGGGTAATTCGTGACGTTAGTTTTAATTCTCTTGATTAATGAATTCTTATAATTAATCTGAACTTTACCTTTGAATTTAGTACGAAAGTGTTAGAGAGAGGACGACCGCATCACTCAATAACAACTAGTAGTCTTAACGAGAAGGTTTAGGAAAGGTTAATTCATCTACCGGTTTAGCGAAGGAGGACGACCGCATCACCTTAGTTAAATTAGGGTCTCATTAATTGAGCACAATCTATTAACTTATTAGTAGATTAGTGAAGTCGAGTGTTAGGGTAAAGTATTAGGGTTTAGAATCTTGAGCTTTCACCTTGCATTCTTATACTTAGGTTAATTCTTGTTTGTCACGATTATTTTGATTATGTACCTGCTCCGTTAGTATACGTAGGGATTCCTATCTTAAGCATCACCCTCTCCCATTAGAAAACAACCTTATTTAATTCGTTTCTTACGTTCTTTAGTTTAATTAGTTTACTTTAGTTGCTCTTAATTAATTCTTTCAAAAAACCCAAAAACATTACACTCATATTAACTACGACGCGTAGATCTTCAGGGATCTATTCGCATATACACCATCCCTTGGGTTCGATAATACTTGGTCCCTATACTTGCCCATACTACAGTGAACCCGTACTCTTGCGGGGTAGCTACTAGTAGAAGCTAGTGTAGTCGCTTCAAGTCAAAGAGCACTTTACATAGGCCACAAGCTAGTGCTTTGCAGGAACTTGTAGTCAATTTCGGTGGCCTGCAAATATTGATAATTTAAGCCTTCCAACCATATGAATCTCATCTTGTTCCCTGAATAAGACTTTTACGCCTTTGAATTCTCTTTCCATGAAGACCAAGATCTCGAAAATTGGCTTTATGAGCCGAGAATTATGACTAAAATGGTATAGTTGTTCACACTGAAATCAAAAGTCTTGGCAGATTCTGGTGTCAAGTTGAAAACTTCACATCTCCACTTGTATGCATTAAATGGCTTGGATAATTTTACAGTATTTTTTATAGACTTCTTAGCTGATCATTCCAAGTGGTCTTGAGTTGATTGGATTTTCCCTCGAATTATGGTGAATAAATTTCCAAATTGTGTCATGTGAAGTTTAAAATTTGGAACATTCTCATAGATTGTATTTTTCACCCTTGAAGACGATGGTTTTAGCCTTTTGGACCTGAATACAACTTGTATTAGAATGAGTTTGTGATTCAATGCAACTAGAATTAGATCAATTGGATAAATATATCTCAAGTTATTGTCCGAATACAAAAATGTGTCTTGAATTAAAATTCATAAAGTATTTTGACTACAATGTAGTTTTGATTATTTGAGTATAATTGGACCTTAAACTTGCAAGATTGAATAAGTATGAAACTTATAACTTTAGTACATGGTCTTAGGTGTCCAACATCATCAATATCATATCATTTGAATAAATATAACTCAAGTTATGATCTTAGGAATAATCAATACATATACTAGCCATGTTAAATCATGCTTATGTTTTCCATTTATAGAAAATTAGATATGTAATATTAAACTATAACGTACGAAATTATATATATGAATATGCTACAAATAATATATGATAATACTCAAAACAATACATAAAACGGATATAACATATGTAAAAATAAACACTAATCACAACCTCCAACCAGCTTATTACTAGTCCCTAGTGATAAAAGTGCAAAATAAATTATTATTATGTAAATTTGTTATTACCAATTCCTTCTTCTAATATATTCAAATTAATAAACTATTTCATTTCAAAACCATTTAATATATAATACTATCTAAATAAGTAGTTTAATAGTCTTTCTCTGTTGTGCTCAAATTAGATGACTAAAAGGTATGAAGCTCACATCATAACTCACTATCTCAATGTTTCACTTAGGTGACAATTTTCTTGATGGGTTATTATTATATAAATTTATATTTTTTTTTAAAAACAAGATATTCATTAAAGCAAACAACTCTTGTTTGTAGATCTCTCACTCTGGCATCTCTCCAAGTGGCTAGTGTTTACGCTCAAACTCTGAATCGTAAATGTTTCTACCATAAGCTTGGTTATACATCTATCAGTGAATTAACATTGCATGTAACATAAGTCAGAAGGTCTTTGGTGGGTTATGATGAGGCTTAAGATGAGGATGGAACATATTTGGCTCTGGGCTTAAACCAAAGAAGATGTGTAACGATGAATTTACCATGTAATAACAGTTTCATTTAAGCTCTACTTCACACCTTTTAGTTTCTTCAACTCCATCGTTCACCTTCCACAAAATTCTCTTTTTTTCTTCTTTTTTTTTTTTGTCTTTTTTTTTTTATATTCTCCCATGAACAAACCACTACTCCACAAGATTAATTCAAGTTACACACTCCTTGAAGATAGAAAATCATGATTTTTTTTTCCACAAAATATGGTTCAATCACAAAAGAAGGGTTATTTAGGCTCAAAGGGGATTACTAGAGGATAAAATTTAAGGTACTTTTTATAGGAAAAATAGGGTAAATCCTAATTGCCTTCATCATTCTCATGTATGCATGCAAAGAAACGGAGACAGATTCAAAACAAGTTCTGAAGAACACAATTTATGACAGAGCATCAAACCAAGAAAGAATGTTCAAATATGATATTTAGGCACAATTTCTCACAAGGTAGGTTATCTACAAAACAATAATTGGAATACTCTAATGTAGATCTTGTTTCTATTTTTTTTAACCCAATCAATTAATTGCAACTATTTGCAAAACAGAGAGACTAGTATAATTATTCAGTGTACAATCCATAATCTTTTGTCACTAACTGTGTGTGAGATGAAAATGACTTATAAACAACTATTAGATAATACTCGACTCAAAATAGAAGAGAACTGTTTTAAGTTTATTAAATTTAACATATTGAAGTTAAGGAGTTCAAGTAAGTTTAAAATGTTTTTGTTTTTTATGCGTCCCAGGGGTTGGTTTACCCCTTACTCTGCCATCTTTGTAGGAGAATAATATTTTAATTTTTATTTACCTTTTTTTTATATAGGCTATTCAACTAATCCTTCCCCCCCAACCTAACCAACACATTGTCCTCAATGGTTAAAAGTTGGTGTAGCAAAAATTAGAAGATATTACCTGACTCCACAGGAAAGAAAAAAAACTTGAAGGAAGAAAACCTGAAATACAAACACAAACAAAGAAAAAAAATTGTTTCTAACATTTAGAGTGAGAGTTGTAAATCTAAATCAACCTTTCTCTTTTTAGAACGGTCCCCAAACCAATCTATTTGAGAAGCAATTGAGCTATTATTAAACTCAAAGGCATGAAGTTTCTCAATTAATTGTTCTGGATCTGAATCTGATATGAAGAGTTGACGTATCGGCTCTGTCATGAAACCTTGTTGCACTGCATGATCTAACAAAGTTAGTAACCCATCATAAAAACCATTTATATTTAATATTTCAATAGGCTTTGAATGAATATTTAACGATAACCAAGAAACAATATGAAGAATATCTTCAAAAGTACCAAGTCCACCTGGAAGAGCTATGAAGGCATCAGAGTGTTCCAATAACTTCGGCAACCTTTCAAGTATAGATGAAATTTCTATTTCCTTACCAAGTGTTTTGCCAATAAATCTTTTAATAGAACTGTGAACAATTCCTAAAATGCTAGACCCTCCAAAAGATGCGACGATAGTAGTATTACCTATTAAACCAAGTGTACCACCTCCGTATACAACATTGATCTTTCTTCGTGCTAGCATACTACCAACGTTATTTGCTATTAAAGAAAATTCAATATTATAACCAGGTCTAGTCCCACCTAATACACAAATATAAGCTATTTTTTTAAAAGATGATGTTGCCATATCTAGTCTTTTTTCAAAGATGATTTGAGTTGTGATAAAACAACAGGTTATATATAAAGGAAAAGTGAAAGAAAAATAAAATAAAATAAATAAAGCTTACAAGATACGATTCTAGATGCATATACTTACTAAAAGTAAAATTATGTTTAAAATTAAGGGTCCCACTCGGGGACAATAGTTGTGATTGTGGCTCACATCTTCCTCTGGTTTTACGTCCAGAAACGGCTTAAACACCTTCTATGAGTCGGGGATATGCTTCCCATCCAATTTTCTAAAAAATTGGCAAACAGGGTCTTTTTACGTCAGATTTCCAAGACTAAGTGCATATTCTTTTTTGAATTCATCCCATAAATCGATAATGGTTCGTTGCACCATTCCACAAGAATGCGTATCAAGACTCGATCGAATGTTATCCAAAGACTCCTTACTCAGCCCATTCTTAATGAAATCTATCTTGTCGCATCGATTTCTGGATGCAAATCCTATATTCCTACAATGAGTGTTACAAGTCCAACTAGCACACTTATTGCAAACACCCATTCTTTTAGCTCTTCGTCTTTTAGAATATGAACTTTTACCCAAACCAGCTAAGCGTGGAACAAATGAATTAGGAAATTCACCTCCAAACCTAACTTTTGCTTCAATCAACCAACGATAAATCAACCGGAATTTTCTTAATCATTAGTAACCTCAACCTCTCACATCGAGCATGGTATATTTTAATTACATCATTTTTACCGAAGTGAGGAAAACGTTTATTCAAAGAAGCAATAGTCGCATCCATAGTATCAATTTGAGAGTTCTGTGCAAAGATCAGAGAAACAAAATTAAAGATTTATTCAAATTTCAAGACATTACATAATAATCATAAAAATGCTACTGCCCAAGATAAAGTTATAACTTGTACAGCGAGTGTCATGACAAATAGAGAAAATGCACCAAATTTTTCTCCCTGATAATAGCAACACATGAGCGTGAAAATGTAAACAAGGGTGATGATGAAAAGAAATATTTTCCACATTTTGGTTGAGTAGATGAATATTCAAAGAAGTGTGTTTATGAGATAAGAGTAGAATGAAGTATTTATAGAGTAAAATTTTGAAAATATGCCCGTTTATGACCGTTGGAGGAGATGAGTGGAGCGTATATATATATAATTTTTTTATGTACACTCAGTTTTTGTGGGCAACTGAACTTCCGACTCGAAAGTCACGGAGTACCGAATCCGCCATTTATATCGGGAAAATAAAAAAAATTAAGTTGTATAAACAGGATTAGTAAAAGGTGTTGACTCAATTTCTTTTGTAAAACCTCCAATATATACTTTTATTCGTTGTCCATTAACCTTAAATATATCACCCGTTTTTGGATTCTCAATTTCAACTGCTCCATTTGAGAAAACAGTTTTTACAACAAAAGGGCCTGACCATTTTGAACGCAATTTTCCAGGAAACAAATGTAATCTAGAATTATACAAAAGAAATTTTTGCCCAATTTCAAAGGTTTTTCTAACAATGTGTTTGTCATGAAATACTTTCATTTTTTCTTTGTAAATTCTAGAATTTTCATATGCTTCATTCCTAATTTCTTCCAATTCATTTAACTGGAGCTTTCTTTGAGAACTAGCTTTTTCTCTATTAAAATTGAATGTTTTGATGGCCCAAAAAGCTTTATGTTCTATTTCAACAGGTAAATGACATGGTTTTCCATAGACAAGTCGATAAGGAGACATACCAAGCATTGTTTTGAATGTTGTCTGATAAGCCCACAATGCATCTGTTAATCTAAGTGACCAATCTTTTCAATTTAGATTAACTGTCTTTTCCAAGATATGTTTTATCTCCCTATTAGCAAGTTCAGCTTGTCCACTAGTATTTGGGTGATATGGGGTGGATACTTTGTGATGAATTCCATATTTTTTCATTAAATTTTCAAAAGGTTTATTACAAAAGTGTGAACCTCCGTCACTTATTATTGCACGAGGCATTCCAAATCTTGAAAAAATATTTTCCTTTAAAAAATTTAAAACAATTTTATGATCGTTATTTTTACAAGGGATTGCCTCGATCCATTTTGAAACATAGTCAACTCCAACTAAAATGTATTGATAACCAAAAGATGGTGGATTAAAAGGACCCATAAAATCAATTCTCCAACAATCAAACACTTCAACAATTAAAATAGGATTTAATGATATCATATTTCTATGAGTTATACCCCCCATTCTCTGACACCAATCACAAGATTTGCAAAATTCATGTGTATCTTTGAAAAGTGTCGGCCAATAAAATCCACACTGTAATATTTTAGCAACGATTTTTTCTTGATGAAAAGTGCCCACCACAAGCTTCTGAGTGAGAAAATTTTATTATGCTTTGAATTTCATTATCCGGGACGCATCTTCTTATTATTTGGTCAGGACAATATTTAAAAAGATATGGATCATCCCAAAAGAAATTTCTCACCTCCCAAAAAAATTTCTTCTTATCTTGAGCATTCCAATGAATTGGAATTTGACCTGTCGTAAGAAAGTTAGCAATATCCGCAAACCATGGATCGCTAGATATGGTGAACAATTGTTTATCGGGAAAAGAGTCATTTATGGGGCTTGTCTCAAAAGACGCGTCACATGTAAGCCTGGATAAGTGGTCAGCAACTACATTTTCTACCCCTTTTTTATCTTTAATTATAATATCAAATTCTTAGAGTAAAAGTATCCACCTAATTAACCTGGGCTTTGCATCTTTTTTTTCTAGTAAATATTTTAAAGCTGAATGATCAGTATACACAAGAATAGGGGAACCAACAAGATAAGACCTAAATTTTTCTAGTGCAAATACTACAGCAATCAATTCTTTTTCAGTGGTAGAATAATTCATTTGAGCATTGTTTAGAGTTTTACTTGCGTAATATATCACATAAGGTTTCTTATCTTTTCTATGTCCTAAAAGAGCTCCAACAGCATAATCACTAGCATCACACATAATTTCAAAAGGCAAGGTACAATCGGGAGGTTGCATAATAGGTGCAGAAGTGAGCATTTCTTTAAGTATTACAAAAGCTTTTTCACAAGAATCGGTCCATTCGAATACTGCATCTTTTAATAAAAGGTTACATATTGGTCTAGAAATTGTGCTAAAGTTTTTTATGAACCTTCTATAAAAACCCGCATGTCCTAAAAATGATCTAATATCTTTAACTGATTTTGGTGTTGGTAAGTTAGCAATTAGATCGATTTTAGATCTGTCAACTTCTATTCCTTTTGATGATATAATGTGTCCTAATACAATTCCCTCAATTACCATGAAATGACATTTTTCTCAATTTAGAACAAGATTTTTCTCCTCACATCTGGTCAAAACTTTAGCTAAATTTATTAGACAATCATCGAAAGAGTTTCCAAAGACAGAGAAATCATCCATGAAAACTTCGAGAATATGTTCAATCATGTCACTAAAGATGCTTACCATACATCTTTAAAATGTTGCTGGTGCATTACATAATCCAAATGGCATTCTTCGATATGCAAAGGTTCAAAAGGGACATGTAAATGTTGTTTTTTCCTGGTCCTCTAATGAAATTGCAATTTGGTTATACCCTGAATATCCATCTAAAAAACAATAAAACTCATGTCCAGCAATTCTTTCTAAGATTTGATCCATGAAGGGTAAGGGAAAATGATCTTTCCTAGTCATTGAATTTAATTTTCTGTAGTCAATGCACACACGCCAACCAGTAACAGTCCTAGTTGGAATCAATTCATTGTTATCATTTTTAACTACAGTTACTCCTGATTTTTTAGGCACAACTTGAGTAGGACTTACCCATTTACTATCAGAAATAGGATATATAATGTCATTATCTAGTAGCTTAATGACTTCTTTTCTTACGACTTTTTTCATATTAGGATTGAGCTTTCGTTGCATTTGCCTAGAGGGTTTAGCATTTTCTTCTAAATAAATATTATGGGTACAAATCAATGGGCTAATTCCTTTTATATCAGCTATAGTCCATCCTATTGCATGCTTATGAACTTTTAATACTTCTAACAATTTGTGCTCTTGTTCATTACTTAATTTTGAAGATATTATTATCGGATATGTATCATTATTACCCAAATAAGCATACTTCAAACTTGATGGTAAAAGCTTCAATTCTAACACTGGTGGTTGAACACTTGATGTAATTGGAGCTTTTTCAGATTTTGACAATTGTTCAAACTTAGGTCTCCATTCATTTACCTTTGAAACCTGTGAGATTTTAAATATAGAAGCAAAATTTGAATTGTCTTCATTAACACAATCACTAGTTATTAAATTTTCTAATGGATCAGTAAATGAAGTTATGAAATGTTAAAGAGTGTATGTCTCAATTGCATCAATTTCATAAGCTTCATCATTATTTTGTGGTTGTTTAGAAATGTTGAAAACATTTAACTCCAATGTCATATTTCCAAAAGAAAGATTTAATACCCCGTTTCTACAATTTATTAAGGCATTAGAAGTTGCTAGAAATGGTCTAACTAAAATGATTGGATGTTGGGATGATGGGTTTGATACTGGGTGTGTGTCCAAGACAATAAAATCCACCAGAAAATAGAATTTATCAATTTGCACTAATACATCCTCTATTATACCTTTTGGAATTTTTATAGAACGGTCTGCCAATTGAAGTGTGATAGTCGTCTTCTTTAATCCCCCTAAGTCCAATTGTTTATACACAGAAAATGGTAAAAGATTAACACTTGCACCGAGATCAAGAAGTGCATGTTCTATTTTAGTATTTCCAATTATACAAGATATAGTTGGACATCCAGGATCTTTGTATTTTGGTGGGGTTTCCTGTTGAATGATTGAACTCACACTTTCAGTCAAAAATGCCTTATTTTGAACATTTAATTTCCTTTTTACAGTACACAAATCTTTCAAAAATTTGGCATAAGATGGAATTTGCTTTATTGCATCAAGTAGTGGAATATTAACTTTCACTTGTTTCAAAATCTCGAATATCTCAGAATTTTGGTTCAATTTCTTAATAGGATGTAATCTTTGAGGAAAAGGAGCAGATGATAGTTCTTTAGTAGGATTTAAATTATCAGCATGCCTTATGTCATCCTTACCCTCATTCTTATCTTCATCAATTAGAATAGATCTTGACTCTGACTTCTTGACAGGGATTGTCTTATCAATTATTTTCCTACTCCGTAAGGTAGTGACAGAATTGACATTTTCTGATGATGTATCAGATGAGATTTGACATTGACTAGCAGAGTTTTGTTGAGGTTGAGCAGGAAATTTTTCTTTCCCAGTAGTTCTCAAAGAGTTTGTTAAAGTGGACAGTGTAATCTTAATCTCGTTGATAGCCTGTGAAGTTTGGTTGTTGATTGTTGTTTGACTTTGCATAAAGGCTTGTAAAGTTTCTTCAAGGATTTTCGTTTGTGGTTTATTATATGTGGTGAAATTGGAGTTAGAGGTGTTTTGGTTAGGTATAGGTTGTGCATTACTATCATTTTTCCAACTAAAATTTGGATGATTCCTCCAATTTGAATTATAGGTTTCAGAAAAAACTGATGGATATAATTTCTTAAAATTAGACATTGCATTTGCTTGTTCATGACACATCTCTTGGAAAACAGGAATTTTTGGGCATTCTTTAGTTAAGTGTCCATCAATAGCACATATATCACATACATCATTGCTTTGCACAAATTTTACTTCTTTGGGCTTCTTTAATTGCATGTTTTCAACTTGTTTAGTTAAACTAGCAATTTTAGCACTTAAATCGTCTTCTTCATTAAGATGATATTTTCCTTTATTAGCATTTTCACGGCTAGATCGAATTGAAACTTCAGAAGTATTTTCATTATACCAAGATTGAGTTTTTTCAACTAAATGGTCTAAATACTCAAGTGCATCTTCAGAATTTTTGTCTAAAAATTCACCATTACACATCATTTCCACAAACTCTTTAGTTTCAGAGTTTAGACCTTCATAGAAAAAGCTTATAGTTCTCCAATTTTCAAAATCATGGTGAGGGCAAGAGTTTAACAAATCCTTAAAACGTTCCCAACATTGAAAATATTGTTCATCATATTTTTGAACAAAATTCTTAATTTGCTTCTTTAAAGAATTTGTTTTATGAATCGGAAAGAATTTTTTCAAGAATTCGGTTTGAATTTGTTGCCAAGAAGTAATTGAACCAGGTTTTAGAGAATTAAGCCATGTTTTCGCTTTATCTTTAAGAGAGAAAGGAAATAACTTTAGCTTAATCGATTCTTGAGTACACAATGGTTCACTAAATGTCGCACAAATTTCTTCAAATTCTTTTAAATGTAAATAAGGATTTTCAGATTCAAAGCCATGAAAATTGGGAAGCAATTGAATCATACCAGGTTTGAATCTAAAATTATTTGCATTTTGAGGATATACAATACATGATGGAATAGAATTACGTTGAGGTTCTAAGAAATCTCGCATGGAGCGAGTGTGTAAATTTCCATTACGTCGTTCAATTTGATCTTGTATATTATCTCTATCAACACTTTCATTATCAGCCATGATTGAAGCAATGCTATTTAATTTAACTATAGTACTTCTTTTTAAACGACCGCTAATTATATCACGAGTCAAATTATGCATACAATAAATAAAATAAAATAAAAATAAAGTAAAGAGCTAAAAGGAAGAAGTTACCTTCATATGACGAAAAACCTAACAAAAGCTGAATTGTTCTTTGCAAAACCTCCCCGGCAACGGCGCTAGAAACTTGATAACACCTTAAAGTTGCACACCCAAGTATAGGTTTGTCTCAAGTAATAAATTTTTCAGAAGTTTGAGTGTCGAACTACAAGGAGGTTTGGAAGAAATTATCAACTAGTTGTATGGTCTTAAGGGTTTATATAATTTGTAAATTACTAGAGCTTTGGGAATTCACTTGAAGTAAAATGCTAGAGTTATTCTTAGATATCTTTGATAACTCAATTTAAATCTAGCAATCAAGTGATTTCAATCGGAAGATGATACATTGAACACGTAGAGAACCTTGAAAACTACCTTTTAGTTGATTTTAGGAGTATACGGAATCAATTGTTAATGTGTGAGACTAAGCATTCCTTGTGCCAATATGTCTACAACAAATCAAAGCCTCAACAAATCAAAACATTTTTCATAATTCATAAAACAACTAAAGGGATTTATCATTGAAGATCTTTATTGAAAAGCTAAGAACAACACTAATATTCTACCAAAGCTTCATCCCTAGCTCTAGCAAAATATTTAGCTACTCATACTAATACAAACACAACTCATTTTTCTTTGAGAGATACTAGACAAAAGAAATATATATTGAAGAAAGTTTGATTATCAAAATGGTTGCTAAAGAGCCCTTTACATAGGCCACAAGCTAGTGCTTTGCAGGAACTTGTAGTCAATTTATGTGGCCTGCAAATATTGATAATTTAAGCCTTCAAACCATATGAATCTCATCTTGTTCCCTGAATAAGACTTTTAGGCCTTTATATTCTCTTTCCATGAAGACCAAGATCTCGAAAATTGGCTTTATGAGCCGAGAATTATGACTAAAATGGTAGAGTTGTTCACACTGAAATCAAAAGTCTTGGCAGATTCTGGTGTCAAGTTGAAAACTTCACATCTCCACTTGCATGCATTAAATGGGTTGGATAATTTTACAGTGTTTTGATAGACTTCTTAGCTGATCATTCCAAGTGGTCTTGAGTTAATTGGATATTTTCTCGAATTATGGTGAATAAATTTCCAAATTGTATCCTGTGAAGTTTAAAATCTGGAATATTCACATAGATTGTACTTTTCACCTTTGAAGACAATGGTTTTAGCCTTTTGGACCTGAAGACAACTTGTAATAGAATGATTTAGTGATTCAATGCAACTAGAATTAGATCAATTGGATAAATATATCTCCAGTTATGGTCCAAATACAAAAATGTGTCTTGAATTAAAATTCATAAAGTATTTGGACTACAATCTAGTTTTGATTATTTGAGTATAATTGGACCTTAAACTTGCAAGATTGAATAATTATGAAACTTATAAATTTAGTACATGGTCTTAGGTGTCCAACATCATCAATATCATATCATTTGAATAAATATAACTCAAGTTATGATCTTAGGAATAATCAATACATATACTAGCCATGTTAAATCATGCTTATATTTTCCATTTATAGAAAATTAGATATTTAATATTAAACTATAACATACGAAATTATATATATGAATATGCTACAAATAATATATGATAATACTCAAAATAATACATAAAACGGATATAACATATGTAAAAATAAACACTAATCAACTCCCACCCCAGATCGTGTCCTGCAGGCGCGATTGGGGCCGATTTCCCCGGTAATCCCCGCGGGCGCATCGCGGGCCGTACGAAGGTGGTGTTCCGCCTCGACGTTGTGCACAGGGGTGCGCGGAGGCGGCGCGACGGGTGGCACCTGGAGGCTGCTTTGGGCAGCGGGTTGTCGCGGTCAGTGGCCAAGATCGATGACGGCCTACGTTGGGGCAGGGCGCACGGCGGCGCTCGCTGGGGCGAGGCGCACGGCGGCACTATGCGAACGACGGGCGACGGCCGTGCGTTCGTCGTATCCCCTCCGTTTAATTTTTTTCAAGAAATAAATTGATCCAATAAATTACATATACGAAATAAATAGAATCTATAATTCTAGTGCACATAAAACATGTAATTCATGGATCAAAGAATTCGGTACAAGGATTAATTCATATGATTTGTAGAGAATTAATTTTTAGGGCGTACTGTTTAGTCTCGGCCAGAGTCTCGTGCTGATAATGTGTTGTAATTGAGTGCTTAAAATAAAAGGCGAGATTTGTTCAGCCAGTTCGTCGAGAACGATTACGTCTGGGGGCGAGCCAAGCCAGGAGTTTCACTAATGTTCTTGTGTATGAATGTATACAATTCTGAGTACAATGGTATATTTATAAGAGTAAAACCCTAGTATAAGATAAGAAACCCATTGGGTTATTGGTCCATTAGTAATGTCCACATCAAATCTTCTAGATTTGGAATAATAAATATTCTAGATTTACAACAGTGAAGAAAAAAATTGATATATATATTTGTATATGTTTTAGTATGTAGAGAAATATGAAAATATAGACGCTGATTTGTTGACCCAACTCATCAGGAATGACTATGTTTGGGGGCAATACCAAGCCAGGAGATTTATATATGTGTAGTTCTTTAATATGTGATCCCCTAGGGTTTTAGATGAATACACATAATATAATGAAATGACTATATTACCATCTATCAATTACTTGTTGATGAAGGCACAATAATATATCCTTCAATACTCCCCCTTGTGCCAAATCAAAAGGATGAGATGGTGCATGAATGTTGTCTTACTAAAAGTCTTACCAAGTAACACATATGTTGAGACTCCCCCTGAAGTCCACGATTCTCACATGATATGTGCACCTATCAATTGAGCTCAGCAAGTCTACGCATCCCAATTCTTCTAACATGTTTCTCGAAAGTAGACTTAGGCAATGATTTTGTAAACAAATCAGCTGCATTTTCTTCAGAGCTTACTTGAGTTACTTGAATCTTGAGCAATGCTTGTTGCTGGTTATAGAAAAACTTCGGCCATATATGCTTCGTATTGTCACCTTTAATGTAGCTCAATTTTATTTGTTTGATGCAAGCAGCATTGTCTTCGTATATACATGTCGGCTCTTCAGTGGTAGAACTCAGACCACTACTCCTTCGAATATGTGTTATGATAGACCTTAACCAGATAAACTCACAAACAGCTTCATGTAAGGCGATGATCTCTGAGTGGTTTGATGAGGTAGCTACAAGAGTTTGTTTAGTTTACTGATTAGGCGTGAAATTGTCATGATTCGTAGCTAGAAACGCCCTAGTTTTGGTCGAATTTATTGAGTTTTTAGAGCCAAATGAGTACTATTTCTATACATTGATGAATTTGTCTCTTTGATACTCATAGGTGAATCGAGGACGAAAAACGGAGTTCGTAGGACTTTGAATCGACTCAAACGGATGCCCGGATGAGAAGATATCGAAGAAATACGATTGGTATTAGTACGTGTGAAGAAAAGTGTTAGTTGCAAAGGAAGGAAGACCCATTCGAGCATCGTCACTCGAGCGCCCCGCTCGAGTGAAGTAGATCGAGCGCCTAAAAACATACAGAATGTTTGGGCCGCTCGAGGGAGATAGCTCGAGCGCCCCGCTCGAGCACCAGAACCGCTCGACCAAGAGAGCTCAAGCGCCCCGCTCGAGCACCTGATCCGTTCGACCACCATAGCTCGAGCGACCCGCTCGAGCGGGTCTGCTCGAGCGCTTCCAAGGCATTTTCTCCAACTTACGTTTTTCGGCCCACGAGTTCACGAATCGGCCCGTTGCCTATATATATCTCTTCCAAACACGTTTTGAAGGATCCCCTAACGCGACACATCACTTTCATACATAATTTTTAGAGAGAGAAGGATGAGAAGAGACGAGAAATTTAGTTTTACGTTTTTGAGGTTTTTGCTTACGAATTTACATTACGATTTCACGTTTTAGTTTCGTTTCTTAATTTCTTTTGTTCTTGAATACATTAAAACCTCGTTTTGCTAATTAATTTCAGTTTATTCGTTTATATCTTAAAACCCTAGTTTATGTATGATCTTTTCTTTGATTTAATTACGATGTTCATGTTCGTCACTTGTCTAATTGTTATTGTTTACGTTGAATCTATGTCTAGCTAAAACCCTTGCATGCTTAGGGTAGGATGAACTCGTAGAAGTAGGTTGTGGGTACGTAATTAAAGTAACTTGTGACGTTAGGTTTTAATTCTCTGGGTTAATGAATTCTTAAAATTAATCTAGACTTCGCTCTTGAATTTCGTTCGAAAGGTGTTAGAGAGAGGACGACCGTATCACTCTTTAACAACGAGTAGACTTAACGAGAGGGTTTAGGAAAGGTTAATTCATCTACCGGTTTAGCGAAGGAGGACGACCGCATCACCTTAGTTAAATTAGGGCCTCATTAATTAAGCACAATCTATTAACTTGTTAGTAGATTAGTGAAGTCGAGTGTTAGGGTAAAGTATTAGGGTTTAGAATCTTGAGCTTTCACCTTGCATTCTTAGACTTAGGTTAATTCTTGTGTGTCACAGTTATTTTGATTATGTACCTGCTCCGTTAGTATACGTAGGGATTCCTATCTTAAGCATCACCATCTCATATCTGAAAACACACCTTTTGTTATTTCGTTTAATCTTCATTTTGCATTCGTAGGATAATTTAGTTTAGTTTAATTAATCTTTCAAAAAATCCAAAAACAATACACTCATATTAACTACGACGCGTAGATCTTCAGGGATCTGTTCGCATACACACTTTCCCTTGGGTTTGATAATACTTGGTCCCTATACTTGCCCATACTACTGTGAACCCGTTCTCTTGCGGGGTAACTACTAGTAGAAAGCTAGTGTAGTTCGCTTCAAGTCAATGGCGCCGTTGCCGGGGATGGCGTTATATGCTTTTTGAATAGGACTTGTCGATAGCTTAGTAGTTAGTAGTGAGTGCTTTCTTTTCTGTTTTATTTTTATTTATTCGGCAGTTGCATTTTGATCCTTCTGCTAGTGTTTCAGGTTTATGAAAACACGCTCACAAGGCAATACGAGCGAAGAGAGGTTACCTGCAGATCCTGAGACAATAGCTAGAAGGAACCGAGCCTTCTTGAGAAGAATGACTACTGCCGCGGGAAACAAAGACAGGATTTCTGATGAACTTGGGGAGTTAGACAAAATAGTTGCAGAGTATACTGCTCTTGTGGAACGGGCAGAGGGTGCCAATGGAAACAGCAGTAATCAGCAGATACCCATAGGGGGAACTGAGAGCCCACACCCGAACCCACAAGACACAATCAACTCTGCACAAACACAACCCCAAAACCAGAACCAAAACCCTGCTTACCCACAAAACCTAAATAACCCTTTCAACAACCCAGTATACCAACATTACCCATACCCACCTTATCCTTACCCACCATACCCGTATCCTCCACCCCTAGTCTATAATCAACCACCTGTTTACCCACCACCACCCCAACAAGTACCAGTACCTGCTGCTAATCCTCAACACGTTCCTCAGAACGTAGATCACAATATGGTTATTCGAGGGAGGTTTGCAGCGCAGCCACAACGGTACTATGATGGAGTGGCTTTGCCTCCTGTTGAGGCGAACAACTTCTCGATATCCCCGGGGATTTTAAAGCTGCTTACCGAGAATCAGTTCAAATGGGTGATCGGGAAGGAGAATCCTCACACTCACCTGAGGAGTTTCCTCATGATAGCATCTACTTTCAATTACAATGGCATATCTGAAGATGCCAAGAGGCTTAGGCTGTTCTCATTTTCATTGACGGGAATAGCCAAGGAGTGGTACGATAATACGCTCCCGCGGGGAGGTATTACCACTTGGGCTGAGCTCGAGCGTCTATTCCTCGAGCGATTCTACTCTCCATCAAGGACGATCAAGGCTAGAATTGAGATCTCGTCCTTTCGCCAGAAGTCTGGAAAAGATTTACGCCAAGTGTGGGAGAGATACTCAAACATGCTGATAGAGTGCCCGCAGTATGGGTACAATGAGGGGGATATTATGGCATTCTTCTACAGTGGTGCCAACAAGGCGGGGCAAGACCATTTAGACGCCTATGCGGGCGGAGCATTCCTGAATCAAGGCATAGAGAGGTGTAGGGAGATCGTGGACAACATTGTCACGAATGCCGGTGCTTGGGGTGTGGATGCAGATTTTCAGAGAGTGCATCAGGTTGAAGAGGGTGAAGGAACGAGAAGGCTATTGATGGCTATGATGGAGAAGATCAACAACCTCGAGTTGGGGAAGAGTTTGGGTGGAGAGCATGCAGTAGAGAATGAGAGAGTAGACCAACCAAGTGGACAGCAAGAGGTAGCCAATTACATGGGAGGTCCGTATTACAATCAGAATGGCTACCAAGGTGGTAATCAGTATGGAAGACCTTCTTATGGTCAGCCATTTGTACCTCCAGGCCCACAGCCACCTCAAAATCAATGGAGGAACACACAAGGAGTTCAAGGAGGCCAGCAGCCTCCTCAAAACACATGGAGGAAGAATGAGAACTTTTCTTATGCTAACCCAAAAGCGGGTATTACTGTTCCTGCAGGTGTTGATCCGGGGTCTAAACCTCCTGGTGGAGAAGGCGGTGCATCAACCGAGGAGATGTTGAGAGCTATCCTTCAGAAAGTGGAGGAAGGGAGCAAGCGGTTGTCATCTTTGGAGTACGATGTGAAAGAGTTGCATAAAAAGGGTGATCAACGTGATCAAGACCTCCAGAAGATGAACGTTGAGTGGACTAGAACTCAACAAGAGAACAATCGAAGGTTCACTTCTATAGAGTTTCAGATGAGCCAGATTGCAAAGATGGTGAATAGAGAGCCGGGAAAATATCCTTCCATGCCGGAGAGGAACCCGAAAGAGCATTGCAAGGCGATCCAGCTGAGAAGTGGAACCAACTATGAAGGGCCTCAGATGCCTGCTGATTCTGAGATGCCTCAAGCTGAGATGGGAGAAAGAGAACACAAGAAAGATGGAGGTGTTACTGTTGAGAAGGGGATTGAAAGTGAAGGGATTGAGAAGTATAAAGATATGGATGAGTCCCAGAAGGGCAAGGAAAGTGAGGAGATTGAGAGAGTTCCTAAGTGGAAAAAGGCAAAGGAAGCAAGGGATAAAGTGAAAGAAACAGAAAGAGATGAATAGGGGGTACCCAAATCTGTGATACCAGTCCCATATCCACAGCGCTTCATGAAAAAGAAGCTTGATGAAAAATTTGCAAAATTTCTTGATGTTTTTAAACAACTTCACATTAACATTCCTTTTTATGATGCTTTGGAACAGATGCCGCATTATGCAAAGTTTCTGAAGGACTTGATTGCAAAAAGACGACGAGTGGATGAGCCAAAGTTGGTGCAGCTGAACCACGAGGTGAGTGCATTAGTGCACAAGGCGCTCCCTCCAAAGCTGAAGGATCCCGGGAGCTTCACCATTCTTTGTGATATCGGGAACGGGAACAAGAAAGGAGCGCTATGTGATTTAGGGGCGAGCATCAATCTCATGCCCTTGTCGCTTTTCAAGAAGCTGGAAGGTGGTGAACTTCAACCCACAATGATGATGCTTCAACTAGCCGATCGGTCTATTACTAGACCCCAAGGTGTTGTTGAAGACGTCCTCGTAAGAGTTGGAGATCATATTTTTCCAGCCGATTTTGTGGTCCTAGAGATGGAGGAAGATGAGCACGTGCCCCTGATCTTGGGAAGACCGTTCTTAGCTACGGCGGGGATGGTGCTAGACGTGGCAAATGGGAAGATTACATTGAAGGTTGATGATCAAGAAGTGAAGATTTCCCTATATGAAGCCATGAAGCACCCGAAGGAGGATGAGAGTTTGTATTGCATGGATGCCATTGATCCTAGTGTTGAAGACACACCTCCTATCCCTAATCCTTCTCATATTCATGAATTTTATAATCCTTCACTTGATGATTTAACCAATGTGTATTATGATCGTGATTATTTTGATAGGAATAAAGTGAAGAAGTTGAAAGATGAAGAGGTAAAGAAAGTGGACGTGGTCCAATTAGAAGAGAAAGGAGGAGTTAAGAAGAAGAAGTCAAAATTTAAGAAATTGTTTAGTAAGACTCCTCCAGATAAAGGTGAGAAGGAGTTGAGACCTATACCACTTGAGGTGGGGAAGGAAGCAAAAGGGCTCAAGAAGGTGGGGCACCAAGGAAAAACATGCAAGCACCACTCTTATGAGAGTTAGGGAGGTATTTTTTAGTATGATGTCCCATAAGCTCCTTTGAGCTTGGTCCGGCATGAGGACCTTAAAAATAGCGCTGAATGAGAGGCAACCCATTATGTTTTATTATTTGCTTTGAGTTTTTTTTTTAGTTATTAGGGAGTTATTGTGAGTCGTATGTTTAATCTCGTATTTGAGTGAGTTGCTTGTAGGCTTATCTCTAAAGGAGTAAAGGTATCATAGAGTTATTTAGAGTGAAGGAACCAACTTGAGACAAGGGAGTATGCAAAGCTATTGAGAGAAACTGAATTGTTCGGTTGAGGTAACCCACAACCCCCAAACTTAGACCTCTAGTAAGGTCGAAGTTTGGGGGGTGGAGTTTTTTTTATGTTTTTTTTGTTACATTGCACATGCATGCACGCCCTTATCTTTTGAGTTGAGTTTGATTGATTATTGGTTTGTGGAGATACTCCTTGGGGTGATTTTGATTTGACTTGCTATTGTATATTTCATGCCTATCAATTATCTTATGCTTGTTGATTGCTATCTTTGAGTATGATTTGATGAGTAGAGTGAGTTGTAAGGGTGGGTTAGAAATTCTTTTGTGTGAGTGTTTGAGTTTGAGCTGATTTGAGAAAGAACTTGTATGTTTGTGAATTTTTCTTTTGAGTACTTGTGTGATGAGAGTGAGAATTCACTAGGACTAGCATAGATGTGAAAGTCGTGAGCTTTTGAGCCTTACGAGATTTAAATGCATGATTTAATCTCTTCGTTTGTGAGTGGATCGTCACCTTAGAGGATGCTAGAACTTGTGTGCGCTCTTGCTTCTTGAATATGTCCAGTTTGATATGCCGAATGTGATCTTAGGCCATCTTTGATTTAATTGAGTCACTTAGCCAAAATTTTCCTTACCAATGACATGTATCCCTTGCTAGCCCCTTTGAGCCTAAAGCTTATTTTATTTGCTAGCACATTTAAACACTATTCCAAGTTCCTAAGCCTTTTTGTCCCAATTTGAGTGGAGAATAGGAAAAGTGTGAAGGTTGAAGGGATTGAGTTGATTTGAGAAAAGGAATTATGATGGTTGAGTGGTGATAAAATAAGGGTGTGATTGAGATATGAGTTGTGGGAAAGAAAAAAATTGAAAATGAGCAAAAGAAAAATTGAGCTCATGTGTTTGTGCGAAAAAGAAAAAAAAAGTGAAGTGATTGAAAAAAAAAAGTGAAAAGAGTTAGAAAAAAAATTGAAGTATTGAGAGTATGGAATTGAAAGGGTGTTGATTGAACATGTTTGAAGTATTCTGTTCCTAATGTCGAAGTGCCAAAGTTTGATTTTCTATTCTCCATTCACTTTAGTCACTTTACCTTATATTGTTATCCCACCTGTCCAAAGAGCCTACATTACAACCTTGAGAAAAGTCCTTTTTGATTCGGCATTGATTTCTAGAGTACGGTCGAAGTTAAGAGCACTTACAAGCCTATGGCTGCCAATTTGTGTGATTGATTGTTTGAGTGAGTCCCTTGATCATTGTTATACACTTGTGAGGGAGCGAAACACATCGTTGAGTGCACATCCATGCTTGATCTTGGTGTTTCTTGTTATTGTTGCATGAGTATGATAAAAAAAAAAAGAGTGAGTATACGGGTGATTGACTTTTGAAGCTTGAGTTCATTAGCTTGCATGATGGATTTTTTTTTTTTACTCATCCCTAACAATTTCACTTGACTTATTATTTCATTGCTTGGGGACAAGCAATATGGTAAGTTTGGGGGGGTTGATTAGGCGTGAAATTGTCATGATTCGTAGCTAGAAACGCCCTAGTTTTGGTCGAATTTATTGAGTTTTTAGAGCCAAATGAGTATTATTTCTATACATTGATGAATTTGTCTCTTTGATACTCATAGGTGAATCGAGGACGAAAAACGGAGTTCGTAGGACTTTGAATCGACTCAAACGGATGCCCGGATGAGAAGATATCGAAGAAATACGATTGGTATTAGTACGTGTGAAGAAAAGTGTTAGTTGCAAAGGAAGGAAGACCCATTCGAGCATCGTCACTCGAGCGCCCCGCTCGAGTAAAGTAGATCGAGCGCCTAAAAACATACAGAATGTTTGGGCTGCTCGAGGGAGATAGCTCGAGCGCCCCGCTCGAGCACCAGAACCGCTCGACCAAGAGAGCTCGAGCGCCCCGCTCGAGCACCTGATCCGTTCGACCACCATAGCTCGAGCGACCCGCTCGAGCGGGTCTGCTCGAGCGCTTCCAAGGCATTTTCTCCAACTTACGTTTTTCGGCCCACGAGTTCACGAATCGGCCCGTTGCCTATATATATCTCTTCCAAACACGTTTTGAAGGATCCCCGAATGCGACACATCACTTTCATACATAATTTTTAGAGAGAGAAGGACGAGAAGAGACGAGCAAGTTTAGTTTTACGTTTTTGAGGTTTTTGCTTATGAATTTACATTACGATTTCACGTTTTAGTTTCGTTTCTTAATTTCTTTTGTTCTTGAATACATTAAAACCTCGTTTTGCTAATTAATTTCAGTTTATTCGTTTATATCTTAAAACCCTAGTTTATGTACGATCTTTTCTTTGATTTAATTACGATGTTCATGTTCGTCACTTGTCTAATTGTTATTGTTTACGTTGAATCTATGTCTAGCTAAAACCCTTGCATGCTTAGGGTAGGATGAACTCGTAGAAGTAGGTTGTGGGTACGTAATTAAAGTAACTTGTGACGTTAGGTTTTAATTCTCTGGGTTAATGAATTCTTAAAATTAATCTAGACTTCGCTCTTGAATTTCGTTCGAAAGGTGTTAGAGAGAGGACGACCGTATCACTCTTTAACAACGAGTAGACTTAACGAGAGGGTTTAGGAAAGGTTAATTCATCTACCGGTTTAGCGAAGGAGGACGACCGCATCACCTTAGTTAAATTAGGGCCTCATTAATTAAGCACAATCTATTAACTTGTTAGTAGATTAGTGAAGTCGAGTGTTAGGGTAAAGTATTAGGGTTTAGAATCTTGAGCTTTCACCTTGCATTCTTAGACTTAGGTTAATTCTTGTGTGTCACAGTTATTTTGATTATGTACCTGCTCCGTTAGTATACGTAGGGATTCCTATCTTATGCATCACCATCTCATATCTGAAAACACACCTTTTGTTATTTCGTTTAATCTTCCTTTTGCATTCGTAGGATAATTTAGTTTAGTTTAATTAATCTTTCAAAAAATCCAAAAACAATACACTCATATTAACTACGACGCGTAGATCTTCAGGGATCTGTTCGCATACACACTTTCCCTTGGGTTCGATAAAACTTGGTCCCTATACTTGCCCATACTACTGTGAACCTATTCTCTTGCGGGGTAACTACTAGTAGAAAGCTAGTGTAGTTCGCTTCAAGTCATTGACCTCTAAGATATCGATGTGTTTCCCATGGTAATACATAACTAGTTTGAGAATGCCCTTTATGTGGATCAGAAAGATAACCAGCATCAGCAAAGCCAACTAATACATTATTTGGCGTGTCAGTGTAGGGGGTAGTTTCAATATTTTCCTTAGGGGTTACAGTTTCATCTGTGACCCCCTTTTTCTCTTTGTAAGGAAATAATATACCCATGTCAATGGTTCCTTTTAGGTATCGAAATATATTATTGACACCATTCCAATGACGCTGCGTTGGTCCTGAACTAAATCTAGCTAACAAGTTCACTGAGAATGCAATATCTGGTCGAGTACATTGAGCTAAGTACAATAATGCACCTATTGCACTTAAATATGGAATTTCAGCTCCCAATAGCTCTTCGTCATCTTCCTTTGGACAGAATGGATCTTTCTTTAAATCCAAACTTCGACCGATCATGGGAGTGCTAACAGGGTGCACTTTGTCCATATTAAATCGCCTGAATATCTTCTGGACATATGCAGACTGGTGGATAAGTATTCCACAAACTCGGTGTTCTAGTTCAAGGCCTAGGCAAAACCGAGTTTTCCCAAGATCTTTCATCTCAAATTCAGATTTCAAGTAGCCCATGGTTTCTCTTATTTCATCAAGAGTACCTATTATGTTCATGTCATCAACATAAACTGCTATAATTGCAAATCCGGAACTTGTTTTCTTTATGAATATGCAGGGGCACTTTTCATCGTTCTTATAACCTTTCTCAATCAAGTAATCCCTTAGACGGGTATACCACATCGGTCCATATTATTTCAATTCGTAAAGTGAGTGTTTCAATCTGATTGCAAACGCACTCCGTGGTTTAGAGTTACTTGACTTGGATATTGGAAGGCCATCAGACACTTTCATATATATATATATATATATCTGAATCAAGATCCCCATAGAGATATGCAGTAACCACATCCATAAGCTGCATTTCCAGTCCTTCGCAAACTACTAAGCTAACTAAGTAGCGGAATGTTATAACGTCCATCACGGGAGAGTATGTCTCCTCATAGTCAATTCCAGGGCGTTGTGAGAAACCTTGCACTACAAGTCGAGCTTTAAATCTCAGGACCTCATTTTTCTCATTACGCTTTCTGACAAAAACCCATTTATGTCCTATAGACTTTACACTTGGTGGGGTTAGCACTACCGGACCAAATACATGTCTCTTTGTCAAAGAATTAAGTTCTTCCTGGATTGCTTCTTTCCATTTAGGCCAATCCGCTTGTTGTTGACATTCTGCAATCGAGCGTGGTTCGATATCATCATGCTCTATAATTTCTTGAGCAACAGTAAAAGCAAATATATCATCAATTTTAGTGCATTGTCTGTCCATCAACTCATATGCACTCTCATAATTCATGGAGGTTTCTTTATTCTCTGGAATCATATCAAACATCGGAGCGTCCTCTAGTAATGATTCTTGGACATAACTATAGTCAGAGATAATCTCGTGAGATGGATTCTCGACATTGATGATCAATGGATTGGGTTGTGTCACACCTACCCTTTTCTTCCTTGGGTGGGTATCAATCGAACCATGTGGCCTCCCACTTTTCTTTTTGGGAGCCACGGCCTCAACCACACTTCCACCAAGTGTGGTTGCAACACCTTTATCTGCGGTGTTGTGCCCTTTATTAGGGACTTCTAACCTTGCAAGCACATTTGCTGCTGGTATATAAGACCTAGTCACTTTAGCAATATCAGTAAATGAATCAGGCATCGAATCTTCCATGTTCTGAAGATCAATTATTCTTTTTACTTCACTTTCACATTGTGAAGTTCGGGGATCAAAATGAGACAGGGTGGGGATAGACCACGATAATTCATGTCGTTCCCTTAGAAAATTATTTTTCTTATCTCTCCCTAACGACGGAAAAACTGTCTCATCAAAGTGACAATCCACAAATCTAGCGGTAAATAGGTCGTCTGTCAAGGGATCTATATAGCGGATAATTTTTGGGGATTCATATCCAACATAAATGTCTAATAGTCTCTGAGGACCCATTTTAGTGCGCTGTGGGAGTGCAATAGGCACATATACTGCACAACTAAATATGTGTAGGTGTAAAATGTCAGGCTCATATCCAGTTACCAACTGGTACGCAGAAAATGGTTGGTCAATAGTGAGTCTGAAATGAATAAGTAAAGTTATATGCAATATTGCATAACCCCATGCAGAGATAGGCATGTTGGTGCGCATAGCCAGTGCCCTAGCCACCATTTGTAGTCTTTTAATGGTGGCTTCTGTGAGACCATTTTGTTTATGAACATGGGGTACGTGATGCTTTACATCGATCTCGGTAGACATGCAATAATCATCAAATACTTTTGATGTAAACTCTCCAGCGTTGTCAAGTCTTATAGTCTTAATAGGATGATCAGGGTGGTGAGCCCTTAAACGTATGATTTGTGCTAAGAGTTTTGCAAATGAAGAGTTTCTAGTGGACAATAGAGCGACATGTGACCAACGTGTCGAAGCATCAACCAAAACCATAAAATACTTGAATGATCCGCACTCTGGATGAATTGGTCCACAAATATCACCTTGTATTCTTTGTAAGAATGGAATATTTTGTTTTTAGCATAAGAAGGTCTAGATGTTACTTTTGCTAAAGATCAGGCTTTGCAAAATGAGTGATGTTCCTTTGAAATTTGCAATGAGGCAGATTGGGATGTAGATAATGTATCTTGTGCTTCAGATGACAAATGTTGCAATGAAGCAACAACATGACCGACAACGTTCATTGTATCGGATTTTTGTCCCAATTTATTCTTCACTCGAAAAAATGGATGTCTGTGTGTGAATTTTTCAAAATACGAATCATCATGTCATGACCTGGGTGCCCAAGACGGTCATGCTAAAGCCTATATAAATCGGTGTCACTTAGTTCATCATTAGTGACAACATACGATTCAAAAACTCGAATGGTGGTGATATACAACCCACTAGATTGACTCATTGATTTCTCTAAGATGTGTTTTCTTCCACATTCATTAGATGAGATAAATAGATATTCAATTCCATTCTCACTGTGAGTTTCCAAATTATAGCCGTTGGCACGAATATCTTTAAAACTTAACAAGGTCCGATTAGCTCTTGGTGCATATAGAGCTTCTTTGATTTTAATAAGTGTGCCGTTAGGCATCAAGAATTTGGAAGTTCCTCACCCTTTAATCAATTGGGATGCTCCAATCAGTGTAGTTACAGATGAATTATAAGGAATAAGTTCAATAAATAATTGTATATTCCTTAAAATTGTATGGGTGGTCCCACTGTCAGCTAAGCATTCTATTTCTCCGCGAGACATTCCTACAAGTCCATGTAGTAATATTATTAATTAACTTGGAATAAATATCTCATATCCTATTGAGATAAAATTTGGGTAGAATGATTTACTTTTCATTTTTTTTTATTCCTCCAATGTATTACTTTACATGGTATATTACAATGCTTGAACCATATAACATAAACTTTAAAAAAATCAATATTTTAGAATTAATTCAAATTTATAATTGAATCAACGATAATAATGTTACGGTCTCATAACAAAAACTAACTCAAAAAAAACATGGTATAAATATCTTTAAGACAAAAGAATAATTATCCAAATAGGCACCATGCCTTAGTAACATTCTTGAAAAAAAAACGATAAATTGATCAAGAAGATCAGTTAAAATCAGAAGTATCCATCGACTGGGCAAGGTCCTTATTGCCACTGAAGTCAGCAATCGTGAGGGTAACATTTGTGAGAGTTTCCTCGTCTTCCACGTAATGGGTCTCTTGTTCTTTAGATTCCCCATACCTCTAATAGTTGGCTGCTACTTTGTTACTTGCCTTGCAATTTCTAAACCAATGGCCAATATCCCCACACATATAGCATGGTTCATTAGCATCTCGTTCCTTTCTCTTTGGAGGGTCTTGAGGTGCATTTTTCACCTTGGTGCCCCGACCATTGAATTTTTTACCACCATAAACACTAGTGGTACTAATGCCTCCATGACGCCCTTTAGTGTGAGGGCCAGCACGGCCCCTACCACGGCCTCTACCGCGTGGTGCATTATTCTCGCGTTGGTAGGGATGAGCACGTATTGTCCCCTTTCCTTTGGGGTTCTTTCCAGTATTCCCTTGACCAAAGTTAGTCTCGGGAATTTTCTTTGTCCTAGCAGGCCTGTCATTATTATTCATAAGTACCTGGTCATGCCTCTCAGCTACTTGCAGCATGTTAATCAACTTGATGAATGTGATAATTCTCTTATTATCATATTCAAGTCTATACTGGTTGGCCAGTATAAGTGTTGAAGTAGGGAAAGTCGAGAGAGTTTTTTATATCATAGCGTCTTTTGTGATTTCTTTTCCACAGAAAGTAAGACGTGCTTTAAGGCGTAACATGTCCATATTGAAATTGTTGACCTTTTTGTAGTCAAGTAAGCGGATTTCATTCCACTGGACCGTTAGTTCAGGAAGCAAAGTATCATGAATGTTTCCAAAATGTCGCCTTAGAAACATTAGGGCATTAGCTTTGACCTTGACAAACATTTCTTTGTCCTTGTCAGTGGGCTCAATAGTGGAAAGATAATCCTTCCCCAAGAAAGTCGTTTCCACATCAGAAACCCAACGATGGTACTCGGAATTATGAAACTCTAATCGATAGAACACTCGTGCTGATAACGTGTTTTAGTATGTAGAGAAATATGGATATATAGACGCAGATTTGTTGACCCAGTTCGTCAGGAATGACTACGTCTGGGGGCAATACCAAGCCAAAAGATTTGTATATGTGTAGTTCTTTCATATGTGATCCCCTATATATATAGGTTACAAGTTAGGGTTTTAGATGAGTACACATAATATAATGAAATGATTATATTATCCTCTATCAATTACTTGTTGATGAAAGCACAATAATATATCCTTCAATAGTATACATATATTTTATAGAGAGTGGGTCTTGTATGAGACTGTCTAATGGCATGAGATAATAGCAATTGGTATAATTAGGGCATTGTCTCACTAACACTTTGATAGGGGTGAGTGTTAAATTGTGTAAGTCTCATACACGTTTTTGCTTTTTATAAATAATATCAAAATAATTTAAAATTAAAATTTATTAAATAAAGTTAATATACCAATTATCACAAGCCACGTATCGTTTTGGTGTAGCAAACGATCGTGTGCTATACTATTCTATTTTTTCATTTCTTTTTATTACTTTTTCTTTGTCTCATTCGTATAATCGATTGAAAAGGTCATCATTAAATATAGTCTAAGATATTGAAGTTTTGATTTCAAAAGAACGAGTAAATAGTACTTTTGGTCCCATCGTATTATGGTGGTAAAATTGTATTTTGATCCTTAATATAATAGATGAGACCAACACTTTAAAAATACTTTAGACTCAACCTCTTAGGACCAAAAGTGCAACTATCTCTATAATGATATATGTGTAAATATATGTAATAGTCATTAGTTATACTAGCACAATTCAATTCAATTGGTTACCTTGTAATACCATTAAAAAAAATTGAGAAAAAAAAAAAGATAAAAACGCACGGTGCAAATAAATGATGCATATATTCTAACAAAATTTTATAGAAATTTATCAACTATAATTAGGAAATTGTCGTAATTAAAACAGAGATATTTTGACTATATAAATAACGCAATTTGTCTAAAACAATTTATAGAAATTTATAACTAAATTTAAGAAATCGTATTTAAAACAGATGTATTTGACGGCAAGCGTTAACAACAAAGTGATGAAACTCACTCCTTGATAAATTTCTTCATCTCTTTCAAATAAGAGACACGACGTCGTATGTCCTTTCTGACCCCGAGGTCGTGCAAGAACCCAAAATAAGATTTCCTAATCCCTCGGATCTCCAGAAACTCAACATACGCCCTCACCAAATCATCATCAAGGCAGCTGCCCCTGTCAAAGAAAAAAAAATCAATAATCATGATCCGATAAAAATAAAATAATACGAACAAATTTCAGGGTGAAATCGAACCAGATCATCGACGAATCTGCTACCCAAAAATACTTGATCTCAATATTATCAGCGGACATTATAACACAAAATTGCAATCTTTTTCCATTTTCCTTGAGGATATTCATAGCTAGCTGAAAGGATCTTGCACGGCCCATCATAAATAGATCGACTTCAATTTTCTCTCCGTCAAGCTCATTTCTCAAAGTGATATAGGATTTACAAGGATCGTCGTGAATTGTGAAAGGGAAGTCAGCTGGCAATATTGGCCTCTGGAAATGTAATTACCAACATTGGGAATAATTAAGTTAAAAGAAGGAGGGAAAATGACTTTTAAATCCAATAATTTTGACGGGGTAGTTTTTCAGTATTAAAAAAAATTGAGTATATTTAGGTAAAAAGGTGCAACGTTTTTAAATTATTTTGCAGTTATGTTGAATTACTGCAACTGCACTTTCCACACTTTTTTACCCGAAAATACTTGGGGATATTTTTCTTTTCTTTTTTTTCTTTTCTTTTTTTTTTTTTTTTGAGGAAATTAAACTTAGCTCTTGTAGCAAAAGGCGTGAGAAAGAAGAGTAAATATTTTTACCACTTTGTTGGTGAGAGGGGGCCACGACTGCTTGGTTTTCATGATTTTATAGTTCAAAATATTGACTAGTTTATGATCGAGCATTCGGGATTTGGTGGTAAACATATGGTGGGGATCGTGATTTCTGAAAGCACCGGATAGAATTGCATATGGAGAAACGGTAGAAGAAGCAGCTAGACGTCGAATCATTTCTGCGTCGTCTAGGGTTTTTATTTTGTTGGATTTCTTCGCACAAAAACTATATGTAACAAGATTTGAGTTGTAACATATATTGAGATCCTTTCTAATATATAGCAAGAGAAGTGATGATAATATCAGCTTAGCTTGGGGCTCAAGTTTAGGGATTTTAAATTAGAGTTACTGTGATGCAAATCGATAGAAGGAGTTTAAAATTGATTTTAAATCTATATTTATATATAAAATAATGCTAATTTATCTATATTTAAATTGAGTAATATTCGTTTTGATTTTTTTTTGGTATATATCTTTAAAATATATTTTATTATAAATATTGATAAATAATTGATTACAAATATGTTGAATATATTTTTAAATATATATTGAAAAATAATATAAAAATATGTTGAATATGTTTTTTAGATATATATTATAATAAATCCCTCTATTTTATGGTATAAAATATATTTCAATTATTTTAAGCTTTTGAGTAAAAACCAATCTTCATGAGTACTAATAAGTATAATTTTCCTTTTCTTTATTAAATGTACTAGTATGTACCCGCGAATTTCGAAAATAAATTTGTTATTATTTAAAAAAAAAATATTTTGTAATTTTGAGATAATTTTAAAACTGTAATTTAATTCAATAAATAATAAAAAAAAATACTAAACATGAATAAATAGAGAATTTGAAAAATATTAACTAATTCACACATTCAATCTCAAATTAGTATAACACAATATTACTTAAAATTACAGTTATTGTATACTTGCATGCCCAGTTTTCTCCCATGGTACGAAGATACAATAACAATCGAACGCAGTAATTAAACTCTAAAGATAGAATCACACATTTCAGATCTAAAGGTAACATTTGACAAAAAAGATGTCATAATTAAAATGAAATTGTGTAGATGTTTGTGTTGGAACAATTGATTAATGTGTTGGTATTTATAATACACAATTCAACAATAAGAATTGACATTTAGGGGTCAATCTTAGTTTTTTTTTTTTTAATTCAATTTTCCTATTGGACATTTCACATATACAGATATTTTACAAAAAAAAAAAAAGAGTTAAAAAAAAAAATTGTTAAAATAAATTAAAATCGTACTCTACAAAACAACATCTACATTTTACAAATTCAAATTCTATTTTACAGGTAGAATTTTATCCAAAAAAAAATTTGTGTTACAATTTATTATTGATGGTAAGATATTATATTTGGTGACAATATTTTTGGGAATCATATGCTATTTTGGTGACAATACAAATTTCACATCTATCAATATTTAGCAAAAATAAATTCTAAGAATATCAAAGAAAATAAATCGTTCAACCGTGAAAAAAGATATGATTGCATTAATTTAATGTTTAAAATCTTGCATTAATTTAATATTTAAAATAATATTCCATATTATACGTAAATATTATATTTCCATTGATTAAAATATATTCAAATTTATTGTACTAGAGTAAGATATTTTTTAAAGTTATAATACTTAAGTTGTTAGTAAAAAAACTTAATGTTTTTTTTTTTTTTTTTGCCAACACTATAATTTTTTATCCATAAAAAATTTATTCCACATATTTAAAATATATATATATATATATATATTATTTATATAACATATAACAACCTTTTACTTATTTATCATTTACAATACTAATTTAACATTTGTATGTTAAAATAATATAAAAGAAAAATTGAAATCCTAGTCTATGAAAAAATATATGTACTTTACAGTTTAATAGTCTATTTTGACGGTATAATTTTATCCAAAAATAATTTTTTGTATTGTAATATATTATTGAAGAAAATATATTATATTTGGTGGCAAGATTTTTTTGGTATCATAAACTATTTCGGTGACAATATATTTTCTTAAATATTTCAATTCTTTCCTACGAATTTAACATCTATCAATATTTTGTAAAAACAGCTTCAAAAAATATCTTAGAAGATAAATCGTTCAACCGTCACTACAAAAAAAACACTGTTTTGCGACGGAATTAGCGACGGAATATCCGTCGCAAACAGTGTTTTGCGACGGGATCTGCGACGGACACGTATCCGTACCTAAAACAGCCGTAGCAAATTTTTGCGACGGATTCAGCCATCCGTCGCAAATTAACGACGGACAAATCCGTCGCAAAATCGGCGGGTCAGATCCGGCCGGGTCAAGAATTTGCGACGGACAGTAGTCCGTCGCAAACTTTTCGGGTCAGACCCGATTGGGTCAACAACATTTGCGACGGCTAAATTCCGTCGCAATTGTTTTTATATATTTTTTATACTTTTTTGTGTTATAATTTGCGACGGGCTGTTTTCCGTCGCAAAATTCAATATTTGCGACGGAATATGGCCGTCGCAAATTACCGAGCCTATACAAAAAAAAATGGCTCGCGTGGTTCGAGCCCGGGCACCCGAGGCGGCCGGGGCGGGCGCGGACCACTGGGTCACTCGGCCCATTGCTTAATATATGCGGCCCACCTTCTATATTGGTCTTATTAGGCCTTGAACAATTAATCCATTTTTGCGTCCAAAGGGAATCGAACACGGGACCTCTTGTGCAAGAGGAGGGGGCGCGCGCCACTAGGGCACAAGCTACTTTCGTTTATTTTTATGCAATTAATTGTATATGTATTCAAATTAAGTCATTTTTTTTATAATTCACCAAATTAATTTCTTTTCGTATCTAAGTTGTTTATTAAAATATTTTGCCCAACTCTTTTTTTTATTTTGTAAAATTATTTATTTCGACTCCCGCTTAAATTTATAATTCGTTCATTTGTACGCAATTAATTGTATATGTATCCAATTGACTCATTTTTTTTCTACAATTCACCAAATTAATTCATTTTCGTTTCTAACTTGTTTTTATAAATATTGGGGCCATTTAATTTTTATTATTTCTGTAAAACTATTTATTTCGACTCCCGCTTAAATTTATAATTCGTTCATTTGTACGCAATTAATTGTATATGTATCCAAATTGACTTATTTTTTTTTCTACAATTCACCAAATTAATTCATTTTCGTTTCTAACTTGTTTTTATAAATATTGGGGCCATTTAATTTTTATTATTTCTGTAAAACTATTTATTTCGACTCCCGCTTAAATTTATAATTCGTTCATTTGTACGCAATTAATTGTATATGTATCCAAATTGACTCATTTTTTTTCTACAATTCACCAAATTAATTCATTTTCGTTTCTAACTTGTTTTTATAAATATTGGGGCCATTTAATTTTTATTATTTCTGTAAAACTATTTATTTCGACTCCCGCTTAAATTTATAATTCGTTCATTTGTACGCAATTAATTGTATATGTATCCAAATTGACTCATTTTTTTTCTACAATTCACCAAATTAATTCATTTTCGTTTCTAACTTGTTTTTATAAATATTGGGGCCATTTAATTTTTATTATTTCTGTAAAACTATTTATTTCGACTCCCGCTTAAATTTATAATTCGTTCATTTGTACGCAATTAATTGTATATGTATCCAAATTGACTTTTTTTTTTCTACAATTCACCAAATTAATTCATTTTCGTTTCTAACTTGTTTTTATAAATATTGGGGCCATTTAATTTTTATTATTTCTGTAAAACTATTTATTTTGACTCCCGCTTAAATTTATAATTCGTTCATTTGTACGCAATTAATTGTATATGTATCCAAATTGACTCATTTTTTTTTCTACAATTCACCAAATTAATTCATTTTCGTTTCTAACTTGTTTTTATAAATATTGGGGCCATTTAATTTTTATTATTTCTGTAAAACTATTTATTTCGACTCCCGCTTAAATTTATAATTCGTTCATTTGTACGCAATTAATTGTATATGTATCCAAATTGACTCATTTTTTTTCTACAATTCACCAAATTAATTCATTTTCGTTTCTAACTTGTTTTTATAAATATTGGGGCCATTTAATTTTTATTATTTCTGTAAAACTATTTATTTCGACTCCCGCTTAAATTTATAATTCGTTCATTTGTACGCAATTAATTGTATATGTATCCAAATTGACTCATTTTTTTTCTACAATTCACCAAATTAATTCATTTTCGTTTCTAACTTGTTTTTATAAATATTGGGGCCATTTAATTTTTATTATTTCTGTAAAACTATTTATTTCGACTCCCGCTTAAATTTATAATTCGTTCATTTGTACGCAATTAATTGTATATGTATCCAAATTGACTCTTTTTTTTTCTACAATTCACCAAATTAATTCATTTTCGTTTCTAACTTGTTTTTATAAATATTGGGGCCATTTAATTTTTATTATTTCTGTAAAACTATTTATTTCGACTCCCGCTTAAATTTATAATTCGTTCATTTGTACGCAATTAATTGTATATGTATCCAAATTGACTCATTTTTTTTCTACAATTCACCAAATTAATTCATTTTCGTTTCTAACTTGTTTTTATAAATATTGGGGCCATTTAATTTTTATTATTTCTGTAAAACTATTTATTTCGACTCCTGCTTAAATTTATAATTCGTTCATTTGTACGCAATTAATTGTATATGTATCCAAATTGACTCTTTTTTTTTTCTACAATTCACCAAATTAATTCATTTTCGTTTCTAACTTGTTTTTATAAATATTGGGGCCATTTAATTTTTATTATTTCTGTAAAACTATTTATTTCGACCCCCGCTTAAATTTATAATTCGTTCATTTGTACGCAATTAATTGTATATGTATCCAAATTGACTCATTTTTTTTCTACAATTCACCAAATTAATTCATTTTCGTTTCTAACTTGTTTTTATAAATATTGGGGCCATTTAATTTTTATTATTTCTGTAAAACTATTTATTTCGACTCCCGCTTAAATTTATAATTCGTTCATTTGTACGCAATTAATTGTATATGTATCCAAATTGACTCATTTTTTTTTCTACAATTCACCAAATTAATTCATTTTCGTTTCTAACTTGTTTTTATAAATATTGGGGCCATTTAATTTTTATTATTTCTGTAAAACTATTTATCTCGACTCCCGCTTAAATTTATAATTCGTTCATTTGTACGCAATTAATTGTATATGTATCCAAATTGACTCATTTTTTTTTCTACAATTCACCAAATTAATTCATTTTCGTTTCTAACTTGTTTTTATAAATATTGGGGCCATTTAATTTTTATTATTTCTGTAAAACTATTTATTTCGACTCCCGCTTAAATTTATAATTCGTTCATTTGTACGCAATTAATTGTATATGTATCCAAATTGACTCATTTTTTTTCTACAATTCACCAAATTAATTCATTTTCGTTTCTAACTTGTTTTTATAAATATTGGGGCCATTTAATTTTTATTATTTCTGTAAAACTATTTATTTCGACTCCCGCTTAAATTTATAATTCGTTCATTTGTACGCAATTAATTGTATATGTATCCAAATTGACTCATTTTTTTTTCTACAATTCACCAAATTAATTCATTTTCGTTTCTAACTTATTTTTATAAATATTGGGGCCATTTAATTTTTATTATTTCTGTAAAACTATTTATTTCGACTCCCGCTTAAATTTATAATTCGTTCATTTGTACGCAATTAATTGTATATGTATCCAAATTGACTCATTTTTTTTCTACAATTCACCAAATTAATTCATTTTCGTTTCTAACTTGTTTTTATAAATATTGGGGCCATTTAATTTTTATTATTTCGACTCCCGCTTAAATTTATAATTCGTTCATTTGTACGCAATTAATGAGAGGGTGGGCGAGCTGCAATCTCTCAAAATGAGAGGGCTCGCGTCCTTGCTCCGCCGCCTAATTAGAAAAAAAGATAGTAAAAATTAACAACACTCATAAAAATTAGGAAAAAAATAATAAATTCAAAAACTACAAAATTGAAGACGAAACTTACAAATCTCAACCCGTGCTCATAAATGGACCGAGAACCGGCCCGATGTCTTGCCATCCCTTCTCCATCAGGGTCACTACGCCGATTCGCCTTGTTTTTCGCCGACTTCTCTTGGAATTCAGGGGAATCCCAGTAGCGGAGGAATTGGTCCCAAATCGACCGTCTTTCACTGTCAAGCCCCAAGTCGGTGGCCTCTCCCTTCTTGTACCACTTCTCCCTCATTCTGTAAAGGAGGTCTCTGTACCTTTCCTTTCCATATTTATCGAAATTCCTCCACATCTGGTCATCGTGCTCCGGTGCCCAGACACATTCTTTCTGCAATTACAATTTAAATGTAAATATATGTTTATATATTTGATATTAATAAACGGTGAATTAATAAATTAAATTAATACCTTAAACTCCTCGAAGTATGTCTTTTTTCTTGCATCGGACACTAACCTCCAACTGTAAGCGGTGGGCTCGAATCCACCGCGAAGGATGGAGTCGGAAACCTGATTAGCAGCCTCATGACCTGGAATCCAACTGTAAAATTAAAATTTCAAAGTTAGTAAAATAATTAGGTTTTAATTAATAAAAAAATTGAGTATAAAATATTATCCCTTACATATGACCACATGGCTTAACAGGCATCCGTCCTTCAACAACCGGATGCTGGCGGGAGGAGGATGAGCCCTCAGCAGTCTGCTGTGAGGAGGAGGAGGAGCCCGCACCAGGCTGTGAAGAGGTCTCTGATAGAGACCTCTGCCTGAAAATAGGTGGAACCACGGGTCTTAGTGAGGGCCGTCGTCTCCTCCCTCCTCGTCCTCCTCGACTCGCCTCCTCATCCCTCGGAGGCTGCTGACTGTCGTTGCCACTGCCTTGTCCGCTCATCTATAACAAATTTCACGAATTATTCATTCAACTAAATTAAAATCAATCAACTAATAATATTATTTTATAAATTATATATTAAACTAAAATCAAACAACTAATATTATTTAAAATCAATTAACAACCTACTCAACTAAATTCATTCAACTAAATTAAAATCAATCATCAACTAATATTATTTTGTAAAATTATTAAACTTAAATCAAGCAACTAAAATTATTTTGTAATATTATTTAAACATGCTTAACAATTAAAAATTAACAAATTACTAAAACAATTCAACTAAAATCAAACAACTCAGCTAAAATCAATTCTAAACTTAACAAATTCAACTATTTCTAAACATGCTTTAAAATTAAATTAAAATTCGATCAACTAATTAAATTATAATTCAACTAATTCAACTAAAATCAATTCATTTCTAATATAATTCAAACAATTCAACTAATTCAATTCTAAACTTAACAAAAATTAAACATACTTTAAATTAAAATTCGATCAACTAATTAAATTATAATTCAACTAATTCAACTAAAATCAATTTATTTTTAATATAATTCAAACAATTCAACTAATTCAATTCTAAACTTAAAAAAAATTAAACATGCTTTAAATTAAAATTCGATCAACTAAAATCAATTCATTACTAATATAATTCAAATAATTCAACTAAAATCAATTCTCTAAACATGCTTTAAAATTAAATTTTAAACGGTAAAAATGAAGAAAACTTACGGTTTATTTGTAGAAGATGACGAAACGAGAACTCGGTGGGGACGGATTGGCTCTACAGCGACGGCACCCGACTTCTCCTTCCTTTTCCTCTATTTTTCCTCTTCTTCTTCTCCTTTTCTCTCTTTCTCCGTCTGCAACGCGGCGGGCCTGTATAAATAAGTGGAAAAAAATTTGCGACGGACGCCTGTCCGTCGCAAATTTTGCCCGTCAAACGCAAAACGACGCCGTTTCTTACTGATTTGCGATGGAAAAGCCATCGCAAATCAGTCAACGCACCGTTTCCCGATAAGACGCGTAAAACGGCTTGAATTTGCGACGGACATTCCGTCGCAAATCAGTCAATGGGCCGTTTCCCGAGAGGTCGCGAATATAAATGTAAGCATTGCGACGGCTTTCGTCCGTCGCAATTACAAAGTTTAAAATTGTGACGGCTTCTTCCGTCGCAAATCAGTCAAACGGGTCGCTTCCCGAACGGTCACCTTTAAACGGGTATGTTTTGCGACGGAATTGACCGTCGCAAACTCAAAATTGAAATTTGCGACGACCTTTCCATCGCAAATGTAGCCGGTTCAAGACCAAGTCGGTGGGCCCTAGATTTTGCGACGGCTTATCCGTCGCAAATTACTATCATTTGCGACGGACTTCCTAAGTCGTCGCAAATTTTCATTTTTTGCGACGACTTACAAAAATCCGTCGCAAATGATAGTAATTTGCGACGGATATTCTTGCCGTCGCAAAATTCCCGTCGCTAAACTCCATCTTTTTTGTAGTGCGTGAAATAAGATCTACTTGCATTAATATAATATTTAAAATAATATTTTATACTTGACGTAAATATTTTATTTTTCCATTGATTAAAATATATTCAGATTTATTATATTTTAAAGTAAGATACTTTTAAAGTTATAATATTTAAATGAGTTTTTCTACGTCAGACATCCAGTAAATTGATGACATATAATTTTGTTTCGCCATTAGCGATTTAGCTTCGTCATGAAGTAAAATAATTATTTAAAGAAAATTAATAAAAATTTACTAAAATAGCCTTACATTTTTTTAAATACATATATATTTTAATAAATTTACAAATTTTAACCTTTTGTGATATATTAATTTCATAATCATTAATTCTATTTAAAAAAAATTCGTAATCATTAATTAAACATCTTTTTATTGAAATAATTACATGGAGACACACTATTTTCACCTTAGTTGAGGAAAACCCCATCAATTTCCCTTTATTACAAATAACCGCACTTCATATCACAACACCACACTTTTCATTTTGTGGTGGGACCCACTGGAGTAATATTTTATCTTTTTCCTTAATATACCCTTAACCCTCCTACCCCCCAAATCTCTTTCTCTCTTTTTCCTATCAAAATAAATCGGTCCCCCTCCCCTATCCCCTCCCATTATCACTCCACACTCTCTCTTCTTCCCATCTCTCTTCTTCCTCTCTCCTCCTCACCGGTCCTCTCTCCATCTCCCGGCCACCAAAAAATAACCACCACCACCACCACATAACCTCCCCACCACAAAAACCAACCACCACCACCACCACCAAAAAAAATGGAGAAAATGAGGCACCCTAGATTGGCGATCCATGGATGATGGCGAAGACCACTACCACTACGGTGATTCGGCCGCCGTCGCCACAACCACTGTCGGATCTGTTTCATAAAGAAAATGTATGTTTCTTCTGGGGTTTCTTTGTATTTCTTGATTTATTACTTCTTAATTGGGGTTTTTCTGTTTTGGAGCCATTTAGTTTGGTAGTTTTGAATCAGATGAAGTTGTGAGAGAACAAAATTCTGAGTTTTGAATCATCTCTGATTTTTCTGTTTTTGGGGGTATTTCTTGATTTTAATTACTTAGTTGCGTGATTACTGGTATTTTTGTTCTTTCGTTTGGTAGATTTTAAATTTCTGCTAGTTTTAAAAAATTAGAAGAATTCTTCCATTTTTCTGCCAACTCTGATTCTTTCGTTTGTGAGATGAGGGGCCATTTTTTTTGTTCTTTCGTGATTACTGTCTCTTTGTTTCTCTGATAAAATGGAGGATGGGAGAAAAAATAATTTTCATGTCATTTTGGATTGATTTTGTTGATGAGTATGGGTCTTGAAAATCCTTGTTCTGTGAATTCTTTGAATATTGTTGATATGGTAATTCTTTGAATTGTTTTGATTAAAAAAAACACACAGGCAAATAAGTCTGGTATGATTAAAAACACACACAGATTTTTATTGCATCTGGAGTGATTTTTTATTGTAGAAAGATGAATTTTGATTGTGTATATTGATGTCTGGCATTTTTTTATTGCAGGTGTAAAAAATGAATTAAGTTGGGGAGGGGGGGGGATACCCGTTTGTTGGTGATCAAATTTAATCGGGTGGATTAGTGGCTGTTTAAGTTCGGTTTAAGATCACCAATCAATTTCGTGTGATTGATTACCACCGTAAATGGTAAATCGAAGACTCGGGTTATAAAATCGAAAATATGAAAGTCGAAATTGTTTTAATTTCGTATGTGTGCACGTTTTAGTGTGTTTTGGGAGTTATTTGTGAATTTGAACTTGTATTTCTTAAGCTGGAGAACAACTATTTATAGAGACTAGCAAGCATGAGGTGTCTATGACTCTTGGTCTCCCTAGCTTGCATGCTTAACAAGTGTCCTTTGACCTTAGTTTGACCTTATCTAAGTTGAATCTTAGTTACAAAGTCTTCTTTGGTCTTATCTCGGACTTCATTGTTGTTCGTCCAGGTCGGCTTAGTTGATCCAGAATGGTTTATCCATAAAAGTTGTTCGTCTTTTGTGTGTATGGCTTAGAAGTTGTTCGATTTTGCGTTTTACACAAATTGGCTTTGGGATCTTGGTCCTTTGTTCGTCGACATACACCTCTTAGGCTGGTAGACGTACCACCTTTTGACAATGTTGCTCGTCATCAGTGACTTGACAGAATGTTCATATCTGGTCTCGGGTCTTAAAACCTGTTCGCCAGTATGTTGTTCGTCGGTATAGTTGTTCGTCAGTTTATACACTCCCTGGATTGGTTTATGCACCTCGACTTGATTTTCTTTGTTGATCACCTTTGACTTGGTGTTGACTCTTCATAATCCTTTTTAAGGCTTTAATCCTTATTCGCCTAGCAATAATTGATGTTCGCCTATCAACACCGTTTATGCAAAATGTTATTTGCATTCTGCAAATTTTTATATTTGCATAATGTAATTACGTAATTCTCGAATAATGTAATTTGTTGCATAATGTAAATTTTTATGTAATTATACTTCAATTTTTATGTAATAGTTATACGTAAATCTCCCTAAAATAAAAATGTTGTTATGCAAATTTGAAAATTGATCTCAGTTGAGTAGAAGCCAAAAATTTGTTAATGATGTAAACTCATTTATTTTTTATTTTTATTTGTGTAAATTTAAAAAGAAAAAAGAAAAGGAAATAAATTAGAAGCTCGTATTTAGGGCCCGAAAAAAATAAGTAAGATTTGTAGAAACAAAATGGACCCGAAAAATAAGAAAAATTAAAAGCCCAGCCCATACCAAAATGGGGGGAAAATAAAATTCAAAATAAAAATAAATAATTAAAAAATTCTACAAGATGTCAGCAAAAAAGACAGCATGGGCCCACAAATTGTGGTTGATGAAAAAGGTGAAAAAGCAAGTGTGGTTATTTGTAATGAAGGGAAAATGAGGTGGTCTTTTGCAATTATGCCTTAGGAAGTGTGTTTATATGTGACTCATCCCTTTTTATTTTTTACTGGTACATTCGTCCCTTTTCCAATCAAACTCAAAAATACTATCTTCGTTTTTCCCTTTTCTCTAATCAATTAAAAATATCAAGAACCCTAAATTCATAGGAATGCTGCAACTAATTTGGAAAACAAACGTCCAAATATTTGACCGCTGCTGAAATCAGTTTCTTGTTTCTATTTTTCTATTTAATTCACGTTTCTTCATTCTTCATCATCCCCTTCTAATCTTCTCCTAGCCACAAAACAATAACCTAGAATTCTCTCATTTCTCTCTTCTCTCCATAATCCCAGATTAGCAACGAGAATATTTGAATTCGATTGAATAGGCTTAGAAGGATGAGAGAAAATGAGAAATCATAAACCTACATATAGGTCAAGCTGGAATTCAGGTCGACAATTAAAGTTCTGCTATTATATAACCAAAGGTAATGCACGATTTAGTGTCTGAGAAACAAATTTCTTGTATACCTAATTGACTTGATTTAGTTTTTTTATTTTATGTATTAAGAAATATTAAGCTTATTGCATGCTTGAGCTTTCATGCCTATTACCCATTTGACAGAATGACTTAATTAGCTTGTTCCTTAAAACTGTCTCTTAACATTTTTACCCCTTCACTGTAAGACAAAATTCCTCAATGAAGTTTTTCTTATCACTTAAAATTATGAGGAATGTTGCAGGTTGCACGTTTTAGGGGCTACTATTTATGAGGTTATGTTATTTTGATTAACTCAATTCACCTTAATTTTGATTTTCTTTTGTTTCTTGATCATGTTCTATTGTGATGACAATGTGATTAGGATTTACATGAAAGTGACAACCACTTTTAACGAACATATGACCTCTGTAGGATAAGAACGCTTTACCACCAAAACCAAATAAGTTTTACTTATTTATTTGTAAAAAAAAAAATCCTTTAAAATGATTAAAATTTCGATTTAAAAGCTATAACCTTCGCTCAACGAAAACACAAATGAAAATTAGTAATTTCTGTACCCATCCTATTTTTTATCCTATGCTCCATCGGTTCTAATCTGAACAAGGGTAAACTCATTCGTCTCTGATACTTAGGGATGGTTAATACATAATATAAAGTAAAAGTATGGTAATTGTGCAACCTAACATATTATTTATATTTCCTCACATAAGAAATGATAAACATAATTTAAAGAGATGAAATTTCAGCCTTTTACCATACTATAATACTTCGAGTTATATGCTACCACATTTAAGTGCTTCAGTAGGTGTGTAGGAAAATACTTTGTGATAATATCAATTCTATCCTACTTTTCTAATGTAACAATTTGGATGTGGAGATTACCGGTTAGACCTGGAAAACGTGTTGCAATGATTGAGATGTCAAATTCATGTTTTACTGATGTTACTTTCTCTTTTTTTTTTTTTTTTGACAGAAGATGTTACTTTCTCATTAAATACATGTGTAATGACTATGTAAATTTAGTAAATGAAGTATTAATACCACTTTTTTAAATTCTTCTTTTAGTTCAGGTGTGATGTTATTGTTGAAGGAGTCATGACATCATATCAAAAGGATATAAAATTTGATGTAGGTTATGATCATGAAAGTGAAGAAGGTGTTAACTTATGAAGTTACTAGAGATAAGTGTTGAACCAGAGGTTCTCATGGCAGGGATGAGCTCTAAACAACTAGCTTATTTTGCTTTTTCACAATTAAATAGTAGCTTAAATTCCTGTGTCGTAAGTGTAAGCAAATTAATTTTGCACCCAATTAAATAATGACACGTGTACAAATAAATATTAATATCAAAATAATTTATTATTTTATTCTGGGGATTTAAATAAATTAATTCTCAAATTAAATAATTAAATTAATTGGTATTTAATATACACGGTACAAACTTGCCAAAAATACGAATCTGCAGTAATTAATACGGTTGACTTAGTGCCCAACAAAAAAATCAAATTGTATCTTGCATGAAGAAGGAAAGAAATTAATGAGAATCAACTAAATCTGGAAATTGGCCGATAAAAGCCCATCAAAACGACATCGGCCAATCATAAAGCGTCACGTGGCACCATGAAGGAGGAAAGTTTTCATCTCCTCACCCTATAAATAGGGTCTTCATTCATTCATTTTACACACACACTCAAACACACATCCAGTTTGACAGAAGCACAAGGAATTCAGAAGTTCAAGAGCTTTTGAAGATTCAAAGCGTTCTTCGTGGAAAGCGATCAGAAACGGCCTCCGGTCCGAGATAAAGGTCCAGCACCCCTCCGATTCGGCGTTTCTCCTTGAAGATTCAAAGATGTTCTTCGCGGCTTCAAGGCGTTCTTCGCGCAAGTCTACGACAAACAGCCTCCGATCCGAGATCAAGGTCCAGCACCCCTCCGATCCGGCGTCTCTCCTCGAAGATTCAAAGGACGTTCTTCATCAAATTCAAAGGCATTCATCTCGCCTATGAAGGCGTTCATCCTCCAAATCCCTAAAATAACGTTTAATCCAAAATAAGGCGTTTCGCCCTTGGATTAACGCTATAAATTCAAATCCAATCTCAAACGAAGATCAAGGTGAGGATTCCCCCCGAAGAACATCCAAGTCAAAGTCAACACCGAAGGGAAGAATCAGAGGACCAAATCTAAAGTAAGTCAAACCCGCACACAAGTTTTTCGGTTTAATCCGAATAAATATAAATTGTAATCCTTTTCATGTTTAATATTTTTAATAAATTCGAAATTTGCAGTTATAAATTTGGCACGCCTAGTGGGACCTACTCTACCCCTCATCTCTTCTCTTCTCAAGCAAGCGTAGGATCGTTGGAATGACTCATCCACGCAAGATTATCCTGTCAAGGACCAAGCCTTCAACGGCTCCTAACGCCAACATCATCACAAGAAGCATGTCGAAGAAGACATCGACACACGCCTCTTCAGAAAGAAGCCCCTCGTCTGGGTTAGTTATGAACAAGCCTCCCTACATCGGCGAAGATGAAGTCAACTATGCATGCTCTACTCCACGCCCATCATCAGGCTCATCTTCAGACTCAAGCATAGCGCCAGCCATGATGACGGATGCCTCAACTATTGATGGAAAGCTTGACAGCCTGATCAAGGCCATGTTGGAGTTATACGTGAAAGTATGCTTTTACTTTGTATAACTCATGTATTAAACACTTGTTTATGAGAATAATTCTTTTATCACATTTGCTTTAGATATGATTGAATGTTGAATATTTATTGCAACCAGTTCATTATATAATACATGTTACATTGAAGTTAATGTGGTGATACCCGATCACGGAAGATCACATTAACAGTTTCCTTGTAACTAAACGTACAAATTCACGACCTAGGTGGAATTGAACAATCCGCCGTGAAAGGTCGATGTGTATATATCTCAGATTGGCTTGTCTTGACCAATAGATTGCACTAGCACATTTAGTATGTGTTGAAGAGGACCTACAGCGAGGATAAATTCTTCTGTTCTGAAGTGTGAAGAATTAGACGTCAGGGGTTGTTGATTTCTTAATCTCCGTCACTTAAATAGGACCGTGTGTGCTTAATGGTTACTGCTTTGATTCATGTTGGGTGAGAATCATCGTGACTTCGAACCTTGTGGTTTGGGCAGTAATATTAATCATACGATGGTTGCTAAGATTTAATACGGAGAAACGTGTGCGAGTACGGCTCGTGCGATTAGTCCCCAGAAGTTTTATCGTACGAAATCTTGCAAGTGAAGAATCAGTTTCTTCGGTACAGATAATAATGTTGAGCTGTCTTTACTCTAAGGTGAAATATATTAATTAATTTAGAGCTATTCAGAAGCTTAATTAATTAATGGACTTGATAATCTTAAATGCGGGAAATAATAACCGGGAGCCCATATTATCGTAATATGGATTAAGATGGATAGTGCAATATTAATTTATTAGTGGTAATAATTAATATTAATGGATTGAATTATATTGGGACTCAATATTGAAATTCAGAAGTCCATTAGGAGGTCCAATCTTAATTCTCCTTAAGGCCCCTCAAGTAGCCCATTAAGTAGCCCAATAATAATAAGGTGATTAAAATAAAATAAAAATAATATGCTGATTTTTTCCTTGTGATTTTCGAAAATTTGGTTTAATTAGGAGAGAAAAGATTTTGTTGATTTTCTTGAAAAGATATTATGGAAGATAAGTATTCTTGAAATACAAGATTATCTCATATATTCAAGAAGATCCAAATCTTAGATTCTACTCCTAAAGTTTTCGAAAATTACTTGTTAATATGGAGGGTGAGATTTTTGTGGAATATTTTATTTTGGAGAAAAGAATATATGAGATATATTCAAGATTTCTTAGAGACTAACAAAATATTTTCTCCAAGCCCAAATACGCTCTAATTTTTGGCCCCCTCCTATTATAAATAAGGGATGATTATTTCATCCCCAAGTACATAATTTCATGTGTTGGAAAAATCAAGAGCATATATATATTTTTTTTTCCTTAGTTATTTAAATTACTTGAAAGCACTTCTCACCGGTGATCGAGTAAGGCGAAAGGGAAATACTTGAGAAGGCTTTTGGGTTGATAAAGCGTGTTTGTGATTGTCCCGTTTATTCAAAGGTCAATTCTACAAGAGGTACATAAGTCACATAATTTCTTGTTTATTCCGCCATAGATTTTATGTGAATTAATTCAACATGCATGATGATAAAATTGTTGTTGGAATTATTATTTGAATTAATTAGGATTAATTCATGCTAGTAATAATTTAATTTAAATTCGTATTTAAATTTCATCCCGAATAGTTCCCGGACACCTCTTTTTTCCCAACAACTGGTATCAGAGCCACGGTTTCAGGCTCTGATCTTTAAATTGGAATTTAAATTGTTAGACATTAAATTGAAATTGGATAGTAGAATTGCTAGATCTTTTTTGCAGGTATCCAATTATCATGGTTTTAATATTTATTTTTTTCATGCGTTTGAATTAATTTTTTTAATTCGATTCGTTCGAATTCGTTTTTCTCGTGAGAAAATCCACGAGTAGATTAGTTGTTTTTATTTTGATTTGATCATTGTAATATACTAATCTAGATCTAGTATTTATTTTTTTAAATAAATTGTAACCGGATCGAGACGAAGAACAAAGAATAAAAGACGGCGTACCCGGATGACGCATGCATGCGTGGCGCATGCATGGACGTAAAATCATGCATGGGGTGAAAAAACGAGAACGAACGATGAAACCCAGTGCACGGGGTGCGCGAGGCGCACGACCCACGCACGACGGGCGAGCCAAGGCACGGGCATGTGCGCTTAGCACCGGCGCTCGATGGCCGCTGCTCGGCATTGTGCCGAGAGGCGCGCGACCCACTCCGTGGGCCGACGCGCGCCGTATCTCGGGCTGTGAATTTTTTTTTCAGTTCTCATTTTTTTGTGTGATTTTAAATGTCGTTCCGAACCCCAAGCGAAGTTGTTTTTGATGAAGTGTTGTTGTTCGAGTGGGAGCGTGTCGAGATGAACGATGGAAAGTAACAAGGACGATTTTTCGCATCAAGACGTGAAGAAATTAAACCGTGACAATTGGATTTGAGTGCTCCAATGTGTTTAATTTTATTTTGATGGATGTTTTATTTCATGCACTTATTATTTGTTAATATATGTTTGCATGATTTTAATTGTCCAAGAAAAACCTTACTTTAAAAAATTACTAAGTATGTTTCTTTAATCGCAATTTTATTCCGGATATTAAAATTGGATTAATTTGGCCTCCATAATTTATTTATTTGTGAAGTTTTTTTGGAATACATTTCCCCCTCGGATCGGTCAAAAGGACGGATTTCACATGAATAAATTCCGAAAGGATGATTGTGGATTATTACTAGTGGCGGTATTGACCCTCACTACGAGTGGCTTGCTCAAAGAGAAATAATAATCCTGTATTTAATTATGGTTATTACTTAGGCATAAGAAATTGATATTAACTTACTCCCCTCGGAGTCCCTGTCAATTTTTATGTGGTCAAAGTGGGAGCCAACTATTACTTTTGAATTAAGGATTTGTAACTTTTAAGTTTGTGATCCGCTTGAATGTGTTTAAATATATAGACTACCCCTCGTGGCGCATTTAAATTGTTTCGAGATGTTGGCTGATGCATGATTATATTGTTTTAAGGTTTCAATATAATTGATGTGATCGAATTATGTGATAATTTCGTATTTTTCTAGATATTGATATGAATGTATGTTTTATTCTCAGTTCATCATGTCACAACCTTTTAATCCACTGTTTAGTATACTTAAAGATAACAAACTTGTCGGTGAGAATTATGTTGATTGGAAACGTAACATTAATATGGTCCTACGCATTGATGTACCCAAGAAACCTAATGATAAGTCAAGTAATGGGGACAAGGCGGTATTCGATGATTGGAAGCATTCCAATTAGCACATGAAGCGCATCATCTTGACATTTATGTCTGAAGATTTGAAACGCATTCATGAAGGCATTGAAGCGGCTGTTGATATCATGAATAGCCTTGAAGAGATGTTTCACCATCAGAACCCCATGGCGAATCTGTTCACCATTCATGAGAAGCTCACGAAAGAAGTGGTGAAGGGAACATCTGTAAGGGATCATGTTCTCAATTTTAGGCGTGAGTTTGAAAAACTCGAGTTTCTTGGTGCCGGACAAAGTGAAGAAAGTCTATTTGATTCCATACTCCTAAAGCAATCGAGTAGTTTTGATGGGTTCTTTTGGGAATACATGTTATCGGAACACAAGTTCACTTTAGATACCCTGCTCAAAGCTCTAGTAACGGTAGAGTCGCACTTAGGGAGTAAGGATGAGGCTTTGGTGATCAAGAGTTTTTTCTCGAAATCTAGGCCAACGGAAGGTAAGATTGAGAAGAAGGAGATTGATCAGAACCAAACCAGTAGACTCACTCTTAATGGCAAAGAAAGAGCATTCAAGTTGTACGGCGTGAAGATATCCGGTAAGAGTAAGTGCTTCAATTGCGGGGAGAAAGGAAATTGGAGGTCTACATGTTCTAAGCCTAAGAAGGCAGTAAAGAAAGGTAAGTCTCATGCTTTAGTCATTGAAACTTATGTTGCGGCGTATGCTGCCCACATTTGGGTAGTGGATACCGGGGCAATTGATCATATTTGTTTCACTCTTCAGGGGTTCCAGCTAACCCGGCGACTTAGCAAGAATGAGATCCTCGTCACTTTGGGCGATGCTACGAGAGTGGCAGCCGAAGCAGTGGGAGTCGTGCACCTATCTTTTGAAGATAAGAGTTTTAATTTTAAGAGATGGTTTATACGTTCCGAACTTTAGGAAGAATTTAATTTCAGTTTCTAATTTACTTTTTTATGGATATTCAGTTACTTTTAATAAAGTTGTTACTGTTTCTTTTAAGAATGATACTATCTGTCATGGAACGTTGGTAAACAATCTCTATACGATTAAGTGTGCATACCACTCAAATAATTAATCTAATAACACGTCGATCATTTCGAGTAATAAAAGAAAGCGTTCTTCAGATGAACGAAACACTTCTATGGTATTTTAGACTAGGTCATATTAATCTAAAGCGGATAGAAATATTGGTGAAAGACGGATCCTTGGAATCATTCCAAGTCGAGCCGTTTCCAACTTGTGAATCCTGTTTAGAGGGTAAAATGACTAAGAGGGCATTTGGAGCCAAGGGGAATAGAGCCACGGAAGTGTTAGAACTTGTTCATACCGATGTGTGTGGTCCAATGACGATCAAAGCGAGAATGGGGTATGAGTATTTTGTCACCTTCATTGACGATTACTCGAGATATGGGTACATTTACCTTATGAGGCATAAGTCTGAAACTTTTGATAAGTTCAAGGAGTTTAAGGCCGAAGCCAAGAAACATAGGGAAAAGAGTATCAAGTTTCTACGATCAGATCGTGGAGGCGAATACCTCAGCGATGAATTCTTGACTATTTGTCGGATGAAGGGATCGTATCTCAGTTGACCGCATCGGGAACCCCTCAATAGAACGGTGTGGCAGAACAAAGAAACCGGGCTCTTTTAGAGATGGTCAGATCCATGATGAGTTATTCGGATTTACCCAAGTCGTTTTAGGGTAACGCCTTGGAAACGGCGGCTTACATTCTAAACTTGGTGTCATCCAAATCGGTTCCTAAAACCCCAATGGAATTATGGACTGGGCGCAAGCCCAGTCTAAGACATTTGTGGATTTGGGGTTGTCCGGCATACGTGTTAGACAAGGAAGCCGGTAAGTTGGATCCACGTTCGGAATTAAGGCTGTTTATAGGGTACCCTGCGGGAACGAAAGGGTGTATGTTCTATAGTCCCAAGGATCAAAAGACTGTGATTAGTACACACTTTAAATTCTTGGAGGAAGACTATATAAACAATCGGAAGCCTAAAAGTGAAATTACCTTAGAATAATTGAGAGGACAAACCTCGATACCAAGTATACAAGATGATATACCACACGTCACACCTTCACAACCGGAACCCCATTGCAGTGGGAGGATTGCTAGGCAACCCGAGAGATTCATAGGAATAGGAGAATCTTCGGATTTGACTCCCGGTGATGAATCGGACCCATGGACATACGACGAGGCAATCCAAGACAAAGACGCGGAGTCATGGCAAACAGCAACAAAAGTCTTGACGGGTTAGAAATCTATATGAGATAACCCGAAGGTTTTATTGCGAAAGGCCAAGAGCATCTTATATGCAAGCTCAAGTGGTCCATTTATGGACTTAAGCAAGCATCGCGTACTTGGAACCAATGTTTTGATCAAGTTATTAAGTCTTATGGGTTTTGATCAAAACAAGTTCGAAAGTTGTGTGTATAAAAAGTGTGACGGAACTGCGGTGGTATTCTTAGTATTATACGTAGACGATATTCTGCTCATTGGAAACAATGTAAAGGTATTGTCAGACGTAAGGGTACGGCTGTCAAATCAGCTTGATATGAAGAACTTAGGGAAAGTTGGTCACATCCTTGGAATCTAGATCACTCAAGGTCGCAAGAAAAGGATGTTGGGCTAATCGCAAGCTTCATACAAAGACACTATTTTGAAGCGATACAACATGCAAGATTCCAAGAAAGTTTTGTACCTTTTAGACACGTAATTCATCTATCCAGAGAAATATGCCCTAAGACGCAAGTGGAGATAGATGACATGAAAAATATTCAGTACGTTTCGGACGTATGAAGCCTTATGTATGCAATGTTGTGTACGAGACCGGATATCTGTTTTTTGCCTCGGTGATGGTCCCGTTTTCGAAGGGCAAAATGGGAATTCAGGAGAAAAAAAAAATTTAAAACCATTTTCCTCAGGGAGTTCAGCAAGAAAGAGAAATGCTCAAGTCACTGCTCTGCTCAGAGGCTGAGTTACCAAGTCAGTGAGAGGGCTTGGAGACTCATGCTCTGAGCAAGGACAGTGGCTTGAGATGCTAACTCTCGAGTGCGTTATCAAATCACGGCTTGCACCCTGACCGAGTTCAGTGACGGAATACTCAAGTCACTGCGTTGCTGAGAGTCAGAGCTATCAAGTCAGTGAAGAGACTTGAAAGCTCAGGCTCTCAACAAGGCAGTGACTCGAGAGACTGAACTCTCGAGTGCTAGCCTGATTCAGTCAGTAAGATGAATCTTCCTGACTGAAATGCTTTACTAAAGTTCCTTTTTAAACAATGCTCTCAGTGAGCAGATTATCGCAATACTTTAGAAGAAAATATATTCCAAATAATAACACTTGGTTTAACGTGGTTCAGAGACACAAGCTCTTACATCCACGGCCTGATTTAACAGGAAATCCACTCCTTTGGATTCTTGTTTTTAACGTGCCAAGGTGCACTAACAACTGGACTTACGCCACTCCCTGGGCTGCCTCTCCTCACCTCACTACAAACCTAACAATCTTCTGAAAGGGTTTAGTTTGGTCAGGGTTTTCTCCAACTAGGTGAGGTTTTCCCTTTACAATGTGTTAGCCAATAGCTAAGATAGGGAAAACCTCTCTAAGCCTAGAGTTACAAGCTGAGCACTCTTATGTATATATTTGTGAACTCTCAGTGTATAGATATGAGTAGAAACTCCTTATATCTCCCATGCACGTATGCTACTACTCACACTCTCAGCTCGTAGGTGATTGTTTTTCTTACAAGATACAACAATACAACTCTCAAACAAAAACAACACACCTAACAACAAGCTATGAGCTTGTATTTATAATGGGGATTCAAATGTATCCGTTGGAGAGGAAATACATTTGAATCCAGCATCAAATGGTTTCAACCACTTTTCTTAGAATGCGGCCTTTGTCAGTGTCAGAGTTGCTGCCTCGTGTTGATTGGTCCACGTGGCCTGAATTCACGGATCTTTGACTCAGTGAGTTGACCAAGACCCACTGACTTTTAGGTGGCTTCCTCCTTCACTGACTCTGATCTTCAGTGGACTGACTCGTCCTCAGTGCAGTTGTCCTTCAGAGACTATTTGAAGATCACTCCAAGAAGTTTGTCATAAGGCTGGATGACAAACTTCCCTGACCACAGTAGCCTGACACCTTCAGGGCCTACTTGGTGCAGCACTGATCCTCCTGATCATGCTCTTCACTGAGTGGTCCACCTGACTTAGCTTAGATCAGCCTGGTTTACACTCAAGTGGGACATCCTTCAGGCTCCTCTTCAGGTTCAGGTCTTCCTTCAATGGCTTCAGTCAGTTCTCTTGAAATGTCATCTTGACTTCCTCAGGCTTTATCAATGAGTTCCCCCTCACTGAGTTCCCCCTCAACTGTGTGCTTCCTCAGCTAAGTTCTTCTCACATTACAACCTGTCTAACTGAATACACAAACTATCTTGACCTGAATCTAAAGATACTATCCTGACTGCTTTCAAACCTATTACATGTTTTGGAAAATCATCAAAACTAAAACATATCCCAACACTCGGGCATGATGGCAAGATATCAAAGTAACCCCGGGAAAGCTTATTGGACTGCAATTAAATGCATTTTGTAGTTTCTGAAAAGAACTTGCGATGGAATGCTGATTTAACAGTCAGACGGTCTAATTCCCGTGGGATACACGGACTCGAATTTCCAATCAGACATAAACTCAAGAAAGTCAACCTTGGGTAGTGTGTTTTGCATGGGAGAAGGAGCCATGACATGGAGAAGCGATTAGCAGAAATGCATCGCCAATTCGGCCATGAAAACCGAATACGTAACTGTTTATGAAGCAGCGAAAGAAGCAGTTTGGCTCAAGAACTTCTTAGTGGACTTGGACGTTGTTCTGAATTTGCCCGACATGATAACTGTCTATTGTGACAATGTCGGAGCAGTTGCAAATTCAAAGGAACCGAGAGCCAACAAGGTCAGCAAACACATAGAAAGAAAATACCATCTTATACGAGAAATCGTTAAGAGAGGAGATATAGAGGTGGCAAAGATAGCGTCGGGAGACAACCTAGTGGATCCATTCACAAAGGGTCTACCTCAGAGTACATTTGAGAGACATGTGGATGGAATGGGAGTCAAGACTATTGTCAATCTGCTTTAAGTATAAGTGGGAGGAATTATTAGGTTAGTGTAGGTTGACATGAGATGTCACGTAGAGCTACTACATTAAGACATGCATGATGTATACTAAAAAGCAGACTTTAAGTATAAGTGGGAGATTGTTGGAGTTATACGTGAAAGTATATTTTTACTTTGTATAACTCATGTATTAAACACTTGTTTATGAGAATAATTCTTTTATCACATTTGCTTTAGATATGATTGAATGTTGAATATTTATTGCAACCAGTTCATTATATAGTACATGTTACATTGAAGTTAATGTGGTGATACCCGATCACAGAAGATCACATTAACAGTTTCCTTGTAACTAAACATACAAATTCACGACCTAGGTGGAATTGAACAATCCACCGTGAAAGGTCGATGTGTATATCTCAGATTGGCTTGTCTTGACCAAGAGATTGCACTAGCACATTTAGTATGTGTTGAAGAAGACCTACAGCGAGGATAAATTCTTCTATTCTGAAGTGTGAAGAATTAGACCTCAGTGGTTGTTGATTTCTTAATCTCCGTCACTTAAATAAAACCGTGTGTGCTTAATGGTTACTGCTTTGATTCATGTTGGGTGAGAATCATCGTGACTTCGAACCTTGTGGTTTGGGCAGTAATATTAATCATACGACGGTTGCTAAAATTTAATACGGAGAAACGTGTGCGAGTACGGCTCGTGTGATTAGTCCCCTTGGTGGGCTCAGAAGTTTTATCGTACTAAATCTTGCAAGTGAAGAATCAGTTTCTTCGGTACGGATAATAATATTGAGATGTCTTTACTCCAAGGTGAAATATATTAATTAATTTAGAGCTATTCAGAAGCGTAATTAATTAATGGACTTGATAATCTTAAACGCAGAAAATAATAACCGGGAGCCCATATTATCGTAATATGGATTAAGATGGATATTGCAATATTAATTTATTAGTGGTAATAATTAATATTAATGGATTGAATTATATTGGGGCTCAATATTGAAATTCAGAAGTTCATTAGGAGGTCCAATCTTAATTCTCCTTAAGGCCCCTCAAGTAGCCCAATAATGATAAGGTGATTAAAATAAAAAGAAAATAATATGCTGATTTTTTCCTTGTGATTTTCGAAAATTTGGTTTAATTAAGAGAGAAAAGATTTTGTTGATTTTCTTGAAAAGATATTATAGAAGATAAGTATTCTTGGAATACAAGATTATCTCATATATTCAAGAAGATTCAAATCTTAGATTCTACTCCTAAAGTTTTCGAAAATTACTAGTTAATATGGAGGGTGAGATTTTTGTGGAATATTTTATTTTGGTGAAAAGAATAAATAAGATATATTCAAGATTTCTTAGAGACTAAGAAAAGATTTTCTCCAAGCCCATATACACTCTAATTTTCGGCCCCCTCCTATTATAAATAGGGGATGATTATTTCATCTCCAAGTACATAATTCCATGTGTTGGAAAAATCAAGAGCATATATATTTTTATTTTTCCTTAGTTATTTAAATTACTTGAAAGCACTTCCCATCGGTGATCGAGTAAGGCGAAAGGAAAATACTTGAGAAGGTTTTTGGGTTGATAAAGCGTGTTTGTGATTGTCCCGTTTATTCAAATGCCAGTTCTACAAGAGGTACGTAAGTCACATAATTTCTTGTTTATTCCGCCATAGATTTTATGTGAATTAATTCAACATGTATGATGATAAAATTGTTGTTGGAATTATTATTTGAATTAATTAGGATTAATTCATGCTAGTAATAATTAAATTTAAATTTGTATTTAAATTTCATCCCGAATAGTTTCCGGGCACCTATTTTTTCACAACAAGCCATTGTGGGGCTTACGGAGCACGTAAAAGTTTAGGATATCCAGATAGTCAATCTGATGAGTAAGGTGGATGGCGACGATGCAAGCCACGTCAAAGGGAACCAAGTTGAGAAGCACGGTGATAAGAAGACCTCAACAAAACGCCAAGTCAGTGAAACCGAGGCAACTGCTAAGGAGCTACATATCTCATCGAATGGAGGGATCCAACTCGACCAGCTCAAGGAGCTCATCTTGGAGACAATGAAAGGGAAGTTTGATGATACTTCCAAATCAACCTTCAACTATACTAAGCCTTACACGAAGAGGATTGATAGCTTGAGAATGTCAACCGGCTACCAACCTCCAAAGTTCTAACAATTCGATGGTAAGGGAAACCCGAAGCAGCACATGGCCCACTTTGTTGAAACGTGCAACAATGTCGGAACTTATGGAGACCATCTCGCCAAATAATTTGTCCGATCCTTGAAAGGGAATGCATTCGATTGGTACATCGACTTGGAGGCTAACTCCATCAATAGTTGGGATTAGATTGAACAAGAGTTTCTAAACCGTTTCTACAGCACGAGAAGAATGGTTAGCATGATTGAGTTGACAAACTCACGTCAGTGAAAAGAGGAGCCCATCATCGATTATATTAATCGATGGAGAAACCTAAGTCTGGATTGCAAGGATAAACTCTCCGAAACTTCAGCCATTGAGATGTGCATCCAAGGAATACAATGGGGTCTCCGATATATCCTGCAAGGCATCCAACCGAGAACCTTTGAAGAATTGGCGACGAGAGCTCACGATATGGAGCTAAGCATGAATGCAAGTGGATCTAACGGACCGCCAATCCCAAAATCTCGGAAGTTCAAGGATAGCAAGAGGCCAAGAAATGGGGCAAAACCTTCATCAAAGCCACTCATAAGGAGGCCATGCAAACAAATGCCAAGACAATCAAATACTCAAATAACAAAGATGAACGAAGTGATAAAGGGAAAGTTGTTGTCCCGGAAGGAGGACAAAGAAGAAGGACCTTAAGAGAAATGCAGCAAAGGCAATATCCATTCTTGGACTCTGATGTCTCAGGAATATTTGATGATTTGATGAAGAATAAGATCGTCGAGTTGCCAAAAATGAAACGACCAGAAGAAGTTGGACGTACTAATGACCTGAAGTATTGCAAGTACCACCGGCTGGTGGGTCATCCAATCCAAGACTGTTTCATCTTTAAAGATAAAGTTATGCAGCTAGTTGAGCAAGGAACAATCATGTTGGAAGAAGAAGCAACCGTGAATCTTGTTACTGCTAAACAAGATGATGGTTATGACAATGTCTCGTGCCATATGGTGAATGTGGATGAGACTTGTCCATGTGAAGGAAAGAAATATGATGAGACTGTAGAGTGTGCACTAATTATGAGCTTCACGGAGGAAGACTTATTGCTTGGATCACAGCCTCACAACCGGCCGTTGTTCGTGACGGGCTACACTAAAGGCCAAAAAGTTAACCGGATGTTAATCAATGGAGGTTCGGGAGTAAACATCTTACTTTGGAGGATGATGAAGAAGTTGGATATACCCAAGGAAGAACTTGGCAACAGTCGTTTGATGATTCAAGGTTTCAACCAAGAGGGTCAAAGAGCTCTAGGCACAATAACATTGGAGTTGCTAATTGGTGAGATGGCCTCGACTATACTCTTTCATGTGATAGATGCAAAGACGCCATACAACATGCTTCTAGGGCGACCGTGGTTACATGAGAATGATGTCATTCCTTCAACGATGCACCAATATTTCAAATACTTCAAAGACGACGAAGTGAAGAGAGTATTTGGTGATGACAAGCCTTTTATGGAGGAGTCGTACTTCGCTGATGCCAAATACTACTTCAGAAATACAACTAAAGAAGAAGAGGACTCGTCGCAAAAGATAACTAAAGGAGAGCAAACGGCGAAGGGTGAGGAAAATGCACCGCCATCACGCGTTGACAAAAGCAAACAGTGTATTGAAATTGTTGAAGCTTTTGAGGGATCTACATTGCCTTTGACCAAACTCGACGCAACAAGGCCTTCTTCACAACCGCTCAAAGGGTTTACTCGCCCAATTCATGGAGCTAAAACGGAACTTGGAGAGATAGATGAAGCTGTGATGTCAAAATCATATGGTCCCAAGCCTTCAAGCTTCTACTTCAAGCTGGATATGACCCACAAGATAGTTCGGCATTGAAAGGTTCAACCCAAAAGTATGGAGTTAATACCACTCGGTCTAGGGTACCCAACACAAAGCCCGGTTTGCATTACAATTAAAAGAGCAAGTGTGAATCATATCAGTGAAGAAGAACTTTTGTCAATCGAAGATGTATTCGATGAGAATGGTAGAAAAGTAAAGAAGGTTTCTATCTTCGAAAGATTGGGTTTAGCCAAGAGAAATTCCAAGTCTGTCTTTGAAAGATTAGGGCCAAGTTATCGCAAGTCCGGATCTGTCTTCGAAAGATTAGGGGCACGCAAAAGAAATAGTCGTGGCATGTTGAGGATTGTCAGAACTCCAGATTCCTAGAAAATTCAAAGTTTGATTCCATCTCGTATGAGGCGACGAACTACCTTGGTTACATCCTATGGAGAAGCTTTAACGACAAGGATGCAAACAATCATCTACACTAAGGAAGAAGACGATGATAGAGAAAGTGTTGCATCATCTAACTTCGTCAATGCCTCCATTATTCAAAGGCCAACAACCCAAGAAAGTAAGAGAGCTTTAGAGAGGATGGCTTCGATGATCAGAAATGGATTCATCATCAATACCAGTGACGCCATTCGGGTAGTCCTAGTTAGAAGAAGAGATGGACGAACAAGGCCAACTGTGGATATCGGGAGACAAGAGAAAACTGATGAAGATGTAGCAGCGGTGAATCACATCATGATAGTCGATGATGCTTTAGCAGTGGAAGAAGATGCTGAAAATGCTCCTCCAGAACTTGAGGAGTGTGTTAAAGCTAATGTCGACGAGTTGAAAGAAGTCAATTTGGGTGATGACAATAACCCACGACCAACCTTCATAAGCGCCTTATTGACAATTCAAGAAGAAGATGCATACGTTGAACTCTTGAAAGAGTTTAGAGATGTATTTGCATGGTTATATAAAGAAATATCGGGGTTGGACCCCAAAGTTGCAGTTCACCACCTGTCAATAAAGAAAGATACTCGGCCAATCAAGCAAGGCCAACATCGATTCTGGCCCGAGTTAGTGCCGTTAATTGAGAATGAAGTAAACAAGCTTATTGAAGTCGGATTCATCCGAGAAGTAAAGTATCTCACGTGGATTTCCAGTATTGTCCCGGTAAGGAAGAAGAATGGTCAGATTTGGGTGTGTGTTGATTTTTGTGATCTCAACCTCGCATGCCCCAAGGATGATTTCCCACTGCCTATCGCCGAACTGATGATTGATGCTACTACGGGACATGAAGCTTTATCTTTTATGGATGGCTCATCAACTTACAATCAGATCCGCATATCACCTGAGGACGAAGAGCTCACCGTCTTCCGCACACCAAAAGGAATCTATTGTTACAAAGTGAGGCCCTTCGGCTTGAAGAACGCTGGTGCTACCTATCAGCGAGCTATGTAGAAGATCTTTGATGATATACTCCACAAGAATACTGAATGCTATGTGGATGACTTGGTGGTGAAATCGAAAAGGAGGAAAGACCATCTGCAAGATTTGAGACAAGTCTTTGAACGCCTCAGACGCTACCAGCTTAGGATGAATCCATTGAAGTGTGCCTTTGGAGTCTCCTCGGGAAAATTCCTCGGATTTATCATCCGCCATAGGGGCATTGAGATTGAACAAGCAAAGATCGATGCAATTCTGAAAATGCCCGAACCCCGTAACATCCATGAACTCAAAAGTTTGCAAGGAAAGTTGGCCTGCTTAAGGAGATTCATCTTAAATCTGGCTGGAAGATGTCAACCGTTCAGCCACCTTATGAAGAAGGGAAATCCATTCAAGTGGGATGAGGCATACAAAAATTCTTTCAAAAGCATTAAACACTATCTGATGAGACCACCCGTGCTAGTCGCCCCAATACCCGGACGACCATTGATACTCTACATAGCTGCTCAAGAATGATCAATCGGAGCATTACTTGCACAAGAGAACAATGATGGCTGGTGTGCTATCGTAGGAACCAAAAAATAATTCACCTTAACTAGCCCACTAATGTAGTAGGGTAAGCAAGGGTCGAATCCACAAGGAACAATGTAATTTTATTGAGAAAGTTCATGTAGCAAAAACAATAAAAATGAGTGGGGATTTGGTTGGTTTATTCTAATTACTATTATGAAATAAAATTAAGCAAGGAAAATAAAATAAAACAATCAATTTTAAAAAAGGCCTAGTTCTTGGACTTGTATCCCCCTGAATAAATTAGTTAATTCGATTAAAAGTAAATGAGACTCCTAATCCTATTCGAATCTTGTCCCTAAACCAGTGGTACGACCAAACTAGTTCGAATTATTTCTTAAGTTTAGTTAATTAGCAGGTACGACCCCTAATTAATCTATTCATATAAACAACCCCAAAATATGTATTTAAGGTTCAATTTATTAGAATGCATTAACGAGCCAAAATAATAGGACAAACTAAACTATGAATACAATACGATCGTTTCATACAATCTAGACTACTTTGTCCCTAGGGTGTTCTGCCCTAGTTGCTCCAATTACACAATTATAACAATTACGGATTATAAAGTGTAATTTAGCTAGAAACTTATAATTAACGTAAACAGATGGCCAAACTGAATAAATTAATCATGAGACCATGCTTCGCATATAATCAAACAATGTAGAAATCAAATAAATAATTAGGAAAAACTCATAACTAATAAAAAGAACAACAAATTATTCAGGGTTCAACCGTTTCCAAGAACTATAAAAATAGTCTAGCCACTAAACATGGCTATTAAACAATGAAATAAAATACTTAAAACCAAAATTATCCTATGATACCGATAGAAATTATCCACGCAATCGGACTTGAGTGAACGAAAGCCTCATGTATCCATTTTCTCAATCCCCATGCACGTATCTCCTTCGTTTGGTACGTCCGTCCGAACACCACTCTTCTCTCAAGAACTTTCCAAGACTCCTCCTCTATCCACATTCATCCCCTCCATATATAAGGACAACAATTTATTATAATTCCCAATTTTATTCCCTCATAAAAGCACCACATAAATTGTCATAATGTCCCAATTAAAAGAGCTGATAAATTAATGCACACAAAATTTGCTAGCTTTAATACTCGAATCCCCAAAACCGGGCTACTCTTAAATTGGCTCGCCTCATCCTTAATCAAAACGGGTCCAAAATAGCCTACAAATAAACAAAAACACCAAATCAAAGCAAACAGACCAAAAATAAAATAAGTCGGAAAATACGAAGAAAATAGCAAAGTAAATTACATAATATAATGACAATGAGAACCAGATTTACATGCTAAACTTGACTTATCAATGGCAAAGAAAACGCTCTTTACTACTTGGTAGAATGATGGTTCCAAATGAGCTAAACTACTCGCCGATCGAGAAGAGATGTTTGGCACTTATCTTCGTAATCCAAAATTAAAACACTACTTCCAAGCTCACACGATCCGTCTTATCTCGAAGGTAAATCCGTTAAAGTTCGTCATGTCAAAGCCGGTTCTTTCAGACAGACTTGCAAGGTGGTATCTCTAGCTAAAACAGTTCGAGATCGTATATGTTCCCCAGAAAGTTGTAAAAGGACAAGTGTTGGCGGATTTCCTAGCAGACCATCCAATTCCTACTGATTGGGAATTATCTGATGATCTCCCAGATGAAGACGTCTTAGCAGTAGAGATCTCTCCTCCTTGAAAGATGTACTTTGATGGAGCCTCACATAGAGAAGGAGACGGTGCCGGAGTGGTGTTCATTACATCCGAAGGGGAGGTTTTGCCATATTTATTCTCCTTGATCAAAAATTGCTCCAACAATGTGACCGAGTATCAAGCGCTCATACTTGGGATAGAGATGGCAGTGGATATAAAGCAGCTACGCCTTAGAGTGTATGGAGACTCATTGCTGATAGTGAACCAGCTGTGAGGGATATACGAAGTTAGGAAACCCGAACTGCTTCCATACTACAATTATGCTCGAAGAATGATGTATTGGCTTGGTGATGTGGAAATCGAACATGTGCCAAGAAGTGAAAAAAAGAGGACGCTCTAGCTAAGTTGGCATCAACTATAGCTGTGCCCAAAACTCATGTTCGCATCTCGGTGTGAAGAAGTTGGGTTGTACCGCCAATCTTTGAAGATGGGTGCATTGAAGAAGTTGAGAATTACATTGTGGAGGTCTTCGAGATTGAAAAAGAGGATTGGCGCCAGCCTTTAGTAGATTATCTACAACATGAGAAGTTACCAAACGATCCACGTCAAAGAATTGATGTTCGACGTCGAGCGCCTTGATTCATCTACTACAAGGGAACTCTCTATAGAAGATCATTCGATGGTATCTTTCTAAGATATTTGGGAGATGAAGAAGCCGTCCGAGCAATGGAAGAAGCTCACTCCTGAATTTGTGGTGCTCACCAATCAGGACCTAAGTTGCATTTTTGGATAAAGAGGATGGGCTACTATTGGCCAACAATGGTGAAAGATTGTATGGAATATGCACAAAGAAGTCAAGCATGCCAGTTTCATGGAAACCTGATCCATCAACCTCCCGAACCGTTGCATCCGACCGTCGCCGCATGGCCTTTTGACGCTTGGGGTTTGGATGTGGTTGGGCCACTAACAAAGTCTTACAGTGGACATCTCTACATCTTGGTTGCGACTAATTACTTCTCCAAATGGGCTGAGGTTGTGCCTTTGAGGGAAGTGAAGAAAGAAAATGTTGCCGACTTGATTCGTGTTAACATCATCTACAGATATGGAGTCCCGCGCTACATCATGACCGATAATGGAAGATCATTCTCCAATAGTCACATCGACAAGCTTTATGAGAAGTTCGACTTCAAGCAAAGGAAATCCTCCATGTATAATGCAGCTGCTAACGGGTTGGTTGAAGCTTTCAACAAGACCTTGTGTAACCTGTTGAAGAAAGTGGTATCGAAGTCTAAGCGAGATTGGCATGAAAAGATAAATGAAGCATTATGGGCATACCGAACAATTTACCGAACACCTACACAAGCCACTCCGTATTCATTGGTATATGGAGTCGAAGCGGTTGTTCCTTTGGAAAAGCAAATCCCATCTTTGAGGATGACCATACAAGAAGGTTTGACGGAGGAGGAGATGAGCGGTTGCTTATTCAAGAATTAGAGGCTTTGGATGAGAAGAGATTGGAAGCCCAATAAAGACTCGAGTGCTATCAATCTCGTCTTTCAAGAACATTCGACAAGAGGGTGAAGGCACGTTCTTTCCAAGTTGGTGACTTGGTGCTTGCAATGAGGAGACCTATTGTTGTTACTCATCGTGTCGGAAATAAGTTCTTACCCAAGTGGGATGGCCCCCATGTCGTGAAAGAAGTCTATACGTATGGTGCTTACAAGCTGATCTCCGAAGATGGTGTAAGCATTGGCCCCATAAATGGGAAATTCTTGAAATGCTACTACGCGTAAGTAAACCAAGCAGCATGCTCCATGACTCATGAGCCTAAACTGTTAGTTGCTCCTGGTCCGCATGTGGATAAACTGTGAACGACAAACCACCAAAGGTAATTACATGTGGTTAAACTGGTCATTCATCCCACTAAGGGTGTTTTTAGTGGTTAAACAATTAAATACCCTACTTTGTCTACAGTAGTTAAAGAATAGTCCATCCTGGCCCGCACGAGGTTAAACTATGTACGCCCCCCCCCAAAACAAATTAAATTCCCATTTGAACTACGTTATGACCTGATCCTCTTAGACCAAAGAGGTACGTAAGCAGCTTAGAAATTCTCTAAGTTCAGTCATGATTCAATTATCTTGTTCAAGTTTGGATACTTAATGAGAAATTGAAGTGTAAAAGCAACATGGAAAATAAATTCAAAAAGCCGACAAGTTTTATTAATAAATCCTTCAAGGCTGCCGTCAACTTCAACCTTGACTTCTCCACATCTTCAGCCACGGCCTTTTCCAAAACCGGAGTGTTGTTGATAACAAAGAGATTATCCTTAGCAGTTCGGGTTCTTACTCTGGCACTCTCAAGGGACTCTTGGTGTTGTTGTAATCCTTCAGCAAGTCTCTTCCTCTTCTTGGATAACTTAGTGAGTTCCTTATCCACTTGCTTCAATGTCACTTGAACATCCTCTAACTTGTTGGATTCATCCTTCTCATCTGCCTCACAAGCGTCAAGAGCCCTGGCCGCTTCAGCCTTCCGTGAAGCAAGAATCTCCTTTGCGACTCCCTCAGTGGACTTTGATCTCGCTGTATCATAATCATTAGCTATAGCAAATAAAGCTGTCAAGTTCTTCTCTAAGATGAAAGTATCAACCCTGTCGTATTTCTTGATCTCTTTCATCACATGAGGTACCCCGTCCCTCATAGAATATATGAATTTAACATGAGTCCTTAGGACTTTGTCTAAAAATGCTTTCCACAAAGTCGAGACATAAGATCGTTGGTGATTCTCGACAAAATCCTCCCCTATAAAAATCGAGACAGTATCCTTAGCAGGCTTTATAGGCTTATACGGAGGAACCATAGGAGGAGTTGTCAAAGATGCTACCGAAGAAGACGACTCTTCTTCATTTGAATTGTTCCCTTCGCACTCAGTGCCAAAGACTGCATGCTTAGTCTGAAAAAAAATGGAATAAATCATAAGACAATAAAAGATTATGGGTTTAAGACTAAAGTAAAGCGGGAGAAGGAAGTTACCCTCTTCAAGAGAGATGTGTCATGACTCGTTGCAAGCTTGGGAGATTTGGAGACTTGTTGCTTATGCTTACAATTAACATCTTGTCCACTTCGGCTCTCCTCCGAATGATGAGAGGTATTTTTCCTCTTGTTTGACCCGGCGGGCGGAGCTATAATGTACGCTGAAGATGGGATAGTCTGATCGAGCAAAAGCCCGTGATCCTCAGACGAGACATGACCATCAGTATTAGTTACATCGTTTTGCCGTATTGAGATGGGCTGTGGATTAATTAAACGCTCAGTATGGTTGTCTAAATGTGCGCCATGAACTTGGTTCCACCACCTTTTATACTCCGATGAAGAAAAGATCCTCGCGGACTTAGGAGGAGATGGAAGATATATCTTGGAGCGACTATCGCGCAAGGTACACCATTTCCAATAAAGAATCCTTTTTCCAAAGAGCACTCGCGCACATCGCCTACCTTTGATACTCCGGGCACTTGTTGGTAAAAACCAAACTGACAACTAAAGCGGTGCGGGCTATAAGGCTCGACGATGAAATACTCGCCTTGGCGCCATGAAAGAGAGTTGGAACGCAAAGCTACAAAATAGCTCCAAGTGCTCCATCGCCCTTCCCCATTGTTCGTATACCAACACTGCTCATCCCTCATGTTACAAGTTAATACAACCTGATCTCCCTTGTTGATTCGTTTGCGAGCATCTTCGGGGTCGTAGTATCGAGCACAATTCTCTCCAGAATGAAGTATCGTGTGAGGCTTGTTTAGTTTATGACTAGACGTGTAATGACTCTTGAAGTATTGCGCTATCCAAGTGTAGACAAAGTGGACCGGGAAAACTCCTCGATCTTCAGATGGGTTTGACCGCCTTGAAATGCTGTTCAAACCCCTATATATGCTCGTCAAGACAGGAATAGCAAGACTAATTTCCTTCCCTTTGGCCATTAGACACGACAACTTGAAAGTACTCGGCCTTATCAGACTGAGATCTTCATTAGGGAGAACAAAGGTGCATAACCAACACACCAAAAAGGCAGCCAAGTATGTCTCTTCTTGGGCATGTCGCTCGATATTCAACCTCTTAAAAGAAGCTAACTCTTTAGGGGTCCAAGGTTCCACAACGCCGGAAGGATTGTAAGTAAGCTTGGGACGACTGGCCCTCTTTTTCTCAACACGAGTCTGCGGCGATTGATACTTTATAGGTTTGACCGACCAAAAATCTACCCATTGAGCAATGGACACCTTAGCTCCACTTTCGCCTCTGCAAAGTAAATGATAAGCGTGAAGAAGATGCCTACAACTCTGCGGAATGTAGAGATCTCCCATTCTATCAAGAGGTTCTACTACATCCAGCACCACCTCATCAAATATGTGACCGTCTAGTGGAAGTCCCACCGAGTTATGTATGTCCCAAAGAGAGATCGACATCTCGCCGAAAACTGCAAGTAAGGTGTTAGTGGATGGATATTGTGCCTCACAAAAGGCTCTAACGACCTCCGAGTTGCAGTCGTAAGTGAAAAGCGATGCAAAGACAGGGTCATAAATTTGTGCCGCCTGAAGAGTTTTGTCGCACCTGCTCAGAATATCCTCGGCCCACTCCTAATACCCTTTGGTAGTGGAATTCACCGTAAAATTTCAAAGGACCACCCCATCTCGCTTCATTGAAAATGATGCGACATCCCAAAATAGGTAAAGAATCCACCTTTTTCGGAGTAGGCTTCTCGTGGTTAGCTGCTTTCAGAACTCAAACCTTAGGCATTTTGCTTAGCGAAATTTCCATGGACCATTCTTCCATATGGAACTCGTTGTCTAGACTCAGCATCGGCTCCGCATGTTTACCGAGTACAGGCTTCTCGACACCTAAATGAGTTCCTTTACCGAGATGTTGGTGCTCATCATCAAAAATCACCAAGTATTGCTTTCCGGCACATGTGGTACTAGTGAAGTGAACCATGATGCGAGATTGAAGCAAAAGAAACTGCAAAACAAACAAAAGAAAGGAAAAAGAAGGGTTAAAGAGCGAAACAAAAAAAGTAATGGGGGTAAATTAAATAATTAAATTGGACATAAGATTCTATTTCTTAAAGGTTCAAAATTATTTTAAGCCCATTCATAAATTAGGAAAGGCCAAAAGCCATTCATGATTTAGTATGGGACCCAATTTAATTAAGAGTAGGGATATTTTCACCCCCCCCCCCCCCCAATTTGATTGTTCACCACCCTCTTTTTTTCTTTTTTGAATCCAGAAATAAAAAGACTAAATTATCCTCTTACCATATTTTACTAAAAATTAAATACTTAGTTCATCCCCTACACACAAAAGCTTGTATGTACGTGAAAAGTGAAATTAGTGAATCAAGAAGGAGTTTTTTTTTTCTGTTGAAGGAACTTTTATTTTCTGTTGAAGGTTACACCAAATATTGAAGGAGCTCTTGTTTTGGCTATCAATATTGAAGGAGCTCTTGTTTTGGCTATCAATATTTTTTTAATCTTATGTTAAAGTTTTATATATTGGTGAGATGATTGTGTTTATTTGTTGTATTTTGTGTATGCTGGTGTTATTTGAGTAGTTAAAATGTAATAAGTACGAATATATGTTGTTCATACATATTTCCCGCGCTTATTGGTCGTGTTTTCGTATTTAAATTTGTTCATGACTGGTTTTTCGAACATTTAAGAGTTTTTCGAACAAAAATGTAGAACATTGAACTGATGTTCTGAAAAAAAAAATCGAACATTTGTTCTTAAAAAAATTCGAACAAATCCTAGTTGTTCAAAAAAAATCGAACATTTTTTACTTTTTTCCAAAATATTTCCTAATTGTTTTGTTTTACATTTTTCGCCTTGATAGAAGTTGGGAGATGATGAGGACATTTTGGATGGAAATTGTGTCGAAGAAGATGATTCGTCTATGCTAGTTGATGAAAATAATGTGAATGACGAAAATGAAAAAAAAAGGAATGAAGGGATGGAAGAGAATGAAGATATAGGAGAAAATGAAGGGATGGAAGAGAATGAAGATATAGGAGAAAATGAAGGGAATGGGGGAACGGGTCATGATATTGTGATGGACTATACTAGTATTTTCACAACTACATATTATTTTCCTTCCCGTGATGCACTTATTGATTGGGTGCGCCGAGTTGCAGTTGAAAACAAAATAGTTATAACAATTAGGCGTTCTGATAGTGGGTGTGGGAAGAAGAAGCCTCGTGTGTTGTTGGCTTGTGAGTGTGAGGGTGTGTATCGGAAGCCTAAGAGAAAATTTGAGCCTAAGAATGAGAAAACAAAAGTGAAGAAAAAAAAGAATGTTGAGCAAAATATTGTGGAAGAAGAACCAAGTGAAAAGGACACCGGCTCGAAAAAATATGGTTGCCCCTTTTTATTGAAAGGAACAGAGAGAATAGAGTTTCAATGGACTTTGGAGGTCAAATGCGGTACTCATAATCATCCAATACTCAATTATTTTGAAGGACATTCTTATATGGGTCGTCTAACTTCTACAGAGGAGATGTACGTCATTAATATGTCAAAATGTAATGCACCTCCCAATGCAATATTGAAAGCATTGAAAACGAAGAATGCGACCAATTTTTCTACCATTCGAACAATATACAATGCAAGGAGGAAGCATAATATCACTCAATATTGCGGGCGATCTCAGTTGCAGTACCTAATGAGTCAGTTTGTTCAGAACAATTATTTCCATTCTAGTAGAATATGTGAGCAGACGAACAATCTGAAGGAATTATTCTTTTCACACCTCGTGTCTATCAAGTTGGCTCGTTGTTTTCCAAAATTCTTGATGATTGATTGCACGTACAAGACAAACAAGTACAAGTTACCTTATTTGGAGATAGTTGGTATGACATCAATCGGGTTTACATTTTCTATTGCATCCGCATATTTGTCGGCAGAGAAAGAGGAAAACTACAACTGGGCATTGGGCATATTAAGGGATATGTTGGGTGGAAATTGTTTGCCAAATGTTATTGTTACAGACTGAGAGTTGGGCTTAATGAATGTCGTCACCACTATATTTCCGAAATCTAAACATTTATTGTGTACTTGGCACATAAACAGAAATATTTTAGCAAAATGCAAACTGAACTTCAAATCTGCAGATGAGTGGGAGGCATTCATTAAGCAAGTCAATGTTGTTATGTATGCTGAAAATGAGGCAGAATATGAAGAAGTTATCCGCGTTCTTCATTCTAATTTCATACAAACACCGGTTGAATATGTGATGAAACAATGGTTTATTCCGTACAAAGAGAGGTTCGTGAAAGCATGGACAAAACGGATAATGCACTACGGAAATTCCACCACCAACAGGTATGTTTCATTAATCTCCTAAACATCTAAGGGTATTTTTAGTGTAAAATGAATACAACTCTTAATTGTGTCTATATTGTCATTTTTCAGGGTTGAGAGTCATCATGCTTCTTTGAAGAGGATGCTCAGAACCTCATTAGGGAATTTTGAGACTTGTTGGGTGAAGTGTGATATCCTGTATGAAGAATGTCACACAGCGATCAAGGTGTCTTTTGAGAAAAGTGTGAATGTCGCCATGCACAAGTTTTCGTCCAGAATTTATAATAGCTTGAGGGGTGTAGTCTCCATATATGCTTTGGACAAAGTATGGGAGAAAGTTAAGGAGGTAAAAAAACCTGGATTTGATGCGAGAAACTGTGACCATGTGTTGAGAACAACATATGGTTTGCCGTGTGCACACGAGATCAAGGAATACGTGTATGCAAACAAACCAATACCAATGAATGCCGTTGATGCCTTATGGAGAAAGTTGGTTATGGAGCCAGTAGTAAAAAATAATATTCAGGAAGACACTAATCATCGTTTTGGAGATGCGGTTGTTGATATGGCTAAAGTGTATAATTACTTTAATGAAACTCGACGACTCATGTATTTGAGGAATATGCGGGAAATGGCAAATCCGGAAACCACTAATATGGTTGAACCGAGTGTGCGTATTGATCCACGTGGTCATCCAAAAACAGCGAAGAAGAAGGCCTCTGAAAAATCCACAAAAAGGAATTCAAGTCTATTTGAGTATGTTCAGTCTCAGGTTGGAAGTTGTAATGACTCTGTTGCATCCCCAAAGTTTCAGAAAAAGGTTTAAATAAAAAGCAGCCGGTAAAAAAATACCTCTTTCAATTAATTAGAAATGTTTTTATAATATTATGCATCAAAGAATCTTATACCATTTATATTTATACAGGTATACCACAAGCTAAGTCAATCCAATTCATCAAAAGATCTTTTACCATTTCTGCCTTTGGAATACCAAGAGTATGTTATTAATATTCAAAATGTGAAAGGTGATGGCCATTGTGGATTTAGGGCAGTCGCAGGTCTACTGGGGTATGGTGAGGATTCATGGGCCCGCATTCGTCGGGATTTGATGATTGAATTGTCCCACAATATCCAATTGTATGAGAATGTTTTTTGGGAAAAGCAAATGGTACCAATCATCATGAAAGCTCTTAATTGCTTTACTGAGACTGCGAGTGTAGAAAACTGGTTCATGTTACCGTACATGGGCAACTTGGTTGCATCAACCTACAATGTCGTGTTGGTTAAGTCCAATTTTGTCAGTGTCATACCTTCCGCATAGAACTGAAGTGCACCCACGCCCAAAATGTATTTGTATGGCGTTGGTAAATGACAATCATTTTTTGCAGGTATTGGACTTAAAAATTTCAAAACATTTAAAATTAAAATTCTACTTTCATTAATCATATTTATATATGTTGCAGGTTAACCTTGGTGTCGGAGTTACTTTGCCTCCCATTGTTACTTCATGGCTACACTTTCATCGACCCATTGCTAATGGGTGGCAGAGGGCTTTGCCTTTTAAGGATCCAGAAGTAGGAAAAGAACATGATTTGTGAAGGAGTAGTTTTGGAAGCTATATAATGGTAGAATGTTAGCTTGCCATATTTTTTGGGATGTTATCCGCTTTAGAAGATACTAGAATGGAGTTGTTTTTGGAACTATAATGGTAGAATGTTATTCTCATTACTTTTTGGGATGTAATCTATGTTACAATATGTTCAATTATGAGTGAGAAAATTGTTAATATTTTTTTATGATGATGTTTGATATTTGTTTTGTGATTTTTTTGCATTCAATTCAGTTCTTAAAAATTATTTGAACAAATATCATATGTTCAAAAAATATATTTGAACAAATGTTAAGTGTTCGAAAAAAATACTAGAACGTTTTCAGGAATTTGGTGAAAGTTAACTGTTCGAGATATATCCTAGAACAAAAGGGGGGTGAACTTACAAAAATCAATGTTCTCAAATAAAATGCGAACATTTGTAAATTGTTCTTGGATTTTTTTCGAACTTTTGTTTTTGTAAGTTCACCCCCCCTTTTGTTCTAGGATATATCTCGAACAGTTAACTTTCACCGAATTCCTGAAAACGTTCTAGTATTTTTTTCGAACACTTAACATTTGTTCCAAAAAAAATTAAGAACAATACACTTACAAAAAAGTGGATCAATTTACCGAAGCCGGGGAGAAGCGGAGGATGTGGTATTAGTGAATCTAAGAGAATATCATCTTTTCTTTTTTTCGATTTCTTTTTCTCTCTCTCTTTATCTTCATCTCCATCCTCCACTTCATCATTTTCTTCACCTTCCCCGTCCTGATCATCGTCTACATCACTATCATCGTCCTCATTCTGATCTTCATCCTCATTAGTATCCGAGAAAAACTTGTTAGCCCCCCATGTATTATCTGGATCCTCAGGATCGCTGTTATTTATAGTTTCATCCTCCAGATTATGTTTCGGTTCTGGTTCACTCATTGACGATTTACGTAGTTCATCTTGCTTTCTCTTTCTATAAGAGGCAGTAGGCCGAGCCTTCACTTTTTTTCCTATAAAAGATGGAATTGACAGATATATTACAAAACAAAATGAACTTGAGAAGGTTGAATAAAAGTCTAACGCTTGAATAAATAAAGACCTACATGACCCTTAACTCTTTAATCAAGGAAGCCTACCTTAACAAACACAAAATTAATGTTTATTTTGCTTTAAAAAAAAAAACTTTAGGGCCAGATTCGAAGAGTATTGGATTGATGGGCGACTCAATTCATATTTTAACAAGTCAATGATTGAGAAAACCTTAGAGAAAAAAAATGCTTAAACTTGTGATGCTCCACACATTTTGTAATATCTTTACACGATTAACTTTCACAATTCACTTTCACAATTCCTTAGTTTTCATCAAATTCAAAACCATATACCACCAGCATATCTTAAAAATAAATTTTATCAATCAAGAACTTGGTAAAATTACAACATGTTGATCAATCTATTCCAAGGGTACATCATAAATTTCCCAACAATGAGTTCAGATGCAGTTCAAAAATACAAAGTCAATTTCCCAACAGTGAGTTCAAATTTAGTTCAAAAATACAAAATCAATTTCCCAACAGTGAGCATACACTAGCATTTAAAAACAAGTTATTTCTAGGTTGTTCTAAAATTTATTTAGAACATAAAAAAAAGGTTCGAATAAATTCCAAGAACATACACCAATTGTTCCCTAAACCAGAAATGAACAAATATATAAAAAGAATTGTGAACTCACCTTTTTCCATGGATCGGGTTGCCTCTTGAATGTTGGAATGTGACTGGGAGAAGTATGTATTTCTTGTTGTTGACACCGAGGCAGGGGGGAGAAGACGAGCGCGGGGCCGTTGCGGCGGCAGCACGGCGGCGACGGCACAGCGGAGGCGGCACAACAACGGCGGCACAGCGGAGCGACACAGCAGCGGTAGGAGATTAGGTCGGAACTCCTTTTGTTTTCGCGCGTATAAATTGGGGTGAGAATACAAATGTTTAATTAGGTTGATAAGCAAGGGTTATGTAGGGTAATCCCCAAATCCAAGCATTCAAGTCACACTTTAAGAGTAGAAATCCCACGGTTCACGTTGCACTCCTGAAATCGGCCGCGCCTCCCCTCCAAATCGGCCGTTAGAAATCGCGCCACCACCACCTCGCTAACGCACCACTACGCCTCTGCCCAGAATCCGGCAGTCTCGACCACCACTGAAGCCACCGCACGTTTGTCTCCGTCGGAAAGCGCGCCGCCTCGTCCAATCACCCCCGCGGTACGCCCGGAGCCGCTGTGCGTGTCGCCCCTTTGCTCGAAATCCCATCGCCGTCTGAAAAACCGCACACGCAACCTGCTCGACGAAATGCCCGGGGGAATTTTCCCGCGAACTCGCTCCAAGGTACGTCATTTGTCTGTGACTTGCTTGCTGTCGATGTCCGTCTGATCGATGGTCGTAGTGGAAGAGGACGGATCGTAGTGGCATTCGTTGGGGGAAATCGGTAGTTGTAGTGCTATGGGATTAGCAGTCGGATTGAGCAACGAAGCGGTAGTTGTAGTGGCAATGATTCGGAGAGCCGAGCGATGAAATTGGTAGTCGTAGTGGCAAGAATCGGACGAGCAAAATAGCAACGAAAAGGGTAGTCATTGTGAAGTTCCCAGCGGATGTTCACACAAACAAACATTCACATAGCAAAACAAAATAATACAACAGTGAAGATAAAGAGAGAGATGTACAAGATCAAAATGAAAGATTTTAGGGCTCAACATCATAGCCCGGTGTTGTTCATTATTATTGTGCTTAAAAATAAAATACACAGTACATGAATTTTTTTTGTAACCAACCTAATAACTGCTACTTAAACAAAACGGAGCGTTTTTAGTAGAAAACGTAAAAGAACAAATGATACTTCTTCTAAGTAGTAGACTTCCTGCGTCTTCGATGTTTGCCTTCATTCCTTATAGTTTTCACCCCTTGGCAAGTTGGAGAAGGGTGATAAGGATCACACGTTCCCAATTTGGACATAAGAGTACGAAAATGATTCCCTGTAAGCACCTTGGTGAAAGAATCTGCAAGTTGATGACCTGTAGGTACAAAAGAAGGAACCACAAAACCATCCTTATAACGATCACGAACATAATGACAATCAATTTCCAAATGTTTTGTACGCTCATGGAAAACCGGATTGACTGTAATATGCAACGCAGCCTTGTTGTCACACCACAGTGGAATAGGAAGAGGAATATGAACACCAAAATCTAAAGCAATATACGTGATCCATTGCAATTCACATACAGTAGTGCTCAAAGCCCTATACTCGGCCTCAGCGGATGACCTGGAAACCGTAGTTTGCTTCTTACTTTTCCAGGAAATAAGTGCTCCACCAAACAACACACAATAACCAGTTATCGACCGTCGAGTATCCTTGCAAGCGGCCCAATCGGCATCACTATAAGCTTGCAAAGATAAAGAACCAGCGGAAGGATAAAAAAGGCCTAAGGAAGAGGTACCTCGCAAATATCTCAGCACATGAGTAATAGCTTCCCAATGACTTGAACAAGGAGCAGTAACAAACTGACTCAACTGTTGGACAGCATAAGTAAGATCGGGTCGAGTCATATTCAAATAAAGAAGGCATCCAATGAGCCTCCTATATCTATCAGGATGTGGAAGAGGATCACCATCACTCTCTTGTAAATGTAAGCCGTGTGGAAGAGGAGTAGAGGTTGGTTTACAGTCTTGAAAACCCGTATCAACAAGAATGTCACATATATACTTATGTTGACACAAGTACCTGAAGATGTTGCTGCTATTTCGACACCAAGAAAATACTTTGCTACACCCAAGTCTTTGATAGTAAATTGAGCATCCAAAAAAACTTTGAGGTCATGAATCAATTGGGTATCAGAACTTGTAAGTAGAATATCATCCACATAAACGAGCATTGCCAAAAACTGATCACCTCTAGTCATAGTAAATAAACAATGATCAAACTTCAATTGTGCCAAACCAAAAATAGACAATTTAGCACATAGTTCTGAATTCCACTCTCGGGATGCCTGTTTAAGGCCATAAAGACTCTTTACAAGCTTACATACCTGATGTTTGCCACCTTTAGAATAGCCCTGAGGTATTTGCATGTGTACGTCTTGTGATAGATGCCCATGTAAAAATGCATTGTTCACGTCCAGCTGATGAACCTCCCAACGTTTTAAAGTGGCCAAAGAAAGGAAAAATCTAATTGTGACCATCTTTGCAACAGGAGAAAAACAATCAAAATAATCCACACCATGAACTTGGGTATAACCCTTAGCCACTAATCTGGCTTTGTACCTTTCAATCGATCCATCAGGCAGTCTCTTAATCTTGTACACCCATTTGCAACCGGTCGCCTTCTTTCCAGGTGGTAAAGTAGTAAGTTGCCAAGTATTATTTAATTCTAAAGCAGCAAGTTCTCGTTGCATAGCCTCTTGCCAAACAACATGTTTATTAGCCTCGGCAAAATGAACGGGCTCCTTTTGTTCTGAAATGTTAGCCATAAATGCCAAATAGGAAGATGAAAGATGAGTAGTATCCACTGTACAAACATAATCCTTCATCCAAGAAGGTCGAATTACTTGTCTCTTTCCTGTTTCGGGACCATTTTCCGAACGAGCAGGCACTGGTACAGTAGAGGCTGAAGAGTCCATATCATCAATAATAACGGGCTGAGGTATAGGAGATGCAGAAAAAGGAAACTTTGCCTCAAAGAATACCACATCTCGTGAAATTAATAGCTGCTCAGATTCAATATCAAACAATTGAAAACCCTTCTTTCCAGAAACATAGCCCAAAAATATACATTTGGAAGCTCTAGCACTGAACTTGGACTTGTGTGGGGTGATGTTAGCAGCATAAGCCAAACAACCAAACGACTTCATCCGTAGGTAATCCGGTTTTTTGTTATAGAGCATTTCATAGGGACTTGTCCACCCAAGCACGGCTGTGGGCAATCTATTGATGATATATGCAGCAATCAAAACTGAGTAAGACCAAAATTTTAAAGGAACACCACTTTGGAAAAGAACAGCCCTGGTAATTTCAAGCAAATGTCTATGTTTCCGTTCGACTACCCATTTTGTTGGGGAGTATATACACAAGATGTTTCGTGAATTATTCCCTGTGTATGAAATAAAGATTGACAATCTTTTCCCAAAAATTCGAGACCGTTGTCACTTCGAACTCTCTTGATCTTCTTACAGTATTGTCTTTCAACCATTACCAGAAATTTTTGCAAAATAGAGAAGACCTCTCCCTTGTGCTTCATCAAGAAAACCCAAGTCGCCCTACTAAAATCATCAACTATAGTAAAGAAGTATGAGGAATTAGTAATTGAAGGATCCTTACAAGGCCCCCAGATATCCACATGTATCAAATCAAAACAACTTGATGTATGAATGACACTATGCCCAAAAGGAACCCTGTGATGCTTTGCCTTATAACAAATTTCACAAGAATTTATTTCACTGATAACCTTGTCAGTACATTCTTTACTTAGAAAATCCAAGTGTTTCAAAGTAGAAATTGAGGCATGACCTAAAGTCTGATGCCACGAATCGAAAGAGAGATTACAAGAATGAAAATCTTCTCTGGTATTCAAAGATGTCTGCAATATGTATAAATTTCCCTTCAACTCTCCCATACCAAGGCACTTTTCAGTCTGAAGGTCCTGTAGATAACAACAATGAGATAGAAACATGCATTTGATGGCACTAGAGGAGCATAGCTGTGTAACAGACAGTAAATTATATTTGAAAGATGGAATATAAAGAACATCTTTCAAAATGATATCCCCCGAGATATGAACATCCCCTGATAACCCCACGGTTTTGATACTACCATCAGGAAGACAAACAGAAACATCTCTTGATAAAGTAGATAAATTCCTCATTATGTCTTTGTTTGTACACATATGACGGCTGACCCCCGTATCAATTACCCATGCATCATTATCCATTTTAGTAAAAGAAGATAAAGAAAACTCATCAAAGAGTGTACCTGCAAAGCTTACAAAATGAGCAGAATCATGATGAGTATCAGTCCCCTTATCCGTGCCTTTCATGAATTTAGTCATTTCTTGAAGCTGTTGGAGTATAGCAGCAAAATCAGAGTCCTTTTCTGATCTTCTTGGTTCTGTATGCGGTTTCTGTAAGTCACTCAATTCAGAAAAATTAGCAGAAGTCATATTAGCAAACGTCCGAGATCTCCTTTCTTTGAAATCCTGATACCAATCAGGGATCCCGTGAAGCTTAAAACAGGTGTCAACCTCATGACCAGTACCCCCACAATGATCACAGACGAGCTTAGCTTTCTCCTCTTTACTTCTTTTCATAAAAGGTTTACCCTTGTGTCCAGACCAAGTTCCAGCAGAAGATGGTAATTTGCTAACAATACCAGAATTATGCTTAAAAGAAGCACTAGATTTAGCAACCATGGCAGATGAGTCAAGGTTTTCTCCAAATACAACATTTAAAGATCGCTGCCTTTCAGCAGCAATAATCATTGAAAAAGCTTTATCCAGGGATGGTAATGGCTCAAGAAGCATGAATTGATTCTTAAAGGCATCATAACTATCATTTAAACCCATAACGAACATATACACCCTGTCCTCCAAATATTCCTTTTCTACCTTCTTGCCAATTTCACAATCACAATGCATCAAAGGCACTACACAAGCTAGTTCATCCAACAACTTAGTGAACTTATTGAAGTATTCAACAACAGTATTATTTCCTTGAATTAGAGTTCTAAGTTCCCTTTTTATTTTATATTTCAATGGATCATTGCTTTCCCCATACCTCTGACAAATAGTGTCCCAAAGCTGCTTAGAAGTGTCAATATGCACAAAAGTATCACTAAGTTCCTTTGACAGAGTATTCAAAATCCAAGACAAAACGGTAGAATCGACTTTGTGCCACATAGCATAGTAATCATCATTTACATCAGGCATAGGTAATTTTCTATTAATAAATTGAAGCTTCGTCTTCGCTGCTAAGGCAATTAATAGCGCCCTCTTCCACGGAATAAAAGTTGAACTACCTTTGAGATGATGAGGAATAAGAATCAAACCTGGATGATCAGATCCGTGAAGATAATACGGACTATCTTCAAAAATTACCAACCTCTGTGAAGCAATATTCGAGCCCGAAGTATCCCCAGCATCAGGCTGGATCGCGGCCCAAGGATTTCCAGAATTCCGTCCACGCGCCATGGTAAAAGCAGACTGAAAATAGAGCTAAAAGAACAGAGAATCGAATAATCGGAGCAAAATTCCAAGATCGAACCATAAACTGATACCATGTACAAGATCAAAATGAAATATTTTAGGGCTCAACATCATAGCCCTGTGCTGTTCATTATTATTGTGCTTAAAAATAAAATACACAGTACATGAGTTTTTTTTGTAACCAACCTAATAACTGCTACTTAAACAAAACACAGCGTTTTTAGTAGAAAACGTAAAAGAACAAATGATACTTCTTCTAAGTAGTAGACTTACTGCGTCTTCGATGTTTGCCTTCATTCCTTATAGTTTTCAAGAGAAAAATAAATTATTGCTTAGTGATCTCTTGTCCTCTACCGCGAGATGATAACCTTCTGCAGAATTGAAAAAGAGCATTAGCATAAAGGTGCAGGAATGAAGAAATACTCACAATACCATGTACCTCTAAAGAGCCGTGTAAATGTAATGCCCTGCCTCCCAATGTCTCTTCTTCTTGCTCGATGTAAGAAATTAAAGGTGCTATGTACCCTCTTTTATAGGCACGAATTAGAAGGTGAGAAAGGAAAATCAATATGCAAAAAAGGAAATTTCGATTCCTTGTTGCCCAATCTTCTGGATATTGGAAAGAAATCTTTGAAACCAAGGAAATCAAAATTTGAAGCATATTTAAGATCAACTTTTTGCATGGAAAGGACGCCGACTCTCAATGCCTACGGAAACAGACGGCGGCCCAAAGAAAAAGCCGAAGAGTATTGGATGGCTATATTAGCCCATAGTTATTTAAATGATTCATGAGCAAAGAAATATATAAAGCAGCCCACATTTTGCAAACCTTAAATTAAAGCTTATTGGGCTTAAGGTTGCAACAATTCAATAAAAAATAGTACATCAGTACGTCAGGCCAGATTAACATTTTCTTGAGCCTTGAAAAAACTTGGGACTTATACAAACCCGCAAGAATTATTCTCATGGGCCAAACAAAACATGATATTCTCAAGACCACGGTTATTTGCACCAGCCTCTATGTTAAATACACTCCCTGGATAAATACACTACTTTTTTTTCCGAAAATTTGCAACATTTTCAGAAAAAAGTTCCGAAAATAAACAAAAAATTCGAATTTTTTTCCGAAATATTGTTCATTTCATTATGTTCGGAAAAAATGTTCGAAAAAATGTAAAAAATTCGAAAAAAAATTCCGAAAAAAAATTAGTGTATCCATCCGGTTAGTGTCTTTAACATAGAGGCTAGTGCAAATAACCTGGGCCTATTCTCAATGGATGAATGAAAAAATTTGTTTGGGCCGCCCACAAACAAATACAATTCTTCAAGTACAAAGTCAAACAATAAATTGAAGTTTCGTGCTCCATTTACTTCAAGTCACAAAATGAGCGTGAATAAAGCACGCGGGGCATTTGTAAGCAAATTAATTTTGCACCCAATTAAATAATGACACGTGTACAAATAAATATTAATATCAAAAAAATTATTATTTTATTCTGGGAATTTAAATTAATTAATTCTCAAAATTAAATAATTAAATTAATTGGTATTTAATATACACGGTACAAACTTGCCAAAAATACGAGTCTGCAGTAATTAATACGGTTGACTTAGTGCCCAAGAAAAAAATCAAATCGTATCTTGCATGAAGAAGGAAAGAAATTAATGAGAATCAACTAAATCTGAAAATTGACCTATAAAAGCCCATTAAATCGGCATCGGTCAATCATAAAGCGCCACGTGGCAGGAAAGTTTTCATCTCCTCACCCTATTTTTATAGGGTCTTCATTCATTTTACACACACTCAAACACACATCCAGACAAACAGAAGCACAAGGAATTCAGAAGTTCAAGAGCTTTTGAAGATTCAAAGCGTTCTTCGTCAAATTCAAAGCGTTCTTCGTGGAAAGCGATCAGAAACGGCCTCCGATCCGAGATAAAGGTCCACCACCCCTCTGATCCGGCGTTTCCCCTTGAAGATTCAAAGGCGTTCTTTGCGGCTTCAAGACGTTCTTCGCGCAAGTCTACGACAAACAGCATGTCCAGCACCCCTCCGATCCGACGTCTCTCCTCGAAGATTCAAAGGACGTTCTTCATCAAATTCAAAGGTGTTCATCCTCCAAAACCTGAAAATAACATTTAATCGAAAATAAGGCTTTTCGCCCTTGGATTAACGTTATAAATTCAAATTCAATCTCAAACAAAGATCAAGACGAGGATTTCCCCCGAAGAACATCCAAGTCAAAGTCAACACCGAAGGGAAGAATCAGAGGACCAAATTTAGAGTTAGTCAACCGCACACAAGTTTTTCGGTTTAATCCGAATAAATATAAATTGTAATCCTTTTCGTGTTTATTATTTTGAATAAATACGAAATTTGCAGTTACAGTAAGTTATGATTATTTTCATATATTTTCTTTGATTTCCACAATGCAGAGCAGTGAGTGTATGTATTTGTGTGTTCAAGGTGCGTATTTTATATTCAATCTCACCGATTATATCTGATCATCTGCAGTTGTAATTGATTAAGTATCTATTTATGAAGTATTTTTTCTAAGCTTTATTATGTACATGATTTGTGTTTAGGTTCGTGTATTTAATGCATGTAAATGTATTTTTTTATTTTTTATACCTTATACTATATTGTTTTGTTTTCTAATTCTCAAGGTTCTTATGTCGGGAAGCACAGATATGTGATGCCCACAACACTTGATCGCTTATTTTGGGAGTCTAGTGATGGGTCAACTATTCCTGTTTTTGATATGCCAAAGGTTCTTTCTAACTTGATAGCCGCCGCCGCCGCCGCCACCACCACCCCCCTTTTAACAGACTTCATTAATTGCTTTGAATATACTGTAGCACAAGATCCTCAAGCATATGATGACTCAATGATCATCTTGTTTTCTTTAAGATGCTCCATATAGTAAGATAAAGAGGTTGATAACCCCATTATTCTTGGTGATTGACTTGACAATTTTTGTCCACATCACAATAAACCTGCACTCAAAAGATTGATCTTAGAAAGATGAGTGTTCGATCCTGTATTGAGATAACACACACTCTCACATATATATGGAGTGGAAGCAGATGAGAAGCATGCATTTGGGCATCAAGATGTTAGAGAGTTTGATATAATGGAGAGGGCCAAGTCCTAGTTGGCAGTTGTTTGCCCTCGAATTGTTTAGTGTGTTGATGAGTTTATACAGAATAGTTCTACAGAGAGCAATTGTTTGTGGATTTCAAGAGTAGTGGTCCAAAAATCACCCATATATCGTAAAAAAGACATGGTCCAGAAGAACTTGATTGTTGACTCTTCTTTCCACAAATTCTCAGAATGTGTATGTTGCATTTCTTTTTTCTAAAAAAATTTTCTAATTTTTTTGAGCCTTATTATGTATGAGAAGATTTTAAGGTACTTGCGTTAGTGGAAGGAAAATTTTGGTATTGATTGAATAAATTGGCATTGAATATTAATATCATTAAATTTTAAATACTATGAAATTTTATATTTTCAACACTAGAAATTAGAAACAAAATTCAATATACAAAATTGAATAAAGTTTTACATTTATGATAAATATAAATAAAATAAATTAAAATAGAATAGAATATGTAATGTGGCTAGTTATCTGTTATATAATATGTTGTCATATTAATATAATAATATTATGGTGGCATTTGGTTTGAAAAAAATTCTATGATAATGAGAATGGGGATAAATATAGGGTGACTATAATAGATAATAAGAATAAAAAATGATGCACAACACTATTAACCCTCCTAAATAAGATAATAATTATCTCATTTGATTATCTTTTTATCTTCTTATAATCATCTTCAATCATTCTCCATGTCACAACCAACAACCTACTAGTAATGAAACCGTCATGAATATAATCATTCATCCAACAAATCCAAGGGCGGAAATGAAAAATAAATTTTCGTTCTCATTCCCAATGAAGAATTTAAAACAAAGGCCCCCTGAATATAAATTGATGTTGTTACCGGATATAAGTTCAAGTGGATTAGGGATGAATGTGGCTAAATATCGAGTAAAATAAGTAACAAAAGTGAAATTGAAGCAATGAACACTTTAATAAATGAATAACACTTTAAGTGTGTTGAATGCAAGAATATGCAGTAAATGCACAAGTTAAGTTTTTTTTAGACTAAGTTTTAAATTGGTAATTAATTTACTGTGCCTTAGAGATATTACTTATAGTGTCCAAGGATATTTTTTGTGTTGCCCTAATATCCTGATGAAATCCATGCATTAATTGCATGGATTTGCTTGATACAAACGTTTGCGTCAAATCTAGAGTTTGCTTGTCAAATTCCTTTGAATGTGATTATGCGAGGAGTATGTCAATATTGATCTCGCCACTTGAGGCATGATTCTTAACCGAGATGTAGCACTTAGGATAATTAGTGTCTCAACAATTGATATTTTTTTTATTACTTACCGATATTAGTATCAATTTGTAATATAAATTAACCAATAGATTTTCACCCTTTAAATATTGGTGACCAATTGAGAATATATTTGTGAAGTATCATAATATTCTCCTACATCAGATTGAGTAGGAATATATACCTTTTCTAAAATAAGCATTAAATTTTATATTTGATTCATTAGTTTACATGAAATGGTAATGGCGTTTCTAAACAGAAGCCCTTGATTTTAACATCTTATTTTAAAAATAAATTGTCAAAGGAAAGAGTAAAATAAGACAAAACCCTTCATTCAAGGAGCTCACCTAGGTTTGTTATACTTTCAATCTTACCCAACATCTTGAACACGACATACATAAAATGCTCCCTCCGTTTCTATTTAAGTTTTACATTTTGTCAAAATGGTGTTCCGTTATAAATCTTAAATAAATTATTATATTCATTACATTTTCTTCTTACCTTTTTATGTAGGCTCCCTATCTTTTTAAAATTTAGTTCTTCCTCCTAATATTAAATTTTCATACAACTGAAATATTATACTCCATCCGTTTCAGGAATATCTGCACATTTTTCTTATTTAGAAGTCTCATACAAATTTGTACACTATCAAAATAAGAAGCATTGATTTGTATGCACACTAAAAAAAATGAACATATTTACACATATGTCACTGCTTCACACATTTTCTTAAATGAAGTGCATATGGTAAGGTTCAAATATCCTCAATTAAAATCAATTTTATTCTCCAAATGTTAAACTTAAAATGGATGGAAGGGAGTAAAAAAAAAGTCTTAGCAGTATAATAAAATTAAAAAAAAAAATCTTAGCAGTATAATAAAATTAAAAAACTGTGCAAGTACATGGGATACAATCCTTACAGACAACTTACCCCTCCCTCACCAACTACAAAAGAAGTTGCATCAAATTAATTTAAGGAGCTTTCAACACTTAGCAAACTAAACCAAATACTCTCACCACTCAGCCCTGCTATTTCCAAATAAGCAGAGCCACAACAATTATTCGTCCAACTCCAAGCCTCGTCTGTGACTGTGATAGCCAGCAACTCCAAAATTGTTATGGCGCACTCTAAAATACATGAATTCTGCATCATAGGTTCGAGTGGAGCACAAATGCAAATACATTCTGCATCACAGATTCACATTAAGAACTCAACTACCTTTCACACAATGAGACTAGAGAGGCAGGGCAGTCATAATTTGCGAAGAGGACCAGAAGTCGCGATCATGGTTTGGTAGAGAGCAGAGACACAGTAGCAAAAAAGAGCATCACTCCAATTGGATTTTCTTTTCCTTGTTTATGTGTTTAATCATATAAAAAATAAACAAGCTACAGAGCAGTGACAGAGAATCATCAGATAGTTTCTCATTATATTATAATTTGTTGTTGGATTTCGATAATAAAAAATAAGGAAGTTGGAACGACCAACCTCGTAATTTGCAGAGGAATGAATCAAGCCTGATTGGATTCTTCGTACGTATCCGTGATCCTCACTGTCAGAATTCAATTATGTGAATTTATTCACAAATTGATTCGTAATCCACAATGTAAATGCATTTGAGATAGTATGTGTGATTTGTATATTTTGAGTGAGGTGCGTATTTGAATGCTGTGGAAGAAAGATTAAAAGAGACTTTTTTAATCTCTTTCCCTTTTTCATATATATATGGGAATTAAAATTCCCGTAGGAAGAGGAGTTATCAATAACTTCCTCCTCACTTATCCACTTCATGGGTGGATATATATATATATATATATATATATATATATATATATTTAATAATTTAATAATCTAATATTAAATTACTTTCATCTCCCACTCACACATGAAGTTCGAGCATTACGTCCATCTACTTCACATCTTTATACTCATCACATTATACTTATTCATACAGGCAAATATACCGTGTGACCCTCGAGAATATGAATTTTCTCGCTATACACTTGTTAAGGATATATAGCAACTCAACCAGATTTATATGAAGAATTCAATTCTCGTTATACCCCAGAACTCTTGTCGATTAACACAAGTTGACATATCTCTTTCAATCCCCTGAAATTATTAGAGCATATTCAACCTTTATCGAACCTATTTGTTCATAATCAAGTTCTCAACTCGATTGACCGGTCAATGAACACAATAGAATGTGTTAATAAAGATGTCCTTCCTTTCACACAAAATGTCTACAGACTCCCACTATAGCTGCTTTCCTAGACATGCACCGTATCGCCATTATAATTTATAGCTATTGGTAACATGCTAAAGTAGCAACACTAAAGTGAAGACTTAGAAATATTGTAGAAAGTCTTAAGGGTACTTATAAGAGGCTTATCTAAACCTCAAGGCCTCATACAATGAGAAAATAGGGATATCTTTCTCATTTCCTTATGGTCAACTTTGCACATGTGGTATGAAACACATGTCACGATGTCTAAACTTCCAAGAATGGAAGTGTATGTCGTAAAAGTCATTTTTTTAACATCGTGTAAATCACAGTTCAAGTGTATCCTCGACACTTAACTTGGATTTCCTCCCACTTTCGTCAAGGAATCCACTGATTTAGCTTTGTAACAAGTCAAATAGATTTGTGGTAAAATCTATTACGATTATCTTTCAAATAATCTCATCTCTTCACATACTCAGATGTAAGAGGCGATTACTCGTATGAGAGAGCTAATCTTTACTTGTTGACATACTATTATATGAACTTTTCATATAATTCACAATACATAAATTTTTTAGGAACATTAACAACTACATCGTACTATGTTCAAATCCATGCAAGAACTTTAACCATAGATGTCCTAAACATCTCTTGGGAAGTGTTGTTAAGTGGATTTGCTAACATTAAACGAGTAGAGAATCTTTTAGAAAATATTTGTTTCTACTTTGTAACATCCTTACAAAGTCAAACTTTATATTAAGACGTTTGGTTTCCTTGATACTTGAAATACTCATAGTAAGTTTTAGCTGTTTGGTTATCACTATGAATTGGAACAACTCCTACTGGAGTGTATAATTCCATAATGAACAATTACAGCTCCCACTGAAGTGTTCGATTCCACAATGAATCACTACAACTCCCACTCGACTGTTTGATTCCAAAATGAATCATCAAAGCTTCCTTCGAAGTGCTTACTATTTCCTAGGATATTCAGAAATCTCTCAACCAAACTACATATTGGAATGCAAATGCACATGCCACAAACTCAACTCCCTTAGTGGACAATGCTATACAGATCTAGTTCATGGTATGCCTTAAGATTGCTTCTCATTTAAGCAAGAAGGCATAATTGGAATTTTATTTATATCCATCTAAATCACAATTCCAATTGTTGTTTATATATTCTTTTAATTCTAGATTATCTCCTCGAGATAACAATATGCAGTACTCTTTCAGATATCTCAAAATCTCTCACACTATCTTTCAGTGTGTTTTCCCAGATTAATTTATATCTGCTAACCAAGACAAATAACTCAACAACTGTCTTGATGCAAGCACAATTTAGCAAACATCAGACATCCAATTTTAATTTTTATATGGTATTAAACATTTCATATTTAGAGTTCTCAGACACTAATCATAATTCAATGACTCGCCCTTGATTAATATGAGTATCTACTTGTTCTCAAAGTTCATTCTGAATCATTCTTAGAAGACTCTTTATGTATGTCTCTTGAGACAACTCAAGTAACTTCCTTAAATGAATTCAATGAATCTTTTAACCAAGAAACATACTCATTGTTAAAAATTCCAGCTAATGTATCATCAACTAGTGATAGAATTACAAAAAAAAATTACCTTGGACCGTTCAACATAAATACAGTGGCCTTTGTTTATTATAACAAAGTTAATGAGACAATCATTTATAAAGTCTCAGTTCCACTGTCTTTGAGGATTGTTTAATTCCTTAAATTGACTTCCTCAATTTACAAACATTATCCTCCTTGAAGAAAGAATCCTACTGCTTTACACATAGATTTCTTCTTCTAACTCTCCGTTGAGAAAAATACAATGTTCAACGTCCATCTTTATGTAATTCAAAATCAAAATTTACTTTAGCTAGAGTCGTGACGAATCGAGGTACAACTCACATTATAAAGAAAAAATTTATACATCCCCTTTTAGAGTATAATATTTTCTATTATGTGAACTTGGTCACCTCAAGAGATCTATCTTTGACTTTTGAGAATTCACATTCTCAACTATTTTGTGTCTCGATGAAAAAAAAACTACAAGTTTCCAAACTTGATTTGATTTCATCACCTCTATAACTTCTTCTACTGCTTTATTTCATCAATCTTTTACTGGAACAAGATATAACCTCACAAACGTCTGTAGGTTTCTCATTCCCTAAAGATTTATCATATTTTCTGGAGATCATGATGCTTCTCAAGCACATGTTTCCTAGCATTTGAAGAGATTAAAATGATGTGAGATTATGTAGATGATATCTCCTCTAGATAATTACTCTCATCAAGATCCATCTGATCTTTAATGGGCAAACATCTATTAAAAATCACATTAAATCACTCCCACTTGGATCTGATAGAGTGATTATTCTAATCTGAGAGAGGTTTAGCATCCAAATAATGCTGCCCCTACTAGAAAATTCAATTTCCAATAAAATTAATATCATGTGATTCTATCTAATGTACTACTTTCAATTCAATGAACACCAATCATCACGTAACCATTTGGATTTAACGAAGCATCTTATTAAGACACATTTATGACTGGACCCAACTCTTAGTACTAACTCGCATAGTTATGTACACAAGTTGTTGATCCCAAGATCCCAAAGTTACTTAGATAGGCAATTCACGTGTCTAGAGTTCAATTGGATCTCATCACTTCCAACAAAGTTCAAAACTTCTTTCAACTACACCATTGTGCACTGGTATACAAAGTTTTGATATTTGTCAATTTATGCCTCATTCACTACACAGTTCCCTGAACTTGTTTGGATAAATATTCACGTGCTCTATAGGTTCTTAAAACCTTTAAAGTTATGTCTTCCATTCACATCCCATTTAGGTGATGTCCAAAAACAAACCAATGTTTCGGACTTATGTAAATTTAAAGACAAACATGTCAAAAACGTGAAAAATTATCGACAAAGGTAATGAAGAAACAATAAGTTCCATATTTTTCTCATCGACATTCATAGAATCACATTTATTAGAATGAAATAATTGCAATAAAGAATCTACAATAACTATTTTATAATGGTTTTCTGGTCACTTATGAGCAAGATATTCCACAATTTGATAACTCGACTTTTAAAGACTCTTAGTCCTTCTATCACAAGTCAGTTCACCATTTCTTGCACAACATGATCTTATCTAGCATGCCAAAATGTTATCATCTACATAAGCATTGCTAGAGGAACAAACATTTAGTCTACATGAACTTATTTCATATAACTAAAATAATTGTTCACTTATAGTCCATAACCATTTAAAAAGCATGGAAAAATAAGTCTAATGCCATCAATTATGTTACCCATGCACCACTCGCCACCATTCACTCGCTGGTGGACTGCATGTGAAGCCAACACGTTGCCGTCACATACTAATCATAACCATGTCTCACAGAAAAAGGTTAATCATATCCCAGCTATGGAAGACCCGATACAGTGGTGAGATCCTGTATGATCTCTCGAGCAAACAAAAGACTATGCGATATAAAACATTGACCATTGTCAATCTCAAGTTTACAAGTCCCAAGACTTCACTCGAGCTTAGTTCCTTTAATTGCATCTCGTCTTAATGCTCAACAGTCTTTAGTCAATGATTTACTATTTCTGACTCTATAATCCACAAGGATAAGAATCAGTTAAGAACACATTACTAAAGATGACTGTGCTTGAAACAAAAAACGGAATGAACTACTTTGTCCCTCCTGAACTTAGTACATTCATGAGAAAAAAATATGATCATGCTCTTTTCAACTGAAACACGTCATTTTCTCTCTTATCCATTTTCAGTTTAGCATTTTTTTCTTTAATCTTCCTAGCATTAAGATTGACATCATGATTGATAGCAGCTCTCCCAGTTATAGACTGCTTATCATTTTCACCTTCCTTCCATTTTCTTTTACGTTCAGAGCCCAAAGCTCCTATAGAACTAATAAACATAACGTGAACACTTAATAAAGACTTTGAAGTTTCAAATTCTTCGTCTTTTAGCTCAACGTTATGAGCTGTATAAGTGAAAGTTTTAACTTTTTCACCAAGAGTCATGTTGACTCTTAAGTGTTCCCTACTGTTAGGAAGTGAATGGATAAGATCCTGAATTCGATATTTCTCATAAACGAAATGTCACCATACTTTCCTTTTAAATATTCCCAGATATTATAGGTGGTATGATGCAATTCACAATCATGGAATATGTCATCATTGACAAAAACATTTATCTTTACTTAGATTGAATTAGTGTTATTGTTATTATAGTTCATAATAATACTTAGTTATTATCTTTATTTGTTGTTTTGCGTTGGTAAGCGTAAACCCGTTGGTAAGCCTTAATTGGTGTTCCCGGTTGTGTTCCCGGTTGTGTTCCCGTGAAATTTCAAAATTGATAATAATCTATTTATTATTAAAACTATTGATAATTATAGCACTTATGACGTCTAGGCTAAGAGCAATGCTTTCTAAAAATAGAACTACTAATAATTCTGGTATTGTTTGTAGTAGAGATATTTCTATGCCTACTAATTATTCAAATTGGACTATACCTGATCAACCTATTAATTCACTCTATCAAATTGGACTCCTTGATTTTAAGGTTGCTTACTCTATTAAAACTCATGAAGAAACTATCTCTATACAAAATGAATTTCAGAGCATACCTTTATTATCTAAAGTTTCTATTAAAAAATACTTAGAGAGGAATTTTAGATATATGCATTTTGGACTTATTCAAGTAGCTATCAAACCCTTAGTTCATATGGGAGTTGATGCTCCTGTATATATCGCCCTTAGGGACAATAGACTCATTAAGTATAAAAATTCATTGTTATCCATGATTCAAACTAATATTTGCAACGGACCTATGTACTTTAACTGTGCTCCAAATTTTAGTGTTGACCTTACTGATCCTCATATTTTAGATTCTTTAATATTAGACATTCACCTTAAGAATAATGAATTTAAAGATAATTGTAAAAATTTTGCAGTTATTTTTAGGGTTTATTATAGGGTTATGTCTTCCCAGATTAATCCTAAATTCATGTTTACTCCTACTGATAAAGATGAAACCGTTTTACTACAGGTAGATGCCGATAATACTAGTACTTTTATTCCTAAAAGACTTAAATGGAACGAGATAACTATCCCAGAAGAATTTATTATTCAAGCTCCTCAAATTCCTAGAAATATTACTAGAAGAAATGTATCAGATATCTCAGAAGATTCTGATGGAAGAATAGTCATTAGATTTAATTCTTTTAGAGAACCAAGAAATAATATAAGAATATAAGAGGTTGATTCTAGGCAATCCTTTTCTGACAATTCTAGCCTTGTTAATAATCTTTTCAGGACTAGTGTTGCTTCTACATCTACTAATGCTTTTAATCAAAATGAAATGAATGTTAATTACAAAAGCCCTTTACCAGATACAAGTTATCAAAATAATGATGAATCCTCTATGGGTTCTCCTACTCATTCCCAAATGGCTGGCCTTAATGTTATTGAAACACTTAATTTTTCTGCAAATTTTAAGTATCTTGATGAAGAATTTAATGATTCGGATAATCAAGAAAGAAGAGACTGGTTTTTAAAATTAGACAAATCCTTTCGTGATAAACTTCAAAAGGAATGGATTAAAGATCTTCAAATTTATAAATTCAATTTTCCTATTTTAAACTGGTTTGATGCTTACTGCCAAATCGAAAATATTCAAAATGTCTACTCTTTAGAACAAATTAATGTTCAAACAAATCTTTATAAAAAATGGGAATTAGCAGATGGTAATAATATTACTGCTATACATCCTCCTTTGCATAGTATAAAAATACAAGTAGCTGATGAACAAATCATCGCTGCTCCATTCAAAACCGGTAGGAATGGATCAGATCCTCCTACTATGGTAGATATTAGAAAAATTCATGAACAAAATAATTTTTCTAATCAAATTCTTCATACTATTGCTGATCAAGTTGATTTATTATCCAACAAAATTGATTCTAAAGTTTTTAATAATACTCAAAACTCTAGTAAATTTCCAAATAATCTATCTACTCCTCATTTTAAATCTATCAGTATACCTGAAAATATTGAGAAAAAACTTAAAACCAAATTAGTCACTAATGAAAGCATAGTTAATAAAATTAATAACCAACTTGCAGCTATAACATCCTCGTCCAATACTAAAGAGAATATTAGCTGTCTAGATAGAGATATAAATGCTCTAGAAGAGTCAGATGAAGATTCTAGTATTAATAAAATAAGATACAATGCTGGATTTAAGAATCACTATAGTAAACCTACTCCACCTGATATGCAATTTGAAGAACGCTCCCAATTTAGAACTTCTAAATTTAATGGAACTTCAATTCAAGAATGGAACATAGATGGAAAATCAGAAAATGAAATTATTAATACTCTACAAGAAATGGGAATGGCCGGTATGGCATACGGTATCAAATCAAATCTTACTCAAGATCAAACTGCTGCAGTCATAGTTTCAGGATTCACTGGCCAATTAAAACATTGGTGGGATAATTCGATTAGTGAAGCCGACAAAATAAGCATTTATCAACATACCTCCACTACTGAAATGGAAGATGGATCCATAATTGTAAAATCTGATGCTACTGATTATCTTATCATAACCATAGCCATGTACTTTATAGGAAATCCAAGAGAAGATAACGAATCCAGTTAAATTGTTCTATCAAACCTTACTTGTCCTACATTATCAGATTATAGATGGTATAAAGATGTTTTCCTTACTCTTGTTTTAAAAAGACCTGATTGTAATGCTCCCTTCTGGAAAGAGAGATTCATAGCGGGATTACCAAAATTATTTAGTGTAAGAATACATCAAAAATTAAAAGAAGTATGTGTTGATAATATAGTAGATTTTAATGAAATTACTTATGGGCAATTATTTGGTTTTATTAAAAAAGAAGGATTGCTTTTATGTTCTGAACTTAAGATACAAAATAAATATGGAAAAGAAAATTCTAATTATAAAAAAGAAATTGGAACATTTTGCGAAGCCTTTGGTTTACAAAAAATCCAAGCCCCTTCTTCTAAAAAGAAAAAATTAAAAAATCCTTCAAAAACTTATAAAAAGAGAAAATTCTATAAAAATTATAAACCTTTTGAACAAAATAAAACTAATAAGAGAAAAGCATTCAAAGAAAAATTTAACAAAAAACAAAATTATCAACCTACTTGTTACAAGTGTAATAAAATAGGACATAAAGCCCTCTCAAGAAAAAAATCAATGAAATTTTTCATGATAATGATGATCTTAGAGAAAAATTATCTGCTCTTATGATATCTAACACTTCAGAAGAATTAGAATCCTCTGAAAATGAAAATAATACAGATGATTACATTACTCAAACTTCTTCTAGTGGTGATGAAGACTTATGCCAAAATGGATTTTGTCCCCTATCTATTAGTGTTATTACCAAGGATAACTCTGAACAAGAACTTCTATTTGATTTAATAGAAAAGGTTCCTAATCCAGAAGATAGACATAATTATCTAATTAGGCTAAAAGAACTTGTTTTAACCAAAGAAAAACCCAATAATGATAAACCAAACAAATTAATGTCCAATCTTGAACCTTTTAGTATTACCAAAATATTGAGCAAAGTACCAACCTCTTCTATCTCTAATCCTACATCTATGTCTATTTCCACTAATGACCTTAGAAAGGAAATTAATAATCTTAAATACGAAATCAATAATTTACAAAAAGAAATTACTATATTACATACTAAAGATTTAGAAATTGAGACAAAGCTTTCTTTAGCCAAGCATGACTTTTCAAAAATAGAAATACCAGAAAACTCAAACTTAGAAAAAGGGGAGACCTCAAACTCATCTTTGGAACAAACTAAAGAAAATGATAAAATAACTGAATTAGCTATTCAAAACATTTCTTATCAAAAATGGTATTCTATTATTACCTTAGTTATCAATGATTTTCAAATCAACGTTTCCTGTTTAATTGACAGTGGAGCGGATCAAAACTGTATAAGAGAAGGATTAATTCCTTCTAAATATTACGAAAAAACAAATGAAAGACTTGTAGAGGCTAATGCTACCCCTTTAAATATAGAGTACAAACTTACTAATTCTCATATTTGTAATGAAGGGTATTGTTTTAAAACCCCTTTCATACTTGTTAAAAACCTTAATCAAAATATTATCCTAGGAAATCCTTTCCTAACTACCATTTATCCCTTTATAGTTAATGGCAATGGTATTACTACTAATATTATGGGAAAAGATATTAACTTTAAATTTTTAAATCCTATTAAAGATAGAGAAATATCCCTTCTTCAAAATCATCTTGTTTATAAACAGATTAATTCTATTCAAAACAAAAAACTACATATAGAAACTCTTAAAGAAGAAATCTCTTATCTAAAAATAGAGGAAGACTTGAAAGACAAAATTATGCAAAAGAAAATATCAGATTTAGAATAAAAAATCAAACTAGAAGTCTGCTCTGAACTTCCCAATGCCTTTTGGGAAAGAAAGAAACATATGGTTTCTCTTCCCTATATTACAAATTTTAACGAAAAATTCATTCCTACTAAGGCAAGACCTATTCAAATGAACCATGATTTATTGAATGTTTGTAAAAAGGAAATAGATTCCTTATTAAACAAGAAACTTATCAGACACTCTAGATCTCTTTGGAGTTGTGCAGCCTTTTATGTTAATAATCAGGCTGAAAAAGAGAGAGGAATTCCTCGACTTGTTATTAATTATAAGCCTCTTAATGAAGTACTAGAATGGATTAGATATCCTATCCCTAAAAAAAGAGACCTTATTAATAGACTTCAAAATGCTTATGTGTTTTCTAAATTCGATTTAAAATCGGGATTTTGGCAAATACAGGTTGATGAAAAAGATAAGTATAAAACAGCTTTTACAGTCCCCTTTGGACATTACGAATGGAATGTAATGCCATTTGGACTAAAAAATGCTCCTTCAGAATTCCAAAACATAATGAATGACATATTCAATAATTATTCTGATTTCTCTATTTGTTATATTGATGATGTACTTATATATTCCAAAAATTTAGACCAACATTTTAAGCATTTAAATATTTTTTTACAAATAGTAAAGAAAAATGGTTTAGCTATATCTGCCTCCAAGATCAAACTTTTTCAGACAAAAATCAGATTTCTTGGTCACGAAATATTCAGAGGAACTATCAAACCAATAGCTAGAGCTATCGACTTTGCAGACAAATTCCCAGATATTATAAAGGAAAAAACTCAACTACAAAGATTCTTAGGTTGCTTAAATTATATTTCAGACTTTTTCCCTAAACTACGCATAATTTGTAACCCCTTATTTCAAAGATTAAAAAAGAATCCACCAGCATGGACTGACGTTCATACCAATATAGTAAAATCTATCAAAATACAGGTTAAGTCATTACCATGTTTAGGAATACCCAAAAATGATGCATTTATGGTAATAGAAACAGATGCTTCTGATTTCGGTTTTGGGGGGATATTAAAGCAAATTATCAAAAAAGCAGATGATACTGTTTCAAAAGAACAACTAGTAAGATTTCACTCAGGAAGCTGGAGTGGACCACAATTAAACTACTCAACTGTAAAAAAGGAAGTTTTATCTATTGTTCTATGTATATCCAAGTTTCAAAGTGATATTTTTAACAAAAAATTTCTCCTTAGAATTGATTGTAAATCTGCTAAAGAGATACTACAAAAAGATGTTAAAAACATAGTATCAAAACAGATATTTGCTAGATGGCAAGCAATTTTATCAAGCTTTGATTTCGATATTGAATATATTAAAGGAGAAAATAATTGTCTTCCTGATTTTCTAACAAGAGAATTTTTGCAGGACTCAAAAGATGCAAAGACCAAGGTCAACAACTCCTAGTTGCTATACGCAAAGAGTTGTTACTAATTTTAATAACGTCAACCAATTTAAATCCTTAGAAGATGTCCCTGCTCCATCCTATGCCGGAGCTATTACTCAACCAACTCCTTCTTTTCCAGCTATTCAAAGCAACACTCAAGTAATCCCACTAAAAAATGGATACTTTCTTAAACCACAAGTCGAACATATTACTCCCACAACCCTTACCGTACTGGGAAACTTATCCAAATTGATTGAACTTACTCAAAACATCTTTCCACCAGACTATCAATGGTTTACGGATAATACACTAAAGACTCAAGAATTCTATGAGTACATTCTTGTAGACTCCGGAGCAGCCGAAATTACTCATACCTACCATCCCGGTGATGGTAGTAAGATTGCTTATTCAAAATGCATTATCAAAAGAGTACTGAGGTATAATGATTGGACTCGTCCCTATGAAAATAGGTCATTTACTCAAAATTATAATCCAAAGGGATATAATTATCCTGACTACAAAAATGCCTGGTTTATGGCCTTTCTTATGAGACCCTTTGATCACTCCTGGTTTTTTACCTTTAAATCCAATTTTATCAATACCGCCTTCCCCGTTTGGTTTACCGAATGGTGGCGCATTTTCGGGCCAATTTCAGAAATATTACCAACTTCTGTTAAGCTAGCCCAACAACAATACTTAATCAGATCTAAAGAAGAACCCTTCAGGAGACACCTGAAGTTCTACGCTGAATTCAGGGTACCTTGGATCCTATGTTGGAACTACTCATTTAAACAATTTTATCCTCAACCTTACAGCATCTCTATTATTAGAGAATTTAAAGTAAAATGGTGGACCAATAATTCAGACAAATATTGTGATACTAATGTTATCAATAAGTTTTTTGTAACAGGTGAAAAACCCAGTTGGGAAAAGGAGGTATCTCCATCCCCACAAAAACCTAACCCAAAGCATTCCAACACCCAAGGTTTTGACATTTGTTTCGGACCACCCCCTACTCCTAACAAATCATCAAGAGTTCCTTCCTCTTCAAATACTAAACATCATGCTTCCTCCTCCAAGAATAAATCCAAAGTTAAAAAAGAAGTCTCTTCTGATTCTGATCTCGATGAATAAGATCAGAAATTATTCCAAAAACTAGCCAAACAATTCATCAAAGCCAAAAGGAAATCTGGTTCAGAAAAGAGCTCGGAACCAGCCAGTTCTGACCACGATTATGATGACCTATTTGGTGGGCCATGTGCCCAAGACCCTTTTTTATAAAAGATGGGAACATTAAAAATTTGGACAAATGAACGGTTTTGTGATGTCTAAATTTCCTATCAATTACTCAAAAATAGTCTATACCCATGTAGCAGGAATATCAATATTTTAGATAAATGAGCGTATTGCGATATCTAAAATACCTGTTTACTACTCAAATACTCAAAACAGGTACTAAAGACGAATCACTCAAATATGGCCGACAAAAGCAACACGCGTGACCGACTAAAGTTGTTCTCATACAGTGAAGCCGCCGGTCCCACTCAAAACACACTCAAACCGCACTTACTCAAAATTTGCCGCAAAAGTCAAAAGTAAACAATGATGACGAGGACATCCTCTATGCAATCAGTTCCTCTCCGTCTCTCCTATTGGCGGATTTGTAAAATTTTTATTTTTATCCTATTTTCTTTCAAGTCCGTTCTTCCTATAAGAGAGCTTAGTTTGTATTGAGGAAGGCACGCTTGAGATCATACTCGCTCCTTCTCTCTCTCTCTAAATAATTTAATTAGTAATTCTATCTAAGAAAACATTTATCTTTACTTAGATTGAATTAGTGTTATTGTTATTATAGTTCATAATAATACTTAGTTATTATCTTTATTTGTTGTTTTGCGTTGGTAAGCGTAAACCCGTTGGTAAGCCTTAATTGGTGTTCCCGGTTGTGTTCCCGTGAAATTTCAAAATTGATAATAATCTATTTATTATTAAAACTATTGATAATTATAGCACTTATGACGTCTAGGCTAAAAGCATTGCTCTTAGCCTAGATGTCATAAGTGCTATAATTATCAATAGTTTTAATAATAAATAGATTATTATCAATTTTGAAATTTCACGGGAACACAAAATCTGCTAACCAAGACAAATAACTCAACAACTGTCTTGATGCAAGCACAATTTAGCAAACATTAGACATCCAATTTTAATTTTTATATGGTATTAAACATTTCATATTTAGAGTTCTCAGACACTAATAATAGTTCAATGACTCGCCCTTGATTAATATGAGTATCTACTTGTTCTCAAAGTTCATTCTGAATCATTCTTAGAAGACTCTTTATGTATGTCTCTTGAGACAACTCAAGTAACTTCCTTAAATGAATTCAATGAATCTTTTAACCAAGAAACATACTCATTGTTAAAAATTCCAGCTAATGTATCATCAACTAGTGATAGAATTACAAAAAAAATTGCCTTGGACCGTTCAACATAAATACAGTGGCCTTTGTTTATTATAACAAAGTTAATGAGACAATCATTTATAAAGTCTCAGTTCCACTGTCTTTGAGGATTGTTTAATTCCGTAAATTGACTTCCTCAATTTACAAACATTATCCTCCTTGAAGAAAGAATCCTACTGCTTTACACATAGATTTCTTCTTCTAACTCTCCGTTGAGAAAAATACAATGTTCAACGTCCATCTTTATGTAATTCAAAATCAAAATTTACTTTAGCTAGAGTCGTGACGAATCGAGGTACAACTCACATTATACAGAAAAAAATTTATACATCCCTTTTTAGAGTATAATCTTTTCTATCATGTGAACTTGGTCACCTCAAGAGATCTATCTTTGACTTTTGAGAATTCACATTCTCAACTATTTTGTGTCTCGATGAAAAAAAAAACTACACGTTTCCAAACTTGATTTGATTTCATCACCTCTATAACTTCTTCTACTGCTTTATTTCATCAATCTTTTACTGGAACAAGATATAACCTCACAAACGTCTGTAGGTTTCTCATTCCCTAAAGATTTATCATATTTTCTGGAGATCATGATGCTTCTCAAGCACATGTTTCCTAGCATTTGAAGAGATTAAAATGATGTGAGATTCTGTAGATGATATCTCCTCTAGATAATTACTCTCATCAAGATCCATCTGATCTTTAATGGGCAAACATCTATTAAAAATCACATTAAATCACTCCCACTTGGATCTGATAGAGTGATTATTCTAATCTGAGAGAGGTTTAGCATCCAAATAATGCTGCCCCTACTAGAAAATTCAATTCCAATAAAATTAATATCATGTGATTCTATCTAATGTACTACTTTCAATTCAATGAACACCAATCATCACGTAACCATTTGGATTTAACGAAGCATCTTATTAAGACACATTTATGACTGGACCCAACTCTTAGTACTAACTCGCATAGTTATGTACACAAGTTGTTGATCCCAAGATCTCAAAGTTACTTAGATAGGCAATTCACGTGTCTAGAGTTCAATTGGATCTCATCACTTCCAACAAAGTTCAAAACTTCTTTCAACTACACCATTGTGCACTGGTATACAAAGTTTTGATATTTGTCAATTTATGCCTTATTCACTACACAGTTCCCTGAACTAGTTTGGATAAATATTCACGTGCTCTATAGGTTCTTAAAACCTTTAAAGTTATGTCTTCCATTCACATCCCATTTAGGTGATGTCCAAAAACAAACCAATGTTTCGGACTTATGTGAATTTAAAGACAGACATGTCAAAAACGTGAAAAATTATCGACAAAGGTAATGAAGAAACAATAAGTTCCATATTTTTCTCATCGACATTCATAGAATCACATTTATTAGAATGAAATAATTGCAATAAAGAATCTACAATAACTATTTTATAATGGTTTTCTGGTCACTTATGAGCAAGATATTCCACAATTTGATAACTCGACTTTTAAAGACTCTTAGTCCTTCTATCACAAGTCAGTTCACCATTTCTTGCACAACATGATCTTATCTAGCATGCCAAAATGTTATCATCTACATAAGCATTGCTAGAGGAACAAATATTTAGTCTACATGAACTTATTTCATATAACTAAAATAATTGTTCACTTATAGTCCATAACCATTTAAAAAGCATGGAAAAATAAGTCTAATGCCATCAATTATGTTACGCATGCACCACTCGCCACCATTCACTCGCTGGTGGACTGCATGTGAAGCCAACACGTTGCCGTCACATACTAATCATAACCATGTCTCACAGAAAAAGGTTAATCATATCCCAGCTATGGAAGACCCGATACAGTGGTGAGATCCTGTATGATCTCTCGAGCAAACAAAAGACTATGCGATATAAAACATTGAACATTGTCAATCTCAAGTTTACAAGTCCCAAGACTTCACTCGAGCTTAGTTCCTTTAATTGCATCTCGTCTTAATGCTCAACAGTCTTTAGTCAATGATTTACTATTTCTGACTCTATAATCCACAAGGATAAGAATCAATTAAGAACACATTACTAAAGATGACTGTGCTTGAAACAAAAAACGGAATGAACTACTTTGTCCCTCCTGAACTTAGTACATTCATGAGAAAAAAATATGATCATGCTCTTTTCAACTGAAACACGTCATTTTCTCTCTTATCCATTTTCAGTCTAGCATTTTTTTCTTTAATCTTCCTAGCATTAAGATTGACATCATGATTGATAGCAGCTCTCCCAGTTATAGACTGCTTATCATTTTCACCTTCCTTCCATTTTCTTTTACGTTCAGAGCCCAAAGCTCCTATAGAACTAATAAACATAACGTGAACACTTAATAAAGACTTTGAAGTTTCAAATTCTTCGTCTTTTAGCTCAACGTTATGAGCTGTATAAGTGAAAGTTTTAACTTTTTCACCAAGAGTCATGTTGACTCTTAAGTGTTCCCTACTGTTAGGAAGTGAATGGATAAGATCCTGAATTCGATATTTCTCATAAACGAAATGTCACCATACTTTCCTTTTAAATATTCCCAGATATTATAGGTGGTATGATGCAATTCACAATCATGGAATATGTCATCATTGACAAAAATTACCAATATTTCACTAGCTATGGAATTTATAATATTCCAAGCCTGGTAACCGTCCAGATTGTTTTCATTTTGAGTATTATCTCTATTTCAGAATACTTTTCATCATGGTTAATAGTGTTTAACACATCATGTTCTCCAAGAACATGTATTATATCATACGATGCTACGTGTTATTACTATCGCCTTTTATTTTACTTATTGGTTTAATTCTGCGATGATCGTTGTTGAAGTCATTGTCATGTTTATAACATCAAAGATTCCAAAAGTTAACGTTCATTTATGTATTATCTTGTTCCATGTTAAGCTAACTGACATCTATAAAATTTGATACAAAAGTTGACATCGAAAAATAACTTAAAGTTATTAATCATCAATCGCATAAAGTATCCTCATTAAACAGATTCAGCTCCAAAACACAAAACAATATAGTTCAAGTATTTAAAACAATTCAAATAACTTATAAATACCACTAAACTACATGAATTAACATGCAATTTCAAAAATAAATTAATCACAACCACTTTTAGTCATAATTAATACGAAAAAAAAAAAGGAAAAACCAATAATCAACTTTCAAAGTTTTAATCAGTATTTCTTTTAACAATCTAAGAGAAAGGGGTCCCTCTAAACTGTAACTTTTCATTCAATTTATCACGTCGAACTACGTCAGGTATTCTAGTTCATGCATGGTAGATCGCCCGCGCCAAAGGATCCATGTGAGGATTCTTCATCCGACTTTTACTTCGACCTATCAATCTAAGAAAATCGGATCGATGAATGCCCCCCATCCTCAAGCACGCTGATCTAAGTGATTTCCCTCTATCATCCGCTTCAGAATCAATGGTGATTTGATGCATAATCACGTAACCTGAGGGCTTTCCCTTTAAGTCTGACCACTTCTTCCAATAGACATCTTCTAAGTAAGGAGGAAGGGTTCTTGCCCAGGTCTTTGGACTCTGAATTTCATCTTTCAAATGAAGCGGGATGACATTTTTACACATCAGGGACAACAATTGAAAATAAAGTTCAGCAAGGACTAGATGATGATCTTTTAAATTATGTTTGGGCTTCATCTTATAAGTTAAGAACTCATGGAGTACTTCGTCTCCAGCCCTCTGGTCATGTGTAGTAACTATCTCCCTCATCATCATATCTAAAAAAAAAATAACCAGCCAACAAAGCATGATAATGTCAGTTAAACTTAACTCATGAATCTCAACTCTCTTTCATGCTTAAGAAATCAAATTTCCAAAAGCGTATCAAGCAAATTCACAAGTGAATTCAAGTCTAACCATTGGCTCCCACTTTCTTTACATAAATCAGTATTCAAACATGCTTAGTTCAAATACTATTATGTTATGTAAATGAGGAATTTACACAAGGATTTTTACATGCAGAAATACTATCGAACTTCTTATTCGACAAATATCAATAAAAATGAGCAACCATTCGAACATTCAAAAAACTTAACTCATAAATTCAAAGCTCATAAATACACAAAAAAAATTGATTTCTAAGTGTAACCAGCTAATTTCACAAGTGCAACAATTTAATTATGGTTCTCATCTGAATTGAAAAACAAGCATAAAAAAAATTCTAGTTTAAATGCTTTCATACTCTGCATATTAAGATTCTACACTGAAAAACGAGCGCATAGGAATTTTCGGCACTAAAAACGGAGTTAAAATGAGCTCAAACGAGCCAAAACAAGATTGTATGAGCGCATAGCTTAAAAAAAAGGACAGCAGCCACCGACCACCGCCGCACCGGCGCGTGACGGTCACGCGCCGCCGGAGTCCGCCGTCGGCCGGCGCGTGAAGGCCACGCACCACTGGTATCCACCGTCGGCCGGCGAGTGAAGGCCACGCGCCGCCGGAGTCGCCGTCGGCCGGCGCGTGAGGCCCACGCGCCACCTAGGTCCGCGTTGACCCCACCCGGCCGGTCCAGTGTCCGGTTCAGGCCGAATCGGTTTGGTTCGGTCTGGACGGTTCGGTCCATCGGCTCGATCCGGTCCGGTCTGGTTTGACCGTTATTGACCGGGTCAACCACGAAATTTTTGAAAAATTCGTTTTGGCCCTTTGAAAATATCTAATTCTAAAAAACAAGCCCATAAAGTTTCTGAAACTTTATAAAAACACCCCAATTCGTGGAAAAACTTTGAAAATTCATATCTTACTCGTTTCTCATCCAAAAATTACAAACAATACATGGATGGAATCCTTATGAGACGTAGATTCATCCAGTAACTAGAACAAAATCCAATTTGTTCAATTTGGTTTCGAAAAATCAGATCTAAATTTATGTTCTTTAAAAAAAAAATCAACGAAACTTGCAAAAATCATATCTCACTCAATACTTGACCAAAAATCACGAACTTTATATCAATGGAATCCTCTTGCAATGTACTTTAATCCAGTAACAATAAATCATCACGAATCATTATATATAGTTCGTAATTTACAGTCAAAGTTACTGTATTTTCTCAAAGACCGATTTAATTCTCACAAACGGCTTGACCAAAAAATTCGAAACTTTGCAGACATCCATATCATCATATATGCTACATACAGTAAAAATTTCATAGTCAAATTCCACCGTTTCAAAAAATCCAAAAAATTGAGAAATACAGTACTCATACAAGTTTTTCATATACGAGAACCCAACGACCTGGCTCTGATACCAATGTTGGATTTCGATAATAAAAAATAAGGAAGTTGGAACGACCAACCTCGTAATTTGCAGCGGAATGAATCAAGTCTGGTTGGATTCTTCGTACGTATCCGTGATCCTCACAGTCAGAATTCAATTATGTGAATTTATTCACAAATTGATTCGTAATCCACAATGTAAATGCCTTTGAGATAGTATGTGTGATTTGTATATTTTGAGTGAGGAAAAGAATTCTCCTAGAGAATTCTTGTGTATTTGAATACTGTGGAAGAAAGATTAAAAGAGACTTTTTTAATCTCTTTCCCTTTTTCATATATATGGAGTTATCAATAACTTCCTCCTCACTTATCCACTTCATATATATATATATATATATATATATATATATATATATATATATATTTAAAAATCTAATATTAAATTACTTTCAGTTCAAAACATTATCTTGAATAAAGCTTCACATTGCAAATATTAATTATCAATTGAAGATGTGATTACACAACAACAAATGCAGCATCAAATTCAATATTAAACCAATCGATTAGATTGACCTTCGATCTTAATACAACATTGGAACGCTGTTTGGAATTGAGTGTGAGATATTTGGCTTAATCTTGCTCGTTCCCCTCTCCGGCTACCCCTCAATCATTGTGTCAAGAAGATTCGTGAGTCTATTTTCAATCGACCTCTTTGGGCAACTATTGTCTATTTCTCTGTCCTCCCTCTCCTCTTCTTTTCCATTGCACTCAAAATAAAAATATTTAGGTTTCTATCGCATCTTAGTTGATAAGTGATAGCAGTGGTGTTTTATTTGTTATTTTATTTGTATTCAAAAGTGTTCTAATTAATAAAATGATATGTTTGTAAGGACATGTAATTTTTTTAATTGATTATGTTGGTCTCAAAAGGTGTGACAAGGTCTAGAGAGGGGGGGGGGGGGTGAATAGACCTTGACAAAAACTAAGGTTTGCAGCTGCAGACTTGTTGAAAACAAAGTCTGTAAGATTTAAACACTTTATCAAATTTAGTGTTGTAATACTTTTGAGTATTTTAACACTTAGTGCAGCGGAATAAATAAAGTGTGTGTGGTGAAAAATCAAACAACTAGATTATGAAAGATATGAATGATGCACTAAGCAATAAGCAAGTATGAAATGCAGAATTATAAATATAAAGGAGTAAAGAGAGAGAGTTTATAGTGGTTCAGAGGTGTTGTAATCCTCCTACATCCACTGTTACACCACGAAGGTGCCAAATTCACTAAGAATGTTCACTTAGACACACAGTTGTTCCCCCTAAGACTTAGGATCTTCACTCAGAATACTCTAATCTAGGTTGAAACAATAAACTCACTCAGAGCTACTCTCAAACTCACTTAGAACAACACACTCACTAAGAAAGATATCCACACTAAGTGGAATACAAATGTAAAAGATATAGTGAGGGGAACAACAATGAAAGATACAACACAAAATTCTAGCCTCTATGTCCTAAAACTTCTAACTCTGAAGAACTGTAGACTTTGTGAGAGTTGTAGACTTGTGTAGATTTGCTTGAGAGCTTGGGGTTGTTGTTGTTCGTCCTCTGAAGCCTCATCTCCTATTTATAGGAGTCTTGGAGGTCTTCTAGCTGTTGGAGGGATTCAAATATTTGAAATAATTTTCACCTCCAGCTTTGACTTCGGCTAATAAACACTTCTTGTCATGTAGTTTTGTCCTAGAAGTAGTACAAATTATCTTTTAGTGATGACTGCTCAAAGAGCTTTTAATCACTGAAACACTTGTATCTACTGGCTAGTAATTAGCTCTGATAAACTCTGAGATATTTTAAAAACTAAGAGAGTGATTGTACAAATTGTACTACACTTAATTAGTCCTTCTAATCTCAAGTTTACAGCTTGTAGTCTTGAACTCTGCAGATGTAGACTCTTCGGCTGTGGACTTGTCTCCAACTATGCAGATGTAGACTTGTCTTGATCATAGCTGTAGGGTCTTTATCTAATGTTTGCAGATGTAGACTTTCAACTTTTGAACTCTTCATTTCTCTTGGTACCTGCAATGTTAGTTCTCACAAAATACATGTATGTTTGACATTATAAAAATCAACTAAGAAAATTCTTAGGACAAAAACATCCTAACAGATTACCTTAATTTATATTAATAAAAGAGTAATTTTGGCATTTTATATTTATTAATTTAATATATTAATAGGGCGATGCAGTGCGATTTCAATATGCGCAATGCAAAGTGCAATCCTTTAAAAGTAAAATTATACGTTGGATCATTGATCCAATGGTATTCAAAGGGTTTACTGACTTTAGGAAGGGCGAAACCCTTCCTAATTGTAGAAAAACGCATGTTACTTTAGTTGTTCAATTTATTCATTAGTGAAACGACCTATAAAAAGTGTTAATATGTTACCTAGTTAAACACAAATCTTATATTGATTAATATATTTAAAAAATTATCATTTATTTATTATAGAGTATGTATAGAGTGATATTTGTTTATACGTGAACCACTTTGCAATATTTTTAGTGTAACCAACTAATACCATTTAGTTAAGCAACTAATAATATTATACCCTTAAACTAATATCCTTAAGTGAAAACAGCTAATATCCTCCCAAATTAATACTCCCTGAGTCCCAGTTTTATTTTCTCGTTTGACTGTGCGCGGAGTTTAATGCGAGAGTTGAATTTTAGTATTTAAATGAATAAAGTAGTATTGAGAATGATGAATGGTGAATAAAGTAGTATTTAAATGAATAAAGTAGTATTGGGAATGGTGAATAAAATATTATTTAAATGAATAAAATAGTATTCATTTTAGGGATGGGAAAACAAAATTGGGACAGACCTTTTTGGCAAATGGGAAAACATAATTGGGACGGAGGAAGTATTATTTAGCGGAAACAATTAATACCCTTCAGATAATTCATGAATGAACCATTTTCATTTTATAGTTTGTCCTTATCAAATCTATAAATTCATATATTATATTGTTTTAAAAGGCAGTGAAATCATTTCTATCAAAAAAAAAAAAAAAAAGGAAGAGTGATTTTTTTTTTTTTATGTTATAAGGATGCACTAGAACAAATTTGCAAACCACACCATTTATATGCTTAGGAAAAGTCGTTTTCAAAAGAAAATAATTTGTATCTTTCAAAAAAGAAAATAAATTAATTTGTACGTGAATGGGTGCAAATCTATCTATTTGGGACATGCTACTTTATTTTAGTATTTATATAATATAAAAGAACCCTTCAAAAAAAATTATATAATATAAAAGAAAAAAAAATCCTTTCATATAATCATAGGTCTAAATAGTATATGTATTAAGGTACACTCTCCATTTTTCTCTACAGTTTTTTTATTTTTATTTTTGAGTAGTTGATCTATTTAAAATTGATAGAATTTTTTATTGAGATTTAAACAAAAAAAAAGATTAAAATAAACTTCAATCAATTCATAAGTAGAAGGAATATAATAATTATAATAATGGTAATGAGTGAAACATGAATATGTTATGATATTATAATCAAATATGCGATTAACTTCTACATTTGTGTTGATTGGATTTTGATTTTTTTTGTTCATGCTCAAGTTACTGTACATAGTTTTTTTTTTTTTTTTTTTTTGTATTATAATTTTTAGTGATGTATTTTTTTATGTAGGAGGATGATTTAGCATTGATGTGGCTTACACGTAGGACATAGGCTTGATTTCAACTCAAATTCATGGAATACGTCTCTCACGAGACTTTTGATCAACACTAGGATAAAATTGATCTAAATTTGACTAAACTTAACTTAAAAAATATTGTAATATGTTTAGAAGTACAATAAATGTGTTCTATTTTTGTCACTTATATAAGTTAGTGTCCTAAAAAAAATGTATTATCTTTAAGAAGAAGAAAATTGTTCTAAGTTGAAACTTTGTTGATGTTCTCACTTATGCTGAAATATGTGTGCTACAATTAAATGCAAAAAAAAAAAAAAGTTTGGAACAAAGTATAGAGTGAAAATGCTTCATACATTAACCATTTGAAGAGTATTAGTTGTTTTCACTAAGAATATTAGTTAGTTTTACCTAAGGGTGTTAGTTCTAAAGGGTATTAGTTATTTTTACTAGAGGGCATTAGTTGAATGGTACGAAGAGTATTAGTTGTTTAACTAAATGATATTTGCATAGTATTGTATGCATCAGGTGTACCATGCAACTCAAGTGTATTTAAAAAAAAATAAAAAAATTACCCCTATTATTACTAAAAAGTTACCCTTGCTATTAGCCTATTACTGAAAATTGCATTTAACAATGGATAACTTTTCAGTAACAATAGTGGTTACTTTTTCAGCAATAATAAGAATAACTTTTCAAAAATATAATTTATTTGCACGGTGCACCTGGTGAACAAGAGACTTACTCAAGAGTATTATTTGGTTACAATAAAGTGTATTAGTTGGTTACACTAAAAAGTATTCGTATTGCAAAGTGGTTCATGATGAACCAATTTCAATCTATACATACTCACCATCTTTATTTTTTTTATGGTGTATTATGTTTCAAGATTATTTGTGTTTAATATGTAATGATATAATGTAAATACAAATACTAGATTTCTTATTAAAATGTGGTTTAATCTTTTTTTAAAAACTATAATTTAATCATGTTTTTTTATTATTTGATAATTTTAATATCTCAACAAGAATTGCAAGACACGTCATCGTCGTCAATATTAACAAATGGTTATTTTTTATACTTTTAAATTAATAATATTATTTACACATTCTATTTGTGTTATTAAATTTTTATGTATTTAACTCTTATTAATTTTTTATACATAAATTAATATCAAATATTGGAAGCTACTACAAGTCCAATGACATCAGGTCTGACTAATGAACTACTTCATAAAACACGAGAAAGCACTACTACATGTTTCATCAATTATTTTGTCTAATGCATTTACTACGGAAAATATTATACATATGAAATTATATTACATATTTTTTTTATGTATTTATGTCTTGAGTTTTTATTTTTCAGAAACTGAATCATTTGATTCAATTGTTTTTAATCCACTCTCTGATATGACAAGTTGTAAGAATTCTTTGAAAACTAGCTAAAATTACAAGAGAAAAAATAGTTACACTAATTTTATTGTTTAACAGTGATATCAATTCAAAATTATTCCGGTGGTACTATAAATATATCTCATCTTACATACACATCAGATACACATTTTGCATCTTAAGGTTTGTAAGTTTATTTAATTATTTAGTATAGCAATTTAAGTAATATTGTTAATATATGTATTATTTTTTTACACTAATTTTTTAAAAAAGATTTATTTTCAGATAGAGGAAAGACTCCAATTACTAAGTTCAACATAATACTCAAACGCGCGATAATCGAATATCTATGAGTGTTATATCATCTTTAGCACAACAATTACATTTTGAATATGAGGAAAATATTCAATCTTTGTTGAAAAAACAAAATGGAGAATGCTCTTCTGGCCATGGCATTATATTTTTCTCTTTGCATTTTTTTTAATTTATAAATATAATAATCTTTTTGTCCAAATATAAATATTATTATCTAATTAGTCATGATATTTTAGGAAAAAAGAGGAGAGGTGTTGTTGTTGAGGAAATGTTAAAAGGAAGGAATACTAGTGGTGAATGTGGTTGTCTATTGCAATGCGTATATGTGGTACGAGGAGAGAAGTAGTAAAAAGTTGAATGAGAATCCACCAAAATTTCCATCCTGATGTTCAAATGGAAAAGTATAACTTTCTTCTTCTACATTGACCAATCTTTTATCAAGCGAAGATCAAAGGAGCAAACACTTCATTAAAAAAATTAGAGCTTTCAACATGATGTTTAACTTCACATCTATGGGTGGATAGGTTAACAATTCAATTAATAATGGAAGAGCTCCTTATGTGTATAGATTGCATGATGCTAATTACCATCAAATTGGAAGTCTTTTGTTAATGCCTATATTTTTGCAACTATACATATACGACGCTGAAAATGAAGATCATAATAGAATTGATGCTCTCGGGCTAGTTCATTAAAAGTCTTATAATTATCAAATTAAATTTATTTTACTAATTGAGTTTTCCATTATACTTTTTAATCACTCCAATTATTTTATTTGAACAGGAGGTGACCGAAGGATAAAAATAAAATGTTGAATGATAATATTGTTGGTGCATTTAAGAAAATGGTGGATATGTTCAATCCATTTGCAATGCAATTTTGGAGTGCAAGGGAAAATATTATGTATGGAGGTGAGCCATCTTTGAGATTGAATTTGCTAGAAAGAAAGAGTTTGGATGGAAGAGTTCGATGTATGTTTGGGATAGAAAAAAATATCAGTGGGAAAAAAGAAAGAGCGGTATATTTTCTCTAGGAAGATTATACAATGTTCCACCGGGGGCTGGTGAAGAGTATTATTTGTATCTCTTACTGCCTTATAGTAAAGGATCAACATCTTATGAGATGATGTTGTCTATGATACCATTAAGGATGTTTGTTATTCGATGGGATTGCTGGATGATGATTGTGAGTACATTGATGGGATAGTAGAGACAAGTTATTTGGCAAGTGCACATTACGTAAGGACGGATTTATTCTCTATTTTTCTCATATCATCTTTAATGAACTCTCCAGAAACCGTATTCGAAAACACATGAGAGTGAATGTCGGATGATATACTCTATAAAAGAAGAGGAACGTTGAATATTCGAGGTATAACATCACTAAAAAAATTAATTAGTTTAGATTATTAAAATATTTTACTGTTTATTTTTTAGATTTACAGTTTGACAATGAAGAGTTGATAAACTTAGCTTTAATTGAAATTGAGAAGCTATTGCAGATGAATGGATCAACTTTGAGTAGATTTGCACCAATACTAGTACCAGATTTTGAGAGTGATGCAGTAAATAAACTCATTCATAAAAAATTGCATTACGATCGGACTGAACAAGGAGAAAAATACGACAAGTTAAGTTCAACTCTAACGCAAGAACAAAAACTTGTGGTGAGCAAAATACTTGAAGTTATTTGGTTGCAAGAAGGAAGAGTAATTTTTTATACGGATATGGTAGAACTGGAAAGACATTCATTTGGAGAATGACTTGAACGCAATATACTAGCTTGACTAGTAGTTACCCCACAAGAGTATGGGATCACTGTAGTATGGGCGAGTATAGGGACCAAGTAGTATCGAACCCAAGGGAAAGTGCGTATGTGAATAAATTCCTGGAAATGTACGTCTCGTAGCTAATATGAATGTAATGTTTTGGTTTTAAACTATTACTAAACTTTATTATACTAAGTATATCCTAATAATGAAATCAAACTAAACTAACTTCTGGTTTGAAGTGCAAAGATAAAGGTTATGCTTGGGATAGGAATCCCTACGTATACTAACGGAGTTCGTATAATAACTAAAATAATCGTGATGTGCAAGTTATAATCCTAAGTGTACTAAAACTAGGCAATTAACTTCCCTAATCTAGCACAAGATTGAAAGACTAAAAGCTCAAGAATTAACCCTAATACTTCGTCCTATCAACATACTTCACCAATCCAATAATTAGATTATACGTATTGTGCTTAACTATTGAGACCCTAATTTAACTAAGGTGATGCGGTCGTCCTCCCTAGATAAACTGGTAGATTATAAACTCCTTCTAAAACCCTCTCCTTAAGCCTATTCGTTATTAAAGAGCGATGCAGTCGTCTTCTCTCTAACAATTTTCGTACTTAATTCTAAGATTATTCTAGAGTTTATTAGAAATATTCAATAATTAAGAGAATCAAAACTATACATCACAAATTATCTCAATTACGTACCAACGTCCTACTTCTACGAGGTCATCCTATCCTAAGCATGCAAGGCTTCTAGCCTGACATGGCGATTTCAAGAATAAAAGCAATAACGAGATCGATAATCATAAGTATCATTAAAATGACGAACGAATTCAAGCACATAAACTAATTATGAAAGCAATTAAATCAAGTCTCAAAATTAAATCTATAAGAATCTGAAAAGGTGGGTCTAAGAGTATCAAGAGTTAAAGAAATCAAAACGAAAATCTAAGCCGTTCAAAGAAGTAACTAATCTAAAGAATTTGTATGCTAAAAACCTCGATTACAATCTTCAAAACCTTGCCAAAGACTCAAAATATCCTTCCCAAGCTCTTCCTCTTTGAAAATTATGTCAAAATATGTGTTGATCTAAAAAAATAGGCTTGAGACGGGTATTTATATGATTTGGGGCGAAAACAGGGCAAAAATCCTCTCCGGGTGCTCGAGCAGGACCCCCACTCGAGCACTAGGTGCTCAAGGGCCTCCAACTCAAGCACTTTTTGCTCACAGAGCACTCAGGGCGCTCGAGCTGGAGGAGGTCGAGCACTGATTAGGCGTGAAATTGTTATGTTTTGGTGCCCGATTTGCACATGTTTTGAGTGTTTTTTATGAGTGTTTGGAGTCAATTGAGTATCATTTTTATAAACTCATTAATTTGTCTCTTTGGTTTTCATAGATGGATAGAGGGCAAAAAGAGGAGTTCGTAGGACTTTGAATCGGCCAAAACGGACTCCCGATTGAGAAGTTATGAAGGTTTTACGAACATGTGTACAGCCAGCGGTCGAGCGCCTTCGCTCGACCTCTTGACCCGCTCGACCACCAAGCTCGAGCGCTAGCGCTCGAGCTGCACCTGCACTCGAGCGTTTTTGCATGTTTTTGGCCCAAAATCGCCCAAATTCGTCTCAAAGCCTATATATACCCCTTCCAAGCATATTTTCACATAACAAGACATATCTACACGTGTTTACACTCGTTTTTCGAAGGAGAAAGCTTGGGAAGGAGATTGGAAGAGTTTTACAAGTTGTAATCAAGGTTTTAGCTTACGAATTCATAGTTTAATTATTTCTTTCGAACTTCTTAGATTAATTCTTTCTTTCTTTGTTCTTGGAGATTAAAAACCCTAGCTTTTCAGATTATAAAAGATTATTTTTTAGACTTTAATTTATTCTTTGTTTATGTTCTTTGATTTAATTATTGATTCAAGCATGTTTATGTTTCTTATTATCGTTATTGCTTTTGTTCTTTCAATTACCATGTTAGGCTAGAACCCTTGCATGCTTAGGATAAGATGAACTCGTAGAAGTAGGACGTTGGTACGTAATTAGGGTAACTCGTGACGTTAGGTTTTAATTCTCTTGATTAATGAATTCTTAAAATTAATCTTAACTTTACTTTTGAATTTCGTTCGAAAAGTGTTAGAGAGAGGATGACCGTATCACTCTTTAACAACGAGTAGACTTAACTAGAGGGTTTAGGAAGGGTTAATTCATCTACCAGTTTAGCGAAGGAGGACGACCGCATCACCTTAGTTAAATTAGGGTCTCATTAATTAAGCACAATCTATTAACTTGTTAGTGGATTAGTGAAGTCGAGTGTTAGGGTAAAGTATTAGGGTTTAGAATCTTGAGCTTTCATCCTGCATTCTTTTACTTAGGTTATTTCTTGCGCGTCACAGTTATCTTGATTATGTACCTACTCCGTTAGTATACATAGGGATTCCTATCCTAAGCATCACCATCTCTTATTTGAAAACACACCTTAGTTTATTCGTGTCTTTCGTTCTTTAGTTTAATTAGTTTATTTTAGTCTTTTAATTAATCTTTCAAAAACCCCGAAAACATTTCACTCATATTAACTACGACGCGTAGATCTTCAGGGATCTATTTGCATACACTTCATCTCGTGGGTTCGATAATACTTGGTCGATATACTTACTCATACTACAGTGAACCCGTCCGCTTGCGGGGAAGCGACTAGTAGGAAGTTAGTATATTCGCTTCAAGTCAATGGCGTCGTTGCCGGGGATGGCGTTGTATGCTTTTTTAATAGGACTTGTAGATAGCTTAGTAGTTAGTAGTGAGTGCTTTATTTTCTGTTTATTTTTATTTTTATTCAATCGGCAGTTGCGTTTTGATCCTTCTGCTAGTGTTTCAGGTTTATGAAAACACGCTCACAAGGCAATACGAGCGAAGAGAGGTTACCGTTAGATCCTGAGACGATAGCTAAAAGGAACCGAGCCTTCTTAAGAAGGATGAACGCTACCGGAGGGAAAGAACCGATGGATATCACTAATGAGTTGGACGAAGTCGAGAATGAGTTCAATCAGGCATTGAACCGGGTTGACGGCACTGACGACAATACCAGCAAGAATCAAGATCCGTTAGGAGAAAGCCAGAGCCAAAACTCGGGTACTCAGAACCAAAATAGCCCAGCTCATAACATTGTCCACAATCCTCATAACAACCCTGCTTACCCATATCCTAACTTACCACAAAACAACTTACCTTATCCACCTTACCCATACCCACCTTATCCGTATCCACCATACCCGTATCCTCCACCTCCTATTTACAACCAACCACCAGCTTATCAACCACCACCACCACCCCAACAAGTACCTGTACCACCTGTTGTTCCTCAGCCTGTGCCCCAGAACACAGATCAGAATATGGCTATTCGGGGAAGGTTTGCGGCGCAGCCGCAACGGTACTATGATGGAGTGGCATTGCCTCCTGTTGAGGTAAATAACTTCTTGATTTCCCCAGGAATTCTAAAGCTGCTTACCGAGAATCAGTTCAAGGGGGTGATCGGGAAGGAGAATCCTCATACACATCTGAGGAGTTTTCTAATGATAGCCTCCACTTTCAATTACAATGGCATGTCTGAAGATGCCAAGAGGCTTAGGCTGTTCCCATTCTCATTGACGGGAATAGCAAAAGAGTGGTATGATAATACGCTTCCATGGGGAGGTATTACCACTTGGGCCGAGCTCGAGCGTCTGTTCCTCGAGCGGTTCTACCCTCCATCCAGAACTATTAAAGCGAGGATTGAGATCTCTTCTTTCCGCCAGAAGCAGGGAGAGGACCTACGTCAAGCGTGGGAGAGATACTCAAACATGTTGATAGAGTGCCCGCAACACGGGTACAATGAGGGGGATATTATGGCATTCTTCTACAGTGGTGCCAACAAGGCGGGGCAAGACCATTTAGACGCCTGTGCGGGTGGAGCATTCCTGAATCAAGGCATAGAGAGGTGTAGAGAGATCGTGGACAACATTGTCACGAATGCCAGGGCTTGGAATGGAGATCCAGATTTTCAGAGAGTTCATCAGGTTAAGGAGAGTGAAGGAACGAGAAGGCTGTTGATGGCCATGATGGAGAAGATTAACAACCTTGAGTTGGGGAAGAACTTGGTTGGAAGGAATGTAGCAGAGAATGAGAAAGTGGACCAACCCACGAGTCAGCAAGAGGTGGCCAATTATATGGGAGGTCCTTATTACAATCAGAATGGCTACCAAGGAGGTAATCAATTTGGGAGGCCCTCTTATGGCCAACCATTTGTACTTCCAGGTCCACAGCCTCCTCAAAATCAATGGAGGAACACACTTGGGTATCAAGGAGGCCAGCAACCTCCTCAAAACACATGGAGGAAGAATGAAAATTTTTCCTATGCTAATCCAAAGGCGGGTGTTACAGTTCCTCCGGGTGTTGACCCAGGTTCAAAGCCTCTGGGTGGAGAAGGCGGTGCATCAACTGGGGAGATGTTGAGAGCGATCCTTCGGAAGGTGGAGGAAGGTAGTAAGAGGTTGTCATCCTTGGAGTACGATGTGAAAGAGTTGCATAAAAAGGGTGATCAATGTGATCAAGAGCTCCAGAAGATGAACGTTGAGTGGACTAGAACTCAACAAGAGAACAATCGAAGGTTCACTTCTATAGAGTTCCAGATGAGCCAGATTGCAAAGTCGTTGAATAGAGAGCCGGGTAAGTATCCTTCCATGTCGGAAGGGAACCCGAAAGAGCATTGCAAGGCTATCCAGTTAAGAAGTGGAACCAACTATGAAGGTCCTCAGATGCCTGCTGATTCTGAGACGCCTCAAGATAGAGATGAGATTGAAGAGGTGATAGTTGAGAAGAAGGTTGAGGGTGAAAGCACTCAAGCGAGCAAAGAGCTTGAAGAGGAAGGTATTGAGAAGAGTGAGAGGGTTCCTAAGTGGAAGAAGGCAAAGGAAGCAAGGGAGAAAGTGAAAGAGACCGAGAGAGATGAATGGGGGGTACCCAAATCTGTGATACCCGTCCCGTATCCACAACGCTTCATGAAAAAGAAGCTCGATGAGAAATTCGCTTAATTCCTTGATGTTTTTAAACAGTTGCATATTAACATTCCTTTTTATGATGCTTTGGAACAGATGCCCAACTATGCAAAGTTTTTTAAGGACTTGATCGCGAAAAGGCGGCGAGTGGATGAGCCGAAGTTGGTGCAGTTGAACCACGAGGTGAGTGCATTAGTGCACAAGGCGCTTCCTCCAAAGCTGAAGGATCCCGGGAGCTTCACCATTCTTTGTGATATTGGGAACGGGATCAAGAAGGGAGCGTTGTGCGACCTTGGAGCGAGCATTAATTTGATGCCTCTTTCGTTGTTCAAGAAGTTGAAAGGTGGAGAACTTCAACCCACAATGATGACGCTTCAACTAGCCGACCGGTCTATTACTCGACCTCAAGGTGTTGTTGAAGACGTCCTTGTGAGAGTTGGAGATCACATTTTTCCAGCCGATTTTGTGGTCCTAGAGATGGAGGAAGATGAGCACGTGCCCCTAATCTTGGGAAGATTACGTTGAAGGTTGATGATCAAGAAGTGAAGATTTCCCTATATGAGGCCATGAAGCACCCGAAGGAGAATGAGAGTTTGTATTGCATGGGTGCAATTGATCCTAGTGTTGAAGACACACCTCCTATCCCTAATCCTTCTCATATTCATGAATTTTATAATCCTTCACTTGATGATTTAACCAATGTGCATTATGATCGTGATTATTTTGATAGGGATAAAGTGAAGAAGTTGAAGGATGAAGAGGTGAAAAGTGTGGACGTGATCCAGCTGGAAGGAAAAGGAGGAGTTAAGAAGAAAAAATCCAAATTCAAGAAATTGTTTGGTGAGACTCCTCCAGATAAAGGTAAGAAGGAGTTGAGACCCATAACACTTGGGGATGAGAAGGAAGCAAAAGAGTTCATGATGGAGGGGCATCAAGGAAAGACATGCAAGCATCACTCTTATGAGAGTAAGGGAGGTATTTTTTAGTATGATGTCCCATAAGCTCCTTTGAGCTTGGTCCGGCATGAGGACCTTAAAAATAGCGCTGAATGGGAGGCAACCCATTTTTATTTACTTTTATTTGTTTTTAGTTTCTTATTATGTTATTAGGATGTTGTTGAGTCGTAAGTTTTAACCTCGTACGTGAGAGTTTATTTTGTAGGTTTGTCTCGATGAAGTACTCAAAAGGGAGGAACTCAAGCAAGGGAGTGTGCTACGTTTGAGAGAAACTTAATTGTTTGGTTGAGGTAACCCACAACCCCAAACTTAGACCTCTTCGCAATGTCGAAGTTTGGGGGGTGGAGTTTTTTTTATGTTTCTTGTTACATTGCACCGGAGCACCCCTTATCTTTGAGTGTGTTTGGTCATTTGGTGTCTTAAGATGCTCCTCGGGGTGATTTTGATTTAATTCGCTGTTGCATATTTCATGCTTATTGACCCCTTCTACTTGTTAGTTGTTATTCTTGAGCATGTTTGATGAGTAGAGTAGAATTGTAAGGTTGAGTTAAGAATTATTTTGTGTAAGTTTTGAGCTAGAGTTGATTTGAGAAGGAACGTGTATGCTTACGAATTTTTCTTTTGAGTACTTGTGTGATGAGAGTGAGAATACACTAGGACTAGCATGGATGTGAAAGCCGTGAGATTTGAGCCTTAAGAGATTTTGATGCATGAATGAATCTCTTCGTTTGTGAGTGGATCATCACCTAAGAGAATGCTAGAACTTGTGTGTGCTCTTGCTTCTTGATTGTGTCTAGTTTGATATGCCGAATAGGATCTTAGGCCATCTTTGATTTTATTGAGTCACTTAGCCAAAATTTTCCCTACCAATGACATTGAATCCCTTGTTAGCCCCTTTGAGCCTAAAGCCTATTTTATTTGCTAGCACATATGAACACTATTCCAATTCCTAAGTCTTTTTGTCCAAATTTGAGTGGAGAATAGGAAAGTGTGAATGTGAAGGGATTGAAGTGAGTTGAAAAAGGAAAATGTTGTTTGTTGAGTGAGTATGAGAAGAAGGTGTGATGAAGTTTTGAGTTGTGGGAAAGAAAAAAAAATTGAGAATGAGCAAAAGAAAAAAATGAGCTCATGTGTTGTGCGAAAAAGAAAAAAATAGTGATTGAAAAAAAAGTGAAAGGAGTTAGAAAGAAAAAAATTTTGAAGTGTTGAGAGTAGTGGAATTGAAAGTGTGTTGATTGAATATGTTTGGAGTAATCTGTTCCTAATCTCGAAGTACCGAAGTTTGATTTTCTATTCTCCATTCACTTGAGTCACTTTACCATATTGATTCTCACCTGTCCAAAGAGCCTACATTACAACCTTGAGAAAAGTCCTTTTTGATTCGGCATTGATTTCAAGAGTATGATCGGAGTTAAGAGCGCTTACAAGCCTATGGCTGCCAATATGTGTGATTGATTGTTTGAGTGAGTCCCTTTATCATTGATATACACTTGTAAGGGAGCGAAACACATCGTAGAGTGCACATCCATGTTTGATCTTGGTGTTTCTTGTTATTGTTGCATGAGTATGATAAAGGAAAGTGAGTGAGTATACTTGTGATTGATCTTTGAAGCTCGAATTCATTTGCTTGCAAGATTTAATTCTTTGACTCATTCTTAACAATTTCACTTGACTTATTATTTCATTGCTTGAGGACAACCAATATGGTAAGTTTGGGGGGGGTTGATTAGGCGTGAAATTGTTATGTTTTGGTGCCCGATTTGCCCATGTTTTGAGTGTTTTTTATGAGTGTTTGGAGTCAATTGAGTATCATTTTTATAAACTCATTAATTTGTCTCTTTGGTTTTCATAGATGGATAGAGGGCGAAAAGAGGAGTTCGTAGGACTTTGAATAGGCCAAAACGGACTCCCGATTGAGAAGTTATGAAGGTTTTACGAACATGTGTACAGCCAGCGGTCGAGCGCCTTCGCTCGACCTCTTGACCCGCTCGACCACCAAGCTCGAGCGCTAGCCTGCACTCGAGCGTTTTTGCGTGTTTTTGGCCCAAAATCGCCCAAATTCGTCCCAAAGCCTATATATACCCCTTCCAAGCATATTTTCACATAACAAGACATATCTACACGTGTTTACACTCGTTTTTCGAAGGAGAAAGCTTGGGAAGGAGATTGGAAGAGTTTTACAAGTTGTAATCGAGGTTTTAGCTTACGAATTCATAGTTTAATTATTTCTTTCGAACTTCTTAGATTAATTATTTCTTTCTTTGTTCTTGGAGATTAAAAACCCTAGCTTTTCAGATTATAAAAGATTATTTTTTAGACTTTAATTTATTCTTTGTTTATGTTCTTTGATTTAATTATTGATTCAAGCATGTTTATGTTTCTTATTATCGTTATTGCTTTTGTTCTTTCAATTACCATGTTAGGCTAGAACCCTTGCATGCTTAGGATAAGATGAACTCGTAGAAGTAGGACGTTGGTACGTAATTAGGGTAACTCGTGACGTTAGGTTTTAATTCTCTTGATTAATGAATTCTTAAAATTAATCTTAACTTTACTTTTGAATTTCGTTCGAAAAGTGTTAGGGAGAGGATGATTGTATCACTCTTTAACAACGAGTAGACTTAACTAGAGGGTTTAGGAAGGGTTAATTCATCTACCAGTTTAGCGAAGGAGGACGACCGCATCACCTTAGTTAAATTAGGGTCTCATTAATTAAGCACAATCTATTAACTTGTTAGTGGATTAGTGAAGTCGAGTGTTAGGGTAAAGTATTAGGGTTTAGAATCTTGAGCTTTCATCCTGCATTCTTTTACTTAGGTTATTTCTTGCGCGTCACAGTTATCTTTATTATGTACCTACTCCGTTAGTATACGTAGGGATTCCTATCCTAAGCATCACCATCTCTTATTTGAAAACACACCTTAGTTTATTCGTGTCTTTCGTTCTTTAGTTTAATTAGTTTATTTTAGTCTTTTAATTAATCTTTCAAAAAACCCGAAAACATTTCACTCATATTAACTACGACGCGTAGATCTTCAGGGATCTATTTGCATACACTCCATCTCGTGGGTTCGATAATACTTGGTCGCTATACTTACTCATACTACAGTGAACCCGTCCGCTTGAGGGGAAGCGACTAGTAGGAAGTTAGTATATTCGCTTCAAGTCAAGCACTCTCCGCTCGAATGCCTCCAGCTCGAGCACTTTTCGGCTGTTGTACACTTGTTTGAAAAACCTTCATATCTTCTCAACCGGGAGTCTATTTTGGTTGATTCAAAGTCCTACGAACTCCTATTTTCTCCCTCTATCTAAATATAAACACCAAAGAGATAAATTTATGATTTTATGAAAATAATACTCAAATAACTCTAAATACTCATAAAATACTCAAAATATGGACTAATCGGGCTACAAAACATCACAATTTCACGCCTAATCAGAGAACGATCTCTGCAGCAATATGTTCGGAAAGCCATGTTGTTCTTAATGTTGCATCATGTAGAATAACATCTCTACTTCTACCTGACAGACGTACTGCTCATTCAAGATTTGCTATACCACTTAATATTGATGAGGCCTCCACGTTTAACATATAGCCGAGGACACATTTGTTGAAACCATTATTGAATTAAAGTTTATTATATGGGATAAAGCACCAATGATTAACAAATTTAACGTTGAAGCTTTGGATAGAAGCTTGAGGGATATTGTTAGATCTCTAGATAGAACCATGAACGATATGCCTTTTGGTGGTAAAATCGTTGTCCTTGGAGGAGATTTCAGACATATTCTTCCTGTTATACCAAAAGGAAGCTGAGAGGATATCGTGCACTCAACTATCATTGCTTCATATATGTGGGATCATTGCAAAGTATTTTCTGCATCTTTTATTAAATAATAATATTTTTTAAAGAATTAATTATTGGAAAACTAAATACATTACATTTGTCTACAATTTTAAGTTTTTAAGATTGAAGAAGAACATGAGATTACAAAGTTTTGATCCCAATACGCCCTCAAATGATAATGATATTGTTAACTTTTCGAGGTGGATTTTGGAAGTTGGTGATAGTAAAATTGAAAATAGGCAAGATAGTTTTGCTGAGATTGAGATTCCAGAAGATAATTTAACTTATGATGTCGGTGATCCAATTGCATCTATAATAGAAAGTATTAATCCATTCCTAATTGATAATTTAAGGAGACATAAATACTTTAAGGATAGAGCAATACTTGCACCTGTTGATCGAATTTAATCGAAAGGATTAGTGGTTGTTTTAGGCTAATTTAGGTGATCATCAAACAATTACGTGTGGGTGATTACCACCGTAAATGGTAAATACGAATAGTCGGGATTAGACTGGATAAATACGTGTATTGATTACATATTTATTTTGTATGTGTGTATGAAAGTGGTGTATGAGTGTGTGTAGGAATTCTTTACATGTATTTATGAATTTAGACTTACTTTATTTGTATAAAAATTAAAGCTTTTATACATACCACCAAGTAGGAGGTGACTTGACCTTTGCTCTTCCATGTGTGCATGCTTGACACATGAAAAATTGACTATTTGACATTATCTAAGTTAGATTCTATCCTCTAATCTGGTTTAGCTCGTAATCATGAGTTGTTCGTCACATTTAGACTCTTCCTTGAGGAGTTCTAGCTTGATTCTTGATTGGTTGGTCATCTATCTTGGCTCTTTTTTTCAAAGTAGCTTGCCTGGGCCTTATTGACCTTTGGGTGATGTCTTTTTTGCTTAAATGTGAAGTTGTTCGTCAAGTGGGGCAGGTCGCCACATGGTAGTTAGTCGTCATGGCAAAGCTATTTGTCACCTCTGGATTAGACCTTGTTCATCTCTTTAACTTGAAATTAGGCATCCTAAAGTTGTTCGCCCAGGTCGTGATCTTGCTCGCCTATCAACAACACCTACGCATCGAGATGTGGAGTGTATAAATGATAAGATTCTATCTATGTACTAGAGTATACTTGAGCTCAGATAGTGTTTGTGCCTCTGGAAGTGGTAATGGACAGATGGTTACAATTAAAATTTTAAATTCTCTTACGTGTTCAGGAATATCAAATCACCTTCTGATCTTGAAAGAATGAGCGTCTATAGTGTTACTAAGAAATATTGATCACAAATTTGGTTTGTGCAATGGAACAAGATTGATCGTCACCAAAGTTGGCAACCACATTCTCGAGGCTGAAATATTATCTGGAAGAAATATTGGAAATAAAGTATTCATTCCAAGAATGACATTGAGAAATTCTGATCATATAATGCCGGTGAATTTTATAAGGCGGCAATTTCCAATTCTACTATGTTTTGCCATAAGAATAAATAAAAGTCAAGGACAATCACTTTCTACTGTTGGATTGTATCTCCCCAAGTCTGCTTGCACTCATGGTCAATTTTATGTTGCAGTATCCAGAGTTAGATCGAGTAGAGGATTGCAGATTTTGTCACTTGATTCTAAAGGAAATTCATCCAAATATGCAACAAATATTATTTATAGGGAGATTTTCTGCAATTTGTAAGCATTGTTTTCTAAACATTTGGTTAATAATAAATGTAATGAATCTATAGTTTATTGTCATTGGAATATAATTATTTATTATTAACTAATATTTTTAAAAATACAATAAAAATATTGAATAAATAAAATAATAATAGTAACAATATTTATAAAACTTAAAAAAAATTGATTAATAATTTTACAATAAATTTTATGTAAAGCTACGCGAAAATCGCGGGTTTAGCACTAGTAACCTATAAAATATATCACTATTATTATATTCTCACTCTACCCACTATCAATCTATTGATTAATTATTATTATTATTATTATTATTATTATTATTATTATTATTATTATTATTATTATATTTTTTATTATTTAAAAATACAACATAAAATTAACATCTACTCTACTCAAAATCTAAAAAGAATACATGTTTTAAAATTTACTAGATTTCAAAAACACTAACTTTAAAAAATTGACTTTCAAAAGTCACTCGGGATCCACAGAGAACATAGCTTAAAATTATTTGATAGAAATATTTTTAATTTCATAACTTTTCACTTTTTTTTTAAATGATCCCAAAAAGAGAAATGTATGAATCTAGTCCAATTTTTTTTATGAATTGTACAATTTACATCCAAATTTCACCGGATTGACAAAAAAATACCATCATTTTTTGAAATGTGATCGGCATGTGCAAGTTTAATTTGAAAATTTTCGGCGAACATTCGTTTTGAAAATGTAAACCAAACCTAAAAGCCCTAAAAAAGTTCTTCCCCAATTGTTCAATCTAAATATTAAAATCCTTCCCGAATCCAGTCTTCCAAAATATTAAAACTATTTATTAATAACCTAGTCACCATGTTTGTCTAAGTTGAACACTTTCGTACACGACACATGTATAAAATTATGGTGTTTTGTCACTTCCGACGAATTTGGGACGTAAATTGTACAATTTGCAAAAAAACTAGACTAAATTTGTACATTTATCTTTTATGGGACCATTTCAATAAAAGTAAAAAATTATAGAACTAAAAATATTTCCACAAATTGTTATATGAAATATTCTACGGGTATAGGATCAGTAGAACAATCCATATTTAGAAAATAAATCCTCATCCTTTCGCTTCCCCTTCACCGCGACCACTGTCCTTTTACCCATCCCAGCGCCCCACCAATTCCTAGCGTCCAGCCGTCGCCCCCCCCCCCCCCCCCCCCCTCCGCCCCCCAAATTCCCCTTCGTCCAGCGTCCAACACTTGCAAGTCTGCAACCTTCATTGCAAGTTCTGCAACCTTCCTCCCGGCACCAAACCAACAGCCGTACAACTCCCCCATCAACAGCCCTGTAAATCTATTACTCTATGGTTGTACTATGGTGAAGTAGGGATCGCACATCAATTTTTCTTTAACTTCTGTAATTTTTCCCAATTTTTTCCAGAACAAATGAGATTAGAAAAATAGCTTTTGGATTTCTTTGAATCCGTAGTGAATTTACTTTGTAATTTCTCCAGTTAAATTATCCAAATATGTGTTACTATTGGAGCAAGTGTGTGTTACTATTGCAGGAAATGTGTGTTACTAAAAATATATGTTACTATTGGAGCAAATATGTGTTATTAAAAATATGTGTTACTGTGTGTTACTATTGGAGAAAATGTGTGTTACTACAAATGTGTGTTACAAATAGAGCAAATGTGTGTTACTATTGGAGGAAATGTGTGTTACAATTGGAGCAAATGTGTGTTATTGTCAGAATAAATGTGTGTTACAATTGGAGCAATTGTATGTTACTATTAGAGTAAATATGTGTTACTGCAAATGTGTGTTAATGTTAGAGTAAATGTGTGTTACTATTGGAACAAATGCGTGTTACTGTTAGAGGAAATATGTGTTACTATTGAAGCAAAGTGTGTTAATGTTAGAGTAAATGTGTATTATTGCAAATGGGTGTTAAAGTTAGAGTAAATGTGTGTTATCAAAAATATGTGTTGTTGGGATATGTTTTAGTTTTGATGATTTTCCAAAACAACATGTAGTAGGTTTGAAAGCAGTCAGGATAGTATCTCTTATTTCAGGTCAGGCTAAGTCATTTCTCAGTGGAATAGACTGTTCAGTTGAGGGGGAACTCAGCGAGGGGGAACTCTGCAACACAGCCTGAGAATATCAAGATAACACCAAGAAGAACTGACTGAAGCCATGCCAGAAACCTGAACTAGAAGAAAAGCCTGAAAGATGTCCCACTGAGTGTAAACCAGGCTGATCTAAGCTAAGTCAGGTGGACCACTCAGTGAAGAGCATGATCAGGAGGATCAGTGCTGCACCAAGTAGGCCCTGAAGGAGTCAGACTACTGTGGTCAGGGAAGTTTGTCATTCAGCCTTATGACAAACTTCTTGGAGTAATCTTCAAACAGTCTCTGAAGGACAACCAAACTGAAGACGTTCAGTTCACTGAAGATCACCAGTCAGTGAAGGAGGAAGCTACCTAAAGTCAGTGGGTCTTGGTCAACCCACTGAGTCAAAGATCCGTGAATCCAGGCCACGTGGACCAACCAGCACGAGGCAGCAACTCTGACACTGACAAAGGCCGAATTCCAAGAAAAGTGGTTGAAACCATTAAATGTTGGATTCAAATGTATCTTCCCTCCAACAGATACATTTGAATTCTCATTATAAATACAAGATCATAGCTTCGTTGTAAAGTGTGTTGTATTGTGTGAAAGAAGAAAATAAACACCTACAAGCTGTGAAGGTGTGTTAGTTGTTAGGGAGTCATAAGGAAGTGTTACACACCCACGACACTGACCTTTAGGGTTATCACTTATATTCATTGAGTGTCAAGCTTGTAACTCTTAGCTTAGAGAGGTTTTCCTAATCTTAGCTTTAAGGCTAACACATTGTAAAGGAAAACCTCACCTAGTTGGAGAAAACCAAACCAAACTAAACCCTTTCAGAAGATTGTTAGGTTTGTAGTGAGGTGAGGAGAGGCAGCCCAGGGAGTGGCGTGAGTCCAGTTGTAAGTGCACCTTGGCACGTTAAAAACAAGAATCTCAAGTAGTGGATTTCCTGTTAAGTCAGGCCGTGGACGTAGGAGCTTGAGACTCTGAACCACGTTAAACCAAGTGTTATTTATCATTATGTACTTGCTAAAGGTTTTATTATTTCCACTCACTGAGTGTAGTTCGAAAGAAGAGTTAGCCAAGTATTTAAGTCAGGGAGAATCTATCTCACTGACAAACTTAAGCAAACACTAGAGAGTTCAGTCTCTCGAGTCACTGCCTTGTTACGAGACTGAGTCTTCAAGTCACCTCACTGACTTGACTACTCTGACTCGTAGCAACGCAGTGACTTGAGGCTCTTCGCACTGAACTCAGCACGCACTCGAGAGCTCAGTCTCTCGAGTCACTGCCTTGTTTAGAGCCTGAGAACTCAAGTCAAATGACACTGACTTGAGGGCTCTGACTCTAAGCAACGCAGTGACTTGAGTATTCCGTCACTGAGCTCATTCATGTTGCGTAGTATGGTTTTAAAAAAAAAATTGTTTGCTCCTGAATTCCCATTTTGCCCTTCGAAAACAGGACCATCATGTGTTACTATTGAAGCAAATGTGTGTTACTGTTAGAGGAAATATGTGTTACAATTGAAACAAAGTGTGTTGCTATTACAGTAAATATGTGTTACTCCAAATGTGTGTTAATGTTAGAGTATATGTATGTTACTAAAAATATGTGTTACTATTGGAGCAAATGTGTGTTACTGTTAGAGGAAATATGTGTTACTATTGAAGCAAAGTGTGTTAATGTTACAACAAATGTATATTTATTAGAAATGTGTGTTAATGTTGGAGCACAAATGTATTTGATGTTAGAGCAAATGTATGTTGTTGTTGGAGCAAATATATTTTAATATATAAAATAATAAATTTAAATTTAAAGGGATGAGAAATAAATTAAAAACACATATTTGATCTTGTAAAAATATATATTTGTCATATTATTTTAAAGTAGAAAAAAAACTGTTTTTTAATGATTTGTAATACACATTTGCCCATACAGTAACACAAATTGGGAGCGAAAATCCTGAAACTTGACTTGTGCGAGATTTTGGAAAAAAATCCACCAAATCTGACCCGACCCTGCCAAAATCCGCGAATTTTTACCTGGAGCCAGAAATTTTTTTTAAGGCGGGCTAAAAGTCTAATATAAATACAAGTTCGATTTTTGGCCTTTTTTTTTTTAATTTTACATAGAAAAAATATCAAATTCTCAAAAGTTGGCTGGGTTACAGCACAGTCCAGTCCCTTAAAAGCTCTGCCACTGCCTGAGCGATCCGACCTATAATATTTTTAATATTTATCTATTTTAAATATATTTTATCTGTGAAATGTTTTTTTAAGAGAGTTCCTCACATATTTATATCCCTTAAAATTCTTGCTGTCAACTTTAATTGTTAAAAAGTAAAGATAAACTGTTTTTTTATTTTCTATCCACTTAGGTAAGCTTAGTTTTAGTATGGGATATCAGTTTCTTCAAATTAAAGTCCAAGTAACGTATAAATAGTATTTGGGCAGCGCGCCATTCACGCCACTCCACTGCTATTTAAGACAAACCAAGTAATAAAGGTAAGTATGTATGACAACTGAGACCTATATACTCCATTATATAATTGAATATCAATGCTCCCAAAAAAGAAAGAAGATATAGATAGATGTACTAGTTCGTAAAAAAAGTCAAATGTCAATCAATAGAGGCCATGAATTTCACACTGATTTATGCAGAAAATCAGATGTGAAATTACTGAAAGACCCACGCCGGACAAAATAATTCAATTAGTTTTTTATATTTCAAAAGGAGAATATTGTCTCCTCCACCAACCCCTTTCATCGTCTCTTTATTTTTTTTTTGGTTTTTACCTGTTTCTCTTTTGTCAACTGAGCCAATCCAAGCCTTTGTCCCCCTCCACCCAGTAATAATTAAATGTCTTTCTTTATATTTTGTGTTAAATAATTGTAATAGAGTAAATTCAAAGTGATAATTATAACAAAGTCCCACCACGCTCACTTATGAACTCCTCGTAAAAAAATAACCCTACTACAGCACACAACATGAACTAAATACATGCTACATGTCTTGCTTTCCGTGCATCAGTTGCATCAAATTGAAGCATGATATTAATTTTAACTTAAACTTAATACTAACTTTAACTAAAACCTGTATATTAATATAATTGAAATGTAATATTAGATAAACACAAATTCTAACATACACTTGAATTTTAAATTCAATTTTAATTTTTTCAAAATACACACAAAACTATTTTTTTTTTTAAATTGAAATATTACTAATTACTTTTTGAAGTATTACTGGTACCTTCTTAGGTATCACTGATTTCTGTTTGAAGTATTTTTTTCAAAGTTCAAGTGTACATCATGTACTCAAGTGCAGACTAGCACTACTCTTAGATAAAAGAAATCATCTCATCTAACAATCCTAGAGTGAAATTAAATTTAATTATTTCTTTAACATTAAATAAAAAAATGACAAAAATTTTAATCGAAGCGTAACTCACTTTAACTGAATTATAAATAGTGTATATGAGACTTGAAATCCCATGTAACAATTTCTTTTCAATTTTTTTAAAATGATACATTTATGAGTAAAAATATTCATTTTTTTTAAATACGCTGCAAATGGATGCCATTAAAAATTTTACATTACTTAATTAGACTGTAATTAATAGAGTGTTGAAACAAGTTATTAGAAACGAGGGAGGAAATTGTCATTTTGTGTCTCTAAATACTAAAAACGACCTTTTTGGCATTGCTAATAAATCATGACAATCTTAATTAATTCACCAAACAATAACATAGAGCAGAGTAAAAATTGGAGGTAGGCTAGCAAGTTGGATTTGACCCGTCGTTTAGTCTTTATTCCCTTCGATGTCAACAAATACAAGTCTTTGGATTTACTCTTTACTCAGATCTTCCTACCATCCTACACGTGCCATTTTATAGCCTTAATCCTGCTCTTTAGTTATTCCCTCATTATAATATAGATTATCAATTTTTGACTGTGTTTTTTTTATTAATATAATTAAATGAACTTGTCGGCCCACGTTACTTGGCAGTTGGCATTAAAATAAGTGTTAGATTGTTGATATATTTTCGAGTGAGTTAACTATTTTTATTTATCAATTTTACAGTCATACCTATCAATTTACTCGTTAATTTCTACATTTTCTTTTACTATTTGATTAATTTTATTAGTTTTAAGTAAAACGTTCATACGAAGAGAGCTTCTAGATTATTGTAGTTACTTCAATTTGTATATATTATTTTGTGTATTATCTTAATAAGACATCCCATTAGATAAATCATATGCAGAGAGCTTGCATAAAAAATGCATCAATTGTATAATATTTTGACATTTCACTTAATGAAGGACACATCACTGTCAATTAATTAGAGGAATGAAAGTGAATAATTGTGAAGTTTAAAATTAAATAGTGAAAAGTAATTACCAAAAATGAAATGATAAATTTGTATTGGAACAGGCGAGAATGAAAAATAAAAAATTTCAATTGACATGGAAAGAATTAATATTATATATTATTAAGGTAAAAAAAATTAAATATTCATTACATAATCATCTCAGCAAAAAAATTAAATGAATAAATTGTTTTGGCAAGATTTTTGGGTGAGTACCATGTGTGTGGACATAAATATTGTTTGATTTAAAAATAAAAAACATTGCCATGTAGGATTGGGGTGGGGTGCTTATACAACAACAAAAGCATGATATTAACGTAAATTCGTTTTTCGTTGATTTCAACAATATCCAAAATATTATGTAGAAATGTGATAACATGATCGTTACTTCACTATAAATACTAGAAGAACAACAATTAAAATACGAACAATGAATAAAATTCAATATTTCTAATTCATTAATAAATTGCTTAAAGTGAATTACAAAGTTCCCTATAAGTGATTGTTTTTAATCACTGCTCGATAAGTAGAATTGATTTTTTTCTTTTTAAAAATAATCAATTCTATATTATTTGCCATCATTACTTAATCACCTTAAAATTTATTTTGAAGCATAAAAAAAATTTATTGGTTTTGAGAATTGATTTTTTAGTAAGTTTGTAATTAATTGATTTTTTTTTTTTTTTTTGCAAACACTCCCACTTTACAATAATTTTATGTGAAAAAAAATTTCACTTTTAATTTTACTACAAAATTTACTTATAATTTTGCAATTAAGTTTTGAAACTACCCTAAATACTAATAATGAAGACTTAATAATTAGAAAAGTAAATCACAACAAAATAAATAAAATAGAATGATTTTAGGGGGTATCCATGTGCATACTGTGCACTTGAATTTTAATATCCAATTACAATATTTGACCTAGTTAATGACCCGACTAAAATTTGCGGGTCTATTACTTGTAGAGAGATCAATTCTGGAAGCCTCGCCCTGTCGAACTCGAAGCAGCTCACCGGAATTTGGAGCTCACATCTGCGATTTCTTGTCAGTGGAGAACCCTGGAATTGCAGAAATAAGAAGAAGCCTCACACCCTTCTCTCTCCTCCCTCTCTCACACATCACAAATACACATACAAACAAAACTGAACAAAAATATCGGTGTTCCCATCCTTAAGCATCCCCTATTTTTTCTTTCCATGGAAGTTGCTTAAGTCATCATGCTCTCTTGCGTGGGGATAGAGCTCCTTTAAACTCCGTAGCTTTTCATAAAAATGAATTTTTGCATGAACTTAAGTTGAGGCTGGAGATAAAAACCGCCATAGATCTGTGAATCTGAAGCGCCATAGATATGATTAAACTTGGAGTTAATCGACCAAAATGCCCAAGCCTGGAGAACTTGATTTCGCTTCGAAGCAAGCTAAATATTGGGGTATTAATGATTATAACTTGGAGTATTGGTGATTATAATTTGGGGTATTGATGATATAACTTGGGGTATTGGTGATTATAACTTGGGGCATTGGTGATATAACTTTTAGTATTGGTACGAAGCGCGCGTGATCCATTTGCGACCCGGTTTTGTTGCCAGCCGCAAAAGGTCAAAATTATTTTCAAACTGGGATTAAATTCCAAATGCATAGTATGCACTTGCATGCACCCTAGATTTTGTCAATAAAATAATAAAAATACAATTTTACTATAAATTTTGATTCTCCAAATTACTTTGTAAGTATACGAGATTGTGATCTCATTTCCATTAGGTGTTGTGTGCTTAATGCCTAGCGTTCCAGTTTGACCACAACAGAAACCCAAATTGGGTGCAAAGTAGGTTTGGCAGCAGGGCGGGAAATCTTCGATCCAGCGGGAATCCCCCGAACGGTGCGGGGAATTCTCGAAACAAACGGGAATGGAGATAGAGACATGAAATCCTCGAAGCAAACGGGGATGGAGACAGGGACGGAGAATTTTTTTGACCCGTAGACGGCGACGGGGATAATATTTCCCAACCACGCGGGGATCCCTGCCCCGTTCCCCGTGGGGATCACATTTTATACAATTAATATATATATATGTAATATAAATTTAGAAGTAAATTATAAATAAATATTTCATACTCCAATTTCCTACTTAATTGACTATTTATTCAAAATTACATCTATATTTTATTTAATATTATGTTATTAGTTCCAAATTATATAATTTCACTTTAGTATATATATTAACTAAAAATATTAGAATTAGAAGCTCTTCAAATTGCTTAAATTAGTTTTATTTTTAACACCAACTTAAATTAGTTGTTGTGTATGATTAAATATTTTAATTTAGATATTTTTTTTATATTTAAAAAATGAGATAAAAAATATATTGCGGGGAATGGAAAATCCCTGCGGGGCGGGGATGGGGGAAAAATGTTCCCGTATATTTTGTGGGGGCGGGGAATCCCTGATTTTGCGGGCCGTTGACATCTATAGTGCAAAGCATTTGGTTAAAAAAAATGTTTTTTCTTAAAATTAAAGAAAAAGAAATTGTTAAGTGGAGTAATAAAGACGCCACATCACACTTCAGACAATAACTCTATTCTCGCGGTTATACACTCATTTTGTATTTCCTTATTTCAATGATTAATGTTATAAATCTAGAAGATTTAATATTCCAAATCTAGGAGATTTGGTGTGGACATTACTTAAGGGCCAAGAAACATATTGGGTTTTATCCATTAGACTAGAGTTTTATTATTATATATATCCCTATGTACTCATAAATTATGTACTCTCATACACAAGAATATTAGTGGAACTCCTGGCTTGGATCGCCCCCAGATGTAGTCGTTCCCGACTAACTGTGTCAACAAATCGTGTCTTTTTATTTACGCACTTATTTACAACACGTTATCAGCACGAGTCTCTGCCCGAGATAAAATGGTACGCCTCAGAATTAATCTCCTTTAAATCACATGAATTAATTTCCGTACTTGAATTATTCAATCCATGTTTTGCATGATTTATATGCTCGTATACTATTATCTTATTTGATTCTTATATTCGATATTAATTGAATCATATGCGTTACTCTGTTGAATTTATTGTTTTAATTCTTAGATCGAGATCGAAAAAACGATCGCCGGCCATCGCCCGAAGCCCCATGGTTGCCGCAGCGAGACGCGCACCGTCGCGCTGCCCAAAACGGCCCTAAAGCGCCGCCCTCGGCAGCGCCGCGCTGCCTCCTCGATGCCGCCGCCGAAGTACCGCACAGAGCGAGCGCCGAGCGCCGCACGTCGCGCGTGCTCCAGCGCCGCACGTTGCGTGTGCGAGCACCGCACGACGCGCGCACCAGTGCTGCCCGTTGCACGCCTGGTGCCGCCCGTCACCGCGTACTCGCCCGCACGCTCTCGTCCGTTGAACTCGCAGCCTTTTCGTTGTCAATCTACGTGCGATGTTTCCTACTCGCCGTATGCGACTCACGCGACATTTTCTTGTGCATAATTTTATTCTTTAATCCTTAAAATATTTCATTAAATTGCATTAATATATACGAAATAATTATTCTTATGATTATTTCCTCTGTCTATTAAACTGTATATTTTCTGCAAATTATTTTCATGTGATTATCACCATTATTTACTATTGCATGTTTATGTGATATTATCCTACATGCTTTAATCCTGCACACATAGTTTATTTATAGTCCATTTTTTATGTCCGGGTAGGCGGCGTCCGGTATTTGTCGGACCGTAAATTTATGCCTTGGGTAGACGACACCCAGTATGTGCATCTATGTGCCTTAGAATAACTAAATAAATCCTTGTCTCCCGGTTGTCTATGTTTTTGGTCAATCCTCTTACCCATGTCACTTTAATTGTAGTGAATAATGTCTGATATTACCAAAAGAGAATTTGCTGAGCTTACTCTTGATGGTAGTAACTACCTGACATGGACGCTAGATGTCGAAATACATCTAGCCTCGAACAACCTTAGCGGTACCCTACTCAGTTTTAGAGATATTGTTTCCGCAATCTAAGCGTACCCTTAGCCTCGAACAACCTTATTGTTTCCGCAATCTAAGCGTACCCTACTCAGTTTTAGAGATATTAGGGTAAATGGGTATCATATTGAAACTAAAACTGAAAACGATAATGAATACCTTTTGATGACTTGTACTCGAGGTAGCCGTAAGCAAGTTATAGAAAAACTTCCATCCCTCTCCTCCGGTTTGTACTATATCTACATCCGGCCGTCTAGTTCCCATCTAGCGATGAGTATGAAATTCCATGACCCAAATTCCTTTAAATTGTGGCATCAGCGGTTAGGTCATTCGGGACAAACTATGATACGTAGGATTCTATCTAATTCAACTAGTCATAATATTTCGAATAATAGAATCTCTCCCGTTGATGAATATTTATGTGATGCATATTCTAAGGGTAAGTTGATTGTGCGCCCGTCGCGTACCAAGGTTGGACTAGAGTCTCCGGTTTTCCTTGAGCGAATTCAAAGAGACATTTGTGGACCGATTCACCCAGCATCAGGACCATTTCGTTATTTCATGGTCCTTATTGATGCCTCCACTAGGTGGACATTTGCATGTTTGCTGTCCACCCGCAATCAAGCCTTTACGAAGCTCATTGCAAAAACTATCGAGCTTAGATCTCAATTCCCGGATTATCCAATTAAATCGATTCGCATGGATAATGCAGCTGAGTTTAGCTTGAAGGCCTTTACAGATTACTGTATGGCCCTGGGAATTAAAGTGGAGCATTCGGTCCCTTACGTCCATACCCAAAATGGTCTTGCTGAGAGGCTAATAAAATGTATCAAATTTATCACGAGACCATTGCTTATGAACTCTAAACTACCCACCTCATGCTGGGGGCATGCAGTCCTACATGCATCGCACTTAATCCAAATTCGTCCAACTGCATATAATGATCATTCCCCCCTACAGTTAGTGCGTGGGAAAGAACCTAGCATTTCCCATCTGCGTATTTTCGGATGTGCGGTATACGTACCAATTACGATACCCAAGTGAACCTCTATGGGCCCACAAAGGAAACTTGGTATTTACGTCGAATAAGACTCTCTATCCATCGTGAAATACCTTGAGCCTTTGTAACGGCCCGATTTGCTGATTGCTCTTTCGATGAAGATTACTTCCCGGCATTTGGGGGAGATCCGAATTCAACATTGAATGAATGCCGGGAACTTACGTGGAACGTAAGTAATCTTCAGTATCTAGATCCGCATACTAATCAATCTAAACTATAAGTTCAGAAGATCATTAACCTGCAGAACTTAGCAAATAACCTGCCAGACGCGTTCACTGACCATAGAGGTGTGACTAGATCGCATATACCTGCAGTAAATGCTCCCCAAAGGGTTGAGGTCCCAAGCAAAATGAGTACTCATGCCCCCACACGCCAAAAACGTAAGGGACCCTCAAGAGATAGTAACACACCTAAACAAAAAGCTAGCAAATCTGGTCAGTCGAATGGAAAATCTCTAGAAGAGATCTGTCTAGATAATCCCAAGTCTCTAGGAGACAAGAGTCCTAGTGATGAAGCGCGTGCACAAAACATTCCATGCACTAGGACCGTGGAACGACCAGACCCAGATACAATGGGAAATGAGAAAGGTCTGGTTGACGTAAACGTCGAAGTCTCTGTGAACTTCACAGATACGGGAGAAACATACAATAAAAATATTACTGTCGTTTACGACACATTTGCAGTGTCAATAACTCTTTCCATTATAAATGATCTAGATCCTGAACCCAAAACAATCGCAGAGTGTCGGAAGCGCCACAATTGGGTTAAATGGAAAGAGGCAATTGATGCGGAGCTCGCCTCGCTTAACAAAAGACAAGTATTTGACTCTATCGTTCGTACACCCGCGCACGCTATCCCTGTAGAATATAAATGGGTATTTGTACGGAAACGAAATGAGAACAATACTGTGGAGAGGTACAAAGCGAGGCTGGTAGCACAAGGATTTTCACACCCGGGTTTGATTTTGATCAAACCTATTCTCCCGTCATGGGCTCAATAACGTTCCGCTACTTGATATCTTTGGCAGTTAAGTTGAATCTCCAAATGAGATTAATGGACGCAGTAACCGCGTACTTATACAGATCACTTGATGCCGACATTTATATGAAAATCCCAGATAGATTTGACATTCCTCAGTTAAGGGATGGTGAAAACCGCAGCATGTATAGCATACAACTGCGAAAGTCGTTGTATGGTCTGAAGCAATCGGGCCTTATGTGGTACAACCAACTTAGTGAATTCCTTCAGAAGAAGGGATACACGTTCGATAAAGCTTTCCCGTGCGTATTCACGAAGAAATCGTAAGACGGTTTTTGCATCATATCCGTATATGTTGATGACCTGAACATAATCGGAACATGCAAAGAGATTGAAGAAGCCAGTTCAATCTTGAGAGCTGAATTCGAAATGAAGTCCTTGGGTAAAACCAAGTACTGCCTCGGCTTGCAGATCGAGCACCTCCCAGAAGGAGTCCTTGTTCATCAGTCGACCTACGTGAAGAAGGTATTGGAGAGATTTCACATGGATAAATCTCATCCACTTAGCACCCCGATGGTCGTCCGATCCCTCGAAGTGGATAAGGACCCATTCAGGCCAAAAGAAGATTCAGAAGAAATTCTGGGACATGAAGTTCATTATCTTAGCGCTGTTGGAGCTTTGCTCTATCTTGCAAATTGCACCCGGTCGGATATTACATTTGCTGTCAACTTGCTTGTGAGACATAGCGCTTCTCCTACGAGGAGACATTGAAATGGTGTTAAGCACGTTCTACGATACCTCCAAGGATCTCAAGATCTTGGACTGTTTTATCGTAAGAACCAAGACAAAACCTTAGTAGATTATGCGGATGCTGGCTATTTGTCTGATCCTCACAACGCCGTATCCCAGACTAGTTATGTTTTTCTCTGAGGTGGAACCGCAATCTCATGGAGATCGGTTAAACAATCCATGGTTACCACGTCTTCAAACCACTCAGAGATCATAGTTATATTTGAAGCCGCACGAGAATGTGTTTGGTTAAGGTCCTTGGTAAAACACATTGGTGACTCGTGTGGTATCGCCAAAGGCGATACACCTCCCACCGTTATATTTGAAGACAACGCTGCTTGCATCGCACAAATGAGTAATGGGTACGTCAAGGCAAACCCGACGAAACATATTTCACCTAAGTTTTTCTACCCATACGAACTCCAGAAGAGTGGCATGATTATCATTCAAAAGGTGCAATCTAGTAACAATCTAGCAGATCAGTTTACTAAGTCCTTACCTACGTCTACTTTTGAAAAGTACGTTCGTGGTATTGGGATGCAAAGACTTAAAGTGTTGTTGTCTTCATGGGGAGCGGTAACCTCGAAATAAACCTGGAAGATTTAGATCTAGAAGATCGATGACATTCCTCTCTACTCATTATTTGGCCGATCCCTAGCACGTGGAGTTTTAATGACAATACATTTATGTTATGTCGTAATGTCCAAGGGGGAGTGTTATAAATCAATAAGATTTAATATTCCAAATCTAGGAGATTTGGTGTGGACATTACTAAAGGGCCAAGAAACATATTGAGCTTTATCCATTAGTCTCAATGTATTTTATAAATATATAGTAGTAATAATATATTTTTGAGATACATTGAAAAAAAAATACACTAATATATACTACTTTAATAAAAAAAATTATACAAGTGTGTGTTTTGTTTAGTGTATCAATATTTGCATTATTGGTTTTTTTTTTCCAGATACTTTTTGTGTCTCAAATTATGATTTTATTATGATAGTTATGAGACATTTTAACATATGAAACTAATCTCATTTACTATATGACCTATGAGTTTATTGAGTTTCAGCTCAACTTATGACTCAAATGTTTTAGTGGAGCATCATCTCATATGTATGAGACAAATCGTCTCACACAAAAGCTCCTTATAATAAAAGTTCAATTATAAATTTTATATTTCTATCTAAATAGATGTATCAAGACTTTTATATTGATATATGGGGCATAAAACAAATTTCATTTACTATATTATATGACTCGTAAGTTTATAGAGCTCCAAGAAACTATGTTTTAAAAGAGACAATAACTCAAATATTTAAATAAAATATTATAAAATTTTCTATTGCTTTCAGAATTGACACTTTAATTATGATTTTTAACTAATCAATATTAAAATATAATAAATACAACAATTAAATAAAAATTAGATTGAATAGATAATAAAAAATAAAATTTAGTAGTGCATTTTTATGTATTTGATATGTTTTAGGGGATCAATTTTTTAACGGAGTGGATTAAATCTTTAATACATATTATTAGTTATTTGATAAAAAATTCATTGTTATCAAACTTTATACTTTATGATTTTTAATTAATCAATATTAGATTATGATAAGTTGAAATAATTAAAAAAAATAGATTTAATAAATAAATAAAAAGACAACCAAACAAAATCTATCAGTAAATTTTTATATATTAATCTATTTTAGTGGATGAAGTCTTTAATGCATATTAGTTGTAAGAAAAGAAAGTACAATAAAAAGACTTTTTAATTGCATATATAGTTTTAATTTGGTCCAAATAACAAATATGATATTAATCAAATTAGAAAGACTATTGGTATACCTAATTTCTATTCCTAAAACATTTTGTTATTATATTAGTATGATTACTTAACGATAGTAAAACAAAGTCAAATGTAAAATATTTAATTAGTATTACGTTCAAAAAAAAAAAAAATTTAATTAGTATTTATTCAACGCATCACATCACAATTTAAGTTAAGTAGTTCCGCAGTTTATATACTCCAATTTTCCACCAAAATTGCTGAAAATGAGCAGGGCATCCGACCCCAAGATGTCATGTGGAGTTCACCTCTCTTAATTGCATGCAAATATTTTTTTAAAAATGACTATTGTTATTATTATTACATATTTCATCCATCAGAAAATGTTCTTGCAAGCTTTTGTCTGATTTTTTTTTTTAAAGTAGATATTTTGTGTATTTTTTTTTTTAATATGAAAATGATACGTGATAAACTTATCATGAAATTATTTTAAAGTATTGAATATTTGATCATGAGTATCGATAATCTCAGAAGGGGTATCACTAATTTGAGTTCAATTTTTTTTACAACAATTATAATATAAAGTCATCGACCCAAGTTAATGATATCTCTGGTAAAATATTCAATACTTTAATATAGTTTCATGATAAACTTATCATGAACTATTTTCATATAATATTTTGTTAAAAAAGAAAGTTATAGTGAAATCAAATACAAAATAAATTGTTTTAAATATACTGTGTGTAAAATTCAACAATAAATAATGTAAATAAACATATATTAAAAAATAAAAAAATATTTATTTTTTACGAAGATACTAATGAAATAATGTAGTAATTTGTTATGGGGTGAATAGTATTTTTATTAATTTTGAACAAAGAAGACGGAAAATAGTATAGTAAGATTGAAGAATTTAATTCTTCCGGGACAGCAGATAGCATACCAGTCCAGAAAAGCAAAAGGCTATTTCTCTCTCTCTCACTGGTATGAGTATTGAAGGCACTCTGTGCAACCGCACTGACATCACCTTTAATCACCCTGCCTTCCATCATCATCATCATACCTCCTTTCCCCCTTCTTATTTTGAACCCAAATCTTATTTATTTCACCTCTCCCGGCCTTCTTTCCGATGATTCTTAACCTCCACCCTATTTCCGCCCCATTTCACTCAACCTCTGAGTTTATCTTTTCTTTTCTGATACTCTGTTTTTCACTTCTTCAAATGTGTGAGCCCTTTTAAAGCTGAGTGAGAGATGTTGAATTTGGTGGCCCTTTTGGTCTTGTTTCCGTTTCTTCAGGTACAATCTTCGGACCCAGCTTTCAACGACGACGTATTGGGCTTGATAGTCTTCAAAGCGGGTCTAACCGACCCGCAGTCGAGACTTACCTCTTGGAACGAAGAAGACGACCTAGCCTGCAGCTGGGTCGGGGTGAAATGCGACCCCAATACAAACCGAGTGTCGGAGCTAATCCTCGATGGCTTCTCTCTATCAGGCCACATCGGAAGAAGCTTAGCTCGATTGCAGTTCCTCAGAGTTTTGCAATTATCCAGAAACAACTTCTCCGGCCCTATAAACCCAATTCTCGCCCAAATTCCAAGTTTGGAAATAATCGACTTGAGCGACAATAGTTTATCAGGGTTAATCCCTTTCCAACTCTTTCAACAATGTGGTCCGTTAAAGGCGGTTTCGCTAGCCAAGAACAATCTCACCGGCGCAATCCCCCAGACATTGACGTCCTGCTCGACTTTACAGAGGCTAAATTTCTCATCCAATCGCCTTTCAGGTCAGTTACCCTTTGGATTATGGTCTCTCACTTCGCTTCGATCGCTAGATTTATCTGATAATCTGTTAGGTGGTGAGATTCCTAGAGGGATCGAGAGATTGCCTGATTTGAAAACCATTAGTTTAAGCATCAACACTTTTACTGGTCGGTTACCTGAGAATATTGGCAACTGTCTGCTGTTGAAATCTGTTGATTTTAGTGGAAATTACTTTAATGGTGGCCTTCCCCTGTCAATGAGAAAATTGAGTTCATGTAGATTTCTGGATTTGAGTGGGAATTCATTAACAGGGGAATTTCCTGATTGGATTGGGGAGATGAGAAGCTTGGAATTCTTGGATATTTCTGGTAATAATTTTACTGGTAGAGTACCAACTAGTGTAGGCAATCTCCAATCCTTGAGACAAGTAAACATATCGAACAATCGCTTCGTTGGAAGCTTACCGGAGTCTTTTGGGGGTTGCATAAGCCTTAAAGTTGTTGATGGTTGTGGAAATTTATTATCCGGGAATCTTCCTTCGTGGATTTTTAGGCTGGCAATGGAGAGTGTATCTCTCTCTGGTAATAGATACAGTGGGAGCATAACTTTTTCTGCTCAATCATATCAAAGCCTTCAATCTTTGGATTTGTCATCCAATGCATTAACTGGTGCAATTCCATCAGATATTGGTAATTTTAGTAGATTGGTGGCTTTGAATTTATCTCGGAATTCTTTGGTTGGTTCGATTCCACCTAATGTTGGTGGACTCAACACATCTTTTGCTCTCGATATGAGTTATAATCGTCTCACTGGTGGCGTCCCACCTGAGATTGGGCGTGCAGTTTCGTTGCAGCAATTGCGATTGGAGAGCAATTTCCTCACTGGCTCCATTCCCACAAGTATCAAGAACTGCTCGTCTTTAACCTCGTTGTAAGTTCTTCGGTTCAAATAGTCTTTGGATGATCATATTTGAATGCAATGTATATTTTGATCTAAAGTTATATTTGTCTCTTTTGTAGGGTATTGTCTCACAATAATCTCAGCGGTCCTGTCCCTGATGCACTCACAAGCCTATCCAACCTCGAGCTGTTGGACTTATCGTTCAACAATTTATCAGGAAGTCTACCGAAAGAGTTGACAAATTTATCCCACCTCATCACATTCAACGTCTCGTTTAATCATCTCGAGGGTGAACTCCCAGTCGGAGGCTTCTTCAATACGATCCCTCAATCATCGGTCATTGGTAACCCGTCTCTGTGTGGCTCAATCGTCAAGCAATCCTGCCCTGCTGTCCATCCCAAGCCTCTCGTCCTAAACCCCAACTCGTCCGTCTCAAACCACAACCCTCTTTCCCCAAATCTTCGTCACAAACGGATAATGCTCAGCATATCGTCCCTTGTAGCCATTGGGGCCGCTGTCTTTATTGCCCTCGGTGTCGTCACAGTCTCGATTCTCAACATGCATGCACGTACGTCTATGGCTCGTTCTGCTGCTGCATTCGCGTATTCGGGAGGTGATGATTTCAGCCCGTCTCATGATAATACTGAAGCTAATTACGGGAAGCTTGTTATGTTTTCTGGTGAAGCTGATTTTGTCACAGGGGCTCAAGCTCTGCTCAACAAGAATTGCGAACTTGGGCGGGGCGGCTTTGGGACGGTTTATAAGACGGAAGTTCGAGGTGGGAGGTCCATTGCCATCAAGAAACTTAACACGACTAGCTTGGTTAAATGCCAAGAGGATTTCGAGAGGGAAGTTAAGAGTCTCGGGAAGATCAGACATGAGAATCTAGTGGCCCTCGAAGGATACTATTGGACTCCATCGTTGCAGCTGATCATAAACGAGTATATTCCGAGAGGAAGCTTGCATAAGCATCTCCACGATGGAGAATCAAATTCGTCCCTTTCTTGGCCTCAGAGATTCAAGATTATCCTTGGGACGGCTAAGGGTTTAGCTCGTCTGCATCAGGTGGAGGTGATCCACTACAACATGAAATCGAGCAATGTTTTGATTGACGAGTTAGGGGAACCGAAGGTTGGAGATTTCGGGCTTGCTAGGCTACTTCCGGCATTGGATAGGTACATTTTGAGCAGCAAGATTCAGAGTGCATTAGGTTATATGGCCCCTGAATTTGCATGCCAAACTGTGAAGATTACTGAAAAATGTGATGTGTATGGATTTGGTGTGTTGACGTTAGAGGTTCTTACAGGGAAACGGCCCGTGGAATACATGGAAGACGACGTGGTTGTTCTGTGTGATATGGTGAGGGAAGCTTTAGACGAAGGGAGGATCGAGGAATGTATCGATAAGAAGTTAAAGGGTGAGTATCCGGTGGAGGAGGCGATTCCCGTGGTTAAACTTGGTCTGATTTGCGCGTCTCAAGTGCCGTCGAATCGTCCCGACATGGAAGAAGTGATAAGGATTTTGGAACTCATCAACTGTCCTGCACAAAATCAAGAACTTGAATGATGTCTACATTTGCAAGATTTTTAAGTTAAAAGTGTTGATATTTTTGGGGTGATTAGGTGAAGAGAAATCCAGTTTCTGTTTCAGCTGAGAAAATAGATGGTCTTTTTTGTGTTTTTTTCTTTTAACTCATTTTTTAGGTTTTCTCTCTCTCTCTCTCTTTTTTTTTTTTTTTAGTAAAGATATCTTTATTTTGTCCCAACATTACTGGATTTTTGTTCACCAATTTTATCTAAATATAGTATTATTTAAGATTAATCTTCATTGCAATGTTGAAATGTGTGTGAGAGATGCTAGTTGGAATATATGTTTATCATACAAAGATAAATGATTTATCTTCCAAAATAAAACGATGAATTCATTCAGAAAAAATCAATGAATTTATTACTGTGGTCATGTTCAAATTATAACTGAAAGTTTGTTGAGTTGTTGGTAAAATATACTTTACTTTTATCTCAATATATAAGTACATAGTTAGTGGTTTGTTACATTATTATTAATACTTAGATTTCAAGGCTTCACTTGAATGGATTCTGAGGCCCCATTGGCTTAATTCATCATGCATCCACATTATACATATGGGGGTTCTTGAGTGCCACTATCACTTGTAAATTACACTAATTAATTTCTTACAATTTAAGTAATTGTGCAGGACATCATCATTTGTAACCATGTTATTACATCACAACATTTTCAGGAATGTAGTTACATAACTATGATTCATTTACAGTACTATTTCATCCATTATACTACAATTAATATTATTACAACATTTTCACGAATGTATACAAATTTTGCATTGCAACGTGATCGACAACATTGTCAAGCAAGATGTCACAACAATAATCTTAAAACATTGATGGGAGAAGAAAACCTCAGTCAAATGTTTAAAAAGTAGGTAAAAGCAAAAGAAAGCCATGTTCATAGTGTAGTAATATAAATAAAGAAAAAGAAGAATGGGGTGGGGGTATGGGATTTTGGGCAAAATAATAATAATGAAAAAAAAAGGTTCCAAGAAATGTCTTTTGGGGGTATAGCTTTAATGGGACAGAATGATAGAGCCATGCAACAACTTTGATTTGAATAAGGTGATGGAAGGAGCATTAATGAATTAGCATGGCAAAGATATAATAAAGGTGGGGACAAATGAGAGTTAATGCTCAATTGGTATAATCATTCTATTGATTAAAGTGAAGCGTGCAATGTATACCTACCCATGGTCATGCTGGGGGGTGGGTTGCATACTACATTCGTCCCCCATTAAACTAAATATATAACTGGACATATTAAAAAAAAAAAATGTTGAAAAATTACTTTTTAAGTGTTTTACTTTAATATAAAATGATATTGTTAGGGAGTATTATTTTTATTTTAGGAGTGTGAAGATTATTTTGAGACTGACAAAAAAAAAAAATTGTGGAACAAAGGGAGTATATTTTTTAATTGGCAAAGTATAGAATGAAAATTATTCATACATGAACTATTTAAAAGGTACTCCATCCGTCCCATTATTAACCTCTCGTTGTTTTTTGGCACAACATTTAAAAAGAGTAATTAAATATAGATATAATATAGGTGATGTGATGGAGAGAAAAGAAAATAAAGTGTAATTTGTTTAAATGAGTGAATATGAATAAAGTGTATGAATATAGTATTATTAGTTGGTGTCAAAAAGTATATGAGAAATTAATAGTGGGACGGACGAAAATTGTAAAATGGGAAGTTAATAGCAGCACAGATGGAGTATTATTCACTAAAGGGTATTGATTATTTTTACTGAAGGATATAAAAAATATTAATTGTTTAACTAAAAGTATTAGTTAGTTACACTAAAAATATTGCAAAATATTTCATGTATAAACTAATTTCACCGTGTATATATATACTATATTGTAATTACATAAACGAGGGTATTATTATAAATTACTGCTCATGTAATAGTCGAAACTTTTTGATACATCAATAATAAGTTGTCGGAAAATTCTCATGTGTATCGATTGTAGTATAAAATTTAAAAGATGATGTAACTAATGATAGTATAAAAATATGTTATGGTACAATTTATTTGGTTCTGAGCATCAATTCTGAATTAGCAAGTGACACAGGGCAATTAATAATTTTTGTGTGCATTTAATTGTATAGCATGCATTTGAATTTTGAATTCAATTTCAAAATAAATTTGACTTTTTAAATTTCAATTTACTTAATATATTTTAAAAAAATGAAATTATTTTGAAATATAACTCAAAATACAAGTCTATGTTAATTCATACAAGAATTAGTGATAAAATTTATAGATCAATCGCATTTGCATATCCTTTTATTGTCAAACATGCATGGCTACAAAATATAAAATGTAATTTCCAATCAATTTTACTGGTTATTTGCGTGGTTGAACTTGGGGTGGAAGCGATGTTGGATACATATAAAAACATTTAAAAAGATTTGTATGAAATAGTATCATCCCTCGTATAAAATGCAATATTTTTATTTATCTTTCATTACTTAAAAAAGTTCATTAAACCATACCAGAATATCACGTCTTATTAATCAGGATTTAGATTAGTAAAAAATGACTTCTAGAAATGCTTTACCAAAATCATTAAAAAAAAAAAATCATTAGTAAATTTCCCAAAATACACTTTTAAGCCGGGGTGGGAATAGACCGACAGGGGCCTACGACTCGGCCTATCTAAAGCCTAGTTCGACTCGATTAATAAACGAGTCAAACTCAAACTTTTCTAAAAACCTATTTATTTAAATAGGTCAGTCTTGAGCTTTTTTGTAAGTCTATTAAGCTCAACAAGTGGTCTATTTAACTATATTAATATATATATATATATATATATATATAATATTTATTAAATTATATTATATAATAATACAAGACATATACATTAAATTTAATATATATTATACATTATATTATATATATATATATATATATATATATAAGAATATTGCTAAATATATATTAAAATATTATTTGAATTTGTTATTATGCTATCATTTGATAATCCTTTGGTAAATTGCTTTTATTCTTCATTTTAAAATTTAAAGAGTTAATTGTTATGACCAAGGCGCCGAAAAAAACATATGACAGTTAACAGGCCAGACTTAGGCCCAAAGATTAAATAGCAGACTCAGGTAGTCCAACGAGAAACCTAGCCCGACTCGACCTATTTCCACCTCTAACTTTAAGAGCAACAAATGATAATATAATGGAATGAAAGTTTGTGAGAAAATTTCACGCTCTCAAATAATTTTATGTAGAATCATCAATCGATTCATAAGATCTCCAAAAGCATGAGGAACCAAACTTTGTCATCCGCACGTGTTGAATTCCCTGGACAATCATGTTGACGTTCACTCCAAGATGAAGGACTCGTGTGAATCTCTCCATTTCCATTCGGTGTATCCACGCCCCCACTCTACTTCTACACCCACCAATTTTACAACGCTTGCATGCACAGCATATCATTCCGTCTATTCATTCATTTGCAAAAGCAAAGCCCAGGTAGAACTTACTCTTGACTTGCTCATCCAACTTCGATCATACATAGAGTTATAAAGAAAAGAAAATTACAAATTCAGTAAACTAACTCATCAAATATTTTTCACTCAACATCTTGTTAATATTGAAAACAAACAAACTTTCGGTGTGGAAAATGTAACGCATTAATGCTTTGTTCATATTCTTCTAGCTTAATCTTTAATAGGAGCAAATAATCTACAACTATGGAAATATTCATTCCTTCAAAATAATGCACTAAAATCAGTTGAAATCATTCAATTGAGATCAAATAGTTCCAAGTGATATGTTTCTACTTTAGTTATATACTCCCTCCATCCATTATTTCCTGCCCACTACATTTTAATTTTTTTAATAAAATAGTGATATATATATATATATATATATATGTAAAAGCTTGGGCTCCACTATTAAAGCTCGAATCAAATTCAAGCACAAATTTAATTTGTCAAGTAGACAAAATATAAATTTGGTGCTAAAAAAAAAAAGTATAACAATTGTGTAAACCAGTTGCACCGTACAACTGATTTTTGAGTAATACATTTCTATTAGTGTGCATGATACAACTACTTTCAAAGTAAAATACACAATACTATTTAAAGAGTGGTTCAAATGGTGTATACAAAATTTGCAAATAAAACATTAGTTTGTTTACAAGAAAGAATTCCCAAAATTGAATAACTATATCATACAAGAAAGAAGCTCTCCTTCAAATCCCAAAATTGATCTCCCACAAATAATGCTATGTTATGCAGTTTGTATTTCCTATTCGTATCATGGACGAGCAGAAAAATGAAAAGAAAAGAAAAAAAGAGAGAGAGAGATTTATATATATGAACTTTTTGGACAAGGGAACCCGCAGTCAACACGTATTCCTAATCATCCCAATCATTTTCCCATCCATCTTTTTTTGAAGACCTGGAAACGAGACCATCAGAAGAAACACCTCTTACTTGGTTCCCAGATGGTGATTTTACAGTATTGTCCTCGTCCCAATCGTCGTCCCAATTATCGTCCCACCCCTCCTCTTCTTCATCGTCTGCATTGACAGCAGAAGAAGACTCCGGAAGACCCATTTCTAATTCCTGATACGCAATCCCATCCTGCTGATTTCTCTTTCCAAACCAGCAACAAGCCCATATCCCTCCCAAAAGTAGTGCTACTATAAAGGAAGCATATGCCCCATGGATAGGGGTCACTTGTTTTGAGTAGAAAGAGAACTGATGAATAAAATTATCGACAGTTACAGACTTGACCAATGGAAGCACGCACTTTGCATTTCCAGAATTCACCATCAGCTTGGTGCTCTTGCCCATGGTTGACGATATATCTACCTGCAAAACATGGATGTAGAAAACAGCAAAATTAAATTGAAAATAGAGTAAGAATTGTAAATTAAATAGTGCAAATGAGAACTATGAACCAAAGCAAAGCTAAGATTAGGTTTTCTTCATATGCTTCATTGCATATTTTTAATACTACGATTTTTGCTGGAAAGTGCACTTTAATACTATTAGTATTATTTTGCCTCTTAAATCAATTAAGAATCCTATCTGTTGGATTAGTATAGTTCTGGCATTATAGAAGTACTTTATGTATAATACAATTGCGATATTTAGCTTTTCTGAATGTGTTTTGGGTAGGAAAAACAGAAATCCTTCCATATTAACAACAGATTTTGAGGATTCTACAAGATTCCTCCTTACAAATGATGTGTCCCAAATGGACCGAACACAGTCCAAGTGAATTCACAACAACCAAACACCAAATCACCCAATAGGAACCTGCTTATATCGATTATAAATGTAAAAAAGCCAGAGCATTTGAGATCATCATAATTTAACAGATACATCAATATTTGTTTCGTCCAAGTTCTTCTAGAGGCAAGAGTGATTAAGACACTTAGAAAATTAAGGACAGGACAATGTTCGGAAACAAATACCATAGAATGAAAAACTCTTTTTTTTTTCCTCCTAGCAATCCTGTTTGCATCATACCATATAGACATCGTGTTTTATTTTCTCTCTAAATTATTTTGGGATATATGGCAAAATGCCACTTTTGCCACCCAACATTTTTTTTTTTGTAAAATAATACGCGCGACCCTTGTGTGACCCTTTTCAGTGGCATTTTTACAAGAAAAAAGTTGATGACATTTTTGAAAATGAAAACTGGAAAGTGGCTTTTTGCCATATTTCCCCAATTATTTTCAGATCAGTTTTCAAAGATAATAAAAAAGCTTACTTATAAGTATAAACTGGATGTAGACTAGCATTTGGCTTGAACTAACACCATTATTACATTTAAAAACTTATTTCTCTTTTTGGATCTATTTATTGAAATTTTATTTTCCATACAACTTCCTTTTCTTTATTAATCAACATCCAAAAGCAATAACAAAAGGTATTTTCCACATGCAGAACTGTAAGCAACATTTAAAATAGGTTCTGCTCACTTATGAAGTCAAACTAATAAGCGCATCTACATGAAGATTGCAAACATCATATGTGGCGAATGAGACACATATACATTAAAGCAAATGGGCATCCATAGACAATAAAGAAGCATACCCTCTTAGTGTTGTGTTTGGGCACTTCAAAAGCTGGCAAATCAACTTTCAAAACATTATCTGCTTGGATGTTTACTTTTAAAGTAATTTCCCCTTCATTTTTCACCACAAGGAATAGGCCATTAGACCCTGTCAAAACAATAGGCCTAAGTTATTTTCCACTGGACAACATATGTCAAATTGAGTAAATTTTTTAACAAAGTAAGCATTGCTATCATTCCTTTTTTCACTAGGTACGGACAACCTTCCCCTTGCCCTTAAATAGGGAAAGTCATGGTCCACTTAGTATAGAAGTACAACAACAATTTTGAAGATTAGCTCTATAATGACATTAAATAATATTTTAAGCAGTTCTAGTTTGGACCATTTGGGGTAAAACATGCACGATGAACTCAGTTATCATCAAGCACTTAGTTCGATTAGGTGGACATGATGCCTGGCTTATCAACTTTCAAAATTCCCCTCTAACAAGCCACAAGTAGAGACTCTTGTGCCTCAAAAATCCATTCTTCAACAAATTTAGAATTCAAAAGATGCCGACGGCAAACTGTTAAATGCTATGAGCCAATTATTTTGAACAAAACAAGCCAGTCCCTTTGCTTCACTCAACTAATTATTTCTTTCATTTGATCCTCTTTTGAATGACACAGAGGTCAACTAAAAGTTTTAATGATTAACAAAGATGTCTTTTAATGCTTGATTATGAGATATTCCTTTTACTAAAACTCCAGCTTATCATAATCACGGACTTCCTCAATTAAAAGTGAGCAATCCTTAATAATGCACTTAAGTTCCAACATTCGGGGAAAACAAATAATTTACCTATTCCAGACTCTGGTCATAACAATGATTGCCCGGATCAAGAAATCAGCAACAGTACCAGCACTGTGTATACAAAATCTAGCAATATAAATAGAAAGAGTTTGATTCAAAATGTAAGTACCTCCGTCATTCGAGGTATGAACACAGGCAAGCATCTCTCTATCCGTGCAACTAACTATTGATCCCTCACAGCTGTCAATGTTGCCCAAATTTGGTGTCGTTCCATTCGCCTTCTCATTTCCTATAGGAACGGTACTAACATTCTTCTTTTCATCAGCAGGGGGGCTAGGAGGACCAACAGCTTTAGTGTCATTTTCATGTTTGCTTGATACCTTTGAATCAACTGGTAATGTCACATTGCTATTAGTCTGATTGCCCGCCTGAGATTCTAATTGCTTATCTTGTTGAGACTTCTCTGTATCAATCGGATTTGTTTTTGTATCATTAACCGGGATACCAGTTGGTGAAACCTAGGAAAGAATTCACTTTAAATAGAAAAAAGCAAAAAATCTCATCTCAACTAGAAAGAACAGCATACGGATAACGAGAAATAGGCCATAAATAACATTAAAGAGAAGAATTATACCTTTGAAGTCGTGGAAGCATTGTTATGTTCACTGTCAATCAAATTCCGTCGATGAAAACTTAAAGAAGCATTACAATTGGTTGAAACAAAAACGAAAACGAAAACGCAAAAAACAGCAATCAACCCATTTTTATCCATTCCACAAAACTTGAGCTTCTTCGAAGCCAAATTCCTCGCTTCTTCCGATTAGTCCGACCGAAACAAAGCCAAAGAACTCATTATTCCACCAGAATTCAGATTTTCAGTTTTGGACTGAAAGCTTAGGTTTTACGCGGTATCATACAAGTAGCTTCTGGAAAAAGAGAACTCAAATGTAATCAAATCCAAAACGGGGGGTGATTGGAAAACCAAAATTGGATGAGCTGAGACGAATTAATGAAAGAGGAATTTAGGGTTTAAGAATAGTGTTCGCTGGATCTAAAATTGTAAACCATGAAAACAAAACGAGATCGAAGCGAGGACTTTATCGACATTTTCGCTTTAGCAAGAACATGACGGTCACACGCATAAGACCAACTACAATTTTTGCCAATTAAAAGCAAACACGTCTAAGAATCGTAGTTGGGCCTTATTGTTGTATAGATATAACCCGCAAACGTGGGTTTAAAAGATTGTCACTCCCCCGGTCCCAAACTCATTTGTTATCGAGTTTTAAAAAAAAAGTTGTTTATTAATATTTAAAGTGATAAAATATTAAAAGTAGATGTTTTTGGTTATTAGTGCATATAGAATATATTAAAAAATATTGTTACCATTTTTTTAGAGATAAGAGGTAGAGAGAGAAATTTTAAGGTTAGGAGCGAGAGGGTAGTTCTTGGGTAGATCATAGGTTAACATTTTCTGAGCGAAATTCAGTGAGGCAGAAATCATCCCTGAGTGGATCCTCGGCTAGGTGGATAAATGATTACCAGGACGTAAGAGAAAACAGAGTTTCAACTAGGTTTAGGTCGAATCCGAACGATAGATTTACTATATCTTTCTTCTTCCGCAACTTTCCAGAGGATTGTAGTTTGTTGACTTTGAAGAAGAAGTTCAGTGAATTTGAGGAAGTGGTGGCCATCTTTTGTCCAAAGAAAAGAGATAAATCAGGCAAACGCTTTGATTTTGTACGATTTTATAATAAACGAGTGAGAAACACTGAGGAAGCTCTACATGCGTTGAATAATTTGTGGATTGATAGTTACAAACTTCAAGTCTTTTGCCCAAAATTCTTCAGGGGACGAAAAGTGAACAAGGAGAATGGATCTCTGCAAAAATCTTTTCCTAGTACTTCTGGAGTAGTTAAAAATGGGAGGTCTTATTTGGATGCTACTATAAATAAAAGGATTAATTACAACAGGATACACATATTTAAACCATAGTACAATGAGCACTCTCTAGAATGACTCAATGCAATACAATACATTTTATAACAATGGAGTACAATACGTGGATTTACTTTTCAGAGGTAGTATATTTGATTTGACAATTAATTATTATTATTTTCTATATAATTTTTTTAAATCAGCAAATATTTTCTCTCTCCGTAGAAGTACTCGTCCTCATCCTTTCACCCATTTTTTCTCTCACCGTAAAAGTAATCATCCTCATCCCTTCTTCTTAGTCCATTTTCTATCTCTAGATCCAAATACTCACTGCAAAAAAAAAAAAAAAAAAAAAACAATCACCACCAAATAATCCAGATTCACGCCATAGATGGTGCCGCAACCTTCTAGCACTAGCTCTGTGCGTGGAGGACGAGGCCTCTGTGAAGCTCAACGATTGTCATTACCTTTTCAGCCTTAGGGTTCTGGGCGAAACTAATAGCGATGGTATTTTGAACTACGGATTGGCGATAGCTGCCGAGGGGCAGGAGGAAAACTTGGATTCGGTGCTGGAGAAATTTAGCGCGTTTAGGGTGGAGGAGGTGATGGCGGAAGGGGAGGAGCAGCAGTGGTGGGGGAAGGTGGCGATGGGGTTTCGCAGGAGGAGCTTGGCATTGTTGTGCCCTTCAACGACAACCTCAATTTCCACAAGGTAATCAACTCGTCTTTGATTTATTTGTTCGCGTGTTGATTTCTTCTCATATGAGTATTGTCGAAATATTTAATCTTCAATATACTTTAATAAAAGCTAATGGCTCATTACATATGAATTAACAAATATGATCTGATTAATTGCACTGAATACTTGCCAACATCGGAGCTATGGCCAAGGTTTTTTTTTTTTTTTGTGATTGGAGGTAATGGTTTAGCTGCTTAGGTTGAAATTTGTGAAAATAATGGAATGAGATCTCTATTTTTATGTTTGGAGGTAATGATTTAGCTTCTTAGGTTTAAATTTGTGAAATTAATGGAATACTCATCATAATTTAAATTGTGTGCAGACTCCTCTACGAAAAAAACCGAATCTCTCAATGCCGACTTCGTCGTAATCCTTACCACTAACCTCTGTATCTTTGGCCTCTTTGTCATCACTCGCTGGGACTGGATTTTATTTTAGATTGAGTTTTGTAGTCATTTTCTTAATACTGGTGATGTTTGGTATATCAATGCGTGTACTATGGCATTATGTTTTGTATTATGTGGTGAATTTAGTTGAAAATTATTCAGCTTATATTGTACCATTGTACATAATTTATACCATGGTATTGTGTATTGTACCATGGTGCTATGCGTTGTACCAAAATATTATGAGTTATATCATGATATTATGTGTTGTACTATAGTATATCGTTGTACTGTATAATTTCTGGTAATGCAAAAAAAAAAAAAAAAAAGAGTTAAAAAAAATTCGGATAAAGAAGATAACTGCAGTTCATAAAAAGAAAATTGACAAAAATGACTGCTGAAAAGTAAATGAATAGTAAAAAGTGAAAAGTAGTACTCCCTCCGTCCCCTAATAATATTCACATTTACTGTTTTCTCGTGTTTTAGCGAGCGAGTTTTTTATTAGTATTTGAAATGATAAAATAATTTTTAAAGTGTTTTATAATAGAGTAGAGATGGATCTATCGTACCCCTTTCTTGAAATCACTTTATCATTTCAAATATTAATAAACAATTCGCTCGCTAAAACACGAGAATAAAGGTAGTGTGAATATTATTAGGGGACGGAGGGAGTATTTGATTTGACATGTACCTTTGCTGTGTTGTGTAATTTATAGAAAAGTGGTGTGCTATATGCTATTAAGTCTCCAATTTTGTTGCTAAGTGTAATTGCCCCTAAATAAAAATCCGATAATTGAATCTGGAGTGGAGAATAAAGTGGGGAACTAAAAGGAACGATATGTTGGGTAGGACTTTTAAAGAATGATTTTTCCTGGGAAGAGAACGGAGATGAAATCCAGGATGAATGTGGGAATTGGTTTACTTTGAGATATGTTGGCGACAATGCAGTTTTGATCCAGAATATGAGAAATACTTTTCTTGAGGAGGCAGCTAAAGATATGGATGAATGGCTTAACTATTGGTTCGAGTGGTTTAAACCATGACGATCTGCAGATGTTTGTCACAAAAGGAAAATCTGGACTCAATGGATCGGGGTACCTTTGCATGTTTGGAACAAAAGATTTTTCCAAATTGCAAGTTCAAAAAATAGGCGCTTTTGTGAAAATGGATTCAGATACAGAAAATAGGAGAAGATTGGATATAGCAAGAGTTCTTCTTTCGGTGCCTTACCTTAACGAAATCAATACACTTTTGACGATCGTTATTGAAGATAGGCAGTTTACGATGAGAGTGGTGGAGGAACTCCCTTGGTCCGGCAAAAGGAACGGTAAGGGTAATATTATGGAAGTAGGAGTTGAGTCTCCTTCTTCTGAGGTAGAATCTGACTACTCTTCCCTTCTTGAACCGACAATGGCGGAATTTTTCGAAGGAAAAGATCAAGAGGATGAATTTTTCGACGGCCAGTGGATCGTGAATCCTGAAGACGGCGGGGACGAGAGTCCCGAGGTATTTGGCGGCGGAAGGGACACAAACCGCTTTATTGTTCTTGGGAATGCCAATCGCCACACATGCGATAGAGAAAGAGATACTTTGGAACAATCTGGAATTATTGAGGAGAAAAATAGGGACAAACCTGGGCCCCACATGATCGTGGAAGGAAGTGTGCATGTGACTTCCAGGCTTGCATCCCTCATAAGAAATTAATCGTGGGCAGGAATAATACAAAGTCAAAGGTTTTAAATGATGAGCCTTTATTTTCAAATCAAATTGGGCATGCTATTGAAAGTAAGATTAATGCATTGGAGGATAATAATGGGTCGGATGGACTGAACTTAGCAAAGGAAAAAAATAATGGGCTTGATGGGCATAATTATGTAAAAGTGGGTATTTTCAGATTCATGAAAAATAAAAAATTTAATACTAGGGAGCCCATTAATAAGGTGAGCGACGCAAATCATCCTGATACGAACAGAGTCAGTATGGCATCGCAGGGCCCAGGGATTCCGATTGGGAAGATGGCTGGAGATGACAGAGACAGCGTGTCTGATGCTAGCGATCCGATCTCAACCCAAATTAAGAAAGATCGTATTGTGGGACCAGATATGAGGCGGAGTGGAAAAATAAAATCTCTTTCCAAAAAGGAATCTGTTATGATATTTTGTCCTAAGGATCTTCCTATTTGATTTTGATGATATCAAAATATATTTGTATATGTTTTGGATACCAACATTGCAGGTACAAGAGAAGAGAAGAACTTAGAAAATAATTTTTCTAAGGTCTACAACTGAAGAGTCTGCATAAACCCTACAGTCGCTCAAGTTTTGAAAGTCTACAGCTGCAGAGTTCAAGTCAAGTCCACAGCTGAAGAGTTCAAGTCGAGCCATCTGCAGAATCGAGAGTTTACAGCTGAAGACATAAGTTTAGTAAAACTAATTAAGTGTAGTACATATTGTACATTCACTCACATAGTTTGAAAAACTTCAGAGATTAATTTAGCTAACTCCTAGCCAGTAGATACAGAGTGTTCAGTGATTAAGAGCACAGTTGAGCAGTCATCACTACAAGACAACCTGTATTATTCAAGGACAAGCTACAAGACAAGAAACTTTAATTAAGCTGGGGGTGAATTGCATTTGAATTCAATATCCCTCCAACGGCTAGATGCCCCCTCAAGACTCCTATAAATAGGAGAGGAGACCTCAGAGGACAACAACAATAACCCCGAGCCTTCAAGCATACATTACAACATATCTACAGCTACAAAGTCTACAACCTTCAAGAGATTAGAAGTTTAAGACTTAGAAGCTAGGATATATTGTCTTGTTACAATAGTTGTTGTTCCCTCACAATCATTCTTTTATTCTAAAATATTTCTTTGTGAGTGTGATAGTTCTGAGTGAACTTGTGAGATTCTGAGTGAATATTTGTATCCACCTAAGTTTAGAAGAGAGCTGAGTGAGAATTCTAGTTCTTAGAGGGAACAACCTTAGGTCTTTGTGAATCTTCTTAGTGAATTTGGCACCCGTCATGGTGTAACAGTGGATGTAGGAGGGTTTCAATACCTCTGAACCACTATAACTCCCGTGTTCTTTTATTTCTGTTATTTATCTTGTTGCTGCTTTATATTTCTATATCTATTGCATTAATTCTCTTTCATATTCAAAGGATTTCCAGTGCATAAGATCTTAAAAGGTTGTAGCTATATATTCTCAGAATCACTTAGCTTAAAGCGTTGATCATTTGATTTTTCACAACACACACTCTATTTATTCTGCTGCACAAAGGTGTCAAAGATGCTTTAAAAGTATTGAGACATCTACTTTGATAAGTATTTTATTGAAAAGATTTTAGAACTTTGCAGACTTAACTGTTTTTCAAAAGTCTGCAGCTGCAAACTGTTTTAATCTCTACAGCTGCAGAGTTAGGTTTCTTAGTTTGGGTTTTTCTATGTCAGACACCCTATCAAGTTGCCTGATATCAGGTATGCTCTATAAACCATCAGATCTAAAATATAATAAAAATCTAATGATTTAAATTTGATGACCTACAACCTGTTGAGTTAATCATCTAATTTTCTATCGAGTTGCATCGAGTACTATCGAGTTGTGTCGTATTATTCCATATTATATTAAATTTAATAGTTTAAAGATCTATAATAATTAGTTTACAAATTTATTCGACTTTAATTTATGATTAAAATCATTTTTAATTAATATGTAATAATCAATATAAAAAAAATTAACTCAACAGGTAGCAGATCAATGCGATAACACGTGACATAATTATAGACCGTACCTGATATCAGACAACTCGATATGGTGTCTGATTTAAGAAAAACCTTTGTTAGTTTTTGAAAAAGAAATTTTAAAAGTTTTAAAACTCAAGGTCTATTCACCCCCCCCTCTAGACCTTGATAGACTTTTGAGACCAATAAAATCGAAGAAGAAGGTGGCAAGCAGAATTGAAGAAGAAGGAGCAAGCAGAGTTGAAGGAATTTCCAAATCGATTTGAAGGACGAAGAGCCAATTTTAGAAGGAAAGAAGCGTGGAAAAATAAAGAGTTGATTTTGGGTTCACAATCGGAGGTCGAAGCAAGTAATGTCTCGGAACTGGAAAAAACATTGGGTCCAACAGCAAACGTAGAGGATGAATTGGTCAAAAAATATTTGGAGATGCAAGAAGCGGGAATAGGGATGGCTTGGGATCAAGGTAAGGGGGAACCGATCGATTATCATCAATGAAGATCCTTTCATACAATATTCGAGGTCTAGGGAGCAGAGCAAAGATGAGAGAGGTCAGAGAATTGAACATTAAACAAGATATTGATTGCTGCTGCATTCAAGAATCTAAGAAAGAGGTTGTTGATGATTTTTTATGTAGATCAATTTGGGGCACTGGTAATTTTGGGTGAGCTTTTAGGGAATCTGAAGGAAGGTCTGGGGGTATTATATCTATTTGGAATGCTGATCGATTTTTTATTAACTAGCTGCTGGCATATGAAAGGGACAGTGGTGGTAAATGGATTTTAGGGTCATGAGAGAGTTGAATGTTGTGTTGTTAATGTGTATGCCCCTTGTCCCCTGAATGAGAGAATAGAATTATGGGAGAGGCTTTTGATGGTTATTGCTCAAAATCAGAATTGTTGTATCTGTTTTGCTGGTGATTTTAACCATATCAGAAGAGAATCAGAGAGGGCAGGTAGGAGGGTGGTGTCAAATAGGTTGATATTATGGCTTTTGGTGACTTCGTTCGTGATTCAAATTTGGTTGATCTATCACTGTATGGTAGAAATTATACCTGCTATAGACCAGATGGCACGTGCAAGAGCAGATTGGATCGTATTTTAGTCAACAATGAGTGGATATCATGTTGGCCTAATGTTGGTCCCAACAATGTTATAAAGCGGAAGACGTTTTATACTTAATTTTGAGAAAACCCCATTTTAACTAAAGTGCTAGAATTAAAATGCAGAAATCTAAAGTGCAGAAAAGTAAATGACACTAGGATTTATAGTGGTTCGGACCAACTTGTCCTACGTCCACTCTCCCTTTCTCAAAAGGGGTCTCTCTTCAACCAACTTACGAACTTCTGGAATAGCGAAGTACCAGCTCCTTCGTACACTGCTTACAACATCCTTTTTATGTGATAAATAGGTTGAGTAAATCTGCAACTAAAAACTCCTAAAGAGTGTATAAGCGTGAATGAACAAGGTGAGTGAGTGGAGAGTTTATGTGCTTTGTGCTCTTGCCCGACTCTTGTATAGAACTCATCACTATGCACTTCTATTTATAGTTGTGAGAATTACCCGTTGGAATGCTAGCAATTCAAACAACCATAATTGGAAGAATATAATCAATCACATATTGATTATATTGATTGATTAGTTGACTTCAATCAAGCAATCGATCATATCCTCCATCAGTTGACTTCCAGATTGCCTTCTTCTCCATCATTGATCTCCAAAATCTCCTCATCTCTAGATTACTACGAAGCCTCTGGGTGGGCGAACTAATCTATCACACTCGTCTGGTCAGCACTCGTCTAGTCTGGGGTCGTCTGGTCTGGTCTGTGGTCATCTGGTTAGGTGACACTTCTGCTTTGGTCAACTCCTCTGGCCAGACTCCTCTAGTCAGACTCATCTGGTTAGACTCCTCTGTTCAGACTCATCTGGTCAGACTCCTCTGGTCAGACTCATCTGGTCAGAGCTCATCTGGTCAGAGCTCCTCTGGTCAGACTCCTCTGATCTGCACAGATTTCTTCCCCCTTAATCAAAGTCCTATTCTAGACCTAGACTAATCTGTAGCTGACTAACAGGCTCAGCTAGTCCTATTACAAGTTCTTATTTTAACATCTTCAAAACATCTAATCTATATCCCAACAATTTTCTCCTTTTTGATGATGTTAAAACTGGAAGAACTGCAATAAAATAAGACAAAAAAATTTGAAATAACAAGATAAAGAATCTAGCAGGCTGGGTCAACTGATCTTCCCCCTTAAAATATGCTCAGCTGATATTTGGGGCATAATATCAGCTGGTCTTCTTGTGTATCTACAGGCAATCAAGGTTTTGGTACCCTTCTGGGTGCAGGGGGGTTAGCACAATATTTAGGAAGCCACAAGAATAGATCATCCCTTTTTAGATCAGGTGATCTTATCTTTCTTCCATATAAGTCCACAAAAACACACTCAACAAAAGAACCTTTGACATAGTTATTTCTTTTAGAGGCTTTTCTTTTCTTATGAGCTTGTCCAGTAAAAGAAGTAACTTGTCTTAAAGCAACAGTCTTGAAATTCTTTTAATAAGGATAAGTTTTACTAGAACCATCAAAAGTTCCAGCTGATCTGGCAGATGACTTGAAAGTCTTCTGCAGCTGAGTAGGAGTCAACTGGTTCTGCCTCTTTTGAGAAGTTCCAGACTGTTTTCTACTCTGCTGGCCTGGCTAAGGTCTTTTATTCTGGGTATAACCCTTCTGAAATTTCCTTTTCTGTCTTTTGGATTTTTGAGTTTCAGTACTCATCTGCCCATTAGGCTGAGTTGCCTGGTCAGCTGACCTCTTGCCCTTATCAATAAAATTTCTAGGCTTTTCTTCTTTATGAACATCTGAGGATTCAGGTTTGGAATAACCAAGGCCTGTCTTATCATGCTCTCTTTGAGATGAGGCAGCTATGTGTGACACAACATTGCTTGTTGTAGTCAGCTGCTCCAGTCTCATCTTGAGTTTGTCCTCACTTTCTCTTACAATTTTGTTTTGATGGAAGAGTTCATCAAACTTAGCTTTAAGCAGGTTATATTCATTGTCTTTCTCAACATCTTCAACAACCAACCTTTCTATCAGCTTAACTTGTTCAGTACACCTAGTTGTCAAGTCAGAGGACTCTTCGACCAATGTATGATTTTGTTCAGCTGGTAGATCAGCTGAGTTGCCTAGATATTGTGAAAGCTTCTGATTTTCTGCTTTCAGCTTTGTGTTCTCATCTTCCAACTTTTGATAAAGTTGTATAGATTTTTGGAGGTCTAATAGCAATTGTTGCACATTAGACTCCTCTGATTGTTCAGAAAAAGAAGAAGATGAAAAAGAAGAGGAAGTTTGATTACATACCTCGTCTGTCACTAGACATATCTCCCCGTCTGGTCTAAAATTAGATGATGAACCAGAAGTGGATACCTCTTCTTCCTCATCTGCGAAACTTCTTTTGGAGTAACTCCTAGTGTCTCTTTTACTACTTTTCTTCGAGCCCATTTCTGCAAAAATTGTTAGCACAACAAATATTTGGGTTTTAAAAAATATGGATCTGCCATGGTGACCACCAAAAGCTTTTCAAAGCAGTGGTCTAGGACACACTTCTCCGATACCACTTGCTGGTCCCAAAAAGGTTATCCAGCGGAAGACGTTTTATACTTAATTTTGAGAAAACCCCTTTTTAAATAAAGTGCTAGAATTAAAATGCAGAAATCTAAAGTGCAAAAAAGTAAATGACACCATGATTTTTAGTGGTTCAGACCAACTTTTCCTACGTCCACTCTCCCTTTCTCAAAAGGGGACTCTCTCTCCAACCAACTTACGAACTTCTGGAATTGCGAAGTACCAGCTCCTTCGTACACTACTTACAACAACCTTTCTATGTGATAAATAGGTTGAGTAAATCTCCAACTAAAAACTCCTAAAGAGTGTATAAACGTAAATGAACAAGGTGAGTGAGTGGAGAGTTCGTGTGATTTGTGCTCTTGCCCGACTCTTGTATAGAACTCATCACCATGCACTCCTATTTATAGTTGTGAGAATTAACTAGCCGTTGGAATGCTAGCAATTCAAACAACCATAATTGGAAGAATATAATCAATCACATATTGATTATATTGATTGATTAGTTGACTTCAATCAAGCAATCAATCATATCCTCCATCAGTTGACTTCCAGATTGTCTTCTTCTCCATCATTTATCTCCAAAATCTCCTCATCTCCAGATTATTACGAAGCCTCTGGGTGGGTGAACTAATCCATCACACTTATCTAGTCAGCACTCAGCTGGTCTAGGGTCGTCTGGTCTGGTCTGGGGTCATCTGGTCAGGTGACACTTCTGCTCAGGTCAACTCCCCTGGTCAGACTCACCTGGTCTGACTCCTCTGGTCAGAGCTCATCTAGTCAGACTCCTCTGGTTAGACTCCTCTGATTTTTTCCCCCTTAACCAAAGACCTATTCTAGACCTAGCCTAATCTGTAGCTGACTAACAGGCTTAGCTAGTCCTATTACAAGTTCTTGTTTTAACATCTTCAAAACATCTAATCTATATCCCAACACCTAATACGATTAAAAAAGGTATGTCAAGATCAATATCTGATCACTGTCCGATTCGTATTGAAGTTTCAGAAAGGGACTAGGGACCCAAGCCCTTCAGGTTCATTAACTCTTGGATTCAACAGCCGGGATTTTGAGAAGTTGTGGAGAAAAGCTGGAAGAATCATGAGGTTCAAGGGTGGGGGGGTTATATTCTAAAATAGAAGCTCAAATTCCTAAAGGTATGTTTGTTTTGGGATTTAGGTGTGCGGGGGAAGTCATGACTTTAAAATCTTAGGATGTGAAAATCTTGATGAATAATATAAGTTTGTGTTTGTTTTGGGATTTTAGTAGGGTGAGATTTTGCTTTATGTCAAATCAATGTCTTTTAGTGATAGATGTTGTATTATTTTATTATATTGTGTAAGTGAAAAGTAGGAGAGAGATTGAGTGGATGATAAAAAAGTGATGATATGATTGTATTTAATTATATGAAAAGTAGTAATATGTTTATAGGTAGGGATTGAGTTTGAGATTTGAAAACTCGATTTTAAATCCCAAACTAGAACAGAGCGTGGATCGCAAAGTCTAAAGTCCATCCGTGTGAATCCCAAAACAAACATACCCTAAATAAGGCTCTGAAAAAGTGGAACAAGAAGTGCTATGGAATAGTTGACAGAAGAATCGAGGAGTGTTGGTCCCGGTACAAGACTGAGTGATACATGTATGGGGGGAGGGAGGGAATACACGTATACAAATTTTTCTGACTTTCAAATAGACTGAGTTCCCTTAACTCAGAGTGATGTTGAACACTGAGTAGATAATCCACCTACTAACAGTATTGAGTGCAAGTCAGTTGGATAACTATCTACTTATGTTCAGTGCGGAATGTGTGAGCCCTGAAAGTTTATAGTCTTGTTTTAGTTTGCTTACTGATAACTTGTTTTCTTTTTTTAGAAGTCGTGGTTAGAAGGGCAGTGCTCAGTTTAATGATCAGGCTGATTATTTCAGGCCTGATGAACAATGCAATGAATGACTTAAATAAATGAACATTTAAGAGCAATAATCAAAGCAATAAAGAACACAGGGAGTTTAACGTGGTTTAGAGACTCAAGCTCCTACGTCCACGATATCCACTAAGGATTGTCTTGTTTTTCAACGTGCCAAGGTGCACCAGAATCAGCTTCACTCACTGACCCTTACAAACTCCTTCTAACTCACTAACTAACCTCAACCAACAAACCTGACTAGAGGGTTTTGGTTTCAGTTTGGATTCCAACTAAGTTGTGATTATCCTTACAGATCAAACCTATACTAAGGATGGATAATCACTCTAAGCTTGAGATATAACTTGGTTCGCTCAGTGAAATACAAAATAACTCTCTAACTAAGAAACACTTGGGAAATTTAAGAGGTTTTAGGGGCTTCTTTTGAATGTTTGATTGCTTTGTACGCTGAGAGTTTGAGTAATTTCTTGCCTTCAAAATTTCCCGTAACCTTGCTTGGGTCCAAGGTCTTCTGTATTTATAGGCAACTTTGAAAACTATCCGTTGGAAGAGATAGCCTTCTAGGTTGTCTTCTCGTAGGATTTGTTCAACGGATACATCCCCATGCAACAGCCATCCTTGCATGTATTTGGTAATTGCATTTAATGCTTGCCCGTTGAAAATATGCAGGGATGTCAAGTTAAAGTCAGTGTCCGTACATGACTTGGCGCTCTCTGATTAGCCCACGTCATCAGGTAGGTGAGAATGTCAGAACTCATTCTTTAGTTCAGTCTTATCTTTACTGAGTTTAGGTTTGTCCTCATCTACGTACGTTTTCCAGCGCTGACATTCCTTTTGACTTGCTTGGATCCTACTCCAAGTCTTTTCCCAATACTCAGTGTGATCCTGTTCCCTACATGAGTGAGTTAGCAATGATCTCAGGATCATGCTCTTCATCCTGACACTTACTCAACCAGCTTAGATGAATTGCCATAAGCTCAGGATGGTGCTCTTGTGTCTTCAGGCTTCAGTCTTGATTGTTATCAATGAGTACTCCTCTCATTGAGTCCTTGTGAAATGTAAAATATACTAACTTATAATCCTAACCAAGACTAGCCTGACCACTTAAGGCAAATCATCATTTCAGGGGCTTTGGGATCAACTCAGAACTCATTGTCCCAACAATTTCCCCCTTTTTGATGATGCCAAAACACTGAAAAGATCCTCAAAACAGTTAGAGGAAATAAAGTTCTATTCTATAAGACAAAGTCAGTGTTAGAACAGTTCTTGATAAAGTACAGAGTTTAAATAACAGCAAAAAAGACAATGAGTTTTTGTCTGTGGGAAAATGTAATAGATTTCATTGATGATTTAGAAATGAGTACAATGACTTAATCTATTACAAGGATTTAATGAACATTCAGACTAATCTCATTTCAGGTTCGAGTCCATATCCAGCATAGACTCTTGCCTTCAGCTCATCAACGCACTTCATCTGGTTCACATATCCTTCAGCCTTTGCAATCTTCAAGACCTCTGACATAATAGCCTTAGTGCCATGCTTTGTAGTCCCAGGGACAAGAGGTGGTTGTCGAGTTACAAACTCAGGGGCCTTGATCTGGACTTTGGCTTGGTCAGCCTCCTCCAAGATCTTCTCGAGCAGTTCAGGATGGTTATCCGCCATATAGTCAGTGAAGTGGGCATCGATGTCTTCAGATTCACCCCACTTCTTCACAATATACCAGAGCCTGACAAACTCGTCCCTAGCATCCAACCAGAACTCTTTCAACGTCTCTGAGATGAACTCATCGATGAGAACTGTCCTTTCCACTGATTTAGGCTTCTTCACTTGTAGCAGTGTGGTCTTCCTTGCAGTTGGCCTCTTTCTGTACTTTCTTGGTTCAGGCTTCGCCTTCCTCCTCCTTAGCAGACTGATCACAACATCATCAAGTTCTCGCTGTTGAAGCTCATTGATGTCAGTCAGCTTCTCAACCTTCTTTTCCAGAATGCGCATCTTCTCTTTCTGAGCAATTTCAACCCTGCGCTCAGCCTCAGTCTTCTCAGGGGCAGCTCCCCACGCCTCTGCACATAACTCAGCCACCGTTTCCGCAGAATAGGTGATTGGGTTCTTCCTTGTGTTTACTGGCGGAGATTTCTGAACAACTGAAGATTCTGGATTTGAAGGGAGTTGAGGAACTTGCTCCTCCGAAGGTTCACTAGCTTGAGCCGTTGCAGCTAATCTGGCTGACTTCCTTGGTTTACGCACCATAACCTTATTTCTTGGTCCCTTGTATTCTTCAGGAGCGGATCTTTTCTTGGTCTTTTTCCCATTTTTGGCATCATCTCTTGGGGAAGGAAGTGCCTCTGGTGCAGCATCCTTCTTAGAATTGATGACAAAGGCAGTGAGAGATTGTACCTCAACAAGATGCTCCTTCATGAGATTGACCCCTGATGCAATACCAGACCCCGCGAAAGTCACGTTCACAATGCTTGAATCAATCTTAGCCTCAAATTTCTCCATTACAGAGTTCAAGTGTTGCTTAGTGTCAGTCAGCTTCCTCTCAGCGCAGGACAACTTCTCCTCAGTGATAGCCAACTTTGCCTCCATCTTCACTGACTCTTCAACTATCCTTCTTGACTCAGCCGCGATCTTATCAGCCTCCTGAGCCATCTTGGCTACTGAGTCGTTCAGGGCTTGAGAGAACAACTCAACTACCTGACTCGCCAAGTGATCCGCAGCTTTGTCCATTCATGCATCATGTTCGTCCCTGAGCTGAGTCAGAGAGTTGGTCATCAACTTCTTCATAGTCTTCCTTTTAGCCTTGACGGAAGAGATGGTGGTCAACATTGTCTTCTTTAAACTCTTCACTTCAGAGTTGGCCACCGTCTTCAGCGCAGACTTCACCCATCTCAACTGTTTCTGAATCCCCTAATCTTTAGCATCGGCCTGAGCCTTGATCATTTGCACTTGCTGCTGCATCTCAGCGAGATTCTCAATTGTTTTCTCTTACTTGACTTGAACTATGCTGGTGTAGTTTGCTCGCCCAGTTCCCGTAATTATAACCTCGTCTTCATTATTCTGGGCATCGTCAGGCTGTGGCTGCTCTCCCTTGTCAGCCCCTGCACAGTCAGTCCCCTCTTCAGGGTGCACTGAAGGCAGTTTTGGAGAAGTCATAGCCGCCTGCTTAGGCTCAACCATGCTTAATCGAACATCAGGAACTTGTCCTTCAGAACTAGGAGTCACATTGGACGCCTCTACAACATCCTCCTGTGTCTCAGGGCAGGGAGTCCCTTCATCGACTATTGTATCATTGGCAGCTGAGATGTTCTCAACATCCTTGGCGACTGGTCCACCCTTGGCCCCAATCTCCTTCATCACACCTTCCTCCTGAGCCTTAGGCTCAGAGTTCATCTTCTCCATTTCCTTGGCCGTTTCTTCGACCAACTCCTCATTCACTCCACCCTGACCATCATTGCCCTCATCATCATCCTCAGGATCATCCTCATAGTCTTCCTTACGGGCAATCTTTATTTCCTCCACCAGCTGCTTGAGATTGCCAAAGTTTAAAAGCTGCAGCCAACTGGTGATGTTGAAGAATGAGCATAGACGAGCCTCCTCCGTCTCCCAATGCTCCCAGCCTCTGGCATCTACCAATATATGCTGCTCCTGCATGTTGGATTGTTTGAAATCCAGCTAGACTTTCAGCTCGATGACATTAGCGCATAACATCTTGTACTTGTGCAGATTAGGCCAACATTTGGAAACCCATTCGCAGGCGTTCCCCCTCAGCAGGTTCTCATACATTCCTCCCATCAACCCAGCATCCAGCTCCTCCTCCTCCGCTTCATTGAGGAACTCTTCAACTTCTGAGGCTGATGGCTCCTTTGGATCCTTGGAAGAAACGGGGAAATCCTCAGGAGTGGGTAGATGAGTGGAAGTGTTTGGGATATTTGGCTCTGACTCAGGTTGAGGTGGGGGTAGGTCAGTGTTTGGGTGAGTAGGTTCAGTGGGTTGAGGTTCAGAGGTGGTTGGGGGTTGGGTTTCAGTGGGGTTAGGGAGATCAGGTTGGAGAATCTCAGCTGAATCAATGGTCTCCCTGACCTGATCTAAGTCAGAGGCTCGTGGGGAGCTTGACTTCTCCCTGACTGGGCTGACCTCCTTCAGCGCCTTTGCAGGGGACTTCTTAGGTCCCTTCCTTAGCCTCTTCAGCGGCCTCAACTCCCTCTCTCCACTCCCCGTCCTGAAGTCATCGTCAGTCTCCTCAGCCTCTAAAGTGACACTCTTGGAGACCTTCCCAGTCCCCTTCTTCAGTCCTTTAGCTTTGGCCTTGGACTTCAGAATGACCTTCAGTTTGGCACTCTTCTCCTCCTGGGCCTTCTTCTCCGCTTCTTTCTCCACCACTCTCTCCGCGGCAACCTCAGCCTCCAAATCCTTGCTCTTCTCGAAGAGCTCATCCACCCTCTCTAACAGGTTGGTGACAACTGCCTTCTTCTTGCCACCCACCTTCTTCCTCTGACCCTTCTTAGGAGCATTAGGGTCAGGCATGCCCAGAATGGCGTATGTATCACCCTCAGTGGTGAACATAATCTTCTTGGGGGAGAGATCATCCTCCCAGTCAAACGTACATCTCTGACAGGCTTCAGAGATGAGCAGTGACAGTCGGGTCCCAAAAGGAAGAATGACACCAACTGAAATGTGCTTCTTGTCCTCATCCTTCTTCAGTTTATCCTTTGCGGCCTGACTGGGCTGGTCAAGGAAGAATTGCTCCCAGTTAGCTTCGACACCATCCACCAAAGCCCCCATTATCCTCAGCTTTGGCAGGCCCAACTGCTCGTGGGACCCCACGGTGCCCATGATCATCTTCGAGACAACGTCGATCATGGCACGATACTCAGGCTTGAGAGTATCCTTGTGTTGCCTAGCCTTGAACTCAGAGGAGCCTGAATTCGTCCACTCCTTCAGGAGCTCTCCCTCCTTATTCTCTTTGTACGTTCGAGGATGGATTCCGGAGCAAGGAAGTCCAAACACTTCCTTCACCATTTTGTGAAGATCGATGTCGCGAGTCTCCTCGTTATAAAGTTCTTCTCCGTCGTCGTTCTTCTCCCCAGTTGGCACTAAGACTGTAACTGATGGTCCCTTAATACTTTCGCAAACACTGAAAATATGGGAATTTAGGAGATTTTTTTTTAAACTTAACTGAATGAGTTCAGTGAGGGACATTCAAGTCACTGCATTGCTGAGAGGCAGAGGCATCAAGTCAGTGGTGACTTGAGGGCTCATTCTCTCAACAAGACAGTGACTCGAGAGGTTACACTTCAAGTCACTACATTACTTAGAGACTGAGCTACCAAGTCAGTGTGGAGACTTGGAGACTCATGCTCTAAGCAACGCAGTGACTCGAGAGACTGAACTCCCGAGTGCGTGCTTAGGCTTGTCAGTGAGATAGATTCTCCCTGACTGATTTTCTCTTTGAAATATACTCAGTGAGCATATACTTTAAAACGTTTATCAAATACTTAAGTAACATAAGAAGTTTAACGTGGTTCAGAGACTCAAGCTCCTACGTCCACGGTCCTGATTTAACAGGAGAATCCACTACTTGGGATTGACTTGTTTTTAACGTGCCAAGGTGCACCCAGATCAATACAACTCTTGACCTTGCTTTCTTTCTTCCTAACTTCACTAACTTCAACTAACAAACCTGACTAGATATGGTTTTGGTTTCAGTTTGGTTTTCTCCAACTAGGTGAGGTTTCCCCTTACAATGTGTTAGTCTTAAGCTAAGATTGGGAAAAACTCTTTAAGCTAAGAGTTACAAGCTTGACACTCAATGAATATATGTGAAGACCCTAATGGTCAGTGTCGTGGGTGTAAGAAGTACTTCCATATATCTCCCTTGAATTGTACTAATGCTCTCATACCCTCACAGCTTGTAGGTGTAGATTTCCTCCTCTCACACACTTGAACATGCAGCCATGAGCTTGTATTTATAGTGTGGATTCAAATGTAACCATTGGAGGGAATCACATTTGAATCCAGATAATTAATAGGTTCAACTACTTTTCTCAGAATGCGGCCTTGTCAGTGTCGGATATGCTGTCTTGACTTGATTGGTCCACGTGGACTGAATCCAACGGCTCTTTGGTTCAGTGGGCTTGATCAGGGCACACTGACTTCAGATGGCTTATCCTCCACTGACTTGATGATCTTCAGTAGACATGAATGTCTTCAGCGTAGATGTCCTTCAGTAGACTCTTGAAGATCTCTCTAAGAAGTTAGTCATAAGGCTGAATGACAAACTTCCCTGACCACAGTAGCCTGACTCCTTCAGGGCCTACTTGGTACAACACTGATCCTCCTGATCATGCTCTTCACTGAGTAGTCCATTGACTTAGCTTAGAATGGTCAGACTTGTACTCAGTAGGACTTCCTTCAGGCTTCTCTTCAGGTTCAGGTCTTCTGTCATGGCTTCAGTATGTTCTCTTTGTGATGTCATTTTGACTTCCTCAGGCTCTGTCAGTGAGTTCCCCCTCAGCTGAGCTTTCCTCCTCTGAGTGCTACCTCAGCTGAGTTCTTCCTCCACTGATAACTTGTTCTGCTGAGAAATAACCTAGCCTGACCTGAAACTAAAAGATATAATCCTGACTACTTCAAACCTATTACATGTGGTTTTGGAAAAACATCAAAACTAATATATCCCAACAATTTCCCCCTTTTTTATGATTCCAAAACCTCTAACACTGAATATTTTTCTATTACAAGGATAATGTCAGAACAACAAGTAATAGTTTGAAAAATGCAGAAATTCCCATAGTTTAAAACATTTAAGATATGTTTGATTGACTATTTTTCTTAACAAAATTGGATCAGTGGTCATGTGAACAACCCGCTCTGATACCAATTGATGGTCCTTTAATACTTTCGCAAACACTGAAAATATGGGAATTTAGGAGATTTTTTTAAACTTAACTGAATGAGTTCAGGGAGGGACATTTAAGTCACTGCATTGCCTAGAGGCAGAGGCATCAAGTCAGTGGTGACTTGAGGGCTCAGTCTCTCAACAACACAGTGACTCGAGAGGTTATACTTCAAGTCACTACATTACTTAGAGACTGAGCTACCAAGTCAGTGTGGAGACTTGGAGACTCATGCTCTAAGCAACGCAGTGACTCGAGAGACTGAACTCCCGAGTGCGTGCTTAGGCTTGTCAGTGAGATAGATTCTCCCTGACTGATTTTCTCTTTGAAATATACTCAGTGAGCATATACTTTAAAACGTTTATCAAATACTTAAGTAACACAGGAAGTTTAACGTGGTTCAGAGACTCAAGCTCCTACGTCCACGGTCCTGATTTAACAGGAGAATCCACTACTTGGGATTGACTTGTTTTTAACGTGCCAAGGTGCACCCAGATCAATACAACTCTTGACCTTGCTTTCTTTCTTCCTAACTTCACTAACTTCAACTAACAAACCTGACTAGATATGGTTTTGGTTTCAGTTTGGTTTTCTCCAACTAGGTGAGGTTTCCCCTTACAATGTGTTAGCCTTAAGCTAAGATTGGGAAAAACTCTTTAAGCTAAGAGTTACAAGCTTGACACTCAATGAATATATGTGAAGACCCTAATGGTCAGTGTCGTGGGTGTAAGAAGTACTTCCTTATATCTCCCTTGAATTGTATTAATGCTCTCACACCCCCACAGCTTGTAGGTGTAGATTTCCTCCTCTTACACACTTTAACATGCAGCCATGAGCTTGTATTTATAGTGTGGATTCAAATGTAACCATTGGAGGGAATCACATTTGAATCCAGACAAATTAATAGGTTCAACTACTTTTCTCGGAATACGGCCTTGTCAGTGTTGGATACGCTGTCTTGACTTGATTGGTCCATGTGGACTGAATCCAACGGATCTTTGGTTCAATGGGCTTGATCAGGGCACACTGACTTCAGATGGCTTATCCTCCACTGACTTGATGATCATCAGTAGACATGAATGTCTTCAGCGTAGACTCTTGAAGATCTCTCCAAGAAGTTAGTCATAAGGCTGAATGACAAACTTCCCTGACCATAGTAGCCTGACTCCTTCAGGGCCTACTTGGTACAACACTGATCCTCCTGATCATGCTCTTCACTGAGTAGTCCACTGACTTAGCTTAGAATGGTCAGGCTTGTACTCAATGGGACTTCCTTCAGGCTTCTCTTCAGGTTCAGATCTTCTGTCACCGGCTTCAGTCTGTTCTATTTGTGATGTCATCTTGACTTCCTTAGGCTCTGTCAGTGAGTTCCCCCTCAGTAGAGTTCCCCCTCAGCTGAGCTTTCCTCCTCTGAGTGCTACCTCAACTGAGTTCTTCCTCCACTGATAACCTGTTCTGCTGAGAAATAACCTAGCCTGACCTGAAACTAAAAGATATAATCCTGACTGCTTCAAACCTATTACATGTGGTTTTGGAAAAACATAAAAACTAATATATCCCAACAGTAACCCTAGTGAACAATTCACCCTTGCGAGTGAAAAGGTTCAGGTACGCCTCCACTACTGCCTTTGGAAGCACATAAGTGGATTTTCTTGTGAAATACTTCTCCATCTTGGCCCTGGCGATCTAATCGAAGACGAGTTTGATTTCCTTCACGTTCGTGCAAACCCCTTCCATGGTGATAATGTGCTCCATGTTCACTAATTTGCTTTTGATAACATTGGAGATGCCATCAGTAGACCAGGTGGTGTCAAGAAAAGCCATTGAGAATTATGGTGTTTGAGAAATTTAAAAAGAGTAGTTTGAATCGAGAGAAAACTCAGTGTGTAGTGTGAGATTGTGTTTGCGTAAATTTCTCAAATGACTTTTCTAATTGATATGCCAAAGTCAGTTACTCAGACGTGGGGTTGAGATTAATCCTGAATTCGAAAGGATTTTGAAATGAAGGGCTAAGATTAATCTCAGTATAATCATTTACCCAAGTCAGTCATATTCCGTATAAAACGGACACGTATATATAAAAGTAACTGTGCGCATTAAATGCTTCGACCCGCATGGGTTTTAATATCAAAAGACGTGTTTAATGAAAATGGAATGCATTTAATGAAGATTTTCAGGACGAAGGACTCAGTGAGACGCTTCAAATTCACAAGGGCCAGGATTGAACTCATACCTGTCCCGGAGACATTGTAGCACCCTGATACCTCGCTGAGTCGAGTCTGGCCTGAGTTTTCCCTAGATCCTACACTGACTGCTCTCCCGGATCTAAGAGACCTAACTCCACTGACAGTTCCATAAATCTTGCTTCAGCCAAAGGATTAGTCAAGATGTCAGCACTCTGCCTGTCAGTGTGAATTTTCTCCATCCTAATGTCCTTCTTCTCTACATGATCTCTTATGAAGTGATGCCTAATATCCACATGCTTGCACCTTGTGTGAAGCACTGGGTTCTGAGTGATTGCTATAGCACTATTATTGTCATAATAGATTGTGTTGATAGACGAACATCAATTTTGGCCTGGCGAACAAGAGTTAAGGCATAAATAAAGATTATGAAGCAAAATACCCAGACCAGAGATGATTAACAAAGAAAATCAAAGGGGAGTGCATAAACTAATCCGGAAAGTGCATTTTGTGACGAACAACACTCTCGACGAACAACTTTCTTGCGAACAAGTCCTAAGACCCAAGGCCAAATATGAACCCTACACCAGGTCGTAAATGACGAACAACATTACCAACAGGTGGTGTACTTATCAGCTTATAAAGTGTGACATCAATCAACCTACCATGCCACCCCAGCTATTGACGAACAAATATAATATATCCAGAAGCTCGCCCACCTTGAAACATTTGGGCGAGCAGCTTGTAAACCATGAAATCAGAGAGCAAACAACTTCTACAGAAAAACTACAAATGATCTACCAAGCAAGCAAGGACAAACAACAATGGTTCCGAGATAAGGCCAAATACAAGACTTTGTAACTAAGTTTCAGCTTAGATAAGGTCAAATGTGGTCAAAGGACACATGCCAAACATGTAAGCTTGGTAGTCCAAGAGTCATGTACACCTCCTACTTGGTGGTTAGTATAAATAGTTGTTCTCCAGCAATAAAATTTAAGTTCAAATTCACAAATACTCCAATTACACACACTCATACACCTAAATGTACAAATACACGAAATAAATACGAATTCGATATTCGTATTTATGATTTAATAACTCAAACAATCGAATTTACCATTTATGGTGGTAATCAATCACACGATCTTGTTTGGTGATCCTAAAACCGGTTAAAAACAGCCACTAATCTTCACGATTAGAACCGATCACCAACAATTTGGCGCTAGAATGAGGGTTCGAACCTTCGATTGAAGTGTGATAATCAAGAACTTCAAGTTTAAAACTTGAAGATTTGAAGGAATCCTCAAGAAATTCTTGAAGATTCAAATAATAGTGTTCTTGGTGTTCTTCAACATCAAAATTTGAAGATTCAAAGATAGAGAAAATAATTTAAATCAAGATGCATCAATCCAAGGAAACTAGGATTTCACATCCCTCGATCGGAGTTTCCCCAACCCAGGTCTCGTCCACTGATCATCAGGATCGTGATCCATGCCATGCGAACAAAGTTCAACCTTTGGTTACATCTCACGTAACGCCTCCAGATTTAGAGGCATTGGCTAGAAACCCCCAGGAATTGGCCAAGACAATAGTTGTTCTCCAGGCAATTCAGAAGCAACAACAACATAGACCTTCACAAGCAAGGTCTAAGTCTCACCAGCTAGAAGTAGTGAGAGCAAGGTCTGTTCGTGGCGAGCAACACAAAGTCAACAATGCCCAAAATCGAGGGGACAAAGGTAAAGCTAAAATGGTCGACTAAACAGAAGGACAAGTTGAGTCTGCCCATGGGCGAACATCAGTGTCAAGCCATGGAACATCTCGTTCCAGCGCACAGGACAGGTTGGGCCAACCCCACTCCCAGCTGGATGTTGCTCGCCCAGAGCAAGGGCAGGGGCAAGAAACTTGCGAGCAAGGACGCCCGCCAGTGCATGAAAGGTTAACTAGGTCAGCCTTTGGGCGCCTTGGGCCACATGCGGCGAGCAACCCCAGGAAGCAGCCTCAAGAGATTCACCCAACAAGTGAGGGACTGCAACGAGCAAAAGGACATGGATCCTTGCTCGCCGAACAGCCTCCAAGTCAGGGGGCATCTCTTGAGCAATTGTCTAGTCTGAGGAAAGTCGTGGAGAGCATGCAAGGACAACTTGACCAACAAAGAGGGATTGTGGCGACCAGCATGCCCTCCTCACCATTATCTTCAATCATTTTGAAGGCCCCATTTTGAGTTGCATGCAATTTCCAAGAACATCTTGGTTTAAAATGAATAACAAATCACAAAAAAATTCCCCCAAACTTCGACATTGCTAAGCAATTCGAAGTTTGGGCCCATGATACGATCAATCAAAATGTACAACCAAGTGCTCTCTATATGTATTCACATGCAATCATCTACAAATAGTGCGCCGGTGCATTTAAACAACAAGTAAATACCCCCCCCCCCCCCAAACTTAGACATTGCCAAGCAAGTCTAAGTTCGAGCCCGGGGTCCGATTGTACCTCACAATTAGCACCAATGTCACCCTCGATTCTAGCTCATCTTCTTCTTAAGTTCTCCCTCTTTTTGCAATTGAGCTCGAAATACCTCCAACATTCATCTAAAAGTATACCCAATCCCCTACAAAATAAGACAAAGCAAGAGAATATCAAACACACACTAACATAAAAAAATGAAAAAACACTTAAAAGGGTAAAATAATGGGTTGCCTCCCATTTAGCGCTAGGTTTAGTGTCCTATGCCGGACTTATTGATTGAAATCAAACTTCCTATCGAAATGGCCAAGGATATCGGTCCTCCTTGCCATTGTACTTCATCCTTTGAGCTTCGAAATCAAGGAGGCTTTTGATTTGAGAGGACCAATCACCAATCTTCCTCTTGCATGTTTTCAAGAATGAATGCCTCTCCTCCTGTTTCACGATCATCTCCTTCCATTCCTTCTCTTCTTTTCCAAGGATGCCCAAGACCTTTTTCATTTCAATCCTTTGGTCAAAGTTCTCAAGAGGTAAAATAAAATCAATAGAAGAAATAGCATCTAAAGTACAAATTGAAGAGATTAAAGGTTTAGAAATGCTCATTTCGATCTTCAATTCGTCCTCCAATGCTTCTTAATTTTCTTGTTCATTGTCTCTCTTGTCCACCAAAGGACAATCCTCTTCATCACTTTCAACCAAGGAATTTTCGGCTCCATCTTTCTCCTTTTCATTTTCTTCTTGCTCATCCTTTTCTTTCTCTTCTTCTTCTTCAATATGTTTTCCTTGAAGGTATCTCAAAATACGAATATAATCTTCATCTTTATCTTCTCTTCAAGAAAATTCCAAATATGGGCGTAGCTCAACTCTTTCCCTTCTTTCTCTTCCTCTTCTACTTCCATTCTCTCAACTTTCTCTTCAACTTCCTCGACAACTTCTTCTTCTTCTTGTCCTTCTTCCTCTTTTTCTTGCACAATGCAACTCCTAACAAGGTTGTGATCCAACTCTTCCTGGTTAATATTTGATTCGGGTGGAAATCCACTTTGTTTGCTTTTATAATTCACACCGGAGCAAAGTTGACCAACTTTACATTCCAAATCATGCATTTGTTTTGCAAGATCGGGGACAATATTGGAGGGTGTTGTCTCTTCTAACTTCATCATCCTTTCCCCGGCTTATCGAATACACTCCATGTAGGCCACACATGTATCATTAAAAGTAGACAATGTTTCAAGGAGTCTCGAATCTTGATAAGATGTAGGAAATTGTTACATTTGCCACTCATAGTCGAAATCCTCTCCATTATTGTACCCAACTTCTTCTTCTTGTGGAGGATATACCATACCATCTTGATCAAAACATGGATTCCAAGGGTATTGATAATATCCGTCCATCTATCCAATGAAGCACGCCTACACCAAGGGAAGAGTATCAAATTTAAACAAAATAAAAGAAAATGCACTATCAATCACGTTCAACTAGCACTAAGTTACACTAAAACCAACTAATCCCCGACAACGGCGCCAAAAACTTGTTTGCCAAATTTGTTAAAGCACAAATTCGAACTCACTCGCAAGTGTACGAGATCGTTGTTATAGTAAGGCAATTGACCAAGTTAAATATCGAACCACGGAAGACAATTGACCAAGTTAAATATCGAACCACAGGACTAGGGGCTAGTATATCCTAATGCTATGCGTCGGCACGTAATTATAGTGCGGATCAAGGTTTTTGAAAAGGTTTTCTCAAAATTAAAGCAACTATTAAAGCAATTAAATAAATCAAAGAAATTAACTAAATGAAAGCAATAAGAAATTACTAATTTTAGGGATTTTTCAAACAATTAAAAGAGATGTGTTCGGGTGTTCATCATCACATGAGAATCAAGTACACGATTGATAAGTAATAACTATTCAAGTTTCCGATCAACTATAGAAGCAATCATTAAACATCACGTATTCACCGTACTGAATAAGCCTAGGTAAACACGTCAAATGAAAACATTGGATCGTTAATCTTCTCACTTATCACCAATTTCTCAATTAAGCAACAAGTGTAGGAAATATGGGGTTCTAATGAAAATACCCAACTCTCGTTTCGATACCTCAATATCCACTCAAATTTCATAAATCGCTCACACCCATACAAGATTATGCACCGACCCAACTCTCGTTGCGATAAACACACAATCCAAATACGAATTACAAGAGCAATCATGAAATCGAACAATCAAAGTCCATAATCCTAATTGATTGACCTTCAACTAGAATAGATATCACAAATCAAATCAAATACTCAATTACCCATGTAAATCCAAACACCCAAACACAAGGTAATTAGCTAAGCATCATAACAAACAAGCTCATATGAAATAAAGAACAATAATCCATAAACATAAAAACTAACCAAAAGGAAATGAAATTAAGGAAATAAGTCACCTCTTGGGAATTTATTTAGCTACAAAACTTGAGAATCCTTGCTTGAAATGAAAGAAACTATTAATTGAAAGCTTAATCTAAGCTAATCTATACTAGAAATTGAAAGAAATGCAAAAGAAAAATGAAAAGGAAAAAAAAAACTATTCTAGGGGATTAGGGTTCTAAAGCCCTTCAAAAACTGAGTGTAAAATCAGGAAGAAAGGTATTTATATGTGGGTTAGAAAGCCCTTGGCCGAAATTGCATTTAAGTCCTCCGAAAGTTAAAATTTCAGATTTTTCGTGAGCAGAGGAAGTCCATCTTGGATAACAACATCTGTCTCGGGCGGTATGGAACCATGTTAACCGAGACAATGGTTTCGACCTCAATATCTCGGTTAAGGACATCTCATCTCGGGCGGTACGAAGCCTTCTAACCGATACAGACTTATTTTTTGGCTTGTTTAGCTCCCTCTTTGCTTTCCAACTTGTATTTCGACTCGATTCTTCTTTCTTTGAATGTCCTTGCTCGACTCATCTTTGGTCTTTGCCACATTTCACTCATTTTTCTACACAATAAACAAAAATACCTTTTTCGACAACTAAGCACAAATGGGATAAATTAATGTACATAATCACACGAAATCCAATAAAATAGGCAAAATAAATGCACGAATTTCAAGCAATTATCACACTAATCAGGGGTCACTGACGAAGCCTCAAAAGGCGGTTGATATTCCACGATAGGAAAAGAGGATCCAAACTCTCCTCGGAATTTTGATTACTTGAATGGGAGGACATAGATTTCAAGTCCAAAGAACGAATTTGAAGAAGTTTGGTGGAGAAAGAAGGTGATTTTTGCAGAAGACGACGACGCAACTCTCACACGGTGGTGGTACGATGACGATTCGAGAAGAGAAAAGGATAAAAAAAATGAAGTTGAAAAGAAAGGAAAACGACTCAAATTACCTTGAAACACGAAGAAAGTACGCTGGAAAAGTTTGAAGGTCGCCGGAGATGGAAGCTTTCGCCGGAATTCTCTATAGCAAAGGAAGAAGAGTGGGAAAAATTTAATTTCCCACTCGCTTTTATACTAATAAGGATAACGGGGTAATTCCTGTGTTATTCAAAGAATTCTGGGGCCGAAATGAAAGAAAACGGGGTATATTTCGAACAATTATAAAAATCGGAGGGTCTACGTGCAATTATAGGGGCGCGTGGCCTCGAGCTTGGTCGCGCGTGGGCGGCGCATAATCATGCCACCCACGTCATCATTGGCGAACTTCTAAATCTTGGGAAGACGTAACAACGTCATTAAAGTTGCTCGTCAATAGCAAAACTGCTCGTCTACTCTTACCACCAGAATAATATCCTGACCATAGTTGCTCGATTCAAAGTTGCTCGTCTAAAGCAACATCTGTCCAGGATAGGGGCAATTGTTGATAGGCGAACATCAATTTTGGCCTGGCGAACAAGAGTTAAGGCATAAATGAAGATTATGAAGCAAAATACCCAGACCAGAGATGATTAACAAAGAAAATCAAAGGGGAGTGCATAAACTAATCCGGGAAGTGCATTTTGTGACGAACAACACTCTCGACGAACAACTTTCTTGTGAACAAGTCCTAAGACCCGAGGTTAAATATGAACCCTACACCAAGTCGTAAATGAAGAACAATATTACCAACATGTGGTGTACTTATCAGCTTATAAAGTGTGACATCAATCAACCTACTATGCCACCACAGCTATTGACGAACAAATACAATATATCCAGAAGCTCACCCACCTTGAAACATCTGGGCGAGCAGCTTGTAAACCATGAAATCAGAGAGCGAACAACTTCTACAGAAAATTACAAATGATCTACCAAGCAAGCAAGGACGAACAACAATGGATTCGAGATAAAACCAAATATTTCCTAAAAAAAAGAGATAAAACCAAATACAAGACTTTGTAACTAAGTTTCAGCTTAGATAAGGTCAAATGTGGTCAAAGGACACATGTCAATCATGCAAGCTTGGTAGTCCAAGAGTCATGTACACCTCCTACTTGGTGGTTAGTATAAATAGTTGTTCTCCAGCAATAAAATTTAAGTTCAAATTCACAAATACTCCAATTACACACACTCATACACCTAAACGTACACATATACGAAATAAATATGAATTCGATATTCGTATTTACGATTTAATAACCCAAACAATCAAATTTACTATTTACGGTGGTAATCAATCACACGATCTTGTTTGGTGATCCTAAAATCGGTTAAAAACAACCACTAATCTTCACGATTAGAACCGATCACCAACAGATTGGAACTTCATTTGCAAACAGTTGGTAGTCCCTCAATTGTTGCCTCAACCACAAAATCTGAGCACAACAACTACCTGCAACCATATACTCAGCCTCAGTTGTGGATGTTGCCACTGAATTCTGCTTCTTGCTAAACCACGAGATCAACTTACTCCCCAAAAACTGACATGTCCCTGAGGTGGATTTCCTATCAATCCTACAACCTCCATAATTTGCATCTGAATAACCTGTCAACTCTAAGTTGTCATCTGAAGGATACCATAATCCCATATTGACTGTCATTTTCAAATATTTAAGTATCCTCTTAGCAACCTCCAAATAACTTCTCTTGGGGTTAGATTGATACCTAGCACACACACCAACTGCAAAAGTAATGTCAGGCCTACTTGCAGTCAGGTATAACAAGGATCCAATCAGCCCTCGGTACTCAGTCTGGTTCACTGAAGCTCCTTCAGTGTCAGGATCCATCTTTCAATTTGTGTTCATTGGGATCCTAGCCGGATTGCAATTCTGAACACCAAACTTCTGAATCAAGTCTCTTGTATACTTAGCCTGATTAATAAAAGTCCCTTGATCAGTCTGCTTGACCTGCAATCCTAAAAAGAAGTTCATCTCTCCTATCATTGACATCTCAAATTTACAAGTCATCAATTTAGAGAATTTTTCACAAAGCTGATGATTTGGTGATCCAAATATTATGTCATCCACATAAATCTGGACCAAGAGAATGTCATCACCTTCAGTGATCCTGAACAAGGTCCTATCCACGGTTCCCTTCCTGAACCCATGGCCAGTCAGGAATTGGGAGAGGGTATCATATACCAAGCTCTAGGAGCTTGCTTAAGTCCATAGAGTGCTTTCTTCAAATGGTATACTTTATCTCCAACCTCAAACCCAGGAGGTTGTTCAACATATACCTCTTCATTGAGTACACCATTCAGGAAGGCACTCTTGACGTCAATTTGATACACCTTAAACCTCTTGTATGTTGCATATGCAAGGAGCAACCTGATAGCTTCCAACCTAGCTACTGGAGCAAAGATCTCATCATAGTCTATTCCTTCATACTGACAATACCACTTTGCAACCAATCTTGCCTTGTTCCTTACTACAACACCATTCTCATCCTTCTTGTTCTTGAAAACCCACTTGGTACCAATCACACCTTGATGCCTAGGTCTATCTACCAGTTCCCAAACCTGATTCCTTGTGAACTGATTCAACTCCTCTTGCATGGCTATGATCCAGTTCGAGTCAGTGAGAGCTTCATCAATGTTCTGAGGCTCTTGCTTAGAGAGAAAGCAACAGAACAATGCACTCTCACCATGGATCCGTCTGGTCCTGACTCCCTCAATTGGATCGCCAATGACTTGCTTAATGGGATAACTCTCTAGCCATGTTCTCTTGCCTGGAGTTGTTCCTGAAGTACCTGCAATGTTAGTATCTAAGTTTCATAGAATTTAGGATATTGAACAGAAGGGGATGATCCTGAGTCGATACCAAAGGGATTTACAAGCTCAATATTAGGGACATCGATTCCCCCTTGATGAGGTGACTCAGGAACCGCCTCAACTGCGACCGCATCTTCATAGATGGTACTTACCTCAGGTTGAGCCTGTTCCTCAATCTGAGGCTCAACTATCCCTAATGCGCTAGGCTTAGGAGTGACTCTTGTATCATCATCTTGATCATCGTCATCATCCCATCTTGAAATTGGCACAGTTTTGACCTTTGGATCAGGTTGATTCTTCAAGCTCAGCCTTGTCACTCTTCTTGTGACCTCCTCAGTGCCAGAATTCAACACATTTATCCTAGACTAAGTAACAGATTCATCAAACACAACATGTGGTGATTCTTCCACAACAAGAGTCCTACAATTGTAAACCTTGAAGGCTTTACTAACTTCAGAATATCCCAAGAATATTCCTTCATCAGATTTGCTATCAAAGGCTTTCAATTGGGTCTTCCCATTGTTGATGATGAAGCACTTGCAACCAAATATGTGGAAATAAGAGATACGAGGCTTCCTCTTGTTCCAAGTCTCATATGGGGTCTGTGCATGTTATTTGTTCAGCATGGATCTATTCTGAGTGTAGCATGCAGTGTTGATTGCCTCAACCCAGAACTTCTTGGACAATCCTGACTCAGCTAGCATGGTCCTGGCAGCTTCCTTCAGTGTCCTGCTTCTCCTCTCAGCAACACCGTTCTGTTGTGGGGTTCTAGCTGCAGAAGTCTCATGAGCAATACCAAGTTCATTACAGAAATCAGAAATATATGAATTTATAACTCAGTGCCCTTGTCAGATCTGATCTTAGTAATGGGCTGATTCTTCTCATTGCTTAGTCTTCTGAGAAACTCTGGAAGCTTCACCTGTGTTTCCTTCTTATTCAACAAGAAAATAACCCAAGTATATCTAGAATAATCATCAATAACTACAAGGGTATACTTCCTATCATTCATACTCACAGGTGTTACAGGGCCAAACAAATCCATGTGCAAAAGCTGAAGAACCCTGTCAGTGGAGAAGGAAACTTTCTCTTTGAATGATGATCTGACCTGCTTCCCTTCCTAACAAGCCTTGCACACGTGATTCTTGCTAAAAACTTCATTAGGTAAACCTTCTACAAGAGAAAGTCTAGAAATTTTGTTAAGAATCTTGAAGTTCAGGTGGTTTAAACGTTTATGCCATAACTAACTGAGCTATGAAGAGCTTTTAGCAACAAAACAAGTATTAGGAACAGTGCTGCTCCAATCAGCCAAATAAACATTACCTTTCCTAATACCTGATAGAAGCACTTGTATTGATTTGTCCTTGACTGAACATATATTTGATGAGAACTCAACACTGAAACCTTTATCACAGAACTGACTTACTGACAACAGGTTATGCTTCAGTCCTTCCACAAAGGACACATTCTCCACTCTTGACTGTACCTATTTTCAAGACACCAAACCCTTTAGTAAAACCTTTTGAGTTATCACCAAAGGTTACCTGTGGACCATCCTTAGCTTGAAACTCTTGGAGAAGACTCTTCATTCCAGTCATGTACCTTGAGCAACCGCTGTCTAGATACCAGACAACTTTGATTGAGTCTCCTCTTGTGATGATCCACAGCAGCCTACAAACAGATCAGGCTTTAGGTACCCATTGGGTGTTGGGTCCTATTGTGTCAGTTGTACCTTTTGGGATCCAGACCTGCTTAACTACCCTGATTGCCTCAGAGTGGTAGATCTGTTTCCCTGAAACATCCATATACACTACTTTCTTCTTCTTAGCCTGAAAAGAAGATGGTGTATGAGTGTCAGGCTTAGACTTTACAGGAGCCTGAGTGGGTACCTTTTGGGCGGGCTTCCTGTTCTTCCTAGGCCTTGGTGCAGCTGGTCTTGAGGTTTGTCCCTGATGAGGGCCTTGCTTTTGGTTCCCCCTAGGCAAGTGAGGGAACTGAAAGCAGTTATAGGCTTCAGGATGCCAAAACCATGAAGGTGCTATCATGCCTGGCCTTCCCTGAGGGTATTGCCATGCATGATAATACCCCTGTTGAGCAGTCTGAGTGCTCTTGGCCTGAGTCTTCCTCGGCTTACACTGAGGTTTCTTCTGGCCTGAGCCCTCAGGGGCCTCCTTTAGTTGCTTAGTCTTTCCCTTGGGTTTTGGCTTATCAACCTTAGGCGCTACCCTGACTGTCTCAGCAGTTTCCTTACCCTTATCAGTTTTGCGGGCTTCAAATACAACTTTCTTTGTACCCTTGCCTGCCTGGACAAACACTCTCCCAGTGTTGCTCCCTGAAGCAGCATGAGATTGACCTTGTGAGGATTTCTTAGGGACGTATCCAAGCCCTTTTTTCTCATTCCCAAGCATCTGGCTGCTATTAATTTCCTCTCTAGCTACTGAGGATTTATTCATTGCTGCAATCTTCTTCTTGAGAGAGTCCTTACTCTTTTTCAGAATTTCATATCTGGTAAAGAGGTCATCAAACTTACTCTTGAGTACCTTCAGTTCTTCCTTCCTGACTAGCTCCTCATCAGCCAGTTCTTTCAGAATCTTCTCTCTTGGAAGATGCTCAACATTGATCATGTCAATTTCCTGAGTGAGTCTCACAATCTGACCTGACTCTTTCAGATCTGACTGAGTGAGTTGATCATTCAGGTTTTGAACCTCAGTACTCAATTTCTGGTTCTCCTCTACCAAGAAGACATTAGTTTCCTACAGCCTGGAGAAATCAACCATCAATTGATCCAGGTAGATCTGAAGGTTCATTTCGCTAGCCGACTCTGAGCATGGCTCAGGATTTCTACAACTATGTGAACCACACACAGAATTTGAAGTTACATCAGGCTCCTCTCTAGCCATAAGGCACAAGTCTTCGTACTTCTCATCGGAAAAGAGTTCAGGCGACCTTTCCCCAGGACCATCCGAGTCTATAGCATCCTCAGCGAGCATAGCTCTCCAGTCAGCATACCTCTGGTCTCTCTTGGCCCTCCTATCCCCTCTTTCCCGTGCACTCAGCTCTGGGCAATCGTACTGATAATGCCCACTCTTGTTACAGTTGTAATATGCTGCTTGCTCATCTCTTCTCTCCTTTCTTGGCTTAGGGTTCCTTCTTAAGCCAGGTTCCCTTTGTCTCGATGAGCTTTCAGTCTTTCCTGAGTGCCTATCATCATGAGTATGTCTCTGCTCATCTCTGCGATCGGGTTTTGGATCTAACTGTCTTCTTTCATCACCACGATCACGTCTTGGTTCAGTGTTCCTTCTTTCCTCATATCTCCGAGAATTTTGGTGGCTTCCTTCAGGTTTCCTGTCATGAGTATCCTGATAATATTTTTTATAACCACCAAATCTGGAATTAAGCTTTTCAAAGCGTCTGGCCATCAGGTTGTACTCCTTAGAGAGCTCTTCTTTGCTCATCTCCATCAGTGGCTTTGATGAAGACTCGACAGGTTCTGACTTGGCTTTGAACGCCACACTTTTCTCAGGTGCTTTCTCTTCCTCTTTAGGCTGTACTTTCTTCTTTCTCTTGTTCAGATCATATTCCAAAGCTTGAGCTCTGAAAAAAGTAAAGCTGAAGTTATATTACTCATAACCTGAGTGTTTTTCAACATAATGACACTATTATCCCATCTCTCAGGAAGAGCATTTAGGATGTTAGAAGCAACTTCTCTTTTGGGAACCTCTTTTAACAACATCACCAACTCATTCATCATCTTAATGAATCTTGACTCCATCTGATCAATAGTTTCATCAGACAGCATCTCGAACGCTTCAAACTTCTGAATGGAAATATTTCTCTTGTTCTCCTTTATCTTTTCTGAGCCCTGGCACGTACTAGTCAGCTCATCCCATACCTTCTTTGCCATCTTTAAGTTCATCAGCCTCGCTGACTCCTCGAACGGTACCGTATGAAGAAAAATGTTCCCGACCACGTTGTCCAGTCCCACCATCATTGGTCATATCCTTCCTCTCCTTAGGAACCTGTACGCCAATGTCGAGGTCATCATATCCTAGTCCTCTGACATTTGGAATGGTGATCTTGATCGGTTCGTCCCTGATAACTCGCGGCATTTTGGTCATAGATGGCATCTAGATGTGCCTCAAGTCTGAACTTCCAATAGACAAAGTTAGACACGGAGAATTCAGGCAACGAAGCTTCAAGTCTACTCGAAGTCATGATGATGCAAGTTTTCTTAAAAGCAACCTCAGATCTGTTCAGTGACCACCATTAGTTTCTCCTCTGAAACTATTAGTATTCAAAGTCAGTGGTCTTTTGAACCACTGCTCTGATACCACATGTTGGTCCCGGTACAAGACTGGGTAATACGTGTATGGGGGGATACACGTATACAAATTTTCTGACTTTCAAATATACTGGGTCCCCTTAACTCAGAGTGATGTTGAACACTGAGTAGATAATCCACCAACTAACAGCACTGAGTGCAAGTCAGTTGGATAACTATCTACTTATGTTCAGTGCGAAATGTGTGAGCCCTGAAAGTTTATAGTCTTATTTTAGCTTGCTTACTAAAAACTTGTTTACTTTTTTTTAGAAGTCGTGGTTAGAAGGACAATGCTCAATTTAATGATCAGGCTGATTGATTCAGGCCTGATGAACAATGCAATGAATGACTTAAACAAATGAACAGTTAAGAGTAATAATCAAAGCAATAAAGAACATATGGAGTTTAACGTGGTTTAGAGACTCAAGCTCCTATGCCACTGTCCTAATTTAACAGGAGAATCCACTAAGGATTGTCTTGTTTTTTAACGTGCCAAGGTGCACCAGAATCAACTTCACTCACTGACCCTTACAAACTCCTTCTAACTCACTAACTAACCTCAACCAACAAACCTGACTAGAGGGTTTTGGTTTCAGTTTGGATTCCAACTAAGTTGTGATTATCCTTATAGATCAGACCTATACTAAGGATGGATAATCACTCTAAGCTTGAGATATAACTTGGTTCGCTCAGTGGAATACAAAATAACTCTCTAACTAAGAAACACTTGGGAAATTTAAGAGGTTTCGAGTGCTTCTTTTGAATGCTTGATTGCTTTGTATGCTGAGAGTTTGTGTAATTTCTTGGCTTTGAAATTTCCCGTAACCTTGCTTGGGTCCAAGGTCTTCTGTATTTATAGGCAACTTTGAAAACTATCTGTTGGAAGAGATAACCTTCTAGGTTGTCTTCTCGTAGGATTTGTTCAACGGATACATCCCCATGCAGCAGCCATCCTTGCATGTATTTGGTAATTGCATTTAATGCTTGCCCGTTGAAAATATGCAGGGATGTTAGGTTCAAGTCAATGTCCGTACATGAATTGGCGCTCTCTGATTGGTCCACGTCATCAGGTAGGTGAGAATGTCAGAACTTATTCTTCAGTTCAGTCTTGTCTTTACTGAGTTCAGGTTTGTCCTCATCTACGTACGTTTCCCAGCGCTGACATTTCTTTTGACTTGCTTGGATCCTACTCCAACTCTTTTCCCAATACTCAGTGCGATCATGTTCCCTACAGGATTGAGTTAGCAATGATCTCAGGATCATGCTCTTCATCGTGACACTTACTCAGCCAGCTTAGATGAACTGCCATAAGCTCAGGATGGTGCTCTTGTGTCTTCAGGCTTTAGTCTTGATTGTCATCAATGAGTACTCCTCTCATTGAGTCCCTGTGAAATGTAAAATATACTAACTTATAATCCTAACCAAGACTAGCCTGACCACTTAAGACAAATCATCTTTTCAGGGGCTTTGAGATCAACTCAAAACTGACATTATCCCAATAAGGAGAGAAAAGAAGAAATTCGGAGTCTCGATATCATTGATGAGACGTTGGGATTATCAGAAGATGAAGTTATGTGCAGAAATGAGGTAAGAGCAAGATTAATCATAGATCTTCAACAAAAGGATAACCTTCTTAAGCAAAAGGCTAAGTGCAGGTGGATAAAGTACGGCGATGCTAATTCTGGTTTTTTCCACAAGATTATTGATAAGAGAAGAAAAAGGAATGAAATACCTGGGATCTTCATTGGCGGTGTGTGGAAAGAGGAAGTTTCAGAGGTTAAGAGTGGTATTTTTGATTTTTTTTCAGAAATATTTCCGAGCAGAAAATGTTAAGAGACCCACTATTGATGCTGACTTCGCAAGGAAGAAAATCTCAGGGGCTGAAAATCAAATGCTTACTGCATCGTTTACCGAAGAGGAAGTGTGGACAGCAATCAAGGAGTGTGATAGCTCAAAAAGCCCCGGACCGGATGAATTTAAATTTACCTTTTTCAAATAGTTTTGGGATGTATATAATGCTGGTCTCATGAAGTTTTTGGACGAGTTTCATTCCAATGGAGTCTTAGTAAAAAGAATTAACCACTCCTTTATAGTCCTTATACCGAAGAAGGAGGAAGCCCATGATTTAAATGATTACAGACCGATTTTGCTCGTGGGAGAAATTTATAAGATACTGTCAAAGATTCTGGCAAGGAGGCTAAGTAAGGTTCTTGATACTATCATCTCCGATCATCAATCAGCTTTTGTGGGTGATAGGCAAATTCTGGATTCGGTGGTAATTATGAACGAAATTACTGAAGATGCAAAGAAAAGAAAAAAAACAGTGTTTGCTCTTTAAGAATGATTTTGCCAAAGCTTATGATTCGGTGGACTGGGTTTTTTGGAAGATATTATGAAGAGCTTCAATTTTGATCGGAAATGGATGCCGTGGATTATGCAGTATGTCTCATCGGTGACAACTTCAATCCTTGTAAATGGCAGCCCCACTGATTCTTTTAATTTGGAACATGGTTTGAGGCAAGGTGCCCGTTATCTCTCTTTCTTTTCCTTCTAGTTGCTGAAGGCTTATCAATCATGATGAATAAGGCAGTTGAAGGCAATCTACTTGAACCGGTTCTCGTGGGGAATAATAACGTTCCAGTCTCTCGCCTTCAATTCGCGGAAGGCACAGTTTTCTTAGGTAAGGTGACTATGGGCAATGTGAGATTCTTAAAATATTTTCTTTCCCTACCGGAGTTGATTTCGGGCATTAAGATTAATAAAAGGAAATGTTATCTTTTTGGGGTAAATTTGGAAGATCCTGTTTTGAGAGATTATGTGGAAGTTTTGGGGTGTAGTACGACTTCATTACCATTCATGTATTTGGGCGTTAAGGTCGGTTGTGCACATAGACAACTCTTAGACTGGAATTATGTTATGCAGAAAATTAGAAATAAGTTGCGGAAGTGGGAGGGTTTGAAAATCTCCATCGGGGGGAGACTTACACTGATAAACGTTGTGCTCTCTTCTATTCCTGTGTATTTACTGTCAACTTTCCGGGCTCCTAAAAAAGTGGTAAATGTGATAGTGAGAATCCAAAGAAATTTTTTATGGGGGGGGGGGTGTAAGAGTGAGAAAAAAACAGTGTGGGTAAAATAGTCTTGTGTTTGCAAAGCTAAAGCTTGTGGGGGTCTAGGGGTCAAAGATATAGAGTGTTTTATCAAGGCTCTTTTGGGGAAATGGGTCGGGAGATTCTATTGGGAGAGAGAGTGTTTGTGGGCTAGAGTAGTAGAGTCGAGATGGGGAGTCTCATGGGGTAAAGGGTTAGGAGTATCAGATGGGAGAGTGAGTCAAGTCCTGTTGGGTGGTGGGGTGAGGTTCTTAAAGCTGTAGGAAAAGGGGAAAGGGATTGGTTTTTCAATAATATGGAGAAGGTGGTTGGGGACAGGGGTCGAACTTTATTTTGGGATGAAAAGTAGGCCGGGGAAATCTATCTTAGAGAGCGTTTTCCTAGACTTTACTTTTTATCTCGCAATAAAGTTGCTAGAGTGAGGGAGATGGGTGAGTGGAGAGACGGAGTTTGGTGTTGGGGTCTAGAGTGGAGGAGAGATTTATTTGAGAGAGAGAGATGACGTTAACGAGCTTTTGAATTTTGTTAACAAGTTTCCACTGAAAAGAGATGAGGAAGACAAATTGAGATGGGCACCTGAAGCGAACGGGTAATATAGAACTAAAGAAGTGTATGGATGGTTATTTTGGAAGAATCACGAAGATGCAAAAGAGGAGAGGGAAGAATTCAAATTAATTTGTAATAAATGGGTTCCCACAAAGGTCAAGGTCCATGCATGGAGAGTTCTATGAGAGAGGTTACCAACGGTCTCAGAGCTCCAAAAGAGAAATATCATTCCAAACGATCAAAGGATGAAGTGTGTGTTGTGCAAAGAGAAGGAAGGAACGGTTAGGCATGTTATTTTTAATGTATTTTTTCCTATAATGTGTGGATGAAGTGTTGTGATTGGGTAGGAGTGAGGATGGTTTTTTCGTCAAACCCTTCCATAAATCTTATATCCTTATGCACTTTTGTAAACTCATTATAGGAAAAAATGAGAAAGTGGTGTTGAGTTGTATTTGGGAGTGCTTGGTTTGGCTGTTATGGAAATCTAGGAATGCTGTGATTTTTAATAATTCACAAGCTTGTGAGGATGAGATTCTGGTAGAGCTTAAAAATAGAGTGTGGAGTTGGTTACGAGTCGGAAACGTAAGTTTGCATAGTATTTGTTATAGAGATTGGTCGAGGCGAATGACTTGTGTTTTTGGGTCATTAAGCTAGCTGGTTTTTGTGGTTTTGTAAGCCTAAATGAACTGATGTAAGTCTACTATAGATGGTATGGCTTATACCCCTACTGTGAGTTACTAATAAAATTTATCTTTTGCCGAGCAAAAAAAAAGTATTGCTACTTTTTTTCCAAAAATAGATATAACAAACAAGTATGAGACATACTTTTTTGGCAATTTAGGAAACAAGTATAGGACGAAGGGAGTACTATGGGTCACACCCATAACTTAATTGTTCACCACCTTTAATTTTTTTTGAATTTATATGTAGAAAGACTAGACTAATATTTTATGTATACTAGTGTTGTGTGAGTAACATATTTCTCGCATTTTTTAATCGTGTCAACGTTTTTAATTTTGTTCATTATTGGGTTTTCAAACATTTGAGAATTGTTCGAATGAGAATGTAGAACATTTAACTAATGTTAAAAAAATCCGAACACTTGGTTCTTATATTTTTGTCGAACATAATTTAAATGTTCGAATATATTGCGAAAATATCCATCAATTGTTCGGTAAACCAGAAAAGAAAAAATTTATGACGAAAATTTACCTTTATTTATGGAATGATGGGGAGGGGAGACGAAATGACAGATGACACACACATGGCGATGGCGGCGCACTCCACAGAGGGGCGACACCGACACTGATGACGGCGGCAGCGGTGGTGGAGTATTGGCACATTTTTTGTGAATTTTAAAATAGGGGTGATAATGTAAATGAAAGAATATGCTAAGAATGAAGGGTTATGTAGGGTAATTTTTTGGGTGTGAACTGAACCGATGGGTGAACAATCAAATTTTTAGGGGTGAAAAGATATGTTCCCTTAGTACTATACATTACAATGTGCATGGAGAGTGAGACCCTTATATAATATTCTCATCAATATTATAAATTAATAATATCCTAAAAATACAATTAATAACTAAAAAGTTTTAGTGAAATTCTTATTTTTATTTATTAAAATTTAATAAAATGAATTTTATATTTAATTTTTTTTTTTATGACATTCAAACTCATGCACAACTTTCTCGAACTACAACACATTTTTATAACTTGAACGTGTTTATTTCTAGTACATTAATTTATTTATTTTTTTGGTCAGACAAAAAACTTATTGCTTCAAATGAGTACAAGGGTACTCACACCATCACAAAATTATACCTTTCACAACTCAGATTAAAAAAAAAAAACAAAGCATACCGAATGAGAGCAATATTAGTGTTGGGCTGAGGATAAGGTAATGGGTATTTGGCCTAAGCAAATTAAAAATCCCCGAGACTCATATCTCACTTCTCTTCTCCCTCTCTCATGTTATTAGTGTATCTCAAATTGATAGTGTAATTCCCAATTGATCTCAATTTTCTTCTTGATTGATGTTGGAATTTTGCCTTATTTAACTATAAATATTTGGGATTGCTATTGTTTGAGGTGTGGTGTTCAAAACGATCCTAGTGAGTAGTCCTAGAAACTTAGTGGTATTCGTGGTAGAGGGAGAGAAGGGGTTTGGTTCGTGTGTCTATACCGCCGGTCGGAACAAGGAAACTTAAGCCCGCTAAAACACTCACTCACTGTGGAGAAGACAACGACATCGATCCCCAACAGTGGTATCAAGAGCCAGGTTTGATTGCCATCCAACACATCGCCCCCATTCGAATCGTTCGCCTCTGTGTGTACAATTTATTTCCGATCGTCAAACAACGCATCGTCGCCTCTGTAAGCGGCACCACCTTGAGTTTTGCGGTCGCCGCCGCTTTGTGCATCACGTTGGATCCAAATCCGCTGCAACTGCTCTGTGTCGATGCTATCTCTGTAGCTCTGTGATTTCGAACACTAAATCGAGCTTTGCATCTGTCGCCTCTTATGGGTAACACCGTTGTGAGCACAGTCAGTTCCACCGTCACCTCCGCTACACACCTGTTCGAGGACCAGGTAAGGATTGAGGTATGAATTTAATTTTTTAGTTGTCAAATTTATTTGAGTGCAGAGAATAATTTGTTTGGTGTGAAAAATTGAGTTGCTCTTTGTGGGAAACTTGAGTTGCTCATCTCGTCTACAATGGTGTTAGCGAAAGGCAAACTAGTGCATTTTATTTTCTTCCTTTAATTATTCTATTTATTTGAATAAGTATCCCAACAATTGGAGACGAGTGTGAGATGAGTCGAGTCTACGGTGGGAATTTGGGATTCTGAATGTAGAATCCGCTCCAGTAATATAACTAAACCCTTAATTCTTTTACTGTTTTAATAGCGTAATCGTTTATCGCATATTAAATGATTGGGTTTTGTATGCTGTAGATTTTAGATTTATTTGTTGAAACTGCTCTTTGTGGAGTTATTGTTATTAGTTTGTGTTATTGCTTCCACTTAAATATTTTAAAATGGCTTCTTCATTCAATTATGGCTTGACCCATTTTGATGGAAAAACTGACATTGCTATGTGGAAAAAAAAGTGTATTTTGATTCAACAATGTATTTATATATAAAGCAATTGATCTTTCTTTTCCTGCTGGCATGTCTGATCATAAAAAGACCGACATGAATGAACTTGCTCTGAGGGCTATTCATCTGAATTTATCTGATAGTGTAATGAGGAAGGTTGGTACTATGGATGATGCTAGTAAACTTTGGAATAAGTTATATACTGAAATCTCATTGTCTAGTAAACTCTTTTTTCTCGAAAAGTTCTTTAGGTTCAAGTTAGACTTGAACAAAGACATTAATGCGAATATAGATGAGTTTACTAAACTTATTCATGAGTTTACTAAACATATTGATGAGTATACCCCTATTATTTTGTTGAATGTCATTCCCGATTCATATAGTGATGTGAAATCATCGATCAAATATGGTAGGGATAATATTAATCTTGATGTGGTAGTAAATAACTTGAAGAGTAAGGAAATTGATATGAAATAAAATGGGGGTAATAATAACTCGAGTGAACAGGTCTTGCATGTTAGGGGAACGGGTGGTGATAAGAGTCATGATTCTGATGGTGAGAACGAGGAGGCTAGTAGTAAGTCCAATTCTCGTGGTAAACTTAAGCATAGAGTTAGGAAGTGCTATAATTGTGGTGAGCCTGATCACAAAATTAGAGAATGCACTAAGCCTAATAAGAATCAGAAAGAAGATCGTGTTAATATGGCTACTGTTGAAGAGAAAGAGGACTTTGGTGATGTTTATATGGTTGGTCATGTGCTTTGAGTTTGTATGTGTGTCTTTGTGGTTATGATTATGCTTTGTGAAATCATGTTTCATTGTACTTTGTGTTTTTTTTATTATGCTTTGTGAAATCATGTTTCTTTGTGTTTAAATGATTGTGCTATGTGAAATCATGTTTTATGCTTAGATTTAGTCTTTTGTATATTTATGTGGTCATTTGTGTCTTTGTGCCTTTGTGTTCGTATTATGATCATGCTATTTGTGCTTTGTGTTGTATGCTAAGTGTCTTTGTGCTTTTTCTATGTTTATTTCAACTTGACTTTGAGATATGTCCTTGTGTCTATGTGGTCTTGTGGGTGCTTCGAGTGAGGTGGAGCACTTGTCTTTGTGGTTGAGCTCTTACGCACATGAACTAATTTTGTGTTTTTTCTTTTGCAGGTGCGAGAACTAACTTTGTGTGTGTTCTTTTGCAGGTACGTGAAAGCAAGTCGGCCGATGAAGAACTCCTGTTTGTTTCCTAAATAAGGGGCGGTATACTGGCGCTGGACCAAATAGGTGTAGATTGTTGGGCTGAGGATAGGATAATGGGTATTTAGCCCAAGCGAATTAAAAAATCCCTGAGACCCATATCTCATTTCTCTTCTCACTCTCTCCTGTTATCAACATATCTCAAATTGATAGCGTAATCCTCAATTGATCTCAATCTTCTTCTTGATTGATGCTGGAATTTTGGCTTGTTTGGCTATAAATATTTGGGGATTGCTATTGTTTGAGGTGTGACGTTCAAAATGATCCTAGTTAGTACTTAGTAGTCCCAGAAACTTAGTGGTATTCGTGAAAGAAGGAGAGAATGGATTTGGTTCGTATACCTACACTGCCGATCAAAACGAGGAACTCTAAGCCCGCTAAAACTCTCACTCTCACGGTGGAGAAGATGACGACATCGATCCCTAACAATTAGCATATCCTCTCACTATCAATATATCAACCTTCTTTATCTATTAAATATGTTCGTAAATCCTTCAACCATAATCTCGTTTCCATCTCTTTGTTTATCATATTGTGTACCTTCAACCAGTTGTAAACATGTAACTTGAAGCTTTACAGCGTGTTATGAAGGTTCGGCACCATACTTTTGAAAATAATTTCATTACGCATATTCCAAATCGTTTCAACTAACCCAACCCAAATTGTTGTTGCTATTTTCCTAAATTTCCGCCTCCAAGCATTTCCGTATATTGCAGAATGTATCGATGGACCAATGTGCACGACCATCTATGTGTTCACCCATTTATGGACTTCATCCCATATAAAAGAGCTCACTTTGTAGGAGAATAGGATATGAGTTTTTTTTTTTTGATCAGGCAAAGAGAAAGGATATGAGTTGTTGATTCTAACTACTTTCTTGCAAAAAATACATTTAATTTCTTCATCACTTAGCCGAACACCTCGTACCAATAGATTATCTTTGGTCACCAAATGACTTTTAACGGCCCTCCAAGCCGTATATGATAGTCGCTTAGGTGCATAGTTCCTCCACGACCTTTTAAATAATTTCCTCTTCTCTCGCCTTCACTCCTCCTCTTCTTCGATTCTTCTCATATATCTACATATTTGCTAACAGAGCAAATTCCTTTATCTGCCCCAACCCAACTCCAAACACCATTTTTCCCTTGAGTGGCCATTTGTAGCTCGCCTAACATTTTAAATTCTTTGTCGTTTGTCTCATTCCCAATACCACTACCACTCTCCATCTAACCAAGTTCTCATTTTCTCAATTATATTCATTTTTTGCTTGCTGCATTGGAACAACCTCGGAAAAGTCTCCTTAGATAGCGTTTGGTTTGAAAAGTCTTCAATGATAATAGGAACGAAGATAAAAATTGGGTAAATATAATGGTTACTGAGAACAAAAGATAATACACAACACTATTTTCCCTCCTAATAAGGTAATCATTACCCCATTTGATTATCTTTCTATCTTCTTATAATCCTCCTCCTCAATCATTTCCCCATACCACAACCAACAACCTCTTCTTTTGTCCTTTTTTTTTTCAAAACTAGAGCACAACACTAGTGATGTAACCACCATGGACACAATCTTTCATTCAATATGTTTGAGGGTGGGGAGAGAAATGAAATTTTCATTCCCATTACCATTGAAGAATTCAAAACAAATGTCTCCTTATAAGTCGCAAAGATCTTGCCACCACGTCGACCCTTTCTTTGTTAACCCTAGACGTCTAATCTCATCCCGAGCTTCTTCCAATCCCCTAACCTCTAGTACATTCAGGCTCTATTTGGTTAGGGATGATGGTGGGTGTGATGGAGATGGATATGAAAAAAAAGAGGATGGAGATAATCTAATAAATAGTAAATATGTGTTTGACTAGATATAGAGAAAAAGTTGGATGAAGGTTTATGTCAAATTTGATGTTGTAATATTTTTATTATTGTTAGTCAGCGAGATAATGATTGAGGGGGAGAAAAGTATAAAAAATGATAAGAAAAAGTAGGAGAGATGATAATAAAGAAGCAGGGGAGAGAATAAATGTGTAAGAAAAAATAGGATAAAAGATGAGTGGTAAGAGAATTGTTATATGATTGTATAAAATAAATTGAAAATGGGTGTGCATGTGTATAATATGAGTGAATGTGTATTTGGATGGAGAAGAGATGTGTCCAACCATAATTGGATGGGATGGAGGATTGTCATCCTCATCCGATGACCCCATCCCTAACAAAAAAGGGTCTAAATAACTAGATTTAAATTTCTAATATTTAATATTGAGTACGTATAGAGTGAAATTGATTTATATACGAATTATTAAATTATATTAGTTATTTTCACTAAAGAGTATTAGTTGTTTTTATTGAAGAGTTTTAGTTTGTTTTCAATAAACAACTAATACTCTTCAATGAAAACAAATAATATCCTTCGGTGAAAAACTAATATTTTTTAATAAAAACAACTAACACCCTTCAATGGTTCATGTATGAACTATTTTCACTCTATACTTTATCTTTAATATTTTGATGCGTATGAAATACCTCTTTTAATTAATAAATTATTAATTTATGGATTAATTAATATCTTCCTTAATAAAATTTCATGGTCCGATAACCGTATCAATTTAACTTGAAAGAGATTCTACCTACAAGGGTTATAGTTTAGATTAAACATTATTGAATTTAATTAGACTAACAAAAATAGTCCTAATTTTAATTATACAGTTCGTCCTGCTTTACACAGAAAGACTAGGTTAGTAGTAATATCTCTTTTTAATAAGTTTAGTCCTGATGATTGGTATCTTAATTATATGCATGTTTGTGAAAATTAAGGTTGCAAACTTGATGTCGGAGCAAGCATCTTCAGTGAATAATACTGAGGAACAAGCACAATTTCAAACAATCAAGAAAGCATAAAGTGAAGATACAGTTTTGGACCCTTTTTTTTCATAAGCCTTATATGCTCTCTTCAATTTGACGCATAATTACTGACGTTAAACAAATACATAAAAATCCTAATTTCCCCATATCATCATTATACAGTACTATATATAATAAGTTGAAGTATACTGTGAATAATTTCATCGTAAAATGTGTTTATATTTTCTGTGTATTTTTACAAACAATATTTATTATTTTATTAAAAAATATTATATAATAAAAACAATTAATATCGTATTTAATTACACATTTACTTTGTATAATACTTACCATTCCAAGTTCCAACTAATCATTGAAGATGACTCTTTGGTTTTTTTTTTTTTTTATGGCCTCTTACATATAGCTAGAAGTAATCCAATTCGCTATACTAATATTCTTCCATTTAATGTTATCTCTTATCACGATCGTGTACTAAGTCCATCTCCAACAGTTTGTGCTACAGCAAAACTCGCGTTATACTAGAGTTCGGGTTACACTCAAATTCATCTACAACAGTTCGCATTACATTCTACGCTTATTTTTTTTAAGTTAAATTTATATAATTTTAAACATATTACTTACATAATCTTTTATTTTGTTTTATATAAATAATCAACTAATATTAAATATTTTTTTTTAATTTTAAAAAATTATAGTATAATAAAATTATATATATATATATGATTTGAAATATTGTAATATGTTATTTAGATTTAATTTTAATATTTTAAGTATTATATTATATAGATTTACTTTTAATACTTTTATACTTTTAAAAGATAAATATGATTTGAAATGTAGTAATATATTATTTAGATTTTATTTCATTAGATAAATATTACAATTTAACATATAAAAGAAGAAAAGAAAAAAAAAAGAGGTAGCGCTGTGAACAGTTAATGCCCAACTCAATATTGCATTGTTAACAAATATATTGTGGCGCAGAATTGGAGGGAGAATCTAGCCCCCAACTAGAGATAACACAGAGTTGGGCGCTGGATTAGTGATGCTCTAATGCAACATAAATTGGTGCCTCTTTCGTTCAGTAAATTTCTAAAAGAAATTTCGATCATCTTTCCTTAGATTTTTCAAATAATTTTTGAAAATTCACACACTTTATTTTTACTCTTTTTTATTTTCATACTTCACTTTTTTTTTTCCGAACTAATCACATCACTTGTACTATACTTCATTTTATATTAATAGTTTCTATTAACTATGCAATTTTTTCGTGAGAAATTTACTGAAGGATAAATGGAATATATATTAGTGAATGTAACATAAATTTTATTGATTGCATCATTTGATCATAATAAAATGAAGTAATATGTGAATTCCTTTACCAAAGTCATACTTTATAATCATACAATACTAAGGTAATTTTTAATCATATACAAGGTAATAACTTTATGCATGCAAGATATCACATTTTTTAATTTATTAAATTTCTTGAGTTATTGATCTAAAAATCAATTACACATACTATAAACTTTTGTGTAATTTGTTCTCATAAGTTTTTGTCCATAAAAATTAGTTGCAATTATTAATTAGGGGTGAATAAGTGAATGCATCAATGAAATATCATTGAATAATCAAAATTTTAATATATTTCTCCATCAACGCATTCTCATTAGGGTCTGTTGCATCGCGCTTACATCACTTACCTAAATACCTGGTATGATTTCATCCGGACTTACGTCACTTACCTAGTACTCTCTGTTATTTAAAATATATGTAACTTTTAGATGGATGCAAACGAATTAAGAAAATATTTGATTTCATATTTTACCCTTAATAAATGTTTATCTTTTTACAAAAGAACACATTTATCTACATATTTTAAGTATTTTAGGGGGTAAATTTGGAAGAAGTGCATTAGATGTTGGGAAATATGGATAAATATCATTTTCAGGTTTTTATTTTTTAAAATGTCACCCAAATTTTATTTTATTTTTACAAAAATGGCCCATGCGACCCTTTTCGGTGGCATTTTTATAAAAGAATTGTTGGGTGGCATTTTTAAAAATGAAAATTTGAGAGTGTAAATATTTTCATATTTCTTTTAAATTTACATTGAAAAGTGCAAAAACTTCATATAATTTGCAAAAAAATAAAAGGTCAAAACTTCATTTAATTTGAATAGAAATACGATTTATTCCCCATACTTAAATTTTAATCAGTGCACATTTTCAAATAACAAGAGAATATTTTATTGATTCCTATATTTATTTTTTTCCCAAAAAAGAGTATTATAATAAAAGGCAGCCTAATAAAGAAACGGGAATTTATCTTCACTTCAGTAATCAGATTTCAAAACAAAAATTCGAATTGAAAATTAATAACTCAACGACCCGCATAGTTTTCAAGGGCACACCCATTGTAAATTGCCACCTATAATAATTATTATTCATTCATGCTCTATAAAGTCGTGCCCTTTCAATTACTTTCAACAAAACAAATACTCCACGATTTTTATTTAATTGTCTTATTTTTTTCAAAATTTTGTTCCATTTTATTTATCAAATATCAATGCAAATTTAGCTAGTTTTTTTCCATAAATGAATAAATAAAATGCGATAACATAAATAGAAGTTTGGCGCACACATATATGATATATATATATGTTTTGTCTCATTTCAATATCTCACTTTTTATGCCTATCACTTGCTTGTGAAATTGCCTCAGAGAGATTCCCTTTCGTCACTCTCTGTTGGTTTGATTCTCCACACAGTTTCACGGAATTACACACAGTTACATACATCTATATATATATATATATAGATGCAGGGGGTTATTCAGGATTTGCTTTGTGAGATGGCAACAATGGAGGAAATGGCGTCGATTTTCAAGAGGTTTGGCGACGAACAGAGCACGTTGTTGGACCAGTACGAGCGGCTCTCTTTTGAGGTGCAGCTGAACAAGGCCATGCTGGGGCGGAGCTTGTCGGAGCCGGCGGTGGCGCGGACCCAAGCCCCGCCCAAGCCGGCGTCGAAAGGGGGGAAACAGGGGCGGAGGGCGGTGGGGTTCCAGAAGGTGATGAGGAAGCTATTTGGTCCCCTTCTGCGAAAGAAGGGAGCAAATAAAGATGGAGCATCGGATTCTAAGAATCCCTTGTTTTTTAAGACGTTTGCAAGATCTTTGAGGGTTTGATTTAATTGCTTTATATGCTTGTATCAATTCTGGGAATTGAGTTTACATTTTTTGTTTTTTTTGCACTTATGTATCATATATTTTCCGGCAAACAGTTATATATAGAATTTATGTATGATTAATGATTCTGTGTACTTCTCATTTTTTTATGCTTGAAAAATAATGAATTCAGGACAAAAATTCTCAATTGGAAATCTAATATGTTATTTCTGGACAAACATTTCTGTGAAATGTTTAACAAATGATTCATCTATTCAATATTATTAAAAAAAAATACTGGTTTTAGCTGGACTTGAATATAAATTCATCTGAAAAAAAAAAAAAAAAAATTGTGAAACGATTTCACAAATACCCATCCCTTCATTCTTTGTTTTTGTTTTTTTTTTCTTTTCTTGAATTCCTGGTATATGACCCTTCAAATTGTCAGTTCAGATACTATATACTCCCCGTCCCAATTATATAAGCTGGCTGAATTTTGTATAATAATAGGTTAGGCCGTAGGCCCCTGTCGAGTGGCTTGACCTATTCCTACCCCATCCAGCCCGCCCGGCTACCCCCTCCCTCGACTCAATTCAATAAATCCCACTCCACTAAGCTAAACCCGACTATCACCCAATTTTCAATTAACCGTTGTTAAATACTAAACTTTCACTAATTTCAATCATCACTATATTAAATTGACAAAGTATAGACTTCATACATTAACTATCAAAGGACATTAGTTGTTTTTACTGAAGGGTATGATTTTTTTCACTGGAAAGTATTAATTTATTTTTTAGTAAAAATAACTAATATTTTTTAGTAAAAACAACTAATATCACTCGATGGTTCATTTATGAACTATTTTCACTCTATACATGCATTATTAAATTTTATTGATATTAAAACAATTTTAATTAATTTATAATGATTTTATTAAACATTATAAATTGCTGAAAATTTTAAAATATGTAAATAAATAAATAGAATTAAATACTAGAATTTTAAGTAATAAATAAATCATAATTACATTTTACTAATAAATTAATATTGATACAATCTTAACTAAATATTACTAATTATAGCAATTTATAAAATACACTCTAAATAATTTATAGTAAATGAATATAATTAATTTATTAATAAATAATAATTAACCCTAATCATAATTTAAGGAGGTGGGATAGTAAGGGTGTGGGTCATGCAGGAGTTGGGGTGGGCCGATAAGGATGTGGGTTACGGGGATGAAATTGATTCATATATGAATTACTTTGAAAAATACGAATTATTTTGTTAAAAAGTATTAATTATTTTTATTAAAGGTATTAGTTTTGAAGGGTACAAATTATTTTTATATTAAAAATGAGAGTGATTTTAGGGTGCATGCAAGTGCATACTATGCACTTGGAATTTGATATCAATTTGAGATTATTTTTTACTTTTCGCGGGTCTGTTGACTGCCAATACAAAATTCGCGGGTCTGGCAATAAACCGGGTCGTAAATGGGTCGTGCACACTTTGTACGCCAATATCCCAAGTTATATCACCAATACCTCAAGTTATAATCACCAATACCCAAAGTTATAATCACCAATACCCCAAGTTATATCCCAAAAAATAATTCATCAATACCCCAAGACTTAATAATCAATGTTGATAGGCGAACAACAAACCAAAATGGGCGAGCAACTTTATGACAAATTTCTAGGGTTACTTTATGTAAACTGGACTAGTGTAAGCACGGCGAACAAGTATGACGTAGGTGTGACTGAAGAAATTATCAAAATCAACAAGGAATTTACCAAATTCGTAATCAAGACCTTACAGGCGAACAACTATTAGGCGAATAGCTTCTCCCCAGTAATTTGGAATAAAGCCAAGGCAAGAACAAGTTGAGCGAACAACATTTGAACAACCATTCAAGAGTAGCTAACAACTTGTGACGACGAATCACGATGAATACCACCAAGATGAGCCAGAACGAACAACACCTAGGACGAAGCCAAATCAACTAAGAAGACTTTGTAATTAAGTAAAGCCTTAGATAAGGTTAAAACTAGTCAAACAAGACACATGTCAAGCATGCAAGCTAGGAAGTCCAAAGGGTTGTCCACCACCTACTTGGTGAATTGTATAAATACCTTAAATTCTAATTAATAAAATTAGTTCAAATATACAAAATACCTATTAAATACTTTACACACACGTGTACACCATAAACGCACACATATACAAAATAAATACATAATCAATACGCGTATTTACCCGTTTCTACCTCCGATATAACGTATTTACCATTTACGGTGGTAATCGATCACACGTTATTGTTTGGTGATCCTCTAAATACGATTAAAAACAGTTACTAATCCTCACGATTAGAATCGATCATCTGTACCAATACCCCAAGTTATAATAAACCATACCTAAAAAATAATTAACAATACACCTATTGCAAAAGCAAAAGGCATCAAAAGGAAGAAGAAGTGGCCACTGCCGTGGCGGGGCTTCTTACCCTTTCACCATTTTCCAAATTTCCCCATCAAAATCAAAATTCCCAAAATAACCTCCAGACTCCTCCCCCACACCAGACCCCCCACCGCCGATGTCGCCCCCAACGGCACCCACTACCACTACTACCCACCGACGAACGCCGCCACTTCCTCCTCCTCCGCCTCCATACGCGGCTGTTGCTGCTGCCCATTTATCCTCTTCTCCTTCCTCGCCGTAATTCTCATAATTGTCCTCGCCGTGAAACCTAAAAGTCCGAATTCGACCTCCAGCAAGTCAAAAGAAAGAAGAGAAAAATGAAACCACCATCATCGACGGAAAGCTTCAAGCTCACCATTAATGGAAGAAAAATAGATTAAGATGAAGATGACGACTTTGGGTTCGAATAAATCAGTAGGCCTCTTTCAATTGAGATGAACACGATTGCAAGAGGAAAAAGAGAGAGAAGAAGTGCGAAATTGGCGAAAATTACACTGACCCGGTTTAAATAGGTATAGGTCAAATATGCAATTGTATTTGAAATTTGATTTAAAATTTAAGTGCATGCTATGCACTTGGATGCACCCTAGAATTTGTTTAAAAATGATGAGTTGAAGAGTATAAAAAGTATAAATTATTTCACTAAAAAAATATATGTATTAATTATTCTGCTTAAAGATATACTCCCTCCGTCCCAAACTCGTTCACTACATTGCCAAAAAGGTCCGTCTCATACTCGTTTGCTACATTTACTTTTGGCAAAAAAGTAACAATATTTTTTAATATTATATTCTCCATACACTAATAACCAAAAACATCTTTAAATATTATAAACAACTCTTTTTTTAAACCCGTTCAAACAGTAAATGAGAAAATAAGTTTGGAACGGAGGGAGTAGCAAATTAATTTATGTATTAACGATTCTATACATTCTGTTAAAAAAAAAACTGTTAACGTTTGCTATTTTAAATTGACAAATATAACATGACGATGCACTGAATTAAACTAATGGGAATATTATGATATAAAAAAAAGGGTTAATTGCATATAAATACACCACCTTTTTTCTAGCTTTCAATTTAATCCTGAACTTCACGATTAAATTATAAAAACCCAACCTTTTAACGAATTTAAATCCGATACATATTTTTGTGTCTCCGCTCGTATTCGACCGGTATCTGGTGACGTATCTCGCCCAGACACGTCACCAGCTATTGGTCGGTGACGGGCGGAGACACAAAAACATGTATCAGATTTAAATTCATTAAAAGGTTGGGTTTTTATAATTTAATCGTGAAGTTCAGGATTAAATTGAAAGTTGGAAAAAAGGTGGTGTATTTATATGCAATTAATCCAAAAAAAAAAAAAACTAATGGGTAATCTATATGTAATTAATTATGTACGCAGAGAAAATTTAATAGTGTCCCATATATTTAATTTCCAGAAACTGTACACTGTCTACTGCAGTATGAGGTGCTAAGGCTATTAATTTTGAAGCCGGATGGATTGAATCTTCAAATGTGCCTACTTCTTAATGTCTTGAAATAAATTCCTAGCTTTTCAAATTTTGAATTCAAGTACTTAATAACTATGAAATTGAATAACAGTATCAGATATGCATATATATAACAGAAAAATAAAGTTATTAAATGCCTTTTTAATTGCATTATATACTTTCTTTACAATTACAGGTGTGGTGTGCTGTGTATTGTCAATTTGCACAATTTTTTTCTCTTATAGTTAAATGGCCCACCAATATTTATAGGGATTTATGTCAAGTGCCTACATGTATTCGGCTATAGTTAATTCATATTTGGACCAACTTATCTCCTAAAGAGCTGAACTAGAATGTTGTAGCCCCTATTTAGATATCCAAAAATATATTTAATTATCTTAGTAGTACCAACTATAATAATGGATTATCAAGTGATAAATTACATCAGTCTTTTGCCAATTTATCTAAAAAAATGTGAACAAATATTACATCTCCATTAATTATATTTCACTAAATGGTTATAGCTGGACAGTAAAAATAATTGATAGTCTGACATATATATTTTTTAATGGTAAAATAAAAATTTATTACGAAATCGAGTACAAAGGACACTCAACCTGTACAATACAACAACTTAAAATAACAACTTGATGTGACACAATATTCTTACTTTTTACATATTATATCAATTTTTTAATAACCGTGCAAAAAGCAACAAACCTATTTTTCATGGACGGAGGGAGTACTATTTTTTGAGTTGTTATTTTTTGTCATAAGTTGGAGGTATTGTGAGATCAATTAATCAATTAAGTTATTGATTATGGAAGATACAAGTATCATATTTTTCATAAACTATCACTTTATTCATAAATGGACTCCTCAATACCTCATTATAGTCTTATGTAAAAAAATAACAACCCAAAAAATAGGACTACTAATATTTTTCACTTTTGGTCCTACAGATCACGCCTCACCGCGGGTTTGGTCCCAATGCTAGCACTTTTGGTCCCGTTCGCATATTTTGTTGCACTTTTGGTCCCGCCATTATAACACCGTTAACTTTTGCACTTTTAGTCCCAAACTTTTCACAAACACAACTTTTTGTGCATTGGAGGGAAAATGGCATTGGAGGGAAATATAGATGGATTGGCGCCAAAAAAGTGAACCCTACCCTTATAAATAATCCCCAAAACCCTAATCTCATCATTCATACAAAAATACAAGACAAAAAATGTCTTCATCCTCTTGTTCATCACAAAAATGCACACATCAACTTATATGCTATTGTGGAAAACCTGTAGCCACATTTATTTCTCAAAAGCTAAAAAGCAAAGGTAGGTTATTCCATACCTGTGTTGACTCCATGAGTGGCGGTTGCAAATTCTGTGTTTGGGCAGATGAACAAGAAGTTGCAGCTCAAAGCATGTTTCCTGGAATGATGAGGAGAATCGATTCTCTAATTTCTGAGAATCATGATCTAACTCAGAAGCTAAAGGATGCAACACAAGAGGAGAAAAATGCAATTGAAATGGCTGAACTACTAAAAAATGATATGGTGCATATGGGTGAAGAACTATCAAAACTAAAACAACTGCAAATTGTTCTTTTTTATTGTAATAATTTTGTCTTGGGCTCCAACTATCTTCAAGTTAATGTAATGCATCTATGTATTAGCAACTATCTTTATATGTATTGCACCTACTATTTTCAAGTTAATGTAATGCAATGCACCTATTTTCAAGCTAATGATATGGTGCATTTCAGTTATATTTTTGTCAATTACATGACTAATCTTAATCTCAACTAACTAAATAATAGCCAAACAATTTAACTAAACTAACCATAAGGAAAATATAAGCAATATACGCAAATGCAAGTCATAACAGCATACCATAATCAAAACAAAATCCACAATGCAATACATATCTTCCTCAAAACAGAATCCATATCAGAAAAATACACAAATCCTAAACAACATATTAAACAAAACATAATCAAAAGTCTTCCACATGATCGATAAAATAGAATCCAACACAATCCACATACCATAAGAAGCATATACAAACAAATTGCTTCTTTTTCCCTTTTGTTGATTCAGTGAGACTAGATATGTCACAAACTTCTTACCTCCTTGTGAGATCACTTACATAATATCTACGTTTGTATTCACTCCACCAATATTCACATTGCAAACAATGTAGGTGTTTGGATTGAAATTCATTACAGATGAGGGTGCAAGAGAACTGGAACTTGAAGCACCAGCATGAACTTGACCTCCAATGAAATTCTGAGGCTGAAATGTCATTGGTGGAGGTGGTTTGATTGTAACTCCTCTTGGTCCACAAACATTGGTTGATGGAGCTTTACTTCTGTTGAGTGTTTGTGACATCTGAGTATCCTACACAATAAGTAAAATAATTCAAACTAATTCACTTCAATCACTTTAAAAAATAGACATAAATATAACATTAAATATACCTGAGGATCAACAGGTTCTTCAGCTTGAGATTGTTGCACTTGAGGTTCTTGAACTTGAACCTTTCTTGAACTACTAGTTCCACTTGTTTCAACATTTTTCCTTACCTACTCATGGATTAAAAACAAGAAAAAAATACATTACATGACAACATTCATAACCAATAATAACTTGATTACCATGTTTTTCCTTCCTTGCCTAGTCGTTGGCCTGCTAGAAATGCCCTGATTTTGTTCAACTTGTTAAATAGAAAATGAGATAAGAATATTTATAACACATAATAGTATAAAGGAGATAAATGAGGATTTGATTAACTTACAATTTCTCTAGTTTCTTAAGTTCCTTCATCTTGTGTAAATGGTGGAAAATCAGGAGGTTGAGTAATCTCCACAGCTTCATCAACCCCATTATTGGCAGCCACTTCATCTTCTATAAATTCCTCTGTCATCTTCTTCCATTCACAACCCTTCTGATTGTGACCCTCTCCACCACATAATTTGCAAGTCAACTTAAACTTTTGCTTTGGCATTCTTTGAATTGTCCTTGATTTTTTTCCCTCTTCACCTGCACTAGCCCTTCTTTTTGTTTCAGGTCTACCCCTCTTCCTTTTCCCAAAGCTTGGAGGCAATGGAGGAATGTATCCTGTCTTATTCCATAATTCTTGATAATTCATTGGTGTGATAAAGTGTGCATACACTGTTGTGTATGTGTCCATAGAATAACATTTGTGTACAAAATCTTTCACTTTCCATCCTTGTGAAAATATTGCACTCAACATGATTTCATGGTATCCCAGATAGCTCCCACAGCCTACAATCATAAGTACATGCCTTCAAGTCCACAACATATTTTGATCCATCAAAACTTGTTACCTCATAATTCCACTCATTTGATTTTAATGGTATGCAGTCCTTGGAAGCCTCCATGCTCTTCAGCAAGTTTTTAATCCTACCACAAACAACTCTACCCTCCAATTTCCTTTCACACTTGTCCATGTTCTTCTACAACCTACTCATGATGTATTCTATGATCCACTCTAACATAGTTAGGATAGGTGATGATCTTGCATCCAATATGGCCGAGTTGAATATTTCACACATGTTATTGACAAGAGTGTCACACTCAGCATATGTGTTAAAATATGACCTTGGCCATTGATTAGGCATGAAATTGTGATGTTTTGTGGCCCGATTAGTTCATATTTTGAGCGTATTTGATGAGTATTTAGAGTTATTTGAGTATCATTTTCATAAAATTATCAAATATTTTGCTCATATTTGAGTTATTTGTATTCACTCCACCAATATTTTGCTCATATTAGGAAAGAAGGTGAAAAACAGAGTTCGTAGGACTTTGAATCGACTCAAACAGACTCCCAGATGAGAAGATATTGAAGAAATACGAAAAGTATTAGTACATGCAAAGAAAAGTATCATTTAGCTCATAAGGAGGAAGTGCTCGAGCACCATGGCTCGAGCGTCCTCCGCACACTGGTATCAAGGACCGCTCGAGGCGAGTGAGGTCGAGCCCCTTGTGGACACTGTAGAGATGTACCGCTCGAGTGAGGCTACTCGAGCACTAAGTGCTCGAGTTAAGAGCCTACTCGAGCATTTTTGGCGGATTTTAGCCAAATTCGGCCCATACCCTATATATACCCCTTCCAAGTATATTTTTACATATCTACACATATTTAGACTTAGTTTTCGGAGGAGAAGAGTTTGGGAAGGAGTTTGAGAGTTTTTTGAAAGGTTTTTCAACATGTAATCGAAGTTTTTAGCATACGAACTCTCTAGTTTAAATACTTCTTTGATCAGATTAGTTTTTGTTCTTTCTTTCTTGAGTACTTGAGATGATTAAACCTAGATTTCCCAGTTTTATAAAGATTTATTTTGAGACTTTAATTGATTGTTTTCATCTTTTGTTTATGTTATTGAATTCTCTAATCCTTTCAATTATGCATATGATTATGAATCTTATTATTGCTTTTATTCTTAAAACCACCATGTTAGGCTAGAACTCTTGCATGCTTAGGATAGGATGAACTCGTAGAAGTAGGACGTTGGTATGTAATTAGGATAATTTGTGATGTATAGTTTTAATTCTCTTAATTATTGAATATTTCTAATAAACCATAGAATAATTTTGGAATTGTTAGAGAGAAGACGACCGCATCACTCTTTAATAACGAATAGGCTTAAGGAGATGATTTTTGTAGGGGTTTATAATCTACCGGTTTATCTAGGGAGGACGGCCGCATCACCTTAGTTAAATTAGAGTCTCAATAATTAAACACAGTTCATATAATTTAATTAGTGGATTAGTGAAGTAAGTTGATAGAACTAAGTATTAGGATTAATTCTTGAGCTTTTATTCTTTCAATCTTGTGCTAGATTAGGGAAGTTGATTGCGTAGTTTTAGTACACTTAGGATTATAACTTGAACATCACGATTATTTTAATTATTGTATCAACTCCGTTAGTATACGTAGGGATTCCTATCCCGAGCATCATCATCTCATTTGCACTTCAACCAGAAGTTAATATAACTTTAATTTTATTATTAGAATATAATTAGTATAAAATACTTAGTAGTAATAGTATAAACCCAACATCGCATTCATATTAGCTACGACACATACATTTCCAGGGATTTACTCACATACACACTTTCCCTTGGGTTCGATACTACTTGGTCCCTATACTCGCCCATACTACAGTGATCTCATACTCTTGTGGGCTAACTACTAGTCAAACTAGTATTTTGCGTTCAAGTCAACCATTGTGAGGCAGACTTTTGTTGAAGCCATGCAAGATACATAGGATCCAGCTCTCCAATCTTGGACATTGCTTTGTTAAATGAAGAGACAGTTTTAGCCTTAGCAACATTCCACAATGCCTTCTTGAAAGCATCACCTTTGAATCCGGCTCTCTTCACGCTACCATGAAGATGTCTTACACAAAATCTGTTCTCCACACCTGGAATTATGTTCTCAAAAGCTGGGATGAGACCCTTCTGTTTATCTGACATGAAAGTATACATGTTTTTTCTCTCTAGCATAAAATCAACCTTTAAAAGCTGCAAGAACCACTCCCATGCTTCCTTAGTCTCACTCCCCACAAATACATAAGCCAATGGGTATGGATCATTGTTAGGGTCTATCCCAACAACAGTCAACAACACACCTGCACATAAACCCTCTAGATGGCAACCATCTACTCCAATTCATGGTCTAAGACCAGATTTGAACCCTTCCTTCAATGCAGCAAAACAAATGTACAACTTGCTAAATCTGCTGCCAGTAGGTCCATTATCCAACTTTAGTAGAATAATTGATCCAGGGTTCCTATCAAGTAATGTTTGACAATAGTCCCAAAGCTTTGTGTATTGCTCAGTGGAATCTCCTTCAATCTGCTTCAATGCCTTATGTCTAGCCCTGTAGGCTTGATGGGGGGAAATATGGCACCCAAACTTCATTGAAGCTATATACATGAACCATTTCACATTCTTTTTTGGATCAGCTCTGAACTCTGTTTCATATTATTTTGCCAACCACCCTGGTCGTACATTATCCACATGATACTATCTTGCACAAGTATGCTCTTGAAGTATATCTCTTATCTGGAAACATTCTTGCCCTGAAACCTTTAAGGCATTAATGTGCTAAGGACAACCTTCTTGCTTGCATCTTGCATCATTCTTTGAAATTTTCAAACCTCTCCCAGTCTTAACACTATGCATGTCCACATCTTCCCTAAATAACAGCTTTGTAGGAAAATTTTGCTTCATGAAGAACTCTGGATTCTCCACTTGAGAGGCTCTAAAGGGAAGTTCTCTGTCTCTATCAACCTAATCAACATCTTCAGATGATACAATACTAGGAAAATCAGATTCATTGATCAAAGACAAATTGTTATATGAAATATTCTACGGATCATAGATCCGTAGAATAATCTATATTCAAAAAATGGATTATACCAATTCGTGCTTCCCCTTCTCACGCTGATACAGCCACCGCCAATTCAACCTGCCCTGTTGCTGCGTCCCTCTCCTAACCAATTCCCACTGCTAACCCCCACCCCCAAATCCCAAAGCATGTTATCACTCAATTCCCGTCAACTGTTGCGCCCCTTCCCAACTAATCCCCGCGGCCAGGATAACCCCCATCCCCAAATCCCCACAGGCCACAACCACTCAGGCCTACCTTCCTCTGCAAATTATTATTTTTAAAAACATGTGTTCGATCTAATGCCTCAAAAAAGTTCCTGGAAATTTATATTACTATTAGAGCAAATGCGTGTTACTATTGGAGAAAATGTTTGTTACTAAAAATATATGTTACTATTGGAGCAAATTTGTGTTACTAAAAATATGTGTTACATACTATTGGAGCAAATGTGTGTTACTATTGGAGCAAATATGTGTTACTATTTGAGGAAATGTGTGTTACTGTCAGAATAAATGTGTGTTACAATTGGAGCAAATGTATGTTACTATTAGAGTAAATATGTGTTACTGTAAATGTGTGTTACTGTTAGAGGAATTATGTGTTACTATTGAAGTAAAATATTTTAATCTTAGAGTAAATGTGTATTATTGCAAATGGGTGTTAAAGTTAGAGTAAATGTGTTTTATTAAAAATATTTATTACAATTGGAGCAAATGTATGTTACTATTAGAGTAAATATGTGTTACTATTGAAGCAAAGTGTGTTAATGTTAGAGTAAATGAGTGTTAAAGTTAGAGTAAATGTGTGTTACTAAAAATATGTGTTACTATTGAAGCAAATGTGTGTTATTGTTAGAGAAAATATGTGTTACTATTGAAGCAAAGTGTGTTCATATTAGAGTAAATGTGTATTACTACAAATGGTGATTAAAGTTAGAGTAAATTTGTGTTACTATTGGAGCAAATGGTGTGTTACTGTTAGAGGAAATATGTGTTACTATTGAAGCAAAGTGTGTTACTATTGAAGCAAAGTGTGTTAATATTAGAGTAAATGTGTATTACTGCAAATAGGTGTTAAAGTTAGAGTAAATGTGTGTTACTAAAAATATGTGTTACCATTGGAATAAATGTGTGTTACTGGTGGAGGAAATATGTGTTAAAATTGAAGCAAAGTGTGTTAATATTATAGCAAATGTGTATTATTACAAATGTGTTAATGTTGGAGTAAAAAAATGTATTTGATATTAGAGCAAATGTAAGTTATTGTTGGAGCAAATATATTTTAATATATAAAGCCATAAATTTAAATTTAAAGGGATGTGAAATAAATTAAAAACACATAGTTGATCATGTAAAAATATATATTTGTCATCATTATTATTTTAAAGTAGAAAAAATCTGTTTTTTAATGACTTGTAACCAGTGATGCAAAAATCCCTCTAGGCCCCCGCCTAGGCGCTAGGCGGTCATCAGTTATAGTGTAATTCACCTAGGCAGACAAGATATTCATTGTTTAATTTATTTCCGCCTTGAAACGATGTTGTTTGGAGAATTTCTAATAATTTGATAAATGTGAGTGATTGTTTAGTTGAATTATTTGCATATGGAAGTTGATATTATGTTGTTAACTTGTTAATACAAAAAAATTAGTCATATTAAAATACTATCAAATGATTTTTTACTATATTACTGAGATATAGAGGGTAAAAATTGAATAAAACAAAAATAACTCCCAACGACTAGTCCCCGCCTAGGCGGTTGATTAGGCGTGAAATTGTCATGATTCGTCACTCGAAATGCCCTAGTTTTGGTTTATTTTGTTGAGTATTTAGAGTCATTTGCGTATCATTTTCATAAACTAATGAATTTGTCTCTTAGATGCTCATAGATGGATAGAGGGCGAAAAGAGGAGTTCGTAGGACTTTGAATCGACTCAAATGGATGCCCGGATGAGAAGATATCGAAGAAATACGAAAAGTGCTAGTTCGAGGGAGCAAAAGTATCATTGGAGTGCACAAGCTAGAGGAGCTCGAGCACAAGTGCTCGAGTGGTCGTGCACTGCGCATGAGTTAAAGGTGGTCGAGCACCCCTGCACGAGTGCTCGTGCAGGGCACTCGAGCAATGCCTGTGCTCGTACACTAGTGCACGAGCTCGTGTGGTCGTGCAGTTTTTCGGCTCTGGAAGATTGAAGTGCTCGAGTGGGATGTGCTCGAGTGGGAAGATTGAAGTGCTCTAGTGCACGAGCAAGCGCGAATTTTCTGCCCATACGATTCCGACTCGACCCGTTGCTTATATATACCTTCCCGAACACGTTTTGAGGGGGACGACGACATAGGGTGTGTTTGCAAACACTTATAATCACTTAAAATCACTTTTTAGAATAACTTTTAGTGTTTTATTTCTCTATTAGTAACTTAAATAAGTTGTGAGAAACAATAAGCTAAAAGTTGCCTCCCCCCTACTTCTAATAGATTATCCATTATTTACTAACAATATTATATTTATTGTACTAGCTTTTGAAACAAATTTTACAAACACTACCAAATTTTACCATTTAAGCAATTATTCTATAATCACTAATTTTAATCGCTTATACAAAAAATAATTTTTTGCAAACACACCCATAATCACATTAAAAATCACTTTTAGGCTTAGTTTTTAGAGAGAGAAAGATGAGCAAGCTTTAATTTTACGTTTCGAGGTTTTCCTTTACGAATTCACATAAAGGTTTTACTTTTTAGTTTAGTTTCTTCATACCTTTGTTATTGAACACGTTTAAATTTCGTCTGAGTAATTTAATTTCAGTTCTTAAATTTATTTTCTTTCAAAACCCTAGTTCATGCTTTTTAGTTTTTCACTTCAAATTATCATGTTCATGTTCGTTACTTATTCAATTGTTTTTGTTTACGTTAAATCCATGTCTAGCTAAAACCCTTGTATGCTTGGGGTAGGATGAACTCATAGAAGTAGGTTGTGGGTACGTAATTAAGGTAACTTGTGACGTTAGGGTTTTAATTCTCTTAATTAATGAATTCTTAAAATTAATCTTAACTTTACTTTTGAATTTCGTTCGAAAAGTGTTAGAGAGAGAACGACCGTATCACTCTTTAACAACGAGTAGACTTAACGAGAGGGTTTAGAAAGAGCTAATTCATCTACCAGTTTAGCGAAGGAGGACGACCGCATCACCTTAGTTAAATTAGGATCTCATTAATTAAGCACAATTCATTAACTTGTTAGTGGATTAGTGAAGTCGAGTGTTAGGGTAAAGTATTAGGGTTTAGAATCTTGAGCTTTCATCTTGCATTCTTTTACTTAGGTTATTTCTTGCGCGTCAAGGTTATTTTGATTATGTACCTGCTCCGTTAGTATACGTAGGGATTCCTATCCTGAGCATCCCCATCTCTTACTTGAACACAACCCTTAATTAATTCGTCTTTTTCAGTATTTTAGTTTAATTAGTTTATTTTAGTTTCAATTAATCTTTCAAAAATCCAAAAACCATTTCACTCATATTAACTACGACGCGTAGATCTTCAGGGATCTATTTGCATACACACTTTCTCTTGGGTTCGATATCTTGGTCATTATACTTACTCATACTACAGTGAACTCGTACGCTTGCGAGGAATCTACTAGTAGAAAGTTAGTATATTCGCTTCAAGTCAGCGGCCTAGGCGCTAGGCGTTCCAAATCCGCCCGACTAGCGATTTCCGACTTCTACAACCTTGCTTGTAACACATATTTGCCCATATAGTAACATACATTTTGTCTATACTGTAACATACATTTTGCTTATATTGTAACACAATCTGGGAGCGAAAATGTGTATTATTGAAAATGTATGTTAATGCTGGAGTAAAAATGTATTTGACGTTAGAGCAAGTGTATATTATTGTAGGAACAAATATATTTTAATGTATAAAACCATAAATTTAAATTTAAAGGGATGAGAAATAAATTAAAAACACATATTTGATCTTGTAAAAATATATATTTGTCATTATTATTATTTTAAAGTAGAAAAAATATGTTTTTTAATGACTTGTAACACACATTTGCCCATATTGTAACATACATTTTGTCTATCCAGTAACACAAACTGGGAGCGAAAATCCTGGAACATGGCCTGCGCGAGATTTTGGATAAAAACACTCCAAATCCGATCCGACCGGGCCATGATCCGCGAATTTTTTCTGGAGCGACCCATTTTCAATATTTGTCTATTTTAAGTATATTTCACATATGAAATATTTCACATGAGTGTTACCCTTGCTCAAAACATCATCACCACTGGATTCATCCACCTGCACTTCTTTCTGCCTATCTTCTCTCACAATTCCAGCCCATTCTACTTCATTGTCTATGTTCTTTTCATACATGATGTCATCCAAAAATTTATCTTCACTACTCATGCCACACTTGAAATCTTCATCTGATTCATCTTCTGTATCCTACTCATCAAGTACTTTTTTTTTTTATCTTGTTCATCTTCTATATCCTGCTCATCAGGTACTCCCTCTTGTCTCACAGAATCATTAATATTCTGCTCATCAGGTACTCCCTCTTGTCTCACAGAATCATCAATATTCTACTCATCATGAACTCCCTCTTGTCTCATAGAATCATTAATTTTCTGCTTATCATGTATTTCCTCTTGTCTCACATAATCATCAATATTATGCTCATCAGGTAATCTTTCTCTATCTTTCTCAAAACCCCCTACCTCAATATCACCAACCACCTTATTCTGCACCAAAATTCTTTCATTCCCTACATTCTCCTCATCATACCACTCAACCTCACCCTCTATTTCCTCATGCTCACTGAATATGTCATCTCTAAATGTATCTAAATACACATGACATACCCTATTTATGTGATTATTGAAAACCCTATCAATATCAAATACACCATCAACAACCATCATTTTCCCATTTCTATTCTTGGAATAGAACACCTTATCACCAAGATATCCTAGTTGACAAGCTAAGTTATCTAAATATTTCATATCTGTGTCAACAAAATCAAATGCACTAATTGTTCCTCCTCTGTAATCTAAGTTCTCATCTTCTTTCTCATACATCTCTCCCTCATGATGCATTTTAATAGTATAGACACCACTACAATTACCTACACTGGATAAAAAAAAAGAACTTAATTTCATACAAATACTGGTCAAGAACAATGCCCTAATTTCAGTCAAGAACAATTCAAACACCCTAATTTCATACAAATTCCATTCAAGAACAATGCCCTAATTAAGAACCCCTGATTTCATACAAATTCCATTCAAGAACAATTGATACAAAAGAACCCCTAATTTCCAGTCAAGAACAATGTCATAATTAAGAACCCCCAATTTCATACAAATTTCAGTCAAGAACAATTCATACAAAAGAACCCCTAATTTCCAGTCAAGAATAATTCATACAAAAGAATTCCTAATTTCCAGTCAAGAACAATGCCTTAATTTCATACAAATTCAATTCATTTTAAGAAAAACACCCTAATTTCATATGATTTCAATTAATTTTAAGATCAACTCCCTAATATTATAAGTATTTAGTCGAATTTCAAGAAATATGCTAAAATGAATTCAATTGATGTACTTACCATAATTAGGAGCTCCAAATTGAACCAGACATTTCCTTCGCAACATGGCTCCAAATTCTGGTGTAGGCCCTTCATAAGGAATATACTTATTTGTCTTCAAAGGCTTCTTTCCTGTCACTTTCCCGTTGACCTCAACGCTGGCTTTTCAGAGGGGAGATGACGGCGGCGCTTGCTGTGGGGAGGAGGGGCGACGCCGATGTGAGATGTGCGCCGTCGTGTTTGAATTGGGAATTTGATTTGGAAATTTTGGGAATTTTGATTTGGGAATAGGGCACCGACTTTGATTTGGGAAATTTTCTTATTTTTTTAAAATTAAAATAGGATGTCACGAGCGTCGCACATTACTTTCTCCGTCTGAAATTAACGGGTTTCTTGATGGCGGGACCAAAAGTGCAACAAAATATGCGAACGAGACCAAAAGTGCTAGCATTGGGACCAAAACTGCGGTGAGATGTAACCCATGAGACCAAAAGTGCAAAAAACTCACAATTTAAAATTTTATTTGAATTACACAGTGTACCTACCATTTGGTGTCATAGAGTAGATATCTCGCGAGACCCGATATCTTGGCCAAAATATACGATTTTATGTCTATGATAATTAATTTAGTGATTTGGTTTGCACCAACAGATAGTGTCGGATGCATTTTTTCCACTAACGAATAGTAAACTTAATTATTTCAAATTACCACATTGTCCTCATAAGCAATTCATACTTCCCATAGTATCCATATGTACTGCGGTGGGATATTTGTGAAGAAGCAGCCTTTTTAATCACAATTTCTCAATCATAAAGATTTATTTGGTTTTTCCAAAGCAGAAAATGTGGGTGCTTCTTCGGCGGCGACCGTCTGCTGTAAAATAGCAACCAACACTGGCTTAGTCTTGATGCCCATATCAAAAATACTATTGATATGTCTGAAACTCATGAATTCGTATGGATAACATTTGAAAATTTACAGAATTTTGCAATTACCCAATATCATAGAACATAGCAATTATCCCGCTAAATATAGATGATGGAGGTGGTGGGTAGTTCTTATGATGTAGCTCTCGTGAAACCTTTTTCTCATGGTGGAGACGAAAGAGTTTTTTTTTAATGGGAGAAGATGAAAGGAAATTTGAAAACGGCTGAAATGAGGAAATGGGTTTGATTAAAATAGGCAGTGGTAATTTAGTTATTTCCCGTGTTCCATCTTGGGCACTGTAAAACAAGACTTTTAATCTGCCCAATTTTATGGGCAAATTTATATACATACATACATATATATATATATATATATATATATATATATATAGCAAATTTGAGAAAAGATGGTAAAAATAGGGATAATAGTGTGAAAGTTATGAATTTAGGGTGGATCGTCGTGACGGGAGGCGATCCATAAGTCCTCTGTAAACATAATGAGGGAAATGCAAGTATACCCCATTGATCGCTATTCATTTGTGCGATCAAGGGGGACAACCCCCCCCCCCCCCCCCTAAATTAAATGTACTTTATTTTGAAAAAAAAATTAGTACTCCATTCATCTCGCGATTATTTTCACACTACCTTATTTTTCCATTTTTTAGCATGATTATTAGTATTTGAAATGATAAAGTGACTTTTAAGGTAAAGTATGATAGATCTATCTCTCTACTATTATAACGTGACTTAAATTTTTTTTATCATTTTAAATAGTATTAAAAAATTCACTCCTTAAAACACGTGAAAATGGTAACTACGAAAGTCATTGCGGGACAGAGGGAGTATTTGTTCAGTAATAGATGCAAAATTTTAAAATGACATTTATTTTGAAATGAAAATTGTAATAATAATGTATCAATTTAATGACAAATGACAATATTTAAAATTGTAGACAAGAAATAAACTATCAAGCATCTATCAAATTAATTGATATATATATATATATATATATATATATATATATATATAATAAATAAATAAATAACTTTGATAATATTGAATTGCATACAAAATACTCCATCTGTCCCCTCTTAATATTCACACTTTCCTATTTGGGATGTCCCACAATAATATTCACACCCCAAAAAAGGAAATAAAACACTCTCACACTACTTACTTTAATTCAAAATACTCTTCATTCATTGGTTCAAAAAGTCAATAAAACAGTTTTTGTTAAAACTTGTGCCCACACAAGTGTGAATATTATTAGGGGACATAGGGAGTATATTTTAAGATATTTAACATAAAAGTAATTTTTCAGTTGAAAAAATAAACAAATGATATTATAACAAATTAATAGATTTATTTTACCTTTTGATATCAGTAAGAAATTTTAATTAGAGTCATATTTTATTATATATACTCCCTCCGTTCAATATTAGTAGTCCTATTTTTTGGACTGTTATTTTTTGTCATAAATTGGAGGGTAATATAAGTTATTGTGAGATCCATTTATGAATAAAGTGATTATTTATGAAAAATATGATACTTATATATTCCATAAATAATAATTTTATTGATAAATGAACCTCACAATATCTCATAATACCCTCCAACTTAAGACAAAAAATAACAGTCCAGAAAACAGACTACTAATATTGAACGGAGAGAGTAATATTTTATCTATATATACATATATATTTTGACCTTAAACATACTTTTGAAGTTGAATTATCAACATTTATATTATATAATACTAATAAATATAAAAAATATAATAATATTTTATATGCATATCATATATGTTAAATATAAAATTTATACTATATGCGGGTCAAAACGAGGCGGGGTGGAGCAGAGCGGGATAGAAGAAGTACCCATACCTGCCCCGCTACGAGTCACAGGTCGGGACGATCCAAACAGATCGGGGCAGGGCGAGTCAAATTATCATCCCTAATTACACACAACCAACGGATTTTAACGAACGAATTTTTTAATACTATTTAAAATAATAAAGTAATTTTTAAGTCACGTTATAATAGTAGAGAGATAGATCTATCATACCTTACCTTAAAAATCACTTTATCATTTCAAATACTAATAATCAACCTGCTTGCTAAAATATGGAGAAAAAAAAAAGGTAGTGTAAAAATAATCACGAGACGATTGGAGTATTTTTTTTTTTCAAAATAAAGTACATTTAATTTAAAAAACAAAAGAAAAGAAAAAAGAAAAAAAAGGGGTCACTTGATCGCTCAAATGAATAGCGATCAAGGGGGTATAATTGCATTGCCCTCATCATGTTTACAGAGGACTTGTAGACTGTCTCCCGTCACAGCGATCCACCCTAGATTCGTAACTTTCACACTATCATCCCTATTTTTACCATTTTTTCTCAAATTTGCTATATATTTATAAATTTGCCCAATTTTGTGTGATTACTTCGCTGAGAAAAATAGTGAATAATTGCGGTTCTTTCATTAATCTTGGGCCTATGATATTGCAACCAAACCGCCGATATGGGTCGACTATTAGCCAATCTTAGGCTAATCGGTGTTACCAAAGGAGGCCCTAATTCACTAGGGACATAATCTTATAAATTTACCCTTAGTTATCAATTTCATTTTGCTTAGTAACTCTAGAAATAAAGTAAAAAAAAAAAAATCATAATATTTAATATTTAGTATTTGTTTCTTTTTTCTTTTTCTTTTTTTGACGGAATATTTATTTGTTTCTATTTTTTTTTTTAATTTAGTTATTCGTGATTCTGGAAATATGAGATGCCTTTAAAGTGTTTAAATAATATTTTATCGTACAAATAAATTCCAAATTGGCAATATTGGAATATAGATATTTATTATTCGGGTAAAACATCGCCATTATCCAATCACCAGTCATGCTCTCTTCCCAACCATGGCGTCGACCTTCCACTTTTCTTCATCCCTTTCGGGAATTTCCCCCCTTCAATTCCCCTCTCTTCTTCGCCACAAACTCAATCCCTCGACGAAGTTTCAGCGTATTCGCAATGCCGATCAAAGAAGAAAAGCACAATCTGTACGGACACACGAGTAGCAGAAAATTGCGAGTCCAAAATTTTCTCGAAACTGTAACAGCGCCATCTTCAGAAAAGCTTGAAGAACTCCATAGAAATGGAGAAATGCAAACCATTTCCGAATTCAATCATCTACTCATGTCTTTAGTATCAGGGGATGAATTCGAGCTGGCGTTAAGGCTGAAAGCCAATTTATCATCCCTAGGATTTTTTCCAGATGGTTGGACCTACTCAATTTTAGTAAACTGCTATTGCAAGAAAAATCAACCGATCGAAGCGAAGAGTGTTTTATACAGCATGGTGGAAGATGGATTCGAGCCAAATGTGGCTACATTCACTACATTGATCAATTCCCTTTGCGAAAATGGAAGACTGAAAGATGCATACGAGGTGTTCGACGTAATGTCTAAGATAGCTTGCGAGCCCACAATCAACACATATAACTGCTTGCTTAAGGGGCTGTGCTATGTGGGAAGAGTAGAGGAAGGATACGACTTGTTTGGAAGCATCAAACAGTCGTCCCTGAAACCTGATATCTACACCTACACTGCAATGATGAACGGTTTTTGCAAAGTTGGAAGAACGAACGAGGCGTTGGAGTTGCTCTACGAAGCTTACACGATGAAGCTGGAACCGAACGTGGTCACGTACAACACTCTCTTCAATGCCTACTTCAAAGAGGGGAAGCCGTTGCGGGGTTTCGGCCTATTGAGGCGGATGAAGTCGAAGAATTGCGAACCCGATTACGTTTGCTATTCGACGTTCTTCCACGGGTTGTTAAAATGGGGTAAAACCAGGGCAGCTTTGAGGGTCTATAAGGAAATGGTGGGGCTCGGTTTTCGCGTGGACGAGAGGATGATGAACACGATGGTACGATGTTTATGCAGGGGTTCGAGGAAGGAGAAAGAGATGCTTAAAGATGTGTACAATGTGTTTGAAGAAATGAAGAATGGAGATTACGCCATTTACCAAGATGCATATGAGCTGTTGATTGAAGCCTATTGCAGAGGGAGAGAAGTGGAGCATGTTTTCGGGATGTTGGGGGAGATGATCCAGGTCGGGTATTCGCCCAAGACGTTCACGTTCAACATCGTTATTCATGCGCTTTGTCGTTGTGGGGAGGTTGACAAGGCATTGGAGGTTTTGATGATGATGCATAAAGATAGAAAGGGTAGTGGAATTCCTTTCAATGTGCTGATTGATGAGTTGAATCAACGAGGAAGATGGTTAGAGGCTTGTAATGTTTATGGGGTGGCGATTAAAAGAGGTGTGGTGCCTAAGAAGAAGCCCAGACATTATTCGTATGAACAAGGACCAAGATAAAAGAGTATATATAGAGAGAGAGTTTTTTTCTTTTTCCATTTTTTTTTTTTTTGTCTTGTTCGAAATCCTTTCCCAAATTGGCGAATGGCTATGAGTAATGAGATTATTTCTACGTAAAAAAATGTGTTCTAGATATACGACAAGCATACTACTTAAAAACAATTAACAAAATGTATTGAAATAGTGGAATGTAAGATGGAATACAAAACGTGAAAAAAAGAACTAATATGTCCACAAAATGCACAAAGTTGCCGAGGAGGATTTGGTTCTGCTGTATTTAACTGTCTATCCTCTTTGACTCTATACATATTCAAAATTTCTAAATGATGTCCCCATTACAAAAAGAATGAACAAAAACCTCCTACAGGAACAGCTGGAACACGTTTCTCAAAAACAAGAGGAAAAGAAGATGCTGGATTCCGAAAACATCGATGCCGACTAAATGATGATAGTGAAGAAAGCTATGCACGGTTCATGTACTGCCCAGTTCTAGTATCTATAACAATTACCTCACCAACGTCTATGAACAATGGAACGTAAACCACAGCGCCTGTATCAACAATAGCAGGCTTTGATCCTCCTGTAACCGAATTGAAACCATAGACGAGTAATAAGCATATGAGGAGAACAGGTAAAGCAGGATGAGGCTCGGGAGATCAGCTAAGTTTGTTCATGGATTGGAGTGAATTTCAGATCCGGTAGGTGGATGTGATGAATGGTAAAAAGTGTACTTAGATTTTATATATGTTTTGGAAGTGTAGATTTTGTAGGTTTGTAAGGTAGAATTTAGAAAACGTTTGTTATGGATGATAAATTGTAAATTGAAAATTGTCTGTAAACTGTAAAGTAGAGGAGAGAGTGTATAAAGGAAAGAGAAGATAAGAGTGTGTTGAGTTGGATAGATAATAATAGTTAAGAAGTACTGAGATAGATGATTGAAAGTATATTGGAAATTATTTTTGAAAAAAAAATTGACAGTATTACATGTATAATACGATATAATTTTAGAGGATTTGAAATTATATACCAAAATTTGGACTAACAAAGCGGCTATGGATTTGAAATAATAAAACTGGGGCGTGGGGCTAGAAACAGACATAGCCAGTGTGGGACCTATTTAATTTCCAATTAATATATAAATAACCTAAGATTACCTTGAGCTGTGTCGCCCCTCAGGCCAGGATCAACTTCAACCACGGTCAACTTCACGTTGATGGGGAGTTCAAAATCAATGACCTACAGCAATGTCAGTCGTCAATCCTTAACTTGAGCATTACAATTAATCAAGGTTCCAACTGCAGAAACCAGAGTTAACACTAACCTTCCCCTTCCAGAATAAGACAGTACAGTCCATGCCTTCTTTCAGCCACTTAGTTCTATCTCCAATATCTACCTCGTTCAGACGAACTTCTTCATATGTAGTCTGGAACATATATTTTATGAGTGGGCATTAATAATTGATACATCAAATTAGACTACTTGACCTGTTCAGATAAAAAGCTGGACGGAAAGTGACGTTCTCTTGGTATAAGCATCAAGTGGAAGGAGGAATTGGGTACTCTTTATAAGGACCAATCAGTTAATGAAACCAATCACTTTGTAGACTATATCAATACCCCTTCCGTCCCAAACTTTATTTCTACTTTACTATTTGCCACCCTAAACTAAATTGAAATTAATTAATAAATGTGAATTAGTATGTGTAAAATAATAAAACGAGATGTAAGTATACTAGTGTATGGAAGACATAATTTTAAAAACCAATGTGGTTTTATTGCCGTTTATGGAAATATCAATTGAGCAAGGGAAATGGTAGCTTTGGTAAGTAGCAATTAAGTTTGGGACAAAGGGAGTATCAAACAGAAGGTGAAAACTGGCTTCAAATAAAGCCAGGGAAGAGCATGATGTTTTCAAATCACCAGTCAATCCAAGAAGATAGTGAACAAGTTTTATTACTAAAGTAATTCTATTCTCAAACACTACCAAGTTTTACTTACAAGTAATTTTATCACAATCTCTAATTTTTATCACACCTTGAAATTAAAAGCAATTGCAAACACCCCCTAAGTAGGCAAATATAAAAGCAATAATAACATGGCGTACCCACTGTGCCTCTTGGGTATAAAATTAGAAGTATAAATGACTTACCAAGTCCATGAAAACGTACTGGGAACCATCCTTGTAAGTGAATTGTTTGGTTTCTTTGGATACATCAGCCAATTCTAACTGCCAAAACAGCAGAACGGGAAATACCATTAGCACTCAAATCACAAATATTTCATTATATGTTGGTCTTGGAATGCTATTAAAAGTTCTCGGAACTAATTTTGTGGACAGGATTTTGGATAGGTTGCATCAAAAAGCTTATCTAAAACAAATATAAGAAAGATGACAAAGCCTTCAGCCTCCGAACTCATCATGAAAACTCAATTGAACCTCGTAGGAAAGCTACGTCGTATATGAATTTGTCAAATTTACACCTACATATTAATTTGGTAAGTACAGTTGGAACTATCGAACCTGCTGCCTATAGTATAGATGGACTTTGATGAAGTATTATCTCAGTTTCATAGAATAAAAAGATCAAACATGGAAACTTGCAGTTACAAAGATAGAAATCCAGCAAAAAATATAATGGTGCCCAATTACCATAACTTTGTGATTACACAGTTGCATCTAGTAACAAAATTATTCCCTTGTACTCACTAAAGCGACTAAAGATTCATGTGAGATTTCATAGACGGCAGTTTAGCAATGCATCAGAAGATTGAACTGGAGACACTGAGTTAGACTAAACATAAAAAAGAGCTACTCAAAGAAAGTTCTGCTAGCTACTTAGAAATCTCTAGTTGACTTTAATTTGGGACTATAAAATCCAGCAGCTCCAGTAATTACCTTACTTCCAGCTCTGAAAGTTTTCTCAACTTGGTTTCCAGTCACAAAATTTCGCAATGTGGTCCTTACAAATGCTGCACCCTTTCCAGGTTTCACGTGGAGAAACTCTACAGATGCCCAAAAACGAAAAAAGTAATCCATGTGATCTTAAAAATGCAATTAACTAGTAGAAAAACACTGCAATATTTGACTCTAAGAACTTCACCCCAATTATCAAATAAAAGAAGGAAAAGGAAAACGAAAACTAAGTGGGTGCAATTAGGAGGAATTACCAATAACTTTCCAAGGGCTTCCATCCACTTCAATGTTAAGCCCTACTTTTATATCGTTGCTAGTAATTGCGTATATTCCTGCCAAAAAGCATCAGCAACATATACAAATGAAAGGTATGAAATACGATTAAATGAATGAAGAATCGACTAACTGGGGAACGTGGAGAGACGGCGGAAAAATCTGTGCTGCGAAGGAAGAAGCAACCGGTTAGGGGTGTAGGAGAGAGAGGAAGACGGCGGCCGGAAACATGGACTTTTGAAACCGGAGATTCCCGCCATTGTGGGAATACTATTCCCTGGAATGAGATAGGAAAATGGCGATGAGCAGAGCAAATGCCTTCCTTGGATAAGGGAGAAGAAACACTGTTTACTGTTTAGTGAATAGAACCGTCTTCTGTTTTAAGTTGTACGGTTACAAAGAGGTAAATTTAAAAATTAAAATGTAAATTCATATTTTTTTTCCATTCTACGATAAACTTTACTTTTAAAAATAAGAATTTATTGCAAGAAAATTACCAATTTTATACTTTTTTTTTTACTCTTTATATTTAAGGCACCACATTTTTAAATTTTGAAATTCGAAATGTTTGGTAATTTTTACCACATATATGCCAAAAATATATATTTTTTAATTAAAACTGCATTTTCTTTAACATGTTGTGTTGAGAATCGATTTCACTCATACATGATAGTTCCTTTTATCCATTTTAATTTTAAGGAAAAGAATCATTTTGTGGCATTTACATAGCATCTCTGACAGCCACATTATTTAATTATTGCAAAAAAAAAAAAAAGGTCAAATGTTTTAAATTACAAAATTTAAAAAGATGGCGTTTCGAATTGCAAAAGAAAAAAAATCATGTAATGGATAAAAAAAGTATAAAGTTTGCAATTAACATAAAATATTTTTCGTAAATTTCACCCTCGCAATATCTTCACATTTACACAACATGTCATTACTTTTGGATCCATGTACGATCAAATTTGTTTCTTTATTTTATATATAAAAGTTTAAAAATTAAATATGTCAGGAGATAAATATTGCATTATGCCTCTAATTAATTCACACAACTTTTCCAACTAATTTGGGCTTAGCCCGTAATTTCCGTGACAAATTGATTGGTCCTATTGGGCCTCTTCTACCGTGCAGCCGCCCATGACAAGTAAATAGGCCCGAAAATCCCCCCCTAAGTCTTAGTCAAAAAAAAAAATTCGAACAAATTATCATTTGTTCGGAACTATTTCCGAATATTGTTCAATTTTAGGTATTTTTATGGAAGTATACATATAGTGAAATTGGTTCATATATGAATCATTGAAGGGTATTACTTGTCTTCACTACAGAGTATTAGTTGTTATTATTGAAGAGTCTTAGTTTATTTTCAGTAAACAACTAATACTTTTCAGTGAAAAGAACTAAGGTTCTTTGGTAAAAATAATTAATACCCTTAGATGATTCATATATGAACCATTTTTTGAATATTGTTCAATTTTTTTGTATGGAGGGTGAACAAAACCGTGTGGTGAACAATTTAATCATGGAGTAAGAAGATTCGTCCCCAAGAAAATTAATTTAGGTCCAATTTGAAGTGGGCTCTTTGATGAAATTGAAATTTAAGGTCCAATGAGTGTCATAAAGAAACAAATATAATGCCAACTTTCAACAGGGCCGTGGTTGACATTTCATACTTGTGAATTAGGTGATTGGTGACGTCAGCATAACTACAAGATGAGGGCATGAAGCATTAAGGGGCGGATTGGATTGAAGCAACAAGTATACCGAAGGGGGTAATGATGATTGCTTGAAGATGCAGCGTGCACCAAACAGGACGTTAAGGGTCACTATCCGAGGTGCACAGCTGGCACTCAACATTAAATTCTATGAAAGCCGCCGAGGATATTCTCGTAATTTCCACCTCCCAGAATCTCTGTTGCATATTTTTGTTGGCCTGGATAAAAAGGGAAGGCTCTCCTGCTACAGAGGCCCAATTATGACCCCCTTTCTCCTTTTTTGGATCTTTTCTTTTATATTTTTTAAGTAATTATATGTGTGTTTTTCTTTTTTCTTTTTAAAGTTCAAAGCTGTTTTTACAAATTCTAAATAGAAACTCCATATATACAGAAACTAAATTTTACATACTTGTAATTTATATTAAAAATTGGGTTCAAACACTAATAACACTAATTTGTACTCCATTCATCCCAAAAAATTTATGTTTAGATGGTTGGGTACAAATTAAAAAAAAAAAAATTGTGGGTTTTTTTTAATAATTTTTTTTTTGCGGGTGTAAAATTATACTAGTAATTATGTCAAAAGAAAAAGAGTATATTTTTTTTTTAAAAGGTGAAATAAGATAAGTGAATATATATTTTTTAATTAAAAAAACTACTTAAAAGTTAAACATATACTATTTGTGTATGTATTATCAAATTTTTTTGACACAAACATTAAATGGGAAACTTTTAATCTCAAGTTTTAAAACTATTATAAAATTTGACGAAAATCTAAGAAGAAATCTCATATATAACTCAATACAAAATCATAAGTTTAATACAAAGTATCTTGTGTATAAGTATTAATTATTTAATTTAAATATATTACACCGCAAAACTAATTTATTAGAACTCTAATTATAAAACAAAAATCATATTATGTCAGTTGAAAGAAGTGTTGTTACCAAATTCGAAGTCGACATTATGTTAGACTAATATTTTATTCCTTTCAAAGGTAATATAGGAAATATTATAAGTCACGATTATGAGTAAAACTCGTAAATAATCAAAATATTTTGGTGTGTGATCATGAAGTTCCAGAAAATACATTTTTTTTAACCGAAAAAAGAAACCAAAAAATAAAATAGCAAAGCGGTGGAGAAAATTGAAGAAAGCTCAGCTCAGGTTTTCAAAGACTGATTTTGCATGCATATTCCGGCCTGATCTTGCCCTCCTCCGCCGCCGCCTTCAACAGTGAGGAGCCTGACTTGTAGTCAAACGAGTAAGCCCACATTTGGACCAATCATAGCTCCTCCTCTGCTCGTGCAAAAAGAAATCAATTTAACTGTAATTTGGTAAGTTTCCACTTCCTAAGTTCAATTTCTAAATTGCCGTAAAACGTGGAGTAATAATCAATTTGTTTTGGTATTCCGATTTTGGTTTCCCAGTGTTTGAAAATGGAGAGTGGGGTTTGCATGAATGGGATGTGCGCTTCGTCAAATTCGGTGGAATGGAAAAGGGGTTGGCCTATTCGATCCGGTGGCTTTGCTACTCTTTGTGATAATTGCGGGTATGAACCCTTCCCATTTCTCATCACAAGATTTGTTACATGTATTAGTAGGTTTTATTTATGTCTATGGAAGCTTTTGGGTGTTGTAAATGTCGAATTCTGTTTCACTTCTCTTGATTAGCATATATATTAAGCTTTAGGTGCATCAGTTTTCTTGTTCCTCTTCTGGAATTTAATCTTCTATTTTCGGGGTCTTTGGATTTGCTTCGTAACTTATAAGTTTAGATGTAATTGTGTGTGCTTGGATGTAAACCTTCTTTCCTTTAATGTTGATATCATGGCACTTATCATCAGAGACAGTATTTGATTTCCCAGCCATACATGATAGGAGGAGGAGGAGTTGTTGTTTATTATTTATGTGTTCAACAATCTTGTCCAATCGAGAATTATGGTCTCAAGTTTGTGCTACCTTTAGAATACAAGTGGTGTATATGTAAACAATCTTGGTCAAATCAACAGGACTGCCTATAAGGAATTGGTCTTCTGCGAATTGTTCCATTCTGAGGAAACGGGATGGAGGGAGTGCACATCGTGTGGGAAGGTGAGTTGCTGGATTGTTTTCCTTGTTCAGTTTCATATCATATTTTTTAGTAGAATCCTATATCACATTTACTCATAGAGTTTGACTAAAAAATTGGCAGCGTCTTCACTGTGGATGCATTGCTTCCAGCTCGTTGCTAGAGCTACTTGACACTGGAGGGGTAAATTGTAAAGGCTGCAGCATGAGTTCTAAGAATCCTTTGGTAAGACCAATTTGTGCACTGCTAATGTGTCACGTGTGTATATATATGTGTGTGTGTGAGATAAAATTTCTGAGAAGGGTTGTAAAGGGTTTCTATTGTTTAAACTACATTTGAACTATCTCTCTGTCAAAACAAGTACATATGAGTGTTTTATGTAACTTTCTATCTATGGAAAGTTTTAGTTTTTCTAATTGAGATATACTCTGATTCTTTCGAAGCCTTATGCAGACACCACTTGAAGAAAAACATAAATCACATGGTTTATCAACAGAAAATGGTATAGATAGGAATTCCGAAAGGATGATACCTGCACAATCCGGTGACGATGCTGAAAATGACTGTCAACGTGACTTGCACAATATCGATGCTACAACAAGGAAACTCGAAGATGATTTGGCTGGTTTAGGAGAGATAGGGTATAAATTGTTGTCAAGTTCTAATCAGACATGTATTGGACCATCAAAGAATTATGACACATTGCAAGAAAATAGGATGGCTAAAAATTTGCATAAACCATTAGTTCAGACGAACCTGAGCATCAGCTTGTCCGTATCGTCAAATCCGAATACCTTATCCGAGGTGGTTGCTGAAGAAAGGCAACTGAACAGTGCAATTTCTTCGTTTCATCAGGGTTGTAGGCCCCGCCATCTCTTACCTAGGGTACCAACCATTCTTGCTTCAGGATTAGAAACAAATGCTAGTTCTATTTCACAGTTACGTGTGGCGAGGCCACCTGTCGAAGGAAGGGTGAAGAATCAATTGCTTCCACGCTATTGGCCTCGAATTACAGACCAGGAGTTGCAACAAATATCTGGAGAGTATCCTTGTCTAATCATTTTTGTGCAATTAGAAAGCTAACCACTTGAATAGAATATTTTGGTGATGTATTTCCTTAATTTATTGTGTTCCAGCTCGAATTCTACCATTGTTCCTTTATTTGAAAAGGTTTTGAGTGCCAGTGATGCTGGTCGTATCGGTCGCCTGGTTCTTCCTAAAGCATGTGCTGAAGTATGTTTCTAATCCAACTATTGTTGCTTGAAAGTAATTCTTTGTAGCTATCTAACAAGATTAGCTTTAACTCCCTGTTGGCCTGTTCAGGCATATTTTCCACCAATCTCTCAGCCAGAAGGCCTTCCTCTGAGGATTCAGGATGTAAAGGGCAAAGAATGGACATTCCAGTTCCGATTTTGGCCGAATAATAATAGTAGAATGTATGTTTTGGAGGGTGTTACCCCTTGCATTCAGTCAATGCAATTACAGGCTGGAGATACAGGTATCGTAAACAATCTCCATCGTTTGAATCACAATTATTGTGTAAAACGTAATCATTTTGCTCTTTGGATATTATAATTAGATTGGGTTAGAATCCATCATTTGATATTCCATGTTGTTGATGTCATCAATATATAACCTTTGTCAGTTACATTCAGTCGTATGGATCCTGAAGGAAAACTGCTGATGGGGTTCCGAAAAGCATCAAACAGCATTTCTATGCAGAAGGTAGCTACTGTTTACATTATCTTCAACCGTATCTGCTATAGTCGATAAGTTATTATTTGTGCATGCTGGTGTTATCTATGCTACACAAGGTAAAACACAACTGTGAACTGTTTTAGTAATGTGGTATCCAATATCGATAAATGGGCGGTTTGTCAATGAAACAGGATTCTCATTATTCAATGGATAGTGGTGCTTTTCAAGGTGAAACACACTTGGGAAATGCCGAAAATCTACATATAATAAGTGGCTACTCTGGCCTTCTTCAGTCACTGAAAGGAAGCCGGAATCCTATGACTCTGTTGTCCAATATTGGCCCTGAAATCGGAGACAAAAATGTGTACAAATCCGGAGACAATTTATTAGCCCAACAGTTGCTGCTACCAGAACGCAAACGAAGAAATATAGGGCCAAAGAGTAAACGCCTACTTATTGATGGTCATGATTCTTTGGAGCTGAGACTCTCGTGGGAAGAGGTGCAGGATATGCTCCGGTCACCCACAACTGAAAAGCCAAGCACATTCTCGGTCGAGGATCATGAGTTCGAAGAATTTGAAGTAAGGAAAAAATTTAACTTCCCAAGTTTAATGAGAAATGATTAGTTCTATTATGATGTGTATATTCACCTTCCAGGAACCGCCTGTTTTTGGGAAGAGAGGTATTTTCATTGCTCGTCTATCCGGGTAAGAAGGAAAATGAAATAACAGTAAGATAATGTATGTTTTTTGTTTTTATTGTTAGCATGAATGTAAACAATAATATACACAAAATTATTGAATGGTGCGACAGGGCTGTCTTTGGCTGTTATATCATAATTTTGCAATACCAAAAGATTGGGTAACTTACAAAATAACGATTCTGATGTAGGGAGCATGAGCAATGGACTCAATGCGACAGTTGCTTTAAGTGGCGAAAAGTGCCAGTTGATTTTCTTCTCCCTTCCAAATGGACATGTCAAGACAATGTCAATGATCCAACAAGGTTGGTTTTGTTTCCTATACTAAAATGAAAAATAAATTCTTGGTTTCTTTGTACATATGCTAAAAACTGAATAATGCTGTTCCATGGAGTCAGATGCTCATGTTCTGCACCAGATGAATTGGACTCCAGGGAACTTGAGATTCTTCTCAGAATGAATAGAGGTATTTTAGGTAACTAAATGATTAAGTTGAGGGGGCAAATGACCATACATGTATTCTGCTAAAAGAATTCATAACAACTAATTCTCTGCTTCTTTTATGTTGTGTGTAGACTTCACAATGGGGAGAGCTTCTTCAACCCCCAAACCGATGCATCAACAGGAATCTCCGGACCCGGAAACACAACCTGTTGGAGCAAACACGAGCGAACCAGGCACTTCATCCATCGCAACAACTACCAGACACCCGAGGCACCGTCCTGGCTGCTCGTGCATCGTCTGCATACAGCCTCCGAGCGGGAAAGGCAAGCACAAGCCCACGTGCATATGCAACGTGTGTATGACAGTTAAACGCCGTTTCAAAACCCTGATGATGCGAAAGAAGAAACGCCAATCAGAGCGCGAAGCAGAAATCGCGCAAAGGAATCAGCTCCCGTTGGGTTCCAAAGAGGAAGCGGAGGTTGATAGCGTCCCGAAAAGATCAGAAGGCGAAAAAACTGCTTTCAGATGCCAGAGCGAGGATCGGTCTCAAGAAAATGCGAAGGGAGGATTGGACTTGAATTGCTGTCCGAGTCGGGAACAAACGGAGGAACCATCATCGCGTGTTAGTATGATGAGTCTTGTTCAAGAAGCTAGTCTGCCTTTGGATACATACTTAAAGCAGAATGGGCTTACGAGCTTGATTTCCGAGCAGCAGGAGAACACGGCCCAAACGCAGGATGATCGCAGTTTTTCTGCAGTTGTTCAAGAGCACGAGGGTAGCAATGAGTTGTCTGAAAAAGATCAGAGAGAAAACGATCAATCCTGATCTCTCTCTCTCTCTCTCTCTCTCTCTCCCCTCTTATATATTTATTCACCTTTTAACATGTGTGTGTTCTGGATATGAGTATAGATGCTACTGTGCAGATTAAAATGTAGTAATATGAATATTTCATATTCAAGTGTGCAGCATACAATACTCCCGATTTTTTTTTTTTAGCTTTTATTGGATTAATCACGACATAGTATACTTTATTTAAAAACAACAGAAAATAATAGGTGTGGAATTTTGAGCTCACTCGTCAGGTTTACAAGTCTAATCGAGCTTACATAATTTTACTAATTTACTCATAATATGTTAATTATTTAAAATATATTATAGTTATCATGTAAGCCATCAAATCGAGCTCGAGCACAAGTCCAGAATTCAAAAGAATTGAGCGTGATTGAATTCGAATCAAGTTTCGAGATTCAAGTTATTTAATTGAGTTGTGTTCGAACTCGATACCATTGACTTGTGACGCTTGTACTTTGTCTAAATTAACATGTTAGGGAATCCCACTAATCAAACCTCAAAATCCTCTAAACATAATCCATTATTTTAAAGACAATTATAGACATATGTAAAATGACTAAGTTATCCATATTTATTATCTTCTAGGTTTTGTGACTTTGACTTTAATTTTTTAAGTTATTTAATTTTAAATTTGTACATTAAGTTTAAATTATCAATTTTTTATTTTCCTTTAAATATTTGAAAATTTTAAAAAAATTATAATTAAAATCTGGAAAATATTTTAAAAAATTGGCTAAATATTTAAATAATAATGTTATATCAAATTTAGAAATTCAATTAAAATAATTCTTTAAAATCTGAAAAATGATTTTAAAAAAAATTATATCTACCAAATAATTCAATCAAAAATAAAATTTGATTTTAAAAAAAATTAGAAAACCAACTAAATTTTAAAAAATAACTAAATTAAAAAAAATCAAATAATTAATTTTTAAGTTAATTATTTACGATGATTGAATTGACTTTTACAAAATATTTTCTGATTTTATTTGGCTTTAACCTTTTCCTTTTGAAGTTTTTTTTATTTTTTATTTGATTTTTTGAAGATTAATTTGATTTTCTTAATTATTTATAAATTTATCTAGTTTTTTTAGATTCATATTTTAATTAAAAAAATCAATTTAATTTATTTTTAAAACATTATTTATATATTTCTTTTATTTTTTAAAATATTTTTTACAAATTTTATTTTATTAATTTTGTAATTTATATATTTTTGAAAATTTGGTTGATTTTTTATAATTTTTTTCACACATATTTTAATTTTAAGATTTTTTTTTAAATTTTGATCAAAAGTTAAATAATAAGAAGGAATACGTATTTTTTTTTTCTTGAGAAAATGGACAATTATGAGAATACGAGATAAGAAAGTGTTTTTTTGTTTTTTTGATGGAGTAAGAATATTATTGGAATAAAATGAGGTACGTTTAGTATTACATGTTAATTTTTAAATTTTATTGGGGTATATTTAGTAGATGGAATGGGTTTAGAGGATTTTGGGATTTGAGCAGTGTAACTCTTTATTAGGGGATGGTTGTAATTTATTTAAATCACGGACTTTTGTAATTAAAACACATTGAACAGCAACTTGTAATTTACCACTAATCTCGACAAGGGTGATTGTAGTTTACCAAATCCAACCACTTTATTTGAATTGAAACAATCGCAATTATTGAATCATGAACATCATTTCTAGTAAAATACTCATTTTACATTGTCCGTATTATCATAAAAAGAAGAATTTTTTTTTTTTTTCCATTTTCTCAATCTCTTTCTCAAAATGGTAAAAAAGTAATCATTTTAATTTTTCCCCTTAAAAATTTGAAAGGACTCTTTTACCCTTACTTTATATTCAAAAAAATAATTTTATATCCACAAATACTAATACACAACACATTTATTAAAACATGTGTCACTTTGAAAGTGAAAAACAAAAATGAATTGGAGGGAGTAGTTTTTAAGCGCCACCCAAGATCATTAAAGTATGTTCAAATGGTGTTTTACAATAATTTTTTTTAATCATTTCAACCATCACTAAAAGGATGCTTGGTAAAAATTAAGAAATTGAAAACACTTTGGACTTGTTTGTTTCGAAATTTAGGTGGGCGTGTGAAGTCATGATTTTACATCCACAAGATGTAAAGTTTTGGATGGTAATAAAAGTATGTGTTTGTTTTAAAATTTTAGTAGGGTGAGATTTTACTTTATGTCAAATCATGTGTAAGAGTAAAGTATGGTGTGTAAGAGAAAAGTAGAAAATAGAGTGTAAATGAGAGAAAAGTGATATGTGGGTAATGGTTGAGTGAGAGAAAAGTGATATAAAGTGAATTGTATTGGGATGGGTAACAATGTGTATTTATAGGTGTGGATGAAAAATGAGATGTAAAACTGGATGTTTCATCTCTAACTACAATGGGACGGGGGCCGGAAAATCCTAGTCCTGTCCGGATGAATCCCAAAACAAACAAGCCCTTTGGGTTTGTTAGGAGAGTAGAATGAAACTTATTCCTCAACTAATTTCATTCCTTCCCTCCACCAAACACTGTTTTTTCATTTCATTCTTTCCTTCACTTCCAAAAGTGTCAAATCAAACACTCTTTTAATTATTTCGCATGTCGTTGATTTTACATTGATAAACAATCACTTAATTCATAAAGAAATAATACAATACTCTTTTAAAAATAAATAAGTAAATAACACAATACAGTAAAATACTATTACTTTACATATTTTTACTACGTTTTCTTAAAATATGTCAAAAGACAACATATTTTTAACGGACAAAGGGTGAGTAAAACTGGATCATTTTGCATCAATATAAGCAAATGGCCAGAAATAAGATCGAATAACGCATAATATCTCAGCAGCTCTTCGGAAGCAGCGAAACTAGCTCTCCCCAAGAGAACAAGAATTTTATTTACAAAACCATTTCTGACCACTTCTGTCAAAGTATCTTTACCTTCTATACGATATGTATAACCACTTTTCATAAAGTTGAAAAAAAAAAAGAGGAATTTAAAAAATGCTCGCTCCTAACTATCAAAATCCTTAAAACTAGATCGACGAACAGATAATCTTCGGCTTTCCTGTCGATCAGTCTCATCCAATAAGTGCATAGACGAAGATGTCCGTGGAGGTAGAGCCAACGGCAATGCATGTGTGCTCGGAGGAGATAGAGTTGGTCGTGAAGGCGAAAAATTAGACTTAAGAACGGGAGTGACAGCAATCCCATTCAGGCTAGGCGATCTCAACATATGCTTCTGACTAATAGATCCGGGCTCTTGCAGAGGAAAACGGGACGTATATTTCATATCCTGTATGGCTTTGAGATGCTCTACAATGGTTCTCATGGTTGGCCTTTCTGATGGGTCGACTTGGAGACATCGTTGAGCAATATCAGCCACTGTTCGAGCTGCTTTGGCTGGGAAACGCCCCTTTAACTGAGGGTCCATGATTAGGGAGAGTCTACAGTCATCAGCGAGGAAGGGACGAGTCCACTTCATTAGATTCCTCTCTTCCTTAGGGTGTCGACTGTCGAGGTTTTTCCGCCCAGTAAGCAGTTCAAGAAGTATGATACCAAAACTCCAGACATTGCTCTTTGGGGTTAGTAATCCCTTCTCCAGTGTCTCCACTGAAAGATTCGCCACAGCCTGGAAAGAAATGGGATAAATTGAGTGAAATGCAATCATATTATAATCGTCTTTACAACTAAATCATCCAGAAAGGCAGAGTAAACCATGTTGGCGATTTCAGTCTCATATGAATTAATTTTCTAAATTATGCCTCATAATTTTTAAAATGCTGCAATTTTAATCCTATATCAACATTTTTTTTTGTTTTAGGATGATAATTAATCTGTGATTTATTTTATTTTTTTATTTGAAATTAAGCTGTTGGGATATCATTATGCAACGCCACCCTATTAGTCAGGGTGCTATATGAATTCCCAGCATGTGCAAACATCCTGCAATTGTGTCACTACAGGACTGAAATTGCATCATTTTACAAGTTACAGGACCTAATTGAGAAAACTGATGCGTATGGGACTAAAATCGCCAACACCCAATAAATACAGGACCAATTTTGCAGTTTACTTGGAAAGGCAAGATAATAATGTTACGATTTGTTGGCTAAAGCACTTACAACTGAGCCACTGGAGATATCGCCCTCGGGAATGTGGCTGATGCAACCATATCCGGAAAGCTTTGCACTGAAATCCTTATCAATCTGTATATATCCGGTTGAAAATTCATGGAACATTGCCTGTCATGGAGCAAAAAAAGCTTAAGTTACTTAGTCAAAGATAGCAGTAAAAACCTAACTCCACATCCCAAGTGATGATAACTATAGAACTTTTTGTTTAAATATAATGGCTAGATTATTATGATTACCTGAAAGGGTCCTTCTTCATGAAGGAAGGTTAGACCTTGTGCAGCACATAAAGCAACTTTCATTCTACTATTCCAGTCAATGGGTGGACCATCTGATCTTCCATATAGTAGCCTATCTAAGCTCCCATGAAATAATCGCTCATAGACCAGCATCCGCTGGTCTGAGCCTTCACGTGCATGATAACCAATCAATTTACAGAGAAATGGATGTTGCAAAGATGCAAGAGTATTCACATCATTCACAAATTCCTTCAAGCCCTGGAAATGTAGGATAACTGGTCAGACAAACAAAAGCAAATGCCAAAATGTTTTCCAACTAAAACTCGACGGTGTAGTCCAGAAAATTTCCATTAAGGCGAGTTAGAAACTCAGGATACAGGTCAGCCATATTAGTTTTGTCATGAAAGAAGTACAATAGAACATCTATACACAACAAACAAAGGAAACAGCCAATCTCTATCACAGGGAATATCTCTGGTATCATTGAAGCACCAATTAACGAAATATATAAAAACCAACAAATCAATACCTGATTACAAGGGTGAAGGCGAGTAACTGTGGCTTCAAGCTTCCTTGATCCAGATGAATCCTCTGCAAAGGAAGCTCGGTAGATTACAGAAGAGAGACCTTCGGACATACATCGCTCAGGAGAGAAGTTATGACAAGCTGATGCAAGTTCATCATATGAAAAATTAATAAGCGTTCCTTTAGTCGCTGTCAGAGTTGGATGTGAAGTAGGAGGTAGAGGAAGTGGGCCCGACATATCTAGAGGGCCACTAGCATTCATCATCTTAAAGCTTGTTGTAGCTTTAAGAGCATTTGTACCACTGGGAGACGGGAGTGGAAGAGGTTGGGGACTTGGTGAATTATGTTCTTTCATTGACCCAAAACGACTCCTGGGCTCTTCTTGTTCCTCATATTCGATGGAATCAAGTGCATCTTGTTCTGCAGCATCAAGACTTGATGGTGCTGATAATGCCCGTGCCCTGCTACTACTTACTGAGCTAGTTGAATGAATGGGTTTTACTCGGGTTTTAAAGCTTGGAGGGGCTGACTGCAAGGACCGTGTTTGGCTTTGGGGTTCCGGGAGGGCAGTTGGGGAATGTTCCTGTGGATTTACGCGTTTAAAGTAGCTGGTCTGCTCGGATTTCTTCTTCTTACTCCTTAAAACCGTAAAACATCCCATTTTGCAAGGAAAAAGCTTCCAATGCAAGTGAGGTATAGTAAATTCCTGCCAAAAGAAATAATAGCAAGATGCATATAATTATGCTGCAAGATCGTAAATCTGATTCTCTACTTTATATGACCTCAGAGTTCCATCCAACCCAATATGAGATACTATCCATATTCACATAAATATTAACAAATAAAGTTCTACCTACTGGTTTTTCTTATAATATCACAACTCCATAAAAAACAATGAGCAATATCAAATTCCCGGGGAAAAATGCATAGTTACTTCGAAGACTTTTTGCCAAATTCTAAATATGTTGGGGAACTCCAAGGTGCTGAATCCAAAGCTAAGGCTGGTTCACAGATTATCTGATCTTCCAAGAACACATATAGCGGAGTAAAATTTACAAGCTAGAAAATCCCTAAAACTGTTGGTAAACTCAAACGAAATCCTAAAATATTCCTCGTAACAATTAAATACAATTATTCGAGCACATGTATCAATTATTCATCTAGCTAATTAAATATCATGTCTAGTCCTACTGTTTTGCTAGAGCAGCTAAACAGAGTAACCATCGAGTCCAGATCCAAGAGTAACTTAAATTTCCACCAAGAACAAATATCCCAACTAATATACAATTAAAAGAAATACAGTACAAATTAATTTTAAAAAAACTTCATGAGATTCCTATGGCAATTCCCCTAGTAATCGAAAAATCTAAAAAAATGGAGCAACATAAACAAAAAGAAACCAGAAAAAAGAAAAGGAACTAACCGGAAGGCGAATTCAGCTCAATCTTGAATGTTTATGGCGAAAAATAGTGAGTAGTTACAGATTTTTACTGATTAAACAAGCGCACCGTAAGGTGAGAAAAAAAAAAACCTACGAATTTAAGGCTTGATTTTGGCAAGACACGGAAACCCTAGAAGCAAGTCAAATTAATACAAATGTGGAAATGCTGTGAGGAGATTTTTGGGCGGAGAGGAGAGAGAAGGGGAATGTGGTGATTATAAAACTTAAAAGTATTAGTGAGAGAGAGGGAGAGTATTACAAGCAGAACAATCTCTAAGGAAAAAAAAAAGTGTATATATATATACGCATCGTATATGTACATGTACGTATATAATAATCAGCAATGGTCAAACCAAAACCCCATCTTTAAAGAAAATCATTATTGTTGGCCTTCATCTAAAAAAGCAATGAATTGTCTATGCACCATCTTTTGACACTTTTGACCTCAATCCCATTTTATTCCAACATTTTGCCTTCTTTTTCTTCCATTGAGAATCACGTTCAATTACATGAATACCCTTTGTTACTCAACATCGTATTATAATATTCCCTCCGTCCCCTCTTAATATTCACACTTCCTTATTTGAGATGTCCCACAATAATATTCACAGAGTAGTTCTAGGGTGCTGCATCCAAGTGCATACTATGCACTTGGATTTTTCACTCAATTTAAAATCAATTTTGACCAATTAAAAATTCGCGGGTCAGCCCAACCCGACCAAAACTCGCGGGTCAGACTAACCCGCATCTCTCTCCTCCTCCCTTCCGCTTTCTCCTCTGAATCCGACGGCCAGGAAACCTTCATCGCCCACGTTTCCAAATCTCAGAAGCCTCTCGCCAATTTACTTGACAGTTTTTGTGATGAACCAAATTGACCTCCGTTCCTGGTGCTCGTCGGTAGAAATCAAAACAGACATAACTTTTGGAGTCAGACTCAGAATTTTTATTGTGATACCTTTTTTTAAAGCGGATCGACGATTCGAGTTGAACTCAACGCGCGGTGATGTACGCAAGTCTGGGCCCAAATTCCAACGTTTGACAGTGTTGGACCTACTTTTTCTGTTTGAGACTTATTACAACTTGGGGTATTGGTGATTATAACTTCGGGTATTGGTGATCAAATCTTGGGATATTGGTGATTACAATTTGGGGTATTGTTGATTATATCTTGGGGTATTGGTGATTATATCTTGGGGTATTGGTTATTATATCTTGGGGAATTGATTATTACAACTTGGGGTATTGGTGATTATAACTTCGGGTATTGGTGATCAAATCTTGGGGTATTGGTGATTATATCTTGGGGTATTGGTGATTATAACTTCGGGTATTGGTGATCAAATCTTGGGGTATTGGTGATTATATCTTGGGGTATTGGTGATTATAACTTCGGGTATTGGTGATCAAATCTTGGGGTATTGGTGATTATATCTTGGGGTATTGGTTATTATAACTTGGGGTATTGGTTATTACAACTTGGGGTATTGATTATTATAATTTCGGGTATTGGTTATTATAACTTCGGGTATTGGTGATCAAATCTTGGGGTATTGGTGATTATATCTTGGGGTATTGGTGATTATAACTTCGGGTATTGGTGATCAAATCTTGGGGTATTGGTGATTATATCTTGGGGTATTGGTTATTATAACTTGGGGTATTGGTTATTACAACTTGGGGTATTGGTTATTATAACTTCGGGTATTGGTGGATCAAATCTTGGGGTATTGTTGATTATAACTTGGGGTATTGATAATTAACTCTTGGGGTAATCCTGAATAATTATTTGATACATTATTATTGAGTAATTCTTAGGGTATTGGTGATTATAACTTAGGGTATTGGAGAATATAACTTATAGTATTTGTGATTATAACTTGGGGTATTGGTGATTAAGTCTCGAGATATTGGTAAATAATTTTTTAGGGATATAACTTGAGGTATTAGTGATTATAACTTGGGGTATTGGTTATTATAACTTAGGGTATTGGTAATTATAATTTGGGGTATTGGTGATATAACTTCGGGTATTGGTGATTATAACTTCGGGTATTGGTGATATAACTTCGGGTATTGGTGATTATAACTTTGGGTATTGGTGATATAACTTCGGGTATTGGTACGAAGCGCGCGCGACCCATTTTCAACTCCGATTGTTGCCAGACCCGCGAATTTTGGTCGGGCTGTGCCTGATCCGCGAATTTTTTGTTGGATCCCACAAACCGACCCGCAACCGACCCGCGAATTTAGTCAAAATTGATTTTAAAATCAATTTCAAATTGGGTGCAAAATCCAAGTGCATACTATGCACTTGGATGCACCCTAGAATTTGTCATATTCACACCCCAAATATGAAAATAAAACACTCTCACACTACCTACTTTAATTCAAAATACTCTTCATGCATTGGTTCAAAAAGTCAATAGAGCAGTTTTTCTTAAAACATGTGCCCACACAAGTGTGAATATTAATAGGGGATGAAAGAAGTAGGTTGTTCTGCATTTCCATAGAATATATATATATATATATATATATATATATATATATATATTGTTCAGCAGCTTAAATTATTTTCATAGTAAATATAGTTTTAAATTTTTTTCACCCTTATATATATTCTTATTATATGAAGAAAAAAAATATTATTTCATAACATGTCAACTAAATAGGTGTAATTATTTTTATTAACCATAATTAATAATATTTAATTAATAAATTTTAAGATAATTTCAGAACGAAACTTATTTTAAATGGGAGGGAGTTTATGTGTTATTTCCAAATTCCAAATGGGAATGGAATGTGCTGGTACAATACAAGCACGAACTTTAGGGATAGAATCATAGGAATTTTGAGCTTTTTTTAAACATTTTTTATTTCAGAAATAAAATGAATACAAATCTCTTTATATTTTGCACATGCAATATATCAGATTCACTTTCATCCACTATTATACTTTTTTACTTTTTGCATGTGAGAGTTGTAAAAATTGTTTGGTCAATTATAATTTTATTTAGAGCAAGTTTTATATGAAAATAGTTTATGATAAATTTAACATGAAATTATTTTAAGGTATCGAATTTTTTATCAGTAATATTGATAATTTTATTAGAAGTCTCATTAATTTGGATTTAATTTTTTTTACAATAATTATAATATAATATCACTGATCTAAATTAATGATACTCCTGGTGAGATTATTGATATTTTTTTATTAAATATTTAATACTTTAAAATAATTTTATAATAAGTTTATTATAAATCATTTTTATATAATGTTGTGGCTTTTATTTGATCAAGATATGTAATGAATCCAATTGAAATGATAGTTTACTTGTTTTTAATTAACAATAACAATAAATGTGTATTTTTTTTAATTGAATATTGAATATAATATTTGTTTGCATTCAAACATCTATCTTTGAATGTAAAAGTCATTTGACCAATTGTAATATTTATCTATTTGTTTGTGTGTATATTTTATTTTCTAAAATAGAACGGATAAAAAATTAATAGACAACCTTAAAAAAAAAGTGAATAAAAGGTTGATGGACGGATGAGATATTAGTTTTTCGAAAACCTAGACTACATGTGATATTTTATCATTGTAGATCACATTAATTGTAATTTTATATGTATGATTATTATATTCGATATTCATGATTACTCATATTCAACTTAATTAGTATGATGTCATTCATCAGGACCTCAGCAAAAGATTTTTATTTGGTGAATGTCGTATTAAATATTTATAAAGTTTTGACTTTGTAATATTTAATATTTTTGCTATCTAAAGAAAAAAAATAGTCGATTAAACAAATATTAGGTGAATGGGCTAAAGAATATCACCTATTAATATAGATGTTCTCAACTAAATGGTCAAGCACTAATTTTATATTTAGACAAAATATATAGTGAAAATGGTTTATACATGAATCATGGAAGGGTATTAGTTGTTTTCATCGAAGAGTATTAGTTGTATTTGTTGAAGAATATTATTGGTTTACACTGAAGAGTCTTAGTTGTTCAGTGAAAAAGAACTAAAACTTTTCAGTGTAAACCAGTAATATTTTTCAGTAAAAACAACTAATACTCTTTAATGAAAACAATTAATATCCTTCAATGATTCATATATAAACCAATTTCACTCTATATATACTCTTTTATTTATGTTTTCAATGTTGGATTTTGTCCATGGTTGATTTGTAGATGAATCGATCACACGGAGAAATAAAGTATCAACATTATAGCTACTTGTTGTCCTATAATTAAGATAGAGCCTGTCTCACGAAAGTAGTACCATTATATTTATTTAGTAATACAATTATATGTATATATTAATATTATTGTATTTATCTATACAATTTGTGTTTGTATATATAAAATATTATAGTATTAATTTAAATGAATAGTAATATTATAAAAATTAATATTATAATATTATCGAATGAATTCAATTTTATATCGTGAAAATGATTTTGAGAAGAATTATCATCAACATAAACTCATGGTTTTAATATTTGATTAATACTATTATTTGTAAAAGTAGTACTGATTCAAAGGAAATGAAATTAAAATTCAACCAAATAAAGTAATGGCTTGAGATAAGGAGCCCTATCCCGATAAAACTTGATCTGTTGACTTACAAATTATTCTCAATTTCGAGTTCATTTTTGGACTTTATAAATATGTTGAAGAACAATTATTTAGGGCCCATTTGGTAGTCACCATTCATAATCGGTGAGATTAAGTCCGATGAGATATCTGCCTGATTAATAAACTAAGATATTGTAAAGTGAGTGTTTGGTTTGTATTTATTCATGGGTGAGACTAAAAATAATTAAGTTTACTGCCAACTTGAAATAAAATGCAAAAGGCAGAAGAAATCGACACGTGGATACATGCAGGCTGTTTTGGTCATTTAGTTTGGTCTTATTTTTAAACTGTAGAGATGCGACGCACAATCAGACCATTTTGGTAAGATACTTTCTCTGGTCAACACAGTATTTAGGCACGGGCTTGAGTTATATCTTGGGCCTACTAATTTCCTACCAAACGACTTTTTAGTAAGATAACATCACAATCGGCAGTTAATCGTATGCACCAAATGAGGCCTTAATAGATAAAATTACAATCTTTTCACAAATTAAAATTTAATTTAAATTTTGAATTTTTGTAATTTTTTTTATAATTTAAACCAACAAATAAATTCACACCTACCCAAAAATGATGTATGACATAAACGACAATGAATAATTATATATAGCAAAATTTAGGGTGAACCAATTTCATAGTATAAAATTTATATCATTACATGTATTTATTGATATTGACACTTTAGTAACTCATAATGTAAAATGTCTAGGTACCATGCCATGGTACCAGTGAATGCATGTAATGGTATCAGTGATTACATGTAATAATATTAATTTTATACTACAAACAAGTTTCACTGATACCTGTTGATGGGCGAATAGAATCGTCGCATGGGCGATTAGGACTAGCTACAAATACTCACGATTAAGGCGAAGTTAAGCCAAGATTAACCAAGGCATCTGGCGAGCAAAACCTGCACGCCACATAAAGACAAATAGGCGAACAAGGACCAATCAAAATATTCTGAATTCGGATCAAGGTCGAACAAGTCCACCTACTGTATGGCCGACCAGATTCCACCTCAGTCTCAAAGCCACCTTTCGACAAAGATCAAAGACCAGCAAAATCAGACTAAAGACTCCTCCAGGACAAGTCCAACTTGGCGAGCAACTCTTGACCGCGAGCAAGTCCAACCAGATAAGGATAGAATTTAGTCTAGATAAGGTCAACTTAGTCAAAGGCCAGGTGTCGAGCATGCAGGCCTGGTAGGCCAAAAGTCACGACACCTCCTGCTAGGCAATTGTCTATAAATACTTAGATTTTTTCAGCTAATAAAACAAGCACAAATTATTATACACGTCCAAACTTCGATTACGAATCTAAAGCAGCTCGATTAACTTACGATCGAACTTAAACACGTGAGCTTTCGTACGATTCTAATCCATCTAAACCCGAAAATCCGTATTCACTAATTACGTTAGTGATCAATCACACGTAATTGTTTGATGATCAATTAACCACCTAAAACAGCCATTAATCTTCAAGATTAGAACTGATCGTCAACAAATTGGCGCTAGAAGGAGGGCTCGAACCTTCGAATCATTGAATACGGGAAGATTACCCCAAGATTGAAGAACAAGATTTGAACTTTTGAAGAAAAATTCAAGAACATCAAGAACAATACTTGATATCTTTTGTGAACATGCCTCAATCACGAGAGACACAACGTTCACAACATATAACCCGGGATTCACACTCCCGAATGTCCCAAGCTGGTGGGCGAGCAGGGGCGAGCAGAAACAACCAAGAAAATCAAACTAATGTTGCTCGCCAGTTAATACCACCGGAGTTGGACGCCATTGCCCGCAACCCCGACGAATTGGCGCGCACAATTGCCATGCTCCAGGCTTTACAAAGACAACAAGCCCAACCTGGCCCTTCATATGTGCGAGCAAGGTGTAGCCCCACAAAGACTCGCGAACATGAAAAGGCTAGGGGGGATCATTTGAATGAGGCTGATAGCGCCCAAGCTCGTAAGGCCAAAGGCAAAGAAAAGTTGAACGTTGAGGCCGCCAGTTAGGGAGGTTCGACTCAGAATCCGGCCATGGCAGGGAGTCAGGGCACACGCCAAAGTGCTCTTGAAAGATTGGGTCGTCGAGGCCGGGGAATCATGGAAGTCCATCCCACTACTGGAGCAGCTCGCCCAGCTGTAGTACCTGCTCGCCAATCAGTCCATGACAGGCTGACTAGGTCAGCTTTTGGTCGCCTTGGCCCAAATGCAGAGCCCAATCCTAGGAGGCCAATCCAGGGGGTTCCCGCTCCCAATGAGGGACTGGAGCGAACAGACGGCTGTGCGCCTCTGCTCGCCGGACAGCCTCAGAGTCAGGGGGGATCCTTGGAGGAGCTCGCCTCCATGAGGAAGGTCATAGAGAGCATGCAGGGCCAGCTAGATCAACAGAGAGGATACGGGAACACAACTCTTCCAGTCTCACCTCTATCTATGGTGATTCTAAAGGCTCCAATTCAGCAAAAGATCCAGTTTCCAGCAAGTATCCAATATGAGGGCACAGCGGATCCCCGGGTGCATCTGATGAAGTATACTAATTATATGGTATCAATGGGGGCAAGTGACGCAACACAATGTCGCAACTTTCCTTTGACTCTGGGGGATCGTGTCCATAAATGGTTTTCAGCCCTGCCGCCGGCTTCGATTCATTCGTTTGCCCAGTTGGGCAAATAATTCTTGTTCCATTTCTCTACGGCCGGGTCTTATCTATCCCAGAGACATCGGTTATCCGACTTGAAACAAACTGACGACGAGTCGGACCGATCGTACCTGGAAAGATTCGACAAGGTCCTGTTAGAAGGGGAGTCTATCAGTGAAGATACCAAGATTGTGGCCATCCTAGCTGGGCTCAAGAAGGGCACTGAACTCTGGAAAGATGTGCACCTAAGATGCCCAAAGACATATGCCGAGTTTCGGGATCGGGCAGGCGTTTTTGTCTCCATGCATGAAGCCCTGCAAAAGGACATGGGAGATAAGGGAGAGCAGAAAGAGGGTACGAAGAAACCTGGAACTGGTTATCGAGCTCCCAAGAACATGAAAGCATTTACTGAAGGAACGGAGCTGAAAGACAAACTGAACCACATTCTTACCGTATCAATCGATACAGTTTACAATAATGTCCGAGATAAAGAATTGCTAACACCTCCCCGTAAGATACGTCAGGATACGAGCAAGTTGAACCAGAATAAATATTGTGCCTACCACCAGAGCGTGGGACACTTTACAAGCGAGTGTCGTGACTTGCTGAAGCAGTTGTGGCATTTTTACGAAGAGTGAAAGCTATCCGAGTTCGTTAAAAGACAGCCCGGCAAAAGAAACAGAGACGAAGATTCTGATGAAGAAGACCAGGAACAGGCACCTCATCGGAATCGAGCTGGGCGACCAGCTCAGGCGCCAGCCGGGGGACCAGTTCCAGACATCCAGATGATGGAACCTGCAGGGCCCATAGGTGGTTATTCTGATGGACGACCACCAATTTCTAATCGAAAAAGAAAGACAGAATTACGAGCGATCGGACATGTACAAGAAATGGGGGTTATTCCACCCACCATGCAAACACCGGAATTAACTTTTACCGACAGAGATTTGGAAGGAGTACTTACCCCTCACAACGATTCGCTTGTGATATGTGCCAAGATTATGGAAACGAGGGTGCATAGATTGCTGGTGGATACTGGAGCCTACACTAATGTCCTTTTCAAAAAGACGCTTGATCAAATGGGAGATTATGCAGGCTACATCAGAGACACAAACCACCGTATTCTGGGGTTCGGAAATGCTGTGACGATCCCATTGGGAATAGTAACTTTCACTATGCAACTTGTGACGGTCAAAGAGCCTGAGAAAAATATCGCAAGAATGGTGGATTTCTTGGTCGTTGATCAAGAGTCAACATACAACGGATTCCTGGGTCGACCTTTCTTAAACGAATTCAAGGCCGCGTGTTCAACTTACCATTATTGCATAAAATTCCCAACAGCAAGTGGAGTTGGCACGGTGAAAGGAGACCAGAGAAAAGCTCGAGAATGTCTCCTACAAATCCAGCCAGGACAAAGACAAGTATCTATGATGGAAGCGTCAACCAGTCAACTTGAGAATGAACCCTCAATTTTGGAGGACATTCTCGGGGCTCAAAACGATAAGATGGACATAGACGACCAACCCTCACCCATGGGCGAGCAGATACTGCAAGGTGGCGAACAGACCTTGCCAGATGCAATATTGCCACCTATGGTTAACAGAACATGTCCGAATGACATCCATGAGGGCCCAGCTGCGGCGACCAAATCCTGCCCGGAGCTAGTTGAAGATTTTGACCCCCGGTTGGGAGCCGAACCCATGGACATCGAAGATGAACTAAGTCCAGAAGGACCAATAATTGACCCTCGATGGAAGGGGCAAAAATGACGGGCAACTCCAGTTGAAGAATTGGAGGCCATCAAGATTGATCCTGAACGTGATGGTCTTGAACTTTACATCGGGTCTGAACTCCCCGAGCCTTACAGAACTCGCATGACGGATTTTCTGAAGGCTAACTTAGACGTCTTCGCATGGTCCCACGCTGATATGGTGGGAATCGACCCGAATGATGCTTGTCACAGGTTGAATATCAACCCAGTCTGAAAACCTGTCCATCAGAAACGGCGAAAATATGGACCAGACAAATATCAAGCTCTAAACGAAGAAGTCAAAAAGCTGCTAGACAACGACTTAATTAAACAAGCGTTATGTCCACAGTGGGTTGCAAATCCTGTCTTGGTGCGGAAGCCGAACGGAACCTGGAGGCTATGCATAGATTTTACAGATCTTAATGCAGCATGCCCGAAGGACAACTTTCCGCTCCCGCACATCGATCAACTGGTGGACAGTACTGCCGGTCATGAAATGTTCACATTCATGGATGCCTTCGCAGGATACCACCAGATTCCAATGCACCCATATGACCAAGAAAATACGGCCTTTTATACTAACAAAAATTTGTTATGCTGGAAGAGGATGTCGTTTGGGCTAATCAATGCTGGAGCAACCTACCAGAGGCTGGTCAACAAGATGTTTGACGAACATATTGGGGAAACGGTGGAAGTGTACGTTGACGACATAGTCATCAAGAGTACACAGAAGGAAGATCACCTCCATCATCTTTCCCAGGTATTCGACATACTCCGAAGATACAATATGAAGTTAAATCTAAAGAAAAGTAGTTTTGGAGTACACTCTGGGAAGTTCTTGGGCCATCTGGTCAGCAAACGTGGAATCGAAGCTAATCCAGCAAAAGTAAAGGCGATCGTCGATATGGAGCCACCACATTCTGTTAAAGAAGTGCAAAGGTTGACCGGTTGCCTAGCCGCTTTAAACAGGTTCATATCACGATCAGGAGACAAGTGCTGTTCATTTTTTGAAGCCATCAAAAAGGGCAACTTTGCCTGGACGGAAAGCTGCCAGAGAGCCTTTGATCAATTGAAAGAATATCTGGAAGATGTAAAAATTCTGTCAAAACCAATTCCCAGTGAAAAGTTATATCTATACCTGGCAGCGTCTGATACGGCCATAAGTTCGGTGTTAGTTCGGGCGGATGGCAAGTTTCACCTGCCAATCTACTATGTCAGCCAGGCCCTGCATGATGCTGAGGTGAAGTACTCACCAACTGAAAAGCTGGCATATGCTCTTGTCATGAGTGACAGGAAGTTAAGACCATACTTTTTCGATCATCAAGTCGAAGTATTGACAACTTTCCCACTCAAACAAATACTATATCGACCCGACACCGTTTGCCGTCTTTTGAAATGGTCCATAGAGATAAGCCAGTTTGGCGTGACATATGCACCTCGAACCGTGATTAAGGGACAAGTTTTAGCCGACTTTATAGTCGAATTAACCTTCCCATAAAATCCAACGAGAGGGCTGGATCACCCATGGCACCTTTATGTGGATGGTTCGTCAACGAATCTGGCCTCGGGGGCAGGAATAGTGCTCATCAGTCCCGACCGGCAAGTATTCACTTCAGCAGTCAGATTTGAATTCATGGCCACCAACAATGAAGCTGAGTATGAGGCCCTCATTGCAGGTCTTCACTTGTCATTAGTTGATGGAGTTAGACAACTCCAGATTTTCGGAGACTCCCAACTCATTGTAAGCCAAGTACGAGGTGAATATGAGGCCAGAGACGAGCAAATGATCGAGTATCAACGAATAGTTGCTCACTTGGTATCTCTGTTAGACCAAGTATTTATCCAGCAGATACCACGAACGAGCAACACACAAGCTGACGCCCTAGCAAGATTAGCAACAAGCGATGGGCCAGCAGATCTGACGGACATTGTCATTACCAGAAAAGTCCAACCATCAACAATGGACTACGAAGTAAACCAAGTAGTCGAACACAACAACGACGATGATTGGAGAATTCCTATAGCCAAATACTTGAAAGACGGGAAGTTGCCAAACAGCTCGTTTGAGGCTGAAAAAGTCAAGAAACAAGCAACCAGATATACTCTGGTAGATGAACAGCTTTACAAAAGAGGCTTTTCACTCCCGCTACTCAAGTGTTTGACTAGGGGGCAAGGAAGGACAGTCCTGGAGGATATACATTTTGGAGTTTGTGGAAATCACACTGGGGGGCAAGCTTTGGCCTACAAAACTGTAAGGCAAGGTTATTATTGGCCAACCTTACGGAAAGATGCAATCCAGTTAGCCAAAGCTTGCCGCCAGTGTCAGATTTTTGCTCCAAATATTCATGCCCCGGCCCAGGAGCTTGTATCGGTTTATAGTCCATGGTCATTTGCAAGATGGGGAATCGACATTATTGGTCCTTTCCCGGCAGGAGTGGGAAATGTTCGATTTGCCGTCATAGCAGTCGATTATTATACAAAGTGGGCAGAAGCGAAGGCCATGGTAAAGATTACACAGCAGAACATGATCAACTTCATATGGCAGAACATCATCTGTCGCTTTGGAATTCCACGAACAATTGTGACAGATAATGGCCCGCAGTTTGACGGAAAGGAGTTGAGAGACTTCTGTGCAAAATGGGGGATCAGGAAACACTATTCGACTCCCTACCATCCCCAGTCAAACGGGCAAGTTGAAGCTGTAAATAAGATCATCAAGCATACATTGAAAATACGCCTGGCAGAAAGAAAAAGTAGCTGGTCAGAAAAACTCCCAGAAGTCCTGTGGGCATATAGGGTTTCTCCCAGGTCAAGCACCGGAGAAACACCTTTTGCAATGGCCTTGGGAAAATGGCGGTGATACCAATTGAATTAAAGACCAACACAGTCAGAACGGTCAGCTTTGATGAACAAGCAAATTATTCTGCTTTAGCCACAGAAACAGATTTACTCGAAGAAAGGAGACAACATGCTGAGCTAAAGAATGCCACGTACAAGTAAAGAGCAGAGCGTTATTATAATTCCCAAGTCAAGATAAGAAAGTTCGAAGTTGGTGACCTTGTTCTAAGGAAAAAACTTGCCCCACCTCCAGGCATATTTGGCCCGACTTGGGAGGGCCCATACAGGGTAACAGACAGGTTACCCAATGGAGCATACGACATAGAAGACTTAGATGGCAACTCGGCCCAATATTCCTGGAATGCAGCTAACCTAAGAAAATACTTTCAATAGGCGATCTATTTTGCCTCATGAAAGAGTGAAGTTGAGTTGGGCGAGCTACTAAGTCCAATGGGCGAACTGGAATGGCAGAGATACAAGATGGATCCAAAAACTTGCCTAATTTTTTGAAATTTTCACCAAGTATAAATGGTCAAACAAAGTTGAATTGGGTCAAGTCTGGTCGCGTGCTGGAATGTCGCTATCTTGTATGATTTTATTTCCTCTTAAGAGTGTAAAGATGTCTTGACAAATTGTATAGTAGTCGAGCAACTTTGACTCTTGATGTAAATTATGTTTTTTAATGGTTGGAAGCTTAACATTGTTTTTGTCGAGCAAATCCAACCTAGCTAGTGCAGGGTTACATTCTTGGTCGCGTTTGATACTTGTAATTTTTAAATGTTTGTTCAATATTAAGTTGTTCGTTCAAAACAGAAATGTGAGCTCAAGGCGCAAGTTGATTATACAACCAAGCCCATTAAAGGCTGTTCATTTTTAAATGGACATAGCCTAAGGCCAAAAGCCCATCAAATCCTAAGGCCAAAAAGTTCTTAAGGAACAAGGCCCAACTACATTAAGATTGTTGAAGCACAGATAAAGATGCAAAGAACAATTAATGTAAGATAAAAGACGAGCAATTGAGCAAAATATATTCATTAAAGATAAGGCTTGATCGCCCAAAAATTACAATGAAGACGAACAACTACAACAACAAAAAAAAAAAAGAGAAAGAGTACAAGTCCCTAGCTAATCCTGTCCGCTAAGATCCTTGCCCGGCAGGGGGGAGATGTTGTCATCTTTGGGATCTTCAAGAGGAGAGCCTTCGAGGGCAGGGTCAACTGGGACCACTTGGGTTAGCTCGGCGATCAATCCCTCGGTGTCAGCTTGCTCTTTGAGAGCTCTTTCATTTTGACCGGCCTGCAGGATTTGCTCGCCCTCGGCAGCATCGCCCTCCTCATCCTCTGGAGGACTTGTGATAATTATCTCCGGACCGATGAAGTCAAGCTTGACCCCATATTCAGGCAGGTCGCCAATCTGGAGAGTTGTGCCCGGAGTAGGAGGGTTCGATTCGACAAAATTGCACAACTCCTTGCCGATCTCTTCAACGACTGCAGCAACTTTAAACTCATGTGCGATACGGATGCTCTCCGCATAGCCAGTCACATAACCCAGAATTGAGCTCACCTCCATTTTAGGAATAAGTTCCTCTTGAGTAATGGAGTTGGCGAGCTGGGCTTCGAGGTCGGCGATCTTAGCTGTCGCCTCAGTCGCGAATTTCTCAGCGACCTCCTTCTGCTGTTGAGCGCGGGCAAGTTCTGCCCGCATTTGCTCGATCTCGGCCATTTTGACCTTCAATTCTTCGGAGACCTTGATGTGCAGGTCCAGAGCACGTTGCTCGCTAATCTGATGGGCCTTGGCCTTATTTTCCAGATCGGTCACGATTCTCCCCGCCTCTGCCTTAGCATCATCCCGCTCTTTGGCAATGCGGCTGACCGTGGCCGCATGCTGGCGAGAGTCTTTCTCCAGGTCCTCCATCTGGTCGACCAAACGTTGCATGACTGCCAAGGTGTTACCCGCCTCGACAAGACACAGACGGCCATTATCGCGAGGCGCCTGTGTCTTGACGGTCTCATTTAGCTCCTTGGTCCAGCTATGAGCAACGACCTCGGAGGCGCGGCGGACAAAAGAGTCTGGGATCTCGCGAAGGTTGGTCGGCACCTTCGAGCAGGCAAAGCGGTGCACCAAGTTAGACCGCCCAGGGTATTGCTCGGGCGAGTAGCTGGAGAGAAAAAACTTCAGTTAGTAAAAAAGAAAAGGAAAAAGAAAATGCTAAGTATCCTGGGCGAAGAGAATTGTACCTATCAAGACGACCCTTGTCCCATCCGAGGTAGGTGGGGTCAGATGAAGGGCCGGAGCCTTCGCGAGCAGTAGCGACCAGAGCTTGCTCGCCGGGACGCTCCACGGAAGAAGTTTGCTCGCTGTCGCCTTCAGTTGGCCGGACAGCCACCGTCATTTTCTCTTGAGCCGTCTTCGCTCGTTTGGCCGCCTTCTCAGTATCGGAGACGGGAGTGCCGTCTCCACGAAGAAGTCTCTTCGTCCTCGGAACTAGAGTCTTGGGCGGACTCGCCACTGGGGCAGGTGGCTGTGCCGAGCTCGACCCCCCGACTTGCCTTGGGTCACCTTTTCCACCCTTGGCCGCTAGGGCGATAATCTTCGAGAGGGGATCCGACTTCTTACGTCCTTTTTTAGTCGGCATCTTCCACACACGGTTATCGAGCTCAAAGAAGGAAGGGTGAAGAGCAACTGTGGCGAGCTGATCTGTAAAGGACATGAAAAATGAGTTAATACTAAGTGTAAGGCCGACCAGATTTGTTCGCCCGACATGAAAAGATACTTACCCTCTGGGATACGAGCTAGAGCCTCAAGATGGTGAGGGTAAGTAGTGAGATGAGCAACTCGCAGTGTATCCTCGGAGAAGAGATGGCCAATACTTCGATCCTCTCGGCGACGAAGGGCGATCAAACACACAACGAACAGGAATCGATCGCTGATGCTGTTCTTTACAGTTCGCCACCCCAAGTTTTTGGGACCTGAAACAAAGGAAAAAGAGAATTAAAATTAGTCTAACCACTTCAAAGTTATAGAAGAGGTAAGACTCACGCTTTAATTCCCTAAACTCCGTCGGGGTCTCAATTCGTTCAGGACCCCCTGAAGAGCGAGCAGAAGCACGCCAGTCGCCTCCGACCCAGAACCAGTCATGCTTCCAGTCTCGCACCTTCCCAGGGATGTACTCAACCAGTTTCTGGCCTGGTCGCGCCTTCAGATAGTACCAGCCCGCCTCTTCTCTAGTGCAGCCGGTCATCGTCATCAGGTAGCCAACTTCTTCGGCGGATAGCCTATTGGGGTATCCCTCTAGGGCGAACATCACCATCAGAGCCATCAAATTTATCCACCCAACGGGAGTAAGTTGGGTGATAGCCAAGTTCACGTCTTGAAGGAATTGGCCGACTAAAGGATGCAACGGTAGAGAAACTCCAGCATTCAGGGTGGCGAGGTTGATCGCCGTCAATCCGCGTGGTGGGCGATCAGCTATATCGTCCACCAAAGGAGCATACATCGGGATGTCAAAGGGAATCTTGTAATCCCTTCGAATCCCAGCCAAGTCCTCCTCGGTAATGGCGGACACGATACAGCTCGCTGCGAACTCGGACGCTTTAAGCTTCCGTACTCCGCGAGCAGGAATGACGAATCGGTTTGAGTGCTCCTTTTCGTACTCATTCCAGTCAACACGGCGAGCAACCGCGACTGGAACCCGATGCTCGATCAGTCTGGGCACAGGGAAGTTGATGTCTTTTAGATAGGCCCAGGTTAGTTCGTCAAGGTTCACCGGCTGAAGTACCTCGACCTCTTCATCCTCGTCCTCGTGGAGGTCCGAGCTCGTTTCCTCCAAGAGCTGGCGAGCAGGATTTGCTCGCTCCTCTCTTTCTCCGGAGGGACGAGCTCCAGAATTAACCGAGCGTGCAACCGAAGCCGCCTCGGGATCGGATTCCAGGTTAACTATGGGAAGATTCTCTTCGACGGGCCGTTTCTCGGGGTTCCGGGGAGGAAAAGAACCGGTCTCAGAGTGCGACGCCATCCAATAAGTTAAGGGAAAAAAGTTTTGAATGTTAACAGATTCCGGCAAGGGAGAACACGGCGGTTCAGAACTCTCCACGGCGGAGTAGGGATTTCGGTGAGTCTAGAACGCACACAACACAAGGGAAGAAGAAAGAGAAGAAGAAAGCAAAGAAGAAACTACCTTGACGTCATTTGAAGGTCGCCGGAAACTGGAAACGATCGCCGGAAATTTGAAAGAGGAAAGAAGGAGAGATTCGCGCTTAATACACAGTAAAAATGATAAAAATCGCGAATTTTTTCCTTAAATACTCTCTGAAAAAACGGGGTACCGGGCGAGCAACTTAAAGAATCAAAGGACTAAAATGCAATTTCTGGGCGCGTGCAGCACCTGCCCGACAAAGCGGGAAGGCGCGTTGCCTCGGGATCGTGTGCGCGTGGGTGACAACAATCATTCCGCCCACGTCACACCTCGAGCCGTACCCAGACCTTGGAATCTCAACCATCTTCGGCCCAAGTCTGCTCGACCAATGTTGTCCGCCCGTGAAAAGTTGCTCGCCCCCGCGACATTCTTGCTCGCACCAGTGACACTTAAAAGTTGCCAACCCAAAAAATGTTCATTCATCATCTTCACAATTTATTGATCGGCAAGGGGGCAATTGTTGATGGGCGAACAGAATCGTCGCATGGGCGATTAGGACTAACTACAATACTCACGATTAAGGCGAAGTTAAGCCAAGATTAACCAAGGCATCTGGCGAGCAAAACCTGCACGCCACATAAAGACAAATAGGCGAACAAGGACCAATCAAAATATTCTGAATTCGGATCAAGGTCGAACAAGTCCACCTACTGTATGGCCGACCAGATTCCACCTCAGTCCCAAAGCAACCTTTCGACAAAGATCAAAGACCAGCAAAATCAGACTAAAGACTCCTCCAGGACAAGTCCAACTTGGCGAGCAACTCTTGACCGCGAGCAAGTCCAACCAGATAAGGATATAATTTAGTCTAGATAAGGTCAACTTAGTCAAAGGCCAGGTGTCGAGCATGCAGGCCTGGTAGGCCAAAAGTCACGACACCTCCTGCTAGGCAATTGTCTATAAATACTTAGATTTTTCAGCTAATAAAACAAGCACAAATTATTATACACGTCCAAACTTCGATTACGAATCTAAAGCAGCTCGATTAACTTACGATCGAACTTAAACACGTGAGCTTTCGTACGATTCTAATCCATCTAAACCCGAAAATTCGTATTCACTAATTACGTTAGTGATCAATCACACGTAATTGTTTGATGATCAATTAACCACCTAAAACAGCCATTAATCTTCAAGATTAGAACTGATCGTCAACAATACCATAACAACTCATAGTATAAAATATTTTGGGAGACAACTTAAAATACCGATTTCCAACCTCAAGAAATTTATTTTACCCACTCCAAATATAAATAATTTTTTCTACCCATTTTCAACTTCAAACAATTTATTTTACCCATATGACCCACATCACCATCATCTAATTCACCCCACCATATTATTGACCCCTACCCCCCATATTTATATAAATTAAACTTAAATAAATAGTGTATAATAATAAATTAATGAATATTACAATAAGGTCTTAAAATTACATATATTAATTTATTTTAACATATTAACTAATGATCACCGAATCATGTATTAAACCAAAACATAACTCAAAAAATAAAATAATAATTCTTCTCAATTTTCTAACAAAAACTCTTTATATTAAAATTGTGAAAAATGCATTAAGCATTTAAAAAAAATTAAATTACATCATCTTAAAAAGTAATGACAACTAATAAAAAAATGAATTGCATCCTTTATTTGTAACAATTGGAGATTTAGAGGCAATTAATGTGGGTGGGGTGGGCTGGGCGGTGGTGGGGAGGGGTAGTGGGTTTATGATGAGGTATATATGGGGCCCAATTCAAATGTAATAATTTTTTTTATACTCGTTTTTCAAGGGCATTTTGGTCTTATAATATGAAATGAGTATAAAAGATTTTTTTTAGTTGATGCGTGTAAAATAAATTATTTGAAGTTGAAATTGGGTAATTTGTGGTATTTTCTCAAATATTTTAGTATTAATGAATGAATGTAATAGTATCAGTAATTGAATGTAATGATATCGTACTATGAACAAACTCCATAGAAAATCTATCATTATATATTAACGAACTCAGTTATCACTTAGACCAACTCCAATACAGCGCTCAATCCTGTGCTATCTCCACACAACACCCAAAATGAACTCCAACCAAACGCTCAACATTGCCTCTACATCATATATGTGAACAGTGCAACACCCATTGTGGCACCATTGTTCACAGCGTTAACTTTTTTTAAATAGTTGTTGATAGGCGAACAACCGAGCAACGAGGTTAAGATAAATAAACACCAAAATAATAAATTAAGAGGTCATTAAGAGCAAAAAGTAAAGAGGACGAGCAGCAGGGAAAAAGGCTCTAGGAGGCGAGCAGATGGTCATCAATGCACAGAAAGGGAGGCGAACAGCTTGACCAAGAAGAATCAAGAAGGAACCAAGAGAGGCGAGCAGGCGAGCAGAAGGGCATCTCGGAAGATCATAAGAAATCCCACTAATTAGGCATTACATTAGGAGCAAACAAGTGTTTTAACACTTGTCATTGCATAAGATGTAATATCTTAAGGATATAACAAGTGTCTTAACACTTGTCAAGTTGTAAATGAAAGTGATTAAGAAGGTGACACCTCATGCTTGCTTGTACTCTATATATACCCCTTCATGGGATAATAAAAAGAGGTTCATTAATTCAAAACAAGACAAAACTCTTGCAAAATTTCTCCTCAATTCTTCCTTACAACAAATTAGCTATAATCTTTGATTTACCCCTTGTTTGATGATCTTCTAAGCTTAAAACAACCACTAATCATCTAATCCAAAATAAGATCATCAATAATTGGCGCTAGAGGAAGGGGTCGAACCTCCGATTGGTTGAAAATTCGAAGGTTCTTGGTAAAAAAACCGCCGGAATCTACAAAAATCTGGCAATAGGTCGCCGGAATTTGGGTTTGGTAGTATAGGTTAGTTGTTTGTGTGGAATTGAGTAAGTTCTAAAAACTTGAATGCATGCATGTATGAATAAGGGTTTGTAAATAGCCAAATCCATACATGCAAGGCTAGTTATTTTTAGATCAACACTCATAAACACAAAACTTTTATCAAAGAAGCACTTGATATTTGGAAAAAATGGTAAGATCACAAAACCACAAGAATCGAGTACACATTCGGCTAGCAAGTCCCGGACTAGGGTATCATCAACAGGTGATCATGCAAGAATGGTACGAACGATGTCTCGAAGAAATGTGCAAGTTACCATTGATACTATTCCCCCTGAAGTGGAGGCCTTGGCCCAAAATCCGGAAGAATTGGCAAAAACAATCGCCGTTTTACAATTTTTACAGAGACGACAGGAAGCTGGCGGACCGTCAAGAGCCCCGGAGGCGAGCAACCGGGCAGCAGGGCAAAGACCATCTAAGACCCCGGAGGCGAGCAACCGGGCGATTGAGCGAAGAACTAAACAAAGTGAAGATGTGAGAATAGAGGAGGTTGATAGTGAACAAGCAAGGAGGGCCAAGGACAAAACCCCAATAAGTGAGCGACTAGGAAGTCGAGAAGAATCTACTCCAGGGGCAAGTGAGGAGTCGAACAGCAGGGGAACAAAGAATATGAGCCACTCCCATACAAGAAGAAGAACAAGTGACCACGGGGGACGTAGGGGGGAGGTTCGCCAAAGAGGCGATGAGCGAGCACACGAGCAAGCACACCCTGTTGCTCGCCCCTCTGTCCACGATAGGCTCAGAAGATCAGCTTTCGGTTGTTTAGGTCCCAATGGGGCTAGCAACATGGCTCAACGACCTACGCAGGAAAAATGTCCCGTTAGCAAGGGACTGCATCGTGGTGAAGACATTGAACTGAACCACAATGAACAGCCTTCTAACAGAAGAGCACCTCTGAATGAGTCGCTTGACCTCAAAAGGGCAGTCGAGGAAATGCAGAAACAGTTAGAAGCCCAGAGCGGTATTGGGACAACAGTATTGCCATCATCACCCTTGTCCCCAGCTATTCTAAATGCGCCAGTGTAGAAGAAGGTACAATTCCCGGCCATTAATTTGTATGAAGGGAATTCAGATCCGAAAGTACATTTATCTAAATACACCGATTACATGATATCGGTAAGAGCATCAGATGCAACACAATGCCGCAACTTCCCGTTAACCTTAGGGGATGGCCCTCACAGATGGTTTTCCGCACTTACCCCTGGCTCTATAAACTCATTCATGCAACTCAGTAAGGAGTTTTTATCGCATTTTTCAACGGTTGGATCTTATCTCACACAAAGACACCGACTAGCAGATTTGAAACAAGAAGATGAGAAATCTGATAGAGCATTCCTCGAGAGGTTCAATAAAGTTCTGTTAGAAGGTGAGATGGTGAGTGAAGACACAAAGATTGTGGCTGTGATGGCAGTACTCAGAAAAGGCCCAGACCTGTGGAAGGAAATGCACCTAGCTTTCCCCAAGACCTATTCAGAATTTAGACATAAGGTTGGGGTGTACATTTCAATGCAAGAGAATCTTCAGGAAGAGTTGGGAGACAAAGCTGATTCCAAGAAGCCGGGGAAGAAGCCAGGAGGGGAATACAAAGCCCCTAAAAATATGAAGGCTTTCAGCGAAGGTACGGAGTTGAAAGAGAAGCCTATCTACATCTATAGAAGTTGTGTACAACAATGTGAAAGATAGAGACATGTTGTCAGAACCTCGGTAAATACGACAAGAGCGGGGAAAGTTAAATCCTAACAAGTACTGTGCATACCACCAGAATATAGGTCATTTCACAAGTGAGTGTCGTGATCTCCTGAAACAATTATGGAGGTTCTACGAAGAAGGAAAGCTGTCAGAGTTCGTCAAGAGACAGCCAGGCAAGAGGCCCAGAATGACAGTTCCATCCAGCTCAGAGGATGATGAAGAAGACGAGCAGCCGGGCAGGATGGACAAAAAAGGAAAAAAGACGTTCACAGCTCCGGCAGAACCCGTTTGAGAGATTCTAATGCTTGAGCCGGCCGAACCTGTGGGAGGATGTTCAGACGGAAGACCCCCAATGTCTAAAAGGAATAAGAAGGCAGATTTGAGAGCAGTGGCTCAAGTCAGAGAAGTAGGAGTGAACCAAGCTACTAAGAAGACGGGAGACTTGGATTTTCTGAAAAAGACCTAGATGGAATACTCACTCCACACAACGACTCTCTGATCATCTGTGCTAACATTATGGGGATCCGAGTCCATCGCTTGCTTGTGGACACCGACTCCTACATAAACATCATCTTCAAGAGTAAATTAGATCAGTTAGGAGATTGTGAAGAGTATGTAAAAGAGTGCAATCATAAGATAGTAGGGTTCGGAGATACTGTAACCGTTCCCTTAGGTACCGGTCGAACTTGTATCGACCAAGAATCCTGAAAGGAGACTGACTAGAATGATAGAATTTTTAGTTGTAGATCAACAGTTTGCCTACAACGGGTTTCTCGGTTCTCCTTTTATGAATGAATTCAAAGCGGCCGTTTCAACGTACTACTATTGTCTTAAATTTCCAACCTCAGAAGGTTCAGGTACGGTTAAAGGCGATCAAAAGAAAGCTCGGGAATGCCTCCTGCAGCTTCAACCTAAAGATAGCAAAGTGTGTGTCAGGGACGAATAGTCGAGCAGCAGGGCTGAAGATGAGCCCTCCGTCTTAGATGAAATCATGGAGTCTATTGACACCAAGATGATGGAGGTAGACGACCAGCAGGAGGGGAGCGAGCAGGAGGACTCCGGCGAACAAAAAGAAGAGGAGGTCGTATCTAACAAAATAGGGTTGAAGACATAGAAGGGCCCATCATTGATCCTCGTTGGAAAAGCCAGAAAAGAAAAACAACTGGGTTGAAGAGTTGGAGGCAATAAAAGTCGACCCGAATCGAGAAGATTTGGAACTATTCATTGGGTTTGAGCTCCCTGAGCCATACAGATCCAGAATGAAAGAATTTCTCAAGTCTAATCTTGATATATTCGCATGGTCGCATGCTGATATGGTAGGCATCAGCCCTGAGCATGCTTGCCATAAGCTAAATATTGATCCAACCAAAAAACCGGTAAAACAAAAAAAAAAGGAAATCTGGACCTGACAAGTACGAGGCGCTGGACGTGGAAGTAAAGAAGCTACTCAATAATGACCTCATCAAAGAAGCTCTATGCCCCAGATGGGTAGCAAATCCAGTATTAGTACGGAAGCCAAACGACACGTGGAGGTTATGCATCGACTTCACCGATCTAAATGCCGCTTGCCCTAAAGACAACTTCCCGCTACCGCACATTGACCAGTTGGTGGACAACATAGCAGGACACAAACTTCTCACCTTCATGGATGTATTCGCGGGCTACCACCAAATCTCGATGCACCCGGACGACCAGGAAAACACAACATTTTACACCAACAAGAATTTACTGTGTTGGAAGAGGATGTCGTTTGGGATAATCAACGCAGGAGCCACGTACCAAAGACTCGTCAACAAAATGTTCGATGAACACATTGGCAAAACAATGGAAGTATACGTGGATGACATAGTCATCAATAGCCCGAAAAAAGAAGATCATTTGGAGCATCTAACACAAGTATTCGAAATACTCCGAGCATATAACATGAAGCTAAATCCAAAAAAGTGTAGTTTCGGAGTTCACTCAGGAAAGTTCCTTGGGCACCTGGTCAGTCAGAGAGGCATTAAGGCAAATCCATCGAAGGTAAAAACAATTATGGACATGCAGCCACCAAGGTCAGTTAAGGAAGTCCAGCGACTAACCGGATGTTTAGCAGCTTTGAATAGATTCATTTCAAGATTTGGTGATAAATGCCGGCCTTTCTTCGACGCTACCAAGAAAGGACAGTTCCAGTGGACAAGCAGTTGCCAACAGGCATTTGAGCAACTAAAGGAATATCTTAGCGACACTAAGATTCTGTCAAAACCTGTCTCAGGGGAGAAACTGTACCTATACCTAGCTGCATCAGAGGTGGCAATCAGCTCGGTCTTAGTTCGAGCAGAAGGAAAGTTCCACTTGCCGGTCTACTACGTAAGTCAGGCCTTACATGAGGCAGAAGTCAAATATTCACCTGTGGAGAAATTGGCCTACGCACTGGTAATGAGTGTAAGAAAACTACGACCTTACTTCTTTGATCATCAAGTGGAGGTGCTGACAACATTCCCACTCAAACAAATTCTGCAAAGGCCTGACATGCTTGCTGCCTCCTTAAGTGGTCACTCGAAGTAAGCCAGTTCAGAATATCTTATGCACCTCGAATGACAATCAATGGACAAGAATTAGCCAACTTCATAGTCGAGCTAACCTTCCCTCAAGAGCCTACAAGAGATCATAATCACCCATGGCATATGTATGAGGACGGATCATCAAATAGTACAGCAGCAGGAGCCGGGATAGTGCTAATCAGTCCAGACAGGCAAATATTCACTTCAACTGTCAGATTTGAGTTCATGGCAACAAACAATGAAGCTGAGTATGAAGCACTGATCGCTGGACTACGATTGGCTCTGGCTGTGGGGGTAAGGAAAGTCCAAATTTATGGAGATTCCCAACTAATAGTCAACCAAGTCCGTGGAGAGTACGAGGCAAAAGACGAAAACATGGCCTTGTATCAGAAGATCGTTGCTCATTTGGCATCACTATTAGAACAAATTTATATTGAACAAGTGCCGAGGGACAATAATGCACAAGCAGATGCACTTGCTCGCCTGGCTACCAGCAGAGCTTTCAGAAGTCACAATAACAAGAATCCCTCATCCATCCACCAACGACTACAGAATCAATCAGACTGAAGAAGAATTGACAGAGAAAGATTGGAGGACACCGATATACAGATATCTCAAAGACAGCAAAGTGTCCGAAGACCCGCAAGAAGCAGTCAAGATAGCCAAGCGAGCAGCAAGGTTCACCATCATGGACAACCAACTTTACAAAAGAGGATTCTCGCTTCCCTTGTTGAAGTGTCTAGTAAGGGGGCAAGGCCAAGAGGTTTTGAAAGAAATACACGAAGGCGTATGTGGAAATCATGCAGGAGGACGAGCATTGGCATATAAGACAGTAAGACAAGGATACTACTGGCCAACTCTGCTGCAGGATGCAATCAAAGTTGCAAAGACGTGCCACAAGTGCCAGCTGTTCGCCCCTATCATCCATAAGCCACCAACAGAACTGATTTCAGTGAATAATCCATGGCCATTTGCAAAGTGGGGGGTAGACATCATAGGACCTTTCCCAACTGGAAAGGGGAATGTGAGATTTGCAGTAGTGGCCGTGGACTATTACACAAAATGGGCCGAAGCTGAAGCACTAGTGACAATAGCGCAGGAAAAAATGATCAATTTTATCTGGAAGAATATAGTGTGCTGGTTCGGAGTTCCACAGGCAATACTAATGGATAACGGAACACAGTTCGAAGGAAAGAAAATAAGGGACTTCTGTAAAAAATGGGGTATCAAGAAACATTTTTCAACACCCTACCATCCTCAATCTAATGGTCAGGTCGAAGTAGTTAACAAGATAATCAAGCATATCCTGAAAATCCGTCTGGTGGATAAGAAAGGCAAATGGTCAGAAGAACTCCCAGAAGTACTTTGGGCATATAGAGTATCGCATAGGACGAGTACTGGAGAAACACCATTTACTATGACATTCGGTACCGAGGCAGTCATACCCATAGAACTCAAAGTACCAACTGAAAGAGTGGCTGAATTCGATGAGCAGTTAAACAATAAGGCATTGGCTGCATAAATGGATCCGATTGACGAAAAAAGAATCTCAGCAAAAATGAAAAATTAGATATACAAGAGAAGAATCGCAAAGTATTACAATTCACAAGTGAGAATCAGAGAATTTAAAGTCGGAGATCTGGTGCTCCGAAAAGTTCTAGCACCACCGCCAGAAGTATTTGGACCGACTTGGGAGGGCTCATTCAGGGTAACCCACAAATGGTGCAACAACACATATGATCTTGAAGACATGGAAGGCAACTCGGCCCAATACACCTGGAATGCAGCTTTATTGAAAAAGTATTATCAGTAGTAAAAAAAACCAGTGTAAAGTTCTTTATGTTGATGATATGGAAATAATATAGGTGATTTGTATTGTAAAGTTTGGCGAAATTTTCAAAATTTTATAGCAAAATATGTAAATAGGAATAGTCATCCGTTGTACTGCCCGATTAAATAGACTAGAAGGCATCAAGTCCCAGTTGTTCGCCTAAAGAGAAAAGCTACTCGCCGAAAACTGTAGTGTTACAACACAAGTTCAAAAGGAGGTGAGCAGCAGGGTTTATGAGTCACAAAAACCCAACTGATCGCCCCCGAAGCACAAGTTGCTCAATCAAAGCTGAATGCTTTAAAGCACAAACACATCATGTGGCGAGCAACAAGACATCAGAATAAATGTAATAAAGGTCAAGTTCTTAAAGAACCAAAAAGGCCCATGCACGACCAACATACGTAAGTTTGCAAAGAAAAATGTTTAACTTTCAACCAAAGAAAGAAGTACTTAAGCAAAGATAAATAAAAGGCGAACAAATAAATCAAAATGTAAAGGAACAGGGATAAACATAAGTACGCTTTTCATTAAGGTTCAGAAAAAAAAAGTACATAGGAAGAAGAGGAATACATCACTCCTAATACATCAACTAAAAAGTAGGATAAACAAAAAGAGCTTCAAGTTTGAGGAGCCGGAGGAGCTGGTGGAGCTTCAGTAGAAGGGGGAAGAGGAGCGTCTGGGTTGGTCGCCGCGGGGACTTGCTGCTCGCCTATTACAGCAGAGGTGCCCGCTCCATCTAGAGGGTTTAGAAAGAGAGGAATTAAGGCATCAAAGACTGTGGCATCCCTATTCACTTCCCCAGTCCTCTCCTTAGGGGCGACTACTCGGACATGATCTTTGAAAATGTCCAAGTTTACACCCATCTCCCCTAGATTGGCATCAGGAATGTCGAAACCAGATACCGGAGGGTTCTCAATGACGTAGTCCGCGAAGTCCTTAATGGTGCTGGTCATAACGTCAAAGCCATTGTCTAAGGCGTACTTCATGGACCTCACACAGTCCACGTACGCACAGATGTAACCAAGGTTAGTGTTGTCAGTTACATCATGTACGTACGTGGTGTAAGAAATGGCGCGCTTTTTCTCTTTCTCCAATCGGTCGACGTGAACCTTCAGAGATTCAACCCGCTCCACCAAGCCCACCCGCTCAGTCTCCAAAACCTGCAGCCGGTCAGTGGCCACCCCCAAATCCAATTTCAGCTTCTCAGAAGTGTTGGAGGCTACCTTCTCCCGATCTTCCGCGGCCTTCAGGTTCTTTTCCCAGGAGAGCTTGGCTTTTTCAAATTCGGCCTTCAGCTTAGCCAGCTCATCATCCTTCTTCTTGAGATGGGTGTCCCTCTCTGCTTCAAGCTGCTTGATCCTCCGGCCCAAGCCCCGGTTCGTCCGCTCAAGCTCAATGGCTTGGTCAAGGACCCTCTGAGCGGAGATAGCTTGGTGACTGGCATTGTAACTCAGGAGACGAGCATTGTCACTCAAGCTTTGGCTCTGAAGAATCTCCTAGCCCAATTTCATCCAAGAGCGAGGAACGAGCTCCGTTGCCCGTCGCACGTGGGAGTCCTTTATCTCCTGGTAAGCCGGGGCAGACTTGACGCAGCTGAGTTGGTAGAGTACCTTAGCTCACCCAGGATATTCCTCCTTCCTATACCTATACAAAAAAAAAAGACGAAGTTAGATACAAATGGAAGGGGGCGAACAGCCGGGCAACAGGGAAGGCACTTACTCCATCAGCTTAACAGGGTCGTAGCCCAAATAGGAGCTATCTGGCGAGGAACTTCTCCCACGTGCACCAACCATGGCTCCGACAACCTGCTGCTCGTTCACCTCCTCCACAGAAGAGGAGCGAGCAACAGTCTTGCTCGCCTGGCCCTGATCCTGGCCTTGGCCCTTGCTCGCTTGGAGCGATCATCCTCCTTCCTAGGGGCAGTCTCTTTGGTCAGCCTCTTTTTTTCCCGAGTGTCTCTGGGAGGCGAGGAGCGAGGAGGGAGGCGAGGAGTGGAGGCAGGGGCTGGGGGGGCTTCTTCTTCTTCATTTGCCTCCGCCCTCAACTTAATAAGAGAAGTACAAGGGTCAAACTATTTCTTCTTGGATGGTTGATTGACCGCCATTTGTTTCACCCGGCGAGCAAGAAGATGGTAGCACTATGGGATCTAGGGGATAGCTATGGTCACCCTTTGGGCCGAAAATCAAGAGAATAAAGTTAAAAGTTAAAAATTGGGTAACCGGGCGAACAGACGACCAGTAAGTTAATGGCGACCAGGCGACCAAGAAGCATAAAAAATGAAAATGAAAATTTCAAAGTTACACTCAGGAATGTTGGTTTGAGCCTTCAAGTGATGGGCACCGGTTGTCACAAGAGCAAGCTTCCGACAATGTGGCTTGGAGAGATGTCCGATGCTACGATCCTTTACGTCCTGAAGTGAGATTAACGCAAGAACGTACAAAAACTCCTCGCTCAGTTCAGGATGTCCCCACTTCAGAATGTGCGGACCTGTAAAACAGAAGAAAAAGATTAAAATTAGTTCACCCTGGACATAATAAGCCAAAAGGTGAAACCTACGCCGAATTTCTCCAAAACGTGTAGGAGAGTTAATACGCCCGAGTCCCCCCAAAAAATCAGAGGACGCTCGCCAGTCGCCACCAATGAAGAAAATTGCTTGTGCAAGCTCTTTACTTTGTTTAGCACCCCTTTGATCAGTTTCACGCCGCTACGAGCCTTGATATAGTACCACCCTAACCCCTCCTCATTGACAGTAGAAGAAATAGTCATTGCATAATGAATTTCAACGGTACTGATTTTGTTCTTATAACCCTATAGTCCGAAGAGGGTTATGAAGGCCAACAAGTTACTCCATCCATTCGGCGTGATCTGGGTTATAGCCAGGTTAGTGTCCTCGAGAAACCGGCCAATGATGGGGTGGAGAGGCAATGGGAATCCCGTATTAAGGACATCCAAGTTGATGGCGGTACAACCAGGGGGCGGGTTATCAGCTGTCTCCCCCTCTTGCGGAGCATATAGGTGAATATCATACGGGATGCGGTAGGAGGAGCGAATCCGGGCCAGATCATCTTCTGTGACTATGCTCGTCACCTTACTCGCCGTATAGGGGGATTCTTGAGCTTCCATGATAGTCCTTGGAGGAGTTGGGAAGGTATTGTGGTATTGGTTGGTATAGTCGATCCACTCCTGCCTCCGAACAACAGCCTCAGGTATCAAAGACTCAGGAGTAGGATTGGAAATGGGAAAGTTGATTTCGCGGAGAAATCCTCAAGTCACACCAAGGGAGGAGGGATCTTGCTAATCGCCTCCTGATTGAGCCACCTGCTCGCTCGGGCCCGGCTGCTCGCTGCTCGCTCCCACTGTTCCAGGGATACTCATTTCTTCAATTTTAGCAGCAACCTCGGCGGAGTCCTCGCCTAAGTTAGAGGAGGTACTTTCTCTCAATGAGGAGCGAACAACTAGTGGATTGACGTCTTGCTCGCCTGAGCTATCTACGGCATAACAGTCATCCACGGAGCGAACAACAGAGCTCACCTCCGAGCCCGTGTCCTCGTCAACAAGCAAAGTCCGTGGATTTTGAGCAATCGCTTGGCGAAGTGAGCGGCGAGGAGCAGGGAGTGACTGTTCATCTTCCATTGGCTGTTTCTCAGGATTTCGGCCAACGATTTCAATGGAGGACGTATTGCTTGAAGATGGAGACGCCATTATAAAAAACTAATCGTTCAGAAAAGGAAAATGGTTATACAGCGGCGCCAATGGCATCGGGATGACGGAAACTAGGAGACGATGCGGCGGCAATACAGCGGCGACGTGTTGATAGTGTATGAAAGTAACAAAAATTGCGAAAAATGAAAAAATCGAGGAGCAAAATACAAAGAATTGAAGAGAAGAAACAAAAGGAACCAAAAATTCACCTTCAATTCAAGCAAAACCGACTGGAATTTGGAAAAGCTCGAAGAAGAAAAGCTTCAAGCAGTCAATAAGGGAGGTCTTGCTTTTGGAATCGAGAAAAAGAAATAAAAGGGTGAAAATTAGCTATTTATAAGAAGGGATTCGGAGTTAAATTGAAAATTTCTGAAAAATTAAAGCCCCTACCAATAAATTAGGCTACACGCGTGGACGGCGGTGACGTCACCAACCGCCCACGTCGCCTCGTATCCCGCACCTCAGAAAACAAAACGTTGCCAGACCAAAGGTCGCTCCTTGTTGGTCGCCCAAAAATTTCCCGCTCATAAAATTCGAATCCCTGTTGCTCGCCTCCTACCTTAAAAAATATGACCAAATGTATAGTTTGATATAAAAGGATTAGGTTTATCCTAATACATCAAACTAGGGGGCATTGTTGATAGGCGAACAACCGAGCAACAAGGTTAAGATAAATAAACGCCAAAATTATAAATTAAGAGGTCATTAAGAGCAAAAAGTAAAGAGGACAAGCAGCAGGGAAAAAGGCTCTAGGAGGCGAGCAGATGGGTAAAGGTCCAAGTCAATGGAGGCGAGCAGATGGTCATCAATGCACAGAAAGAGAGACGAGCAGCTTGACCAAGAAGAATCAAGAAGGAACCAAGAGAGGCGAGCAGGCGAGCAGAAGGGCATCTCGGAAGATCATCAGAAATCCCACTAATTAGGCATTACATTAGGAGCAAACAAGTGTTTTAGCACTTGTCATTGCATAAGATGTAATAGCTTACGGATATAACAAGTGTCTTAACACTTGTCAAGCTGTAAATGAAAGTGATTAAGAAGGTGACACCTCATGCTTGCTTGTACTCTATTTATAACCCTTCATGAGATAATAAAAAGAGGTTCATTAATTCAAAACAAGACAAAACTCTTGCAAAATTTCTCCTCAATTCTTCCTTACAACAAATTAGCTTTAATCTTTGATTTACCCCTTGTTTGATGATCTTCTAAGCTTAAAACAACCACTAATTATCTAATCTCAAACAAGATCATCAACAATAGTTATTTTATATATTAAATTGTACTCCCTCCATTTAATTAACTGTCTCATTTTATTCAAAATGATGTTTCTTTTTATTTGTCACTACATCAATAACTATGCAAATTTACCTCATTTTTTCAACAAAATACCCTTTAAATAATAGTTATTGTAATCTATATGAATTTAATATGGGTATTATAGTCTTTTGATACATTAATCAATGAGAAAGTTGATTTGTGTAAAGGGATAAAATGAGACAGATAAAAAGATAAGGAGGAAGTAATATATATTTTTAGAACACATAATAAGCATTACAATTAAATCAAAATAATATATTTCAATACTTCAAGTCATATTTAAATTAGATAAAAAAAAAATTAAAATGAAATTTCGTGATCTAGACGACTACTATTAGTGTTATAAAATTTTGTTTCGCATATGTTTTTTTATTTTGTGTTAATCCTATGTTTTATTATTATTATTATTATTATAAAATTATAGTATTATGAAATTTAATTTATTATCTATATTTATAATTGTATCATGTTATTTAATAATGTTCTATAATATTTATATATATTATTTTTAAAATTGAAAAAATATGTATTACTCCCTCCGTCCCCGAGCTTTCTTCCAACTTCTTTTTGTTGAATGATTTAAGAAAATGTATTTGTTTATTAATATATGGTGGGTCGCATGTTGACTTTTGGGATAAAGTAATGTATAGTGTTGAAAAGTGAATTGAATGAGTGACACTCTGGTAATATTGTGTGAATTTGAATGTTAAATGTTATATGTAATAAAATGTTATTTTTGTCATTTATGGAATGAGAAGTTTACTGGGGAACGGCCCGAAAAGAAAAGTGAGAAGTTTACTCAGGGACGGAGGGAGTATTATTTGATAATTAATATTATAAAATAATAAAAAAAAATGTAATTATTAAGTTTTAAATTATTATAATTTTTAACTTATTAAAAATAAGAAACATATATGTAGAGCAGGATGTAAAGCGAAACCTTGGAGATAAATTTGAGTGTAGCGCGAAATTTAATACTACCTCCGTCCCAGATCTTATTTCATACTACCTTTTTTTTCGTGTTTTAGCGAGGGAGTTGTTTATTAATATTTAAAATGATAAAGTAATTTTGAAAAAGTGGTATGATAGATCTATCTCTCCTCTAGTATAAAGTGACTTAAAAATTATTTTATCATTTCAAATACTAATTAAAAACTCGCTCGCAAAAACACGTGAAAATAGTTAACGTGAAAAAAGATCCGGGACGGAGGGAGTAGTAGAATAGCACAAACATTGTAGAGCAATGCAAACAGCTAGAGATACTCTTACGTAGTAAAACCTAATTATATTTGAGGTATGGGGGGCAATTTAGACATTTGATTAAAAAACATAAAAACAAATACTAGATGTGGACAAAAGGGTAATATGGTCTATATGTTCCCTCAGCAAAGTAGCAAACAAAGCTACCTCAATATTCAACAAAGAAGGGCCTCGACTGAAGTGACAGCCCAGTCAAAGTATGGAAATGTCATGAAATATTTCTTTCTTTTTCGATGTATAAAAATATTGCTAGTTTTATTTACATATCCTTTATTTATTCATGTGTAGTCAAAGAGACCCATCAAGGTGGGGCTTTGACTCAACAGCAAAGCGATTGGCTGTGACAAGATCCACAATTCCATATTGAATCTCGGCAAATTTTTTTAAATAGACCAAATTCAAAGAAATATAGTAAAAATAGGCCAACTGGGAAGTTCGTATCAAAAATAGGGTTGATCGCGATCGGGGGAGGCGATCAAGGAAGTAGATCGCGCTCCCCAAGCGCGATCAAGGTGAAGATGCCATGCATACTAAACTCGCGCCTACCAGAGGCGAGTGCCATGCAGCTGTTTCCCACCCCCAGTTTGTCGTCTACTAAACTCGCGCCTACCAGAGGCGAGTTCCGTCGTTTTCTGTTTGGCATACTAAACTCGCGCCTACCAGAGGCGAGTGCCATGCAACTGTTCCACTTTGTCGTCTACTAAACTCGCGCCTACCAGAGGCGAGTTCCGACATGTTCCGTCGTTTTCTGTTTGACATCGTCCGTTTGGCGTAAAAATCCCTCCATGTTTGGCGTGGGATTCCTTCCTCCCCACTAATATATAACTCCTTCCTCCCCACTAATATATAACTCATTCCTCCCAACTAATACTTCTTACTCCTTCCTACCTCACTCATCTCCTCATTATACTTCTTCTTCGTGCTCCTTCCTTCCTCTCTTCTTCTTCTTCAAATGAAGGCTAGTCCATAAGAAAAAAAAAATTTGCCCTCCAAAATACAAACTTGCAGTCTCACGTACTTGAGGAATTGATATTTTGCTATCTACCTGAGGAGTACAGACACTACAATTAAGTGGTAAATATTTCAAATTTTTTTGTATATTTTTAGAATTATTTTGCATGCAATTTTTTGAAATAGTGTATATATAGTATATATATAATGTCGATATATATATATATATGTTAGAGAAATTACATGTTTTAGCATGTTACTTTTGATTTATTTTGATTTAAAATTGGTAGTAGTGTTGCTATTTCGATTTAAAATAACATTAATAAGGTCATAGTGTTGTTATTTTGATTTAAAATTGGTAGTAGTGTTGTTCTTTTGGTTTATTTTGATTTAAAATTCCATTAATAAGCTCATAGTGTGTTATTTATTTAATTGGGATTCAATTTATTTAATCAAATATATGTAGAATTTTATTTAATAAAAAATGATACACTTTTTTAATTTTTTGAATGTTTTGGTGATGCATAACTTTTATACATTTGAAGAATCGAAGAGTAAATTAGACATTTTATCAATCAAAGTTATTAAAGTAAAATTTGACTTTTTTTTAACGTGATGTTAATAACCATTATGTATACAATGTAAGTTTTATTTTTATAAAATTCTAGTGTTTTTAGTGTTTTAAAAAATCTAGATTTAATATATATAGTGTATTAAAAAACTCTAGATTACTTACTTAATGAAAATATTGATCATCATTTTAAAATTTAATTTTTGCAATCATAAGATAATTTTATTTAACTATAATAAGAGATTAAGAGATAAAATAAAATAAAATGAAATAAATGAAATTAAATAAAATATTAAAAACGAAATAAAAAATAAAAAAATAAAAAAAACAAAATTAAAATAAATAAAATAAACGAAATAAAATAAATTAAAAAAATAAAATAAAATAATATAAAATGAATTAAATAAAATAAAACTAATTAAAATAAAAAAACAAAATTAAAATAAAATAAAATAAAATGGATTAAATAAAATAAAGTAAAATAAACGAAATTACATAAAATAAAATAAACGAAATAAAATAAAATAAAACTAATTAAAATAAAAAAACGAAATAAAATAAAATAAAATAAACTAAACTAAATAAAATAAAATAAAACGAATTAATTTTATATTCTCAATGTATTTGAGAATTTTCTATTTAGAAAATTTTAATTTGTGAAAAATTAAGAAATGGAATTAAGAATATTAAATACTTTTTATTTGTTAAAAATTAAGAAATGGAATTAAGAATATTAAATGTAACAATAAGACTATATATATTCCTATCTTTTGTTAATACACCCATCAAAAAGTGTTCGGAATAAAATTTCAATACTGCAAAAAAAAAAAACACTACAAATGTATGGAAATTAGGGTGTTGGGTTTGATTTACTATACTAGATGTAAACATAATTGAGGCCAATAATTAATTTAGTGCCTATAGATAAAATTTTTATAAGTGTTTTGTGTTGTTGAAGATATGTCAACCTCTCGCGACATTGGAATCATTGTGCGCTCTTGCGGAGCTGTTATTGGAAAAAGAAGAGTTGATCGTATGCTTGATTTCTACGATCTATTACGTGAGTTGTCTGAGGTTACGGGATTAGATTTGCGAGTGTATTCTTTGAATGTGTCTTGCATAATAAAAAATGGGAATGCCTCGTCTAGTTGTCCTATTAGGAACAACAACGACCTACAATACTTCTTCCATCCACAAGCTGGGCTCAATTCCGTTGAGCTATTAGTGGAGGTTGAAATGAAGGTGCAGTACCCAACATCCCATGGCCAGTGGGGGAACCAGTACTATCCTTCTGAATGGCCAGGTCATGGTGGTGCCAATATGGATAGACCTTCCGACGTTGAATATCAGGCCCAACATTTAGGGTCTAGTCATGCCGGGGGTTCAGATCCTAATATTGGACCTTCTGGTATCACTGAGATGACCCCTGTTGGGACCTCCATAGTTGATATAGCTGGTGATATATATCCAGACTTTACTTGTAATTCTGAACCAAGTGATAATGGTTCTGAGGACGAGGGGTCGTCTGATGAGGATGGTACCACTGACAATCCTTGGATGCCAACTGTTGCTGTACCAAATTCCCTAATGCCAAGAGTGAGACCTCATCCAAATTTGGTTGGAGTGCCATTTTTTGATAGGTCATGTGATGATGTACCTGTCGATTCAGTAGGCGTTCGAAGTGGTGATCTAAGCTATGATGCGGATGATGGGGTTTTGAGGTTAGGGATGATTTTCAAAGACAAAGATGTTGTGATCAATGTCGTGAAGGATTATTCGGTCCGACATGCAAGGCGTGAGTATAGAGTCGAAGAGAGCAACTCGAAGACAATGAAGTTGGTGTGTAAGCAGAACTATGCCAGTGAAAATGATAATTGCTCGACATCGCAACGTTGTGAGTGGCATTTACGCGCATCGTACCGTAAAAGATACGATTATTGGGAAATCACTAGGTTGGGGCCGCCACATACCTGTTTGATGAATATTGACTCGCGCAATCATTCAAATCTCTGTAAAAACTTGCTTGCAGCTGACATGGAGAGTCTCATACAAGTTGATCCAGCATACGACGTCAAATATGTCGTGGAGCATGCAGATAAGAAATATAATTACATTATTTCATATCAAAAGGCATGGCAAGCGTTGAAACGTGCTAGGGAGAATGTGTTCGGAACTTGGGAGAGTTCATGTCAGTATTTGCCCAAGTACATGGGAGCCTTGCAGAAATACAATCCCGGGACCATTGTGGAGTGGAAACACAGGGATACGATTGAGTGGAATGTGCACACGTTGGGATATGTCTTCTGGGCATTCAAGCCATGCGTTGAAGCATTCATGCATTGTCGCAAAATATTTTGTGTAGATGGTACTCACCTTTACACTAAGTACAAACACAAATTGCTGATTGCTAACACCCTTGATGCTAATCAGAAAATCATTTCAGTAGCATATGCCATTGTTGATGACGAAAGTTATAGGTCTTGGAAATGGTTTCTTAGAATGTTAGCTACACATGTTGTGGGTGATATGGAGGGGATATGCCTTATTTCTGATAGGCATAAGGGTATTTTGAAGGCAGTGGAAGAAGTCCCAGCATTTTCACCACCAAGAGGAGTGCACCGTTATTGTTTAAGACATGTCGCTTCAAATTTTAATACTCAGTTCAAGAGTCAAAAGATGAAGGACTTGTGTTACAATGCGGGAACAGCATTGTCGGTTAGACATTTTGAGACAAAGATGAACGAAATCCGAGTTTTAAGTGAAGAGGGTCATCAGTATCTACGAAATAACGATCCTGCCAAGTGGACATTTAGTCATGATGGAGGTCAACGTTATGGGGTTATGACAACTAACATCTCCGAATGCATCAACGGTGTTCTTAAGGGTGCACGACGCCTCCCAATTACAGCTATAGTTTGTGCAACCTTCACACGATCCAAAAATGTATTTATGGAACGTGCTAAAGAAGCAAGGATTTTAGTGCAGAATCATCGGATGTGGCCTGATCATGTTAGTGACAAATATGATTCAGCGCAGCGAGAGGGGATGAAACATCGAGTAGAACTTTATAATCATTCGGTGGGATCAGCCAGAGTTACTGCCCGTATTAAGGGCTCAGTACAGTGTCGCACATATAGAGTTGCATTATCAAGACGAGAGTGCGATTGCGGACAGTGGAAGTTGGATGGTATCCCATGCTCACATGCGTTGGAGGTGTGCAGAGCGTTCCAAATCGATCCAAGTGTATATGTGTCCGAATGCTACAGTACAACAGTGTATTCCTCAACTTACACCTCTAGGTATTTTGAGCCATTGTCGGATCCTCAGGAGTGGGATGAACCCTATTTTCAGTTGAGACATAATCCAGATCGCAGGATAAGGCGTCGTGGTCGGGATGTGACGTCCAGGATTCATAATGAAATGGATTGGGCCCAAACCCGCGCTAGACAACAGTACCAAGCACAAGATAGAGCTGGTCCTTCACATTGATGTTGTAAATCCCTAGGAGCTATCAAAATGCTATCAAAATATTGTCAAAATGTTATCAAAATGTTGAATAAAATTAGTTTGTAGGATTGAATTAAAATGTTGACAATAATGTTGAATAATTTCATATACATTATCCTTTATGTGTTTGAGCTTTATGTTTTATGTGTATGATTTGTGTTAATTCTAATACATCTGTGTGAATGTTTGAATTATAGATGAATTCTGATAGAGAGGCACTGTTATATGGACCGAAGAACAGATTTGTACTCACCATGCAACAAACCCATCGGTCGAGGCTAGATTATATTAATAGGAAAACAAGCGAGACAGTGTTAAGTACATACAATGGAGGTGATGGGCCATTCTGGACATTTAGACTAGAAGACCCAAATCCTTATAAGATCGCACTCCATTCTCGTGTGGTGGACAGACTCAAGACGATGGGTTTTTACGGTCCCCTTCGTTGTGGGACATTCAGACTCGATCGTCATCTTATCACTGCATTAGTGGAGAGATGGCGTCGAGAGACGCATACGTTCCATTTCCCCGTCGGAGAGGCGACCGTCACATTGCAAGATGTTGCCATTTTATGGGGTTTACCGATAGAAGGAGAGCCCATTATACGGCGAGATGAATATAATAACTTTGATCAGTGGAAAAGCTTGTGTGAAGAGTTGATGGGCATCACCATACAACCAGATGATATAAGGGGCAATAGTGCGATCAAATTGACTTCCCTAAACGAATTGGTGAGACATTCTGTTGATATTGATGACTATACACCACAGGAGGTCGTTGATCAATATGCACGGGGGTGTGCACTTTTACTCCTGGGAACTACAATGATGCCCGACCATTCTCGAAATTCTGTCCCATTAGTCTATCTGTATTTTCTGCGGGACGTGAATACAGTCGGGGAATATAGCTGGGGAAGTGCTGTGTTAGCGAGTTTATATCGCGAACTCTGTATGGCTTGCAACTATAAATGCAAGAGCATCGCTGGACCATTATGCTTGTTGCAGGTAATTCTTGGTTAATTTAAATTACTTTTAAATATTTCATTGATTAATTGTACATTGAAATAAATTTATCATTGAACAACAGATATGGGCATGGTCAAGGATAAAAACGATCCAACCATCGAACGCACATCCGATGCTCCAACAAGGGCAGATAAGTGTAGATGGTCGTAATTTGGGGCCTCCACCGTATGGAGCTAGGTATTTTTCTGTAGACACATTTATCTATAATTCGTTTGGATATACATACTTATTTTTTTACCTACTATAGGTGGATACATTATCACAGTCATATTGACAGCACGAGGTTTTCAATTCGTGTATATCGCGACATATTTGAGCGTTTGTCTAATGGTCAAGTAAGTTATTATTATAATGATTCAAACTAATATAAATTATTTTTTGAGAATATTGATATTAATGTTTTGTGTGTGTCTTTACAGTTTATTTGGGATCCCTATGATGTGGACGCTGAGGAGATCATGAATCTCGAACCTCGTTGTTGGACCTTAAATTGGAGGTCGCAATGTCCATTGATCAATATTTGGATAGTGGAGCTTCACTATCCGAATAGGGTGCTCAGACAATTTGGAATGGTCCAAAACATTCCAAGTCATGTAGAGGAAAGGGACCAGAGCTTGCATGAGTATAACCGCCAGGGGAGAACCGGCTTTGATTGGACGACCAAGCATGACAAATGGATTAGATATTGGAGAAGCAGGCAACCATTCATGCCTTGCACGCCTATCAACGGGGGTGATCCGGTCACGGAAGACTATATGCAGTGGTACTATGACATTACACGACGATTGATTTCACCAGAGGAGTATACTGCAGCACCGGTCCGAGGCTTCCAACCACCAAGAACATCTGCCAGTGATGTTTTGGTAAATTATATATCACAAATTTAATTATATATTGATTTTTGATGTTTGAAATATGAATAACATTCTATTATTTTTTTGTTACAGGTAAGCTGGTTTCGAAAATTTAAAATCAGTAAACGACGGGCTCACATTGATAATAGACCATCAATGGAGGAATTTTTAGAAACAACTGAGAATTTCATCACTGAAGTGGAGCCTATTATTGAATCTCCTACTTATCTTGAACATCCACGAGCCTCAGTTGAAAACGTAGAAGTCGGGGAAACAAGTAGAGGACAAACAAGAAGGAGGTCTGTAGAGCGTGACGGCGATGAAGGTCCTTCAACGTCTGCGAGTCGAAGAAGACATTCCTCGGCAGTGCCATCAGATTCCCCTTTTCCCCGACAAGGTACTCAATACCGAGTTCCTCAATCTGCGCCCCGCACACAACATACTGCTGGAAATGGTATGCAATTTACGGAATTACACTTGTAAATATGATATTCCTTTGGTTTATATTTATTTAATTATTAAATATTTTTATAACATGTTACAGATGCTTCTACATCGATGGGCCAACAGTATGGAGCGTCTCGAATTTTGGGCAACACACCAACTGCATACGGTGTGTAATTCAATATTATCAAAGTTACAATAATAAATTAAAAATATTCAAGAAATTATATTTACTTGTTTATGTATATTTCTATTAATTTGATAGATGCTCGGCAATCAAATGAGTGGCCACCTCAGCCTACGCCTGACACAAGTTATGAGTTGCCCTCATTTGGATTTGGAGCTTACGCACATCCTGCTGGAAATGGTATGGAAGTTACACATAACCCTTAATAATATTTTTTAAAGATTATGTTTATTTACTTATGATATGTTATTGTTAACTTGATAGTTGGTTGGGCAAGCGTTGAGGGGGTACCCCAGCCTGCTTCTACATCGACGTTGCAACAGGAGATACCTCAACCCAGTTTTCAGACACCTTATAATGAACCAGGTATATAATATCAACTTATAAATAATATATATTTTAATATATATATATTATTGATCTAAATTAACTAAATCTGTGACAGATCTTCTTACATCATGGTCTGGTTCATTTACTGACATATTAAATACGGGTATTAATATGAGTACCTATTATCAACATCGACCTCAATTCGCACAACGCCCAGTTTACAGTTCAACGCCTATACCATATGCGGACACATACGGAGAGGAGCCCGGACCAAGCCAACATGAACAACAACCTCGTCGTAATTATCGTGAAAGACGTCCGCCGCAATGTGGAACGGGTGGTCGATTGGGCCATCGCTAATTGTATTGGTACTATTATTATAAATGTCATTTTTTTTACATTTTACATTTATTACTTAAAAATATTATTTAGTGTTTGAAATAATTTTCAATTTTTATGAAATAGTTTATATATATTTTTTTAAAGATAGTATAAATATAAACCAATTTCAATGCACAATTATATTTATCTCCACTAACAATTAGGGTTTTACATCTCAATAGCAATTTGGGTTTAGTTATAATATATCATTGAATAATCATCACATAATCATTGAACAATAATTACTAAAATCAACTCAAATACACACTATTTTAACCCATTTAATCATTGAACAATTATAACTAAGAAACGAAAAAAAATCCTTACATAAACACGCCTCTCCCAACGGCGTTATAAAAAAAAAAAAAAAAAAAAAAAAAAAAGCTTAAACTCGCCCCTCCCAGTAGCGACCTAAAAAAAAAACTTAAACTCGCCCCTCCCAAAGGCGACCTAAAAAAAAAAAAAAAAAAAAGGGAAACTCGCCCCTCCCAAAGGCGATTCCCTCTATTTTCGTAAACAGACTCAAAACCACTCTATATTATCAATCCCACCTACTATTCACCATATATACATAAATTTGCCTTGAATCTCCTTTTTAGTTTTTAGAGGATACAAATAAAAAAATAATCCATAAGTGAAATTAATTTGGAAAATATTTATAATTTAATAATCATGAAAAATAAGTAGGTGCGGGCCTCGGTGTTGCCACAATTTATTTACTGTTTTATTTTTTCTGTGTATATACTTGGTAATTGGTATACATGTAATGTATACATAATATATTCATCTAATGTAAATGAAAGAAAAATCATAATTCGAACATCTTCAACCTACTCTTTAAACAAATTATACTTTTTTTTTAATAGTTATTCACTAAAAGTTATTTCCATCACTCATCTAATACTAGTAATTGAACTTGTGCGATGCACATTCATAATTGTACAATTAATTTGTGGGTTCACAATTTATATTAAAGTTTATTTGTATACGTTTGAGAGTGTTTATTAGTATTCCTATTAAAATATATTTCATTTCAAATACATATTACTATCATTATTATTCTCTTATTTGAAGGTTTACTTTTTTAAACAGAAAGTAACGCAAATGTCGGGAAAATTTTGTGAAACAAAGTGTAATATATGTAACTCTCTCCATTCAATGGAATCCTTCACACTACTTTTTTTCTCGTATTTTAACCAGTGAGTTGTTTATTAGTGTAACCAACTAATACCCTTTAGTTAAACAATTAATACTCTCCGTATCCTTCTACTAATACCCTTCTGTGAAAACAACGAATACCCTCTAAAACAAATATTATTCAGTGAAAACAACTAATACCCTCAAGAATTAATACACTTAAGTGAAAACAACTAATACACTTAAAATGGTTCATGTATAAATCATTTCACTCTATACTTTACCAAAAGTTAAAGAGTGGTCTTAATTTTTTTTCTTTTTCAGATTAATAAATATTTATTTTAACAACTTCTATAAACTATATATTAAATTATTTCTATACATTGTTCTTTCTCGAAAATATTTAATAACAATTATTTTAAAATAATTAAAATATGATGTATACCATAAAATAGAGAGCTATATCATAATACATATCTCAAAGATATATTCAATATATTTTTATATTATTTATCAATGTTTATTATAAATTGTATTTCAAAAATATATCTAATATATTTTGTAATCAATTATTTGGCAGAATTTATAATAAAAATATATTTTAAAGATATATACAAAAGATTTAGAACGAATTTTAAAGATATATACCAGAGATTTCAAAAGATTTAGAACAAATATTACTTAATTTAACAATAATTTTGGTGGAAAAAATCCAATGGTTTCCAAATGAAGACCGATTAACGTTATTATATATAGAGATTATTACTAAATGGTTCACTAGTACCCTTAATACTACAATTTGGTTCTCCTCCTTTTTAAAATATCATTTTGGTTCAAAAAGTGGGCCCCACACCTTTTCTTTAGCTCAGTACCCACCCCCATCCCACCCCACCCCCCAACTCCCACACCCCTTATCTCTGCCGCCCCATCTTTCTTATCTCTCTCTCCTCTCTACTTTCTCTTTCTAACCACACCTCTCTTCCTCTCTCTTCCAGCCCCATCCCAGGCCAAGCACCATGGATGTCATCCCCCAACGGCGCCACCATGCCCTACCTCACGCCCCCCTTCTCCACTATCTCCCAATGGCGGATCAAAATAGGCGGTGTTAGATCGCGAAGAAGCCGCCGCCATCACCGATCTGCTAACCCTAAGCATTGTCGCCGTCACCATCACCGATCTCGGAACCCGATCGACGCCACCACTATGCCTTTGCGCCACCAAGAAATGGCATTGCGATGCGGACCTGTTGGTCCAGCTCTCGAGGCCGCGGTCCAGGTCTCTACCACGGTGCCGTTCGACAACTCTTGGGCAACGCGGATCCGACCAAGCCCTGAAGGTCAGAAGATTGCGGTGCCATCCTGAACCGTCACCGCCAGAAGATCGCAGTGAGGGCTATGAATTATATGATTGATAAGGGGTTGGCGTATTACTGGGGACGAGTGAGTGGTCGGTGCAGCAGATTACTTGTTGAGCAGCCTGAGTATAATTTGTTATCTAGGCATAAGGAAATGGTGGTTTATTTATGGGTGGAATATTCTCTTGATTCTGTTGAATTGTTGGGGTTTTTTTTTTTTTTTTTTGGTGTTGATTGTGATTAAATGCGTGGAATGTTCTAATTTTGCTGTTTGAGTTCTGATTTGTTCAAGATCTGTTCTGCAAATTGGGAGATTTTTCAGTTTGTGTGAAGATTGGAGCTTTTTTCTGGTTTCTGATATTATATTTATCCTTTAGTGTTCTGTTTGTTATGGTTTATGTGAAATTATAGTTTGTATAATCTGTTATTCGAATTTTACTATTTTGAGTTCCATTTTGTTCTGTAAATTAGGTGTTTTCCAGTTTTGTGAAGATTGGGTATATTTTGTGTGGTATATTTGTGTGCCCATGTTTTAAAACATCTACTAATTGTTTGGATGTACTAATTTTAGATGAATATTCATTGTATTTATTTTTAAATGTAATGCAGATCTTGGGCTTAAGGTGATAGTGAATGGGGAGAAAAATGAAGACGAAGATACCATGCAAGAAATGGGATCAAGAATTGAAAATGGAGACAGTGGTCAAATTTTAGATACGAATATGTTGTATACGGACACAAACGTGGTTTGAACAAGTTTTTTGCACAGAATTTTTGTGTGTGAATTTGTTTGAACAGATCCTTTACACAAAGTTTTTGCATAGGATTTTTAGATATGAATGAATATACCCCATATGAACGTAAATATCTCTTGCACAAGTGGATTGAACAAGTGGATTGCACATAATTTTTTAACATTAAATATAAAATACATAAAATAAAAGGTATTACATTTGTATAGGTCAAATCGGTTCAAAAAATAAAAAGAAATAAAAAATAAAAAAAGTATTAAATTTGTGAAATTGGAGAAAATGACTGTGCAGAAAATGAAAAAAGAAAGAATAAATTTTGGATAATGTAGATGGGGTGGATAAAATAAAAAAATTGAATGCATAATTGGGTGGGTGGGTCGTCAGGGGGTGGGTGGGGGTCACATCAACCAGCTGTTTTTAGATGGGTTAGGGGAGGGGCTTGGCATTCAAAGGAGGTGGAGGGTCCCACAAAATGAACCAAAGTGCATTTATTGTAAAGTAGTATACTAAAATGCTATAAAGGGGTATGAAAAGCACTATAATGTAACTACCCCTTATATATATATATATATATATATATATATATATATATATATATATATATATCTGTCTTAATATACTATAAAGACAAAGTTTTGGAAGCCTATATGACAAGTTCTTAAGCTTCTATTTTGAAAATACTCTCCTCTCATTCACCCAATTAATTGACTTTAAAAAATATCTCAGCCATTGAATCTTAATATCTAATCTAATCTTGACCGTTGATTTTTTCACATCTCCTCTATATATATCATCTATCTCACACAACAAAAAATCAATTACAATAATCTCTCCAAAGAAATAATCTAATTCTTCTTCTTTTTATTTTTTTCAATTTTGCTATGAAGTTCTATATTAATTCTCCTTTCGTCTAAATCTTCATTTTTTTTCTTGCAGGATCTTCATTCCAATATATTCAATCTTCATATTTCTTTTTTACAAGATCTTCATCTTAATGTATTTATTTGTTATTTTATGTTTTTTTTTTATAGTTTTGATGTATGAGTTTAATCTTCATATTTTGTCTAATCTCTTCTACCAAGGATCTTTTCCTTAATCTCACTTTTTTTTTTGTGATTTGGACGAATACAAATCTCTACGTGTCTAAAGGTATTTACTCTATTTACTAATTATGTTGTTTTTTTTGTTTTTTTTTATTAATTATTGTTTAATTTTATTTTATTCATATCAAAATGATTATTGTGTGATTTTTTTATTTTAATTTTAGGATTGAACATCAACAATGAAGATGAAGTGGATGATCAATTTTTCATATGAAGATGAAGTGGGAGATCAATTTTATTGTGAAGATGAAAAATCATTGATTATATGTTAAAAATTTTAGAGTTTTTTAACATTGTAATGTATTACTTACAATTCAATGTATTATTTACAATTCTATATATAATATTCTTTATGAGAAGTTATAATTTTACTTTTTTTAATTCTAAGATGATGAAGAATCGTTCAAATTTGGATGATGATGAATATATCTTTCTGAATATATATTCGTGAAAAATAATAATGGATTATTGAAATAATTAATTCACAGAAAAGTATATACAATAGTATTTAGGAACAATTTTATAGCATATAGGCTTAACATATCTATTGAATATTTGTATGATTAATATTTGACTTATACGCAAAGAAATTAACTTTAACATATTTTCTCATATTATTTTTAAAGATTATATTTGAAATAATTATATTAGGAACAATATATATTCGAAAAAGTTGACTAATTTTAAATGATAATTTAGTCAGATAATTTATTCGGTGATTTTATATTATCCCAAATTCCTAAATCCTAAATTTTTGGTTAGTGGGTATCTTATATGTAATTGTATTTATGAATGATTTAGTTTTCATATGATACTTAAAAAATAATGTATTTGAATAATACAATTTCAATATTATTGGAGATTTTTTAGGTAAATATTGCTTCATTTATTTTCTTAGATTTAATTTATATGATTTCAAATGGTCTAATATTTTATGTGTATCCCACATTCCTAAATTTTTGGTTAGTGGGTGTCTCATTAATGTGAAGATGAAAAATTGTTGATTATATGTCAAAAAAATGTATTTTCCTAATATTGTCATAAAATTTATATTCTATAAATAAATTTTGAACAATCAATCCGCCATTTTTTTATTTTTGTTGTTTTTATATTAAGGAATCGTATGTAAAGTTCATATGTGCATCTAATTTATTGGTTCATAAAATTAGTTATCATAATACCCTATTCTGAAGATTTTCATTAATGTATTATTCCATATATAGTGACTCTTTAGTAATTTGACATACCATAACTTTTTGTTGGGACAATGTCAGTTTTGATTAGATCCCAAAGCCCCTGAAAATATGTTTGCATTTGTTTGTCAGGCTAGTCTTGGTTAGTATTTGTACTTAGTTATTTTACACTTCACATGTACTCAGTAAGAGGAGCACTTACTGATGGCAATCAAGACAAAAGCCCGAAGACGGTTTACCATCCTGAACTTATGGCAGTCTTCTAAGCTGGCTGAATAAGTCTCAGTGATGATGAGTATGACCCTGAGGTCATTACTACTCAGTCCTGAAGGGAACATGATGATACTGAGGTTATGGGAAGACTTGGAGTAGAGCCAAGCAATGCAAAAGGAATGTCAGCGTCAGGACAAGACCGGTGAGCTCGAGACAAAAAGAACTTAATAAGACAAGCCTGAAGCCTAGGAATAAGTTCTGACATTCTCACCAAACTGATGACGTGGACCAATCCGGGAAGGACACACACGTACGGAACCTGACAGAAGACTGACTTCAGACTGCATTTTCAACGGGCAAACATTTAATGTGCATTTAATGCATATACCTAATTCCATGCAAAGGACGGCTGCTGCATGAAGATATGTCCGATTGAATCACTCTACATAGATGACAAGAAAGGCTATCTCTCCAACGGATAGTTTTTTCAAATCACCTATAAATACAGAAGGCCTTGAACCCATTCAAGGTTACGGGAAATTTCCAAGCCAGAAATTACTCAAACTCTCAAGCACTCAAAGCGTTCAGTCTTTAGAAGAAGCATTCGAAACCTCTTATATTTCCCAAGTGTTTCTAGGCAACTGAGAGTTAATCTGTATTCCAAGAGCGTACAAGCAATATCTTAAGCTTAGAGAGATTATCCAACCTTAGCATAACTTTGTCTTGTAAGGATAATCTCAACCTAGTTGGAATCCAAACTGAAACCAAAACCCTAAAGTTAGGTTTGTTGGAAGTAAGTTAAGTTAGTAAGTTAGTAAGGGAGTTTGTATAGGTCAGTGAGGTAGCTGATCTTGGTGTACCTTGGCACGTTAAAAACAAGAATCCCTTGAGTGGATTTCCTGTTAAATCAGGCTGTGGACGTAGGAGCTTGAGACTCTGAACCACGTTAAACTTGCTGTGTTCTTATTGCTTTGATATATTGCATACCTGCCACATTAACTGTTCATTCATTGCATAAGATTTATCAGACTTGAATCAATCAGCATGATATATTAAAAAGAGCACTGTCTCTACTAAACACTATTCATTTGAGTAATCAGTTTTCAGAAGCAAACTAATCAAGACTTTAAACTAATCAGGGCTCACGCATTTCCGCACTGAACTAGAGTTGATAGTTAGCCAACTGACCCGCACCAAGTGTAGTCAGTGGGGTTGTTATCAATTCTCAGTTCTTTATCACTCTGAGTAACTGAGGACTCAGTAAGGTTTTAAGCTTGAAAATTTGGTATACGTGTATCCCCCCATACACGTATCCATCAGTCTTGTCCGGGACCAACACTTTTTTTCTATATTGAGGTATACGTATCCATCAGTCTTGTCCGGGACCAACACTTTTTTTTCTATATTGAGGTATAGTATTTTGCATAATTTATGTAGCTAATTTATTGATTATTATTTTTATGGAAAGTCAAACATGTGTATCAACATTAAAATGTTTACACAATTCAATCTCAATTTACCAATAACAAGTTCAACAATAATTTAGTTTTAAAAAATACGCAATTTTTTTTTAATTATGCATTCTGTAGTTTAATTTAAACTATTGCCCCAACACTCAAAAATTGACAAAATTAAATAAGTTTTAAATTTATTAATTTAATTTTTAATAAAGAAAATACTTTGATATTTGAATATATCAACTTCACAACCAAATTTTACCTTTTGGAAGTCCAAAAATTGTACACAAAGCATACATTAATTAAACAAAATAAAAGTATCTTACTATTTCATTAATAAATTAATTTTTTTAAACACGAATTCTAGCATGCATTTGGATTTTAAACTCAATTTTTTTTTTCAAAACACACTAACACGCCGAATTGTATGTATGTGTGTGGGTGAGTTTTTTTTTTTTTTTTGCCTTTGAGATATTATTGATTTCTACTTGAGATATTTTTTTTTCAAAATTCAAATGTATACCATTCACTCAAATGCACATTAGAACTACTCTATTTTAAAATAAGATATTGAATATTGTCGTGGTGATCTGATTCACCATTACATTTTTAATTCCACTGACAGTCTCATTTTGTCTATATTGAATTTGTTACCTTAATTATGTCAATCATATCAAATATTAGTATAAGAAATATTTTTAAAACTCAGGTTCTTATTTTTACAACAATACTGCTCCAAAAAATGAAACAATAACTTCTAGGTATACAAATTGAAATTGATGAATTTGCGGATAAGATTATTTGTTACAATATTTTATTATATATATTAGATTATTAAACGTGTGAGATTAACAAAAAATAAATTAACACAATTTTAATGAATTTCTTATTTGAATATATAATAGGAATGATACACTAAAGTTATTATACTAATTCAATCTCATCTATTTATTTAAATATAGATGAATTATATTAGGTTAATTTGACTCTAAAACATGTGTGGAAAATTAACCTTAACTCATATTTTCGTATGGTTAATTTAGTAAAAATGCAATCCTATTATTTTGCATCATTGAATATAGATTAATTAATTATATTAAGAAAATTTGACTCTTATTAAAACATGTGTTTTAATTATCCTTGACTCATCTTTTCCTTGAATCGAGCCATCATGTTAACATGAAAATTAATTTCAATTGACAGGATTTTCACTAATAACTACAATGTGGAAAATTCAATTGAACTACTAAAAAAGTTTGAATTTTTCGATTTTAAATATATAGTAAGAATGGTAGACTAAATCTATTATTAATCTATTCGTGTCACTAAATCTATTATACTAGTTCAATCTCATCTATTTATCTAAATAAAAAATTATATTTTTTAACATTCACTTATTTTGAAATTATTAAAAAATGAATTCTTATAATTTTATTATTTATTAATCTATACATGTTAGTTTAATTTTTTAAATCAAGCATACAACAATTTCGTCTTCTTTGTATGGAAACATAATTAACTGTAGATAAATAATTAGGAAGGATGCATTTGTCCGAATCGAGTATTTACTAATGGTTAGTCCATGTGTGTAGGATGGATGCGATTTAATATGATGAATGCAATTTACACCAATCAAATATTTAATGGGAGATAATTAACCAAAAAATTAATACTAATGGTTATTATTTTATTTTTTTGACGGAATACTAATGGTTATTTATGTGTGTAGTGTTAGTTTAAAATATAACATGTTTTGTAATATTCACTGTATACTCATACAAAATGAATTACATATGTGTTTTGCCAAGTAACAATTACAACCATATGTATAGACAATTGATTTGTAATAAGCGTAGGTCTTAATTAATAAAAATAAAAATATCTTAAATATTCATGGAAGTGAGTATATTTAAGTAATATAAATATGAGAACGTTCATAAAATAAAATAAATTAAATTTGAATTATGGTTCAAAATCTTGACGTAATATTTGTAATTTATTTATTAAATTATTAAAGAAATTTAAACAAAGACAATCAATTTTAGTTTTTATGATGGAATTTTATTGTTAATATGGAATTAAAAAATTAATTAACTAAATAATTTATTTTTTTCTTTTTAAAATTATCAAATATGATTAAATAAAGGATCAAACTTATGTGATAGAATTCACGTGAATTGATTCTCTTTAAATATTACTATTATGTATACAAGCTAACAATTTTATACACATCCACTAACACTATTATGTCACAGTTTAAAAATTAAATAATATATAAACAATGACAGTGAATATATATAAGAGTTATAGTGTGTATAATAATCTTGATACTAAAAAAATGAGTTTATATAAAGTCGGATTCATAGGAGACCTACTCATAAAAATATTAGTTATCCAATGACTGCTAATATAGGATTTTTTTTTCTCCTGACGTGTCCATTGTTGATGAGCCTTATGATATACCATTAGTATGTAGGATTAATATAATATTATTGTTGATGAGCCTTGGTCATGTACCATTAGTAGGACTACTATAGTATTATGAGTCATTATTTTAAATAGTTAACAAACCTATGACAAGTTTTATTGTATGAAATTCATTTTTGACATGGTCTAATATATTTTATGTTTGTACATGTGTATCCCACATTCCTTAATTTTTAGTGTCTATTTTCTAAAGTGGGATTGTAGAATGTTTTTAGAAAAAAGCATTACCTTTAGTGAACATTTTCATAAATTAAATGATAAAAACTCTAGCATATATAATTTTCTCATTTAGAAACTGTGTTTGACGCTGTTTACACCAAAATGTGTAAGGTAGTATTCTTGAGATTTTTCCATATTTAAGGAAGAGAAATCTCAGTACTTAGATATTTTTTCATTAAGATGGAATTTAACTTATAATTGTACTTATTTGTTACTCCATCCGTCCCCGAGTTTTCTTCCCATTTCTTTTTGTTGAATGGTTTAAGAAATAATATTTGTTTATTAATATATATATGGTGGACCACATGTTGACTTTTGAGATAAAGTAATGAATAATGTTGAAAAGTGAATTGAATGAGTGACACTTTTGGTAATATTGTGTGAATTTGAAGGTTAAAGTTTATATGTAGTAAAGTGTTATTTTTGTCATTTATGGAATGAGAAGTTTAGTGGGGGACGGCCCAAAAATAAAAGTGGGAAGTTTACTCAGGGACGGAGGGAGTATTATACTTTCACCCTCGGTATTAAATAAGACTCTTTATAAAACACTCATATAAGAATAGAATTGTGTATTGTCATAATTAAATTGTTATTTTGTAGTTAAATTTTCTATTATTCTTTTGACAAAATAGTGGTTTAGAAAAGCGGTATAATGGAGCATTTTTAAGGACAAACTCCACTTGCTTTTACTATAGAGGTACCTTTTTTGTTAGACAATGTTTTGTTGTTGAAATTTCTTAATTATTATAGATAGTTGTATGAAATTCTTATGTTAAGACTTTTTAATATATTATTTATGCTTAATATCTTACGCTCTTACAAATACAGTGTGTCCAGTATAATGAAGCTAGGTTGAATAATGTTATCCAGTATCAAGGTCATTCTTACATATTTATATTCTTTGTCCAATACTGTTGCGAAGGTATCAAGGTCATATAAATATTGAGTGGTGCAATAAACATAAATCCATCAAGTATTTGTTCAAGTATATCAATAAAGGAGTTGATAAGTTTACTGCTATTGTAGAGAAGGAATAGACCACTAAATGTGAATCAAAACCAAAAGACGAAGTGGAAAATTTCATAAACTGCAGATACATATCTCTGTGTGAGGAAGTTTGGAGAACTCTTCAGTTCGATATACATTATAGGTATCCACCGGTTATATGACTGGATTTTCATCTTCCTAATCAACAGAGAGTTATTTTTCGAGATGAAGATTACATTGATGATGTACTTCAAAGACCATCTTCAGGTAAATCAATATTCTTGGTGTGGATGGATAAAAATAAAACTGATGGTGAGGATCAAAGAAGCTAACTTATGTGGAATTTCCAAAGATGTATGTTTGGGATAGAAAAAAAATACCAGTGGGAAAAGAGAAAAAGCAGTACATTTTCTTTGGGAAGACTATACAGTGTTCCACCGGGGCTGGTGAAGAGTATTATTTGTATCTCTTACTGCTTTATAGTAAGGGATCAACATCTTACGAGATGATACAGACCATTGGTGATACTGTGTATGATACCTTTAAGGATGCTTGATATTCAATGAGATTGCTGGATGATGATTGTGGGTACATTGATGTGATAGCAGAGGAAAGTTATTGGGCAAGCGTTCATTACGTAATGAACTTATTCGTTATTCTTCTCATGTCATCTTCAATGAACTCTCCAGAAACCGTATTCGAAAAGATGTGGGAGTGTATGACGGACGATATACTCCATACAAGAAGACGAACATTGAATATTCCAGGTATACTATTATTTTAAAAAAATTAATTGATTTAGATTGTTAAAATATTTTACAATTATATATTTTTTTTAAAATTAACTTAACAGTGAAGAGTTTAAAAACTTGGCTTTAATTGAAATTGAGAAACTACTGCGGATGAATGAATCCACTTTGAGTAGATTTGCATCAATGCCAATACCAGATTTTGAGTTTGAGAATAATTTAGTAAATAAACTCATTTGTCAAGAATTGAATTATGATCGGTCTGAAAAAGAAGAAGAATATGACAAGTTAAGTTCAACTCTAGCGCAAGAACACAAACTGGTGGTTAGTGAAATACTTGAAGTTGTTTGGTTGCAAGAAAGAAGAGTCTTCTTTTTATACGGATATGGTGGAACTGGAAATATGACTTGAACCGAACTTTACTAGCTTATACTAGAAGTTACCCACAAGAGTATGGAATCCCTGTAGTATGGGCAAGTATAGGGACCAAGTATATCGTACCCGAGGGAAGGAATGTATGCGAATAGATCCCTGAAGATCTACGTGTCGTAATTAATATGAGTGTATTTTTTTTGTTTTTAAGAATGATTAAATCTAACTATTTTACTCTACTAATGCAAAATAAAGAAATGAGTTAATTATCTAAGGGTTTTATCTCAAATATAAAAGGGTGATGCTCAGGATAGGAGTCCCTACGTATACTAACGGAGCCGGTACATAATCAAAATAACCGTGATGTGCAAGAAATAACCTAAGTATAAGATTGTAAGATGAAAAGCTCAAGAATTAAACCCTAATACTTTATCCTATCAATCGACTTCACTAATCCACTAAACAAGTTAATAGATTGTGCTTAATTAAAGAGACCCTAATTTAACTAAGGTGATGCGGTCGTCCTCTCTAGATAAACTGATAGATGAATTAACCCCTTCTAAACCCTCTCGTCAAGTCTACTAGTTGTTAAAGAGCGATAAGGTCGTCCTCTCTCTAACAATTTTCATACGAAATTCAAAGGTAAATCCGGAATTTATTTTAAGCGTTCATTAATTAAGAGAATTAAAACTAAACATCACATGTTACCCTAATTATGTACCAACGTCCTACTTCTACGAGTTCATCCTACCCCGAGCACACAAGGGTTTTAGCCTAACATGGTTTTAATGATAACGAAAGTAAATAAGCAAGCAATGAACGAAAACATAATTAATCTAATTGAATAACTCAAGAACATAAACAAAGATTTAAGAAATAATTAAAGTCTAAGAATCAAATCAGATTAAAAGGAAAATAATAAGTCTCAAGTATCAAGTTTCAAAGAACGAAAGATCAAAATAATCAAATCCAAAACTAAACTACAAATTCGTAACGTAAAAACCTCGATCAAAAGTAAACTAAGCTTGCTCGAACTCTCAGTACTCTTTTTTCTCTCTAAAATCTATCTCTATACGTGAAGTGGTCTCCAAAAACGTGTTCGGAAGGGGTATAAATAGGCAACGGGTCGAATCGGAAATTAATGAGCCAAAATCGCGTAAGCTCGAGTAGAGCTTGAGCACTAAGTGCTCGAGCAAGTGCAACTCGAGCGCACCAAAACTTCCAGAACTCAAAAAGTGCACGACCAGAGGAGCTCGTGCACCTAGTGCACGACCTGAGCCAGCTCGTGCACATTACACGAGCACTTGTGCACTGAGTGCACGACCCAGCTTCACTCGTGCACAGTACACGAGCACTCGTGCACTGAGTGCATGAGTTCTTCTTGCTTGAGCACTCCAGTAATACTTTTGCTCCCTCGAACTAATACTTTTCGTATTTCTTCCATATCTTCTCATCCGGGCATCCGTTTGAGTCGATTCAAAGTCCAATGAACTTCATTTTTTGCCCTCTATCCATCTATGAGTATCAAAGAAGTAAATTCATTAGTTCATGAAAATAGTACTCAATTGACTCTAAATACTCATCTAAATCAATCAAAACACGGGCATTTCGAGCTCTAAAATCTAAGAATTTCACGCCTAATCAAAAGACATTCATTTGGAGAATGATCTCCGCAGCAATACGTTCTGAAGGAAATATTGCTCTTAATGTTGCATCAAGTGGAATAACATCTCTACTTCTGCCCAGCGAATGTACTGCTCATTCAATATTTGTTATACCGCTTAATATTGATGAGATCTCCACATGTAATATAAAGTCTGGGACACATTTATCCGAACTATTATTGAAGACAAAACTTACTATATGGGATGATGCTCCAATGATTAACAGATTTAGCTTTGAAGCTTTGGATAGAAGCTTAAGGGATATTGTTAGATCTCCAGATGGAACCATGAGCGATATGTGTTTTGGTGGTAAAATCGTTGTGCTTGGAGAAGTTTTCAGATAAATATTTCATGTTATACCAAAAGGAAGTCGAGAGGATATTGTGCACTCAACTATCAATGCTTCATATTTGTGGGATCATTGCAAGGTATTTTATGCATCTTTTATTAAAAATAATAGGGTTAATTTCAAATTAAATCACAACCTTTTCACAAATTGCAATTTAATCTAAACTTTTGAATTTTAGCAAACAAAACTTCAACTTAACATTTGTTTGCAATTTGAACCAACAAATAATTTTTTTACTATCCGAAAATAATGTTTCACTTACCTGACAATGAATAATTAATAGTATTAATATGTTTAGATTGCTTCGGGTGACAACACATAATTTATCATCATATTCGGGCTGATTGAAATCTACGTTTTGGTTAAAATTGCAACCAAATGTTAAGTTGGAGTTTTGTTTGCAAAGATTCAATAGTTTAGATTAAATTGCAATTTGCGAAAAAGTTGTGATTTTATCTGCAATTAACCCAAAATAATATTTTTTTAAAAGAAAATACATCTCATTTGTTTTCAATTTTAAGGTTTTAAGATTAACGAAGAACGTGAGATTACAAAGTTCTGATCCCAATACGTCCTCAAATGATGATGATATTGTTAACTTCTCGAGGTGAATTTTAGAAGTTGGTGATGGAAAAATTGAAAATAGTCAAGATGGTGTCGCTGAGATTGAGATTTCGAAAGATAATTTGATTTATGATGTTGTTGATCCAGTTACATCTATAATCAAAAGTATCTATCCATCCTTGATTGATAATTTAAGGATACATAAATACTTTGAGGATAGAGAAATACTTGCACCTACTCATCGAGATATGAAGTCAATAAATGATAAGATTCTATCTATGATTCCGGGTGATACTAAGATATACTTGAGCTCAAACAGTGTCCGTGTCTCTGAATTTTGAGAAGGAGGTAATGGACAGATGGTTACAGTTGAATTTTTAAATTTTGTTAGGTGTTCCGCAATGCCAAATCACCATCGGATCTTGAAAGAATGAGTGCCTATAGTGTTACTAAAAAATATTAATCACAAATCTGGTTTGTGTAATGGAACAAGATTGATCGTCACCAAACTTGACAACCACATTGTGGAGGCTGAAATAATATTTGGAAGGAATATTGGAAATAAAGTATTCATCCCAAGAATGACATTGACAAATTCTGATCCTACAACGTCGGTGAATACAAGGCGACAACTTCAAATTATACTGTGTTTTGCTATGACAATAAATAAGAGTCAAGGGCAATCCCTTTCTACTGTTGGATTGTATCTTCCCAAAGTAACAACATCTATAAAACTTAAAAAAATTGATTAATAATTTTACCATAAATTTTATGTACAGCTCCACGAAAATCGCGGGTTTAGCACTAGTGTATATGTAGATATATAGATTATATTTCCATGTTGTTTTTTTTTATTTGTTATTCATCTAATGTAATGATACTCTTTAAACAAATGATATTTTTATACGATTAAGACTATTGTGGATAATATTTATCCTGATTTAAAAAACATGATAGAGGATCACTATTATTTGCAAAATAAAATAATTCTTGCATCTATTTTGAATGTTGTTAGATTCATATAAGATCATATGATTCAGTTGAATGAAAAGAAATCACACACTTATTTGAACTCTGATGGTCCTTACAAATCTGAATCAAATGGTAATTATTTTTCTGATGTTCATTCTCTTGAATTTTTTAATAGTCTAAAATATTCTGGTATTCAAATAATAAATTGACTTTAAAAGTTGGAACATTTGTAATATTTTTTTAGGAATATTGATCACTCGAAAGGTTTATGTAATAGAATCAGGTTTGTCACTTTTTACTATCATTTAAAAAAAATCAAATTGTTGAATTTTATTCTTTTCTTTTTTTTAAATTAAACTTATAATATGCTCCCCCGTCCCACATCTTTCTTCACGTGTTTTAGCGAACAGGTTTTTTATTAGTATTTGAAATGATAAAATAATTTTTAAGTCACTTTATAATAGAGAATATATAGATTTATCATACCACTTCTTAAAAATCACTTTATTATTTCAAATACTAATAAACAACTCGCTCGCTAAAACACGAAAATAAAGGTAGTGTGAAGAAAGTCTTGAGACGGGGGTAGTAACATTTATTTTTATATGTAAATTGTTTATTACAAGGATGTGTGATAAAGTTATTGAGGCTAAGGTCTTCAACAAGAAGTAGTACTAGATAATTGACTTTGATATCCATGCTTACAATGAGTTCTTCTTATGCTGGATTACTATTCAAATTTCAAAGGAGGTAGTTTCCATTGATTGTTTCATAGACTATGTTTATAAATAAAAGTCAATGACAATAATTTTCTCATGTATGATTATTTTTGCAAAAGTTCGAATTTAGTCATAGTCAATTATATGTTGTTGTTTCACAAATAAAAAAGGATTGAAGATCATAATATGTCATGATGATAATCGTGATTTTATTTTTGTAGTTTTGAATTTAAAAAAAAAAAATTGTGATTGTAGTTTTACTAAAAATATTTTATTTCATGAAGTTTTTAAGAATGCTTAATTTTATAACAATAATTTTTTTATTGTTATTTCTTTTCCTTTTTTATGAATTATAATAAATTAATTGGTTTCTATATTTTATTTCGTACTTTATAATGAGCTTACTATTTATAAAATTATCTAATGTGAATTAGTCTCTTAGTCCACAAAAAATAATTCTGGTTGTCTTATTTGTCCGTCCACAAAAAATAGTCTTGTTTCCTAAAATGAAAATAATAAACTTTATCTACATTTTTCAACACACCCACATAATATTTTTAAAATAATTTATTTCGTACTTGATTTGACGCAATATTCTTACTTTTAACATATTACAGTATATTTTATTTTTTTAATAATAGTGAAAAAAACAAGCCTATTTCTTGTGAACGGAGGGAATATGATGTAAATGACATTTTTAAAATATATCTTGATATTAGAGATACTAAAAAAACAACCAGAATCGCCGGTTGCGCAGTTCCACGGTTTCGGTTCCGGAACCAAACCGAAACCGTAAATCACACGGTTCAGTTCCGGTTTCAGTAAAAGTTAGAACCGAAATCGTCGGTTCCTAGGCGGTTCCGGTTCAAACCGGCGGTTCCACATTTAAATTTTTTAGTTTATTTCTTAATTTTGAGTTTTAAACTTAGAATTTCTAAGTTTATTTCTTAAAATTAAGCTCAAGTCAAATTTCTTTAACATCCCCCCCCCCCCCCCCAAATTTATTTTGTAAAATTTAAGATTTGGAATAGTTCAATATTCAATTTTTAAATTTGTAATATTTCAATTAGTCTGTAATATTAGATATTAGATACTTATTTTAAATTATAATTATTAATTTGTAATAATTTAATTATTTTGTAATAGTTCAATTACAAATTTGTAATAGTTCAATTACTAATAAAAAAAATTTCATTTAATTTGTCATATACATTTAGATTAAAAAACTAAAAAATACAAGTAAAAACCCTAAAAAAAATTCACTTAGAATTTTGAGTGTATTTCTTAGTTTTGAGTTTCAAACTTAGAATTTCTAAGTTTATTTCTTAAAATTAAGCTCAAGTCCAATTTCTTTAACCCCTCCCCCCAAATCTATTTTGTAAAATTTATAATTTTAAGTTGTAAACTTGTAATTAGTAGTTTGAAATAGTTTAATATTCAATTAGTAAATTTGTAATATTTCAATTAGTTTGTAATAATAGATATTAGATACTTATTTTAAATTAGAATTACTAATTTGTAATAGTTCAATTATTTTGTAATAGTTCATTTACTAATGAAATCTTTTTCCATTTAATTTGTCATCTACTTTTTAGATTAAACAACCAAAAACTACAAGTAAAAACCCTAAAAATAAAAAAATAAAAGTAAAACAAAAAAAAAAAAACCGGCGGAACCGAACCGAAACCGGGTTGACCACGGTTCGGTTCGGGTTCCACATATTGGACTTTTGGAACCGCCGATTCCGACACCGTGAGCATGTCTACTTGATATTAATACTTTACTAGATGTGACCCCGTGTATTACGCGGAATTTCCATTGAATTTAATTTTACAATATAATGCATTATATCTAAATGTGTGTGTATAATTATATTGTTTAATTCAATTAATGGTAATTGAAATCATAAATAATATTATTTATAATTTAATTTTTAGTCAATTTTAAATTAATCTATTATAATTATATCATAATACACGTATTTAAATTATTATAAGCATGTGAAATAATATTATAATATTAATTTCAATTTATTATACAATTAATAAAAAAATTAATGGAAGTCTATATTGTATATTCATAAATATATATCATATATTATTGTATATTCAAATTTAAAAAGAAATAATATGTACACATATATGACTAATAAAAAATTGACTGAATCAACTATTTTTATAATAATTTTACTTTACATAATCTATTAATACAATTGTATAAACGACTAATTATATTTTAATTAGCGTATCATCATGCAATTATATCAAACACTCTATATACTTGACACTTAATAATACACAAAATTCTAGCTATTCAATTGATGACACATCATAAAAAAAAATTGACACATAAGCAATATAAACTCTCTATTAGTATATATGGAGAATCCATTGTCTGAATTTTCATAAGTTATTATTTTCTAAATAAAAAACTCTCAAATATAGTAAAACAATAAAGATAAAGTAAATTAAATGTTTAGATTTCACAAAATTTTGTACAATTTAATTAACCAATTTAATAATAGCAGAATAAATATATTTAAATTCGGATTTGAATTGTTAAGATTTTATTTGAATATAAGGTATACTCAGTTTTTTTTTAATCATCCTTAAAATATATTTTCTTTAGTCATCATCAAATGTAGTTGGATAAATATAAATTGGTAAAATCACAAAAATTTAATGTACTTTATAGACTCAAGTTAACTATAATATGTATTCAAAATGTACGAACATTCTTAGTTTGGTTTAATTGGTAAGTCATCATTTAATTATCACATGAGGTGCAATGTTCAAATCTATGTAAATGCAATTTTTTTTAAAAAAAATTAGACCTATTATTATAAGGCCACATATAAATTAACATAAATTGTCAACTCATCTTTAACAAAATGACATGTATTATAAAATGACACATAAGACAAATTAATGATATAGATTGCTAACTCATATGATATAAAAATGATGTGTATTATTCAAAAAAATTCTTAAAATGACACGTAAGCCAAATCAATGTGAGAATGACACATTATTATGATGAACTCCCTATTAGTATAATAAGGGATAGGGGATTGTGTAGAATATACTTATATACCTTTGAAAGTTCAATTTGTTTAGTACTAAATATAAAATTAATAAGAAAATTCATCTACAAGTAATATATTTATAGAGATTATATATAGAGTGAAATTGGTTTATACATGAATCATTGAAGAATATTAATTATTTTCACTAAAGAGTATTAGTTATTTTCACTAAAAGATATTAGTTATTTTCACTAACGTGTCTTAGTTATTTACTGAAATAAACTAAGGGGACGCTTGGTTAACAACTCTTCAACGGTAATAAGAATGAGATTGAAAATTAGTGTAGTTAGCATGTTCATGAGAACAAGATCACTACCTCTCATTCTAAATAAGGTAATCACTACTCTATTTTGATTACCCTATTCTCTTCCTACAATCATCCTCCCCAATCACTCCCCTATTCTTCCACCAACAACCATTTGTTGTCTACTTCTATTCCTAAATTGTGGCATGACACTAGCAATGATGTCACCATTGAAACATTTCTTCCCCTAACATATCATTTTTATTATGAGGGCATAGATGAAAATAAATTCTCATTCCCATTACCATTCAAGAATTGCTAACCAAGCGCCCCCTGAGATTCTTTAGTTAAGACAACTAATACCCTTCATTGACTTAATTTGTCATATATATATATATATCAACATATCAATATAAAATATAAGAGTATGTATAGAGTGAAAATGGATCATACATACATGAACCACTCTACAATATTTTTTAGTGTAATTAACTAATACTCTTTTGCTAAACAACTATTATTCTTTGTGCTTCTTAATTACTACTTTTTTAATACTCTTTAAATGGTTTATGTATGAACAATTTTACTCATACACCTTGTCGAAATATAAACAAGTAAAACATATATATATAGAAACTATATTAGTTTTAATTATTATACAGAAATTATTAGACCGTGACACACGGATGCGCTACTAGTTATAGTCAGAACATCTTTTAACCCACTCTAACAAAAGAATAATAATAAAAAAAAGTGTAGTTATTCATTAAAATTAGTTATAGTTAGAACATCTTATAAGTTATAACCTGTTGGTGATCAAATTTAATTGATAGGATTAGTGACTGTTTTATTTCGGTTTAAGATCACCAATCAATAACGTATGATTGATTATCACCGTAAATGATAAATCGAAGGTTCGGGTTGTGGAATTGTAAACACGAAAGTCGAAATTGAATTAATTTCGTATATGTGTGTGTTTAGGTGTGTTTGTGTGTGTTTTGAGAATTATTTGTGAATTTGAACTTGTATTTCTTAGCTGGAGAACAACTATTTATAGAGACTAGCAAACATGAGGTGCCCAAGACTCTTGGACTTCCTAGCTTGCATGCTAGACATGTGTCCTTTGACCTTTGTTTGACCTTATCTAAGCTGAATCTTAGTTACAAAGTCTTCTTTGGTCTTATCTCGGGCTCATTGTTGTTCGTCCAGGTCGACTTATTTGATCCAGGATGGATTCTTCATCAAAGTGGTTCGCCTTTTGAGGGTATGACTTCAGAGTTGTTCGCCTATGTTCCTTGTCGAGCTGAGCTTCGAAATCTTGGTTCTCTGTTCGTTTGCATACACCTCTTAGGTTGGTAAATACACCATCTTTTATTAATGTTGCTCATCATCAGTGTCTTGGCGGAATGTTCATATCTGGTCTCGGGTCTCCAAACCTGCTCGCCGATGTGTTGTTCGTCGATATAGTTGTTCGTCACTTTATACACCACCTGGATTGGTTTATACACCCAAATCTTGATTTATACATCCTTAATCCTTGTTTGCACACCAAATGATTGATGTTCGCCTATCAACATAACCCACTCTTTGAACAAAAGAATAATAATAAAAACAAGTATAGTTATTCATTAAAATTTGTTTCCAACACATTCGTTATTTGAATTTTTAAATTAAGGGAATATGTCTCACTCTTCAAATTTGGATAGCCAAAGAAACTCTCTAATAATTAAATGTTATTATTAAATTTATCAACAATTATTTTATTGAATATGTTGTAAATTTAAAAGATTTGGTATGGACATTATTTATGAGCCAAGTAATGTGATAGACTTTAGAGTTTTTGATATTATAAATATATTAATGTACTCAATATTGTAATACACACATCTACATATACATAAAATATAGTGAAAAACTCCTGGCTTGGTATGCCCCCAGATGTAGTCATTCATATGACGAATTGAATAAACAAATCGGTGTTCCTGTTTGCGCTCTTTATTTTATAAAACATTATCGACATGATTGTTTTGCCAAGTAAGTTTCACACGATTCTCCAGTTTTCTGCCAAAACATACGGTACCCTTCGTACCACGCAATAATAATTTATTTTACCTTTCTACTGTGTGTTTATACATTAATTTTAAATCTCATAATTAGCGTAAAGGTATGTGTGTGTACATCGTTTTATAAGTCGGGTGAAGCTAGTGCCCTGGCCAATTTGCTTCTGTATTCCGAGAGGACGGCCTAAATCCTTGAGCCACAAAATTCATACATTACTTGCGAAATTAGAATATTCCATCACCCACACAATTACTAAAGTCAGATTTTTATGTTATATTATGTGAAAGAGAAGTAGCATATTTAAGTCCTTTGATTGTAATTAACATCTTCTGAAATTTTTGGGTGGGGTGATTCTATTAAATTTATATATAACTAACCCATCTCTATATTGAGTATTGTATTGGACTCGATATTGGTTATTATATTTTGTTTGGTTGCTCCATCCGTTTGAGCTGTGCTTGAGGACGAGTCGAGAGAGCAGTGACTTGAAGCGAATATACTAACTTCTACTAGTAGATTCCTCGTAAGCGTAGTATGAGTAAGTATAATGACCAAGTATATCGAACCCAAGGGATGAAGTGTATGCAAATAGATCCCTGAAGATCTACGCGTCGTAGTTAATATGAGTGAAATGTTTTTGGATTTTCTGGAAAGAATAATTGAAATTAAAATAAACTAATTAAACTAAAATACTAAAGAAGACTAATTAACTAAGGTTTGTGTTCAAGTAAGAGATGGTGATGCTCAGGATAGGAATCCCTACGTATACTAACGGAGCAAGTACATAATCAAAATAAACGTGACGTGCAAGAAATAACCTAAGTAAAAGAATGCAAGATAAAAGCTCAAGATTCTAAACCCTAATACTTTACCCTAACACTCGACTTCACTAATCCACTAACAAGTTAATAGATTGTGCTTAATTAATGAGACCCTAATTTAACTAAGGTGATGCGGTCGTCCTCCGTCGCTAAACTGGTAGATGAATTAACCTTCTCTAAACCCTCTCGTTAAGTCTACTCGTTGTTAAAGAGTGACACGGTCGTCCTCTCTCTAACATGTTGGGAAAATAGGGGTGCCCGGAATCTATTCGGGATGAAATTTAAATACGAATTTAAATACAATTATTACTAGCATGAATTAATCCTAATTAATTCAAATAATAATTCCAACAACGAATTTTCATCATGCATGTTGAATTAATTTCACATACTAACTATGGCGGAATAAACAAGTAAATATGTGATTAACGTACCTCTTGTAGAATTGGCCTTTGGATATACGGGACAATTACGATCTCGCTCTATCGACCCAAAAACCTTCTCAAGTATTTCCCTTTCACCTCACTTGATCACCAGTGGGAGATGCTTTCAAGTAATTTAATAAACTAAGAAAAAAGAAAAATATCTATGCTCTTGATTTTTCCAACACATGGAATTATGTACTTGGGGATGAAATAATCACCCCCTATTTATAATAGGTGGTGGCCGAAATTTTTGAATATTTTAGAGGTGGAGAAAATCTTTTCTTAGCCTCTAAGAAATCTTGAATATATCTCATATATTCTTCTCTCCATAATAAAATATTCCACAAAAATCTCACACTCCTTATTATTGCTTGTAAATTTCGAAAATTGTATGAAGAGAATCCAAGATTTGGATCTTCTTGAATATATGAGATAATCTTGTATTCCAAGAATACTTATCTTCCATAATATCTTTCCAAGAAAATCAACAAAATCTTTTCTCTCCAAGATATGCTATTTTCGAAAATTACATAAAAAAATCAGCATAATATTTTTTTTTTATTTTAATCACCTTATCATTATTGGGCTACTTAATGGGCTACTTGAGGGGCCTTTAAGGAGAATTAAGATTGGACCTCCTAATGGACTTCTGAATTTCAATATTGAGCCCCAATATAATTCAATCCATTAATATTAATTATTACCACTAATAAATTAATATTGCACTATCCATCTTAATCCATATTACGATAATATGGGCTTCCGGTTATTATTTCCCGCGTTTAAGATTATCAAGTCCATTAATTAATTAAGCTTCTGAATAGCTCTAAATTAATTAATATATTTCACCTTGGAGTAAAGACAACTCAACATTATTATTCGTACCGAAGAAACTGATTCTTCACTTGCAAGATTTGGTACAATAAAACTTCTGAGCCCACCAAGGGGACTAATCACACGAGCCGTACTCGCACGCGTTTCTCCGTATTAAATCTTAGCAACCGTCGTATGATTAATATTACTGCCCAAGACACAAAGTTCGAAGTCACAATGATTCTCACCCAACATGTATCAAAGCAGTAACCATTAAGCACACACAATCCTATTTAAGTGACGGAGATTAAGAAATCAACAACTACTGAGGTCTAATTCTTCACCTTTCAGAACAGAAGAATTTATCCTCGCTGTAGGTCCTCTTCAACACATACTAAATATGCTAGTGCAGTCCTTAGTCAAGACAGACCAATCTGAGCCTTACACATCGACCTTTCACGGCGGATTGTTCAATTCCACCTAGGTCGTGAAAATGTACGTTTAGTTACAAGTAAACTGTTAATGTTGTCTTCCGTGATCGGGTATCACCACATTAACTACAATGTAACATGTACTATATATTGAACGGTTTGCAATAGAAATTCAACATTCAATCATAACTAAAGCAAATGTGATAAAAGAATTATTCTCATAAAACGAGTGTTTGATACACGAGTTATACAAAGTAAAAACATATTTTCACGTATAACTCCAACATAACACTTTTCGAACAAAATTCAAAAGTAAAGTTAAAATTAATTTTAAGAATTCATCAATTAAGAGAATTAAAACCTAACGTCATAAGTTACCCTAATTATGTACCCACAACCTACTTCTACGAGTTCATCCTACCCCAAGCATGCAAGGGTTTTAGCTAGACATGGGTTTTACGTAAACAAGAACAATTGAATAAGTAACAAACATAAACATGATGAATTGAATTGAAAAATTAGAAAGCATGAACTAGGGTTTTAAAAGAAAATAAAGTTAAGAACTGAAATTAACTTAATAAAACGAAATTTAAACGTGTTCACTAACAAAGGTATGAAGAAACTAAACTAAAAAATAAAACCGTTACGTGAATTCGTAAAGGAAAACCTCGAAATGTAAAATTAAAGCTTGCTCCTCTTTCTCTCTCTCAAAACTAAGTCTAAAAGTAAAAATCTATCAAGTGGTTCGTGTGTCATCCTCTCAAAACGTGTTTGGGGAGATATATATAAGCAACGGGTAGAGCCGGGATCTCGTGGGCCGAAATTTCACGCTTGCTCGTGCACTAGTGCACAAGCTCCTTCAACTCGAGCACTTCAATCTTCCAGAGCCAAGAAACTGCACGACCACTCCCGCTCGTGCACTAGTGCACGAGCACATGCATTGCTCGAGCGCCCTGCACGAGTACTCGTGCAGGGGTGCACGACCTCCTTCAACTCGTGTGCAGTGCACGACCACTCGAGCACTTGTGCTCGAGCTCCTCTAGCTTGTGCACTCCAATGATACTTTTGCTCCCTCGAACTAGCATTTTTCGTATTTCTTCGATATCTTCTCATCCTGGCATCCGTTTGAGTCGATTCAAAGTCCTACGAACTCCTCTTTTCGCCCTCTATTCATCTATGAGCATCAAAGAGACAAATTCATTAGTTTATAAAAATGATACGCAAATGACTCTAAATACTCAACAAAAACAACCAAAACTAGGGCATTTCGAGTGACGAATCATGACAATTTCACGCCTAATCAACCCCCCCCAAACTTACATTGTTGCTTGTCCTCAAGCAACGGAATAATAAGTCAAGTGAAATTGTTAGGAATGAGTCAACGAATCAAATCATGCAAGCAAATGAATTCGAACTTCAAAGATCAATCACAAATTTACTCACAAATCTTCCCTCATCATACGCATGCAACAACAGCGAGAATCACCAAAATCAAACATGGATGTGCACTCAACGATGTGTTTCACTCCCTCAAAAGTGTATATCAATGATAAAGGGACTCACTCAAACAATCAATCACACATATTGGCAGCTATAGGCTTGTAAGCACTCTTAACTCCGACCATACTCTAGAAATCAATGTCGAATTAAAAAGGACTTTTCTCAAGGTTGTAATGTAGGCTCTTTGGACAGGTGGGATAACAATATGGGTAAGTGACTCAAGTGAATGGAGAATAGAAAATCAAACTTTCGCACTTCGAGATTAAGAACAGAATACTTCAAATATTTTCAATCAACACATTTTCAATTCCACTACTCTCAACACTTCAATTTTTTTTCTTTCTAACTCCTTTCACTTTTTTTTTTCTCTTTTTCGCACAAACACATGAGCTCATTTTTTCTTTTTTTTTTTGCTCATTCTCATTTTTTTTCTTTTTCCCACAACTCATAACTTCATCACACCTTCTTCTCATACTCACTCAACAAACAACATTTTCCTTTTTCAACTCAATTCAATCCCTTCACATTCACACTTTTCCTATTCTCCACTCAAATTGGGACAAAAAAGCTTAGGAATTGGAATAGTGTTTATATGTGCTAGAAAATGGAATAAGCTTTAGGCTCAAAGGGGCTAACAAGGGATAAATATCAATGGTAAGGAAAATTTAGGCTAAGTGACTCAATAAAATCAAAGATGGCCTAAGATCACATTCAACATATCAAACTAGACACAATCAAGAAGCAAGAGCACACACAAGTTCTAGCATCCTCTAAGGTGACGATCCACTCACAAACGAAGAGATTAATTAATGCATCAAAATCTCATAAGGCTCAAATCTCACGGCTTTCACATCCATGCTAGTCCTAGTGAATTCCCACTCTCATCACACGAGCACTCAAAAAGAAAACTTGTAAGTATACTAGTTCTCTCTCAAATCCACTCTAACTCAAACACTCACACAAAAGAATTCCTAACTCAACCTCACAACTCAACTCTTCTCATCAAATCATACTCAAAGATAGCAATAAGTAAGCATAAGCTGATTGATAGGCATGAAATAAGCAACAGCGAATCAGATCAAAATCACCTCAAGGAGCATCTCAAGGCACCAAATAACCAAACACACTAAAAGATAAGGGGTGCTCCGGTGCAATGTAACAAGAAACATAAAAAAAACTCCACCCCCCAAACTTCGACCTTGCGAAGAGGTCTAAGTTTGGGGTTGTGGGTTACCTCATCCAACTAATTCAGTTTCTCTCAACAACGTTGCACACTCCCTTGCTTGAGTTCCTCCCTTTTGAGTACTCCATGATTCCTCTACTTTCTCGAGACAAGCCTACAAAATAAAACTCTCAAGTACAAGGTTAAAACTTACAATTCAAAAACACCCTAATAACATAAAACTCAAATAACTAAAAAAAACACTCAAAAGCAAATAAAAATGGGTTGCCTCCCATTCAACGCTATTTTTAAGGTCCTCATGCCGGACCGAGCTCAAAGGAGCTTATGGGACATCATACTCAAATTTACCTCCCTTACTCTCATAAGAGTGGTGCTTTCATGTCTTTCCTTGATGCCCCTCCATCATGAGCTCTTTTGCTTCCTTCTCATCCCCAAGTGTTATGGGTCTCAACTCCTTCTCACCTTTATCTGGAGGAGTCTTACCAAACATGTTCTTGAATTTTGACTTTTTCTTCTTAACTCCTCCTTTCCCTTCCAACTGGATCATGTCCACACTTTTCACTTCTTCATCCTTCAAATTCTTCCCTTTATCCCTATCAACATAATCAAGATCATATTGCTCATGGGTTAACTCATTAAGTGAAGGATCATCAAAATCATGAGTAAAAGAAAGATTAGGGATAGGAGGTGTGTCTTCAACACGAGGATCAATTGCATCCATGCAATACAAACTCTCATCCTCCTTCGGGTGCTTCATGGGTTCATATAGGGAAATATTTATCTCTTGATCGTCAACTTTCAACGTGATCTTCCCATTTGCCACGTCTAGCACCATCCCGGCCGTAGCTAAGAAAGGTCTTCCCAAGATCAAAGGCACGTGCTCATCTTCCTCCATCTCCAGCACTACAAAATTGGCTGGAAAAATGTGATCTCCAACTCTCACGAGGACGTCTTCAACCACACCTTGAGGTCGAGTAATAGACCGGTCGGCTAGTTGAAGCGTCATCATTGTGGGCTGAAGTTCTCCATCTTCCAACTTCTTGAACAACGAAAGAGGCATCAAATTTATGCTCGCTCCGAGGTCGCACAATGCTCCCTTCTTGATCCCGTTCCCGATATCACAAAGAATGGTGAAGCTCCCTGGATCCTTCAGCTTTGGAGGAAGCACCTTGTGCACTAATGCACTCACCTCGTGGTTCAACTGCACCAACTTCGGCTCATCCACTCGCCGCCTTTTCGCGATCAAGTCCTTCAGAAACTTTGCATAGTTGGGCATCTGTTCCAAAGCATCATAAAAAGGAATGTTAATATGCAATTGTTTAAACACATCAAGGAATTTAGCGAATTTCTCATCAAGCTTCTTTTTCATGAAGCCTTGTGGATATGGGACGGGTATCACAGATTTGGGTACCCCCCATTCATCTCTCTCGGTCTCTTTCACTTTCTCCCTTGCTTCCTTTGCCTTCTTCCACTTAGGAACTCTCTCAACCTTCTCAATGCCTTCCTATTCAAGCTCTTTGCTCGCTTGAGTGCTTTCACCCTCAACCTTCTTCTCAACACTATCATCTCTTCAATCTCATCTCTATCTTGGGGCGTCTCAGAATCAGCAGGCATCTGAGGACCTTCATAGTTGGTCCCACTTCTAAGCTGGATCGCCTTGCAATGTTCTTTAGGGTTTCCCTCCGGCATGGAAGGATACTTACCCGGCTCCCTATTCAATGATTTTGTAATTTGGTTATCTGGAACTCTATTGAGGTGAACCGCCTATTGTTCTCTTGCTGAATTCGATTCAGCTCTACATCTCTCTTTTGGAGTTCTTGATCACGCTGATCACCTTTCTTATGCAACTCCTTCATATCGTACTCCAAAGAGGACAATCTCTTGCTACCTTCCTCCACCTTCTGAAGGATAGCTCTCAATATCTCCTCAGTTGAGGAACCGCCTTCTCCACCCGGAGGTTTAGAACCTGGATCAACACCTGGAGGAACTGTAATGCCCGCCTTCGGGTTAGCATATGAAAAATTCTCGTTCTTCCTCCATTGGTTCTGAGGGAGCTGCTGGCCTCCTTGGTACCCTTGTGTGTCCCTCCATTGATTTTGAGGCGGCTGTGGACCTGGAGGTACAAATGGTTGGCCATAAGAAGGTCTTCCTTGAAAATTTCCACCTTGTGGATACCCATTCTGATTGTAATAAGGACCTCCCATATAGTTGGCTACTTCTTGCTGAATTGTGGGCTTGTCCTCTTGCTCTTTCTCTGCTGCATTCCCTCCAACCATATTCTTCCCCAACTCAAGGTTGTTAATCTTTTCCATCATGGCCATCAATAGCCTTCTCGTTCCTTCACCTTCCTCAACCTGATGAACTCTTTGGAAATCTGCGTCCACATTCCAAGCCCCAACATTCGTGACAATGTTGTCCACGATCTCTCTACACCTCACTATTCCTTGATTCAGGAATGATCCACTAGCACAAACGTCTAGATGGTCTTGCCCAACCTTGTTGGCACCACTATAGAAAAATGCCATCACATCTCCCTCATTGTACCCGTGCTGCGGGCACTCTATCAACATGTTTGAGTATCTCTCCCACGCTTGACGTAGGTCCTCTCCTTGCTTCTGGCGGAAGAAAGAGATCTCAATCCTTGCTTTGATCGTTCTGGATGGAGGGTAGAATCGCTCGAGGAATAGACGCTCGAGCTTGGCCCAAGTGGTAATACCTCCCCGTGGAAGCGTATTATCGTACCACTCTTTAGCTATTCCCATCAATGAGAATGGGAACAACCTAAGCCTCTTGGCATCTTCAGACATGCCATTGTAATTGAAAGTGGAGACTATCATTAGAAAACTCCTCAGATGTGTATGAGGATTCTCCTTCCCGATCACCCCCTTGAACTGGTTCTCTGTAAGCAGCTTTAAAATTCCTGGGGAAATTGAGAAGTTATTTGCCTCAACAGGAGGCAATGCCATTCCATCATAGTACCGTTGCGGCTGCGCCGCAAACCTTCCCCGAATAGCCATATTCTGATCTGCGTTCTAAGGAACGTGCGGATGATTAGCAGCTGGTACGGGTACTTGTTGGGGTGGTGGTTGGTAAATAGGTGGTTGGTTGTAAACAGGAGGTGGAGGGTACGGGTATGGTGGGTACGGATAAGGTGGGTATGGGTAAGGAGGGTAAGGTAAGTTGTTTTGTGGTACGTTAGGATGTGGGTAAGCAGGGTTGTTCTGAGGATGTTGGACAATGTTCTGAGCTGGATTATTTTAATTTTGTGACCCGGGTTTAGGCTCTGGCTATCTCCTAATGGATCTTGGTTCTGACTACCACTTCCTCCAATGCCATCAACACGGTCTACTGTCTGATTAAACTCATTAACTGCATCATCCAACTCATTACTGAGGTCCATTGGTTCTTTCCCTCCTCCGGCATTGTTCATTCTCCTCAAGAAAACTCGGTTCCTTCTAGCTATCGTCTCCGGGTCCAACGGTATTCTCTCTTCGCTCGTATTGCCTTGTGAGCATGTTTTCATATACCTGACACACTAGCAGAAGGATCAAAACACAACTGCCGAATATGTACGAAATAAAAAAAACAGAAAAGAAAATCACTCACTACTAACTACTAAGCTATCTACAAGTCATATTCAACAGACACACAACGCCATCCCCGACAACGGCGCCATTGACTTGAAGCGAATATACTAACTTCTACTAGTAGATTCCTCGCAAGCGTACGAGTTCACTGTAGTATGAGTAAGTATAATGACCAAGTATATTGAACCCAAGGGATGAAGTGTATGCAAATAGATCCCTGAAGATCTACGCATCGTTGTTAATATGAGTAAAATGTTTTTGGATTTTTTGGAAAGATTAATTGAAATTAAAATAAACTAATTAAACTAAAATACTAAAGAAGACTAATTAACTAAGGTTTGTGTTCAAGTAAGAGATGGTGATGCTCAGGATAGGAATCCCTACGTATACTAACGGAGCAGGTACATAATAAAAATAACCGTGACGTGCAAGAAATAACCTATGTAAAAGAATGCAAGATAAAAGCTCAAGATTCTAAACCCTAATACTTTACCTTAACACTCGACTTCACTAATCCACTAACAAGTTAATAGATTGTGCTTAATTAATGAGACCCTAATTTAACTAAGGTGATGCGGTCGTCCTCCGTCGCTAAACTGGTAGATGAATTAACCCTCTCTAAACCCTCTCGTTAAGTCTACTCGTTGTTAAAGAGTGATACGGTCGTCCTATCTCTAACACTTTTCGAACAAAATTCAAAAGTAAAGTTAAAATTAATTTTAAGAATTCATCAATTAAGAAAATTAAAATCTAACGTCACAAGTTACCCTAATTATGTACCCACAACCTACTTCTACGAGTTCATCCTACCCCAAGCATGCAAGGGTTTTAGCTATACATGAGTTTTACGTAAACAAGAACAATTGAATAAGTAACAAACATAAACATGATGAATTGAATTGAAAAATTAGAAAGCATGAACTAGGGTTTTAAAAGAAAATAAAGTTAAGAACTGAAATTAACTTAATAAAACGAAATTTAAACGTGTTCAATAACAAAGGTATGAAGAAACTAAACTAAAAAATAAAACCGTTACGTGAATTCGTAAAGGAAAACCTCGAAATGTAAAATTAAAGCTTGCTCCTCTTTCTCTCTCTCAAAACTAAGTCTCAAAGTAAAAATCTATCAAGTGGTTCATGTGTCATCCTCTCAAAACGTGTTCGGGGAGGAATATATAAACAACGGGTCGAGCCGGGATCTCGTGGGCTGAAATTTCACGCTTGCTCGTGCACTGCTCGTGCACTAGTGCACGAGCTCCTTCAACTCGAGCACTTCAATCTTCCAAAGCCAAGAAACTGCACGACCACTCGCGCTCGTGCACTAGTGCACGAGCACATGCATTGCTCGAGCGCTCTGCACGAGTACTCGTGCAGGGGTGCACGACCTCCTTCAACTCGTGCGCAGTGCACGACCACTCGAGCACTTGTGCTCGAGCTCCTCTAGCTTGTGCACTCCAATGATACTTTTGCTCCTTCGAACTAGCACTTTTCGTATTTCTTCGATATCTTCTCATCCGGGCATCCGTTTGAGTCGATTCAAAGTCCTACAAACTCCTCTTTTCACCCTCTATTCATCTATGAGCATCAAAGAGACAAATTCATTAGTTTATGAAAATGATACGCAAATGACTCTAAATACTCAACAAAATCAACCAAAACTAGGGCATTTCGAGTGACGAATCATGACAATTTCACGCCTAATCAAGCAGAATTTTGGAACCCATACCGTAGGGTTCTGCTCTGGTAAAGTGGCTTAAACCCTTTTAAATTTCAGCATTTAGAACCGTTTGTCGCAAAATAGGCTTGGGGATTATTTGTTGTAGAAATCAAGATTTATATGAAAATCTTTGTATGTCTATTATTATCTTTGCTGCTAATTTAATTCACTCAAACAATGCCAAAATTTTTCATATACAGGTTTGCCTGAAGCAAACATGGGCATTGACCAAAATTTGAACTTGAATAGTTGCCCTTACTTGTATAACTATTTATGTGAATTAAATTTACATTATTAGCACATATATTGTCTGGTATGATTGGGTAGACGACGCCCAATATTTACTCTCAATGTGTTTGAACATGAACAAATAAATCCTTATTTCTCTGTTATTAATAAAAGGTCACAAGGCTGACCATGTCACTTTAAATATTGTAGTGAGAATGTCTGACATTACCGAAAGAGTATTTGCTGAGCTTGCCCTCGATGGTAATAATTATCTGATATGGGCCCTAGATGTTGAGATTCATCTAGACTCAACCGAGCTGAGCGGAACTATTGTCAAAGGTTCTAAATCCACTAATGCCCAGAAGGAAAAAACGTTGATTTTTCTCAGACACCACCTGAATCAGGACCTGAAAAATGAATACCTCATTGAGAAAGACCCCAAAGCGTTGTGGAAGTCCATAAAGGACTGTTTCCAACAACAAAACGATATAATCCTCCCTCAGGCACAATACGATTGACTGAACTTCCATTTTCAAGATTTTAAGTCTATGACAGAGTACAATTCTGCCTTACACCATATTGTATCTCAGTTAAAGCTATTTAAGCAAGAAATAACTGAGGCCGAGTTGATACAGAAAATGCTATCAACGTTCCACACTAGTAACCTTCTACTCTAGTAGCAGTACAGGGCTAAAAACTACGCTGTTCACTTAGAGCTAATTTCTGCACTTTTAGTAGCTAGAAAAGCACAACCAACTCCTGATGAGGAATTGTACTCACAATTAGTGCCCGAAGCACATGCTATAGCTCATGGAAATCTGAGTGGGCGTAAGCATGGAAGAGGGAAAGGAAATAAATAATCTCGGGGTAGAGGCCGATGTCGTGGTAAATCTGGTGGTCAAGGAACCTCGAACAACAATCAAGCTCAGAATCTTGGAAAGGGTGAACCCAACACAAATTCCGTTCCATAAAAATCTGACTCTCAAGTCAAGGTTGAGCATAATTGCTATAGATGCGGATGAAAAGACCATTGGTCTCGCTCGTGTCGCACTCCCAAACACTTGGTTGCGGCTTAGCAAAAGCAGCTAAAAGACAACAAGGGGAAGGACCCTATGTGTGAATCTCACCATCCCAACGACGATCTCTTGGGCCTGGAGCTCAAAAACTTTGGAGATAATGAGTGATTCGAATATTTGATCATTTTCAGTATTTTTTTTATTGAGACCTTTTGTTATTATGGATCCTGTTTTTGGATACATTTTTTTTGGTATGCCATATATGGTTTAGCTTTGATGTGTTTATTTTATATATTCTATCCGTTATATTTGTAGATATTGCTATTTAGATACATGGCTCATAAACATATCAGCTATTAGGTTTGGACATTTTCCTCTGGCATAATGGATACAAATTGTGATTTATATCTGGTAGATAGCGCCACCACACACACAATCTTAAGAGATATGAAGTATTTTCATAACTTGATAGAAAGAAAAGTGAGTGTAACTACGATAGCCAATGACAATATTTTGATAGTGGGCTCCGGAAGAGACTCTGTCATCCTCCCTATGGGTACTTAACTCATAATTGACAATGCTTTGTTGTATCCACAATCAAAGCGTACCCTTCTCAGTTTTAAAGATATAAGATCAAATGGCTCTCACATTGAAACTGAAACTGAGAATATTAACGAATACCTTTTGATGACTGACTCTCGAGGTAGTTATAAACGAGTTATTGAAAAACTTCCCCCATTCTCTTTCGGATTGTACTATACCTACATCCGGCCGTCTATCTCCATATAGCCATGAGTGTTGAATTTCATGATCCAAACTCATTTAAATTATTGCTTCAGTGGTTAGATAATCCAGGACAAATAATGATATGTAGGATTCTATCTAATTCTACTGGTTATAATATATCAAATAATAGAATCCCATTTGTTGATGAATTTATCTGTGATGCATGTTCTAAGGGTAAATTAATAGTGCGGCCATCTCGCACTAAGGTGGGACTAGAATCTCCAGTTTTCCTTGAACGGATGCATGGAGATATTTGTGGACCGATTCACCCAACATCAGGACTATTTCGGTATTATATGGTTTTAATTAATGCCTCCACTCGGTGGACTTATGCCTGTTTGCTGTCCACCCACAATCAAGCCTTTGCCAAGCTTATTGTGAAAACTATTGAGCTTCGAGCTCAGTTGCCAGATTATCCATTAAAATCGATTCGTATGAATAATGCTATTGAATTTACCTCTAAAGCCTTTACTGATTATTGTATGGCACTGAGAATTAAAGTGGAGCATTCGGTCCCTTACGTCCACACCAAAATGGTCTAGCCGATACGCTAATAAAACATATAAAATTAATTGCTAGAAAGTTGTTAGTTTTGAAGAAGTTAAAATAAACCAGAAGATGTAATAGGACCATCTGGACCTGTTAGCAAGATGAGGATTTAGAATAGGACTTAGTATAGGGGGAACTACTAGACCAAAAGACTTCACCAGAAGAGTCGACCAGAAGACTCGACTAGAAGACTTCACCAGAGGAGATTAGATCAGAGGCAGAAGATCTTCCCCAGAACCAGACGAGTCCAGAAGACCAGACGAGTCTGGTGAAATAAGAAAAGTCTTAGAATCATTCCCTGAATCTAAGGAATTCTTTATTTCACTACTCTGGTCTGGACCAGAAGACCTCGGAGTCATCTGGTATCTGATCTTAGCTTTCTGAACAGATCAGATGTTGTCCAAAGAAGTTATTTACCGTTGGTGCATTTAATGCAAGTCAAATAATCAGGATTAGAAAGTCAATGAAGAATCAATCCTAAGGATCTCACCAACCCAATCAATCAATTAGGGAAATTGATTGATTAGAACTTCCATTTATGGGGATCTGGTTAGATTAGCTCTCCAACGACTAAACCCTAATCCTCCTTATAAATATGAGAGCTGCTGGAATGGAGCCATACGCGCGAAGAACATCTTTCAAGCAATTTATTCTAAGCATTTCAGTACTCTATCAAAGCACTCATATAGATCTACTCTTAAGGAGTCTAGTTGGAACAACAATCAACCTGTTCATCTATTCAAGATAAGGTTGTTGTTGAGCGGATTAGATCGGATTTGATCTAAGTTGTAACAAGGTGATGTTACTTGTCAATTTCAACAAGTTCGTAAGAAAGAGAGTGAGAAAGAAAGACCCCTTATCAAAGAGAGAGTGGACGTAGGATTTGATATCCGAACCACTATATATCCGGGGTTCTTTACTGCTTTATTTATTTACTTGTGCATTACTTTGTTGACATTAAAGGTTTTAGTTAAAAAAGGTTATTTGGCTAAACTTAAGTATTGCTTTTAGTAGGACCAACAAGATCATTGCTGATGAATTCAAACTTACCCGTCTCATGCTGGGGGCGTGCAGTCCTACATGCATCACATCTGATTCAAATCCGTCCAACTGCATATAATGATCATTCCCTCCTATAGCTAGTGTGTGGGAAAGAACCTAATATTTCCCATCTGCATATTTTTGAATGTGCGGTGTATGTTTCGATAACATTACCGAAGTGTACCTCTATGGGCCCACAAAGGTAGCTAGGTATATACGTTGGATTTGACTCTCCATCCATCTTGAAATACCCAGAACCTTTGTTCGGGGATCAATTAATGGCCCGATTCGCTGACTTCACATTTGATGAAAATCACTTCCCGACATTAGGGGGAGATCCGAATTCAAAATTGAATGAATATCGGGAACTTATGTGGAATGTAAGAGATCTTCAGTATCTAGATCCACGTACTAGTCAATCTGAACTGGAAGTTCAGAAGATCATTAACCTGCAATATTTAACAAAGAATATGCCAGCTTTGTTTACTGACCACAAAGGTGTTACTAAATTGCATATACCTGCTGTAAATGCACCCCAAAGGGTAGAGGTCCCAACAAAAACAAGTACGCATGCCCCTACACGTCAGAAGCGTAAAGGACCTATAAAAGAAACAAATACACCTAGAATGAAAGCTAGCAAAACTGGTCAGTCAAACTTGAAATCTCCAAAAGAGATTCATCTAGAAGACTTAAAATCTCCATAAGAGATCCGTTCAGAAGACGAGTGTCCTAGTAATGAAGCACGTGCCCAAAATATTCAATGCACTAGGACTGCAGAACGACCAGCCCTTTTTTATCAGGCAATAAAATTTTATTAATCAAAGAACAAATAGCAAGGCATAAACAATGCCTATACTTCAGTTACAACTTTCCAATCTAACAAAACCCATCAACAAAAAATAAGTCTAGGAGAATCAAACCACGTTCTTAACGAAGTGTTACTGTGAATCACTTGCTTCACCAATAACCAACTCCATACTCTACTTCTTACCTCCTAAAAAATATTGTCCGCCTCAATCTAAGTATCTTCAAAGATTACTTTGTTTCTTGCCTTCCAAATTGCCCAAACTATACATTCCCATAATGTAATGCTTAAAATGTTCTCCTTTTTTTCTTGAAGAGTCCCAAAAAAAGGAGAAAGTGATCAATTATCTTATTTGGTAAAGCTGTTGGTAGCCTAGGCCAATTCACACAATTATCCCAAACTTTACGAGCCATCGAGCATCTAATGAAAAGGTGCTCTGCTGATTCAATCTCGCTTCCACAAGCCACATAGCTCTGATCCGCATCTCCATCCAAAACTCTTCTTCTTGCTAAATTATCTTTTGTTGGCAATCTATCGTGTAGCAATCTCCATGTCATAGCTGCAACTTTATTTGGGACTGCCTTGCACCACAATTTCATGAATTCCTCTCTTCTTCTTGTGTCACCTCTCGTTGCTGCCTCTTCCAGCCACACTTTATGATATCCTGAGCTCGTTGAGTATCTTCCTTCCTTCTCCACACTCCATAACCATGAATCTTTTTCATCTTTCCTCAATCTGCAAACATCCACTTTCACAAGAAGATCATTAACCATTACTAATTCCCTCTCGAACTAAGGTCTCCTCCATCTCCACACCCATCTCCAAACTCCCCCTTCCCAATACCCCATTTCCTTTACATTTCTCTCCTTATCTACACTCAAGTTGTATAATCTGGGAAACAAACTCCTAAGAGACCTATCCCCCACCCACAAATCATTCCAAAAATTAGTATATCCTCCATCTCCCAATTTCTTCACAAGACACCCTACAAACCAGTCACTCTCTTCTCCCGAGCCTAAATCGACCACCTCCTTCCACCAGCCCATTCTCACTCCTCTCCCCACCCATCTCACCCCTCCCTCCCTCACTGAAACCTTACCATGGATCGACTCTATGACTCTTACCCACATATTCTCCCTCTCCACTAAAAATCTCCACAACCACTTACCCATCAGCGCTTTATTAAAAGACCAAACCTCCCTAACCCCCAACCCCCCGATATCTTTAGTAGAGCAAATAGTATCCCAGCTTAACCAAGTTGTTTTCCTCTCACCCACTTCCCCCCCATAGAAAGTTCCTAAATACAGAGTTCAAAGTTGCAAGGATCTTTTTTGGTAAAAAATAAAAAGAGAGGAAGTAGATAGGTAAGGACGACAATACCGCTTTAAGGATTGTAATTCTGCCACCCAAGGAAAACTTTCTGTGTTCAAGTGATGTCAATTTCGTCTTCACCTTATGAAATAAATGCTCCTATTCCGCAATCCTCTTTCTCTTCATCCCCACTCTAATCCCCAAATATTTGAACGATATTTCTTCCTTTACACACCCCAGAATGTACGTCATTTGTTCTATTCTCTCATTCTCTATGTTGATACCAATAAGGCTGCTTTTGTCGAAATTGATTTTTAGCCCGGACGCCAATTCAAAATTTCTTAGAATTGCTTTGATCGTCCACACATTTTCCACCTTATCAGATGCCAAGAAGATGGTATCATCAACATATTGAAGTAGTGGGACCTTCAACTTTTTAGCCCCAAGCTCAGCCGCTTCTAGGAGATCATTCTGTACTGCCTTGTTAACCATCATATTCAGCCCCTCCGCCACAATCAAGAACAAGTATGGTGATAACGGATCTCCTTAGCATAGCCCTCTTTCCAGTTTGAACTCTCCACACGGGCTGCCATTAACTAGCACATTAGCAGTAGCTGACGACACATATTCGATAATCCATCTTCTCCATTTGTGACAGAAATTAAGCCACTCCATTATCTCATCCAAAAGGCTCCACTCGACGGAGTCATAGGCCTTTAAAAAATCGATTTTGCAAAAAGTCCTACCAATATTCCGTTCATTGCCTCTTCAATAGTCTCATTGAGTATCACCATACCATCCTAGATCAATCTCCCTCCCACAAATGCGGTTTGATTCTCTGAAATGATACCGTCCATAACCTTTCTCAATCAACCCACCAACACTTTAGCCAGAATCTTGTAAATGCACCCAATCAAGGAGATAGGCCTATAGTCTCCCAATTGGCATGCGTCTTCTTTCTTAGGAATAAGCACGATAAATGATGAATTAATCCCCCTGACCAACCTCCCATTTCGATGAAATTCATCAAACATACGAATAATATCATCCTTAATTACCTCCCAACATTCTTTAAAGAAATAAAAATTGAAGCCATCGGGCCCTAGGCTCTTGGAATTTTCACATTCATCGACCGCTTCTCTAATCTCTTGCTCGAGGAAAGGAGCCGTGAGCATTAAGTTGTCCAACTCTGATAATTTATTACATACTTCCACTGCTGCCAGCCTTAGCCTTGCACTAGATTTTTTCGAGAAATGCTCTTCGAAAAAGTTCTTTACTCCCTTCCTCACTTCTACCACTTCTTCTACCCAAACACCTTCCAAATGCAGCCCAACGATCTCATTTGTTTTCCTCCTCTGATTTATATATATATGGAAAAAACTGGTATTCAAATCCCCCTCATTGAGCCACTTAATCCTCGTTTTTTGAGCTATTAGGCTATATTTCTACCTAAGATTTGTGAACAGCTCTGCCGTAGCCCATCTTGTCCTCTCTATTTTTTCTTCTTCTTCTAAACCAAACACATCATCAAACATATCAAGTTGATGAATTTCAGATTTTAGAGTCCCAATCTTTTCGTCCAGTGTGCCAAACACTTGTCTATTCCAGCATTTCAGACCCTCTCGAACTGCTTTGAGCTTCTCTTTTAACATGAATCTAGCCCATTCCTCGACCTTTGTCTCCCTCCATAACTTTGCTACTGTTTCCTGGAAACTCGGACGGTTCACCCAGACATTTATAAATCTGAACGGTCTAGGGCCCCAATTGACCAAACTGATATTGAGAATCAAAGGGTAATGATCAGAGATTGATCTGGGCAAGCCTTTTTTTTTTGTTTCGAGTTAGGCCATTTCTCCATCCATACCTCGTTCACTAAAAATCTATTGAGCCTACTTTTGCACTTGCCATTCAGCCGGTACCACGTGAAGCTCCTCCCATATAAAGGTAGATCAATCAGCCGTGGTTCCGAAATAAATTCATCAAACGCCCTTATATCACCCCAATTTATTGCCTCACTCGTTCCTGCCCTTTCAAACTCGAAGCGTATCGAATTGAAATCCCCCGCAATACATACACATACATTCGTATTCTGTTGACAAATTAACTGTATTCTCTCCCATAAATTCTTCCTGTCATCCAAGAGTACAGGTGCATAAAAATTAACCAAGCAACATCTAATTCTCTCTGAGCCCCAAACACCATTCATAATCACCGCATCATCCATATGCCAGAGCAAGCTAATCTTTTGGAATCCCAAAGTGTAATAATCCCTCCCGACTGTCGGATTGCCCCCTACCCGCCCACCCACAGTTATTGCTACCCCAAATCGCAAGACACACACCATCACTGAGCACCTCAAGTTTGGACTCCTGAATAAACATCACATCCGCTTTAAAATTATTCATCACACCTTGGATCTCCTTTTTCTTTACCCTTCTTCCCGCCCCTTTTTATGTTATAAGAGATGATCTTCATTAAATAGAAACAGGTATCGACTCCTTGCCCTCTGAAGCTTTTCCATCGGTTGTGTTCTCCATCCTTGCAAAAGCTTCCACAATCTCTTGATCATCACCTTCCAACCCAATTTTCTTCCCTATTTCCCAGAATTGATGTGAAGCCTCTGTTATTTGTATTGGTATATTAGGTCAGGAAAAATATTGTTAGTTTTGATGAGTTAAACAAACCAAAAGATGTAATAGGACCATCTGGACCTGTTAGCCAGATGAGGAACTAGATTAGGACTTAGTCTAGGGGGAACTGCCAGACCAGAAGACTTCACCAGAAGAGTCACCAGAAGACTTCACAAGAGGACTCCACTAGAAGACTTCACCAGAGGATAGGGATGTTAAATGGGCCGCGGGCTGGCGGGCCAGCCCGTTTAGCCCAGAATCGGACAGGGTTAGGTTCGTGTATATAACGGCCCGTTTAAAATCGGGCCTTTTTGGCCCGGACCGGTTAACCCGCGGGCTAAATGGGCTAGCCCGCCGGTTTACCGGGCTGGCCCGGATAGCCCGTAATTTTTTATTTTTTTTATTAAATATACTTATTACTTAGTTACCTTACCTTACACATTATTAGCAGTAGGCCAGCAGTAGAGAGAATTAGAGAAATAAGAAATTCAATTCAAAGTTAGGGTTTCCGTCGTGGTTGTGCCCCCTCAGCCCCTCTCCCTCCTCAATTCACAAACGCCTGCCGGCTGCCACCCTCAGCCGCCGGACCGTCGCGCGCCCAGGGCCAGTTGCCGCCGCTGCTTTCACTTCACCGGTTCGCCCCCATCTGCTTTCACTCGCGTCGCCAGCTTCTTCCCCGTCGCCGTCGCCGCTGCAACAAGCTGCCGCCTCCGCCGCTGCAACAAGCTGCCGCTGCCGCCGCCGCCGCTGCTAACAGTATATATTTTTTATCCTTTTACGAATTCTGAAGCTTTATATTTTTCTGGGAATTCAATGTATGTTCATGTGGTATTTTAAAAAAACAAAGGGAATAAATTTCATTCCTATTTCATTCCCGTAGCAAAAAGGAACATATTTCATTAAATATCAAAGTTTAAAGCTGGTTAAAAAATTAAATTTACAATCTAAAGTGGCAGGTTACTAGTTAAAGTGGCAGGTTATTAATTAAAGTGGCAATATAAAGGGATTACTAATAGGAATACGTAACCAACATATTGAAAGTTATAGTCGGGACTTTGACTTGAATGGAAAATGATAGTGATTAGTGTAGCACTTCCTTGAATAATATAAAAAGTAACCAGAAAAATTATAAGCCAATGTCATTAACTTAACTTGTTCGTACAAGATATCATGGAGACTAGATAGAGACCTAGCCGTCTAGTCTGTGGATTCTTTTTACTTAATTTGATTACTTGTTAATGGATATTTGGCTTAAATTTATGTTGCAGCATGGAGTCCAACAGTCAAGCATTTGATGATGATGTGGAGGTTTTGGAATCTAGAATTCCTACTGAGACCGTAGATGACAAAGGTGATGCTGAAAAACCGGCGAAAAAATCAAGAATCGCCACCTCTGAAGTATGGGATTCTTTTTTTAAGCCCGTGAATGGAAAGGTGAAATGCAAAATGTGTGAGAAAGAATATGCTTGGGGTGGTTCAATTTATGGAACTTCTACACTTAAGCGTCATACAAATTCTTGTAAGAATAATCCAAAGTATAAAAATGTTGGGTTAATGTTGGATGGTGAAGGGAAGTTAAGACCTAGGAATATTGATCCCAAGCATGTGCGTCATTTGATTAGTATGTCGATTGTCTCACATGATCTTCCGCTTTCCTTTGTTGAGTACAAATGGGTTAGGGAATTGCTTAAGTATTTGAATCCTGATGTCAAAAGTTTTGGTAGATTAACAGCCACCACTGATGTTTTGAAGTTGTATGACATTGAGAAAGACAAATTGAAACGTATGATGAAAGATTGTCCTAGTAGAATTTGTTTAACTTCTGATTGTTGGACTGCTATTACTGCTGCGGGTTTTATTAGTTTGAAAACACACTTTGTTGGTTGTGATTGGAAGTTGCATAGTAAGATAATCAATTTTTGTAAGATGGAGCCTCCATATACTGGGTTTGATTTGGCAAATAAAGTCTTTAGTTGCTTAAAAGATTGGGGGATTGAAAAAAAGTGTTCTCTCTTACATTGGATAATGCCTCTGCCAACGATAACATGCAAGAAAATTTGAAAGAAAGACTTTCTTTACAAAATAGTCTTGTATGCAAAGGTGAATTTTTCCACGTGAGATGTTGTGCTCATATTTTAAATCTTATAGTTCAAGAGGGTTTAAAAGTAGCTGATGATGCTTTGAAAAAGATTAGGCAAAGTATCAAATATGTTAAGGGTTCAGAGGGGAGGATGAAAAGTTTCCTTGAATGTGTGGCTCAAGTGGGTGGTATTGATACTAAAGCTGGTTTGCGTTTGGATGTATGCACTAGGTGGAACTCTACTTATACTATGCTTGAGAGTGCAATTAAATACAAACTGTTGGTCCCACTAGTTAGATTAATTGCGGAAGCTTAAGTTAAATGTCTTAATAAATTCTTTTACAAGAGCACAAAAATCAATAAGCAAATAAGTAAATGAAAGTAGTAAATAACACCGGACATATAGTAGTTCGGATATGAATATCCTACGTCCACTCTCCCTTTTATCCAAGGGGTCTCACTAACAACCAACTCACTTACTTACTCACTAGAATTGGGAAGTACCAGTTCCTTCTTACAAACTCTTTAGATTTAACTTCAATCTAAAGATCAACAGCCTCCAACCTTATCTGGTAGATGAACAGGTTGAGGTTTCAACAACTCCTTAAGAGTAGATATATATTATGAACAATAAGAGTGCTAAGAGTGAATATCAAAAGCTTGGAATGACTTATGCGTGTATCGTGTCTCTCTAGAGCTTTTTCTTGAACTGCACTCTTGTATTTATAGAGGGGATTAGGGCTAGCCGTTGGAGGGCTAATCCAATCAGATCCTCTATTTAAGGAAGCCTCAATCAATCAATTCCTTAATTGATTGATTGGGTTGGTGGGATCCTTGGATTGATTATCTTCATATACTTTCCAATCCTGATCTTGTTGACTTGATTTGAATCACCAACGGTCAATAGCTTCCTCTGCCTAACTCTGATTTTCTCCAGAGAGGGCAAGACCAGACACCAGGCAACCTCGGTGTCTTCTGGTCCTAATCTGGTGAACAACCAGAATACTCAGTAGAAACGGGGGATCAAACTGAGCATCTTTTGTTCCTACCAGACTCGTCTGGTCCGGACTCGTCTGGTCTGGGGAAGGTCCTCTGCCTCTGGTCTGATCTCATCTGGTGAAGTCTTCTGGTGGAGTCCTCTGGTGAAGTCCTCTGGTGGGGTCCTCTGGTGAAGTCCTCTGGTGGGGTCTTCTGGTGAAGTCTTCTGGTCTGGCAGTTCCCCCTAGACTAAGTCCTACTCTAAACCATCATCTGGCTAACAGGTCCAGATGGTCCTATTACATCTTCTGGTTTGTTTTAAATCATCAAAACTAACAACTTTTATCCTAACAATTTCCCCTTTTTGATGAAGTTAAAACACTACCAGAACTGATCAAAAAGTAAATTTAAGCAAGAAAACAGTAAAGGATAAGACCTTAGAATAGATCTTATCAGGCAAACAATTAAGACAACAAGAGGTTGTCTTTTGAACAGAGAAGATATGATACTTTCATTAATAATAAGGACAATATGATTACAAGATACATTGAAGTTCAAGATCCTATACTAAGCATATCTTCTATTATCCTTGGGCACCAGGAACCAGTCAAGAAATCTGTCTTGAATGGCCTTCAGCTCTGCAGAGGATGCTGGGGTGAAATTCACCAACACCTTTGTCTTGAACAATTTCTTCAACTCAAGCCAATCAACCTGGTCCCCTATCATGGGAGTGTTGAGATAATGAAACTCAGGGGCTGTAACCTCCAGGTTGAACTCTATTGTTGAATCCATCAGCTGCTTGTAGAGCTCTGCATCAAAACTCTTCATCCATGAATGAAAGGTTCTGTTGATAAGTGCCTCATCTTCTGGTGGTGGCCTCTGGATATAGTGTTGAATGAACCAGAGAGTCTTGGCTTCTCTCCATTTTTCTATCAGAGGCACAGGCACAATTGAGTCAAAGGACCCTTTTGTCCTGAGAGGCAAGATGTTCATCACTTCAACAGGATCCTTCTTCTTCTGGCTTGAACCACTGGCACCGGAAGGAACACCAGCTTCTCTGGCCTTCTTGCTCTGCCTCCTAACATATCTGAGCCTCTGCTCTTCATCTATGTTCTTTCTAATCCTGGCTTGCTTCTCCTCTGGAGTTTCTTCCTTATATCTCTTTTCTGCTCCTCCACAACTTCTTCTAGGAAGCTTTTCTTAACTTTCCTGATCTTTTTCTTGGCAGGTCCAGAGATAGAGATTGGTTCCTGTTCTGATTCTGACTCTTCCTCTGCAGCAAGCTTCTTAGCCATAGTAAGAGATTTGAGCTCCTCTTTCTTCTTCTTCTGGAGCTCTGCTTGGGCCAATGTGTTCTCTAGCAGATCCAGGCGTGCTCCATGGCTAAAAAGTGTTTCATTTGTGGTCTTCGCCAGATCAGTTCTGGCCTTCTCTTCCCCCTTTTTAACTTCATCAAGGAGGGGCTCCACTACCTGCCTTATAAGATCAGGCAAGGCAATGTTGGAGGAAGAGTGAAGATCACGAAGCTGTTTTGCCTCCTCCAGGTAGGCTTTAGATTCAGCAACAAGCCTTTCCTGCTTCTCCAACATCTCTTGGAGGGAGTCCTTCAGCTTGGCAGTTTGGATCATCTGGCTCGCCATCTCAACCTTCAGCACAGAGACTGGCCTCATCTGCTCCAGCACGTGCTCCTGGAGCTGTTTCTGGCTGTGCATGACATCTAGCTTGACAAAGAGGCCATTGGCCTTGAAAGAAGCTTTAACCTCAGCCAGAGTAGACTTGATCTGCTTCAGGAAGATCCTCCTCTCTTGCCTGATCTGATGCTCTATCATAGCAGGGGCCATGTGTTGAATTGCTTTGGAAAAGCGCCCAATCTGCATGATCTGCTCGTTGAAGAAAGTCTTCATCTTCTGGAGCACAGCAGGAGTCAAGTCAAAATCTTCCTCATCAGAGTAGAGCTCCGGAGGGAAGACAAAGTGAGGCCCAAACTTGTAAGTGGGGCCCTCTGGAGTGAGCATTACCCCTCTCTAGATGAGCAGGGTGCGAATCAAGACTTTAGCTGCACCAGGGGTCTCCAGCTCTGCTGGGTTCTGAATGTTAAGCTTCTGCTTGAGCTCAATATCCCAGGCAGTGAATGTGGAGGGGGACATCTCTTCCAGCAGCATCATAAGGTCCTCCACATCCTCCAGTCTGGCCTTGCTCCAGACTTTGGCATCAGTCAACTCTGCCAAAAGTGGTAAGTGCTCCAGAAGAACTGGGAAATGCTCTCTTAGCCAGAGCTGAGCACTTACACTCATACTCTGCCTAATGGGACCCATTTCTGCAGATGAGAAAGTGAAGGGTTTGGGCCCAGAGGCAGAGGAGGAAGGTGCTAAGTTAGCAGGCTCAAGTGAAGCTTCCTCATCTTCACTATCATCGCTTGTTAAACAGGTGGGAGAAGGGGGAGGGGCAACGAATCCCAGAGCCATAGAAATGGTTGGGTCCTGGTCTGTATGGGTTTGGGGAGGGGTAGGATTTTGTGAGGTAGAGGTGGAGGGGATGGGTTGCTCTGCACCAGAAGAAGATGGGATCTCTGGTACAGAAGGTGGGATGGGAGTTTGGGAAGTGGAAGTGTTTGGAAGGGGAATTTCTGCACCAGAAGAGGTTGATGGCACCTCTGGTACAGAAACTGGGGGAGAGGGGTTTGTGGGAAGATGTGTTTGGGAATTTGGGGGAGAAGGTGTTTGGGTAGGAATGGTTGAGGAAGTATATATGGGGGTATCTGGTAAATTTGGTAAAGTCCGCTCTGGTGAAATAATATGGTTACCAGAAGCAGATGGAGTTTGGGGAAGGTTATCTGGGGGAGAGGTAGAGGGAGTAACAAGATTAATAGGGGTAGAAGAAGGAATGGAAGGGTTTACCTCTGCTGAGTCAACATCAGCAGGTACAACATGCTCTGGAGCAAAGACATCCTCCATCATCAGAGAAGCTTCATCAATAGCCTTCTCCAAGGCCCCTCCAAGATCAGAGCCAGAGTCTGACTCTTGAAGAATGGCTCTCTTGGCCTTGGACTTTTTCTTGAGAGGTTCAAACTCCTCTTCCTCTTCCTCCTCTGATGGCTCATCCACCAGGAGTGTCTTGGGAGCTCTTCTGCCTGTCTTTGGCTTCTTGGCAGATTTCTTCTTGGCCTCCTCTGGCCTCTTCCTCTTGGCTGCTCCAGCCTTCTTAACAGCTTTATCATCATCACCCTTCTTCTTAAGCACGACAAGAAGGGGAATCTGGTCCTCCTCTGAGGAACTAGAAAATGCAATGGTTGAGGAACCAGTTGCTCCAACAGCCTGCTTTGAACTCTGCTGCTTCTTCTGCTGCTTCTGCCCCTTGGCAGGTGAGGGAATGACTTGAAGGGGAGGGGCAGGGATGGCTTGCTCACCATCAGAATCAGGATGGCCATGAAGGGAACCATCCTTGGAGAACATAATCTTGGACTTATGAAAGCCCTTACACCAGGATTGTCTCCATTTCTTCTCTGGAAGGATCGAATCCAGAATTAGGGTGAGTTTTGTGCCCAATGATACATTAGCATTGAACACAAATTGTTGCTCTCCTGGCAACTGGGGGCATTCTTCCTTCTGGACTTTCACCTTGTTCTTCCTAAGCACTCCCCAGAAGAACTCAGCCCAGTTACATTGGGCACCATCCAGAATGGCCCTCATAACACAGAGCCTGCCAATGAAGATGGCATCTGTGCTATGGCTCTCACACATGAGAATCTTCACAACAATGTCAAATAAGACCTTATACTTCTGCCTGAGATGCTTGTCCAAGAAGCCCTTAGTAATATTCTGGCAAGAACTCCTGACAAACATCTTGAAGGATTCTAACGCCTCTCCTTCTTTGTACTTCAGTGGGTCCACACCTTCCGCAGAAAGGTTACCAAAAAGACTATAGAAGTCTGCCTTCGAGAAAACAACATCCTCTGAATCAATCTTGGATGAAATATGGTCTTCATGGATCTTCATCCGGATAAGGAACTGAGCAGCATATCCATCCAAGGTACGCAGATCCTTGGGAACCTTTGAGATCAACTCCTCCAGCCCAGAACGTCGGAGAAGCTCCAAAATCTCCAAAGCGGCCGGATTCTTAGTGGAATAGAAGTCCACCACCATTTCTGTCTTGAGTTTCTTGCAGACATGGTCTGGATCGAAATTGCACTTGGGTGCCATTGCTGTGAGAGAGAGAGAGAGAGAGAGAGAGAGAGAGAGAGAGAGAAATACTTTGCAGAGAGAAGTAAGGGTTTCGAAAATATGGAAGCGTGAAAAGACAAATTGAAAAGAAATTTGGTTTAAATAGGGAAATACGCATGGCTGGATTAATAAATGAAGTGTGAACGCGTGTAATAACAAATTTGATTTAGGGAACAAAATCAATTTATGCATTGATTGACATATTGCACATCGATTAAAGCTGACGGCCACGATGAAAGGTGAGATACAGATTTAATCTGGTGCGTAGGCGTGGTCATTGGGACTGGGCATAAAGGGGTTTTGTGGCAGTCAAGAGAAAAAGCGAAATGATTGCCTAGGCCCTATACCCTAGTCTTAAATACACCCCGAAGTTGAAACGTTTTGAGTGTACTTACTAATTTGAAAAGTGTATCCCAATGATCAGAGGCCAGAGAAGTAAAAGCATACCTGTCACCTGATATTGTAACCAGATGATACCACAGCTAGTCTGGTGTTACATCTCCTCTGATTGAACTCATATGGTTCTGGTCAGATAAAACTTTGACCTTTTATGGGACAAGTGTCACCTAGTGCATACCTCATCTGGAGATATCTAATCTGCAGGTATGTTAGGTTTAAATAACAAGGAATATGCAGTAAGATTTAAATAAAGGATACTTCTCTGATGTTCCCCCTAAAACAAATATGTCTCTGGATCCAACAATCCTAACTCAAAAGCTAACTCTCTTTATCTGGTCTCAGCCAAAGGCTTAGTTAAAATATCTGCTCTCTGCTTCTCTGTTGCAATCTTTTCCATTCTTATATCTCCCTTCTCAACATGATCTCTGATAAAATGATGCCTTATATCAACATGTTTACACCTGGTATGAAGAACTGGATTGTGGGTGATTGCAATTGCACTATTACTATCACAGAAAATAGAAATATCCTTGGCTCTAATCTGGTAGTCCCTAAGTTGTTGACTAATCCAGAGTAGTTGTGAACAATAGCTCCCTGCAGCCATGTACTCTGCTTCTGTTGTAGATGTAGCAACTGAAGTCTGCTTCTTAGAAAACCAGGATACCAATTTGTTCCCTAAAAATTGGCATGTTCCACTTGTAGACTTCCTATCTATTCTGCATCCACCATAGTCTGAATCTGAATAACCACTCAATTCCAAGTTGTCATCTGCAGGATACCACAATCCTAAATTCACTGTTCCCTTAAGATATTTCAATATCTTCCTAGCTGCTTCCAAATGACTCTTCTTGGGATTTGCTTGAAATCTGGCACATACTCATACAACAAAAGTAATATCTGGTCTGCTTGCAGTCAGGTACAGAAGAGAACCAATAAGTGCTCTGTACTGAGTCTGGTCCACACTCTCTCCAGACTCATCTGGGTCCATGTTGAAATTTGTCATCATAGGGATCTTGGCTGCTTTGCTAGATCCTACTCCAAATTTCTCTAACATGTTTCTGATGTACTTTGCCTGATTTATGAAAATTCCCTTCCCTGATTGCTTCACCTGCAAACCTAAAAAGTAATTCATTTCACCCATCATGGACATTTCAAACTGACTCTGCATGAGCTCACCAAACTTCTCACACAGCTTCTTGTTAGGGGATCCAAATATAATGTCATCAGCATATATTTGGACCAGAAGGATGTCCTTTCCTTCTTCTTTCCTAAACAAGGTCCTATCAATCTTACCCTTAGAAAAACCATTGTCCAGAAGAAACTGAGATAGAGTGTCATACCATGCTCTGGGTGCCTGCTTCAGCCCATAAAGAGCTTTCTTAAGCTTGAACACCTTGTCACCTTGTTCAAAACCAGGAGGTTGTTCCACATACACTTCCTTAATGAGAATCCCATTAAGGAAGGCAGATTTCACATCCATCTGGTATACTTTGAACTTTATGTGAGCAGCATATGCTAAGAATAATCTGATGGCTTCTAGTCTGGCAACAGGAGCAAATGTCTCATCATAGTCTATTCCTTCAGACTGAGAATAGCCCTGGGCCACTAGCCTTGCCTTGTTCCTAGTAATGACATCATTCTCATCTTTTTTATTCTTGAAAACCCACTTAGTGCCTATCACCTTTTGATTCAACTCCTCCTGCATAGTAACAATCCAATTTGAATCTTTCAGTGCCTCCTTGATGTTCTTGGGCTCAATCAAGGACACATAGCAACTGAATAAGGCAGCTAAGTTAAGAGTTCTCCTAGTCTGGACACCCTTAGTTGGATCTCCTAAGATCAGGTCATTGGGGTGATCAACCAGGGTCCTCCTTCCTGTGGTCTTGCCTGGGTGATCATCTTATGCAGTACCTTGGTGATTATCACCTCCTGCAGAAGAGCTTCCCCCTACAAGAGTTCCAACCTCTTCTGGTTCTACTCCTTGTGAAGGCTTCTGCTTCAGAGAACCAGGAGATGGGTCATCATCTGAATCTGAATCAAGAATAGGTGGATTGACTTTGATAACTCTGGGAATAGTCTGATTCTGGGTCTCATCAGAAGACTTAGAGTCCACCTTGCACTCAAAAGCAGATTCATCAAAAACAACATGAGGTGTTTCCTCCACACAAAGTGAATTCTTATTAAAAACCCTAAAAGCCTTACTGGTGCTGGAATATCCTAAAAATATTCCATCAGCCACTTTGGCATCAAAAGGTTTTAATTTAGATTTCCCATTGTCATGGATGAAACACTTACATCAAAAAACATGAAAATATGAAACAGATGGGGTTTTACCTTTCCATACCTCATATGGAGTCTTATTATGTCTCTGGGCAATTAGGCATCTGTTCTGAGTGTAGCAAGCTGTATTAATGGCCTCTGCCCAAAACCTTTGTGGAGTGTTGTACTCTGCCAGAAGTGTTGCAGCTTTTTTGAGAGTTCTATTCCTCCTTTCTGCTACTCCATTTTGTTGAGGTGTTCTGGCAGCAGATGTCTCATGAAAAATTCTATGGTCCTTGCAGTAATCTGCAATGTGTGAATTCAAAAACTCTGTCCCTTTGTCACTTCTGATTCTGACTATGCTCTGGTTCTGCTCATTCTGAATCTGCTTGAAAAATTCTGGCAGCTTAGTGATAGTTTCATTTTTCTTAAACAAGAACACTACCCAAGTGTATCTTGAAAAGTCATCTACTATCACCAAGGTGTACTTCCTTCCACTGAAACTAAGAGGAGAAACAGGTCCAAACAGGTCCATGTGAAGTAGTTGAAGTACTCTAGTTGTGGTTGTGCTCTGGACATCCTTAAAGGAAGTCTTGGGTTGTTTACCTTTATGGCAGAAACCACAAACCTGATCCTCTTAAACACTTCATTAGGAAGACCTTGAATGAGACCTTTTCTGGCAATCTTATTCAGTGTCTTGAAGTTAAGATGACACAATCTCTTGTGCCAAATCCAGCTGTTCTCTGCAGATCCCTTTGCAACCAGGCAAGCATTTCTTGGGCAACTGCTAAAATCTGCAAGATAAATGTTACCCTTACTCAAGCCTATTAGCAAGATATCATTATAATCAGAAGAGAAAATAGTGCAAGAATCACTAGAAAACATCACTGAGTATCCCCTGTCACAGAATTGGGATACTGAAAGCAGATTATGCTTGAGTCCTTCTACATAGTAGACCTCATCTACAGATACTCCATTGAAGGTCAATTTTCCAACTCCTCTGGTGATTCCATAGTTGTTGTCACCAAACATCACTCTTGGCCCATTTAATGGCTTGAATTCTTGGAGATTATCCTTCTGGAAGGTCATGTGCTTGGAACATCCACTATCAATGTACCAGACATGGTTGCTTGAAAGTCCTTTCTCCAATGGGCTCTTATCTACCTGCAGAGAAATCAATTAGGTCCCCTACTAGTGCTGGGTCCTGATTAGTTAGTTGCAGGTTTTGTAGGAATCCATAGATAAAGATCATCCCTTGTTGGATAAGGAGATCTTATCTTCCTTCCAAATCTATCTACCAGCACATGTCCTCTGACAATGACATATTGAGCTACTGGTCTGATAAGGACACCTTTCATATAAACAGGTCTGGTGTACCTTTTCTCAAATCTGGCCTTTGGAATGGCCTGCCTCAAAGACATGGTCTTAAAGGTCTGGTTGTAAGGGTACATCCTAGAAGAACCATCTCTGGTGTCATAACTTCCCAGATCAGTTGGTTTTCTATAGATGGGTCTGGAAGACCACCTCTGGTTCTGAAAAGTAGACTTGTTCTGGTGGTTATGGTTCCTTTGAGTATACCTATTCTGGAATTGATTCCTCTGAGAAAATCGTCTCTGGGGTACCCGGTGCTGTTGAACATTGTTCATTCTCTGGTAGTTCTTACTCTGATTGGTATTCCCCTTTCTTGAGTGTTTCCTTTGAGGTCCCCTAATCTGGTTAGGTTCCCTTTGAGGATTTCTCTGGGGTCCTCCAATTTGAGTAAGTTCTACTCCTTGGGACTCATCGTTCACAGGACCATCAATCTTCAATGGTTCCCCTTGTTGACTCTTATTCTCTAGGATCTTCTCTTCCATGACAATCAACTCTTCTGGACCATATGTTATGTGATTAACAGAGTGATTTATTTTCCAATCAGGATTGTGAACCACCTTGTAACCATTACCAGTTAAGTCTTTATCATCCCAGATTTCTAGCAATTTACCAGCTCTTACAGACTTGTCTTTATTATAAAGGTATTTATGAGTTTTAGTGGTAATTCCAGGATATCCTAAACCACTCTTATCATTAATGCGCTGAGAAGCCTCTGATATGATAGATACAACAGATGGTATCTTAGAAGCTTCTCTGGGCATGGGTATCTCCTCTATGTTGTGAGCAACTTGTTTTCCCTTGATAAGAGTCTGGTATTTGGCTCTGAGTTCATTGATCTCATCTTCTTGAGAGTTCTTTTCTTTCATGAGTTGATCTACCAGAGTATCTCTTTCTGTGATCTTATCCTGAAGTTCAGAGACTTCTTTGGAATGATCTTTCATGAGTTCTCTGGTGGATTTATGCTCATGAGAGAGAGATTGAACTTCAGCTCTGAGCCTACCATTCTCTTTCTCAAGTTTTTGACAAAGTTGGACACAATTTTGGAGATATGATAGCATTTGTTGCATATCAGACTCTCTGGAGTTACCAGATGAATTAGAGGATTCAGTATATTTGTAATTAGATAAGCATAGGGTAGTTTCATTTACCTCAGTGATGTCTGCCATAAGACACACATCATCATCTGATCCGAAATCAGAAGAAGAAGAACTTGAACTAGTATCCTCCTCCTCTGCTTCTGCCAGCAATGCTCTCTTGTCTGCATATCTCCTATCTCTCTTGATCCTTTTCTCTTCTCTTTACCTAGAAGTAAGTTGAGGACAATCATAACTGTAGTGACCAGTCTTGTTGCATGTGTAGCAGGCATTGTCTCCTCTGGGACTAGGACTTGGCTCTCTCCTCCTCTGGTTGTAGTCTGATCTGGCTGGACTACTTTCTCTCCTCTGGTAGTCTGATCTGCCAGAGCTACCATCTCTCCTCTGATAATCTGATCTCCCAGAGCTGCCAGGGTTGTCATCTCTTCTCCTCTCTGGAGTTCTGAATCTGGTCTCCCTTGAGTCTCCAGATGTCTTCTCCTTGTCTGCAGGCTTGAAGGAACTCTTCCTGTCTCTGGTAGACTCCTTCCAATGCCTTTTGTACCTGCCATATTTTGAACTCATTTTTATCTAATTTACGGGTTAGAAGTGCTACCTGCTCCTTGAGGCTCAAGTCATCTGCAGTAGACTCATTTGGCTTGACATCAGGCTTGATAGTTGAAGAGAATGCAACACCTTTCTGACCAGAAGAGGAAATCTCTTCTGTTTGATACTCCTCTTGAAGATCATACTCATAAGCTTTGAGATCAGACAACAGAAGATGATGATCCAGAGTGTTGAGATCCTTGTTGTCCTTGATCACAGTGACTTTAATTCTCCACCTGCTGGTTAGTGAACGCAAGATTTTACTATTAATTTCTTTTTCAGAGTAGGTCTTACCTAAGGCACTAGCCTTGTTCAGGAGGTTGGTGAGACGCATATCCAGCTGGTCAATGGTCTCGTCTGGTTTCATCTTGAAAGTGTCAAACGAATGTTGAACAGCTTGAAGCTTGTTGTCTTTAATCTTCTCTGTTCCCTCATAGAGAAGTGCAAGCTTGTCCCACATCTCCTTGGCAGTGGCACAGGTTCTGACCTTCTCTATCACTTCCTTGGTGAGTGTGTTGATAATCTCTGTTCTTGCCACCTGGTCCAAGTTGTAGAGCTTTCTTTCATCGTTGTCAAGCTCATCTTTCTTTTTGAGGATTCTTTGCCTGGGGACTCTATCCTCTGCAGCTTTCTGAGCAGCTTCACTAGTTTCTTCCCTGGACTCTGACCTGCCACTATCAATAGGAGTCCAGTAAAATTGAATGGGTCCACTTTCTACCACATCTAACATGCGGTGGTGAATAGCTCCAAGATGATTGCTCATCATGAAGCTCCAGTGGCTGTAATCCTCGAAAGAGAATTCTGGAAGCTTACGGCTCTTGTAAGAAGATTTTGCAGACATTTTTGATAAAATTAGGGAAATAACAAGAACTTGAACAAAAGTACTAAAGAGCAATGGATCTGCCCGGTGACCACCAAAAGCTTTTTAAAGCAGTGGTCGTTGGACACACAGCTCTGATACCACTTGTTGGTCCCACTAGTTAGATTAATTGCGGAAGCTTAAGTTAAATGTCTTAATAAATTCTTTTACAAGACCACAAAAATCAATAAGCAAATAAGTAAATGAAAGCAGTAAATAACACCGGACATATAGTGGTTCGGATATGAATATCCTACGTCCACTCTCCCTTTTATCCAAGGGGTCTCACTAACAACCAACTCACTTACTTACTCACTGGAATTGGGAAGTACCAGTTCCTTCTTACAAACTCTTTAGATTTAACTTCAATCTAAAGATCAACAGCCTCCAACCTTATCTGGTAGATGAACAGGTTGATGTTTCAACAACTCCTTAAGAGTAGATATATATTATGAACAATAAGAGTGTTAAGAGTGAATATCAAAAGCTTGGAATGACTTATGCGCGTATCGTGTCTCTCTAGAGCTTTTTCTTGAACTGCACTCTTGTATTTATAGAGGGGATTAGGGCCGCCGTTGGAGGGCTAATCCAATCAGATCCTCTATTTAAGGAAGCCTCAATCAATCAATTCCTTAATTGATTGATTGGGTTGGTGGGATCCTTGGATTGATTATCTTCATATACTTTCCAATCCCGATCTTGTTGACTTGATTTGAATCACCAACGGTCAATAGCTTCCTCTGCCTAACTTTGATTTTCTCCAGAGAGGGCAAGACCAGACACCAGGCAACCTCGGTGTCTTCTGGTCCTAATTTGGTGAACAACCAGAATACTCAGTAGAAACAAAGGATCAAACTGAGCATCTTTTGTTCCTACCAGACTCGTCTGGTCCGGACTCGTCTGGTCTGGAGAAGGTCCTCTGCCTCTGGTCTGATCTCATCCGGTGAAGTCTTCTGGTGGAGTCCTCTGGTGAAGTCCTCTGGTGGGGTCCTCTGGTGAAGTCCTCTGGTAGGGTCTTCTGGTGACTCTTCTGGTGAAGTCTTCTGGTCTGGCAGTTCCCCCTAGACTAAGTCCTACTCTAAACCATCATCTGGCTAACAGGTCCAGATGGTCCTATTACATCTTCTGGTTTGTTTTAACTCATCAAAACTAACAACTTTTATCCTAACACAAACGTGCTTTTAGTTTACTTCAGTTGAATGATAAAGGGTTTGATCTTGCTCCAACGAATGAAGAGTGGGAGAGGGGGGAGAAAATGTGTGAGTTCTTGTGTCCATTCTTTGTTATCACAAACTTGATTTCTGGAACATCTTACCCCACTTCCAACTTGTATTTTGTGCAAGTTTGGAAGATAGAATGTTTCATAAAATCAAGTCTTTTGAGTGAAGATGAAGGCATTAAAAGTATGGCTATGAGAATGCAAGTAAAATTTGAGAAGTATTGGAGTGATTATAGTACCGTGCTTGCATTTGGGGCTGTGCTTGACCCTCGAGGAAAATTAGGAATGATTAGGCATTATTACTCTCAACTTGATCCTCATACCACCCAAGCGAAGATTGACCTCTTAAGGATTAAAATGCAAGCACTCTTTGGTGATTATGAGAAGTGGATGTCTAAAAAGAGTGATCAAAGTGGAAGTAGTCTACAAAGCTCTTCATGTTCATCAAATTTGACTACACCAACTCTTGATGGAAATGTACATGAGCAAGTCAATGAAATGACTGTAAGTCTTTATCTTTATGCTTTTTAAGAATTAATTATTTATTGTTTTAAATTGCATAGAATATTTGTTAATTCATTTTCTTTTATTTAGGTTATGGAAGATTGGCAAAGTAACACAAGGGATATTCAAATTGAAAAGTCTGAATTGGATAAGTATTTAGACGAACCACTTATGGAAACTAAATACCATCCAAATTTGAATGTGTTGGATTATTGGAAAGCTAATACACTCCGATTTCCAATATTAGCTATTATGTCTTGTGATATTCTCAGCATCCCAATCACAACTGTAGCTTCTGAATCTGCTTTTAGCATTGGTGCTCGTGTTCTCAACAAGTATATGAGTCGACTTCTTGGTCAACATGTGGAAGCTCTTATCTGTACTCGCAGTTGGTTGCAAGGCTATATTGTTGGTAATTTTTTTTAATTATTTCATAAATAATTTATTTTACATAATTAATAACTAATTTATGTTTTTGTGTATGTTTTAGATGATGATGATGATGACAGTGATTTGGAAGATGATGTTTTGTCATTGTTGTTGGTCCCGGTACAAGACTGAGGAATACGTGTATGGGGGGGGGGGAATACACGTATACCAATTTTTCAACCTTAAAACTGACTAAGTCCCCTTTACTCAGAGTGGTAAAGAACTAGGAGATGATAACACACCTACTGACTACACTTGGTGCGGGTCAGTTGGCTAACTACCAGTTCAAGTTCAGTGCGGAAATGTTTGAGCCCTGATAGTTTAAAGTCTTGTTTAGTTTGCTTTCTGAAAAACTTGTTTTACTCAATTCTGAATAGTGTTTAGTAGGGCAGTGCTCTTTTTGAAGATCAGCCTGATTGATTCAGGCCTGATAAACTGAATGCAATGAATGAACATGTAATATGACAAGTATGCACAATATCAAAGCAGTAAGAACACAAGGAGTTTAACGTGGTTCAGAGACTCAAGCTCCTACATCCACGGCCTGATTTAACAGGAAATCCACTTAAGGGATTCTTGTTTTTAACGTGTCAAGGTGCACCAAGACCAGCTAACCTCACTGATCTATACAACTCCACTTACTAACACACTAACTGACTTACTCCCAACAAGCCTAACTTAGGGTTTTGGTTTCAGTTTGGATTCCAACTAAGTTGAGATTATCCTTACAAGGCAAAGCTATGCTAAGGATTGGATAATCTCTCTAAGCTTAAGATAATGCTATTTAGCTCTTGGAATACAGAATAACTCTCGATTGCTAAGAAACACTTGGGAAATTTAGATGTTTTTCGAGTGCTTCTTTTAAAGGTTGAATGCTTTGAATGCTTGAGAGTTTGAGTAATTTCTGGCTTGGAAATTTCCCGTAACCTTGAATGGGTTCAAGGTCTTCTGTATTTATAGGTGATTTGGAAAACTATCCGTTGGAGAGATAGCCTTCTAGTCATCTATGTAGAGTGGCTTCAAACGGACATATCTTCATGCAGCAGCCGTCCTTACATGGATTTGGTATTTGCATTAAATGCACATTAAATGCTTGCCCGTTGAATGTGCAGTCTGAATTCAGTCTTCATGTCAGGTTCCGTACGTGCGTGTCCTTCTCGGATTGGTCCACGTCATCAGGTTGGTGAGAATTTCAGAACTTATTCCTGAGCTTCAGGCTTGTCTTATTAAGTTCATTTTGTCTTGAGTCCACCAGTTTTGTCCTGACGCTGAAATTCCTTTTGCATTGCTTGGCTCTACTCCAAGTCTTCCCATAAACTCAGTGACATCCTGTTCCCTTCAGGATTGAGTTAGTAATGACCTCAGGGTCATACTCTTCATCACTGACACTTACTCAGCCAGCTTAGAGGACTGCCATAAGTTCAGGATGGTGCTCTTCGACTTCAGGCTCTTAGTCTTGATTGACACCAGTGAGTTCTCCTCTCATTGAGTACCTGTGAAGTGTAAAATGACTAAGTACTAATCCTAATCAAGACCAGCCTGACAAAGACAGATTAAGGCAAACATCTTTTCAGGGGCTTTGGGATCTTAATCAAAACTGACAATGTCCCAACAATTGTCCAAGGAAGGATCGAATGCCGAAGATTGAAGAACTTGCAATATTTATATTAAATTCTGAATTAATTGTTAATGTTTGAACTTTATGAACAATGTTTGTTTTTTTTTTGAACAATTATGAACTTTATGACCAATGTTTCAAATTTTCAGTTGAAATGGTAGCCCGTTAAAAGTCTATGTTTGTTTCAAATTACAATTATAAGTCTATATTTTATATTAAAAATTAACTTTTTTCCCAGAGCCCGTTAGTGGCCCGTTTAGCCCTCGAATCGCTAGGGCTAGGGTTAGGTTTCGAGTGTTAGTGGACCGATTAAAATGAACCGATAAGGCCTGAAACCGTTTAGGCCCGCAACCCTGTAGGGCTGGCCCTATAAGGTTAGGGCCAGCCCGTTTAACATCCCTACCAGAGGACTCCACTAGAAGACTTCATCAGGGTAGATCAAGATCAGAGGTAGAAGACCTTTCCCCAGACCAGATGAGTCCGGACCAGACGAGTCTGGTGAAACAAAAGATGCTCAGAATCATCTCTAGATTCTACTGAGTGATCTAGTTCTTAATCGACTCTGGACCAGAGGACCTCTAGGTCATCTGGTATCTGGTTCAACCTACTCTGGAAGAATCAGAGCTGTGCAAAGGAAGCATTTGACCATTTATAATTAAATGAAGTCAACCTTGATCGGATTGGAAAATCAGAATGAAGATATCAATCTAAGGATCTCACCAACCCAATCAATCAATTAGGGAATTGATTGATTGAATCTTCCATAAATAGAGATCTGATTAGATTAACTCTCCAACGGCTAAACCCTAATCACCTCTATAAATACAAGAGTGCCAATTTGAAGAAAAGCTCTAGTTACGCGCACGAAGATCATACTCAAGCCTTAGTATTCTCAAGCAATTAGCACTCTTATAGTTCTTGATTCATATCTACTCATAAGGAGTTTGTAGTTGGAGATTAAAACTCAACCTGTTCATCTTGATAGAGAAGGTTGTAGTTGAATATACTTTAGATCGAAGTCAGATCTAAAGTGTATAAGCAAGGTGCTGGTACTTGTCAATTCCAGTGTTCGTAAGTTGGCTGGTTGGTTAGTAAGGCCACTTGAAAAAAGGAGAGTGGACGTAGGATTGTTAATATCTGAACCACTATACATCTTATGTTATTTACTTCTTTCATTTATATTTTGTTTATATTTGTGCTCTTGTTAAAATGATCTTGAAAAAGGTTTTTTTAAGCTTCCACATTATATTAAAAACTGACTAGTGGGACCAATAAGTGGTATCAGAGCAGTGTGTCCTAGACCACTGCTTTGAAGAGCTTTTGGTTGTCACCAGGCAGATCCATTATTTTTAAAATTCTTTGCATAATATCTTTTAGTTACTCTAAAATATCTTCAAAATCTTCTTACAAGAGCCGCAAGTTGCCTGAATTCTCTTTTGAGGATTATAGCCACTGGAGTTTCATGATAAGCAATCATTTTGGAGCTATTCATCACTGCATGCTTGATGTGGTTGAGAGTGGCCCCATTCAATTTTACTGGACTCCCATTGATGATGGCAGATCAGAGTCTAGGGAAGAAACCAGTGAAGTTGCAGAGAAAAGTGTTGATGGCAGAGTTCCCAGGCAAAAGATCCTCAAGAAGAAAGATGAATTGAATAATGATGAAAGGAAGCTGTACAACCTGGACCAGGTGGCTAGGACTGAGATCATCAACACCCTCACTAAAGAAGTGATAGAGAAAGTGAGAACATGCAGTACGGCCAAGGAGATGTGGGACAAGTCAGCTCTGCTCTGTGAAGGAACAGAGAAGATAAAGGACAACAAGCTCCAGGCTGTTCAACACTCACTTGATACTTTCAAGATGAAACCAGATGAGACTATTAACCAGCTGGACATGCGTCTCACCAACCTCCTTAACAAGGCTAGTGCCTTAGGTAAAACTTATTTAGAAAAAGACATTAATAGTAAAATCTTAAGGTCACTAACAAGCAGGTGGAGGATCAAAGTCACATTCATCAAAGACAACAAGGATCTCAACACTCTTGATCATCATCTTCTTTTATCTGATTTGAAAGCCTACGAGTATGACCTACAAGAAGAAGATCAATCAGAGGAGATTTCTTCTTCTGGTCAGAAAGGAGTTGCTTTCTCTTCAACTATCAAGACTGAAGAAAAAGTGAAGGGGTCTACTGCAGATGACATGAGCCTAACAGAGCAGGTAGCACTTCTAACTAGAAAAATTGATAAAATGAGCTCCAAGTATGGCAGGTACAAAAGACACTGGAATGAATCTACCAGAGACATGAAGAGTTTCTTCAAGTCTGCAGACAAAGAGAAGTCATCTGGAGACTTAAGGGAGACCAAATTCAAGTCACCAGAGAAGAGGAGAGATGGCAGTTCTGGCAGATCAGACTACCAGAGGAGAGAAAGTAGTCCAGCCAGACCAGAGTACAACCCCAGGAAGAGAGATCCAAGTCCCAGTCCCAGAGGAGACAACACCTGTTACACTTGCAACAAGCCAGGCCACTACAGCTATGATTGTCCTCAACTCACTCCTAGAGAAAGAGAAGAGAAAAGACTTAAGAGAGATAGGAGATATGCAGACAAGAGAGCATTGCTGGCAGAAGCAGAGGAGGAGGATACTAGTTCCAGTTCTTCTTCTTCTTCTTCTTCTGACTTTGGATCTGATGATGATGTATGTCTCATGACAGACATCACCGAGGTACAAGAATCTACCTTGTGTTTATCTAATTTTAAATATACTAAATCCTCTCACTCATCTGGTACATCCAGAGAGTCTGATATGCAGCAAATGCTATCAGATCTCCAGAATTGTGTACAACTTTGCCAGAAACTTGAGAATGAGAATGGTAGGCTCAGAGCAGAAGTTCAATCTTTATCTCATGAGCAAAAATCCACCAGAGAACTCATGAAAGATCATTCCAAAGAAGTCTCTGAACTTTAGGATAAGATCATAGAAAGAGATACTCTGGTAGATCAACTCATAAGAGAAAGAGACTCTAAGGAAGATGAGTTCAATGAACATAGAGCCAAATACCAATCTCTTATCAAGGGAAAGCAAGTTGTGAATACTATTGAGGAAGTACCTATGCCCAGAGAAACTCCAAAGATACCAACTGTTGTATCTATTATATCAGAGTTTTCTCAGCGCATTAATGATAAGAGTGGTTTAGGATATTCTGGAATTACCACAAGATCTCATAAATATCACTATAACAAAAACAAGTCTGTAAGATCTGGTGAATTGGTAGAAGTCTGGGATGAAAAAGACCCTACTGGTAATTGTTACAAAGTAGTTCACAAACCTGGATGGAAAAGGAACTACTCTGCTAATCATTTAGAATGTAGTCCAGAAGAGTTGACTGTTCTGGAAGAGAAAATCTTAGAGACAAAACTTAATAATGGGGAACCAATGAAAATTGATGGTTCTGTTCACAATAAACCTCAAAGAGTAAGACCTAATCAGAATGGAGGACCTAAGAGGAATCCTCAAAGAGTGGAACCTAAGCAGATTAGGGGACCTCAGAGGAGATACTCAAGAAGGGGGAACTTCAATCAGAATAGGAATTCTCAGAGAAGGAACTATGAACAACAGAACTATCATCAAAACCAGGGACCCCAAAGAAAGTTTTCTCAGAGAAATCAATTCCAGAACAGATACACTTAAAGGAACTATAATCACCAGAAAAGGTCTAGTTTTCATCAGAACCAGAAACACATCTATAGAAAACCAACTGATCTGGGTAGTTATGATACCAGAGATGGTTCTTCTCGGATGTACCCTTACAACTAGACCTTTAAGACCATGTCTTTGAGGCAGGCCATTCCAAAGGCTAGATTTGAGGTGAAATACACCAGACTAGTGTATAGGAAAGGTGTTCTCATCAGACCAACAACTCAATTTGTCATTGTCAGAGGACATGTACTGGTAGATAGATTTGGAAGAAAGATAAGATCTCCTCATCCAGAAAGGGATGATCTTTATCTTTGAATTCCTACAAAACCTGCAACTAACCAATCAGGACCCAGCACCAGTAGGGGACCTAATTGATTTCTCTGCAGGAGAACAAGAGCCCATTGGAGAAAGGATTTTCAAGCAACAGTGTCTGGTACATTGACAGTGGATGTTCCAAGCACATGATATTTGAGAAAGATCATCTCCAGGATTTCAAGCCACTGAATGGGCCAAGAGTGATGTTTGGTGACAACAATTTTGGAGTCACCAGAGGAGTTGGTAAATTGATCATCAATGACGTATCTGTAGATGAAGTCTACTATGTTGAAGGACTCAAGCATAATTTGCTTTCTGTATCCCAATTTTGTGACAAGGGATACTCAGTGAAGTTCTCTAGTGATTCATGCACTGTTTTTTCTTCTGATTTTAATGATATCTTGCTTATTGGCTTGAGGAAAGGTAACATTTATCATGCAGATTTCAACAGTTGTCCCAAAAATACTTGCCTGGTTGCAAAAGGATCTGCAGAGAACAGCTGGCTTTGGCACAAGAGGTTAAGTCACCTGAATTTCAAAGCACTCAACAAGATTGCCAGAAAGGGTCTAGTTCGAGGTCTTCCAAATGAAGTGTTCAAGAAGGATCAGGTTTGTGGTTCCTGTCAGAAGGGTAAACAACCCAAGACTTCCTTCAAGGATGTCCAGAGCACAACCACAACCAGAGTACTTCAACTACTTCACATGGACTTGTTTGGACCTGTTTCACCTCTTAGTTTCAGTGGGAGGAAGTACACCTTGGTGATAGTAGATGACTTTTCAAGATACACTTGGGTAGTGTTCTTGTTTAAGAAAAATGAAACTATCACTAAGCTGCCAGAGTTTTTCAAGCAGATTCAGAATGAGCAGAACCAGAGCATAGTGAGGATCAGAAGTGACAAAGGGACGGAGTTTTTGAATTCACACATTGCAGAGTACTGTAAGGAAAATGGAAATTTTTATGAGACATCTACTGCCAGAACACCCCAACAGAATGGAGTAGCGGAAAGGAGAAACAGAACCCTTAAGGAGGCTGCGAGAACTCTTCTAGCAGAGTACAACACGCCCCAGAGATTTTGGGCAGAAGCCATCAATACAACTTGTTTCACCCAAAACAGATGCCTCATTGCCCAGAGACATAGTAAGACACCATATGAGGTATGGAAAGGTAAAATCCCACCTCTTTCATTCTTTCATGTTTTTGGATGCAAGTGTTTCATCCATGACAATGGGAAGTCCAAGTTAAAGACCTTTGATGCTAAAGTGGCAGATGGAATATTTTTAGGATATTCCAGCACCAGTAAAGCATACAGAGTTTTTAATAGGAATTCTCTTTGTGTGGAAGAAACACCTTATGTTGTTTTTTATGAATCTACTCTTGAGTGCAAGATGGACTTAAGGAACCAGTCTCCAGAAGAGACACAGAATCAGACTACTCCCAGAGTCATTAAAGTCAATCCACCTATTCTTGATTCAGAGTCAGATTCAGATTCAGATGGTGACCCATCTTCAGGTTCTCTGGAGTAGAAGCCTTCACAAGGTGCAGACCAGAAGAGGTTGGAACTCCTGTAGGGGGAAACTCTCCTGCAGTTGGTGATAATCACCAAGATCTTGCAGTAGATGGTCAATCAGGCAAGGCCAAGGGAAGGAAAATCCTAGTTGATCACCCCAATGAATTAATTATAGGAGATCCAACTAAGGGTGTCCAAACTAGGAAAACTGTTAACTTAGCTGTCTTGTTCAGTTGCTATGTGTCCTTGATTGAGCCCAAGAACATCAAGGAAGAACTGAAAGATTCAAATTGGATTGTTGTAATGCAGGAGGAGTTGAATCAATTCACCAGACAGGATGTTTGGGAGCTGGTAGACAGACCAAGACATCAAAAGGTGATATGCACTAAGTGGGTTTTCAAGAACAAGAAAGATGAGATTGATGTCATTACTAGAAACAAGGCAAGGCTAGTGGCACAGGGTTATTCTCAGTCTGAAGGAATAGACTATGATGAGACATTTGCTCTTGTTGCCAGACTAGAAGCCATCAGATTGTTTCTAGCATATGCAGCTCACATGAAGTTCAAAGTATACCAGATGGATGTGAAATCTGCCTTTCTTAATGGGATTCTCATTGAGGAAGTGTATGTGGAACAACCTCCTGGTTTTGAACAAGGTGACAAGATGTATAAGCTTAAGAAGGCTCTTTATGGGCTTAAGTAGGCACTTAGAGCATGGTATGACACTCTATCTCAATTTCTTCTGAACAATGGTTTTACTAAAGGTAAGATTGATAGGACCCTGTTTAGGAAAGAAGAAGGAAAGGACATCCTTTTGGTCCAGATATATGTTGATGACATTATATTTGGATCCCCTAACAAGAAGCTGTGTGAGAAATTTGGAGATCTCATGCAGAGCCAGTTTGAGATGTCCGTGATGGGTGAGATGAACTATTTCTTAGGTTTGCAGGTTAAGCAGACAGTGAAGGGAATTTTCATCAATCAAGCTAAATACATCAGAAACATGTTAGAAAAATTTGGAGTAGGGTCTACCAAAGCTGCCAAGATTCCTATGATAACAAATTTCAACATGGATCCAGATGAGTCTGTAGAGAGTGTAGATCAGACTCAGTATAGAGCACTTATTGGTTCTCTTCTGTACCTGACTGCAAGCAGACCAGATATCACTTTTTCTGTAGGTGTTTGTGCCAGATTTCAAGCTAATCCTAAGAGGAGTCACCTGGAAGCAGCTAGGAAGATATTGAAATATCTTAAGGGAACAGTTAATCTGGGTTTATGGTATCCTGCAGATGATAACTTAGAGCTAAGTGGATATTCAGATTCAGATTATGGTGGGTGCAGAATAGACAGAAAGTCTACAAGTGGAACATGTCAATTTTTAGGGAATAAGTTGGTATCTTGGTTCTCTAAGAAACAGACTTCAGTTGCTACATCAACTACAGAAGCAGAGTACATGGCTGCAGGTAGCTGTTGTTTACAATTACTCTGGATTAGTCAGCAGCTTAGGGACTACCAGCTTAGGGCTAAGGATATTCCAATTTTCTGTGATAGCAACAATGCTATAGCCATCACCCAGAATCCAGTTCTTCACACCAGATGCAAACATGTTGATATAAGACACCATTTTATCAGAGACCATATGGAGAAGGGAGATATAAGGATGGAAAAGATTGCAACAGAGAAGCAGAGAGCAGATATTCTCACTAAGCCTTTGGTTGAGACCAGATTCAAAAAGTTAGCCTTTGACTTAGGATTGTTGGATCCAGAGACAGAATTGGTTTAAGGGGAATACCAGAGAAGTATCCTTAATTTTAATTATATTCTTTTATGTCACTTGATATACTAACTTGTCTACAGATTAGATATACCAGAGAAGTTACATCTCCAGATGAGTTATGTACCAGATGAGGTGCATTATCAGATTCCAGAAAATCTGGAGAATTTTTTTGACCAGATTCAGATAAGTTCCACCAGAAGAGATGTACCATCAGACTACTTGAGGTATCATCTGGTTACGATACCAGATGACATGTATGTATTTACTTCTCTGCCTCTGATCATTGGGACACACCACACCATTTAAATTACTAAATACACCCAAAACGTTTCATATTCAGTGTGTATTTAGACCTAGGGTCGTGGGTCTAGGCAATCATTTCACTTTTTCTCTTGACTGCCACAAACCCCCTCGAACCCTGTCCCAATGACCATGCCACACACACAATTAAATCTGTAACTTGCCAAATTCAATCCTGGCCGTCAGATTTAATTAAAGTGCAAAATATCAATCAATTGACAAATTGATCTTGTCCCCTCAATTAAATGTTAATTCCACGCGTACACACTTCAATTTATTTCAAATACATGCGTACATCTCTTTGATAAACTAAATTTGTTCATTTCTGTCTCTTCACATTTTCAAACTTTCAAACCCTAACTTTTCTCTGCTAGCATTTATGTTCTATCTTTCAAATTTTCTTCACAAAAATGGCTCCCAAATGTAACTTCGACCCAAACTACGTTTGCAAGAAGTTGAAGACGGAGATGGCCGTCGACTTCTACACCACTCGCAACCCTACCGCGTTGGAGATTCTGGAGTTATTGCGCAAGTCTGGCGTTGAAGAATTTATCTCTGGTGTCCCCAAAGGTCTTCGCACTTTGGATGGATATGTCGTGCAGTTTCTGGTGAGGATGAAGATTCACGATGGACATATTGCTTCCAAGATCGATGGTGAAGAGGTTATGTTCACTAAGCACGATTTTTGCAAGCTTTTTGGCAATATTTCTTCTACTGGTGTTGATCCGTTGAAGTATAAGGAGGGTGAAACTATTGAATCATTCAAGATCTTCGCCAGATCTTCTTGCCAGACATTGACGAAGGGATTTCTGGATAAGCATCTTCGTCAGAAATATAAGGTTCTTTTTTATATTGTTGTTAAGGTGCTGATGTGTAAGAATCACAGTACTGATGCCATTTTCAATGGTCGTATGTGTGTGATGAGAGCCATTTATGATGGTGTGCAATGTAATTGGGCTGAGTTCTTCTGGGATGTTTTGAGGAAGAATAAGGCAAAGGTTCAGAGGGAAGACTGTCCAAGCAAGCCAGGGGAGTTGCAGTTCGTGTTCAATGTGAATGTCTCTGTGGGAACAAAGATGACTCTTATTATAGACTATCTGTTTCCAGACAAGGTGTGTAAGGAAACCTGGTGCAAAGGCTTCCACAAGTCCAAGATCTTATTTCACAAGGATGGGCCTTTACATGGTCACTCTGATTCTGATGGTGAAGGGGCCATCCCTGCTCAACCGTTGCAACCTGTGCCTTCCCCTGCTAAAGGGAAGAAGAAGTCCTTGAAGAAGAAGGATACAACTCATGCTCCTTCAAATATTGTGATTTCTTGCTCATTAGAGGATGACTAGATACCCCTTACTGCTGCTTTGAAGAAGCAGAAGGCCGGAGGTGAAGAATCTGTTGTGTCACCTAAGGCAAAGAGGGCTGGTCCTACAAAGAAAAGAACCAGGCAAAATCATGGAGGTGTCGGTAAGAAGCCCAAAACTTCGAAGAGGGCAAAGAAGAAGAAATCACTCCTGGTGGATGAGCCATCAGAGGAGGAAGAAGAAGAGGAGGAAGATGTGCCCTTGAAGAGGAAGCCAAGAGCCAAGAGGGCTATTCTTCAAGAAGATCCAGATTCCAGCTCAGATCTTGGAGATGCTCTGGAACAAGCCATTGAGGAGGCTTCTCAGTTGATGGAGGATGTTGTGTCTTCTCCTACAGTACTAGAGGCCTCTGTACCAGCTGATATTGACTCAGCTGAGGTAAACCCATCTACTTTATCTCCTGTTAATCTTATTTCCCCATCCCTCTCTCCACCAGAAACCCAAACACAACCCCAACCCCCTACCTCTGGTTCACAATCAACCCTACCAGAGCAGCCTATCCTAAACACTCCCCCTCCCACTCATATAGCCTCTCCCCTTCACACTCAATCTCAAACACCTCTACCCACTAACCCTTCACCCCCACAAATAGCCTCTGTACCAGAGGTACCCTCTACCTCTTTTGGTGCAGAACAACCCTCTCAAACATACCCCTCTACCTCTCAAACCCAAACACCTATCCCCCCCACTCAAACTGACCAGAACCCCTCTTTTTCCATGGCCTTGGGGTTCCCTGGTCCTCCTGCCTCCCTCACAAGTTCAGTTAGCGATGATAGTGAAGATGAGGATGCTTCACTTGAGCCTCCCAACTTAGCCTCATCCTCCTCTGCCCCTGGGCCCAGACCTTTCACTTTCAATGACACTGAAATGGGTCCCATCAGGCAGAGTATGAGTGTAAGTGCTCAGCTCTGGCTAAGAGAGCAATTCCCCATCCTTTGGAGCACTTACCCATGTTAGCAGACTTGACGGATGGCAAAGTATGGAGTAAAGCCAGATTAGAAGATGTAGAAGATCTGGTCATGCTGCTGGAAGAGATGACCACGGCTGATTTTACTGCTTGGGAGATTAACATCAAGAAGAAGCTCAATGTGCAGAATCCAGTTGAGCTTCAATCTCCAGAGTCTGCCAAAGTGGTGGTCCGTACTCTCCTAATCCAGAGAGGGGTCATGATTTCTCCAGAGGGTCCCTCTTACTCCTTTGGCCCCCACTTCACTTTTCCTTCAGAGTTATACTTTGGTGAAGAGGACTTTGATGTCACTCCTGCTGTGCTCCAGAAGATGAAGATTTTCTTCAATGAACAAATACAGGAGATTGGCAGATTCTCCAAGGCGATGCAGCATATGGCCCCTGCCATGATAGAGCACCAGATCAAGCAGGAGCGGCAATGCTTTCTGAAGCAGATCAAGGCTACCTTTGCTTCTGCCAAGGCCTCTTTCAAGGCAAATGGCCTCTTCTTGAAGCTGGACATCATTGAAAGCCAGAAGCAGTTGCAAGAGCATGTTCTGGATCAGCTTCGCCCAGTTTCAGTTCTCAAGGTGGAGATGGCCTCCCAGATGCTTGAGACTGCCAAGATGAAGGACTCCCTCTAGGAGATGATGAACAAGCAAGAGCGCCTGGTGGCTGAAGCACAAGCATATGTTGAAGAAGCTAAGAAGCTCAGGGATCTTCACTCTTCTTCCAACACAGAGTTGCCTGCTCTAATCAGGCAGGTTGTAGAGCCCCTTATTGATGATGTTAAAAAGGGGGAAGAGAAGGCCAGAACTAAACTGGCAAAGAGCACTAATGATACTCCCTTCAAACACTCTGGTCGTCTGGACCTGTTGGAGGATACTCTTGCACAGGCTGAGCTGCATAAGAAGAAGGAAGAGTTGAAATCTCTGGCAATGGCCAAGGAACTATCTGCAGAAGAAGAAGTTGTTGATGCTGAATAGGACCCTGTCTCCATATCTGGTCCTGCCAAGAGAAAGATAAGGAAAGTAAAGAAAAGCTTCTTAGAGGAAGTTGTTGAAGAAGCAGCGAAGAGATTCAAGGAGGAGATAGAAGAAGAGAGACTTGCCAGAATCAGGAAGAACATAGATGAAGAGCAGAGACTCAAATATGTTCGTAGGCAGAACAAGAAGGCAAGAGAAACAGGTCTCCCTCCTCCAAGTGCAAGTGGAAGTTCAAGTCAGAGGAAGAAGTCTGCTGTGGAAGTTATGGATATCCTGCCTCTGAGGACAGAAGGGTCCTTTGACTCTACTGTGCCTGTCCCACTTATTGAAAAGTGGAAAGAAGCCAAAACTCTCTGGTTTATCCAACATTACATTCACAGGCCACCTCCAGAGGATGAAGCATTGATCAACAGGACATTCCACTCTTGGATGAAGGCTTATGATGCAGACTTGTACAAACAACTGATGGACTCTACCATCCAATTCAACCTGGAAGTGACTACCCCATAGTTTCACTATCTCAACACTCCCATGGTTGGGAACCAAATTGACTAGGCAGAGCTGAAGAAGTTGTACAAGACCAAAGTGCTTTTGAACTTCACTCCAGCAAACTCTTCTAAACTCAGAGCTGTTCAAGACAGGTTCCTTGATTGGTTCCTGGTGCCCAAGGAAGACAGAAGATATGCTTAGATAGGATCTCTTTGTAATCTCATTGTAATCTCTTCTGATTATTATCTTAATGATTTATCCTATCTTTCTATCTTAAGACAACTTCTTGTTATCTCATTGTTTGCCTGATAAGATCTATTCTAAGATCTTATCTTATTTGTCTTTCATGCTTTTATGTTATTTGCTCAGTTCTGGTGTTGTTTTAACTTCATCAAAAAGGGAGAAATTGTTAGGAAAAATATTGTTAGTTTTGATGAGTTAAACAAACCAGAAGATGTAATAGGACCATCTGGACTTGTTAGCCAGATGAGGAACTAGATTAGGACTTAGTCTAGGGGGAACTGTCAGACCAGAAGACTTCACCAGAAGAGTCGCCAGAAGACTTCACCAGAGGACTCCACCAGAAGACTTCACCAGAGGACTCCACCAGAAGACTTCATTAGGGTAGATCAAGATCAGAGGCAGAAGACCTTTCCCCAGACCAGACGAGTCTGGTGAAACAAAAGATGCTCAGAATCATCTCTAGATTCTACTGAGTGATCTGGTTCTTAACCGACTCTGGACCAGAGAACCTCTAGGTCATCTGGTATCTGGTTCAACCTACTCTGGAAGAATCAGAGTTGTGCAAAGGAAGCATTTGACCGTTGGTAATTAAATGAAGTCAACCTTGATCGGATTGGAAAGTTAGAATGAAGATATCAATCCAAGGATCTCACCAACCAAATCAATCAATTAGGGAATTGATTGATTGAAGCTTCCATAAATAGAGATCTGATTAGATTAGCTCTCCAACGGCTAAACCCTAATCACCTCTATAAATACAAGAGTGCCACTTTGAAGAAAAGCTCTAGTTACGCGCACGAAGATCATACTCAAGCCTTAGTATTCTCAAGCAATTAGCACTCTTATAGTTCTTGATTCATATCTACTCATAAGGAGTTTGCAGTTGGAGATTAAAACTCAACCTGTTCATCTTGATAGAGAAGGTTGTAGTTGAATATACTTTAGATCGAAGTCAGATCTAAAGTGTGTAAGCAAGGTGCTGGTACTAGTCAATTCCAGTGTTAATAAGTTGGCTGGTTGGTTAGTAAGGCCCATTGAAAAAAGGAGAGTGGACGTAGGATTGTTAATATCCGAACCACTATACATCTTGTGTTATTTACTGCTTTCATTTATATTTTGTTTATATTTGTGCTCTTGTTAAAAAGATCTTGAAAAAAGTTTTCTTTAAGCTTCCGCATTATATTAAAAACTGACTAATGGGACCAACATGCCCGCTGCTTTTCTTCCCTCTATTTTGCAAATCCTTATTCGCATCTCTTACGTCTTCCTCCGACATCATATTTTTGACGAAATTAGCCCACTTCCTGAGTTTGACTTTCCCAATTTTTGCCTTCTTGTCAATATTCCTCAAATTGCGCACACCAGCGTCTTTCTTGCTCTTACTCCCCCCTTCACTTCCTCCCTCCTTTGATATATTTTCTCGAGGCTGGCGCAAGGTTCACCCCTGAAAAAACCTCTCTAACAGCAGCCGATCTTGTCGCCTTCATCCCTTCGCTCATCCTCCCTTCTTTGGATTGAATACTTGAGACCGGCACAAGACTTACCCCAGACTTCACAGCAACTGATCCCATCGTCGCCAGGTTAAGGATTTGGGGTTCAATTCCCTTCCCAGAATTGACATTCTGGATGCCCAAAATGACCCCATCCCTGTTACTGTCCCTTTACCCAAAAATCGATGGGCCTGCTTCAGTCAAAATCCCATTTTGTTACCATGCTTACCTTGAACACTCTCTCATCGATTCTAGTGTGTATGATTCAATCTATCTTTTCCAGATAAGAAGATGATATGAGAACTCTCGCAAAATCCAACCTTTCCTTCTTTTCCGACTGCTCATCTAACCTCACTACTCTTCCAATCTTCACACCGCATAAGGTAAAGAATCTTTTTGACCATGCATGTAGCGGCACACCGAACCATCTTTTCTAAATCTGCCGTCGTGTATAAACATCTTCGACCTTCCAGGGTCTCACCCATAAGAACTAATGTTCTACCCATTCGCCAAAATCCTGAATCAATTATTTCGTACTTTTCTCCGAACGACCTTGAATCAGAACACAGTTACCTCTTAAATCTCTTAAGATTAATTTACCACAACTTTCACTAATCATCTCTTCGCCATGATCCTCCCAGGAGAAAGTATCTTTAAGGAGCCTTGTCAATAATCCTCCAGCTATTTTTTCTCGTTCTTATCCGGAGTAAAAGGTATCATTTCCATTTCCTCCTTCTTTTTTTAGAACCTCGAGAACCTCTGCATTGGACTTTTGTTGATAGGCGAGCAGCCGAGCAGTAAGATTAAGAATATTGAAAAAATAAAATAAACTGAATAATAAGTGATTAGGATAAAAAAAGGCTAAGAGGCGAACAACTGGATATGAAAGATGTAAATCATGAAAAGACGAGCAGCTGGTCAGTGTGTCAGAGTATACCAGGCGAGCAGCTGGTCAAAGGTTAAGAAAGTTGGGCGAGCTGCCCAGAAGAAAGGGCTAATCACCTATCACAAAGGTAAGCAGGCGAGCAGTAGAGCATCTCAAAGAACAACCAAGAATCCCACTAATTAGGCACTGTATTAGGAATAAACAAGTGTCATAACACTTGTCATTGTATAAAATACAATAGCTTAGTATTAAACAAGTGTCTAAACACTTGTCAACATGTAAAATAAGATGTCTTAGAGAGTGACACCTCCTACTTGCTTGTACATCTATAAATACATCCTCATATGAAGGAAAAAATAGGTTGAAATATTCACAAAAAAACCAATCCCTTGCCAATTTGATTCTTAATCTTTTGTTATGCAAATTCAATACATTGATCCTTGTTTGATGATATTTCTTAGCATAAACAGCCACTAATCTATCACTTTGATTAAAGGTCATCAACAATTGATGCTAGAAGAAAGGTCCGAACCTCCATTGATTGAAGATTTCGGTTAGAACTTGTGCAAATTCATCGGAAACTGGGTTTGTTGGCCGGAACCCGGTAAGAGACCGCAGAAAACTGGGCATTTAAGTGTTGCAAAGTGGTTTGTGGTGCTTTTATCCATCTTCTAAGGAACTTGAATGCATGCATATGTGAATTAGGGTTTGTAAATAACCAAATTCACATATACAAGACTAGTTGTTCTTGGAAAAAAGTTTGCAAACACAAATCTCCTTCATCAAACATTCAACATTCAAAGATGGCAAGATCGTAGAAGCATCAATCTTCAAGCAAGCACACGAGTCATAGATCATGAACTAGGGTTTCGTCAACGGGTGACCATGCAAGAACAGTTCGGACAACTTCCTGGAGAAATGCGCAAGTTACCATTGATACCCTCCCTCCGAAAATTGAAGTCCTTGCCCAAAATCCTGAATAACTAGCAAAGACGATTGTCGTGCTCCAATTGTTACAAAAACGTCAGGAGAAAGCTGGACCATCGAAGGCTCCGGAGACAAGCAAACGAGAAATCGAGCAGCGAACAAAAAGGCGGGAGGACGGGCGAGGAGATGAAGAGGACAGTGCCCAGACCCGTAGAGATAAAGGCAAAGCCCCAGTTAGTGAGCGATTGGGAAACAAGGGAGAATCCACCCCTGGAGGGGTTGAGGAATCGAGCAAGACACGACCAAAGATACCAATCGCGCCAGCGCAATGGAAAGACTTGGAAGCCAAAGCAGAGATAGGAGAGAGGCTCCTCAGAGGAGCGAAGAACGAGCTCACACAGCTATTCGCCCATCTATGCTCGATCGAATTCGGTGATCAGCTTTTGGCCGATTGGGACCCAATGGAGCGAGCAACGCAAGAAAAATGCCCCTTTAGCGAGGGACTGCATCGTGAAGAAATCATTGAACTCGACCATGATGAACAACTTTTGTTAGGATATTTTTGTCCTAGGGATTTTTCTTATGTTAATTTTGATAATGTCAAAACAGATATTTTTGTATTGTGGAAACTAACATTGCAGGTACAAAGATAAATGAAGAATTTAATAGATGAAAGTCTACATCTGCGAACATTGGATACAGACCCTACAGCTAGTTGAAGACAAGTCTACATTTGAAGAGTTGAAGACAAGTCCACAGCCGAAGAGTCTACATCTGCAGAGTTAGAGACTACAAGCTGTAAACTTGAGATTAGTAGGACTAATTAAGTGTAGTACACATGGTACACTCACTCACTTAGTTTGAAAAGTTTCAGTGTTTACCAGAGCTAATTACTAGCCAGTAGAAACAAGTGTTTCAGTGATTAACCGCTCTTTGAGCAGTCATCACTATTACTTGAAAGACATTGCTATATGATAAGAAGCCTTAATTAAGCTGAAGTCAAAGCTGAAGGTGAAAATATTTGAAATTCCAAATCCCTCCAACGGCTAGAGGACCCCTCAAGACTCCTATAAATAGGAGAGGAGACCTCAGAGGATCAACAACAACAATCCAAAGCTCTCAAGTATACAAGCACAACATTTACAGCCTTCAAAGTCTACAGCCATTCAACTCTAGAAGTTTTTAGGACTTAGAAGCTAGGAATATTGTCTTATAATTTTTTTGTTGTTCCTCACTATATACCCCTTGTATTCTATCTTGTGTAGATTTTATTTCTTAGTGAGTGTTTATTTCTGTGTGAGATAGAAAGAGTGTTATGAGTGAACTGCTTCATCCTAGACTAGACTGATCTGAGTGAGAATTCTAGGTCTTAGGGGGAACTTATTGTGACTGCGTGATATCTTAGTGAATTTGTCACCCGTGTGGTGTAACAGTGGATGTAGGAGGATTACAACACCTCTGAACCACTATAAATTTATCTTGTTCTTTATCTACTGTTCATTCATTTTATTTATTATATTGCATCACTCATATTCTCTGTGCTTATTAAAGTTGGTTTGGATTTGATTTTTCACTTCACACACTTTACTTATTTCCGCTGCACTAAGTGTTAAAATAATCCTAAGTATTACAATACCAACTCTGATAAGTGTTTGATTTAATTATACAGACTCTACATTTCAAAAAGTCTGCAGCTGCAAACCTTTGTTTTCAACTCTACAGCTGCAGAGTTCAATCTGTATACTTCATTTGTTTCCAAAAAGTTTTAAGTTTTAAAAATTAATGTCTATTCACCCCCCCTCTAGACCTTGATACATCTTTGGGACCAACAAGTGGTATCAGAGTAGTTGGCTTGCCACTGCTTTGACCAAATTTTAAAAGTTTTCAAGCCATATCCAAAATTGTTTTTGAAAAATCATATTTGCATTTTCTATGGCTCCTAAAATGATGGAGTCTAAAGTACCTATGTTTTCCACAGATGAATATGATGATTGGAAGATCCGAATGCAAGCTCACCTATCTGCTATGAATGATGAAATGTGGTCCATAATTGAGGATGGCCCAATTATGATAGAAAAGGCCAACACTGTAGGAGATAAGACTGGTCTAGCCCAAATCATTCCAAAGCCCAAGAAGGAGTGGACAGATGAAGAAAAGAGGAGAGCAAACCTCGACAATATTGCAAGAAACACTATTTATCACTCTCTAGATAAAATTGTGTTCAACAAGATAAAAAGTTACAAAATTGCTAAAGAGATATGGGAGAAACTTGAGATGATCTGTGAAGGGACTGATCAAATTAAAGAGAACAAGCTCATGATAGATGTCCAAAAACTTGAGAACTTCAAGATGAAATCTGGAGAAACTCTTGAAAAGTTTGATTCAAGATTCATTGAAATACTCAATGAGCTTGAACTACTTGGAAAAGAATACTCTCAAAGGGAAAAAAACATGGAAGTTCTAAGAGCCTTACCATCTGAATGGGATATGAAAGTGGTTGCTATGAGAGAATCTAAGGATTTATCCAAAGTATCCACATTTGAGTTGTTTTCTGACCTTAAAGCCTTTGAATTTGATATTGACAGGAGAAAAGACAAAGACTCAACAAATTCAAAAGTTACAGCTCTAGTAGCTGTAGAGTCCAATCCAATTGCAGAATCAGATTCTGAAAATGATGAGATGGCCCTGTTAATAAAGCAATTCAAAAAGTTTGCCAAGAAAGTCAACTGAAAGAAAATCCACCTAAGCAAGAAGGTAAGTCAAGTAAACCAGCTGCTAACTCCAACTATCTTTACTATAATTGCAGGAAACCTGGACATTTCATCAAGGACTGCCCCTACCCAGAAGCAAAGAAGTACACTGAGGAGGAGAAAGCTGCAAGAATTGAAAAGAAGAAAAAGTTGGATAAAGAAAGAATAAGAGCACTATTATCCGAGTTTGAAAAGACTCAGGAAGAAAGTCTCTCTTCTTCTTCTCACCCAACTGCAGAGTGTGAGTCCATAGATTCTAAGGACAATGAAGCACTAATATGTCTTATGGCAAAGGATGAAAGGTACAATCCTCATCCTTTTCTTTAACTGAAAAGGATTCTTCCAGTGATATGATTCACTTGCTCCAAAAAGGTTTTGAAGGACTGCTTCATATACGAAGTGATTATGATGAACTTTTAGTTGAAAATCAAGAACTTAAGCAAAGAATTGAGGAACTGCTTGCTGAAACCAATGTTAACAGAAACAAGCTATCCTTAATGAGTAATTTGCAAGAAGAATTTGATTATCTAAAAATGAGTCATGAAGAACTTTTTGTAGAAGCTACATGCAGAATTGCTGACTGTATTGATCTCAAGAATGAAGTAGCAAAGAAAGACAACATTATTCAAAATGTTGAAGCTGAGAGAGATTTCATTAAAAGATTGGAATGCTATGGTAAATCTTCTAGAAAATTGAAGGAAATGCTTTTACAGCAAAGACCTTCTGGAGATATGACAGGCATTGGATACAATCCATGTGACTGGATGGAATATCTTGAAAAATCTGTTGCCACATTTGTGAAACAACAACAAGAGTTCAAAAGAGAAAGCATTCTTTTACAAGAACTTGAGGAACCAACTGTTCAAAGATTAGTCAAAACTCTATCAGATGAGATACAAAAGAAGATTATTGACATTATCTATGGAAAAGTTGAAAATGAACAACATTTGGAAGAAAAGATCAATATGTACACAGACAAGATCAAATCAATCTGTAAAGAAGAGACCTCAAGTCAAACTTTACAGACAACAACTATGCAGCCGGAAACAACTGTAGATTTTAAGAGAAAAGAGAATTTTAACAAATTATGGAATGGAAAGAAGTCTACAGGGGACAAGAAAGTTGCTCAGGACGTTCCATACAAGAAAAACAAAAGACCAACTATTGCAAAACCAACTTGGGTGGTTAAGAATGTCACTGGAGGAGATCCAAATCTTTGGATACCTAAGCACTAACTCTTCACTTATTGTAGGGACATTTGTCAACCACTCCAAAGGAAATCTGGTATGTTGATAGTGGTTGTGCAAGACACATGACAGGTAATAAAGAAACACTTTCCAACCTTAGAGAACTAAATGGACCTAGAGTAGTTTTTGGTGATAATGCCAGTGGAACTAAAGCATAACTTAGAAGAGGAAATGTGCAGATCAATGATGTATATCTTGTGGATGGACTAAAGCATAACTTATTAAGTGTGAGTCAATTTTGTGACAAATGATACATCGTAGGCTTTACACCAAACTCATGCATGATTAAGGATGCTGAAACTAAACAAGTCAAACTTTGTGGTACTAGAAAAGGAAATGTGTATATAGTTGAATGGAGCTCAGCTGAAGAGAATGTTTGTTTTATAGCAAACAACTCTACAGATACAAGATGGCTCTGGCATAAAAGACTAAGTCACATAAATTTCAAAACCATGAATGACCTTGTGAAAAATAGACTTGTAAGAGGTCTACTAGAGACAAAATTCAAGAAAGATCATCTTTGTGATGCATGCCAAAAGGGTAAGCAAACAAAGAAGACTTTTAAGAACAAAATTTTTGATGGCTCAAACAAAGTTCTGGAACTGCTTCATATGGATCTTTTTGGACCCATAGAACCAGTTAGTATTAGTGGGAAAAAGTGTACCCTTGTGGTGGTAGATGATTACTCAAGATTCACATGGACTGTGTTCCTAAGGAAAAATAGTGAGACTCTACCAAGGTTACCTGAACTTATGAGAAAAATTCAAAATGAGAAAGGTTTAAAGATTGTAAAAATCAGATCTAATAGAGGAACTGAATTTACAAATCAAGTTATTGAAGAGTTTTGTTCTCTTCTCTTCATGGGATTCATCATGAATATTCAACAGCTAGAACACCTCAACAAAATGGTGTAGCTGAAAGAAAGAATAGAACTCTAAAAGAAGTTGTTAGAACCATGTTAGTGGAAGCTCATTTACCCAAAAGGTTCTAGGCTGAAGCTACCAATACTGCTTGTTACACATAAAACAGGTGTTTAATCAATAAATAACATTCCAAAACACCTTATGAATTATGGAAAGGATTTAGTCCTAACATATCTTATTTTCACATATTTGGATGCAAATGCTACATTCTGAATAATGGAAAGGATTATCTAAGAACATTTGATCCTAAGGCAGATGAAGGATTCTTCCTTGTATATTCAGTAGTAAGCAAAGTCTTTAGAGTGTTTAATAAGAGAACAATGCTGGTGGAAGAATCTACACATGTTGTGTTTGATGAACCACACATTGAAGACAGAGAAAATCAAAAGATCATTAAAGATCTGCAGAAAGATGAAAACTCTACAGATGGAACTTTACAGCCATATGTAACAGTTGAGATTCCAGTAGGAATAACTGAACAATGCAATAAAAAATCTACTAAGGAGTTACCAAGGATTGAAGTTCATGAAAATGAAACATATCAAGACAATCAAGGTGATATTTCTTCAGTGGAAGAGTTAACTGATAGACTCAATGAATCTACAGTTAATAACTCTACAGCTGAACAAAATATTCACCATGACCCCTTAAACTTGAAATAGCTTAAAAACCACCCCCCTGAACGAGTTATTGGAGATGTAACTGATAAAGTAAAAATCAGAAGACAACAACATGAAGATATGTTTGCAAGTTTTCTATCTGAAATAGAACCATCAAACATAGAAGAAGCTCTTATGGATGCCAATTGGATACTTGCCATGCAAGAAGAACTGAATGGATTTGAGAGAAATCAAGTTTGGGAATTAGTTCCTAGACCTATGTATCAGAAAGTTATTGGAACTAGATGGGTGTTTAAGAACAAACTTGATGAAGGAGTTATTACAAGGAATAAGGCCAGACTTGTAGCACAAGGATATTGCCAAGCAGAAGGAATTGATTTTGATGAATTTTTTGCACCAGTTGCAAGACTTTAGGCAATTAGGATATTTTTGGCCTATGCTGCTCATATGAAATTTACAGTATATCAAATGGATGTAAAGAGTGCATTTTAAATGGACTTTTGGCAGAAGAAGTCTATGTAGAGCAACCTCCTGGTTTTGAAGACTCTACAGATGGACACAAAGTTTACAAACTAAGAAAAGCTTTATACGGATTAAAGCAAGCTCATAGAGCATGGTATGATACTATATGTGATCATTTAATCAAGAATGGTTTCAAGAAAGGAATAGTGGACAAGACCCTTTTTAGACTCAAACATGGTGAAGACATCTTACTAGTTCAGATTTATGTTGATGATGTTGGAGTTATACGTGAAAGTATGCTTTTACTTCGTATAACTCGTGTATCAAACACTCGTTTTATGAGATTAATTTTTTATCGCATATGCTTTAGATATGATTGAATGTTGAATATTTATTGCAAATAGTTCATAATGGTACTAGTTACATTGTAGTTAATATGGTGATACCCGATCACGGAAGACAACATTAACAGTTTCCTTGTAACTAAACGTACATTTTCACGACCTAGGTGGAATTGAACAATCCGCCGTGAAAGGTCGATGTGTAAGTCTCAGATTGGCCTGTCTTGACTTAGAGATTGCACTAGCACATTTAGTATGTGTTGAAGAGGACCTACAGAGAGGATAAATTCTTTTGTTCTGAAATATGAAGAATTAGACCTCAGTGGTTATTTATTTCTTAATCTCCGTCACTTAAATAGGACCGTGTGTGCTTAATGGTTACTGCTTTGATTCATGTTGGGTGAGAATCATTGTGACTTCGAACCTTGTGCTTTGGGCAGTAATATTAATCATACGACGGTTGCTAAGATTTAATACAGAGAAACGCGTGCGAGTACGGCTCGTGTGATTAGTCCCCTTGGTGGGCTCAGAATTTTTATCGTACCAAATCTTGCAAGTGAAGAATTAGTTTCTTCGGTACGGATAATAATGTTGAGCTATCTTTACTCCAAGGTGAAATATATTAATTAATTTAGAGCTATTCAGAAGCTTAATTAATTAATGGACTTGATAATCTTAAACGCGGAAAATAATAACCGGGAGCCCATATTATCATAGGATAGTGCAATATTAATTTATTAGTGGTAATAATTAATATTAATGGATTGAATTATATTGGGGCTCAATATTGAAATTCAGAAGTCCATTAGGAGGTCCAATCTTAATTCTCCTTAAAGGTCTCTCAAGTAGCCCAATAATGATAAGGTGATTAAAATAAAAAGAAAATAATAATGCTGATTTTCCTATTTTTTTTCGAAAATATTGATATTATGAGAGATTAGATTTTCTTGATTTTCTTGGAAATATATTATGGAAGATAAGTATTCTTGGAATACAAGATTATCTCATATATTCAAGAAGATCCAAATCTTGGTTTCTTTGCCTATAATTTTCGAAAATCTCAAGTAATATGGAGGGTGAGATTTTTGTGGAATATTTTATTTTGGAGAAAATAATATATGAGATATATTCAAGATTTCTTAGAGTCTAAGAAAAGATTTTCTCCAAGCCCAAACCTATTATTTCGGCCCCCTCATATTATAAATAGGGGATGATTATTTCATCCCCAAGAACATAATTCCATGTGTTGGAAAAATCAAGAACATATATATATTTTTTTTTCCTTAGTTATTTAAATTACTTGAAAGCATCTCCCACCGGTGATCAAGTAAGGCGAAAGGGAAATACTTGAGAAGGTTTTTGGGTTGATAAAGCGAGATCATGATTGTCCCGTTTATTCAAAGACCAATTCTACAAGAGGTACGTAAGTCACATAAATTCTTGTTTATTCCGCCTAGATTTTATGTGAATTATTCAACATGCATGATGTTAAATATGTTGTTGGAATTATTATTTGAATTAATTAGAATTAATTCATGCTAGTAATAATTGAATTTAAATTCGTATTTAAATTTCATCCCGAATAGATTCCGGGCACCCCTATTTTCCCAACAACTGGTATCAGAGCCACGGTTTCGGGCTCTGATCTTTAAATTGGAATTTAAATTGTTAAACATTAAATTGAAATTGGATAGTAGAATTGCTCGATCTTTTTTGCAGGTATCCAATTGTCATGGTTTTAATGTTGTTAATTTTTTTCATGCGTGTGAATTAATTGTTTTTAATTCGATTCGTTCGAATTCATTTTTTTCGTGAGAAAATCCACGAGTAGATTAGTTGGTTTTATTTTAATTTGATCATTGTAATAGACTAGTCTAGATCTAGTATTTATTTTTTTTGAAAATAAATTATAACCGGATTGTGACGAAGAACGAAGAATTAAAGACGGCGTACCCGGACGACGCATGCATTCGTGGTGCATGCATGGACGTAAAATCATGCATGGGGTGAAAAACGAGAACGAACGGCGAAACCCGGTGCACGGGGTGCGCGAGGCGCATGACCCGCGCACAATGGCGGGGCAGCGCGCACACACGTAGGCGCGCTCGGCGGCTGCTGCTCGGCGCCGTGCCGAGAGGCGTGCGGGCCCACTCCGTGGGCCGACGCACATCGTATCTCGGGTCGTGGAATTTTTTTAAAATTAAATTTCAGTTCTGCATTTTTTTGTGTGATTTTAAACGTCGTCCCGAACCCCAAACGATGCTGATTTTTGAAGAGTGTTGCTGTTCGAGTGTGAGCGTGTTGAGACGAACGATGGAAAGCAACAAGGACGATTTTTCGCATCAAGACGTGAAGAAATTAAACCGTGACAATTGGATTTGAGTGCTCCAATGTGTTTAATTTTATTTTGATGGATGTTTTATTTCGTGCACTTATTATTATTTGTTAATATGTGTTTGCATGAATTTTATTGTCCAAGAAAAACCTTACTTTCGAAAATTACTAAGTATGTTTATATAATCGCAATTTTATTCCGGATATTAAAATTGGATTAATTTGGCCTCCATAATTTATTTATTTGTGAAGTCTTTTTGGAATACATTTCCCCCTCGGATCGGCCAAAAAGACGGATTTCACATGAATAAATTTTGAAAGGATGATTGTGGATTATTACTAGTGGCGGTATTGACCCTCACCACGAGTGGCTTGCTCAAAAGTGAAATAATAACCCTGTATTTAATTATGGTTATTACTTAGGCATAAGAAATTGATATTAACTTACTCCCCTCGGAGTCCCTGTCAATTTTTATGTGGTCAAAGTGGGAGCCAACTATTAATTTTGAATTAAGGATTTGTAATCCGCTTGAATGTGTTTAAATTTATAGACCACCCCTCGTGGCGCATTTAAATTGTTTCGAGATGTTGGCTGATGCATGATTATATTATTTTAAGGTTTCAATATAATTGACGTGATCGAATTATGTGATAATTTCGTATTTTTCTAGATATTGATATGAATGTATGTTTTATTCTCAGTTCATCATGTCGCAACCTTTTAATCCACTGTTTAGTATACGTAAAGATAATAAACTTGTCGGTGAGAATTATGTTGATTGGAAACGTAATCTTGATATTGTCCTAACCGCTCAACACCACAAATGGGTACTTACTACTCCTAAGCCCCAAGAGCCTGCCGAAGTTGCGACCAAGGCGGTCAAGAAAGAGCATAAGAGTTGTTTTAACTCCGATGAGATGGCTAGGTGTACTATTCTGGCTTCAATGTCAGATGTGTTGCAACACCAACACCAACACATGGAGACCGCCTCTGAGATAATGCTCAATCTTGAAGCGATGTTTAAACATCAGAACCGTACAGCTAGGCAAATCACCATGCGAAAGATGCTTTCGTTGAAGATGGTGGAAGGTACGCCCGTAAGAGATCACGTTATCGAGATGATGGGTTATCTCAACAAGTTGGAAGTACTTGGTGCGGAATTTGATCTCCCTACTAAGGTCGATTTCGTTCTCCATTCTCTGCCGAAGAGCTTTGAGCAGTTTCAGTTGAACTATCAAATGAATAACCGGGCAAATAGTTTGCCCGAGCTCTTGCAAGCTTTGGTGTCGGCGGAGACTTTAATGGATCATCAAACTGTTGCTATGGTGGCAAATGGTCCGTCTGCCTCTTCGGGTCCCAAGGGAGGGAAGAAGAGAAAGAGGACAAAAGGCCAGACCCAAGTAAATCCAACCATTGCGAAACCCAAGGCAAAGGGAGAAGGAGGTGGAAAGAAAACTGCTAAGGGTAAGTGCTTCAATTGTGGTGAGAAGGGACATTGGAGGGCGACCTGTTCTAAGCCTAAGAAGGCGGTAAAGAAAGGTAAGTCTCATGCTTTAGTCGTTGAAACTTATGTTGCGGCGTATGCTGCCTACGTTTGGGTAGTTGATACCGGGGCAATTGATCATATTTGTTTCACTCTTCAGGGGTTTCAGCTAATCCGGCGACTTAGCAAGAATGAGATCACCATCACTTTGGGCGATGCTACGAGAGTGACAGCCGAAGCAGTGGGAGTCGTGCACCTATCTTTTGAAGATAGAGTTTTAATTTTAAGAGATGTTTTATACGTTCCGAACTTTAGGAAGAATTTAATTTCAGTTTCTAAGTTGTTTTTTTATGGATATTCAGTTACTTTTAATAAAGTTGTTACTGTTTCTTTTAAGAATGATACTATCTTTCATGGAACGTTGGTTAACAATCTCTATACGATTAAGTGTGCACACCACTCAAATAATGAATCTAATAACACGTCGATCATTTCAAGTAATAAAAGAAATCGTTCTTCAGAGATGAACAAAATACTTCTATGCCATCTTAGACTAGGTTAGATTAATCTAAAGCGGATAGAGAGATTGGTGAAAGACGGATCCTTGGAATCATTCCAAGTCGAGTCGTTTCCAACTTGTGAATCCTGTTTAGAGGGTAAGTTGACCAAGAGGGCATTTGGAGCCAAGGGGAATAGAGCCACAGAAGTGTTAGAACTCGTTCATACCGATGTGTGTGGTCCAATGACGATCAAAGCAAGAATGGGGTATGAGTATTTCATCACCTTCATTGACGATTACTCGAGATATGGGTACATTTACCTTATGAGGCATAAGTCTGAAACTTTTGATAAGTTCAAGGAGTTTAAGGCCGAAGCCGAGAAATATATGGAAAAGAGTATCAAGTTTCTACGATCAGATCGTGGAGGCGAATACCTCAGCGATGAATTCTTGAACTACTTATCGGACGAAGGGATCGTATCCCAGTTAACCGCACCGGGAACCCCTCAACAGAATGGTGTGGCGGAACGAAGAAACTTGACTCTTTTAGAGATGGTCAGATCCATGATGAGTTATTCGGATTTACCCAAGTCGTTTTGGGGTAATGCCTTGGAAACGGCTGCTTACATTCTAAACTTGGTGCCATCCAAATCGATTCCTAAAACCCCAATGGAATTGTGGACCGGGCGCAAGCCCAGTCTAAGACATTTATGGATTTGGGGTTGTCCGGCATACGTGCTAGACAAGGAAGCTGGTAAGTTGGATCCACGTTCGGAATTAAGGATGTTTATAGGATACCCTGCGGGAACGAAAGGGTGTATGTTCTATAGTCCCAAGGATCAAAAGACCATGATTAGTACACACTTTAAATTCTTGGAGGAAGACTATATGAACAATCGGAAGTCTAAAAGTGAAATTACCTTAGAAGAATTGAGAGGTCTAACCTCGATACCAAGTATACAAGATGATGTACCACACGTCACATCTTCACAACCAGAACCCCGTCATAGTGGGAGGATTGCTAAGCAACCCGAGAGATTCATGGGAATAGAAGAATCATTGGATTTGATTCCCAGTGATGAATCAGACCCATTGACGTACGACGAGGCAATCCAAGACAGACTCGGAGTCATGGCAAACGGTAATGGAAGTCGAGATGGGTTCGATGGATCATAATCAAGTGTGGGAGTTGGTCGAACCACCCAATGGGGTAGAACCCATTGGATGCAAGTGGGTGTACAAGAGGAAAAGAGGACCGGACGGAAGGGTTGAAACCTTCAAAGCGAGGCTTGTGGCCAAAGGGTATACTCAGAAAGAAGGGATCGATTATGAGGAAACCTTTTCGCCTGTAGCTATACTTAAGTCCATTCGTATTCTCTTGTCGATCGCTGTACACCTAGATTACGAGATCTGGCAAATGGATGTCAAGACGGCTTTCCTTAACGGAAGTCTTGACGGGATAGATTCTATATGCAACAGCCCAAAGGTTTTGTTGAAAAAGGCCAAGAGCATCTCATATGCAAGCTTAAGAGATCCATTTATGGACTTAAGCAAGCATCGCGTACTTGGAACCAGTGTTTTGATCAAGTGATTAAGTCTTATGGGTTTGATCAAAACGAGTTCGAAAGTTGTGTGTATAAGAAGCATGACGGAACTGCGGTGGTATTCTTAGTATTATACGTAGACGATATTCTGCTCATTGGAAACAATGTAAAGGTATTGTCAGACGTAAAAGTATGGCTGTCAAAACAATTTGATATGAAGGACTTAGGGGAAGCCGGTCACATCCTTGGGATCAAGATCACTCGCGATCGCAAGAAGAGGATGTTGGGCTTATCGCAAACTTCATACATTGACACTGTTTTGAAGCGTTTCAGCATGCAAGATTCCAAGAAAGGTTTTGTACCTTTTAGGCATGGAATCCATCTATCGAAAGAAATGAGCCCTAAGACGCAAACAGAGATAGATGACATGAAAGGTGTTCCGTACGCTTCGGCCGTAGGAAGCCTTATGTATGCAATGCTGTGTACGAGACCGGATATCTGCTTTTCCGTGGGTATGGTGGCAAGATATCAAAGTAATCCTGGGAAAGACCATTGGACTGCCGTAAAGTGCATCTTGAGGTATCTGAAAAGAAATCGTGAGCGGATGCTGATTTACCAGTCAAATAGTCTTGTGCCCGTGGGATACACGGACTCGGATTTCCAATCAGACATAGACTCAAGAAAGTCAACCTAGGGTAGTGTGTTTTGCATGGAAGGAGGAGCCATTTCATGGAGAAGCGTTAAGCAGAAATGCATCGCCGATTCGACCATGGAAGCCGAGTATGTAGCTGCTTGTAAAGCAGCGAAAGAGGCAGTTTGACTCAAGAACTTCTTAGTGGACTTGGACGTTGTTCCGAATTTGCCCGATAAGATAATTGTATTTTGTGACAATGCCGAAGCAGTTGCAAATTCAAAGGAACCGAGAGCCCACAAGGCCAGCAAACACATAGAAAGAAAATACCATCTTATACGAGAAATCGTTAAGAGAGGATATATAGAGGTGGCAAAGATAGCATCGGGTGACAACCTAGCTGATCCATTCACAAAGGGTTTGCCTCAGAGTACATTCGAGAGACATGTGGATGGAATGGGAGTCAAGACTATTGCCAATCTGCTTTAAGTATAAGTGGGAGGAATTATTAGGTTAGTGTAGGTTGACATGAGATGTCACGTAGAGCTACTACACTAAGACATGCATGATGTATACTAAAAAGCAGACTTTAAGTATAAGTGGGAGATTGTTGGAGTTCTTCGTGAAAGTATGCTTTTACTTCGTATAACTCGTGTATCAAACACTCGTTTTATGAGAATAATTTTTTATCGCATATGCTTTAGATATGATTGAATGTTGAATATTTATTGCAAACAGTTCATAATGGTACTAGTTACATTGTAGTTAATGTGGTGATACCCGATCACAGAATACAACATTAAAAGTTTCCTTGTAACTAAACGTACATTTTCACGACCTAGGTGGAATTGAACAATCCGCCGTGAAAGGTCGATGTGTAAGTCTCAGATTGGTCTGTCTTGACTTAGAGATTGCACTAGCACATTTAGTATGTGTTGAAGAGGACCTACAGAGAGGATAAATTCTTCTGTTCTAAAATGTGAAGAATTAGACTTCAGTGGTTGTTTATTTCTTAATCTCCGTCACTTAAATAGGACTGTGTGTGCTTAATGGTTACTGCTTTGATTCATGTTGGGTGAGAATCATTGTGACTTCGAACCTTGTGCTTTGGGCAGTAATATTAATCATACGACGGTTGCTAAGATTTAATACGGAGAAACGCGTTCGAGTACGGCTCGTTTGATTAGTCCCCTTGGTGGGCTCAGAAGTTTTATCGTACCAAATCTTACAAGTGAAGAATTAGTTTCTTCGGTACGGATAATAATGTTGAGCTGTCTTTACTCCAAGGTGAAATATATTAATTAATTTAGAGCTATTCAGAAGCTTAATTAATTAATGGACTTGATAATCTTAAACGCGGGAAATAATAACCGGGAGCCCATATTATCGTAATATGGATAGTGCAATATTAATTTATTAGTGGTAATAATTAATATTAATGGATTGAATTATATTGGGGCTCAATATTGAAATTCAGAAGTCCATTAGGAGGTCCAATCTTAATTCTCCTTAAAGGCCCCTCATGTAGCCCATTAAGTAGTCCAATAATGATAATGTGATTAAAATAAAAAGAAAATAATAATGCTGATTTTTCCTATTTTTTTCGAAAATATTGATATTAGGAGAGATTAGATTTTGTTGATTTTCTTGGAAAGATATTATGGAAGATAAGTATTCTTGGAATACAAGATTATCTCATATATTCAAGAAGATCCAAATCTTGGTTTCTTTGCCTATAATTTTCGAAAATCTCAAGTAATATGGAGGGTGAGATTTTTGTAGAATATTTTATTTTGGAGAAAATAATATATGAGATATATTCAAGATTTCTTAGAGTCTAAGAAAAGATTTTCTCCAAGCCCAAATAAACCTATTATTTCGGCCCCCTCATATTATAAATAGGGGATGATTATTTCATCCCCAACAACATAATTCCATGTGTTGGAAAAATCAAGAGCATATATATTTTTCTTTTTCCTTAGTTATTTAAATTACTTGAAAGCATCTCCCACCGGTGATCAAGTAAGGCGAAAGGGAAATACTTGAGAAGGTTTTTGGGTTGATAAAGCGAGATCGTGATTGTCCCGTTTATTCAAAGACCAATTCTACAAGAGGTACGTAAGTCACATAAATTCTTGTTTATTCCGCCTAGATTTTATGTGAATTAATTCAACATGCATGATGTTAAATATGTTGTTGGAATTATTATTTGAATTAATTAGGATTAATTCATGCTAGTAATAATTGAATTTAAATTCGTATTTAAATTTCATCCCGAATAGATTCCGGGCACCCCTATTTTCCCAACAGATGACATTATCTTTGGATCAACTAATGAAGAATTATGTAGGAAATTTTCACATCTCATGCAAGAAAAGTTTGAGATGAGCATGATGGGAAACCTAAATTTCTTTTTAGGACTGCAAGTTAAGCAAATGGACAAGGGAATTTTCATAAATCAGGCCAAATACACTCAAGAACTAATCAAAAAGTTTGGAATGGGTTGTTCAAAGCCTACATTTATTCCCATGTCACAATCAACCCTGTTGGATAAAGATGAAAATGGAAAAAGTGTGGATGTTACGTTGTATAGAAGATTGATTGGATCCTTACTCTACCTTACAGCTAGCAGACCAAATATTATGTTTGTTATGGGTGTATGTGCTAGGTTCCAAGTCAACCCCAAGGAATCACACTTGAATGCTGTGAAAAAGATAATCAAGTACATTAAGTCTACCCAAATCTTGGTTTATGGTATTCAAAAGAGGGTGGAATAGAACTGAAAGGTTACACAGACTCAGATTTTGCTGGATGTAAAGTTGACAGAAATAGTACTAGTGGGATATGTCAATTTCTTGGACAAAGACTAGTATCTTGGCATAGCAAGAAACATAATTCTATTGCACTATCTACAGCTGAAGCAGAATACATTGCTGCAGGAAGCTGCTGTGCACAAATTTTGTGGATGCAATACCAACTAAAAGACTATGATATTGTGTCAAAGAACACTACTATTTTTTGTGACAATACAAGTGCAATTGCTGTCACACAGAACCCCATTTTACATTCAAGATCCAAGCACATTGATGTGAGACATCATTTCATTAGGGATCTTATTGAAAATAGAGATATCAAAATGGAAAAGATATATACAGATCTTAATCTTGCAGATATCTTTACCAAACCTCTCTGTGAATCAAGATTCTCTATCTTGAGAGGTGCATTAGGAATGTTAGAGTTATAAGAAAATCACTCAGAAGTGAAGTATAAAGTTGAAAACTTCAAATATAAACTTAAAGAAAGTTGATGCAGACTTAAGTCTACAGATGTAAACTTTGAATAAACTACAGACTATTCTAACTGAAGTTATCAAATTGCAAACTTCAAACTGTAGATTTTCAAGTTGACTTGTACATTCTTAGCTATTAAATGTGTATACTACTAAGTTCCAAATCCTTGTACTTACGTGTACACAGAATTTTGGATTTATTGTCCCAGGTTTTTAATTGATAAAAACGTACTGGACAGTGTACATTTATATATTGACTTTAAAAATGTGGATTTTATTTACTTCATTTCTAAGCCGTTGATCTTTTAAATGAGTAAATAACCCAAACATTTTAAACCGTTGATTTCCAAAATATAAGGAAAAACTATTTTCGCAACGTTAACATTTTCCTTGAGTTTTGTGCAAGTATAAATAGGAACCCTTAGCACAAAACCTGTTCATTATTTTTCATTTGAACCCCTTTCGCATTCTACCTGCAAACTTCAAAACAAAGTTTTCTTCGTTTCAAAACTTCTAAAATCATGAAGATACTCTTTGGATCTCTTTTTTATTTCAATGCTCTTATCGAAGCCCTTGAAAATTCTGAAGTCATGGCTTGCATTTTTCGATGCATAAAGACCCAAGGCTTAGAATATGTTCTAACCAACAGACCTGATGGTTATGATGATATTTTACCACACAAATTCTATGAAACTGCATCATACACCGAAGGAAAGAACTATATCACTGCTAACGTCGATGGAGTTGACGTCAAGATTACTATTAAAGTCATCAGTGAGGCCCTAAAGATACCTGCTGGAGGACTTCACTTCACTGAATTCAATTTTAAGGAAGAAGACATTGTCTACTACAACAAGTTTACTGGTGGATTGGAGTTGCCAGAAATTTGGAGCAGACACTTCAAGAAGAACCAACTTTCAAAGAAATATGTTTATCTTTATGAGGTAATGGACAAATCCCTTCTCAATAGGACAGGTAGTCATGATGATGGTCCTGAGATTGCATGGGATTTAATGATTGCATTTGATAAAGGTCTTAAGGTAGATGTTAGTTCATTAATTTTCAATAAGATGGCCTATAACGTGACCAAAAGTGGAAATACTAAAGGTTTTGGCTTATTCTTGAACTATATCTTGAAACATCTTGGTGTACCTTTGTTTCAAACTCGTGGTCCTGTACCTATCTTCGTACATAAATTTATTGGATTGGGAAAATTCAAGAGAGGTGCTGCGGATGCACCATTGATTGCTAAGAAAAGGAAACAGAAGAAGCCCAAATAAGCACAAGTTTCTAAGCCCCCTGTTGTTCACCAATATAAGTCTAAGGCTAAGAGAAAGCTGAAGTTAGTTGAGGATGAAGACACTATTATTCTCAACAATAAGGAAATCTCTAAGGAGATGAGAAGGAAGAAAAGACATTCCAATGAAGCATTAGGTCTACAGCTCAGATGCCTATGTCTACAGATGCAGACTTAGAAACTATAGCTAAGACTTGTGAGGAGAAAGTGATTGCCTCTAAAGAAACAGATGCAGACTTAGTGATTGCCCCCAATGAGACACAAGCTATTGTGACTTCCTTATCTGTAGAGTTTCTAAGTAAGAGTGTTGGAGAGAAAGTGAAGGATTTAGTTGAGACTGAATCAAGAGATGCTGAGTTAGCTGATGAAGAATTGACTGCAGAGCATGTTCAAGAACTGCAGAGATATGAAGAATGGAGAGATCTTAGGAATAAGTTGGAATTTCTTAAGAAGAGGGAGGAAGAAGAATTTGTCTGGATTAAAGAATGGAGTAACACCTCAGATATTGAAGTGTTACTGGATAATGAGTTTTTCTTCAAGAAAATTGCTGAAATGAAGAGAAAGCAAATCAGTGAAAGGAAAGCCCTAGAATCCAAGAAGGGAAAAGGGAAATAAATTTCTATTGAAAGTTCCAAGGGGAAACCACTGAGCAAGTCAGCAGCTGAAGCATTGAGAGTTGTACTTGCAAATGAATCTGATGATCAAGCTATAATTCCTGGAGCAGAATTGCTATCTGCCAATAGAGATGAGGAAAATACAGATGAGGACATGCCTCAAACTGAAGGATTTCTAAGTGGAGAAGGTGGAAGCTCTGTTGTGCCACCAAGCCCTCCCATAGAAGACTTGTCAAACCTGAACACACTGATTTAAGGAGTACAAATTGTTGCCGAAGCTGAAAAATCTTTTGTTACTCAAGAGAGAGACTTGGAAGAATGAAAGTCTACAAAAGACAAAGAAGAAAAAGGTGAAAAGAATGACAAATCACCTTGCAAGACTGATAATCTGAGAAAGAGTGATGATGATGATGAAGCTGGAGATGGAAGTTTATCACCTCAAGGAGGCCAAACGATTGCAAATACTTCATCTGAAGTAAATGCAAGTGCTACAAACTCTACAACTCCAAACTTCCAAAGGTCTGCAGATGAGACTCAAGTAACTACAGGCAATCTAGGTAAGGATTTAGAAGCTTTCAAAGCACAATCCACCTTTATTGTTTTAGAAAATGCTGATCCATCTACACCTCTAAGTGAAGAGACTAAGAACGAAAAGGACTTCGATGATTACTTGAAGGAGTTGGCCACGCCTGATGTGCCCACACCTTTGAATCTGAAGAGGAAGACACCTGCTCCTAGTATGTCTGATCCCAAGAGACCTAAACTCATGGAAGGAAAGGGAAAGTCAGATCTTATTGTGAGAATATCTGAAGGAGAGGAAGATATATTTGAAGAAGAAGTTGTCAATAATGAGGAAATTCTGAGGAAAATTAGTTCAATTGAAACTAATGTGGAAGAGATGTTTACAAACATCAAGGAGGAACTAAGAAGGATTCCAGAGCACATTGTGTCTAAGAGAATCAAGGAAGGATTGCAAGAGATGCTAACTAAGCTGTTTGAGAAGGCAAAAGAAGAAAAATTACAGATTCAGGAGAAATTCAAGGAATCCATTGAAAACCTGGTCAGTATGCATCTCACAATGAAGAAAGAATTACAACAAAAGGATGACATGATTGGAGAACTGAAAAGCTCTCTGGAAAGAATTCTGGATGACAACAAGCTGATAAAGGACTCTATTGATGGTATTAATAAAAATATGAGCTCCTTAGCTGCTAATTCAAGTTACATTGAATCCCACATATCTGCCTAGATGGATACCCTCCTAATCTATTTTGTTGATGGCAAAAAGGGGGAAGATGTTGTATCCATATGATTAAAGGATAATTCTGGTGAGAAAGATGCTCTTGATGTGGCCCTAACAAATTTTCAGAACTTACAAGGAGACTTTGAGAAAGAACTAGATCAAGCTTTCAAGACTGGTCTGAGTGGTTTTGATAGACCAGTAGGTGGATTTTCTTTATTTGCCAAACCTGAGGATAAGTCACATGCCCAAGGACATTTGCACAAAGGCAGAATTATCAAGATTCCACAAAGTCAAAAATTTGTTGGAAAATGGGAAGATAAGGTTAATCGAAGAAGGGAAGCAAGATTTTAAGAGGCAAGACAGTAAGAAAAGAAGTCACAGCCAATATCTGTGTTCACACAAAAACTGTTAGGAAATGTATAAAGTCAAGGTTTTGAGAATCCTACAGTTGCCAACCCTACATCGACATTTTCTTCTGTGCTTGTAGACATGGTTTCAACAGTTGAGGTCAATCCTGCAGCTGAGATGTTTGAAGAGTCTACAGACACACTTCCAGAGGAAGAAGAAAATTTGGTGGAAAAGACCAAGATGTTTATGGAAGAGTTCAGAAAGATTGGTCCTTTCCATCCATTGCTAAAAAAACATGCCAGTTTGACGGACATATTTAGATTGTTCAAGACCTTGAAAGGTCAAGGTACTTTGTATTCAGGTGATAATGCCAAGTTGCTGAGGAAGCTAAGAGGAAGAGTTCAGAAGAAGCAAGCTATCAGAAGGAAGAAGATGCCCAGGACTCTGTCACCAGGATCCAAAGCAAAGAAAGAAGAAGAAGCTGAAAGTGCAAGGATTGAGTTTGAGATGTTAAAGGCGTATGAGGAAGAAGATTTAAAGAATGCTTATAGCTCAAGGAATCATCCCAAAAAGCCCTGAAAGGTATGACTCTGAAGATGAAGATGTGGATCCAAAGCACAAAAGAAGGTAAAGAGAAGGTAAATCAGCTGAAGTCTTTGTTAGAATAGGAGAGGTTGTAATTGATTAGTAATCCTAATGCAATTCTCTCTATTCCCTAGACTTTGTTTGTTTCGTTCATGCAATTTAGTTTCTCAAATTATTTTGTTTAATTGGTTTTGCCATCATCAAAATAGGGGGAAATTGTTAGGATATTTTTGTCCTAGGGATTTTTCTCATGTTAATTTTGATAATGTCAAAACAGATATTTTTGTATTGTAGAAACTAACATTGTAGGTACAAAGATAAATGAAGAATTTAATAGATGAAAGGCTACATCTGCAAACATTGGATACAGACCCTACAGCTAGTTGAAGACAAGTCTACATCTGAAGAGTTAAAGACAAGTCCACAGCCGAAGAGTCTACATCTGCAGAGTTAGAGACTACAGGTTGTAAACTTGAGATTAGTAGGACTAATTAAGTGTAGTACACATGGTACACTCAGTCACTTAGTTTGAAAAGTCTCAGTGTTTACCAGAGCTAATTACTAGCCAGTAGAAACAAGTGTTTCAGTAATTAACAGCTCTTTGAGCATGTTAGGATAAAAGTTGTTAGTTTTGATGAGTTAAAACAAACCAGAAGATGTAATAGGACCATCTGGACCTGTTAGCCAGATGATGATCTAGATTAGGACTTAGTCTAGGGGGAACTGCCAGACCAGAGGACTTCACCAGAGGACTCCACCAGAAGACTTCACCAGATGAGATCAGACCAGAGGCAGAGGACCTTCCCCAGACCAGACGAGTCTGGTGGAACAAAAGATGCTCAGTTTGATCCCCTGATTCTACTGAGTATTCTGGTTGTTCACCAGATAAGGACCAGAAGACACCGAGGTTGCCTGGTGTCTGGTCTTGCCTTCTCTGTTGAGAATCAGAGTTAGGCAGAGGAAGCAATTGACCGTTGGTGATTCAAATCAAGTCAACAAGATCAAGATTGGAAAGTATTTGAAGATAATCAATCCAGGATCCCATCAACCCAATCAATCAATTAGGGAATTGATTGATTGAAGCTTCCTTAAATAGAGGATCTGATTGGATTAGCCCTCAAACGGCTATTTCCTAATCCCCTCTATATATACAAAGAGTGCAGCTCAGAAAAAGCTCTAGAAGTATCTCACGCGCACATAGCATACTAAGCTTTTTGATCACTACGCATTTGCACTCACTTTGTTCTTAATTACTCATCTAACTCGTAAGGAGTTTATATACTCAACCTGTTCATCTTGTTAGACAAGGTTGGAGTAAGTTTTCCTTTAGATCGAAGTTAGATCTAAAGAGATTGTAAGAAGGTGCTGGTACTTCGGAAATTCCAGTAAGAAGTGAGTTTGTTGGTTGGATAGTGAGACCCCTTTGATCAAGGGAGAGTGGACGTAGGATATTCAGATCCGAACCACTATAAATACGGTGTTATTTATTGCTTTCTTTAAATACCTGTTGATTATCATTTGCGCTTTTATAAAATATTTTCTCTAAAGACATTTTGGTTATAAAGGCTTCCGCAATTAATCTATCTAGTGGGACCAACAAGTGGTATCAGAGCAGTGTGTCCAACGACCACTGCTTTGCAAAGCTTTTGGTGGTCACCGGGCAGATCCATTGCTCCTTAGTGCTTTTGTTAAAGTTCTTGTTATTTCCCAAATTTTATTTAAAATGTCTGCAAAATCTTCTTATAAGAGTCGCAAATTGCCAGAGTTCTCATTTGAGGACTATAGCCACTGGAGCTTCATGATGAGTAATCATCTGGGAGCTATCCACTACCGCATGTTAGATGTGGTAGAGAGTGGCCCCATTAAATTTTACTGGACTCCTATTGATAGTGGCAGGTCAGAGTCCAGAGAAGAAACTAGCGACGCTGCAGAGGATAGAGTTCCCAGACAACGAATCCTCAAAAAGAAAGAAGAACTTGACAACGATGAGAGAAAGCTATATAACCTGGACCAGGTGGCAAGAACCGAGATTATCAACACTCTCACCAAGGAGGTAATAGAGAAGGTCAGAACCTGTGTCACTGCGAAGGAGATGTGGGACAAACTTGCACTTCTCTGCGAGGGAACAGAGAAGATTAAAGATAACAAGCTCCAGGCTGTTCAACACTCGTTTGATACGTTCAAAATGAAACCAGACGAGACCATAGACCAGCTGGACATGCGCCTCACAAACCTCCTAAACAAGGCTAGTGCCTTAGGTAAGACCTACTCTGAAAAGGAAATTAATAGTAAAATTTTGCGTTCACTAACTAGCAGGTGGAGAATCAAAGTTATTGTGATCAAGGACAACAAGGATCTCAATACTCTGGATCATCATCTTCTGTTGTCTGATCTCAAAGCTTACGAATATGATCTTCAAGAGGAGGATCAAACAGAAGAGGTTTCCTCTTCTGGCCAGAAAGGAGTTGCATTCTCTTCAACTCTCAAGCCTGATGTCAAGCCAAAGGAGTCTACTGCAGATGACTTGAGCCTCAAGGAGCAGGTAGCACTTCTAACTCGTAAATTAGACAAAATGAGTTCAAAATATGGCAGGTACAAAAGGCATTGGAAGGAGTCTACCAGAGACAGGAAGAGTTCCTTCAAGCCTGCAGAGAAGGAGAAGGCATCTGGAGACTCAAGGGAGACCAGATTCAGAACTCCAGAGAGGAGGAGAGATGACAACCCTGACAGCTCTGGGAGATCAGATTATCAGAGGAGGGATGGTAGCTCTGGCAGACCTGACTACCAGAGGAGAGAGAGTAGTCCAGCCAGATCAGACTATAACCAGAGGAGAAGATAGCCTAGTCCTAGTCCCAGAGGAGACAATGCCTGCTACACATGCAACAAGACTGGTCACTATAGTTATGATTGTCCTCAACTCACTCCTAGGGAAAGAGAAGAGAAAAGAATCAAGAGAGACAGGAGATACGCAGATAAGAGAGCATTGCTAGCAGAAGCAGAGGAGGAGGATACTAGTTCCAGTTCTTCTTCTTCTGACTTTGGATCGGATGATGATGTGTGTCTGATGGCAGACATCACTGAGGTAAATGATACTACTCTAGTCTTATCAAATTCCAAATATACTGAATCCTCTAATTCATCTGGTAACTCCAGAGAGTCTGATATGCAACAAATGCTATCAGATCTCCAAAATTGTGTCCAACTTTGTCAAAAACTTGAGAAAGAGAATGGTAGGCTCAGAGCTGAAGTTCAATCACTCTCTCATGAGCATAAATCCACCAGAGAACTCATGAAAGATCATTCCAAAGAAGTCTCTGAACTTCAGGATAAGATCACAGAAAGAGATACTCTGGTAGATCAACTCATGAAAGAAAGGACCTCTCAAGAAGATGAGATCAATGAACTCAGAGCTAAATACCAGACTCTTATCAAGGGAAAACAAGTTGTTCACAATATAGAGGAGATACCCATGCCCAGAGAAGCTCCTAAGATACCATCTGTTGTATCTATTATATCAGAGTCTTCTCAGCGCATTAATGATAAGAGTGGTTTAGGATATTCTGGAATTACCTCGAAAACTCATAAATACATGTATAATAAAGACAAGTCTATAAGAGCTGGTACATTGGTAGAAATCTGGGATGAAAAAGACTTAACTGGTAATGGTTACAAGGTGATTCACAATCCTGATTGGAGAAGGAATCACTCTGCTAATCACATAACATATGGTCCAGAAGAGTTGACTGTCCTGGAAGAGAAGATCCTAGAGAATAAGAGTCAACAAGGGGAACCATTGAAGATTGATGGTCCTGTGAACAATGAGTCCCAAAGAGTAGGACTTACTCAAGTTGGAGGACCCCAGAGAAATCCTCAAAGGGAACCTAACCAGATTAGGGGACCTCAAGGGAAACACTCAAGAAAGGGGAATACCAATCGGAGTAAGAACTACCAGAGAAGGAACAATGTTCAACAGCACCAGGTACCCCAGAGACAATTTTCTCAGAGGAATCAATTCCAAAATAGGTATACTCAAAGGAACTATAACCACCAGAACAAGTCTACTTTTCAGAACCAGAGGTGGTCCTCCAGACCCATCTATAGAAAACCAACTGATCTGGGAAGTTATGACACCAGAGATGGTTCTTCTAGGATGTACCCTTACAACCAGACCTTTAAGACCATGTCTTTAAGGCAGGCCATTCCAAAGGCCAGATTCGAAAAAAGGTACACCAGACCTGTTTATAGGAAAGGTGTCCTTATCAGACCAGTATCTCAATATGTCATTGTAAGAGGACATGTTCTGGTAGATCGATTTGGAAGTAAGATAAGATTTCCCCATCCAACAAGGGATGATCTTTATCTTTGGATTCCTACAAAACCTGCAACTAACCAATCAGGACCCAGCACTAGTAGGGGACCTAATTGATTTCTCTGCAGGTAGATAAGAGCCCATTGGAGAAAGGACTTTCAAGCAACCATGTCTGGTACATTGATAGTGGATGTTCCAAGCACATGACCTTCCAGAAGGATAACCTTCAAGATTTCAAGCCACTGAATGGGCCAAGAGTGATGTTTGGTGACAACAACTATGGAATCACCAGAGGAGTTGGAACATTGACCGTTAATAACGTATCCGTAGAAGAAGTCTACTATGTTGAAGGACTAAAGCATAATCTGCTTTCAGTATCCCAATTCTGTGACAGGGGATACTCAGTGAAGTTTTCTAGTGATTCTTGCACTGTTTTCTCTTCTGATTATAATGATATCTTACTAATAGGCTTGAGGAAAGGTAACATTTATCTTGCAGATTTTAGCAGTTGTCCAAGAAATGCTTGCCTGGTTGCTAAAGGTTCTGCAGAGAACAGCTGGATTTGGCACAAGAGATTGTGTCATCTTAACTTCAAGACACTGAATAAGATTGCCAGAAAAGGTCTCATTCGAGGTCTTCCTAATGAAGTGTTTAAGAAGGATCAGGTTTGTGGTTCATGCCAGAAGGGTAAACAACCCAAGACTTCCTTTAAGGATGTCCAGAGCACAACCACAACCAGAGTACTTCAACTACTTCACATGGACATGTTTGGACCTGTTTCTCCTCTCAGTTTCAGTGGAAGGAAGTACACCTTGGTGATAGTAGATGACTTTTCAAGATACACTTGGGTAGTGTTCTTGTTTAAGAAAAATGAAACTATCACTAAGCTGCCAGAGTTCTTCAAGCAGATTCAGAATGAGCGGAACCAAAGCATAGTCAGAATCAGAAGTGACAAGGGGACAGAGTTCTTGAATTCACACATCGCAGATTACTGCAAGGACCATGGGATTTTTCATGAGACATCTGCTGCCAGAACACCCCAACAAAATGAAGTAGCAGAAATGAGGAATAGAACCCTCAAAGAAGCTGCAAGAACTCTTCTGGCAGAGTACAACACTCCACAAAGGTTCTGGGCAGAGGCCATTAACACAGCTTGCTATACTCAAAACAGGTGCCTAGTTGCCCAGAGACATCATAAGACTCCATATGAGGTATGGAAAGGTAAAACCCCATCTGTTTCATATTTTCATGTTTTTGGATGTAAGTGTTTCATCCATGACAATGGGAAATCTAAATTAAGAACCTTTGATGCTAAAGTGGCTGATGGAATATTCTTAGGATATTCCAGCACCAGTAAAGCTTTTAGAGTTTTTAATAAGAATTCACTTTGTGTGGAGGAAACACCTCATGTTGTTTTTGATGAATCTACTTTTGAGTGCAAGGTGAAATCTAAGTCTTCTGATGAGATCCAGAATCAGACTACACCCAGAGTCATCAAAGTCAATCCACCTATTGTTGATTCAGATTCAGATTCAGATGATGACCCATCTCCTGGTTCTCTGAAGCAGAAGCCTTCACAAGGAGCAGAACCAGAAGAGGTTGGAACTCCTGTAGGGGGAAGCTCTTCTGCAGGAGGTGATAATCACCAAGGTACTACAGAAGATGATCACCTAGGCAAGACCACGGGAAGGAGGACCCTGGTTGATCACCCCAATGACCTGATCTTAGGAGATCCAACTAAGGGTGTCCAGACAAGGAGAACTCTTAACTTAGCTGCCTTATTCAGTTGCTATGTGTCCTTGATTGAGCCCAAGAACATCAAGGAGGCACTGAAAGATTCAAATTGGATTATTGCAATGCAAGAGGAGTTGAATCAATTCACCAGACAGGATGTTTGGGAGCTGGTAGACAGACCAAGACATCAAAAGGTGATAGGCACTAAGTGGGTTTTCAAGAATAAGAAAGATGAGAATGATGTCATTACTAGGAACAAGGCAAGGCTAGTGGCTCAGGGCTATTCTCAGTCTGAAGGAATAGACTATGATGAGACATTTGCTCCTGTTGCCAGACTAGAAGCCATCAGATTGTTCTTAGCATATGCTGCTCACATGAAGTTCAAAGTATACCAGATGGATGTGAAATCTGCCTTTCTTAATGGGATTCTCATTGAGGAAGTGTATGTGGAACAACCTCCTGGTTTTGAACAAGGTGACAAGGTGTTCAAGCTTAAGAAAGCTCTTTATGGGCTGAAGCAGGCACCCAGAGCATGGTATGACACTCTATCTCAGTTTCTTCTGGACAATGGTTTTTCTAAGGGTAAGATTGATAGGACCTTGTTTAGGAAAGAAGAAGGAAAGGACATCCTTCTGGTCCAAATATATGTTGATGACATTATATTTGGATCCCCTAACAAGAAGATGTGTGAGAAGTTTGGTGAACTCATGCAGAGTCAGTTTGAGATGTCCATGATGGGTGATATGAATTACTTTTTAGGTTTGCAGGTTAAGCAATCAGAGAAGGGAATCTTCATTAATCAGGCAAAGTACACCAGAAACATGTTAGAGAAATTTGGAGTAGGATCTAGCAAAGCAGCCAAGATCCCTATGATGACAAATTTCAACATGGATCCAGATGAGTCTGGAGAGAGTGTGGACCAGACTCAGTACAGAGCACTTATTGGTTCTCTTCTGTACCTGACTGCAAGCAGACCAGATATTACCTTTGCTGTTGGAGTTTGTGCCAGATTTCAAGCTAATCCCAAGAAAAGTCACTTGGAAGCAGCAAGGAAGATTTTGAAATATCTTAAGGGAACAGTGAACTTAGGCTTATGGTATCCTGCAGATGACAATTTAGAATTGAGTGGTTATTCAGATTCAGACTATGGTGGATGCAGAATAGATAGGAAGTCTACAAGTGGAACATGCCAATTTTTAGGGAATAAATTGGTATCCTGGTTTTCTAAGAAGCAGACTTCAGTTGCTACATCAAGAACAGAAGCAGAGTACATGGCTGCAGGGAGCTGTTGTTCTCAACTACTCTGGATTGGTCAACAGCTTAGGGATTATCATATTAGAGCCAAGGATATTCCTATTTTCTGTGATAGCAATAGTGCCATTGCAATTACCCAGAATCCAGTTCTTCATACAAGGTGTAAACATGTTGATATAAGGCATCATTTTATCAGAGATCATGTTGAGAAGGGAGATATAAGGATGGAAAAGATTGCAACAGAGAAGCAGAGAGCAGATATCTTAACTAAGCCTTTGGCTGAGCCCAGATTCAGAGAGTTAGCTTTTGAGTTAGGATTGTTGGATCCAGAGACAGATTTGTTTTAGGGGGAACATCAGAGAAGTATCCTTTATTTCTACTTTATTGCATATTCTTTATTTTGTTTAAAACTAACATACCTGCAGATTAGACATATCAGAGAAGGTACCAGATGAGGTATGCACCAGGTGACACTTGTCCCAGATGAGGTGCTGAGTCAAATGTCCAAAATCTTCTCTGACCAGTACCAGATGAGTTTCATCAGAGGAGATGTAACATCAGATTAGCTGTGGTATCATCTGGTTACAATATCAGGTGACATGTATGCTTTTACTTCTCTAGCCTCTGATCATTGGGATACACTTTTCAAATTAGTAAGTACACTCAAAACCTTTCAACTTCGGAGTGTATTTAAAACTAGGGTATAGGGCATAGGCAATCATTTCGCTTTTTCTCTTGACTGCCACAAAAACCCCTTTATGCCCAGTCCCAATGACTATGCCAACGCACCAGATTAAATATGTATCTCGCCCTTCATCGTGGCCATCGGATTTAATCACTGTGCAAAATGTCAATCAATTCAAAAATTGATTTTGTTCCCCAATTTAATTTTGGTATTACACGCGTTCACACTTAATTTATTATTCAAGCCACGCGTATTACCCTATTTAAATCAAATTTTCTTACAATCTGTCCTTTCACGTTTCCATACTTTCAAACCCTAACCTCTCTCTGCGAAGTTTTTCTTTCTCTCTCTTTCACAGAAATGGCTCCTCTGTGCAACTTCGATCATGTCCTTATGATGAAGAAATTAAAGACGGAGATGGTGGTGGACTTTTACACCACCAAGAACCCTGTTGTGCTGTCGATTCTGGAGATGCTCCAGAGAGCAGGAGTGGAGAAGCTGATCTCCACAGTTCCCAAGGATTTTCGTACTCTTGACGGATATGCGGCCCAGTTTTTGGTTCGTATGAAGATTCACGCGGATCACATTTCCTCCAAGGTTGATGAAGATGATCTTGTGTTTTCTAAGCACGATTTCTGCGCTTTGTTCGAGAACATTTCTGCAGTTGGAGTGGATCCTTTGACGTACAAGGAGGATGACATCATCGGTTCCTTCAAGATCTTTGCTCGTTCTTCCTACCAGAATATCTCAAAGGGCTTCTTAGACAAGCATTTAAGGCAGAAGTATAAGGTGTTGTTCGACATTGTGGTGAAGGTGCTTATGTGTGAAAATCACAGCACGGATGCTATTTTTAATGGGCGGATGTGTGTCATGAGGGCATTGTACGATGGCGTTTAGTGCAATTGGGCAGAGTTTTTCTGGGATGTGCTGAGGAAGAACAGGCTGAAGGTGAAGAAGGAGCCTTGTCCTTCCCAACCAGGGGAGATGCAGTTCTATTTCACTGCTAATGTTTCGTTGGGAACGAAGCTTACTCTGATCTTGGATTCCTTACTGCCAGAAAAGAAGTGGAAAGAATCCTGGTGCAAAGGATTTCACAAATCCAAGATCCTCTTCTCCAAGGATGGCCCTCTCCATGGCCATGCCGACTCTGATGGAGACGAAGCCATCCCTGCCCCTCCTATTCAATCTATTCCCTCTCCTGTAAAGGGGCAGAAGAGACAGCAGCAGCAGAAGACCCAGAAGAAAGCTGCTGAAGCAACTGGTTCCTCAACCATTGCTTTATCTGGTTCCTCAGAGGAGGACCAGATCCCTCTTCTTGATGTATTGAAGAAGAAGAGTGAGGTTGCCCAGAAGGCAGGAGCTTCGAAGAGGAAGAGGCCAGAGAAGGCCAAGAAGAAATCTGCCAAAAAGCCAAGGACTGGCAGAAGAGCTCCCAAGAAAACCCTCCTGGTGGATGAGCCGTCAGAGGAGGAAGAAGAGGAAGAGGTTGAGCCTCTTGTGAGGAAATCCAAGGCCAAGAGAGCCATTCTTCAGGATCCTGACTCTGGATCTGATCTTGGAGAGGCCTTGGAGAAGTCCATTAATGAGGCTTCTCTGATGATGGAGGATGCTCCAGAGACTGCTGTACCTGCTGGTGTTGACCCAGCAGAGGTAAATCCTTCTTTTCCATCTTCTTTTCCTATTAATCTTGTCTCCCCCTCTACCTCTCCCCCAGATAATTTCACCCAAACCCAATCTGCTTCTGGTAACCCTATTCTTCCACCAGAGCAGATTATCCCAGATACCCCGGTATATACTCCCTCCACCATTCCTACTCAAACACCTTCTCCCCCATATTCCCAAACACATCTTCCCACACACCCCTCTCCCCCATCTTCTGTACCAGAGGTACCCTCAACCTCTTCTGGTGCAGAAATCCCCACTTCAATCACTTCCACCTCCCAGATACCTCCCACACCTTCTGTACCAGAAATTCCATCTTCTTCTGGTGCAGAGCAATTCATCCCCTCCACCTCCACTTCACAAAATCCTAACCCTCCCCAAACCAATACAGATCAGGACCCAACCATTTCTATAGCTATGAGATTTCCTGCCCCTCCCCCTTCTCCCACATGTTCAACCAGCGATGATAGTGAAGATGAGGAAGCTTCACTTGAGCCTACTGACTTAGCACCTTCCTCCTCTGCCTCTGGGTCCAAACCCTTTATTTTCTCTTCTGATGAGATGTGTCCCATCAGGCAGAGTATGAGTGTGAGTGCTCAGCTCTGGCTAAGAGAGCATTTTCCAATCCTGTTGGAGCACTCACCCCTCCTGGCAGATCTGACAGATGCAAAGGTTTGGAGTATGGCCAGACTTCAAGATTTTGAAGATCTCATGCTTCTGCTGGAAGAAATGTCTCCCTCCACATTCACTGCGTGGGAGATTGAGCTGAAGATGAAATTAAACATTCAAAACCCAGCAGAGTTGGAGACACCAGAGACGGCCAAGATTCTCATCAGAACTCTTCTGATCCAGAGAGGTGTTATGCTCACTCCAGAGGGCTTCTCTTACAACTTTGGTCCTCATTTCTCATTCCTTCCAGAGCTTTATTTTGACGAGGAAGACTTTGAGGTCACTCCGGCTATCCTCCAGAAGATGAAGTTGTTCTTCAATGAACAAATCCAGCATATTGGCAGATTCTCTAAGGCATTGCAGCACATGACTCCTGCTCTGGTTGAACACCAGATTAAAGATGAGCGAAGGAAGTTTTTGAAGCAGATCAAGGATGTTTTTGCCTCTGCCAAAGCTGCCTTCAAATCTGACTGCCTGTTCTTAAAGTTGGATGTGCATGAGAGCCAGAAGCAGCTTCAACAGCATGTTCTGGACCAGTTGAGGCCAGTTTCTGTGCTTAAAGTGGAGTTAGCCACTCAAATGTTGGAAACTGCACAGCTGAAGGACTCCCTCCAGGAGATGTTAGAGAAGTAGGAGAGACTTGTTGCAGAGTCGAAAGCCTACCTGGAGGAGGCCAAGCAGCTGCGTGATCTTCACTCTTCCTCCAACACTGCCTTGCCTGATCTCATTCGGCAGGTGGTGGAGCCCCTCCTTGATGAAGTTAAAAAGGGGGAAGAGAAGGCCAGAACTGATCTGGCGAAGACCACTAATGAAACTCTCTTTAGCCATGGAGCTCGTCTGGACCTGCTGGAAAACACTTTGGCCCAGGCTGAGTTGCAGAAGAAGAAGAAGGAAGAGCTCAAATCTCTTTCCATGGCTAAGCAGCTTGCTGCAGAAGAGGAGTCTGAAACAGAGCAGGATCCAATCTCCATCTTCGGACCTGCAAAGAAAAAGATAAGAAAAGTAAAGAAGAGTTTTCTTGAATCTGTGGTTGAAGAAGCAGAGAAGAGATTCAAGGAAGAGTCGCCTGAAGAGAGGCAAGCCAGGATCAGGAAAAACATAGATGAAGAGCAGAGGCTCAGATATGTTAGGAGGCAAAGCAAGAAGACCAGAGAAGCTGGCATATCTTCTAGTGCTAGTGGATCCAGCCAGAGAAGAAAAGCTCATGTTGAAGTGTTGGAGATTTTGCCACTCAGGACAGAAGGGTCTTTTGACTCTACTGTGCCTGTCCCTCTGATTGAGAGATGGAGAGAAGCCAAGACTCTCTGGTTCATTCAACATTACATCCAGAGACCTCCACCAGAGGATGATGCTCTTATCAACAGGACTTTCCATTCTTGGATGCAGGCATATGATGCAAGTCTTTACAAGCAGCTGATGGACTCAACTATAGAGTTCAACCTGGAAGTCACAGCCCCTGAATTTCATTATCTCAACACTCCCATGATAGGGGACCAGGTTGATTGGCTAGAGTTGAAGAAGTTATTCAAGACAAAGGTGTTGGTGAATTTCACCCCAGCACCTTCTGCAGAGTTGAAGGCCATTCAAGATAGATTCTTCGACTGGTTCCTGGTGCCCAAGGATAACAGAAAATATACTTAGAATAGGACCAGAACTCCTTTGTAATTTGTAATCATCTTGTCCTTATTATTAATGAAAATATCATATCTTCTCTGTTCAAAAGACAACCTCTTGTTGTCTTAATTGTTTGCCTGATAAGATCTATTCTAAGGTCTTATCCTTTATATGTTTTCTTGCTTAAGTCTTCTTTGTGATCAGTTCTGGTAGTGTTTTAACTCCATCAAAAGGGGGAAATTGTTAGGATAAAAGTTGTTAGTTTTGATGAGTTAAAACAAACCAGAAGATGTAATAGGACCATCTGGACCTGTTAGCCAGATGATGATCTAGATTAGGACTTAGTCTAGGGGGAACTGCCAGACCAGAGGACTTCACCAGATGACTCCACCAGAAGACTTCACCAGATGAGATCAGACCAGAGGCAGAGGACCTTCCCCAGACCAGACGAGTCTGGTGGAACAAAAGATGCTCAGTTTGATCCCCTGATTCTACTGAGTATTCTGGTTGTTCACCAGATAAGGACCAGAAGACACCGAGGTTGCCTGGTGTCTGGTCTTGCCTTCTCTGTTGAGAATCAGAGTTAGGCAGAGGAAGCAATTGACCGTTGGTGATTCAAATCAAGTCAACAAGATCAGGATTGGAAAGTATTTGAAGATAATCAATCCAGGATCCCATCAACCCAATCAATCAATTAGGGAATTGATTGATTGAAGCTTCCTTAAATAGAGGATCTGATTGGATTAGCCCTCAAACGGCTATTTCCTAATCCCCTCTATATATACAAAGAGTGCAGCTCAGAAAAAGCTCTAGAAGTATCTCACGCGCACATAGCATACTAAGCTTTTTGATCACTACGCATTTGCACTCAATTTGTTCTTAATTACTCATCTAACTCGTAAGGAGTTTATATACTCAACCTGTTCATCTTGTTAGACAAGGTTGGAGTAAGTTTATCTTTAGATCGAAGTTAGATCTAAAGAGATTGTAAGAAGGTGCTGGTACTTCGGAAATTCCAGTAAGAAGTGAGTTTGTTGGTTGGATAGTGAGACCCCTTTGATCAAGGGAGAGTGGACGTAGGATATTCAGATCCGAACTACTATAAATACAGTGTTATTTATTGCTTTCTTTAAATACCTGTTGATTATCATTTGCGCTTTTATAAAAGATTTTCTCTAAAGACATTTTGGTTATAAAGGCTTCCGCAATTAATCTATCTAGTGGGACCAACAGAGCAGTCATCACTAAAAGACAACTTGTACTACTTGAAGGACGTTGCTATATGACAAGAAGCCTTAATTAAGCAGAAGTCAAAGCTGGAGGTGAAAATATTTAAATTCTAAATCCCTCCAACAGCTAGAGAACCCCTCAAGACTCCTATAAATAGGAGAGAAGACCTCAGAGGATCAACAACAACAATCCAAAGCTCTCAAGCATACAAGCACAATATTTACAGCCTTCAAAGTCTACAACCCTTCAACTCTAGAAGTTTTTAGGACTTAGAAGCTAGGAATATTGTCTTATAAATTTTTTTGTTGTTCCTCACTATATACCCCCGTGTATTCTACCTTGTGTAGATTTTATTTCTTAGTGAGTGTTTATTTATGTGTGAGATAAAAAGAGTGTTCTGAGTGAACTGTTTTATCCTACACTAGACTGATCTGAGTGAGAATTCTAGGTCTTAGGGGGAACTTATTGTGACTGTGTGATATCTTAGTGAATTTGGCACCTGTGTGGTGTAACAGTGGATGTAGGAGGATTACAACACCTCTGAACCACTATAAATTTATCTTGTTCTTTATCTACTGTTCATTCATTTTATCTATCATATTGCATCACTCATATTCTCTGTGCTTATTAAAGTTGGTTTGGATTTGATTTTTCACTTCACACACTTTACTTATTTCCGCTGCACTAAGTGTTAAAATAATCCTAAGTATTACAACACCAACTTTGATAAGTGTTTGATTTAATTATACAGACTCTACATTTCAAAAAGTCTGCAGCTGCAAACCTTTATTTTCAACTCTACAGCTGCAGAGTTCAATCTCGAGCTGCAGGCGATGATGAAAGTAATTGAAGAGTTGCAAAAGCAATTGGAGTCTCAAAAGGGTTTTAGCTCAACTATTTTACCATCATCCCCATTATCTTCAACAATCCTGAATACGCCAGTGCAGAAGAAGATTCAATTCCCGGCCATTAGCCTGTATGAGGGAACGTCGAATCTAAAGGTCCACTTAACAAAGTATTCAGATTTCATGATATCAACGGGGGCTATGGATGCTACCCAATGCCAAAACTTTCTGCTAACCTTGTGGGATGGGCCACACAAATGGTTCTCAGCTCTAACTCCGGGATCCATCAGCACCACTGGGTCTTAATTAAATCAAAGGTACCGGTTGGTGAACATCAAGCAAGGAGAAGAGTCAGATAGAAAGTTCCTCAAAAGGTTCGATAAGATCCTCCTTGAAGGAGAAATGGTTAGTGAGGATACAAAAATGGTGGCAGTGATGGCCGGGCTCAAGAAAGGAACAAACTTATGGAAGAAAATGCATTTGACCTGTCCTAAGACGTATGCAGAATTCAGACATCGGGCTGATATTCATGTATCAATGCAAAAAGCCCTCCAGAAGGAGCTAGGAGACAAGGCAGACCCGAAGAAGTCAGGAAAGAAATCAGAGGGAAGTGAGTACAAGGCTCCCAAGAACATGAAGGTTTTTAATGAAGGAGGCGAGCTGAAAAAGAGGTTGAATCAAGTGCTCACCATATCAGTGGATGCGGTGTATAATAATGTAAAGGACAAGGATATGCTATCTGAACCACGAAAAATCCGACAAGAACGAGGAAAATTGAACCCCAATAAATATTGTGCATACCGTTAGAACATCGGTCACTTTAGAAGTGAATGCCGAGATCTTTTGAAATAATTATGGAGGTTTTACAAAGAGAAGAAGTTATCAGAATTTGTGAAAAGAGAGTTGGGGAAGAGACCAAGAACATCAGCACCATCTAGCTCGAATGATGATGAGAGCAATGAACAGCCGAGCAAGAAAGGAAGAAAAATTCCAACAGCCCCTGTGGAGCCAGTTCAAGAAATTCTTATGCTTGAATCAATCAGGCTAGTTGGTGGATGCTCCGACGGAAGACCCCCGGTATCTAAGAGGAGACAAAAAGTTGAGCTCTGGGCGGTGGCACAAGTGAAAGAAATAGGAGTGAACCCGACAAACAAGCAAATGGGAGACTTGACATTTTCAAAAAAAGATTTGGACGGAGTGCTCACCCCTCATAACAACTCGTTGATTATATGCGCGAACATCATGGGAACACGAGTACATCGCCTACTCGTCGATACAGGCTCCTACACAAATATCATGTTTAAAAGCACATTAGATCAGTTAGGAGACTATGCAGAGTATGTAAAAGATTGTAATCATAGGATTTTGGGGTTTGGAGATGTTGTAACCATTCCCCTATGAGTAATTACGTTGTCGGTTGAACTTGTATCGGTCGAGAACCCAGATAGGAGGCTACCTAGGATGGTAGATTTTCAAGTAGTAGATCAGCAGTCCACTTGTAACGGGTTCCTCGGCCATCCTTTTATAAATGAATTCAAAACAGCCGTTTCAACGTACTATTACAGTCTCAAATTCCCAACTCCAAAGGGTGTAGGTACAGTAAGAGATGATCAGAAGAAAGCTCGTGAGCGCCTCCTACAGTTACAACCAAAAGAGAATAGAGTATCTATGATGGCCGAGCAACCGAGCAGCTATGCTGAAGATGAACCTTCTATCCTAGACAAAATCATGGAGTCCATTGATACACAAATGATGGAGATGGACGAACAACTGGGTGGAGGCGAGCAAGAGGTTCATAATGAGAAGCAGGGTAAAGAAAGAGATGAAGACCATGCCCGCCCAAGATGAAGTCGACGATATTGAACCACGGCTAGGGGCGGAGCCAATGGTGATTGAAGATGAATTAAACTTGGATGGGTCTATCATCGATCCTCGATGGAAAGGGTAAAAGAGAAGAGCAACACCGGCTGAGGAGTTGGAAATGATAAGAGCCAACCCGAACCGAGAAGACTTAGAACTCTTCATTGGATCTGAGCTCCCAGAGCCATACAAATCCGAGATGGAGAAGTTTCTTAAAGCTAATCTCGACGTTTTTGCATGGTCGCATGCCGCTATGGTAGGCATTAGCCCTGAGCATGCCTGCTATAAGCTAAATATTGATTCAACAAAGAAACCGGTCCAGCAGAAGAGGAGAAAGTATGGGCTCGACAAATATGAAGCACTTGATGTTGAAGTTAAAAAGTTGTTGGATAATAATCTTATCTGATAGGCTCTCTATCCAAAATGGGTAGCAAATCCATTGTTGGTGCGGAAACCAAATGGAACATGGAGGTTATGCATCGACTTTACATATTTGAATGCTGCTTGCCCAAAAGACAATTTTCCGCTTCCATACATTGATCAGCTGGTGGACAACATAGCTGGACATGAGCTCCTCACATTCATGGATGCATTCGCGGGATATCACCAGATTGCAACACATACTGACGACCAGGAACACACAACATTCTACGCCAATAAGAACCTACTGTGTTAGAAGAGGATGACGTTCAGTTTGATCAACTTAGGAGCCACATACCAAAGACTTGTCAATAAAATGTTCGACGAACATATTGGCAAGACAATGGAAGTATATGTGGACGACATCGTTGTTAAAAGTCCAAGGAAGAAAGATCATCTGGAGCATCTAGCTCAAGCATTCGAGATACTCTGAGCTTACAACATGAAGTTGAATCCAAAGAAAAACAGCTTCAGCGTTCACTCAGATAAATTTCTGGGACATCTGGCCAGCCAACGGGGAATCGAAGCTAATCCAACGGAAGTGAAGACAATTATAGACATGCAGCCACCGAGGTCGGTCAAGGAAGTACAAAGGTTTACCGGTTGTCTAGCAGCCTTGAACAGATTCATTTCAAGGTCCAGTGACAAGTGCTGACCTTTCTTTGATGTTATCAAGAAAGGAAAGTTCCAGTGGATGGACAACTGCCAATGGGCATTTGAGTAGCTAATAGAATACCTCAGTGATATAAATTTTTTGGCAAAACCAACTCCAGGAGAAAAGTTGTACTTGTACTTGGCAGCATCAGAGGTAGCGATCAACTCAGTTCTTATACGAGCGGACGGGAAATTTCATTTACCCATCTACTATGTAAGTCAAGCCCTGCATAAAGCGGAAATCAAATATTCAACAATGGAAAAGTTGGCTTACGCATTGGTGATGAGTGTCAGAAAGCTCCGACCGTATTTCTTTGACCATCAAGTGGAAGTTTTGACAACATTCCCGCTAAGGCATATTCTGCAAAAGACCTGACCCAGTTGGTCACCTCCTAAAGTGGTCCCTCAAAATTAGCCAGTTTGGAATACCTTATACACCTCGAATAGCGATCAAAGGACAAGTGTTAACCGACTTCATAGTCGAACTAACATTTCCTCAAGATCCGATGAGAGGTCATAATCATCCATGACGCATGTATGTTGATGGCCCGTTAACCAACACAACATCGAGGGTCGGGATAGTACTAATCAGCCTAGACAGGCAAGTGTTCACCTTAGCTGTTCGATTTGAGTTTATGGCGATGAACAACGGAGTTGAGTACGAGGTACTGATTGCCGGACTCTGGTTGGCAATAGCTGTGGGAGTGAGAAGATTACAAATATATGGAGACTCACAACTGATCCTCAACCCAAAGAGAGTATGAAGCAAAAGATGAAAATATGGCCTTGTATCAGAAGACCGTCGCTCACTTGGCTTCCCTGTTTGAGCAGGTTTATATTGAACAAGTACCCAGAGATAACAACACCCAAGCAGATGCACTTGCTCCCCTGGCGACCAGCAGAGCTGTCAGAGGTTACAATAACAAAGATACTTCATCCATCAACCAATGATTACAAAATCAATCAAATTGATGAAGAACTCGAAGAGGACGATTGGCGCACGCCGATAGTTAAATACCTCCGAGATGGTGAGGTACCAGAAGATCCACAAGAAGTGACCAAGACGACCAGACGCGCAATAAGGTTCACTATGATGGATGGGCAACTGTACAAGAGGGGATTTTCACTTCCTCATTTGAAATGTTTAGCCAAGGGGCAAGGCCAAGAATTTTTAAAGGAAATTCATGAAGGTGTCTGTGGAAATCACGCTGGGGGGGCGAGCTTTGGCGTATAAAACAGTAAGACAAGGGTATTATTGGCCAACTCTGCTCCAGGATGCTATCAAAATTGCTAAAATGTACCACATATGCCAGCTGTTCGACCCGAGCATCCACAAGCCACCACATGAGCTAATATCAGTAAATAGTCCGTGGCCATTTGCAAAATGTAGGATTGATATCATCGGAACTTTCCCAACTGGGAAGAGGAACGTGAAATTTGCAGTAGTGATCGTGGACTATTATACGAAGTGGGCCGAAGCGGAAGTACTTGTGAAGATCACACAAGAAAAAATGATCAGCTTCATTTGGAAAAATATTGTCTGTCGATTTGGAGTTCCGCAAGCAATCTTAATAGACAACGGAAGGCAATTCAAAGGAAAAAATGTAAGAAACTTCTGTGAAAAGTGGGGAATAAAGAAACACTTCTCAACTCCATACCATCCCCAGTCCAATGGCCAGGTCGAAGCAGTTAACAAAATAATCAAGCACATATTGAAGATTCGCTTGACAGATAAACAAGGAAAATAGTCAGAAGAGTTACTAGAAGTACTGTGGGCTTACAGAGTTTCATACAGAACAAGCACCGGAGAGACACCATTTACAATGGCCTTTGGGACCAAAGCTGTAATACCAGTCGAACTAAAAATGCCAACGGAGCGAACAACTATGTTTAACAAGGAATCAAACAACTCAGCATTAGCCGTAAAAATGGACTTAATCGATGAGGAGAGAATTTTAGCCGAAATGAAGAATGCAATATATAAGAAAAGGATTGCAAAATATTATAATTCTCAAGTGAAAATCAGGGAATTTGAAGTCGGAGATTTGGTGCTTCGAAAGGTACTAGCTCCTCCACCAGGAGTATTTGGACCAACTTGGGAGGGCCCGTTTAGGATGACTAACAAGTGGTGCAACGGTACATACGACCTTGAAGATATGAAAGGCAACTCGGCGCAATACTCCTGGAACACAGCTCTATTGAAGAGGTACTATCAGTAGAATGTTAGAATTATAAGTCTGTAATGTTGGGAATGTAAATTTTATAATGTAGATTTTATATAAATTTCAATTTTTTTGTTATAAATGTGTCATTGTTAGACGAACAACAATGTGTATCAAGCGAACAACAGGGTGTTATGAATGGTATTATAGATTATATGTTGATGTATGTAGAAGATAGAGCAAAGATGTAAACACCCAACTGCTCGCCCGAATATAATTTTGATAAAGGCATGAGCCCACACGGAGGCGAACGAGTTGTGCCCAATAAATGTCATAAAAGAGGCTAAGTCTATTAAAGACCTTGAAAGCCTAAGATTAAGAGAAGGTCAAGTTCTTTGAGAACATAAAAGACCCATTAAAAATTTTATGCAGCATTACAATAACAAGTGTCATATCCTTAAAAATACAAGGAGAATACTAAACAAAATTTGGAGATCAGGCGAGCAGCCGAGCAGCCGAGCAAGTGTAATATTATATCAAAAAATTGTACACAACAAGTAAACGAAGAAAACCTTTATATTTCAGTGCAAAAGGGAGTTTTCCATTTCATCTCAAAGAGGAAAGGACTTACAATAGGATGATAAAGATTACAAGACAAACGCAACCCTATTGTAGGGTAGTCCTACTACAAAATAGCCCTACTACAAACTAAAGATAAAAAATAAGTAGTCCTCAAGACTGGGGAGCTGGAGGAGCAGAAGGAGCATTTGTAGAAGGAGCGGCTTCAGTAATGCTCGCCTCGGGGGCTTGTTGCTAACCAACGACTGTGCAGGTGCCCGCCCCGTCCATGGGAGTCAAGGGGAGAGGATTAAGGCCATCATAAACGGCGGCTTCCTTGCTCGCATCTTCGTTCCTCACCCTGGGGGCGATCACTCGGACGTCGTCTTTGAAGACACTTAAGTCTACTCCCATCTCTCCAAGATCGGCCACGGGAACATCAAAACCGGAGGCAGGAGGGTTCTCCATGACGTAATCAGTAAAGTCCTTTGTCACCAAGTCCATCACATCTTTGCCATGGTCGATGGCGAACTTGACAGACCTTACACAATCCGCATACGCACAAATGTAACCGAAGTTTGTTTTATTGGTCACATCTTGGACGTAGTTAGTGTAGGAGACAAAATCTTTTCTCTTATGCCTCCAATCGATCAACATGGGCTTTCAAAGACTCCACTCACTCAACGAGGCCTATTCGCTCCATCTCCAGAGTCTTCAGGCGATCATTAGCAACCCTCAACCCCAACATTAGTTTCACAGAGCTGTTGTGAGCAATCTTCTCGCGATCCCTGATGGCTTTCAGTTCCCGCTCCAAGTTGGCCTTAGCTTTCTCATGCTCGCTCCTCAACTTGGCGAGCTCATCATCTTTCTTTTTCAAAGCAGCAGCCTTCTCAGCCTCAAAGTGGTTAATTTTCCGACCAAGACTCCTGTTCATCCTCTCCAACTCCACCGCTTGATCGAGGAGTTTCTGAGTGGCTACAGCCTGGTGACTGGCATTGTAGCTAAGAAGACGAGCATTGTCACTCAGGCTCTAACTCTGGATAATATCTTCACAAAGCTTAGTCCAGGAGCGAGGAACCAACTCCTTGGCTCGCCGAACATGGGATTTAGGGATGTCTTGATAAGGCAGAGCCGTCTTCATGCAACTTAGTTGGTGGAGAGCTTTTGCTTGTCCGGGGTACTCCTCAGCCTTGTATCTATAAAAACAAAGTTAGTAAACAGAAGATAAAAAATATGAAAGACGAATAATAGAGCAACAAAGGGTAGTTACTCCCTCAATTTGACTGGGTCATAGCCTAGGTGAGAGTTGTCGGGAGATGAAGCTCTCCTCTTGCTCGCCACCATGCCGACAATGACTTGCTGTTCACTGACCACCTCCAAAGAGCTAGAATGAGGAGAGGCGGCAGCAGAGTCCCTCCTGCTCGATTGGGAGTGACCCTTGGAGCGTTTGGATCTCTCATCTTCCTTATGAATAGGAGCTCCATCCTTAGTTAATCTCTTCTTCCCCTTGTTCGTCTTTTTTTTTGGTGGAGGAGAGGAAGTTTGAGAAGCTGGGCGAGGAGCTGCGTTCTTCGGTTTGGGAGCAGCAGCGCTAAGGCCCACGGGATGCCCGGACCGTAGCTTGATGAGGCTAGTTGGAGGGTCTAACTTTTTCTTGGAAGGCTCCTCAGCAGCCATTTATCGGACGCGGGCAACAAGGAGGTAATAAGATTTATGGATGGTAGGAATGGCGACCGTCACTTGTTGTTCTAAGAAAAAGATAAAATAAAAGTGAGGATACCAAAGACGAGCAAGCGAGCAGGCGATCAAGGGGTACATTCATCATAACTTACGAAAGTTTACCTTCAGGAACAACGGCTTGGGCCTCAAGGTGATGAGGACTTGTAGTTAGCAAAGCAAGCTCGCGGCAATGGGGCTTTGACAGGTGAGCGATATCACGATCAGCCAAGTTGCGGAGTGTGATGACAGTAAGGGTGTACAGAAATTCCTCACTCAACTCGGGATGTCCCCACTTCAGAATACGCGGACCTGCAAAATAAGAAGAATGGAAAAATTAAAATTAGTTCCACCTCAGTCATAGTGAGGAAAAAGTGGAACATACGCCTTATTTCGCCAAAACACTCAGGCGAAGAGATGCGCACCGGGCCACCAGTAAAGTCCGTGGATGCTCGCCAATCCCCTCCAATGTAAAAGAACTGGTTGTGCTAACTCTTCACTTTGTTGGGGACTCCTTCAATTAGTTTTACTCCGCTTCTCGCTTTGAAATAATACCACCCTTCGCCTTCGTCCTTGCAAGCGGAAATCACCATAACATAATGGATCTCCACCGTGCTAATCTTGTTTTTATAACCTTCAAAACCAAAGAGGGTCATGAAGGCTAATAAATTGCTCCATCCATTTGGAGTAATTTGGGTGATCGCCAAATTGGTGTCTTCAAGGAATCAGCCGACAACTGAGTGGAGTGGCAAAGGAAAGCAGGTGTTGAGCACGTCAAGGTTGATCGTTGTGCAGCCTAGCGGGGAGTGATCAACTGTTTCCTCTTTTTGGGGGGGCGTAGAGGAAAATATCGCAGGGTATCTTGTAGTAAGAACGGATACTCACCAGATCGTCTTCTGTGATCAAGCTCGAAATCTTGCTCGCCATGTAAGTGTTTGCCTGAGCAGTCTTGATCGATCTTTCGGAAGGAGTTGGAGTAGCGAGCAACATAGTCCACCCACTCTTGGTCGCGAACTACTCCTTCGGGGATTTGAGACTCTGGGGTAGGCTTGGATATGGGAAAACCAATTTCTTGAAGAAATTCCCAAGTAATTCCCCGGGCGCGTTGGCCACCCTAGTCGCCACCAGCTCCAATCGATTGATCGCCACCAGCCTCAACTGCTTCAAGGACACTCATTTGTTTGATCTCAGCAGCAATCTCCTAATAATCCTCTCCTAGGTCAGATGAGGTATCTCCTTCCACAAATGGGCGACCAGATGGTTGCTCGACGTCTTGCTCGCCAGAGCTGTCCACGACATAGGCATGCACAAAGCAAACAACTGAGCTAGCCTCGGATCCCGTCTCCTCATCAACCAGTAAGGTACGGGGGTTACGTGCAAGGGCTTGGCGAGCAGATCTATGGGGAGCGACTACCAGAGCCTCCTCCATAGGCCTTTTCCCAGGATTCCAGCTGGAGTAACTTTCGGAGATGGTGTTACTCGAAGATGGAGAGGCCGTCAGATTTAATAGGAATAAAATTCTTGAGTAATTAAGCGAAATACAAAAAGAGAAACTGGCAATGGGATATACTTGGAAAGAATTATCGAAAGAACGAGAAGTAATGGTGAAGGCGCGGCGGTTTCACGACAGTAGCGAAATTGATTTCACGGCGGCGGTTTGGCACCGAATTTTCAGTGTAACAAATAAAATTAGAAAGAAAAATAAAATGCAAATAAGAAAATCGAAAATTGGAACAAAGGACAACAAATTACCTTAGGATGAGAGGAGTTCAATGGAAATCGAAAAATGAGAAAAGCTCTAAGAAACAGAAATAGCGGAAATTCTATGAAGGTGGAGAAAAGGATAAAAGGTGAAGAAATTAGGTATTTATAAGGAAGAGAATTGGGGTCAAAATGTGAATTTCTAAAAAGTTTTAGGCCCCTATATGCAATATAGGTGACACACGTGGGCAGGCGGTTAACGTCACGATCCGCCCACGTCGCTTCGTGAAATGTGCCTCGGGGAATGAACAGTCGTCAATTCAAAAGTCACACCCTACTATTCGCCCAAAGCTCCCGCCCAAATTTAAATCTCAGTTGCTCGTCTCCTTCATGAAATATTATTTGTCAACTATAGTTTGACCTAAATTAGTTGATCCTCATCCTAATAAAAGGTCAAACTAGCGGGCAAATGTTGATAGGCGAGCAGCCGAGTAGTAAGATTAAGAATATTGAAAAAATGAAATAAACTGAATAATAAGTGATTAGGACAAAAAAGGGCTAAGAGGCGAACAACTGAATATGAAAGATGTAAATCATAAAAAGACGAGCAGTTGGTCAGTGTGTCAGAGTATACCAGGCGAGCAACTGGTCAAAGGTCAAGAAAGTTGGGCGAGCAGCCCAGAAGAAAGGACTAAGCACCCATCACAAAGGTGAGCAGACGAGCAGTAGAGCATCTCGAAGAACAGCCAAGCTGAATAAATTCTTATACACCAGTCAACCTACGTGAAAAATGTATTGGAGATATTTCACATGGATAAATCTCATCCACTTAGCATACCTATGGTTGTCCGATTCCTCGAAGTGGATAAGGACCCATTTAGACCAAAAGAAGATACATAAGAAATTTTGGGACCAAAAGTTCCTTATCCTAGCGCTATTGGTGCATTACTTTATCTCGCAAACTGCACTAGACCGGATACTGTATTTGCAGTTAATTTGCTTGCGAGATATAGCGCTCCTCCTACAAGGAGACATTGGAATGGTGTTAAACACATTCTACGGTATCTCCAAGGATCTCAAGATCACGGATTATTTTACCCTAGAAACCAAGATAAACCTTGGTAGGTTATGTAGATGCTGACTATTTGTCTGATCTACACAATGTCATATCTCAGACTGGTTACGTTTTTTTCTGTGATGGTACTGCGATCTCATGGAGATTGTTTAAACAAACTATGGTTACCACATCTTCAAACCACTCAGAAAAGTTTGAAGCCCCACGAGAATGTGTTTGGTTAAGATCATTGGTAAAATACATTGGTGACCCGTGTAGTATTGCTAAAAATGATACATCCCCTACTGTTATATTTGAAGACAACGCAACATGCATCGCACAGATGTGTAATGGATATGTTAAGGGAAATTTAACGAAGCATATTTCCCCAAAATTTTTCTACCCACACGAACTCCAGAAGAGTGACGAAATTACCATACAACAGGTGCGATCTAGTGACAATCTAGCAGATTTGTTCACTAAGTCCCTACCTACCTCTACTTTTGAAAAATATGTTTATGATATCGGGATATGGAGGCTTAAATTGTTGTCTTCGGGGGGAGTAGCAACCTCAAAATAATCCTAAAGATTGGATCCGGAAGATCAATAGTTGTACTCCTCCCTAGCTAAATATTTTCTTGCTACCTAGCATTTGGAGTTTTCTGACGAGACATGAACGTCGCATCGAAATGTCCAAGGGGAGTGTTGTAAATCTAGAAGATTTGATATGCCAAATCCAGAAGATTTGATGTGGACATTACTTATGGGCCAAGTAACCTGATAGACTTTAGGGTTTTTTATATTATAAATATATCTTTGTACTTAGTATTGTAATACACACATGTACGTACATTGAAAATATAGTAGAAAATTCCTGACTTGGTATGCCCCCAGATGTAGTCATTAATGACGTATTGGGTAAACAAATCGGTATTCCTGTTTGCGCTCTTTATTTTACAATAAAATCTTTCACTTTAAAAGTTTGAATACACTCATCTCTATGATTATTGGTGTTCATAGAAATTGGATATCTAAAAATGTTACTCTTTTTTAAAAAGTTTTTTTTAAAGATGCTTATATCATTTTATGAAAGTTACTCATTATATACCCTACAATTTCATTGAGTAAAGTTCCTTTTTCTCACTAAAATTATAAAAAAATATACACTATAAAATGTGTCTTGGAGATACTTTTATCCTATTTCTCTCCATCTCATCCAATAATTTCAACAGCTTTTGTACATGTTATACCTCGTGCCAAATATATAGTTGAGCATGTTTACTTTGTCATAAATAATTTGAAAGCTGATAGACATATATGTGAAATGTAGTCCTACGAACAAAAAATCATAATTAACCTTATGAATCGACAAAATAATATGCAAACCTTCCGATACTTTCTTTTTTGTCCTTCTTACAACACCTTTCACATCTCTAAAATAAAAATAACATTTTTTTTTACAAAAGTCAATAAAGTATTCAAGTATTATTATATTATTCAAACTCACACTCACACACACACACACACATATATATATATATATATATATATATATATATATATATATATTAAATGTCGTGTATTTCAAAGTGTGAAGGATTTTATGGAATGGAAGAGAGGAAGTGCATACTTCTATAACTTAAAATTATGGAGGGCCATTTTTGGGGATCCATGTAGAAAGCCCATACAAATAATAATAATAATATACTACTATAAATTCGCTAGGTAGCCTAAAAAAAAACCCCATGCATTTTAATTTTGTTTTATTTTACTATGAAAAAGCTGATAAACATCTTAAATATACTGATTGAAAATCAACCACTACATCTTCAAATCATATTAATTTAAAATATACTCCAATTATATACATTTTAAAATGCAATTTATAACTTTTTTTTTTTATCCCAAACATTCATTTTATAAGTCTCAATTTGGTCTATTTATATAATGAAATTTAATATATGAATTTATAAATATATTTCAATTGGTGTCAAGTAATTAATATTTTTATTATCTTCTTTATTTTATGAATTAAAATTTTAATTTAAATGCTCCTTTTTATTTATAATAAGTGTCATTCTATAATTATTTTTAAAAAAAATTAATGCCAAAAGTACCTTAGTTAATGATAATTATTAATTAAATATTAGAAATTATTACATATAGGTTCAAGGTTATTAGAGTATTTAGTCTTTAGTTCAAAAGTTTTTCTAAAATATCTTATGGTTCAAAACATGGGGCCTACTCAGCCCACCCAATTTCTAGTCTAACCAGCATCTCACCCCACCCCCCACCACAAAACCCCAAGGATCACCCCCTCTCTCTCTCATTTCTTTTTTTTATTTCTCTCTCCACCCTCTCTCTCTCTCTCCAAACAATTACCCCATTTCTCTCTCTACAAATAACTCACGCTCACCGCCACCGTGCCCCTCCGCCACCGCCACCGCCCCACCTAGCGGCGCACTCTCCACCGCCACCACGATCTCCACCCAGTGGCACCGTCCACCAAGAAAGTCGTCTCGAAGAAAGTTCATTTGCCATCCTTTCTCTTTCACATTTTATGAAGTCCGATCGACAACCATGGAAGAAACAATCATAGAGCCGCCGCCAACCTGCTAACACAGCCGCCCCGCCGCCTTCGACCAAACTGCCTCTCTCTCATACAAATCTTGGCGGTGGCGGTGGTTGTGGTGGCGGATTTGGGCTCGTCCGCGGCCCAAGGAATTTGGGAGCCCCTCTCTCATACAAATCTAGGCGCGACGCCAATCTTCGCCCACAGTGGATCTGAGCTAGAGCAGCGTCGGATCTAAGCGAATCTGCAAGGCTTCGCGCCACCGCCGTCATGTGTGAATCAAGTGGTGCCGCTTCTGAAGGTGGGTGAACGGCGGTGCAAACAAACCCCCCACCGCCAATCTGAGTTTAGTACTGATTTCGTTGTGGATATTTTTCTGTGCATATGTGATTCTAACTTGTAACAAGTTGATATTTTGTCCAAATTGTGTGAAGTAATTTGGCCGTGTGTGTGCAATTTGATGGAAGATTGAGTGTGTTGTGCGCAACTACTTGGATGAAGATTTGAAGGTTTGTGCATTTTTTTTTTCTTTTTTTGCAACTAAGCAATAAACATGTAATTTTAATTATAAACGTAGTTGTGGTGGTGTGTAGGGTCATGTTTGTGTTTATGGTTGTGCAGTGTGTAGTGTAGTGGTGTATGTGTGTATGATTGTGCAGCGCCAGTTTGTGTAGTGGTGTGTGTTTGTGTGCAGTGTGTATTTTGTGGGTGATTTTGACTATATTTTCAATTTGGACCTAAAGAAGATTAAAAGAGAAAGATTTGAAGATGTAGGAGAGGAAGATTTGAAGTTCCAAGATTAGTGCAATTTTTTAAATTTTTTGCACGTAAGCATAAATATGTAAATTTTAGTTAATTTATCAATTTCAAAATTAAATATGTAATAGTAGAATTTTTTAAATATTAACAATTCAATTTAGATTGAAATCCTAATTTTTAGATTCTGTGCAAAATATTATTAAAATTGAATACTCCATAAAAATATATATGAATAATTATGGTTGTGCAAAGAATTATTGAAATTGCACATTTGATTAATATCTGAAAAAATTGCAAAATACATATAAATTTGTTTCTGTGCACAATATTATTAAATTTGCACATTTAAAAATACTTAAAATTTGTTATATTTAAAATTTTGAAATTTTTAAACAATACAAAATTGATTATAAAAAATATATGACATAAAAAAATGAGTAGATAGATGGTGGGGGCTTACTGGGTAGGGTGGGGTGGTGGCATGGGAAAATGAAAAGGGTTGGGAAATGAAAGGCTGATGGGATGGGTGTAGGGCCACTTTTGAACCATTTAGTATTTACCATAAAGTTTTGAACTAAAGACTAATTATGGGTACCATTTCAACCTATATGTCAATCTCCCTAAATATTATTAATCATGATTAACATAAATAGTTATAAATCTATTATTGAGATATTTTGGGATAATATCTTTTCATATGACAGTGGTATATATGAAATAATAGGATTAAAAAGTCTAAAACAACTTTTATTATGAAAATAATTTAAAACACTGAATGACATTTATTTTGAATAGATGTGGTTGTTTCATATTAATTAATGGTTTTTCATATAACGCACATAGCAAATACTTAAAAAAAACATATAATCTAAACAAATTGGACTAACCAAATAACATAAATATTTAGAATAATTTATCCAAAAATTATAACAAAATTTATTTTATCCTGCGTTGGGTTATATTCTAATATACGTTTAATTTGAATAATCATGTGACAAGGCTATCTAAAATCTACCATTCAAATATTTTTAAAGTGAATGTCATTACTCATTATACCAATATCACTGTTGTAATTGAGTGCATAAAATAAAAGTGCGAGATTTGTTCACCCAATTCGTCGGGAATGACTACGTCTGGGGGCGAGCCAAGCCAGGAGTTTCACTAATGTTCTTGTGTATGAGTGTATACCATTCTGAGTACAATGGTATATTTATAAGACTAAAACCCTAGTCTAAGATATGAAGCTCATTGGGTTATTGGTCCATAGTAATGTCCACATCAAATCTTCTAGATTTGGAATAATAAATCTTCTAGATTTACAACACTCCCCCTTGGACATTATGATATAACATAAATGTCTTGTCATAAAAACTTCACGTGCTAGGTATCGGCCAAATAATAAGTTAGGGAGAAATGTAATCGATCTTCCAGATCAAATCTTTTAGATTTATTTCGGGGTTACCGCTCCCCCTGAAGACAACAACACTTTGAGTCTTTGCATCCCAATACCACGAACGTACTATTCAAAAGTAGACGTAGGTAAGGACTTAGTGAACAGATCTGCTAGATTGTCACTAGATTGCACCTTTTAAATGGTAATCACGTCACTCTTCTGGAGTTCGTATGGGTAGAAAAACTTAGGTGAAATATATTTCGTCAGGTTTTCCTTGACGTACCCAATACTTATTTGTGCGATGCAAGCTACGTTGTCTTTAAATATAACGGTGGGAGGTGTATCGCCTTTAGCGATACCACACGAGTCACCAATGTGTTTTACCAAGGACCTTAACCAAATACATTCTCGTGCGGCTTCAAATAAAGCTATTATCTCTGAGTGGTTTGAAGACGTGGTAACCATGGTTTGTTTAACCGATCTCCATGAGATTGCGGTACCACCACAGAGAAAAATGTAACCAGTCTGGGATATGGCGTTGTAGGGATCAGACAAATAGCCAGCATCTGCATACCCTACCAAGGTTTTGTCTTGGTTCTTACGGTGAAACAGTCCAAGATCTTGAGACCCTTGGAGGTACCGTAGAACATGCTTAACACCATTCCAATGTCTCTTTGTAGGAGAAGCGCTATGTCTCGCAAGCAAATTGACAGCAAATGCAATGTCCGGCCGAGTGCAATTTGCGAGATAGAGCAATGCTCCAACAACACTAAGATAAGGAACTTCTGACCCCAGAATTTCTTCTGAATCTTCTTTTGGCCTAAATGGGTCCTTATCCACTTCGAGGGATCGGACAACCATAGGGGTGCTAAGTGGATGATATTTATCCATGTGAAATCTCTTCAATACCTTCTTCACGTAGGTCGACTGATGTATAAGAATTCCTTCTGGGAGATGCTCGATCTGCAGGCCGAGGCAGTACTTGGTTTTACCCAAGGGTTTCATTTCAAATTCGGCTTTCAAGATTGAGCTGGCTTTTTCAATCTCTTTGCATGTTCCGATTATGTTCAGGTCATCAACATAGACGGATATGATGCAAAAACCATCTTGCAATTTCTTCGTGAATACGCATGGGAAAGCTTTATCGAATGTGTATTCCTTCTTCTGAAGGAATTCACTAAGTCGGTTGTACCACATGAGGCCCGATTGCTTCAAGCCATACAATGACTTCTGCAGTTTTGTGCTATACATACTGCGGTTTTCACCATCCCTCATCTGAGGAATGTCAAATCCATCGGGGATTTTCATATAAATATCGGCATCTAGTGATCCGTATAAGTATGTGGTTACTACGTCTATTAATCTCATCTGGAGATTCATTTTAACTGCCAAATATATCAAGTAGCGAAACGTTATTGAGTCCATGACGGGAGAATATGTTTGATCGAAATCAATCCCGTGTCTCTGCGAAAACCCTTGAGCTACCAGCCTCGCTTTATATCTCTCCACAGTATTGTTCTCATTTTGTTTTTGTACAAATACCCATTTATATCCTACAGGGATAGCGCGCGCGGGTGTACGAACGATAGAGCCAAATACTTGTCTTTTGTTAAGCGATGCGAGCTCTGCTTCAATTGCCTCTTTCCATTTAACCCAATCGGAGCGCTTCCGACACTCAGTGATGGTTTTGGGTTCTAGATCTAGATCATTATATATAATGGAAAGAGCAATTATCGCTGCAAATGTGTTGTTGACGACAGTAATATTTCTATTATATGTTTCTCCCGTATCTATGAAATTCATAGAGACTTTGATGTTTACGTCAACCAGACCTTCCTTATTTCCCAGTGTATCTAGGTCTGGTCATTCCGCGGTCCTAGTGCATTAGATATTTTGTGCATGTGTTGCATCACTAGGACGCTCATCTCCTAGAGACTTTGAGTTATCTAGACGAATCTCTTCTAGAGATTTTACATTTGGCTGACCAGTTTTGCTAGCTTTTCGTTTAGGTGTACTAGTATCTCTTGAGTGTCCTTTACGCTTCTGGTGTGTGGGGGCATGAGTACTTGTTTTTCTTGGGACCTCAACCCTTTGGGGAGCATTTACTGCAGGTATATGCGATTTAGTTACACCTCTATGGTCAGTGAATGCGTCTGGCAGATTGTTTACTAAATTTTGCAAGTTAATGATCTTCTGAACTTCTAGTTCAGATGGACTAGTGCGTGGATCTAGATACTGAAGATTACTTACATTCCACATAAACTCCCGGTATTCATTAAATTTTGAATTTGGATCTCCCCCTAATGCTGGGAAGTGATCTTCACCGAATGCACAATCAGCAAATCGGGCATCCCCGGACAAAAGCTCGAGGTATTTCACGATGGATGGAGAGTCAAATCTGATGTAAATACTGAGTTTTCTTTGTGGGCCCATAGAGGTCCGCTTTGGTAATGTTATCGGAACATATACCGCACATCCGAAAATTCGCAGATGGGAAATGCTAGGTTCTTTCCCATGCACTAACTGTAGGGGGGAATGATCATTATATGCAGTTGGACAGATTTGTATTAAGTGCGATGCATGTAGGACTGCATGCCCCCAGCCTGAAGTGGGTAGTTTGGAGTTCATAACAATGGTCTCACGATAAGTTTGATACGTTTTATTAGCGCCTCAGCAAGACCACTTTGGGTATGGACGTAGGGGACCGAATGCTCCACTTTAATTCCCAGGGCCATACAGTAATCTGTAAAGGCCTTTGAGTTGAACTCAGCAGCATTTTCCATGCGAATCGACTTAATTGGATAATCCGGGAATTGAGCTCTAAGCTCTATAATTTTCGCAATGAGCTTCGCAAAAGTTTGATTGCGGGTGGACAACAAACATGCATATGTCCACCTAGTAGAGGCATCAATAAGGACCATGAAATACCGAAATGGTCCTGATGCTGGGTGAATCGGTCCGTAAATGTCTCCTTGAATTCGCTCAAGGAAAACTGGAGACTCTAGTCCAACCTTATGCTGGATAGAATCCTACGTATTATAGTTTGTCCTGGATGACCTAACCGCTGATGCCACAATTTAAAAGAATCCGGGTCATGAAATTTCTTACTCATAGCTAGATGGAAATTAGACGGTCGGATGTAGGAATAGTACAATCCGGAGGAGATGGAAGGAAGTTTTTCTATAACTTGTTTACGGTTACCTCGAGTAATAGTAATCAAAAGGTATTCGTTATTATTCTCAGTTTCAGTTTCAATGTGATAGCCATTTGTTCTAATATCTCTAAAACTGAGCAGGGTACGGTTAGATTGTGGAAATAATAAAGCATTATCGATTATGAGTTTGGTACCCATGTGGAGGACAATGGAAGCTCTTCCGGAGCCCACTATCAACATACTATCATTGGCTATTGTAGTTATACTCCCTTTACGTTCTACTAAGTTATGAAAATACTTCCTATCTCTTAAGATTGTATGTGTGGTAGTTCTATCTACCAAACATAAATCACTATTTGCATCCATTATGCCAGAGGAAATAGCCCAAACCTAATAGCTGATATGTTTACAAGCCATGAATGAGAACAGCAATATCCAAATAAATGTAATGGACATCGATTTAAGGTAAACATATCAAAGCTAAAATAATAGTATCATCCATAAAATAAAATAAAATATCCGAAAGAAAGGATCCAAAAAGACATAAATTGTTTTATCCAAAACAAGGTACTAAAATACTAAAATAATCAAATACGCAAATCACTCATCATCTCCAAAGTCCTTGAGCTCGATGCCCATAAGATCGACATTGTCTTGGTCCAGGCCTGCTTCAGGCAGGCTGGCATGGTGAGATTCAACTCTAGGAGCCTTCCCCTTATCGTCCTTCTGCTGCTTTTGATAAGCCTCAACCAAGTGTTTGGGAGTGCGACACGTGCGAGACCAATGGCCTTTGTATCCGCATCTGTAGCAGGACTGCTCAACCTTATGTTGATTACCAGATTTTTGAGTACCGAGATTCGTGTTAGATGCAGCCTTTCTACGAGCCTGAGCTTGATTGTCATTCAAGGTACCTGGACCACCGGATTTACTACGACCTCGGCCTTTGCTACGAGTTCATTTACTTCCTCTCCCCCTTCCACACTTGCGACCACTTGTACTACCTTGAGCTATAGCATGTGCTTCGGGCATAACTTTTGAGCCAACCGGTCTCGAGTTATGATTTTGTATAAGGAGTTGGTTGTGCTTTTCTGCCACTAGAAGTTCAAAAATTAGCTCAGAGCGTACAGTGTAGTTCTTAGCCCTGTACTGCTGCTGGAGTACAAGGTTGCTGGCGTGGAAAGTCGACAAAGTCTTCTGGATTAAGTCGTCCTCAGTTACAATTTGCTTGCATAACTTTAACTGGGATACAATACGATGTAGGGCTGAGTTGTACTCCGTTACAGACTTAAAGTCTTGAAAATGGAGGTTCAACCAATCGTATTGAGCCTGAGGGAGGAGTATGTCATTTTGTTGTTGGAAACAGCCCTTCAGGGACTTCCACAACGTTCCGGGGTCTCTCTCGGTGAGATATTCATTTTTCAGGTCCTGATTAAGATGATGTCTGAGAAAAATCAAAGCTTTCGCCTTCTGGACGTCAGTTGATTTTGAATAATCGACAATAGCACCGCTTAGGTTGGTTTAGGCTATATGTATCTCAACATCTAGCGCCCATGTCAGGTAGTTACTACCATCAAGAGCAAGCTCAGCGAATTCTCTTTTGGTAATATTAGAAATAATTCACTACAATTATTAAAGTGACATGGTAAGAGGCGTGACCAAATTTATTGACAACGGAGAAATAATGATTTATTTGGTTATTCTAGAGCACATAGGAGCAAGTATTGGGTGCCGTCTACCCAAAACATAAATTACGGTCCGACAAGTACCGGGCGCTGCCTATCCGGACATGATAAGCAGACTAAAAATAAAATACTATCTGCAGGAGGGTAATAATGCATGCAAGATAATTAAATCATAAAAGCATGTGCATGTGTCAATTAAGCATATAAGACAATTTATTGAGAAATAATACTTGAAATTAATTCCAAGATTAAGGCTTAATTAACATGCATAAATTATTACTTTTCAAGTATAATAACGAAATTTGATAAAATATTCCTAGGGCATAAATAAAATAAACAATAATTATGTGAGGCCCAAAACGAGCCCGAAAAATGGGCTAGGTTTCAGGAGGCACGCTGTCATGTGCGACTACGGGTGCGACGATGGGCGTGCGGGGGTGCGCGTTGGCTCTCGCGGCTAGCGGCGGAGGGAGTGCACAAACACGGAAAACCGTCGGCCAGTCACGACCTACAGGCACGACTGCCACGGGTGATCGCGCTCTATAGGCGCGACTGCCTTTGGCGATCGCGTCCTACAGGCGCGATCGACGTCCTTCTCGGCGCGGATGCGGTTTTGCGTAGCGCGGTTATGCGCGGAGGCGGCGCCGGCCTCAACGCGGCGCATGGTGGCAGCGCCGGCCTCGAGCAATGCACGGTGGCGACCAGGGCAGCACTTTGAGGTGCCGCGGCGACACGCATGACGGCCAGAAGACGCGTGCGAGGAGCGGCGCTCCTGGGCCGCCGCGGCGGCGACGGCGCTGCCGTCGTGGGCGGCGGCCGTTCGGCCCTGGGCCGTGGTCTACGGGTGGCGGCAGTTGCTCGTCGGTTCGATTTTCAATCCAAAATTTAATTCAATTCGAAAAATAATTTGATCCAATCATTGCAAGTACGAAACAAAAACGAAGCAATAATTCAAGTGCATACAAAACATGTAACGCATGGATCAAACAATTTTATACGACAATTATTTCACATGATTTGGAGAAAATTAATTTTAGGGCGTACCAATTAGTCTCGGGCAGAGTCTCGTGCTGATAACGTGTTGTAATTGAGTGCGTAAAATAAAAGTGCGAGATTTGTTCACCCAATTCGTCGGGAACGACTACGTCTGGGGGCGAGTCAAGCCAGGAGTTTCACTAATGTTCTTGTGTATGAGTGTATACAATTCTGAGTACAATGATATATTTATAAGACTAAAACCCTAGTGTAAGATATGAAGCTCATTGGGTTATTGGTCCATAATAATGTCCACATCAAATTTTCTAAATTTGGAATAATAAATCTTCTAGATTTACAACAATTACATCACTCAAAAAGAAAAATAAATTTCTCTTAGAAATCAAATTCCCACTTGAGAAGTCAACGCAATACATTTGAAAACGGGAGAATAGCATGATCTAAGACTAGACTGCAAATCTATGTTGCATGCTAAATTAGACATATTGGAAAAAAGAAGAAATTTTCAAATTGTAGAGACATCAAAGCCCGTTTTCAACAACCATGAAAACTGATAGGCGATTTCACCATTCATTGTATGCAACCGGATACAAAGATACAACCCCCAAACACTAGGAACAAAAAAACACCAACTTAATTCGTATAGACAATGATGTATCCACAGAAAGAAGAAATGTACACAGTTGAAAATCTGTTCCAAATTTATATTTTCATTTTCTTATAATACAAACTTTATGTATAGTATATATAAACAATTTCAAATTAATGTTTCTTACCAGCAATTCAGCTATACTTTTTGATGAATATTGCTTTGTAATATCGGAATCCAGCTCTCTTTCCATAAAGAGGACAAATACTACGACCAGAAACCCAGAGATTGACAAATCCCATTGAAAATTACTTGAAAATACATTTAATTCACAATTACATACACTAGTGATCGTAATACCCGTGCTTCGCACGGCTAGAATTTGTTACATTGTTTAAACTATAATAATTAACACATTTTAGTTATAAAATTGGAAACCTACAATCTTTTAAAAAAAGTATAACTAAAATCTTTCTTGGACACAAATTAACGATACTTCTCATTAAAAAAATTATATTCAATTTATAATATTCAATACTTTAAAACAGTTTCATGATAAATTTATCATTAATCATTTTCATATAAAATTTACTCTTGGAATAAGATATAAATTTGACCTGTCGCATTAATATTTTAACATAGGTGTATTTAAATTTATATTGTCTAATACCATGAGACAGTATCACACAAGTTTAACTTATTATAAAAATACTTTAAACAATAATCTACAATATAAAAATTAAAAAATATACCTCTTATAAAAAGAAAAAAAATGTCAAGATCAATTACATAATAGTAATTTATGACTTATTGAATATTTGGAACAATTGATTTTATGGTTAAAAGATGAGATGACACTTTTACAAATACTTAAAAAATAGTAATTCAATCAAATCAATTATACCAACTCTTTTTTAAGGATTAATCTCATTACAATGTATGAAAAAATTTATGTCTCAATAAGAATATAACCTAACATATTTGTAACATGAGCCTTTTTTTTTTATCTAATAATATGAATTAATTATTAGAATCTAATTTAATATGAATAACATTGAAAATAACAATTTACTTTGAATTAAATTATTTAATCATAAATGTAATATATAATTTAATAGATGCATAAATTAATTAATGTTATATAGAAGAAATAAATCTATTGTACACATGATACATTATGCACTCACTAATCAGTTGAAATAATTTACATAAAAATTATGATTATACTAAAAATAATGTTAGATTGCATTGAAAAAGTTTGTGTTGGTTAAATTTTTTCAATACATATATTTTTAATATAAGCTAACCATTTTCACTATAATCAACTCAAACTTTTCAGGGTAAACAATAACATTTATTGATTAAATGCGCCGTACACATGGTGCATATGAATCCAACTACAATAAATTATGTTTATATTTTTTATGTTTTATGTGTTACAATAGTCTATTACTTCAAACATTAAATAATTTTAAATTTATTTTAAATATAGACTTATTTAAATTACTTCATCGTCAAAACATAACCATTCCGAAATGTTTCAAACTTTAAATCTCCAAATATAATAATCTGTCTTTTATTAATTACTACTAATTTTTACACCATCCAATTCATCTTTATTTTTACATAATGATTATTCATTGTGTTTATACTTTTTTTATATAAAATATACCACTTGCCACGTACAATTAAACATATATATATATATATATATATATATATATATATATATATATATATATATATATAATTCTACTTGCAGCAGACAAATAATGAAGATGTAAAAATAAAATTGGGACAAATAAAGTATGTAATACCTTTAATTAAATACATGTATCATATTTCATATTAATAAAAAATAAATTGTTTATCAAGATAGCCAAAAATTAAAATAATAATAATATATTACATATTAAATTGATCAATAATAATATAATATTAATAACAACGATAAATAAAACTTCTTGATATACTATATTTTTTGTAGTATTAGGTTCAAGAGTATCACCATTACACAATATCTTTTTCAAACCAACTCGACCTGTAATACTTGAAAAAATCGCAACATAAAACTGATCATGGTTATATATACGTTTTTTAAGAAATATTTATTGACATAGCATACGAAACAATCAATGGTAGTCTACGTATAAACTTGAATGATATCTCAGATATAGGTAGTGGAACTCCAACCACTTGAGTTATACCACTTCGTCTATATACACACATACACACACACACATATATATATATATATATATATATATATTTAATCGATATGTATATATATTGAAGATTATCATATGTCCACCATTGGTCACAAACTTATATGCCCACCGTGAATGCGATAATGTGAGAATTTATTAAATTAGTGTGAGAAGATATCTACATTTTATAAAAAAAATCATCTATAAAAAATATCGTATTTAATTTGATTAATAATTAAAAAAAATCATATTTGATTTTTTATATATAATATAAAAACCATGTAATTTAATAAATTTAATGTTATTTATGTTGATAGGCGAACATCAATCCATGATGGGCAAACAAGGATTAAAGCCTTATTAAGGATTACGAAGAACCAACCTCAAATCAAAGATGATTAATAAAGAAAATCAAGTTGGGGTGCATAAATCAATCCAGGAGATGTACAAAATGACGAACAACATATCGGCGAACAGGTTTTAAGACTCGAGGCCAGATATGAACCTTCCTCCAAAGTACTAATGACGAACAACATTGACAAAATGTGGTGTATTTACCAGCCCAAGAGGTGTATGAAGGCGAACAAGGAACCAAGTTTCCAAAGCCCATCTCAACACGAGGTATAAGCGAATAACTTCCAAGCAACATCCACAAAAGGCGAACAACATTTGTTGAAAGACCATACTAGATCAAGCCGACCTGGACGAGCAACAATGAAGTCCGAGATAAGGCCTAAGAAGAATTTGTAACTAAGATTTAGCTTAGATAAGGTCAAACAAGGTCAAAGGACACTTGTCTAGCATGCAAGCTAGGAAGTCCAAGAGTCTTGGACACCTCATGCTTGCTAGTCTCTATAAATAGTTGTTCTCCAGCTAAGAAATATAAGTTCAAATTCACAAATACTCCCAAAACACATACAAACACACCTAAACGTGCACATATACGAAATAAATACGATTTTGACTTTTGTATCTACGATTTCGTAACCCAAATCTTCGATTTACCATTTACGGTGGTAATCAATCATACGTTATTGATTGGTGGTCTTAAACCGAACTAAAACAGTCACTAAACCTCCCAATTAAATTTGATCACCAACAATCTGGCGCTAGAAGGAGGGTTCGACCCTCCGGTTAAGTGTGATTAGTCAAGAACTTCAAGTTTGAAAACTTGAAGATTTGAAGAAATTCTCAAGAAACCCTTGAAGATTCAAGCAAAAGTGTTCTTGGTGTTCTTCAATATAAAATTTGAAGATAATTCAAGTTAAAATGCCTCAATCCAAGGAAACACAAGGTTCACACTTGTCAAGGAGAGCATCCCCCACTCGGGCTTCATCAGCAGGCCATCAAGATCGTGAACCTAGACATGCGAACAGATCAAGGCTTACGGCCATAGACCACAACCTTCCACCAGAATTGGAGGCCCTGGTGAACAACCCTAATGAACTGGCTAAAACCATTGCTGCTCTCCAAACTATCCAGAGACAGCAAGAACAAAATAGACCATCACAAGCAAGGTCTAGGGCTAAACCCATGGAGGTTGTTAGAGCCAGGTCTGTTAGGGACGAACAACGTGAGGTGGACAGTGCCCAAGTCAGGCGGGATAAGGGCAAAGCCAAGTTGGCCGAACCAAGAGAGGGCCTGGCTGGGTTAGCACATGGGCGAGCAACTATGTCCAGCCATGGAACAACCCGTTCCAGTGCCCAGGATAGACTTGGCCAACCTAAAAATCAAGAGAAAGTTGTTCGCCAGGGAGCAGGATATGGGCGAGCAATATTTGAAAAACCTCGCCCATCAATCCATGAGAGACTTTCCCAGTCTGCCTTCAGGCGCCTAGGGCCAAATGCGGCGAGCAACCCTAGAAAACAGCTCCAGGACATGCCCGCTCCGAGTGAGGGACTGCGACGAGCAGAAAGGCTTGTGTCTTTGCTCGCCGAATAGCCTCCAAGCCAGGGGGCATCTTTGGATGAGCTGTCAAGCCTGAGAAAGGTTGTGGAGAGCATGCAGGGGCAATTGGATCAACAGAGAGGAGTGGGGACGACCAGCTTGCCATCTTCTCCATTATCATCTATTATTCTCAAAGTCCCGATTCAGAAAAAGATCCAATTTTTTGCAAGTATACAGTATGATGGCATTGCTGATCCCCGAGTCCATTTAACGAAGTATTCAGACTATATGGTCTCGGTGGGAGCCAGTGATGCCACCCAATGCTGAAACTTCTCGTTGACTTTGGGGGACCGGGTATACAAGTGGTTTTCTGCAATGCCACCAGCATCCATCCACTCGTTCATCCAACTAAGTCGAGAGTTCCTCTTCTATTTCTCGACGGCAGGATCATATCTGTCCCAAAAGCACCGGTTGTCAGACCTAAAGCAAAATGATGATGAGTCGGATCGGGTATTTATGGAGAGGTTCGACAAAGTGCTGTTGGAAGGGGAGCCCGTCAGCGAAGATACGAAAATTGTCACTGTTATGGCCGGGTTGAAGAAAGGGTCGAAGTTATGGAAAGAGGTGTTGGGAAAATAGGGGTGCCTAGAATCTATTCGGGATGAAATTTAAATACGAATTCAAATACAATTATTACTAGCATGAATTAATCCTCTTGTAGAACTTGTCCTTTGAATAAAACGGGACAAACACGAACGCGCTCTATCAACCCAAAAGTCTTCACAAGTATTTCCCTTTCGCCTTACTTGATCACCGGTGGGAGATGCTTTCAAGTAATTTAAATAACTAAGGAAAAAGAAAAATATCTATGCTCTTGATTTTTCCAACACGTGGAATTATGTACTTGAGGATGAAATAATCATCCCCTATTTATAGATAGGAGTGGCCGAAAATTAGAGGGAATATGGGCCTTGGAGAAAATCTTTTCTTAGACTCTAAGAAATCTTGAATATATCTCATATATTTTTTTCTCCATAATAAAATATTCCACAAAAAATATCACTCTCCTAATTAAGGGGTTATTTTCGAAAAATATAAGAAGTGAATCCAAGATTTGGACCTTCTTGAATATATGAGATAATCTTATATTCCAAGAATACTTATCTTCCATAATATCTTTCCACGTAAATCAACAAAATCTTTTCTCTCCTAAATAACCATATTTTCGAAAAACACATGAAAAAATCAGCATATTATTTTCTTTTTATTTTAATCACCTTATCATTATTGGGCTACTTAATGGGCTACTTGAGGGGCCTTTAAGGAGAATTAAGATTGGACCTCCTAATGGATTTCTGAATTTCAATATTGAGCCCCAATATAATTCAATCCATTAATATTAATTATTACCACTAATAAATTAATATTGCACTATCCATCTTAATCCATATTACGATAATATGGGCTCCCGGTTATTATTTCCCGCGTTTAAGATTATCAAGTCCATTAACTAATTAAGCTTCTGAATAGCTCTAAATTAATTAATATATTTCACCTTGGAGTAAAGACAGCTCAACATTATTATCCGTACCGAAGAAACTGATTCTTCACTTGCAAGATTTGGTACAATAAAACTTCTGAGCCCACCAAGGGGACTAATCACACGAGCCGTACTCACACGCGTTTCTCCGTATTAAATCTTAGCAACCGTCGTATGATTAATATTACTGCTCAAGACACAAAGTTCGAAGTCACAATGATTCTCACCCAACATGAATCAAAGCAGTAACCATTAAGCACACACGGTCCTATTTAAGTGACGGAGATTAAGAAATCAACAACCACTGAGGTCTAATTCTTCACATTTCAGAACAGAAGAATGTATCCTCGCTGTAGGTCCTCTTCAACAAATACTAAATGTGCTAGTGCAATCTCTTAGTCAAGACAGACCAATCTGAGCCTTACACATCGACCTTTCACGGCGGCTTGTTCAATTCCACCTAGGTCGTGAATATGTTCGTTTAGTTACAAGGGAACTGTTAATGTTGTCTTCCATGATCGGGTATCACCACATTAACTACAATGTAACATGTACCATATATTGAACGGTTTGCAATAAATATTCAACATTCAATCATATCTAAAGCATATGCGATAAAAGAATTATTCTCATAAACAAGTGTTTGATACACGAGTTATACAAAGTAAAAGCATACTTTCACGTATAACTCCAACAATCTCCCACTTATACTTAAAGTCTGCTTTTAGTATACATCATGCATGTCTTAGTGTAGTAGCTCTACGTGACATCTCATGTCAACCTACACTAACCTAATAATTCCTCCTACTTATACTTAAAGCAGATTGGCAATAGTCTTGACTCCCATTCCATCCACATGTTTCTCGAATGTATTCTGAGGCAGACCCTTTGTGAATGGATCCTCTAGGTTGTCACCCGACGCTATCTTTGCCACCTCTATATCTCATTTCTTAACAATTTCTCGTATAAGATGGTATTTTCTTTCTATGTGTTTGCTGGCCTTGTGGGCTCTCGGTTCCTTTGAATTTGCAACTGCTCCGGCATTGTCACAAAAGACAGTTATCTTATCGGGCAAATTCGGAACAACGTCCAAGTCCACTAAGAAGTTCTTGCGCCATACTGCCTCTTTCGCTGCTTCACAAGCAGCTACATACTCGGCTTCCATGGTCGAATCGGCGATGCATTTCTGCTTAACGCTTCTCCATGAAATGGCTCCTCCTCCCATGCAAAACACACTACCCGAGGTTGACTTTCTTGAGTCTATGTCTGATTGGAAATCCGAGTCCGTGTATCCCACGGGAACAAGACTATCTGACTGGTAAATCAGCATCCGCTCACGAGTTCTTTTCAGATACCTCAAGATGCACTTACGGCAGTCCAATGGTCTTTCCCGGGATTACTTTGATATCTTGCCACCATGCCCACGGCAAAGCAGATATCCGGTCTCGTACACAGCATTCCATACATAAGGCTTCCTACGGCTGAAGCGTACGGAACACTTTTCATGTCATCTATCTCCGCTTGCGTCTTAGGGCTCATTTCTTTCGATAGATGGATTCCGTGTCTAAAAGGTACAAAACCTTTCTTGGAATCTTGCATGCTGAAACGCTTCAAAACAGTGTCAATGTATGAGGCTTGCGATCGCGAGTGATCTTGATCCCAAGGATGTGACCGGCTTCCCCTAAGTCCTTCATATCAAATTGTTTTGACAGCCATACCTTTATGTCTGACAATACCTTTACATTGTTTCCAATGAGCAGAATATCGTCTATGTATAATACTAAGAATACCACCGCAGTTCCGTCACGCTTCTTATACACACAACTTTCGAACTCATTTTGATCAAACCCATAAGACTTAATCACTTGATCAAAACACTGGTTCCAAGTACGCGATGCTTGCTTAAGTCCATAAATGGATCTCTTAAGCTTGCATACGAGATTCTCTTGGCCCTTTTCAATGAAACCTTTGGGCTGTTGCATATAGATATCTATCCCGTCAAGACTTCCGTTAAGGAAAGCCGTCTTGACATGCATTTGCCAGATCTCGTAATCTAGGTGCGCAGCGATCGACAAGAGAATACGGATGGACTTAAGCATAGCTACAGGCGAAAAGGTCTCCTCATAATCGATCCCTTCTTTTTTAGTATACCCTTTGACCACAAGCCTCGCTTTGAAGGTCTCTACCCTTCCGTCCGGTCCCCTTTTCCTATTGTACACCCACTTGCATCCAATGGGTACAACTCCACTGGGTGGTTCGACCAACTCCCACACTTGATTATGATCCATCGAACCCATCTTGGCTTCCATTGCCGTTTGCCACGACTCCGCGTCTTTGTCTTGGATTGCCTCGTCGTACGTCCATGGGTCCGATTCATCACCAGGAACCAAATCCGAAGATTCTCCTATCCCCATGAATCTCTCGGGTTGCCTAGCAATCCTCCCACTACGACGGGGTTCCGGTTGTGAAGATGTGACGTGTGGTACATCATCTTGTATACTTGGTATCGAGGTTGACCTCTCAATTCTTCTAAGGTAATTTCATTTTTAGGCTTCCGATTGTTCATATAGTCTTCCTCCGATAATTTAAAGTGTGTACTAATCACGGTCTTTTGATCCTTGGGACTATAGAACATACACCCTTTCGTTCCCGCAGGGTATCCTATAAACAGCCTTAATTCCGAACGTGGATCCAACTTACCGGCTTCCTTGTCTAGCACGTATGCCGAACAACCCCAAATCCGCAGATGTCTTAGACTGGGCTTGCGCCCGGTCTAAAATTCCATTGGGGTATTAAGAACCGATTTGGATGGCACCAAGTTTAGAATGTAAGCCGCCGTTTCCAAGGCATTACCCCAAAACGACTGTGGTAAATCCGAATAACTCATCATGGATCTGACCATCTCTAAAAGAGTCTGGTTTCTTCGTTCCGCCACACCGTTCTGTTGAGGGGTTCCCGGTGCGGTTAACTGGGATACGATCCCTTCGTCCGATAAGTAGTTCAAGAATTCATCGCTGAGGTATTCGCCTCCACGATGATCGTAGAAACTTGATACTCTTTTCCCTATGTTTCTCGGCTTTGGCCTTAAACTCCTTGAACTTATCAAAAGTTTCTGACTTATGCCTCATAAGGTAAATGTACCCATATCTCGAGTAATCGTCAATGAAGGTGACGAAATACGTATACCCCATTCTCGCTTTGATCATCATTGGACCACACACATCGGTATGAACAAGTTCTAACACTTCCGTGGCTCTATTCCCCTTGGCTCCAAATGCCCTCTTGGTCATCTTACCCTCTAAACAGGATTCACAAGTTGGAAACGGTTCGACTTGGAATGATTCCAAAGATCCGTCTTTCACCAATCTCTCTATCCGCTTTAGATTAATATGACCTAGTCTATGATGCCATAGAAGTGTTTCGTTCATCTCTGAAGAATGCTTTCTTTTATTACTCGAAATGATCGACGTGTTATTAGATTCATTATTTGAGTGGTGTGCACACTTAATCGTATAGAGATTGTTTACCAACGTTCCATGACAGATAACATCATTCTTAAAAGAAACAGTAACAACTTTATTAAAAGTAACTGAATATCCATCAAAAAATAACTTAGAAACTGAAATTAAATTCTTCCTAAAGTTCGGAACGTATAAAACATCTCTTAAAATTAAAACTCTATCTTCAAAAGATAGGTGCACGACTCTCACTGCTTCGGCTGCCACCCTCGTAGCATCACCCAAAGTGATGGTGATCTCATTCTTGCTAAGTCGCCGGGTTAGCTGGAACCCCTGAAGAGTGAAACAAATATGATCAGTTGCCCCGGTATCCACTACCCAAACGTGGGCAGCATACGCCGCAACATATGTTTCAACGACTAAAGCATGAGACTTACCTTTCTTTACCGTCTTCTTAGGCTTAGAACAGGTAGACCTCCAATGTCATTTCTCCCCACGATTGAAGCACTTACTCTTACCGGATATCTTCACGCCGTACGGCTTGAATGCTCTTTCTTTGCCACCAAGAGTGAGTCTACTGGTTTGGTTCCGATCAATCTCCTTCTTCTCAATCTTACCTTCCATTGGCCTAGATTTTGAGAAAAAGCTCTTGATCACCAAAGCCTCATCCTTACTCCCTAAGTATGACTCTACCGTTATCAGAGCTTTGAGCAGGGTATCTAAAGTGAATTTGTGTTCAGATAACACGTATTCCCAAAAGAACCCATCAAAACTACTCGATAGCTTTAGGAGTATGGAATCGATTTGACATTCTTCACTTTGTCCGGCACCAAGAAACTCGAGTTTCTCAAACTCACGCCTAAAATTGAGAACATGATCCTTTACAGGTGTTCCCTTCACCATTTGCTTCGTGAGCTTCTCACGAATGGTGAACAGATTCGCCATGGGGTTCTGATGTTGAAACATCTCTTCAAGGCTATTCATGATATCAACAGCCACTTCAATACCTTCATGAATGCGTTTCAAATCTTCAGACATAAATGTCAAGATGATGCGCTTCATGTGCTCATTGGAATGCTTCCAATCATCGAATACCGACTTTTCCCCATTACTTGACTTATCATTAGGTTTCTTGGGTACGTCAATGTTAAATATCCAATAGTGTTCTTGTGCAGGTAGGACCATATTAATGTTACGTTTCCAATCAACATAGTTCTCACCAACAAGTTTGTTATCTTTAAGTATACTAAACAGTGGATTAAAAGGTTACAACATGATGAACTGAGAATAAAACATACATTCATATCAATATCTAGAAAAATACAAAATTATCACATAATTCGATCACATCAATTATATTGAAACCTTAAAACAATATAATCATGCATCAGTCAACATCTCGAAACAATCTAAATGCGCCACGAGGGGTGGTCTATACATTTAAATACATTCAAGCGGATCACAAACTTAAAAGTTACAAATTCTTAATTCAAAATTAATAGTTGGCTCCCACTTTGACCACATAGAAATTGACAGGGACTCCGAGGGGAGTAAGTTAATATCAATTTTCTATGCCTAAGTAATAACCATAATTAAATACAGGATTATTATTTCTCTTTGAGCAAGCCACTCGTGGTGAGGGTCAATACCGCCACTAGTAATAATCCACAATAATCCTTTCAGAATTTATTCATGTGAAATCCGTTCTTTTGGCCGATCCGAGGGGGAAATGTATTCCAAAAGAACTTCACAAATAAATAAATTATGGAGGCCAAATTAATCCAATTTTAATATCCGGAATAAAATTGCGATTAAATAAACATACTTAGTAATTTTCGAAAGTAAGGTTTTTCTTGGACAATTAAATTCATGCAAACACATATTAACAATTAATAATAAGTGCACGAAATAAAACATCCATCAAAATAAAATTAAACACATTGGAGCACTCAAATCCAATTGTCACGGTTTAATTTCTTCACGTCTTGATACGAAATATCGTCCTTGTTGCTTTCCGTCGTTCGTCTCGACACGCTCCCACTCGAACAGCAACACTTCATCAAAAACAGCATTGTTTGGGGTTCGGGACGACGTTTAAAATCACACCAAAAAAAACGCAGAACTGGAAATTTTTTTAAAAAATTCCAAGGCCCGAGATACGGCGCGCGTCAGCCCACGGAGTGGGCCCGCGCGCCACCCGGCACGGTGCCCGCGCGCCCGCGCCCCGTCGTGAGCCCGGGTCGTGCGCCTCGCGCACCCTGCACACCGGGTTTCGCCGTTCGTTCTTGTTTTTCACCCCATGCATGATTTTACGTCCATGCATGCGTCGCACATGCATGCGTCGTCCGGGTACGCCGTCTTTAATTCTTCGTTCTTCGTCTCGATCCGGTTACAATTTATTTTACAAAAAAATAAATACTAGATCTAGACTAGTCTATTACATTGATCAAATCAAAATAAAAACAACTAATCTACTCGTGGATTTTCTCACGAAAAAATGAATTGGAACTAATCAAATTAAAAACAATTAATTCACATGCATGAAAAATTAACAACATTAAAACCATGACAATTGGATACCTACAAAAAAGATCTAGCAATTCTACAATCCAATTTCAAATTAATGTTTATCAATTTAAATTCCAATTTAAAGATCAGAGCCCAAAACCGTGGCTCTGATACCAGTTGTTGGGAAAATAGAGGTGCCCGGAATCTATTCGGGATGAAATTTAAATACGAATTTAAATAAAATTATTACTAGCATTAATTAATCCTCTTGTAGAACTTGGCCTTTGAATAAAACGGGACAAACACGAACGCGCTCTATCAACCCAAAAGCCTTCTCAAGTATTTCCCTTTCGCCTTACTTGATCACCGGTGGGAGATGCTTTCAAGTAATTTAAATAACTAAGGAAAAAAAGAAAAATATCTATGCTCTTGATTTTTCCAACACATGGAATTATGTACTTGGGGATGAAATAATCATCCCCTATTTATAGATAGGAGTGGCCGAAAATTAGAGGGAATATGGGCCTTGGAGAAAATCTTTTCTTAGACTCTAAGAAATCTTGAATATATCTCATATATTCTTTTCTCCATAATAAAATATTCCACAAAAAATCTCACTCTCCTAATTAAGGGGTTATTTTTGAAAAATATAAGAAGTGAATCCAAGATTTGGATCTTCTTGAATATATGAGATAATCTTGTATTCCAAGAATACTTATCTTCCATAATATCTTTCCAAGAAAATCAACAAAATCTTTTCTCTCCTAAATAACCATATTTTCGAAAAACACATGAAAAAATCAGCATATTATTTTCTTTTTATTTTAATTATCTTATCATTATTGGGCTACTTAATGGGCTACTTGAGGGGCCTTTAAGGATAATTAAGATTGGACCTCCTAATGGATTTCTGAATTTCAATATTGAGCCCCAATATAATTCAATCCATTAATATTAATTATTACCACTAATAAATTAATATTGCACTATCCATCTTAATCCATATTACGATAATATGGGCTCCCGGTTATTATTTCCCGCGTTTAAGATTATCAAGTCCATTAATTAATTAAGCTTCTGAATAGCTCTAAATTAATTAATATATTTCACCTTGGAGTAAAGGCAGCTCAACATTATTATCCGTACCGAAGAAACTGATTCTTCACTTGCAAGATTTGGTACGATAAAACTTCTGAGCCCACCAAGGGGACTAATCACATGAGCCGTACTCGCACGCGTTTCTCCGTATTAAATCTTAGCAACCGTCGTATGATTAATATTACTGCCCAAGACACAAAGTTTGAAGTCACAATGATTCTCACCCAACATGAATCAAAGCAGTAACCATTAAGCACACATGGTCCTATTTAAGTGACGGAGATTAAGAAATCAACAACCACTGAGGTCAAATTCTTCACATTTCAGAACAGAAGAATTTATCCTCGCTGTAGGTCCTCTTCAACACATACTAAATGTGCTAGTGCAATCTCTTAGTCAAGACAGACCATTCTGAGCCTTACACAGTGACCTTTCACGGTGGATTGTTCAATTCCACCTAGGTCGTGAATATGTACATTTAGTTACTAGGGAACTGTTAATGTTGTCTTCCGTGATCGGGTATCACCACATTAACTACAATGTAACATGTACCATATATTGAACGGTTTGCAATAAATATTCAACATTCAATCATAGCTAAAGCATATGCGATAAAAGAATTATTCGCATAAACAAGTGTTTGATACACGAGTTATACAAAGTAAAAGCATACTTTCACGTATAACTCCAACAAGAGGTACGTCTGAAGTGCCCAAGAAGCTATGCCGAATTCAGGAACTAAGCCGACATATTTATTTCCATGCATGAGGCCCTGCAAGCAAACTTGGGAGAAAATAAAGCTGATCTCAAGGAGAACAACAAGAAACCTGGAAAAATTGAACCAGGTGCTAATAGTATCAGTCGATACTGTATACAAAAACGTGAAGGAGAAGGAGTTGCTCTTCCCTCCACGAAGAATCCATCATGATACTGGCAAACTCAACCCTAACAAGTATTGTGCATACCATCAAAGCGTGGGGCACTTTACTAGTGAGTGTAGAGATTTTCTCAAGCAACTTTGGCGGTTTTACGAGGAGGGGAAGCTCTTTGACTTTGTTAAAAGACAACCTGGAAAGAGAGCCCGGGAGAACAACTCCGAAGATGAGGATGATGTTTAGCCTCAGAAAAATAATAAACCCGGGCGACTAGTTCTGGCCGTTACTGCTCCTCCACTAGATGATCTATAGATGATGGAACCCGCAGGACCAGCGGGAGGATGTTCTGATGGACGACCGCCAATCTCCAACCGAAAAAGAAAAGCTGAATTGCGTGCAATCGACCAAGTACAAGGGTTGGAGGTTAAACCATCCATCATGCAGACAGCAGAACTGACCTTTTCCGAAAAGGATTTGGAGGGAATATTGACCCCCACAATGATTCGCTCGTGATTTGTGCTAAGATCATGGAGACCAGAGTACACATATTGTTGGTGGACACCGGAGCCTACACCAACATTCTCTTCAAGAAGACGCTCGATCAACTTGGAGACTACTCGGGCTATATACGAAATTCAAATCATAGAATCTTAGGCTTTGGAAATGCTGTAACAGTCCTGTTATGGGAGATTAGGTTGTCCGTTCAGCTTGTAACGGTCGAGGAACCTGAAAAAAATATAACAAGAATGGTAGATTTCTTGGTCGTAGATCAGGAATCAACCTATAACGGGTTCCTTGGTCGACCCTTTCTAAATGAATTTAAAGGTGCATGTTCAACTTACCATTATTGCCTAAAGTTCCCAACAACAAGTGGAGCAGGCACAATAAAGGGAGATCAAAGAAAGGCTCGGGAATGTCTCCTACAGTTACAGGCAAAGTACGCGCAAGTATCCATGATGGAAGCCACCACCAGCTACCCTGTTGATGAACCATCAATACTGGAGAACATGATGAACATAGAAGAGGACCATATGGATACAGACGAACAACACCCTGACGAGCAAGTGTTGGACGAACAACTTATCACCACCCATGGGGAACTTCAATATGACAAAAAATAAAGAGATGGTGACGAGCAATACTCACCAGATGACTTGAAGGGCCAGGTGTTGACTAATAACAATGAGTTAGGACCAACAGATGATTTAGATCCCCGATTGGGTGCAGAACCCATGAACATCGAAAATAATTTCAGCCCTGAGGGACCAATACTTGATCCTCGTTGGAAAGGACAAAAATGACGAGAAACTCCAGTTGAAGAACTGGAGGCATTCAAAGTTAATCCCGAAAATGAAGATCTCGAATTATACATAGGATCTGAGCTCCCTGAGCCTTACAAATCCCGAATGAAAGAGTTCCTCGACAAGAATCTAGATGTTTTTGCTTGGTCTCATGCAGACATGGTGGGAATAGATCCAAAGCATGCTTGCCATAAGCTTAATATCAATCAAGCAAAAAGGTTTGTCCATCAAAAACGGAGAAAATATGGCCCGGACAAATATCAAGCCTTGAATGAAGAGGTGAAGAAGTTGTTAGATAATGATCTAATCCGACAAGCACTCTGTCCACAGTGGGTAGTAAACCCAGTCCTAGTGAGGTAACCAAACGGGACCTGGAGGCTATGCATAGATTTTACGGATCTGAATGCAGCATGCCCAAATGACAACTTTCCTCTCCCCCATATTGATCAATTAGTAGACAGCAGTGCGGTTCATGAAATGCTAACATTCATGGATGCTTTTGCCGGGTACCACCAAATCCCAATGCATCCAGACGATCAAGAAAACACAGCATTTTACACAAATAAAAACTTGTTGTGTTGGAAGAGAATGCCCTTCGGCCTCATCAACATCGGAGCAACATATCAGAGGTTGGTGAACAAGATGTTCGACGAACAAATCGGAGATACGGTAGAAGTCTATGTAGATGATATCGTAGTCAAGAGCCCCCAAAAAGAAGACCATCTCCAGCATTTGACCCAGGTGTTCGATATTCTTCGGCACTACAACATGAAGCTGAATCCGAAGAAGAGCAGCTTTGGGGTCCATTCTGGCAAGTTCTTGGGACACCTTGTTAGTCAACGAGGGACTGAGGCCAATCCTACCAAAGTCAAAGCTATCATGGATATGCAACCACCACGTTCGGTAAAAGAATTGCAAAGGCTCACAGGATGCCTAGCAGCATTGAATCGGTTCATATCCTGATCGGGAGACAAATTCCATCCATTCTTCGAAGCCATCAAAAAAGGAAAGTTCACATGGACTAACAACTGTCAAAAGGCGTTCGACCAACTTAAGGACTACATGGGAGATGTTAAAATTCTATCAAAACCTATCCCAGGAGAAAAGCTCTATCTATACCTAGCAGCGTCAGAAGTGGCAATCAGCTCCGTTCTGGTGTAGGAAGACGGCAAATTCCATCAACCCATTTACTACGTCAGCCAAGCTTTGCACAAGAGATCAAATACTCACCAACCGAAAAGCTGGCGTACGCACTTGTCATGAGTGTGAGAAAGTTACGGCCATATTTCTTTGACCATCAAGTTGAAGTGCTAACAATTTTCCCACTCAGACAAATTCTCCATCGCCCCGACACAGCTGGTCGTCTACTAAAGTGGTCACTAGAGATTAGCCAATTCGGGGTGACCTATGCTCCTCGAACAGCGATCAAAGGGAAAGCATTATCTGACTTTATAGTCGAACTAACTTTCTCACCAGATCCGACGAGAGGACTTGATCACCCCTGACATCTTTACGTTGACGGATATTCAACCAACATAGCCTCGGGGGCAGGAGTAGTCCTAATTAGCCCTGACAGACAAATATTCACCTCGGCGATCAAATTTGGTTTCATGGCAACCAACAACGAAGCTGAATATGAAGCTCTCATTGCTGGTCTTCACCTATCCCTTGCCGTGGGTGTCAGACGATTGCAAATATTCGGCGACTCATAACTGATTGTGAACCAAGTCCGAGGGGAATACGAGGCCAAAGACGATCATATGATCGAGTATCAACGAATTGTTGCTTATCTGATGTCCTTGTTAGATCAAGTCTTCATCGAACAAATTCCAAGGACAAGCAACACACAAGCAGATGCATTGGCCCGACTAGCAACAAGCGAAGGGCCTACAGAGTTGGCTGATATTATAATTACAAAAATGAACGACCCATCAACAACAGGTTATAATGTCAACCAACTGGAGGAACAAACAAATGAAGAAGAAGACTGGAGAACAAGTATAGTCAAATACTTGAAAAGTGGGGAAAAACCAAACAACTCTTTTGAAGTTGTCAAGCTAACAAAGCAAGCCGCCAAATACACTCTGGTGGACGAGCATCTTTACAAAAGAGGAATATCTATCCCACTTCTCAAATGTTTTCCTAGGGGGCAAGGACGAGCCATACTCGAAGAAATACATGCCGGAGTATGCGGAAATCACACTGGGAGGCAAGCCTTGACGTACAAGTGTTGGGAAAATAGGGGTGCCCGGAATCTATTCGGGATGAAATTTAAATACGAATTTACATACAATTATTACTAGCATGAATTAATCCTAATTAATTCAAATAATAATTCCAACAACCAATTTAACATCATGCATGTTGAATTAATTCATATATAATCTATGGCGGAATAAACAAGATAATATGGGATTAACGTACCTCTCGTAGAACTTGGCCTTTGAATAAAACGGGACTAACACGTACGCACTTTATCAACCCAAAAGCCTTCTCAAGTATTCCCTTTCGCCTTATTCGATCACCGGTGGGAGATGCTTTCGAATAACTTAAATAACTAAGGAAAAAGAAAAATATATATGCTCTTGATTTTTCCAACACATGGAATTATGTACTTGGGGATGAAATAATCATCCCCTATTTATAACATAGAGGTGGCCGAAATTTAGGTGGTATATGGGCTTGGAAAAAATATTTTCTTAGACTCTAAGAAATCTTGAATATATCTCATATATTCTTTTCTCCAAAATAAAATATTCCACAAAAATCTCACCCTCCATATTATTGCTTGCAATTTTCGAATTTTAGTAGAAAAGAATCTAAGATTTGGATTTTCTTGAATATATGAGATAATCTTGTATTCCAAGAATACTTATCTTCCATAATATCTTTCCAAGAAAATCAACAAAATCTTTTCTCTCCTAACTATACAAATTTCGAAAATAAGAGGAAAAAATCAGCATTTTATTTTCTTTTTATTTTAATCACCTTATCATTATTGGGCTACTTAATGGGCTACTTGAGGGGCCTTTAAGGAGAATTAAGATTGGACCTCCTAATGGACTTCTGAATTTCAATATTGAGCCCCAATATAATTCAATCCATTAATATTAATTATTACCACTAATAAATTAATATTGCACTATCCATCTTAATCCATATTAAGATAATATGGGCTCCCGGTTATTATTTCCCGCGTTTAAGATTATCAAGTCCATTAATTAATTAAGCTTCTGAATAGCTCTAAATTAATTAATATATTTCACCTTGGTGTAAAGACAGCTCAACATTATTATCTGTACCGAAGAAACTGATTCTTCACTTGCAAGATTTGGTACGATAAAAATTCTGAGCCCACCAAGGGGACTAATCACACGAGCCGTACTCGCACGCATTTTTCCGTATTAAATCTCAGCAACCGTCGTATGATTAATATTACTGCCCAAGACACAAAGTTCGAAGTCAAAATGATTCTTACCCAACACGAATCAAAGCAGTAACCATTAAGCACACACGGTCCTATTTAAGTGACGGAGATTAAGAAATCAACAACCACTGAAGTCTAATTCTTCATATTTCAGAACAGAAGAATTTATCCTCGCTGTAGGTCCTCTTCAACACATACTAAATGTGCTAGTGCAATCTCTTAGTCAAGACAGACCAATCTGAGCCTTACACATCGACCTTTCACGACGGATTGTTCAATTCCACCTAGGTCGTGAACATGTACGTTTAGTTACAAATAAACTGTTAATGTTGTCTTCCGTGATCGGGTATCACCACATTAACTATAATGTAACTAGTACCATATATTGAACGGTTTGCAATAAATATTCAACATTCAATCATATCTAAAGCAAATGTGATAAAAGAATTATTCTCATAAAATAAGTGTTTGATACACGAGTTATACAAAGTAAAAGCATACTTTCACGTATAACTCCAACAATCTCCCACTTATACTTAAAGTCTGCTTTTAGTACACATCACGCATGTCTTAGTGTAGTAGCTCTACGTGACATCTCATGTCAACCTACACTAACCTAATAATTCCTCCCACTTATACTTAAAGCAGATTGGCAATAGTCTTGACTCCCATTCCATCCACATGTCTCTCGAATGTACTCTGAGGCAGACCCTTTGTGATTGGATCAGCTAGGTTATCACCCGACGCTATCTTTGCCACCTCTATATCTCCTCTCTTAACGATATCTCGTATAAGATGGTATTTCCTTTCTATGTGTTTGCTGGCCTTGTGGGCTCTCGGTTCCTTTGAATTTGCAACTGCTCCGGCATTGTCACAAAAGACGGTTATCTTGTCGGGCAAATTCGGAATAACGTCCAAGTCCACTAAGAAGTACTTGAGCCAAACCGCTTCTTTCGCTGCTTCACAAGCAGTTACTTATTCGACTTTCATGGTCGAATCGGCGATGCATTTCTGCAAATCGCTTCTCCATGTCATGGCTCCTTTTCCCATGCAAAACACACTACCCGAGGTAGTTATTTTGGAGTCTATGTCTGATTGGAAATTTGAGTCCGTGTATCCCATGGGAATTAGATTGTCTGATTGTTAAATCAACATTCCATACCAAGTTCTTTTCAGAAACTAAAGAACGCATTTAATTGCAATCTAATGTGCTTTCCTGGGGTTACTTTGATATCTTGCCATCATGCCCACAACAAAGCAGATATCCGGTCTTGTACACAACATTGCATACATATGACTTCCTACGTCTGAAACGTACGGAACGTCTTTCATGTCATCTATCTCCACTTGCGTCTTAGGGCATATTTCTTTAGATAGATGGATTCCGTGCCTAAAAGGTACAAAACCTTTCTTGGAATCTTGCACGCTGAAATGCTTCAAAACAGTAGCTTTGTATGAAACTTGTGATAAGCCCAACATCCTCCTCTTGCGATCTCGAGTGATCTTGATTCCAAGGATGTACCGGCTTTCTCTAAGTCCTTCATATCAAATTGTTTTGACAGTCATACCTTTACGTCTGACAATACCTTTACATTGTTTCCAATGAGCAGAATATCGTCTACGTATAATACTAAGAATACCACCACAGTTCTGTCACGCTTCTTATACACACAACTTTCGAACTCGTTTTGATCAATCCCATAAGACTTAATCACTTGATCAAAATACTGGTTCCAAGTACGCGATGCTTGCTTAAGTCCATAAATAGATCTCTTAAGCTTGCATACGAGGTTCTCTTGGCCTTTTTCAATGAAACCTTTGGGCTGTTGCATATAGATATCTATCCCGTCAAGACTTCCGTTAAGGAAAGTCGTCTTGACATCCATTTGCCAGATCTCGTAATCTAGATGCGCAGCGATCGACAAGAGAATACGGATGGACTTAAGCATACCTACAGGCGAAAAGGTTTCCTCATAATCGATCCTTTCTTTCTGAGTATACCCTTTGGCCACAAGCCTTGCTTTGAAGGTCTCAACCCTTCCGTCCGGTCCTCTTTTCCTTTTGTACACCCACTTGCATCCAATGGGTTCTACCCCATTGGGTGGTTCGACCAACTCCCACACTTGATTATGATCATTCGAACCCATCTCGGTTTCTATTGCCGTTTTGCCATGACTCCGCGTCTTTGTCTTGGATTGCCTCGTCGTATGTCCATGGGTCTGATTCATTACCGGGAACTAAATCCGAAGATTCTCCTATCCTATAGATCTCTCGGGTTACCTAGCAATCCTTCCACTGCGACGGGGTTCCGGTTGTGAAGGTGTGACGTGTGGTACATCATCTTGTATACTTGGTATAGGGGTTTGCCCTCTTAACTCGTCTAAGGTAATCTCACTTCTGGGCTTTCTTTTCGTTCATATAGTCTTCCTCCAAGAATTTAAAGTATGAACTAATCACGGTCTTTTGATCCTTGGGACTATAGAACATACACCCTTTTGTTCCCGCAGGGTATCCTATAAACAGCCTTAATTCCGAACGTGGATCCAACTTACCGACTTCCTTGTCTAGCACGTATGCCGGACAACCCCAAATCCACAAGTGTCTTAGACTGGGCTCGCGCCCGGTCCAAAATTCCATTAGGGTTTTAGGAACTGATTTGGATGGCACCAAGTTTAGAATGTAAGCCACCGTTTCCAAGGTGTTACCCAAAACGATTTGGGTAAATCCGAATAACTCATCATGGATCTGACTATCTCTAAAAGAGTCTGCTTCCTTCGCTCCGCCATACCGTTCTATTGAGGGGTTCTCGGTGCGGTCAACAGGGATACAATCCCTTCGTCCGATAGGTAGTTCAAGAATTCATTGCTAAGGTATTCGCCTCCACGATCAAATCGTAGAAACTTGATACTTCTTTCCCTATGCATCATAAGGTAGATGTATCCATATCTCGAGTAATGACAAATTACTGATACCCCATCTTGTTATGATCATCATTGAATCACACATATCGGTATGAATGAGTTCTAACACTTTGGTGGCTCTATTCCCCTTGGCTCCAAATGCCCTCTAGGTCATTTTACCCTCTAAACAGGATTCACAAGTTGGAAATGACTCAACTTAAAGAGACTCCAAGGATTCATTTTTCACCAACCTTTGTATCCACATTAGATTAATATGACCTAATCTAAGATGCCATAGAAGTGTTTCGTCCATGTCCGAAGAATGCTTCCTTCTATTACTCGAAATAATCGATGTGTTATTAGATTCAATTTTATGAGTGGTGTGCCCAAATAATGGTATAAAGATCATCCATTGAAGTTCCAGAACAGATAAACTCATCATTTCAAGAAATAATAACATCCTTATTAAAAGAAACTGAGTATCTATTCAAAAAACAGTTTAGAAACTGAAGGTTGAGTTCTTTCTAAACTAGGAATATGAAGAACATCTCTCAAGACCATAACTCTATCTTCAAAAGATAGGCGCACTCCTCCCACTGCTTCAGCTGCCACTCTCGTAGTATTGCCCGATGTGATGGGGATCTCACTTCCGTTAAGTCGTTGGGTTAGCTTGAACCCATGAAACAAATGTGATCAGTAGCTCTCGTATCCACTATCCACGAATAGACAGCATACGCCACTTCACAAGTTTCGACGACTAGGGTTTGTGAATTACCTAACTTTCCTAGCCTCTTAGGCTTGGAACAGAAAGACCTCCATTGTCCTCTTTCACCGCAACTAAAACACTTCCCCTTCGATGCTAGCCTTTGCATTTGCCTTTCGCAACAATTGGATTTGCTTGGATCCGGCCTTTGGTTCTCTTCCTCTTTTTCCCTCCCTTAGGACCAAAAGAGGTAGACGGACCATTAGTCACCATAGCACTAGACTGGTGCTCCATTATCACCTCCACTGAAACTAAAGCTTGCAAGAGCTCGGGCAAACAATTTGTCCTTTCATTCATCTGACAGTTCAGATGAAACTGCTCAAAGCTTCTCGGCAGAGAATGGTATATGAAATCAATCAAAATCCACACCAAGTACTTCCAACTTGTTAAGGTATGCCATTATCTCGAGAACGTGCTCCCTCACGGACGTTCCCTCCACCATTTCCAACTTGACCGAGTCATGTTTGGTGAACTGATTAGTCATGGGTTTGATGTGAAGACATCTCTTCAAGGTTTTCCATGATTTCAACAACGGATACAATGTCCTCATGAATATGCCTCAAATCCTCAGACAGAGATGTCAAGATGATGCACTTCATGTGTTCATTGTCACGCTTCCAATCATAAACTTTCTTTTCCCATTGCTTGACTTTACGTCAGGACGCAATCAAGAAAGTAAAAACCTGTCATCAATGCCAAATTTTTGCCCGAACATTCATACCCCGGCTCAATAGCTCGTATCAATTTACAGCCCATGGTCATTTGCAAGATGGGGGATGGACATTATTGGTCCTTTTCCAGCAGGAGTTTGAAATGTTCGATTCGCCGTCGTGGCAGTCGACTATTATACGAAATGGGCAGAAGCAGAGGTCATGGTAAAGATTACGCAACAGAAAATGATCAACTTCATTTGGAAGAACATTGTCTGTCGTTTTGGGGTTCCACAAACCATTGTGACAGACAATGGTCCGTAGTTTGATGGGAAAGAGTTGAGAGACTTATGTACAAAGTGGGGGATCAAAAAATATTATTCTACGCCTTATCATCCTCAGTCAAATGGACAAGTCGAAGCCGTGAACAAGATAATCAAGCATACATTAAAAGTACGGCTGGCGGAGAGCAAAAGCAGTTGGTCTGAAGAACTTCCGAAAGTCTTGTGGGCATATAGAGTTTCTCCTAGGTCAAGCACCGGAGAAACACCTTTTGCAATGGCTTTTGGAACAGAAGTTGTGATACCAACTGAATTAAAGACCAATACAATCAGGACGACCAACTTTGATGAACAGGCGAACAACTCTACTCTAGCTACTGAAATGGATTTGCTCGAGGAAAAAAGATTGAGTGCCGAGCTATAAAATGCTACCTATAAACAGCGAGCAGAACGCTACTATAATTCCCATGTTAAAATCAGGGAATTCAGAGTTGGAGATTTGGTTCTAAGAAAGTTGCTCGCCCAACCTCCAGGCGTATTGGGACCAACTTGGGAGGGCCCGTATCGTATAACGGATAAATTCCTTAATGGTGTATACGATATCGAAGATATGGAAGGCAAGACGGCCCAATACTCCTGGAACGTTGTACATCTAAAGAAGTACTATCAATGAGTTGAGCAAGTTCTTGATTGGGCGAACAAATATCTTGGGGGGCAGGTGAACCAAGTAAGGCAAACCAAAAACTTGTCTAATTTTTTGAAAATTTTGCTAAGTATAGATTCAAAAGTTGTTCGACACATTGTATAGTCTGGTGCTGTTTCATATCTTTTGTATTTTAGACAAAGTTGTTCGGCAAAAATGTTATAAGCGAGCATATCTTAGTTAGTGTTTAAAGTTGTTCGTCAGATTGACTATGTTAGTGACGAACAGTCTTTTGACATTTGTAAATTTCACAATGTAAATATAGTTGTTCGTTGAAAGTAAAGTCCAAAGCTCGAGGTATAAGTCCATTTTAAGGACCAGAGCCAATTAAAGGTTGTTCGTCTTTTAAGATGAGCAGAACCTAAGGCTAAACCCTTATTCTATTAAAAGGCAAATTTAAAATCGAACAAAGCCCAACATTGTATGTTATAATTGCAAAAGCATTAAGCAAAAATGTAAAGGGAATTAACATACAAGAAGAAGATGAGCGAACAAAAGAGACATTCATTAAATAAAGGCTTTAAGCCTAAAAAATAGTACAAAAATCCTGAAAGAAGTGTACTACAAAAAGAACGAGCAACTATTACAAAATGAAGACTAGTCTAAGCCCTGAATCTATTGTTGCTCGCCCGGGGAAAGATCGGAGGCTTGACAGTAGGGTCGACAATCATATCCCGCGCCATGTCTTCAGCTGCTTTCTGCTCCTGCTCTTGGACAGTTTGCTCGGCAGTGGCACCTTACTCGCCCTCGGCGGCAGCATCTTGCTCGTCTTCAACGGGGGCAGGGGGACGGGTGATGATGATACTTGGATCAATCTTGTCAAGCTTGATCCCGTAATCCACCATGTCCCCCAGTTGAAGCTCGATGCCGTTGGGGGGAGGGTAGTGCTCGATGAATTCGGCAAGATCCTTGCCCTGCTCGGCTACCATGTCCGAAACGTCAAAGGAGTGGGCCATGCGGATGCAATCGGCATACGCACAGATATAGCCCAAGTTGGTTATAGGGTCACTCCGGACTTGGAGTTCTTGCTCGATTTGCTTCCTCGTGGTCATCCCGGCCATCTGCTCCTTCAGGCGAGCAAGTTCGTTCTCTGCTTCCTCTCTTCCTCCAACTCAGCCTGGGAAGAGAGTAGCTCGGCTTTTTTCTCCTTAAGCTCGCCAGAGACAAGCTGATAGTCCTCAATGCGCTTCTTCTCAACATTATTGGCCAGCTTCAGTTGATCTTTAAGCCGAGCAATCTGGCTATTGAAGTTGTTCGCCAGTTTTTCCTTCTCCTCCGTGAGCTGGCGAACAGAGGCGGCATGATGCCGAGCAGCTTCCTCCAGCTCCGCCACCTGAGCCATTCCTCACTGGGCGGACATGAGGGAGTTGGCAGCCTGGACCATTGATAGATGGAAGTTATCAATGGACCCTTGGTTGAGAACAGCCTTGTTCAACGGCCTTGACCAGGCGCGAGCAACCAGTTCAGTCACCCGACGAACATGATCATCCGGGATGTCACGGATGTTCGTCGGGGTCTTCGAGCATGCGTACTGATGGATCGTGTCTGCTCGCCCTGGGTGGTCGTTAGGCCGGTATCTACGAACAAAATAATTGTGAGACTTAGTAAATTTCTGACTGATTCATTTCATTGATGAATTTGAAGAAGGATCCTTACTCGGCAAATTTGGCTTCGTCCCACCCGAGGTAGGTGATGTCCTCGGGTCCTCGAGGAGGGGTGTGCCTATCCTTGCTCTTACCACCCCTCTCCTTGTCGGCAGGAGCATGGCGACCAGCTTCTTCGGACGGCTGGCGACCAAAAGATCCTCCCACCCTGGATTTTCCTTTGTCGGCAGGGGAAGGTGGCTGGGACACGTATGAGCCATCTTCTTTCCTCAATCTTTTGGAACTATGAGGAGAGGAGGCAGGGGCCGGAGTAGGAGACGAGCTCAGCGGGAGAGCTGTCTTTTGCGTGTGCTCGGCGGTGGAGGCCTTGTTGGTCATTGCCAACACCTTGGATGGGGGATCTCCTTTCATCCTTCGTCCCTTGGGCGGTGCCATTTCGAACACCCTCTGTTCCAAGAGGGCAAAGCTGGGAGGGATGATGACTGTGACTTGCTCGGCTAAAAAGAAAAAGTTAGAAAAATAGACGAGCAAGTTCAGAATACAGAAGACGAACAAGTTTCCACTTGAAAGTTAGAAATTTTTTATATACCTGGGGACACGTCAACTTGAGCTTCCAAATGATGAGGGTACGTGAACAGATGGGCAGCTTGTTTGCACTTTACTCGGTTCACGTGCTTTATTGTCCTTTCGGATCTGTCCCAAAGAGCGACCAAATACGATGTAAATAGGAATTCTGAGCCGACCTCTTCCTCCTCAGAGTTCCACTTAAGCAATCGGGGACCTGCGAGCAAACAAAAAAAGTTAAATTAGAACTTTATATAAGGACGAGCAAAGATGACCTTACGTTTGCCCATAAGTGGTGGGTTCAAATATGCGCCCAGCACCGGAAGATGTTCGCCAGTCGCCCCCGATAAAAAAGAAGTGCTCCTTCCAATTCCGAATCTTGTTCGGCACCCCCTCCACCAGTTTCAATCCAGTCCGGGCCTTCAAGTAGTAGTTTCTTTCCACGCCCCTCGGACACTTGGTGATGGTCATCAAGTAGTTGACCTCTTCAAGTAGTTGACCTCTCCGGCAGTAATGCGGTCAACATATCCCTCTAGTGCGAACAAGCCCATAATGCCGAGCAAGTTCATCCACCTAATATGAGTTATTTGGGTGATGGCTAAGTTGGTCGCCTCCAGAAAATGACCAACAACGGGAGGCAGTAGCAACCTCAGCCCCGCGATCAATGTGTCAATGTTGATCGTCGTGCACCCGGGTGGAGGCCGATCAGCTCTTTTTTTTCTCCTTGGAGCCCACATATATATCGTGTGGAATTTGATACGCCTCCCGGATGAGAGAGAGCTCATCTTTGCGAACAACGCTTCAGATCCTGCTCGCTTGATAGTCAGTCTTCACCAAATCCAAAACTTGACGCGGAGGGCAAGGAAAGTTGTTCGCATACTCAGCAGAGTATGCTCGCCAGTCGAATGGGCGAGCAACGCCCGTAGGAATCTCGTTTCGAGCATTCTGGGACCTGGAAACCCTATCCCTTCCAAGAATTTAGGAGTGAGCTCGTCAAACTCTGGATCTTCCTCGGATTCAGAGCCGGAGGAAGATTGCTCGTCGGAGGAGCTGCTCGCGGCCTCCCTAGCCTCTTCGCCGGACTGGCGAGCACCGGTGTCCTCCGGGGATCGAACTACTGAGTCCACATCAGCAGGCATTTCGGAGGAGACTTCAAAGGGCGACTGTTCGATGAACAACACGATCGGAAATAAGGGGTCCAATCCTTCCTCTGATCCTTTATTGCTCGAATGGGAGGACATTAGTCTAAGAGAGAGGCTAATTAGTCTGAAAATATGTCTTTTCGAAACTCCGGTGGCGGTTCTGGGTAGACGACGGCGGCGCAAATTCTCCCCACGGCGGCGATGAAGAAAATGACGAAAGAGAAGAGTGAAGAATGAGATAAATGAGAAAATAACTACCTTACTTCAAAGTTGGAGGCCAAATGCTGGAGAAACGGATGCCGGAAAGCTTGAGATCGCCGGAAATAGAAGAAGTCGTCGGAGGCACTGTAGCAAGAAATGAAGAAGTGGGAAAATTTTCATTTCCCCTTCTTATTTATACCCCAGGAAAAAACAGGGTACTGAGTGTAATTTCCCACAAAATGTGGACTTAATTGAAGAAAAGCGGGGTAAATTTCGAGCAAGTTTGAGAATCGGAGGACCTATACGCAATTATAGGGGTGCGTGGCCTCGGGACTGCTCGCGCATGGGCGGCGCGCAATCATACCGCCCATGTCATCCTCATACATCTCCCAGATCGTGGGAAGACGAAACGGTGGATCAGGATTTGCTCGCCAATTCAATGTTGTTCGTCCAGATCTTTACCCGGATGGTATCCCAACTACAGTTGCTCGCCACAAGGTTGCTCATCTGAAGCAACATCTAGTCAGGATAGGGGGCAATTGTTGATAGGCGAACATCAATCCATGATGGGCGAACAAGGATTAAGGCCTTATTAAGGATTACGAAGAACCAACCTCAAATCAAAGATGATTAATAAAAAAAATCAAGTTGGGGTGCATAAATCAATCCAGGAGATGTATGAAATGACGAACAACTCCACAGACGAACAACATATCGGCGAACAGGTTTTAAGACCCGAGGCCAGATATGAACCTTCCTCCAAAGTACTAATGACGAACAACGTTGACAAAAGGTGGTGTATTTACCAGCCCAAGAGGTGTATGAAGGCGAACAAGGAACCAAGATTTCAAAGCCCATCTCAACACGAAGTATAAGCGAACAACTTCCAAGCCACATCCACAAAAGGTGAACAACATTTGTTGAAAGACCATACTAGATCAAGCCGACCTGGACGAGCAACAATGAAGTCCGAGATAAGGTCTAAGAAGACTTTGTAACTAAGATTTAGCTTAGATAAGGTCAAACAAGGTCAAATGACACTTGTCTAGCATGCAAGCTAGGAAGTCCAAGAGTCTTGGACACCTCATGCTTGCTAGTCTCTATAAATAATTGTTCTCCAGCTAAGAAATATAAGTTCAAATTCACAAATACTCCCAAACACATACACAAACACACCTAAACGTGCACACATACAAAATAAATACGATTTTGACTTTCGTATCTACGATTTCGTAACCCAAATCTTCGATTTAACATTTACGGTGGTAATCAATCACACGTTATTGATTGGTGGTCTTAAACCGAAATAAAACAGTCACTAAACCTCCCAATTAAATTTGATCACCAACAATTTATAAGAAAAAATCAATTTTACAATATAATCGTAAAAACACAGAGACAAAATTAATTATTATGAAAAATATAACAAAAATAAATATCTCAAATCATGAGAAAAAATAATATCTCTAATTGTGCCTAAATTCGCAACTCTTAGAAATTATAGTCCTTAAATTGTCAACTCCAAAGTTATGGACCTTAAAAAAGTATTTTCAAAATATTAACTTTAACCTTGAGGATTGAGTGATAGACATTAACTCTCGGAGGTATTTTTTAATTGGGGGAAGAGGTACAATGAGGTCGAGCTGACAATTTAAGGATATTAACTTTTAAAAATAGTGAATTTTTTTGTTTATTAGGACTGTGCCTATATTCGCAACTCTTAGAAATTACAATCCTTAAATTGTCCACACCAAAGTTACGGTCCTTAAAAAATCAAAATTTTAACTTTCACCTTGAGGATTGAGTGATAGACATGAACTCTTCGAGGTGTTATTTAGTTGGGGAAAGGGGCAAAATGAGGACAAAAACTCATCGGGTGGAAAAATGAGGATCGTAACTCTCCGAGCTAACAATTCAAGAAAATTAACTTTTAAAAGTAATGATTTTTGGTTAATTAGGGCTAATTGTGCCTAAATTAACAACTCTTAGAAATAATAGCCCTTAAATTGTCAACCCCAAAGTTATTGTCCTTAAAAAAATATTTTAAAAAAAATATTAACTTTCACCTTGAGGATTGAGTGATAGACATTAACTCTTCGAGGTGTTATTTAGTTTGGGGAAAGAGAAAAATGAGGACAAAAACTATTCGCGCTGGAAAAATAAGGATCGTAACTCTTTGAGTTGACAATTTAAGGACATTAACTTTTAATATGAGTGATTTTTTTTGTTTATAATTGTGCCTAAATTCACAACTCTTAGAAATTATAGTCCTTAAATTATCAACCCCAAAGTTACGGGCCTTAAAATAATATTTTCAAAATATTAACTTTCACCCTAAAGATTGAGTGATAGACATTAACTCTTGGAGATGTTATTTAGTTGGTGGAAGGGGTAAAATGAGGACAAAAACTGTTTAGCCTGGAAACATGAGGAACATTAATTAACTTTTAAAAGTAGTGTATTTTTGTCATATCAACCCAAATTAGTGTGTTTTTAAATAGTTACATTACATAATAATAAAATCATTTTTATTTTCAAACTTAAAAAATAAAATCAACTTTATATTAGTAAAGGAATAAACACACAAACAAAATAAAAAATTAAATTACTTAAGTAAGATACAACAAAAATAAGTATCACAAATCATAATAAAAATCACTAAAAATTCAAACATCTGTAACTTAAAAGTCAACTGTTTCTAAACCTTAAAATCCACATAAAATAATAAGTTTTTGATACATCGAAGAAAAATATTTATATTGTTTTTAAAATTTTACAATACAATAAAATAACCAACAAATGAACTCAATTAAAAAATAAATATAAAGTATTCAACATTGCTTCACAAATAATGAAAATCAATCTTGCTCCAACATCAATACCATTATATATCTTCAAAACAGTTTTATCATCTTTACACAATCTAGCATTTCTAATAAATTTATATCAAACTTTAGATAGACAAAGAATTTGATAATTGGGAACAAATCTCCAGTTTATAATAACTCGAGTCCATTTAACTTTTCACCAGACACTTGTATGTGTTATAAAAAATATAAAAACATTAAACTTACAATTACAGTAAGAAATTTAAAAAATGCAACGAAAGAAATTTAAATTTCACCAGACAATGTTTAAATACAACATTATTGCATTTACAGAAAGCTCAATTACATCCCCAATCTTCACTGGTTCTAAGTTTCCTTAGAAAAATCTAAAAATGATCAATTTAACTTTCAACTGATATATTTGGAGAAAAACCTAAGTTGCCTATAAATGGTTCAATAATATTTTTCTCTTATCTAACAGAAAATAATTAAAAAAAAAATGAAAAAAGAACAATTTCATTAACTTTGAAAAGAAAAGCATAATACATTTGATTAAATTACTTTTCTTTTTTAGGCTATTATACATCCAATTTTAAGTCTTTCTGATTTATAAACATTCTTGTACAATAACACTAATAATGTTTATTATTGCTGGTTTGAAGAGGTGGAGAAATCAATATGTTTGATGAAATTGAAAATGAATGAGGTTGATTTTACCAAAATCATTTAGAGAAAAACTTATATTGTCTATACATGATCCAATATAATTTTTCATCATTGTTCAAACATAAAGGAATAAAAAAGTTACGAATTGAGGTCAAACCAGTTCAAGTTAACACAAATTGGGATATGCTACATCGCCCTATCTGGGCTGAATTGGATCGGTATTTTTTTATGACTCGATTTGCCCCGAATGCTGACTAAATTCGAACCCTATTTGGGTTTATTACGGCTGATTGTACCTAAATTCGCGACTCTTAAAAATATAGTCCTTAAATTGTCAGCACAAAAAGTAAAGGTCCTAATTTTGCCCGCCCAAAAAACTACGGTCCTCTCTTTGCCACCCCCAAAGTTATGATGCTTTAAAATGGATTTTTAAAAAATATTTTATATTAATAAAGGAACAAACAGACAAATAAATTTAATTTTTTAAGTAAACTTATAAAAAAAACTTCAAACCATGATAAAAATCACTAAATTTGAATCTCTATAACCCGACAGTCAGATATTTTTAAACATTAACATTCACATTCACATAATTTTTTTTAATTTTTGTCATACCAGCCCAAATTAGTTAGATTTTGGTACAAATTCAATCCGAATTCAAGTCAAATCATGCCAATAAGCGTGAATTTCAAGTCAAGTCAAGCCAATTAGCCTGACTTGCTTTGATTCATGTTGATTTGGCCTCAAATCTCGACTTCTTAAAAGTTAATGTCTTTAATTTGTTCAACAAAAAATTTAAAGTCCTAGTTTTCCTATCACCCCTAGTTATGGTCATTATGAAAATCATTCTTGCTCCGACATTAAATACCATTATATTTCTTTAAAAAAATTAAATATTTTATGCAATACAACAATTATTACAACTTTAAATGAAACTTTAGTAAGATGAATTATGTAACGATCATTGTCATCAATAAACTTGTATTCATACTAAATAGGGAAAATTCTCTTGTTCTGAAATACTTCAAACATGACTCTTCTAAAAAAAGTTGACACCCGACTATTATGCGCTAAAAACTAAAAAAAAAAAACAACCATAATATTATTTAGGATGTAAATAATTATATGATTTTCATCATAAATACAACTAAATTTAAGAAATAAATTGTTTATACATAGTTGATTAACATTTATGGAGAAAAACTTAAATTGTTCATATATGGTCAATTATAATTTTTTTTTATCACTGTTCAAAAATTAAATTAAAAAAATATATTATAAGAATATGTATAGAATGAAATTTTTCATATATAAACCACTTTACAATACTTTTTAGTATAACCAAATAATACTATTTAGTATAATCAACTAATAGTTCAGCGGAAACAACCAACATTCTCCAGAACATGTAAAATAAAATAATTATAATAGTAGTATACAGAAATATTTTAACATCATAATAAATTAGTAAACATGCACACCACTGAGTTATATTACAAACAAATTAAAACAACAAAATGGGATCTAAAAAAAGAAACAACATAAAATAATGTAATTACAAAACTCTAAATATTTCAAAAACTTCTTGATATACAATTTTTTATGTAGTTTTACATTTAAGATTATCATTATGAAACAATATTCTTTTCACGCTCAATCGACCTGTAATCCTCAAAACTGCAACATATACTGTTGACCATGGGTAAATACATACTTTTTTAAAAATACTCAAACATGATAAAATGATGGACCTTATTTTTATTTGTTGACATATGACATTTGAAACAATTAGTGGGAATTGTCTACGTGTAATTTTTAATGGTAATCTAGGATCAGAAGGATTCAGTGAAAATCTAGGTATCAATGTTAATTCACTGGTGCTGTTACCCGTAAGAACCTTGATACTGATTACGTTATCACTCAAAATAGTTATGCATCCAAAGAAATATAAAATAGTAGAAAGAAAAAATTACTATTACATTAAGATTCAATAAAAAAAAAACATAAATGATACATGCAAATTACTTTGTCTTGTTGGTTTCTTTCACATCTAATTATAAGTTTCTACGCCAAATAGACACTCTTGTGCAAAGACAATAATCGTGTTTTTTATCGTAAGATTAGAGAAGTGGGGAAGTGGGTATTTGTGTTGCACTACAAAAAAAATGGGTTTTAGCGACCGATTTTTGGTCGCTAAACGTGATTAGTGACCGATTTCTGACCGGAAAAAATCGGTCGTTAAAATGCGGGTAGCTAATATTAGCGACGGTCTTTTGACATCGGTCGCTGATTTGCTACCGCCTTGGCGGTCGCTAATAACAACGACCGTTTTCGTCGGTCGCTGAATCAATCGGGTCCGATCCGACCGGGTCATGATTTAGCGACCGACATCAGGCGGTCGCTAATTTATTTATTTTTAATAAAATTATTCTTTTTATTTTATTTTTTTATTAGCGACCGACCAGAGGCGGTCGCTAATCAGCGATCCAGCGTAAAAAAAAAGTGGCTCATTGGGTTCGAACCCGCGCCCATTAGGGTCTGGGCGGGGCGCGAACCATTGAGCCACTAGCTCATATTAGGCGACCAATGTAGTATATAAGCCCTTGTGAGGCTTGTAGAAATAAATGGGCAAATAGTGTGCCCAAGGAGAATCGAACCCACGACCTCCGAGTAGGCCGGAAGTGGTGTGAACCACTAGGACACATGCTATTGTTGTTTATTTATTTGCATTTAATTGTATATGTAATCAAATTGACTCTTTTAAAAAAAATCATCAAATTCAATTCTTTTTGTTTTTAATTCGTTTATATATATATATATATATATATTTACTAACTTTTTTTATTAATTTTATAAATTTAATATTTTAGGCCATTATAAATTGTTAATTCATTCGTTTTTATACATTTAATTGTATATAATTTGATATTGACTCCCGTTTAATTCTTTTTTTGTTTCTAATTCGTTTATATATATTTACTAATTAAATGAAATATTATTTAAATTTCTTCAAAAAAAAATTGTTCAAAAATAGTAAAAAATTGTGAAAAAAATAAATAAATTGTGAAAAAACATAAATAAATTGTTCAAAAAAACATAAATAAATTGTTCAAAAACATAAATAAATTGTTCAAAAAACATAAATAAATTGTTCAAAAAAACATAAAAAAATTGTTCAAATCCACTTTCTCCCTCCCCCCTCTCTCCTCTCTCTCTCTCCTCTCCCTCTTCATGATCTTCTTTTGAATGATGGTTCACTGTTCCAGTGATCCACAAAATCATCCCATATCGATCGCCCGTCTGGTGCTCGACCTAACTCCATCCGATCCCCAAGCTCCCAGTACAGCTTCTTAAGGCCGTAAATAATATTTTTATACCGTTCTTGCGCTTTCACATAGAACAATTGGTACATAACACTATCGTGGGCAGGGTCTCAAACGCACCGCCTCTGCATATAAATTAAAAATAGAATATTAACAAATAAATTCAAAAATTCAAAATTAAAATTATAATAAATAAAAATCTTATACCTTGAACTCATCAAAGTACTCCATCCTTTTTTGCTCGGGCACTTGTGTAATACCCCGTCCCGTTTTATACCTTTTATTTTGCTAGAAACCTTAACTATATAACTTTATATTATTATCTTCGTTTCTTTTAATTTTATTATTTTGTGCGCTACTGTGTAATTTAAATTTATACCCTATTTCAAATTCCTGAATTCGAAGAAAGAAATCGAATATTTCAAACGGATAAGGGACTACGAGAAATTAAATATTCAAAGATTAAAAATTAGGATTTCGATCCGAATAATTTATTGAGAATAATTAAAATACAATAAAATATTACTTAAGTTTTAAAACTGTATTTATTTTCAATTTGAGATTAAACTCGTGAACCAAACGACCCCTAAACCGTATCAAGTGGGAACGAAAATATCCGAATTAAAGGGGGTTAATCATAAACCACATAAATTACTTTCCTTTTTGAATTAAATAAATTAATTAATTAATCCTAACCACATGATATTTTTCCCTTTAAAATTAATTAAGTAATTAAAAGATCTTTTCCTCAATATAACCGTGCCTCTCCCTTCCATTTTTCCCAAAAACCAATTCACAAATTTCACTCTCAGGATATTCTTTTCTCATACCCAATACTCCCTATCAGTTTCCCCAAAATCTCTCCGTCAAGCAACGAAGCCAGCGATCGTCTCCCTCTTTCTTTTTCCGGCGACCATACGCCGTCGATCCCAACCGAGCGCCGCGTTCCACCACCACCACCGCGCCGCCGTGCGATGCCCTCCCCCTTCGCAGAACAGCACCGCCTCTTGTTCCAGACCGCCGTCGAGCCCTGTTCCCGATCGAAGCTCAACGCCGCCGTCTACCACCACGAGCGCCGCCGCTCATCCTCCAGCCGCGACGCCTCTCGTCCCCAACCGAGCGCGTTCTCTCCTTCCCCCAGACGCGCCACCCAGCTCCGTCCATCGCCGCACACCGTCGCCTCTCTCCTCGAACCCAGCGCCACCATCGACGCCGAAGCCAATCGCCGCTTCTTTCTTCTTTTTCCAGTAAGTATTCGAGAAAAAAAACCCCTTTCAATTATAAACCATCAAAACCGATTTCGTTATATAACTCTATTCTTACGTGTTTAATTTCCGATCGAGATGACGCCGTTAAACCGATTTGATGTTGCCGGAATTTTTGGAGACCTCGAACGACGTCGTTAGGCTGTTCGATTCATTTTTCCGAATCCCCGAACGACGCCGTTAGGCTGCCCGATTTTATAAGCGAATCACCGAGTTTTCAATCAACGCCGTTAGGCCGCCCGTTTACCGCCTCAAACCCGGAGAACGATTCAATACTAGTTGGAACGCGCACGAGGTTTCCGACCATCTGTTTGTACATCATTCACGGGACCCGGAGCAAACAGGTGGGTGATGATCGGTTGTTTTGATCTGCTAATAATAACGTTGTGCCGGTATTTTCTGAACTCGGCCTAATCAATCTAAAACAATTAATTCAACATAAATGTAACACCTATTATATAATTGTTTGAATTGCGTGATATATTTATATATGATATAAATATCTATTGTTTTATTCCAATTAATCACCATTGCATGATTAAGGGCACTTTGTGAGCATGAATCTTTTGAGTATGAATTATGTGTATTTGTCCCCATATTTTGAAATGATGTTTTTGTGAGGAAAAGGAAAGCTGGTAATTATTCTTGCGGAATGACGCGTATGGCCATGAGTGACAATAAGTCAGATTCATGGTCACTGGTAACTATTTTTGTGGAGTGACACGTACGGCCATGAGTGATAGTAGATCAGATTCATGGTCGCTGATATTATTTATGATATGTTGGAAGAGAATTACAATATGTGGAAAATGGTTTTGGCAGATTTGAGCCGTTACTTGAAAATGATTGTGGGCTTTGCTCCTTAATGTGAACCAACTTGTGATATTTCAATTATATGATGTGAAACTTGTTGTGCCCAACTGATTATTATGTGAACTTGTTATTTATATGATATATGATGTTCGTATCATTATGTCAATTGCTTAAATGAATTAAATACTTTATTAATGAGTATAATTTAATATACTTCGTATTTACCAATCCCATGACGTTGCAAATCACCCATACGTGAGAATTCAAATCTCACGCCCCCTTTTTACAACCCTTGCAGATTATGATTTCTTGGAGCAAGGACAGTAATAGAGACGGCACTGTTGGGAAAATAGGGGTGCCCGGAATCTATTCGGGATGAAATTTAAATACGAATTTAAATACAAGTATTACTAGCATGAATTAATCCTAATTAATTCAAATAATAATTCCAACAACTAATTTTCATCATGCATGTTGAATTAATTCACATATTAACTATGGCGGAATAAACAAGTAAATATGCGATTAACGTACCTCTTGTAGAATTGGCCTTTGGATATACGGGACAATTACGAACTCGCTCTATCGACCCAAAAACCTTCTCAAGTACTTCCCTTTCACCTCACTTGATCACCGGTGGGAGATGCTTTCAAGTAATTTAATAAACAAAGGAAAAAGAAAAATATATATGCTCTTGATTTTTCCAACACATGGAATTATGTATTTGGGGATGAAATAATCATCCCCTATTTATAGAGGGGAAGTGGCCGAAATTTTGTGTCAAATATGGGCTTTGGAGAAATCTTTTCTTAGACTCTAAGAAATCTTGAATATATCTCATATATTCTTTTCTCCAAAATAAAATATTCCACAAAAATCTCACACTCCTAAATAAATAGTAATTTTCGAAAATTCATAGGAGAAGAATCTAAGATTTGGATCTTCTTGAATATATGAGATAATCTTGTATTCCAAGAACACTTATCTTCCATAATATCTTTTCAAGAAAATCAACTAAATCTTTTCTTTCCTTGTGATGCTATTTTCGAAAATTCAATGAAAAAATCAGCAAGATATTATCTTTTTATTTTAATCACCTTATCATTATTGGGCTACTTAATGGACTACTTGAGGGGCCTTTAAGGAGAATTAAGATTGGACCTCCTAATGGACTTCTAAATTTCAATATTGAGCCCCAATATAATTCAGCCCATTAATATTAATTATTACCACTAATAAATTAATATTGCACTATCCATCTTAATCCATATTACGATAATATGGGCTCCTGGTTATTATTTCCCGCATTTAAGATTATCAAGTTCATTAATTAATCAAGCTTCTGAATAGCTCTAAATTAATTAATATATTTCACCTTGGAGTAAAGACAGCTCAACATTATTATTCGTACCGAAGAAACTAATTCTTCACTTGCAAGATTTGGTACAATAAAACTTCTGAGCCCACCAAGGGGACTAATCACACGAGCCGTACTCGTACACGTTTCTCCGTATTAAATCTTAGCAACCGTCGTATGATTAATATTACTGCCCAAGACACAAAGTTCGAAGTCGCAATGATTCTCACCCAACATGAATCAAAGCAGTAACCATTAAGCACACACGGTCCTATTTAAGTGATGGAGATTAAGAAATCAACAACCACTGAGGTCTAATTCTTCACCTTTCAGAACAGAAGAATTTATCCTCGATGTAGGTCCTCTTCAACACATACTAAATGTGCTAGTGCAATCTCTTAGTCAAGACAGACCAATCTGAGCCTTACACATCGACCTTTCACGGCGGATTGTTCAATTCCACCTAGGTCGTGAAAATGTACGTTTAGTTACAAGTAAACTGTTAATGTTGTCTTCCGTGATCGGGTATCACCACATTAACTACAATGTAACATGTACTATATATTGAACGGTTTGTAATAGAAATTCAACATTCAATCATATCTAAAGCAAATGTGATAAAAGAATTATTTCCATAAAACGAGTGTTTGATACACGAGTTATACAAAGTAAAAGCATACTTTCACGTATAACTCCAACAATCTCCCACTTATACTTAAAGTCTGCTTTTAGTATACATCACGTATGTCTTAGTGTAGTAGCTCTACGTGACATCTCATGTCAACCTACACTAACCTAATAATTCCTCCCACTTATACTTAAAGCAGATTGACAATAGTCTTGACTCTCATTCCATCCACATGTCTCTCGAATGTACTCTGAGACAGACCCTTTGTGAATGGATCCGCTAGGTTGTCACCCGACGCTATCTTTGCCACCTCTATATCTCCTCTCTTAACGATTTCTCGTATAAGATGGTATTTTCTTTCTATGTGTTTGCTGGCCTTGTGGGCTCTCGGTTCCTTTGAATTTGTAATTGCTCCGGCATTGTCACAAAAGACAGCTATCTTGTCGGGTAAATCCGGAACAACGTCCAAGTCCACTAAGAAGTTCTTGAGCCAAACTGCCTCTTTCGCTGCTTCACAAGCAGCTACATACTCGGCTTCCATGGTCGAATCGGCGATGCATTTTTGCTTTACGCTTCTCCATGAAATGGCTCCTCCTCCCATGCAAAACACACTACCCGAGGTTGACTTTCTTGAGTCTATGTCTGATTGGAAATCCGAGTCCATGTATCCTACGGGAACTAGACTATCTGACTGGTAAATCAGCATCCGCTCACGAGTTCTTTTCAGATACGTCAAGATGCACTTTACGGCAGTCCAATGGTCTTTCCTGGGATCACTTTGATATCTTGCCACCATGCCCACGGCAAAGCAGATATCCGGTCTCGTACACAGCATTGCATACATAAGGCTTCCCACGGCCGAAGCGTACGGAACACCTTTCATGTCATCTATCTCCGCTTGCGTCTTAGGGCTCATTTCTTTCGATAGATGGATTCCGTGTCTAAAAGGTACAAAACATTTCTTGGAATCTTGCATGCTGAAACGCTTCAAAACAGTGTCAATGTATGAAGCTTGCGATAAGCCCAACATTCTCTTCTTGCGATCGCGAGTGATCTTGATCCCAAGGATGTGACCGGCTTCCCCTAAGTCCTTCATATCAAATTGTTTTGACAGCCATACCTTTACGTCTGACAATACCTTTACATTGTTTCCAATGAGCAGAATATCGTCTACGTATAATACTAAGAATACCACCGCAGTTCTGTCACGCTTCTTATACACACAACTTTCGAACTCGTTTTGATCAAACCCATAAGACTTAATCACTTGATCAAAACACTGGTTCCAAGTACGCGATGCTTGCTTAAGTCCGTAAATGGATCTCTTGAGCTTGCATACGAGATTCTCTTGGCCTTTTTCAATGAAACCTTTGGCTTGTTGCATATAGATATCTATCCCGTCAAGACTTCCGTTAAGGAAAGCCGTCTTGACATCCATTTGCCAGATCTCGTAATCTAGGTGCGCAGCGATCGACAAGAGAATACGAATGGACTTAAGCATAGCTACAGGCGAAAAGGTTTCCTCATAATCGATCCCTTCTTTCTGAGTATACCGTTTGGCCACAAGCCTCGCTTTGAAGGTTTCAACCCTTCCGTCCGGTCCTCTTTTCCTCTTGTACACCCACTTGCATCCAATGGGTTCTACCCCACTGGGTGGCTCGACCAACTCCCACACTTGATTATGATCCATCGAACCCATCTCGGCTTCCATTGCCGTTTGCTACGACTCCGCGTCTTTGTCTTGGATTGCCTCGTCGTACGTCCATGGGTCTGATTCAACACCGGGAACCAAATCCGAAGATTCTCCTATCCCCATGAATCTCTCGGGTTGCCTAGGAACCCTCCCACTACGACGGGGTTCCGGTTGTGAAGATGTGACGTGTGGTACATCATCTTGTATACTTGGTATCGAGGTTTGACCTCTCAATTCTTCTAAGGTAATTTCACTTTTAGGTTTTTGTTTGTTCATATAGTCTTCCTCCAAGAATTTAAAGTGTGTACTAATCACGGTCTTTTGATCCTTGGGACTATAGAACATACACCCTTTCGTTCCCGCAGGGTATCCTATAAACAGCCTTATCTCCGAACGTGGATCCAACTTACCGGCTTCCTTGTCTAGCACGTATGCCGGACAACCCCAAATCCGAAAATGTCTTAGACTGGACTTGCGCCCGGTCCACAATTTCATTGGGGTTTTAGGAACCGATTTGGATGGCACCAAGTTTAGAATATAAGCTGCCGTTTCCAAGGTGTTACCCCAAAACGACTTGGGTAAATCCGAATAACTCATCATGGATCTGACCATCTCTAAAAGAGTCCGGTTCCTTCGTTCCGCCACACTGTTCTGTTGAGGGATTCCCGGTGCGGTCAACTGGGACACGATCCCTTCGTCCGATAGGTAGTTCAAGAATTCATCGCTGAGGTATTCGCCTCCACGATCTGATCGTAGAAACTTGATACTCTTTTCCCTATGTTTCTCGGCTTCGGCCTTAAACTCTTTGAACTTATCAAAAGTTTCAGACTTATGCCGCATAAGGTAAATGTACCCATATCCAGAGTAATCGTCAATGAAGGTGATGAAATACTCATACCCCATTCTCGCTTTGATCGTCATTGGACCACACACATCGGTATGAACGAGTTCTAACACTTCCGTGGCTCTATTCCCCTTGGCTCCAAATGCCCTCTTGGTCATCTTACCCTCTAAACAGGATTCACAAGTTGGAAACGACTCGACTTGGAGCGATTCCAAAGATCCGTCTTTCACCAATCTCTCTATCCGCTTTAGATTAATATGACCTAGTCTAAGATGCCATAGAAGTGTTTCGTTCATCTCCAAAGAACGCTTTCTTTTATTACTCGAAACGATCGACGTGTTATTAGATTCATTATTTGAGTGGTGTGCACACTTAATCGTATAGAGATTGTTTACCAACGTTCCATGACAGATAACATCATTCTTAAAAGAAACAGTAACAACTTTATTAAAAGTAACTGAATATCCATAAAAAACAACTTAGAAACCGAAATTAAATTCTTCCTAAAGTTCGGAACGTATAAAACATCTCTTAAAATTAAAACTCTATCTTCAAAAGATAGGTGCACGACTCCCACTGCTTCGGCTGCCACTCTCGTAGCATCGCCCAAAGTGATTGTGATCTCATTCTTGCTAAGTCGCCGGGTTAGCTGGAACCCCTGAAGAGTGAAACAAATATGATCAGTTGCCCCGGTATCCACTACCCAAACGTGGGCAGCATACGCCGCAACATATGTTTCAACGACTAAAGCATTAGACTTACCTTTATTTCCCGCCTTCTTAGGCTTAGAACAGGTCGCCCTCCAATGTCCCTTCTCACCACAATTGAGGCATTTACCCTTAGCAGCTTTCTTTCCACCTCCTTCTCCCTTTGCCTTGGGTTTCGCAACGGTTGGATTTGCTTGGGTCTGGCCTTTCGTCCTCTTTCTCTTCTTCCCTCCCTTAGGACCCGAAGAGGAAGACGGACCGTTTGCCACCATAGCAACGGTTTGGTGATCCATTAGAGTCTCCGCCGATACCAAAGCTTGCAAGAGCTCGGGCAAACTATTTGCCCGGTCATTCATTTGATAGTTCAGCTGAAACTGCTCAAAGCTCTTTGGCAGAGAATGGAGAACGAAATCGACCTTAGTAGGGAGGTCAAATTCCGCACCAAGTACTTCCAACTTGTTGAGATAACCTATCATCTCGATTACGTGATCCCTTACAGGCGTACCTTCCACCATTTTCAACGAAAACATCTTTCGCATGGTGATTTGCCTAGCCGTACGATTCTGATGTTGAAATATCGCTTCAAGATTTTGCATTATCTCAGAGGCGGTCTCCATGTGTTGGTGTTGGTGTTGCAACACATCTGACATTGAAGCCAGAATAGTACACCTAGCCATCTCATCGGAGTCAAACCAACTCTTATGCCCTTTCTTGACCGCTTTCGTGGCATCTTCGGCAGGCTCTTGGGGCTTAGGAGTAGTAAGTACCCACTTGTGGTGTTGAGCGGTTAGGACAATATCAAGGTTACGTTTCCAATCAACATAGTTCTCACCAACAAGTTTGTTATCTTTAAGTATACTAAACAGTGGATTAAAAGGTTGCGACATGATGAACTGAGAATAAAACATACATTCATATCAATATCTAGAAAAATACGAAATTATCACATAACTTTGATCACATTAATTATATTGAAACCTCAAAACAATATAATCATGCATCAGCCAACATCTCGAAACAATTTAAATGAGCCACGAGGGGTGGTCTATACATTTAAACACATTCAAGCGGATCACAAACTTAAACGTTACAAATCCTTAATTCAAAATTAATAGTTGGCTCCCACTTTGACCTCATAGAAACTGACAGGGACTCCGGGGGGAGTAAGTTAATATCAATTTCCTATGCCTAAGTAATAACCATAATTAAATATAGGATTATTATTTTGCTTTGAGCAAGCCACTCGGGGTGAGGGTCAATACCGCCACTAGTAATAATCCACAATCATCCTTTCGGAATTTATTCATGTGAAATCCGTTCTTTTGGCCGATCCGAGGGGGAAATATATTCCAAAAGAACTTCACAAATAAATAAATTATGGAGGCCAAATTAATCCAATTTTAATATCCGTAATAAAATTGCGATTAAATTAAACATACTTAGTAATTTTCGAAAGTAAGGTTTTTCTTGGACAATTAAATTCATGCAAACACATATTAACAAATAATAATAATTGCACGAAATAAAACATCCATCAAAACAAAATTAAACACATTGGAGCACTCAAATCCAATTGTCACGATTTAATTTATTCACGTCTTGATGCGAAAAATCGTCCTTGTTGCTTTCCGACGTTCGTCTCGACATGCTCCCACTCGAACAGCAACACTTCATAAAAAACAGCATCGTTTGAGGTTCGGGACGACGTTTAAAGTCACACGGAAAAAAAACACGAATCGAAAAATTCCACGGCCCGAGATACGGCGCGCGTCGGCCCACGAAGTGGGCCCGCGCGCCTCTCGGCCAGAAGCGTCGAAGCGCTGCAGGAGGCGCGCCGAGGCGCAGCACAGAGGCGCACCCGAGGCACTGCACGGAGGCACCCGTTCGTTCTCGTTTTCTTCACCCCTTGCATGATTTTACGTCCATACACGCGCCACGCTTGTATGCATCGTCCGGGTACGCCGTTTTTAATTTTTCGTTCTTCGTCACGATCCGGTTACAATTTATTTTACAAAAAAAAAAATACTAGATCTAGACTAGTCTATTACAATGATCGAATCAAAATAAAAACAACTAATCTACTCGTGGATTTTCTCACGAGAAAAATGATTTCGAACGAATCGAATTAAAAACAATTAATTCACACGCATGAAATTAACAACATTAAAACCATGACAATTGGATACCTGCAAAAAAGATCTAGCAATTCTACTATCCAATTTCAAGTTAATGTTCAACAGTTTAAATTCCAATTTAAAGATTAGAGCCCGAAACCGTGGCTCTGATACCAGTTGTTGGGAAAATAGGGGTGCCCGGAATCTATTCGGGATGAAATTTAAATACGAATTTAAATACAATTATTACTAGCATGAATTAATCCTAATTAATTCAAATAATAATTCCAACAACTAATTTTCATCATGCATGTTGAATTAATTCACATATTAACTATGGCGGAATAAACAAGTAAATATGCGATTAACGTACCTCTTGTAGAATTGGCCTTTGGATATACGGGACAATTACGAACTCGCTCTATCGACCCAAAAACCTTCTCAAGTACTTCCCTTTCACCTCACTTGATCACCGGTGGGAGATGCTTTCAAGTAATTTAATAAACTAAGGAAAAAGAAAAATATATATGCTCTTGATTTTTCCAACACATGGAATTATGTATTTGGGGATGAAATAATCATCCCCTATTTATAGAGGGGAAGTGGCCGAAATTTTGTGTCAAATATGGGCTTTGGAGAAATCTTTTCTTTGACTCTAAGAAATCTTGAATATATCTCATATATTCTTTTCTCCAAAATAAAATATTCCACAAAAATCTCACACTCCTAAATAAATAGTAATTTTCGAAAATTCATAGGAGAAGAATCCAAGATTTGGATCTTCTTGAATATATGAGATAATCTTGTATTCCAAGAATATTTATCTTCCATAATATCATTTCAAGAAAATCAACAAAATCTTTTCTTTCCTTGTGATGCTATTTTCGAAAATTCAATGAAAAAATCAGCAAGATATTATCTTTTTATTTTAATCACCTTATCATTATTGGGCTACTTAATGGACTACTTGAGGGGCCTTTAAGGAGAATTAAGATTGGACCTCCTAATGGACTTCTGAATTTCAATATTGAAACCCAATATAATTCAGCCCATTAATATTAATTATTACCACTAATAAATTAATATTGCACTATCCATCTTAATCCATATTACGATAATATGGGCTCCCGGTTATTATTTCCCGCGTTTAAGATTATCAAGTCCATTAATTAATCAAGCTTCTGAATAGCTCTAAATTAATTAATATATTTCACCTTGGAGTAAAGACAGCTCAACATTATTATTCGTACCGAAGAAACTAATTCTTCACTTGCAAGATTTGGTACAATAAAACTTTTGAGCCCACCAAGGGGACTAATCACACGAGCCGTACTCGTACGCGTTTCTCCGTATTAAATCTTAGCAACCGTCGTATGATTAATATTACTGCCCAAGACACAAAGTTCAAAGTCGCAATGATTCTCACCCAACATGAATCAAAGCAGTAACCATTAAGCACACACGGTCCTATTTAAGTGACGGAGATTAAGAAATCAACAACCACTGAGGTCTAATTCTTCACCTTTCAGAACAGAAGAATTTATCCTCGTTGTAGGTCCTCTTCAACACATACTAAATGTGCTAGTGCAATCTCTTAGTCAAGACAGGCCAATCTGAGCCTTACACATCGACCTTTCACGGCGGATTGTTCAATTCCATCTAGGTCGTGAAAATGTACGTTTAGTTACAAGTAAACTGTTAATGTTGTCTTCCGTGATCGGGTATCACCACATTAACTACAATGTAACATGTACTATATATTGAACGGTTTGCAATAGAAATTCAACATTCAATCATATCTAAAGCAAATGTGATAAAAGAATTATTCTCATAAAACGAGTGTTTGATACACGAGTTATACAAAGTAAAAGCATACTTTCACGTATAACTCCAACAGACACGGAGTTCCTCACTTAAATAAAACATTACTGATAATACTATGTTTTATGTACACATATATGTGTGTGAGATACTTACTAAAATTATTCTATTCATTTCTTTCGCTGCATAAAACTCATCATCTCTCATTTCCGTTATATTTCCTTCAAAAATTTTATAGTTCGGACTTTTGATCACAATAATACTTCGAATCCGATATAATTAATATATTCTGGATTCGGGGCGTTACAACTTGGCTCTTAATGACCTGTGAGACGATTGAGCTAGTCTCATGGGCTGGAAGCATCCTGTTAAAAAATCAATATATATATATATATATATATATATATATATATAATTAAAAGTATACATAATTCATTAATAAATACTTACTTGTTGTCGACTATGATGACACTGAGACGATTATCTTGAACTGTGTTCATCTGTAATAATTATAAATTCAACTAATTAAAACTTCAACGTAACTATAATATAACTATCCTACAAACATATATAATATTGTCTGAAAATTATAATATATAAATATAATCATTTCCCATAAATATTTGTATGCTTAAAATTAAATGATGAATGATGTATGTGACAATATTACTATCAAATCAACAAATTTTAGTGAAACAACTAATCCTTTCATCAATATAACCAAAATATAGAACTAATATCTAATATTTTTCAATGAAACAACACATACATTTTAAATTGGTTCTTGTAATAACAAATTTCATTTTATACTTTTTATTACATCCCTAACCTAATTGTGTAGTGCACTTCTTGATATGATTTTTGTCTAGCGCATGAATTAATATTTTTATATTTAAATAAATAAACACAAAATAAATTATTCTGTTTTTTAAAAGAAAAATTAATTCACTGTACATTTAATTAAATAAAATATAAATGTACATTAAATAAAAGGTAAATGACATGCACATGCACAAAAATCAAAATAATTTTTTTTTATACTAAATTAAATGACATGTACATTAAATTGTTCAAATTTAAAATATGAGATCAGAAAAGCATCCTATTGTCATATTTGTAACTAAATTTCCGTTGAAATTGATAAATAATTGTAATTTTCAGTTTTCATTTCCTATGTGATCATATTTGCAAGTGAACTTAACAGATTTTATCACAACACCTACTATAATATACACATAATTTCACATACGCATAAAATCTACACACATACACATAATTTACTTATTCACTCACTATATATAATTCATAAAATATAATTATAAAAAAAAATTAAACGGTTAAAATAATTTAAAACTCACAGTTAATTTTGAGCTGGGCACGGCGGCGGCGGAGTAGGAGGAAGAGTTTTTACGAGTATGTAAAATGGCATACAGAGGAGAAGGTATTTATAATTTTTTTTAAACGATGAGGCGGTCGCTATTTCTCGAAATTTGGTCTTTTTGACCGAATTGGACGGTTCAGTTTGATCAATTTACAATTTGTGATTGCCTGGGGGCGGTCGCTAAACCTCCCGCATTAAAGACCCTCAACCATTACCAACCTGGATCAAACATTACAAGTCCGCGACCGCCTCAAGACGGTCGCTAAGTTTAAATTTGAAATCAGCGACCGCCATAACGGTTGTTAATCAGGCGGTAAAAAGTATTGGTCTTTGTTGATTGTCTTTTGAGTTTTAGCGACCATTTTGGCGGTCGTAGGCGGTCGCTAATCTTACGAATTAGCGATCGACAAAGAGGTGGTCGCTAATATTTTTAATTTGAGACTGGCTTTCTCTTACGGTCGCTAATCGGTCGCTAATACAAAATTTAGAGACCAATTTTAAGGCGGTCGCTAATTTCGGTCGCTAAAACGCGAGTTTTTTTTGTAGTGTTGGTTATATTGAAATTGAATGAGATTGGTGAGTGAGTAGATTTAGAAATATGAGTGTAAGTATTATATGTTGGATAAATTAAATTATAATGTTAAAGTGGGCATGTTTAGTAAAAATTATAAACGGAGTGGGTGTACCTAGTATAATAGTGGGTATAAATAGATGCAACTTATGGTTTTTTTATAACTCGTCATTCGTTCAAAGACACAACTAATTCGGGGGACCAAAGCTGTGCACTATAATAATTGTTTATCTATAAACAATTTCATACTACCTCCGTCCCCAAACACACTTCACAGTTGACTTTTTCTCATATATTTGAGAGCGATTTTTTTATTAGTATTTAAAATGATAAAGTAATTTTGAAGTTATTTTATATGAGAGGAGAATTAGATCTATCACCCTATCTAAAAAACCACTTTATCATTTCAAATACCAAACAATTTGTTTGCTAAAACACGATAAAAAGTCAACTGTGAAAAGTGTCTGAGGACGGACGGAGTATTTAATTTGATTTTAAAAATTAATAATTTTATTATTTGATTTTTAATTAAAAAACATAATCGTTTATTTTAAATCAATTAAGAACTGATAGCAATAAATAATCGTAAACCACAATTTTAGGGATATTGTTTGATGATTTGTTAATGAGTAATTCTCTTGTGCATCTAGTGCACAATGCACTCACTCAACAGTTAAGTTATTTACACTGAAATGTATGGGTTGACTACATTGAAAAGTGTGGGTTGATTATACAGAAAAGTTTTCAATGTTATCGATTTTAAGTGAAATCAATCTAAACTTTTCAATACAATCAGCCCACACATTTCAGTGTAAATAACCTCAATTGTTGAGTGAGTGCATGTAATACCCCGTCCCGTTTTATACCTTTTATATTCCTAGGAACCTTCTTTTATATTATTATCTTTGTTTCTTTTAATTTTATTATTTTTGTGTGCTATTGTGTAATTTAAATATATACCCTTTTATAAATTCCAAAATTCGAAGAAAGGAATCGAATCTTTCAAACGAATAAAGGACTACGAGAAATTAAATATTCAAGTTTAAAATTAGGATTTCGATCCGTATAATTTACTGAGAATAATTCAAATATAATAAAATATTAATCAAATTTTAAAACTGCATTAATTTTCAATTCGAGATTAAACTCGTGAACCAAACGATCCCTAAACCGTATCAACTGGAATCGAAAATATCAGGAATTAAAGAGGATGAATCTCAACCACAAGATTATTCCTTCTTTTTAATTTAAATTAATTAACCTTTTTATTTATTTGTAAAATCCTAACCGATCCGGATTTGAAAGAGGAATATATCAAAGATCATATTTTTCCCAAGTTAGAATCCGTATATATGGGAATCTCAGTTTCTCTCTCTCCCATTATCACAAACCGCGTACTTCCTCTTTCTCTCCCTTCTCTCTTCTTTCTCTCCCTAAAATCGGCCAGTGCCACCTCCATCTTCATCCATCGCCGTCCTTCCTCTTCGATTGGCGACCACCGCCTCACATGTTCCCTCTCTTCTCTGGTGAAGCAACGCCGCCGCCTCCTCCCACCAGCGACCGCCACTCCTTCACGCAGCACCGTCTGGCCTCCGCATCGCCTCCATCATCGCCGCCAGCCACGCCATTCCTCTGATCGAAGAACCCAGCTGAAGCACCGCCGCCCAGCCGCGAACCACCATCGCGCCACCACCCGTCGCTCCTCCCTCCCTATTTCGGAAATCGAGCCGCGACGCCTTCCCCATTTTTCCAGAAACCGTGTGTTGCCTCCGAGCGCCGCCGCGTCTCACCTCCCAGCACTGCCGCCTCCTTCAGCCGACGAAGCCGTCCGCCTCTGCTTCTTTAAACGTCGTCATTGCCGTCTCTGCCTTTTTCGACAAAGCCGCTGCTGCCGCTTATTTTCGAGGAACTTGAACGATGCCGTTAGGCTGCTTGAATTATCCGATGAGTCACCAAACTACGCCGTTAGGCTGGTCGATTTGGGACTCGACTCTGTGCTAATTGGAATACGCACGAGCGATCCGACAGTCTGTTGATTCAATCTCGGGACGTCTCTACAACACAAGTTATCATCCGAAAGAATTTCAAGACAGTTGTAACTTAGCTTTAAAGTTAAGAGGTGGGTGATGATCTGTTGATTGATCTGCTTATAATACTTTGTGTTGGTATACTCTGAACTCCACTAAATCAATCTAAAACAACTTGTCCAATATAAATGTAAACCTATTATATAAGTGTGTTAACTATATGATATAATTATATATGCCTGATATAAATTATTTGTGTTTGTTGATTATACAAATTGATGATGATTACTTGATTACTTATTTTGTGGTAAATGACCACCAGTATTTTGGAACACCAGTAGTATATGGCTACCAGTGGTAAATGACCACCAGTGATAAATGATCACCAGTAGTATATGGCTACCAGTGGTAAATGACCACCAGTGATAAATGATCACCAGTAATATGAAAGACGATGTCGTATGGGTTTGTTTATGGTATTCTTGAAAGAGAATTACAATATGTGGAAAATGGTTTTGGCAGATTGAGCCGTTACTTGAAAATGGTTTTGGACTTTGCCCCTTAATGTGAATTAACTTGTGTTATTTCAATTATATGATGTGAAACTTGTTGTGTCCAACTGATTATTATATGAACCTGTTATTTATATAATATATGATGTTCGTATTATTATGTCAATTGATTAAATGAATTAAACGCTTTATTAATGAGTACAAATTAATATATTTCAGATTTACCAATCCCATGACGTTGCAAATCACCTATACGTGAGAATTCAAATCTCACGCCCCCCTTTTTACAACCCTTGCAGATTATGATTTCGTGGAGCAAAGACAGTAATAGGGACGACACGGAGTTCCCCGCTTAAATAAAATGTTTCTTTTAATACTAAGCTTTATATACACATATATGTGTGTGAGATACTTATTAAAATTATTCTATTCATTTCTTCCGCTGCATAAAACTCATCTCCCATTTTATTATCCCTTTTTAGTATCCAAAATTTTATAGTTCGGATTTTAGTCACAAGTGGCACCTCGAATCTGAGATATTTTATGTGTTTTGGATTCGGGGCGTTACAGGTGGTATCAGAGCTTAGGTTCAAACTTTCGGACCAAAACCCAAATCATTGTTTTCATCAAGCCAAAACTTTTTTTCTTTAGTTAAATTTTTTTATCATGTAAGTATAGATCACTAATTAAATCACTTGAAGGGAAATGTGTCTCCTATTACCGTCAGAAGCTCTTCGAAGGTATGTTCTTATTTTATTTTAAATTGCCTAAAAGTTTATGACATTACGATAAGTTGACTTTCATAACAAAACCCCAATCAAAAGATCGAGAAACCAAAACAACACCTGCGAGGTGTAGAAAGAACCATAAATATTGTTTATATTCCTATTGAAATGCGGATAATTAGTAAATGATAGAAATTAATATATATCTGTGTATGTTTATAAATTTCATAAATGATGTTATATGACTATTTAAATTATATGCTTTAATTGTTTAAACTATACGCTTTAATTGTTTAAACTATATGCTTTAATTGTTTGAATTATATGCTTTAATTGTTTGAATTATATGCTTTAATTGTTTAAACTATATGCTTTAATTGTTAAAATTTTGTGTTTTAATTGTTAAAATTATGTTTCTGCGTAACTAAAATTTTGACTAGGAATTTCTTTCCATATAAGAATCCACCTAAGATAGTTATATCCCGATAATTAGAAATTATTTAGCTAACCTTAGAATCTATCAGTGTGTATATAACCCAGTTCACGAGACGGTGTGTAAAAACAAGAGTTACTCCTATACCCCATGACGAAGATAGATTTAACGGTTGTAATTCATTTTTCCAGAAAGATTACTGAGTTATTCTCCGACCTATCGCTGCAAGACTACTCGAACGTATGAGAATAGAAGACCCAATTCAAGTGCCCCACTTCCACTTAGAGACATACTCAGTAGGAGCCAACGATGGAGATTACCATAGTAACGACCAGTCAGAATGATCAAATCCTTTTAAACAGCTATCTTTTTGATGTAGTCACAAATACATACAACATAGGTATGCCACCCTTTCCCGACATATAGTAGTAGTCAGATGTATGACCGTTTTACTTAGGTCATAACAACATAGTCTTAATCCCACTCCTTTTGTCGCTCGCAATCCGTGAAGAACAGAAGATGTGATGCATTAACATTATATTTGGAAGCCTTAGTTTTCTTTTTTGGGATAAGAAGTAAGAAGACTAACCTTCTTAGAACCACGAGACCTTTATATGATATGTTGTGAAATTGCTACTTGGCAATGTGTGCTACGTGCTCTATATTAACTGTTATATTTTATCTGATTACTGTTTTATGACATGTCACTAGTTTCTATTATATGGTGCGAATGTAATCACTGTACCATTGGTGGCCACAGTGTGTTGCGGTGAACTACATACTCACGTGTTTCTCAGTACTAGCGTTGTGTTAATTACGTAATTCGATTCTGTTTTTATAATTTTTCATACATATACGACATAACAATATTATTCTTTTCTCTTTAGAACTACCAATAGAATGACAACAGGGTGAATGTCACGTACTACGTATTATAGAACCTTAAAACTTTTTGAAGAAACAGATGTGTAGGAATTATGAGACCTAACTCCGAAAACTAAAATAGCTAGAAGATTCTACCATACTCTACGTACCTTAATGCAATTTCAAGTTTCCACACCCTTAGTGCCAATGCCTTAAAATTAGAAATAGAATTCGTGTGATCAAAGTATTTGGATCAACTGCTTATGTATCGATTAGTACTAGAGCATCTCACTTCCTTGTGTCTAAGAATTTAAGAAAATTTGGGGATATGAAGTATTGAAGAATAGACCTTAAGTGAAAGTGAACTTTTGAGGAATACAATGAGAACCTAAAACCGAGTGAATTGATTGGAGATAGACTTGGATGAACATCAAATAGAAACCAAACTACACGTTCTTAAGTTGAGTAGTTAGACGTTATTGAAAAACGAACTAGTTTTATGCATAAGAAGGAATATGAAACATGGACATAGTTACTTTCTTTTGGGATAACCTAAGATTTTAAGCTTAATTAGAGCCTTTTAAGATAAAGTGGAATGAGCAAGCTAGATGTGATCTCAGTCTTACGTGTTAAGATTAACATTTATATGTTATGGGAATATTTTAGTTGAAAAATAAACGACAATTGATTTTTATCTATGAGATACATAGTGGACTTTGAAGTAGAGAAAAATTTGCAACTATGTAGGAAGAAAAGTTTGCATGTTTAAAAACTAGGAAACCTTCTAAGTCTTAGATTTGGTAGGGTGACAACAAGCTTAGTTGACCAAGAAAACTGAGAAGTTTATTTTGGTTTTAACTAATGAGAAAACTTTCAAATATCAAACTTTCCCACCAATGTTTATCACCCCTTTTTGAACCAGGAGTTTTAGAGTAAGTAGACTTTTAGACAAAATTATTTTGAGTAGAGTATGACATAGTACCAGTTCCTCCAAAACCTAGAATAAGGTGTGTTCTTATACAACAAGAGTAGGTCATTGCCTATGTGTACAATTGCCAAAGCTACATGAACATAATTATCCAATCTAAGATTTAGATACCCACCTTACACTAGTGAGAATTTTCTTATGAAAATAATTACCAAGTGGCAGTACTTTTGATGTCACTTATAAAACTTTGTGGATAGAAGTACATAGAGAATTATTTCACAAGTCATGTGAAGGATTAAAACAGCACAAGATCATTAGAGATTAATTTTCATGTTGAGACTATTAAGGAAGCGTTTCTTAAGGTTACACTGACGAAGGAATTAACTTTTGGAAAGAGAGACAAGTTAAAGTCTTGCTGCATAGGAATGCTGGATATATTGGATAAGATTAGATATGTTGTCTACCGCTTAATTTTACCATCGAGACATACCATGCAGAAAATGTATATCACCTTTCTTCTACCACAAAATACTTGAGTATTTTAATTCTTGTAACCTGTAATAGAGACTTAGAAGTAAGTTGTGTTTTTAACTTATGAAGAATTGTTTATGACTATAGTACGGTTGAGACTTATATTTTTAAGAATTCAAGAAATACTTTGGTGTTAGTTCAATAAGTTTGACTTGTAGAAACCAGTTGAAGATGAGCATATGAAATTTAACCGAGCAATACCTAAGTAATACCTAGAAGCTGAATTTCGGGGACGAAATTCCTGTTAAGGGGGTGAGGATGTAATACCCCGTCCCGTTTTATACCTTTTATATTCCTAGGAACCTTATTTTATATTATTATCTTTGTTTCTTTTAATTTTATTATTTTTGTGTGCTATTGTGTAATTTAAATATATACCCTTTTATAAATTCCTAAATTCGAAGAAAGGAATCGAATCTTTCAAACGAATAAAGGACTACGAGAAATTAAATATTCAAGTTTGAAATTAGGATTTCGATCCGTATAATTTACTGAGAATAATTCAAATATAATAAAATATTAATCGAATTTTAAAACTGCATTAATTTTCAATTCGGGATTAAACTCGTGAACCAAACGATCCCTAAACCGTATCAAGTGGAATCGAAAATATCAGGAATTAAAGAGGATGAATCTCAACCACAAGATTATTCCTTCTTTTTAATTTAAATTAATTAACCTTTTTATTTATTTGTAAAATCCTAACCGATCCGGATTTGAAAGAGGAATATATCAAAGATCATATTTTTCCCAAGTTAGAATCCGTATATATGGGAATCTCAGTTTCTCTCTCTCCCATTATCACAAACCGCGTACTTCCTCTTTCTCTCCCTTCTCTCTTCTTTCTCTCCCTAAAATCGGTCAGTGCCGCCTCCATCTTCATCCATCGCCATCCTTCCTCTTCGATTGGTGACCACCGCCTCACCTGTTCCCTATCTTCTCAGGTGAAACAACGCCGCTGCCTCCTCCCACCAACGGCCGCCGCTCCTTCGCGCAGCACCGTCTGGCCTCCGCATCGCCTCCATCATCGCCGCCAGCCACGCCGTTCCTCCGATCGAAGAACCCAGCCGAAGCGCCACCGCCCAACCGCGAACCACCGTCGCGCCACCACCCGTCGGTCCTCCTTCCCTATTTCGGAAATCGAGTCGCGACGCCTTCCCCATTTTTCCAGAAACTGTGCACCGCCTCCGAGCGCCGCCGCATCTCACCTCCGAGCGCTGCCGCCTCCTTCAGCCGACGAAGCCGTCTGCCTCTGCTCCTTTAAACGTCGCCGTTGCCGTCTCTGCCCTATTCGACAAAGCCGCTGCTGCCGCTTATTTTTTAGGAACTTGAACGACGCCGTTAGGAAGCTAGAATTATTCGACGAGTCACCAAACTACGCCGTTAGGCTAGCCGATTTGGGACTCGACTCTGTGCTAATTGGAATACGCACGAGGGATCCAACAGTCTGTTGATTCAATCTCGGGACGTCTCTACAACGCAAGTTATCATCCGAAAGAATTTCAAGACAGTTGTAACTTAGCTTTAAAGTTAAGAGGTGGGTGATGATCTGTTGATTGATCTGCTTATAATACGTTGTGCTGGTATACTCTGAACTCCACTAAATCAATCTAAAACAACTTGTCCAATATAAATGTAAACCTATTATATAAGTGTGTTAACTATATGATATAATTATATATGCCTGATATAAATTATTTATGTTTGTTGATTATACGAATTGATGATGATTACTTGATTACTTATTTTCCAGTAGTATATGACTACCAGTGGTAAATGACCACCAGTGATAAATGATCACCAATAGTATATGGCTACCAGTGGTAAATGACCACCAGTGATAAATGATCACCAGTAATATGAAAGATGATGTCGTATGGGTTTGTTTATGGTATTCTTGAAAGAGAATTACAATATGTGGAAAATGGTTTTGGCAGATTGAGCCGTTACTTGAAAATGGTTTTGGACTTTGCCCCTTAATGTGAATCAACTTGTGTTATTTCAATTATATGATGTGAAACCTGTTATGCCCAACTGATTATTATGTGAACCTGTTATTTATATAATATATGATGTTCGTATTATTATGTCAATTGATTAAATGAATTAAACGCTTTATTAATGAGTACAAATTAATATATTTCAGATTTACCAATCCCATGACGTTGCAAATCACCTATACGTGAGAATTCAAATCTCACGCCCCCCTTTTTACAACCCTTGCAGATTATGATTTCGTGGAGCAAAGACAGTAATAGGGACGACACGGAGTTCCCCGCTTAAATAAAATGTTACTGTTAATACTAAGCTTTATATACACATATATGTGTGTGAGATACTTATTAAAATTATTCTATTCATTTCTTCCGCTGCATAAAACTCATCTACCATTTTATTATCCCTTTTTAGTATCCAAAATTTTATAGTTCGGATTTTAGTCACAAGTGGCACCTCGAATCTGAGATATTTTATGTGTTTTGGATTCAGGGCGTTACAGTGCACACGTGCACCAGGTGAATATGAGACATTGACTTTGTTAATTGGGACAAAAAAATTATGTTAAGTTAAGAGATGCAATATTCATTGGTTAATTATGTAACGGTAATAAAATCTAAAGTGGTTAGTATTTTTAAATAAATTGATTTTAAAAGTAAAAAGTGTTTATAAAAAAATCACTTAAGTAATAAAAAGGTACAAAATTATTCATGGGTCTCACCGCATAATCAATTAATGCAATTCAAAAACAAATTTTGCTAACTTCTTCAAAATGAATTCTATATTCTTAAATTAAGCAACTGCAAGCATTTTAAAATTGATTTTTTGTAAAACAAAAATATATTCCCTCTATTACAATTTAGATTATCCCAAGCTAGGAAAAAATAGTTTATCTTTAAAATTAATCACTTCCAAACACCACTTATTTATATCTTGTTGCACTATATTTTTTTATCATTTATTTATATCTTGTTGCACTACATTTTTTCAATATACCTTTTACTGTTTGAACTAAACTCCCTTCAATTAAAAAAAAAAAAGAACTAATAAACCCTCAACTTTACACCTTCTAACACTAATGAACAACTTTTTCATTAAAACTTGCACTATTTGACCGGATTATCTAAATCGTAACAGATGGAGTATTATTCTTTTTACAAAGTAGAATTTACAAACAATCACTTAATATGATTGTTTACTTAATTGTATTTAAAATAATATGAATTTTAATAAATCATATTTAATAAATTAACACCAAAACTCAAATTAACTAATTAAATTAGGCAACAATAGTTAATGAAATTACCTAAGCTAAATCAACGCAAGAACTTGAAGAAAACTGACCTGCATTACCAACAAATTGAATTTTTTAACAGCCCATCCCACGACTTTATAATAATGACAAAGTATAGAGTGAAACTAGTTTATACATAAATCCGTGAAGGGTATTAGTTGTTTTCATTGAAGAGTATTAGTTGTTTTCACTGAAGAGTATTAATGATTTACACTAAAGAGTCTTAGTTGTTCGGTGAAAATGAACTAAGACTTTTCAGTGTAAACCAGTAATACTCTTCAATAAAACAACTAATACTCTTCAGTTAAAACAACTAATATCCTTCAATGATTCATATATAAATCGATTTCACTCTATACATACTCTATAATAATTCCTTAACACGAACTTAAGGATAGTAACTATATCTTTGACTTAGCTATTTAATTAATTTTAAATTTGATTGTAATCTAATTTTTTCTAGATTACGATGGTTGGTTAGAAGGGTAAAAACTGAATAGAACAAAATTAAAGGAAAAAGTAATATTAATTTAAAAATTAAATAGAAACACATTTCAAAACGATTCTTTATCGCAAAATCACGTCTAACACCATTAACACCACCGACTCCAAATGAACTCGCCTTCAAAATAATATATTCAATGCTAAATCACACACTACTACTAAAATTAGAATAAAATTTTATAATCTAAAAATAATACTACCAAAAATAGAATACAAAATTTTAATCTGAAAAAGGTATTCACCAAAGGGATTAGTTTAATTGTTAGTACTTGTTAACAAAACAATGGCTAACAAAATTGCAAATACATCGAACTAAACAACACTGATAAACCGCATATTGGAACACACCAACTGAATCAAATTCATGAACACCTTCAAAAATAACTTTTACAGAAAGAAAATTACATTGCCAGTGTAGCAAAATATAATATACAACGATCTTCAATCTCGATAGTGGTAAGAGGGATAACAACCATAACTGACGCCAGGTATTGTAGCAATAAATATATCATCATACCAATTGAAAACGTCTACAACTTGTTGCTCTGCTATAAAATACAGATGACATACAACACAGAACGTGGAAAAAAAAAATACAATTGCACTACGATTGGAATTACAACTGATGAGAAACATGGCCATATATATAGGAAAAAAATAGAAACGATCCCTACTTTTTAGACTTAATCCGATGGCTAAAAATGAATCAACACATATCAACGGACAAAATAGAACTGCAATAAAAAACATGTCATATCAAACAAAGATACAAATCGAACGGTTGTAAAACGTAACTGAAATCTTGATCAATGGACGAAAACAATGGCGCCTAAACTATTTAAGGAAATTATTTTGCTGTTATATATTTATTATGATTCTCTTCTTTTTTTAGCCTTTTGGTAATTCAAAATATTTCAACTTAAAAAAATATTTTCAACCACTTTTTTTGTTTAAAAAACAACCATGGTATAATACCCTTAAAAATAATTTTTACATGGCCCACCACTACCACCTCAACTAAGTCTAAATACCCACGCAACAAATTCTCCATTTGTTCCAAGTTATAAAAGACACTCCCTACCTCCTAATTTTTTTTTGCGTGATTTAATATGATATGTTGGAAGGTATTAAAGGGTTTTCTGAGGTCTATTTTTTAATAAAATGATCGTTTATAGAAAGTATATGAAACAAACTTTTCATTAATGATTATTTTATTAAAAAATGAACCTAAAAAAAGAAACCCAGTAATACCCCCGAGATATTGCATTGAATCATGTGCAAAAAAAAGATCAATTTTTAGAGCGGGGATAATATTTTAGAACAAATTAGTTCCACATCTCTCTATTGACCGAGTAGGGTGGGGCCGTGGGGGCGTGGTAGGACCCCAAAAATATATATTCACTTTGGTAGAAAACATTTTGAATGATTTTACATGAGACTATTTCATAAATATAACTCCATCCGTCCCATACTTATTTGCTATATTGTCAAAAAGATTCGTTCCATACTTATTTGCTCTATCCATATTTAGCAAAAAAAAAATACTTTTTATTATTATATTCTTCATATAATCCTAACAAAAAAATCTACTTTATCACTTTAAATACTAATAAACAATTTTTTTTAAACCTGAGCAAACAATAAAATAGCAAACAAGTATAAGACAGAGGAAATATATTAGTATAAAACCGTCTCATGGATCTTATTCTGTGAGACCAATCTTTTTTTTTTTGTTTGATTAAATTTTTTTTTTTGTCTCACATATGCATATCATGAGAGAATTGCACATTAATTTTTTTTTTCTGATGACGCTGATTAAAAACATTTTTTTACTTATCAGAGAAGTGGGTACAGTTAGGGATGTAATCAAACCAAGCCGTTCGCAAGCTATTCGGAACTCGACTCGAAAAATATTCGTTCGAGTTCGTTTGTTAAGTTTCACGAGCCGAGCTCGAGCTCGATTTCGAGCTCGATTATTTTATCGAGCCGAGCTCGAGCCTGACGGTATTCGGCTCGAAAGCTCGCGAATAGGCTCGTTTACTGAGCTCGCGAGCAGGCTCGCGAACAGGCTCGCGAATAGGCTCGTTTACTGAGCTCGCGAATAGGCTCGTGAGCAGGCTCGTTTAATTAATTTTTTTCTTTTTATATAAATATTTTAAAAAATATATCCATAAGAATGTAATGTAGAGACAAATTTATTATGATATTAGTATTATTATGTGTTATTAGGGACAAATTTATTATTATGGAGTATGGACTATTATGTTTTTAAGTAGACATAGTTTAGATGTGTTATTTTTGTATATTTTTTTATAATTTTAATTAGCTTTTCGAGCTGAGCCTTTCGAGCCGAGATTTTTGAACCGAGTCTTTCGAGCCGAATTATTCGAACTCAAGCTCGAAGTATGCTTGATTAATTTGAAAACGAGCTATTTTCGAGCCGAGCTCGAGCTAAGCTCGTTTACTTGGTTAACGAATATTTCACGAGCCGAGCTATTCGCGAGCCTAAAAATTTGCAAACAAGCCGAGCTCGAGCTCAACTAATAAAGCTCAAGCCGAGCTCGAGCCGAGCTCGAGCTTGATGGTATTCGGCTCGGCTCGTTTACATCCCTAGGTACAGTAAATGGAGTATAGTATTAGTCACAGAGTTTAAGAAATTTAGAGGTGGTTTGTTTTGATGGATATGATTAATAAATGAGTATGTATAGAGTGAAATTGGTTCATACATAAATTGTTGAAGGGTATTAGATGTTTTCACTAAAGAGTATCAATTGTTTTCATTGAAGAGTATTAGACATCTTCATTGAAAAGTCTTAGTTTGTTTTCAGTTAACAACTAAGACTCTTTAGTGAAAACAATTAATACTTATCATTGAAAACAACCAATACTCTTCAATAAAAACAACTAATACCCTTCAGTGGTTTATGTATGAACCATTTTCACTCTATACTCTGTCTTAATATATAATTATTCTTTATTTGTAAGACAATTAGTTCAATCCCTCCATATGGTCATTTATCTTGGATCGATGCCATATAAACCAAACGTATAATTAAATTAAATTAAAGTATCAATATCTCTCATAATCCAACCAAGCAAACTTACCTTTAGAATATTAAAAAATCACAAAACAAAATTCAGTCGATGATGAGCAAAATTTATAAAGTACACTTAACCCAGATAAAATAATTCCGTCATATATTGCTACTATTCTAATAATCTCAATATTGGTCATCTCATAAACAATAACAAATAATGCTACTCAAACATGATAAAATATTACTTCTATATTTTAATTAGATATTACCTTGAAAAATTGGTAAAAGAATCCAGTAGAAGAAGCATATTTCCAGACCCTCCATAAACATTTCCACACCAATCTTCCACCCAACAAAAATCTCAGTTGCATAAGCATAAACCACCCGACCACGAAAAGCAGAATCCCCAACCAAATACAGGTTCTAATTCTCCCATGGAAGTAATTCTTCAATCCTCAACCGGAAAAAAAAAAAGGAGCAAAAAAGCGAAATGCAATCGATTATCAAGGCCGCTAAAATGTACGGTTCAAAATTTTACTTGCACTTTTCAAAATTAAATTAGAAATTAAAATTGACATTACCTGAAGAGGACACCAGCTTCTCACAATGCCATTGTTTCCGGAGCGATCGCGATGAAATTTCTTGAAAATCTGGAGGAATTTGAGCTTTAAAAGTTTCGATTTCAACGGAAAAGTGGACTTGCGTTTAGATCTGATTTCAAGGGCATAGTTTAGAAGCTTGAATTGGATCGAGAATCGGGTAGGTTTGCGAAGGGGCAAGAATATTCTGGATAACTCGAGCTTCAACTCTAGGTCCTTCGCCTTGGCTCGAAGGCTGAGCGTCCATGGCCGCAGTTGTTTCATCCGCAGAGAAGATCGGATATCATGTTAGGGCTTTGATTTGATGAAGATGAACATGACAGAGGCAGAGACTAGCCGTTACAGAAAACGGGTTAACTCCGAATTAGGCGCAAACCGGGTCTGGATTTGCAGTCCAAATGAGAATTCGCTGGGAATGGAATATGGGCTGATTGTTGATTTCCTTGTGGGCCGATAAATAGGCCTGAGAGCATTAAATTTTAGGCCACGGTTATTAGCATTAGCCTGTTGGTTAAATGCACTAGCATATCATATTAATTACAAACTCATATATACAAAATGTTAATAATGCCCTTCCAAAATTAATGTAGTAAATAAATACACTTCCTCAACTTTTCCACTATTTTGGTCGAAAATCACTAAAAAATTCGACAAAAACGAAGGAAACTTTGAACTCCATGAATTTGTTGAACCACGGACGAAAATTTGCGTGTTATATGGCTTGTTGAACGCCTATGTACTCAAGATGGTGAATACATCAAGCCCTAATCACACATATGTAAGTGTTCACAATTTTTTGAGTGCTAAATGATTAGGCGTGAAGTTGTCATGATTCGTAGCTGGAAATGCCCAAGTTTTGGTCGATTTTATTGAGTATTTAGAGTCAATTGAGTACTATTTCTACACACTAATGAATTTGTCTCTTTGATACTCATAGATGGATGGAGGGCAAAAAGAGGAGTTCGTAGGATTTTGAATCGACTCAAACGGATGCCCGAATGAGAAGATATCGAAGAAATACGAAAAGTATTAGTTCGAGGTAGCAAAAGTATCATTGGAGTACACAAGCGAGAAGAACTCGTGCACCCAGTGCACGAGTGGTCGAGCATAGTGCTCGAGCAACACCAGGTCGTGCACCTAGTGCTCGAGTGCTTGTGCATAGTGCTCAAGCAGGTTCAAGTAGTGCACTAAGTGCACGAGCTCGAGTACTCGTGCACTTTTGGCTCTCTGGAAGTTTTAGGTGCTCGAATGGATTGTGCTCGTGCACTTAGTGCACGAGTAGTGCTCGAGCATGCGTGGATTTGGCCTATTAACTCCCGGATTCGACCCGTTGCTTATATATACCCCTTCCGAACATGATTTTACACAACACTTGATACTTAGAGTTCGTTTTTTGGGAGTTAGAAGAGGGAAGAGACGAGCAAGCTTTATTTTTGCGTGTAATCGAGGTTTTACTTTACGAATTCTTGTTTCAGTTTAGGTTTTCATTTATTTTCGTTTGCTCGTTGACGTTAAACACTTGAGACTTCGTTTTTATCAATCTAATTTCAGTTCTTAGCATTTATTTCTTAAAACCCTAGTTTATGTTTAATAATTTCTTAGTTCAAATCATCATGTTTATGTTCGTTACTTCTTCAATTGTTTTTGTTACCGTTAAAACCATGTCTAGCTAAAACTCTTGTATGCTTGGGGTAGGATGAACTCGTAGAAGTAGGACGTGGGTACGTAATTAGGGTAATTCGTGACGTTTAGTTTTAATTCTCTTAATTAATGAATTATTAAAATCAATATTAACTTTACCTTTGAATTTCGTTCGAAAAGTGTTAGAGAGAGGACGACCTTATCACTCTTTAACAACTAGTAGACTTAACGAGAGGGTTTAGAAAGGGTTCATTAATCTATTAGTTTATCTAGGGAGGACGACCGCATCACCTTAGTTAAATTGGGGTCTCGATGAATTCCGATTTCAGAAAAAATAGTTGAAAATTTGTTCTGTTTTCGGAAAATAGTTCGATAATTTTTTTGAATTTTGTCCAGTTTTCCATATATATTTTTCAGTCGAAATTATGTTTGAAATTCGGAAAAATTTTCCAAACACGAATTTCGGCAAAAAACATTCGATATTTAGACAAAATTTTCGGCAAATTTTTTCGAAATCTAGGCGAAATTTCGGCAGAAATTTTCGAACAACAATAATAGCAGATTTGCTCATCAAATCTTGCATCAAATCGAAAAAAAAAGATGCAAATCATACATAATCATACTTATTCGTCCATTAATATGAAATATAAATGTCCAAGAACAGTGAATAAATCAAACCATTTAACTTCAAATAATCACCCAATACACTAGATCCTAAATATAAATTCAAACAAAAATAAGGAGCGGCAGCAGCGGCATCGGCACGACTCGGCGGTGAAGTGGAAGGGGGAGTCGGCGGAGAAGCCCTAAATTTTTCGTCCCTTATTTCCGAACAAATGAGTACGTATCTTTTAGGTAGTGTATGCATATGAAAATAATATTTTGGAATAAAGAGGTAGTGTATTTCTCCAATAGATAGTGGGTTAATTTGAGTAGGGTATTAAACCCAAAGGTTAGTGGAAATAACCTGGGCCTAAATTTTAATTAGGTGAAGTGAAGATGCCTTCCTAGTTCCTATTCCTCTAATAAAGAAAAAGAAAAAAGACTCACCCTAATCCTCAGTAATTATTTATTAATCTAAGCAATCAACTCATGTTTCGGAAAGGTTTCTAGATTTATTTTATTTTATTTTACATGGTCCCTTGTAACAAAAATTTACGGATTTTTTTTAGTCAATTTATTATTTTCTATTAAAATATAATAAATCAACCAACTTCAATGTTATTAAAATCGAATTTCAGAAAAATGCGTCTCTAACGAATTGTCAAAAAAAGGGTCTTATGAAACAAGAATTATACTCCATTCGTCCCAGGGGAATTTGCACTCCTGAGATTGCACACGGATTAAGAAAGAGGATAAAGTAGTGACATATGGGTAATTATGTGTATATTTATGTGAATGTGCATGCAAATTAACGTTTTCTTTTTAAGTAGTGTGCAAATTGGCGTGAGACGTTCAAATAAGAAAAGTGTGCAAATTCCTTTGGGACGGAGAGAGTATATTTTAAGGGAAAAGAAAATTAGTTTAGGGACCCAATGAAACAAAAATTAATAGTTTGAGTGCTTTTTAAAATAAAAATTAGCTTAAGGACCTTTTTGAGCAAAATTTGATAGTTTATGAGCCTTTTGATGTATTATTCCTTAATTAATTTATTGTAACAATTACTTCCATTATAGCATATCCAATAAATTAGTCATATTTTCTAAAAATATAATATATTACACTGTCAACTTACAATCATCTATATCTATAATCTATATCTATAATATAATATATAATACACCCTACTTTGCCTAAAATAGTTTTGGCGGGAAGCATTTTCGTCCGTTGATCATCTTTACATTTTGTCATCTTAAACGTTCACTATGTTAATTAGGTTTGACATTTTTTTTTGCTTGTGATTTGCTAGAATTTGGGAACCGTTACTTTTGTTATGTCTATATATATTAAATGTATGATGGTCATTGACATCCAAATACTGTGGAGGTTACAATCTTTCCTTCGTGGAGGTTACGAATCTTTCATTTGTTGAGGCTACGATTATTGCGTAGATTATATTTGGCGCATCTCCAATCATATGTGTTTGTATGATATTTTGTAAATATTTGATTTGATGATGTTGTAATGCACGAAACCTGGCAGATTTGATATATATGTATGTATTTTTTAGTTTTTATATTATGATAAAAATGGGAACATAGTTTTGTTATTATTAGCAGATTTAGTTAAAATTTATATTTACTAGTTATTTAACACGTGCGTTGCACGTCGTACAAAAAATATTTGAAAATTTGAGGGGAGAAAATATTCATATATAATAGTTGTGTATTCTGAAAATGTAAAATTAGTATATTCCAAGATAAGCAAAAAATATAATTCAATTCTAACATTGACATTCTTGCAATCCTATACGTGATGGACAATTTTGTGTAAATACCTGCTACGATTAAAGTAAAAAAAAAAATCCCACAAGAAGCTCTATCACCCTTCTATTTAATATCATGGGATCTTAATAGATTGTAGTTCCAACTCCAATTAAGATATCTCTCATTCAAGGTGAGTTTAATATGCCTTGCATCCAAAGGTTGCATCTTTCCTGCATAAAAGAAGTGAAACAACTCTCTCTAAAGTTCCTATTTTGCGTTTCTAAAAAAGAAAATGAATGTTATTGTTTTGAGACTATTATGTTTGGATAGAGTTTCCCAACTATCTTTCTTTTTCTGCAAGTCCAACTTCCTTGTAAGAGATATATATGCATACAAAATTGGAAATCTCTAGAAGGATTAAGTAAAGTAATTTCAAAATTTCAACCTACCCCCACATCCCATTGTTTATGAGTAACTCAGCATGCAAACGACCAATAAGAATACACCCTTTATATTCGGAGGACTCAAAGATGAAAGTAACTGAGGTATATAACTTTCTACTGTGATTTTACACATACCTGAAACCAGGCCACAAGTGATGGGACAAATATTAACACTACAAGTAAAGGAAAAATGACCAACACATGCCGGTGAAAGATCTTTAATTTGTCTCACGATAGCTTCTTACAGTTACTGGGCTAGCGGTTCATGTCTCATTACAGGAGATAAATTGTTGATATTACCATTGTACTTGGAATTATGTAGCATTACGTTGCCTTCGTGGTCATTCACAGATTATTCTTAATTCCTTGGTCTGGACATGCTTGCAAATTGAAGCCATAAAAGAAATTGTCTACAAAGACATAAAACAACACTTAGATTGTATTAGAAATTGATAAATACCAAATAAACTTGGCTGCAACAGTAATAAAAGAAAAATATAACAATAATTCAAAGGCTAGCAAAAATTCAAATAAGAGTACGCTGAATGAATAAGGAGATGAACATTCTGTTAATATTAAGAAATGTGAAAGGTTATGAGAATTTAAAATAAAAATTAATTCATGAATTGTGAAAGGATACAAGAGTACATCTTATCATAAGCCATTGATTCTACAGAATTTTAATTTAGTTGAAGTTGTTAAATAAAGCATCCAAGTTTGAAGTAGAATCTTTTACAAACAATGGTATTAGCTTTGATGTACCAGACATTTTGAGGATAGAGGGACGCAAAGAAATTCGAGCACACAAGTCAGTAGTAATTTCTGTAGGATTAGAACCATAAAACATGTCCCCAGATGCAGGTTCTAACCAACCCATTATCCTCCTTCGTTTAAAATTTAAAAACAAATAGGTAAATTAAAATAGTTTACCAAAAAGCCACTATGAATACACCTACTAAACTTCATGGACAAAATTTACCTTATTGAGTTCAACTTTTGAACATTCTTTGATGATCTGCATAGCTGAGAATAATTTTTGTTAACAACAACAACCAAGATAAGAAATGATCACGTATAATTAAATCAATTTTGTGATCTTTCTAAGCCCATGACTACCTTAACGTGGAAGTATTCCTAGTGGCAGTGATTAAACATGAATCTCAAGACATCGAAAATTTTACAATGTCGAAAAGAAGAAAAATTAGCAGTTATATCAAGGTAATCAACCAATTAAATTGAATAGATAAAGAAAAATAAAAAGACAGGTATCCTTATTTACAATCAAATAAATATTGTTGTGTTGCAAAAGAAGCATTGAAAAAATTAGACATATATTTAATGGAAGTCAAAACAATCAGGATAAAAAAATGTTAAATCTAATACTCCCAAAATATTTACTGTTATTTGCTTACTTTTACGTCTATCCTTTTTTAGACAGATACTCCCAAGGTGTTGACAGCATGCACTGGCATAACCTTTTCTACTCAACCTCAAAATCTGAAAAGAATATAAGTCATGATTGTAAAAGTTGTAAGAAAAGGGGGAGTTGAACGTCTATTAACATAGGCTTGTAGCAAGTCACCTACATGGTCTTTATAAACGTCTGTACACAAACAAAAGTTGATACCCTTAAAATCCTGATATATCATAGGGAATATAATATAAATGCAACCGCAGTAACCAATGCATTATGAACTGCAAAATTGAAGATGGTGCAGTCATTAATTGGATTCAACTATTACAACTTGTAACATTTGGGGGTTGAAACTATAACGCTTGAAAATGAAAGTAGCTGATCTAATAATCTGGAGGCTTGAGAAGTCTATATTTTTTTTTTATAGTTGTGTAATAAATTTTATTGGAACATAATAAAGGAATATTTGATTAAACTTGCATAAAAACATTAACTTATTTTAACCTAGAGTAACTTATACCCACTTCAAAGACCCATGTCATTCTCAAATTCATACATACGTTGATCCCCAAACACTAAATAATGCAACACAAATGCTAAAAGTGCAGTAATATAGGCCACTCTCCTCTTGTTGCAGCTACCCATGAAGAACAAACAAAAAGCCTCATCATCTAAGGAGAGGAAATCATTTCATTGGTAGGATCTCAGCAATATAGCTTTAATGGAACAAATAGAAATTATATACATACTTATATAGGAATATAAGAACTTAATCTAAAAAAATTTTGTCCAATGTCTACTTAATGGCACCTTACTAACTTTATCTTCCCCATCTATTTTTAGAAATTTTTAGGATCATAAAAGATCTTGTTAATTCATTATTGATTTCTCTACAATTGTAGGTATTATGAAACCGTTGTTTCTAAGCAGCGGTTTTACAAGGTAGTATGCTTAAATTCAAATCCCCACGCACACAACGTTTTACTTCATCACACATTGCAGATGCACCAATTTATGTGCTTTGACAAAATTATCTAAGGAATGCAATGAGATATAAGTAGAGTACAGTATACCACCTACAAGTTGTGATGGTCCCGTTTTTAATGACAATTTCAGGACAAATGGGAATTCAGGAGATAAATATTTTTTTCTAAAACCTTTTGCTCAGGGAGTTCAGCAAGAGTGAATAATACTCAAGTCACTGCATTGCTATGAGTCAGAGCACTCAAGTCAGTGCAACTGACTTGCGTGCTCAATCTCTTAACAAGGCAGTGACTCGAGAGGTTACACCGATGCTCAACTCTCGAGTGCGTTGCCTGAACTGGTCAGTGAGAAGGATTCTCCCTGACCTAAATACTTAACCAAAGTTTTCTTTAACAATGCTCTCAGTGAGCAGATTTTCACAATACTTTAGTAAATACTTAAAACAATAAAACGCTCAGTTTAACGTGGTTCAGAGACTCAAGTTCATACATCCACGGGCCTGATTTAACAGGAAATCCACTAACTTGGGATTCTTGTTTTTAACGTGCCAAGGTGCACCCAGATCTATACACTAAGATCTTGCTTCCTTCCTTCCTTTCTCACTCACAACTTACTACCAACAAACCTAACAAAAGGGTTTTGATTTCAGTTGGGTTTTCTCCAACTAGGTGAGGTTTTCCCTTACAATGTTTTAGCCTAAAGCTAAGATTGGGAAAACCTCTCTAAGCTAAGAGTTACAAGCTGAACACTCATTTTTGTATAAATATGAACCCTAATGGTCAGTGTACAAGATGTGAATCGTGCCTCCTTATAACTCCCATACAATGCACTTAAACACTCACACCTTCACAGCTCGTAGGTGTTAATTTTTCTTACTCCACACACACTTCAAACCACAGCTATGAGCTTGTATTTATAATGTGGATTCAAATGTAACCGTTGGAGGGAATTACATTTGAATCCAGCATTTAATGGTTTCAACCACTTTTCTTGGAATGCGGCCTTGTCAGTGTCAGATATGTTGTCTTGACTTCATTGGTCCACGTGGAATGAATCCAACGGATCTTTGGTTCAGTGAGCTTGATTAGGGCGCACTGACTTTAGATAGCTTATCTCCCACTGACTTGATGATCTTCATTAGACATGACTGTCTTCGGTGGAGTTGTCCTTCTGTAGACTCTTGAAGATCTTTCCAAGAAGTTTGTCATAAGGCTGAATGACAAACTTCCCTAAACACAGTAGCCTAACTCCTTCAGGGCCTACTTGGTGCAGCACTGATCATTTTGATCATGCTCTTCACTGAGTGGTCCACCTGACTTAGCTTAGATCAGCCAGGTTTACACTCAGTGGGACATCCTTCAGGCTTCTCTTCAAGTTCAGGTCTCTGCCATGACTTCAATCACTTCTTCTTGTTGTCATCTTGATAACCTCAGGCTGTGTTGCTGAGTTCCCCCTCGCTGAGTTCCCCCTCAACTGAGTGTTCCCTCAAGTGAGTTCTTCTCAACTAACAGCCTATTCTACTGAGAGCTAAACTATCATGACCTGAAGCAAAATATACAATCCTGACTGCTTTCAAACCTATTACATGTTGTTTTGGAAAATCATCAAAACTAAAACATATCCCTACAATTTCTCCCCTTTTGATGATTCCAAAACTTCTAACCAAATGATTTTCTATTACATGAAAGATGTCAGAACACAGGTAATAGTTTGAAATATGCAGGAATTCCCATAGTTTAAAACATTTAAGATCTGTTCGGTTGACCATTTTTCTTAACAAAACTGGATCAGTGGTCATGTGAACAACCTGCTCTGATACCAATTGATGGTCCCGTTTTTAATGACATTTTCAGTACAAATGGGAATTCAGGAGATAATTTTTTTTAAAACCTTTTGCTCAGGGAGTTCAGCAAGAGTGAATAAAATACTCAAGTCACTGTATTGCTAAGAGTCAGAGCACTCAAGTCAGTGCAACTGACTTGCGTGCTCAGTCTCTTAACAAGGCAGTGACTCGAGAGGTTAGACTGATGCTGAACTTTCGAGTGCGTTGACTGAACTGGTCAGTGAGAAGGATTCTCCCTGACCTAAATACTTAACCAAAGTTTTCTTTAACAATGATCTCAGTGAGCAGATTTTCACAATACTTTAGTAAATACTTAAAACAATAAACCACTCAGTTTAATGTGGTTCAGAGACTCAAGCTCTTACATCCATGGGCCTGATTTAACAGGAAATCTACTAACTTGGGATTCTTGTTTTTAACGTGCCAAGGTGCACCCAGATCTATACACTCAGATCTTGCTTCCTTCCTTCCCTTCTCACTCACAACTTACTACCAACAAACCTAACAAGAGGGTTTTAGTTTCAGTTGGGTTTTCTCCAACTAGGTGAGGTTTTCTCTTACAATGTGTTAGCTTAAAGCTAAGATTGGAAAAACCTCTCTAAGCTAAGAGTTACAAGATGAATACTCATTTGTGTATAAATATGAACCCTAATGGTCAGTGTACAAGATGTAAATCGTGCCTCCTTATAAATCCCATACAATCCACTTAAACACTCACACCTTCACAGCTTGTAGGTGTTGATTTTTCTTACTTCACACACAATTCAAACCACAGCTATGAGCTTGTATTTATAATGTGGATTCAAATGTAACCGTTGGAGGGAATTACATTTGAATCCAGCATTTAATGGTTTCAACCACTTTTCTTGAAATGCGGACTTGTCAGTGTCAGATATGCTATCTTGACTTGATTGGTCCACGTGGACTGAATCCAACGGATCTTTGGTTCAGTGAGCTTGATCAGGGCGCACTGACTTCATATAGCTTATCTCCCACTAACTTGATGATCTTCATTAGACATGACTGTCTTCAGTGAAGTTGTCCTTCAGTAGACTCTTGAAGATCTTTCCAAGAAGTTTGTCATAAGGCTGAATGACAAACTTCCCTGACCACAGTAGCCTGACTCCTTCAGGGCCTACTTGGTGAAGCACTGATCCTTTTGATCATGCTCTTCACTGAGTAGTCCGCCTGACTTAGCTTAGATCAGCCATGTTTACACTCAGTGGGGCATCCTTCAGGCTTCTCTTCAGGTTCAGGTCTCTGCCATGACTTCAGTTAGTTCTTCTTGTTGTCATCTTGATAACCTCAGGCTGTGTTGCTGAGTTCCCCCTCGCTGAGTTCCCCCTCAACTGAGTTCTTCTCAACTGACAGCCTATTCTACTGAGAGCTAACCTATCCTGACCTGAAACAAAAGATACAATCCTGACTGCTTTCCAACCTATTACATGTTGTTTTGGAAAATCATCAAAACTAAAACATATCCCAACAAGTTGTCTCTGAACTTTTCCAGTTAAAATCAACCTCTTAAGTTCCCCCAGAATCATGTGAGAAGAGAGACAAGTTACATGTCTTTTGAAAGCCAGAGTCACGAGGGATAACAATGTAAAATTCCCTGCAAGTTAGATAATAAAGCCAATGGAGCATAATTAAGAATTGTCTCCCACAAAGATTAATTGCAATATTGTGGTACGTATCATGTCAATTTTATATAAAAAAAATAACTTAATCCAAAATTGATTGAATCAGCTTGGCCAATCATCAGAATTTTACCCTATATTGATATTGTTCAGGTGAATGCAGTAGAGATGTTAAACAGTTGAGAGAGACCACATAATTTTTTATTTATGCTTTTTCAATTCGACAAAATGGGGGTAAAAATTAAATTGAAGAATTACCCGCATTCGTAGCAAGGCTTAGGAAATCCATCTGATTTCAATGCTTTCAGTCTAGTAAACCTCAAATGAAAAGTTCATGAATCGCAAGATGTGCTATCTGTAACCTAATAACAATGTTATCGAAATATGCATCTCTCATATTTAGAAATAATAGATGTAATCACCCTAAATCTTCCCAAAAAAATGAATGGGCCTCAAATTCAAAAATCAAATTAGTCAAAATATGGAAAACTCACTGCATTGGATCCGTCGTCCTGTGAGCGAGTGGCGGTGGCTTGTGGCGGCATCGGAGCGGGGAGTTGAACAACTGGCTAGTCACTTACTTGGTTGATCGACATCTGCTTCACTTCCTTCATCATTCCTCGACATTTCATCTCACGTTTACTTTGTATCGTAATCGTAAATATCAGCGCATACAGACAATAGAAGAGGGGAAGACAGATGGGTGTGGTAAAAGTGGCAAAGTAATTTGCAAGGGTATGAAGGGATGTAATTGTACAAATAAAAGAAGGGTATGGGTAAAATGGTCCCAAAATAATTTACAAAGCTATGCCACTTTTATATATATTATAGATACATGCACAGACAAGCCCCCCAAAATTCACGAGTCTTCGGTACACAATTTCGGTAACCAAATACTATTGTTTTACTGTACAGTTGAGATAAAATAATATCTCATCTAAAAAAAGGAAAAAATCAAATAAAATCAATAAAATCTGTTGATTAACCAATCAAATCATTAAATCAGCATTGACCAACTAGAGCGTGCCACTTGAGACCATGAAAGAGGAAAATTTTCATTGGATTTTGAGGCCTTCATTCATTCATTTTCTAATCAGAGCTGGAATTTGGATGGTGCAACCGGTGCATCTGCACAGGGCCCACTCACCAGCTAGGGCCCCTCTTTTCATTTGCTTATACATATTAGGAGTAGCATACATAGAAAAGTTGCTAAAGTTGCTATAGTTAAATATAATTTAGTGACTAATTAGAATGCTTGATATGCTAAAAATGGCTTAAGTTCGAATCCATCCCATGGTATTTTCTTTTACTATTTTAGTTTTGATTATGACTCCCCATCTCTTTTTAATATTATCTTGAAATTTTTATTGAGAGTTTTATTTTTCAATATTAATTTATTATTTTAATAATATCAACTTTGTTTTTATATGAATAAAAAAAAAATTGAGCTAATCTTGTATCCACCATGTATCACGCAATTCAAGTGTACTTTTGAACGACCACTCCTATTTTTACAGAAAAATTACATTTGTTTTTTTTAAAAGGTTAAGATCGGTTATAATTTAAAAGTAATCGTGAAATTTGATGTGCTTGCAATTCAATCCACCTACCAATTACCTAGGATACAAAATAGCTAAATGAGGTTATTTTCGCTAAATCAAAATAAATTTTCTCAACCGCGATGGCCCTGAAGATGCTTATACCCCTGTTCCATGGAAATGATTTCGCATTTGAAATTAGTTACTTACTGCAGAATTAAGAAAACTGGAGTTACGTAAATAATTTTTTACTCTGATAAAACAAAGCTGTCACAAACAACTTTTATTATGCTAACAAAGTTGGGGAAGACGTTTTGGATCTGTTTACAAGGTATGCAACAATATGAACATTGAACGTTTTGCTGTATAAATGCATTTGTTCATAATGGCAGGGAATTTATAAGATGCTCATCGTTGCTTTAAGGTGAATCAAAGTTTAAATAAGTTTAAAAAAATTGAATTTGTAATAAACATTTTTACAAAATATGATTTCATTATATTAAATATAATAAAACTAATTTTAATCAAATTGAATTTGATTAATAATAATACAGCTTAGAAATTATAATTTTAATGTATATAATTTTATTATATTAAATATGTGAAATAAATAAACATTTGTAAAAAATATATATATATATATATATATATATATATATAAATATATATATATATATATCAATCAATTAGTTCATCTAATTTCAAATCAATTTTGACTTTTCGAAGCCCATTAAGTAAATTGGGTTTGAAAAGTCAAAATTGAATTGAAATTAAAATCAAAATTAAATTGAAATTAAACTCAAAATCCAAATGCATGTTTATGCACTTGAGTGCACATAAAAATCACTCTTAGTTCATAAAATTAATGTAGAAGAAATATCTAAAGAATAATTAGTAAGGTAATTATATATTTATTTAATAATCAGAGTGATTAAGTAAAATTATTAGTAATAAAGCTTTTAATTGTAATATATACATTTTTAAAAGGTAGAATTGTATTTTATTAATATGTGAAATTAATTTAAAAAAATAGTGATATATATATATATATATATATATTTTTTTTTTTTTTTTTTCATTTTTTTCGGAAAATGAACATACAAAAGTTCGTGGCACTAACAAAGCTCCACACGTGGGCCCCATGAGATCGGGAGAAAAATATGTAGAGGTTGGGTTTAGTGGGTGTAAAAAGTGAGTGTAGTTTTATTAAAAATAATTGTATGAGATCGTCACATGTAATGAAACATACAAATTAGCATCTACATTACAAATTAGCATCTACATTAATGAGACATTAATGCCTTAGTTATACACATTTCCATTGTTTTATGCTATGACACGGTCCCACACAAAATTTACTCAGTTATATTTTATTAAGGATAGTCTTGACATTTTATATTAGAATATTATTGTACAAAAAATTAAATAGGTTTATATATAAGATACGTGTGTGCAAATATCCAACTTCTTAATATATTTAGGTTTGATAACCCACAAAGTCTTGTGTGATAAAATTTATACCATAAAATGCATTTACTAATATCATTACATGTATTCACTGATATCATAATATTTTATAGTGCAAAATGATATGATATCAATTAATATATATAATATTATAGATTGTGTGTAATGATATCAATTTCATACAATAAACAAGGAGTATGTATAGAGTGAAATTTGTTCATACATGAATTATTGAAGGATATTAATTAGTTGTTTTCACTAAAAAATATTAATTGTTTTTACTAAAGAATATTAGTTGTTTATACTAAAGAGTCTTAGTTTATTTTAAGTAAATAACTAAGACTCTTCGGTATAAACAACTAATACCCTTCAATGAAAACAACTAATACCTTTCAATAAATAATGTATGAACCATTTTTACTCTATACTTTGTCATAAACACGTTTCATGTGGGAAACCTAGTTATAGATTATATATGTTAGTTTTAATTATTGGATGAATATTACATATTATTTAAGAAAATATATGCTTAAAAAATTTAAACTATCTAATGTTACAATTAAATATTTTATATTTTAAAATAATATAAAAATAAATGGGGTGGATTGAAGTGGATGGGTCCTGAGAGTCTGAATCCATAAAATAAAATAAAATAAAATAAAATGGGTGGGTTGAACCCGATGGGTTTGGAGACGGGTCTAAGTCCATAAATTTTTTTATGGACTTCCGCCACAGACCTTTATATTGCCATCCTAGTATTGTCTGGTTCCAGCCTGACGGTATCGGTGCAAAATCCTCCTTTAATTGAGATTTCTTTTGTAGTGCTATAACGTCAGTTAATATATTGATAGTGATAACTAATAAGTACTGTTCCATTATATATATAGATGTGCGCACTTGGGAACTTTGTACAACTCATTTTACGTAAAATATCATTCACACAAAATTATACGAAATATTTGAATGGTGGATATGCAATTGCTAGAGTTCATGATGACAGATATTTTATGAGACTGTCCTTTGAGAATAACGTATTAAAATTTGGAAATGGATGAATGTTATCAAATTGTTTGGTTAAAGATTTTTTATTTATTTCTAACTGGAACCAAACAAAAATGTCAGGTGCATTGTGGTCGAATGGTTCAGACTTTTCTTCCCCCGAAATGACACCCCTAATTAGTTTATTTTAAATATTTTATAAATTCTAGCAACCCCGGGGTTGTCTTATTGACGAGCACCATGAGATTTAGGGGTGTGATGCGCAAAATCCATAGATACGATCAATTTCTAAGATGAACCAGTCCATACAAAGTTATGCTCTAACTTGAAATGTGATTTTGTGCTAGTGGATGGTGGTTATAGGTCCCCTGAATTAATCGGTCAATGAGCCGGTTACTGAGTACCAATTTTTTTTTTTTTTTTTAAATTCTAACATTTTATAAATTATCTGAGAGTTTATAATATAAATTTTAAATAATTTATAAATTGTTAAAATATTTGACTAGTAAATTTATAATAAATATGTTTTTATTAATTTTTATGTATTGGTAGGGGAGGGTAAGGGTGTGAATATGACAACGGAAGTCTAGTGGGGTGGGTAGAAAATAAGTTGGGTATCCCAATTTTAATTTGAAACTAATAACCGGCAAATAACTTACTTTAACATTGTATAGACCTTTAGAGATTTTTTTTTTTACCACACTTATATAGAGTTCACATAAACACTTATAAAGTATTTTAAAGAGTTTATAAATTCAACCAAACAAACTCTAAGAAGGTAACAATAATATTCACTCTGTCTCAGTTTTATCTTCACACAATCATTAATCGTCCATCCCATTAGAGTTGTATTTATACATAGCGTTTATTATTTTGGTGACTTTCATGATAAAGTTAATCTCCACCTTTGAAGTGACCACAATGTCCCTCTTTTATTAACTTTACCACCTGAAAGAATTATATTTCATCTAAAAGTTCGAACTAGTAGAGTGGTGTGAAATCAATTGAACTTATGATCTTTGAATTTGGACGTGAGTCTCATGACTCTAATACCATAAAAGAATTCCGTCCAATCTAAAAATTCACACTTTTAGAAATGTGTGAAATCATTTCTTTTATTTAATTTTCCTTACACCACCCCATTAGATCTCATTGCTTAATCTTCATGTATTTACAAATGCAAACATAAAGTTGGGATGGAGGTATTATATGTGCCATTAATATTGAAGAAAAGCAAGAGCAAATTCTTGACTTAATTTGACCTGCCTTTAAATTAATGCCACTATTTTTTGGGAGGTTGGCTAAGTCTTGCCAGTACAGCTTCAGTGGAAACTCTTGATCAATCAACCTCAACTTTTTATATATAGTGTCAATTAATTATTTTTCTGGTTTTTCATGAGTAAATCATGAAACATAAGGTTAATTAATTCTTACACAAAGTCATGGCACATTGCCTAACGTTAGTGTCATCTAGACAAAAAAAAAAAAAAAAAACGGTATGAATAATGAATTACGTACGAAATATAAGAAAATTGGAAAATGCTATCTCTGTCTTTATTAGACAATAATATGATAGTAGTATTTTACACATGGTATTGATAACTCCAGCTTCCTATAAGTAGTGGTATATATCGGTGGTTTTTCTTCATATAGTATCAAATATCATAAAAATTAGTTAATTTGATGATGTTGGCAGCAGTGGTTGTTGTTGTAATAATAATAATTAGGAATATTATTATTGGGTTTGGGAAGAATATTAATATTCCGGGTGGGCCTCGGGGGCTGCCGTTGATCGGGAACCTGGTGGATGAGTATCTGCACAGGTGGGAACCCCATGTTTACCTGCACCACCTTTCTCAAAAGTACGGCCCCCTGGCCACCCTCTACCACGGCTCCACCCCTGTGCTGGTGGTTTCCTCCATGAAAATGGCAAACCAAATACTCAAGTCTCAGGACCGCTCTTTCTGCAGCAGGCCATCTGTTGTGGGCCAGCAAAAGCTCTCCTACGGCGGCATAGACATCGCCTTCTCGCCTTTCAACCACCACTGGAAACAGATGCGTAAGCTTTGCGCTCTTCACCTCTTTTCCCCCAAGCAGGTCCGTAACAATTTTATCTCATCTAAAAGTCTCAACTTGCCAATTTATGTTATTTCAGAGGCCCAATGAGTGGACTGGGTGGAGCTGCTTTTAGCGTGAATCGAACCCAAGATGTGTGGGTGTGAGCCTTTTGGCTCTAATACCATTAAAATATTACATCGAATTTGTTGAAAGGTGTCGAATTAAATTACTCAATTAATATATGTTAAAGAATTTTCCAACAAAATATTTTGAAATGGGATTGCCTACGACTTGCTTACAATTTTTTTTTAATCATGTAGGCACCTTCATTTTTCAACCCACAGACAATTTGTCTGCGCAATGAATTTTCTAGGTATTAATTACATTCGAACAATTTGTCTCTGAAAATTTCATAGGCGAAATCTTTGTATGTAAGAATTGAAAATGCCTACATAATTATAAATTTTTGTAGTAAATTTTGTGGGCAATCATCGCTTACAAAATTTTTTGTAAGTCATATTGCGTAGACAATTTTATATTTTGTTGTAGTGACTAGACTTAGGGGTGTGCAAAATAGGGTCTAAACCGAATAAACCAACCAAACCAAATCGAAATATAAATTTTGGTTCGGTTTTCGGTTTATGGTTCGGTTTACGGTTTCGTAATTTGAATTTTTTTTATTTCGGTTCGGTTTACGGTTTTTACGATTTAAAAACCATATAAACCGAACCGAACCGAAATATTTTTAATAATAATAATAATATATTATATGTAAATTAATATTCACTAAATAAATATTTAATAGCTTATATTCTAATATAATATAATAATATTAATATTAGATAATTTAGATTCATGCATAAAAGACTTAAGTTGATTTGTGTTTTGAATAAAATACTTGAGGAGTAGTGTTTTGTGTTGATTATATTTTTCAAATTGTTGCTTAGCTTTTGAAAACTATTATGTTGATGTCTTTATTGGATTATATAGTAGGGTTATTGATTAATCTTTGCTTAAATTAGTATTTAAATATTGACATGTTGCAAATAATTAAATGAAACATGTGTATTGATGCTAAAAAAAATTAAACTGATTTAAAAAATAAAAGAAAAGTGTAAAAAATTTCGGTTTGTACGGTTTGGGACCGAACCGAACCGAAATATTTCGGTTTGGGACCGAACGGTTTTTTTAAATATGGTTCGGTTTTTGGTTTATAAAAAAATTTCGGTTTGGTGTTCGGTTTGACTAATACGATTCGGTTCGGTGACCGAACCGACCGTTGCACACCCCTAACTAGACTCTCAACTTATCCCTAGATTTGGAGGAGGCCCAATGAATGAATTGTTTAATATGAGGAAGCCCAATCAGATGTGTGGACGTGAGCCTTTTTTGGCAAGTCCGAAATTTGTAGAGAGGTGAAATTAATTCTTTTATTTATTTTCCTAACAAAGGTCCTCTCCTTCCGTTCCACCCGCGAAGACGAGGTTTCTCGGATGATCGCCAACATTAATCATCATCATCATCATAATCCAGTCAACCTGAGCGCAATGGCCATGTCCCTGGCCAGCAACCTCATCACCAGGGTAGCTTTCGGGAAGAGATACGACGACGATGAGTTCGAGAAGAGGAGACTGGATAGGCTTGTGATGGAAGCTCAGTCATTGATGGTCAGCTTTTACTTCTCCGATCACTTTCCAGCCTTGAGTTGGATGGATAAGGCGTCGGGATTGTTGACCAGACTGCATAAGAATTGCATGGAATTGGAAGTCTTCTATCAACAGCTCATCGACGAGCACCGGAGGCCAACGCTGCCACCGGATAATAGACAGGACATTATTGATCTCATGTTCCAACTCAAACCCAACTTCACTGCTCGTGATTGGGACGACCACATCAAAGCATTGCTCATGGTATTTATATGCATGCATGACCAACAATATAAATTACAAATTGTCCCATAACTTTCTGGCATAATAGATTTTGTTTGAAAATTAACTTTCTGTTAGATTAAGTCCCAATTTCTTTGACAATGTCCAATTTTGCTCCCAAATCGGTGGTAAAAAGTGATAAGATGTCATTTTGAAGTCCAAAATTATTGATTCCGGCAAGGGTATGAATGTAGCGACCATATGTGCTAATTAGATTTGATTTGTCATTTTTTATGATTTAAAATATAAATGATGTGTAATAAAATTGTAGAAGAAAAGGAAAAAATTAGCAGACATTGATGTCATATTAGCACCCTTGTCATAAATCACTAATTTCAGACTTCAAAATGAAGTCGTTTCATTTTTTTTACTGTCAATTTGGGATCGAAATTGGACTTTGTTAGAGAAATTGAGATCAAATATGATAAAAAGTTGATTTTAGGACTAAATCTATTTTTTCCAGAAGTTATGTGATGATTTATGATTTAAACTCTGCATGTATTCAACTTATTAATCTTAATTTAAATTTAACAAACAAAATGATATAATTAGCTAGCTATATTATACATTGATTGGTTGCATATATGGAAAAAATATTTTTTAAGGAGCGTAATTTTTTTAATTGACAAATCAATGACAATAATATTGTTGAGGGCTGATCACACCAATTTGTATTGGTTCGTGCTAATTTGGCCACATTTTACAACTTTTAACGGTGTTTAGATTTGCGGCCCAAAAAGTGACTTGTTCCTTAATTAATAGGAGTATTGTATATATGTGAAGGATCTATTTGTAGCTGGAACTGATACGGTGGCAGCCGCAATAGTTTGGACCATGACAGCCTTGATGCTAAAGCCTAGCGTAATGAACAAACTACAAACGGAAATAAGGGGCTTGGGAGAAAGAAGTATCGTAGTGAACGAAGATGACATCAATGAACTTCCATACTTGAAGGCGGTGGTGCTGGAGGCCCTGAGGCTCTACCCACCAGCTCCGCTCCTGTACCGGACCCAAATACTTACCCAAGAAAAAACGCGTGTGGCGGAATACGACATCGAACCTGGCACCCAGGTCATCATCAACGGGTGGACCATCGGGAGAGACCCGGAGAGGTGGGAGAATGCAGAGGAGTTTGAACCCGAAAGATTCATGGGGATGAGTAAGACGGATGCATTGGAGATGATGCTCCCTTTTGGAGGAGGGAGGCGCGGCTGCCCCGGAAAGGAAATGGGCCTCGTATCGATACAACTCGCCTTGGCTAATCTTCTCTACTTCTTTGATTGGGCGTTACCGTCGGAGCAGGAGCGGAGCATCGACACCCAAGCATTGCCGGGACTCACTATGCATAAGAAAGAAACACTGCTTCTTTTGCCCACTCGCTATCATCCTTAATTTTGTAATATGAAATTAATACTGTTACATGTATTTATTAATACCATAACATTCTGTATTGTGGTTTTAGTGTAAGAGTAATGATATCAATAAATACATGTAATTGTATTAATTTTATATTGTAAACAAGTTTCACGTGGAAGCACTACTACAATATTGGACATACACAGCTGCACTTATACAACCCTTTTCAATAACCGCTGTCTAAGTGAAGCTTTATACAGCGGTTTTAAAATACGTTTTTTTAAAAAATAAAAAAAATCTTATACAGCGGTTTTTAACCGCTATATAAGTTAGATCTTATATAGCGGTTAATAACCGCTATATAAGGCCCATTCGCAGCGGTTTTTAACCGCTATATAAGTTAGATCTTATATAGCGGTTAATAACCGCTGCGAATGGGCCTTATATAGCGGTTTCGAACCGCATTCTAAGATAACTCTTAGACAGCGGTTATCAACCGCTGTATATTTGTTTTTTTTTTCTTTTTTTAATATATATATGTGCGCGCAGCGTTATTTTCCCCCAAATCACACATTCGGAAATTAAATTGACCTAGCCGCTGTCGTCGTCGTCCTCGCCGTCCGCCCCCACCGTGCAGCCCAAGAGCGCCGTCGCCGACCTCGTAGCCCTCTAGCGTTGCCGCGCCGCCCTTCTCTTTGGACAACCGCCGTGTCGCCACCGCCGTGAAGAACGAGAAGCTCGTGAGGTATGTTACTAATCTTTGCTAGGTGTGTTGCTGATTTTATTCTCTAAATTTAATTTTTGAAACAGCAGGAAAATTTGCGAGAGAAGAAAACGACTAAATTCTCAACCAGAGGAAATACTGTTCCAAGGAAATTCGAAGAACTTTAGAACGGGTTTCCAGTGATATCTCCATACGATCCAGATTTCGGATCTAATTAAGCGAGAAAGCCATGTCTTCCAAATCCGGTGAGAATCCTAATGGACACATCAGTTCCGTTCGAAATGAGTACTCTTACATATGTTAAAGTGGTCAAACGACTTAATCTTTACGATTTCTATTGTTTGTTGAATTGATCTTATTTGAAGAATTCTATCCGATTAGTTAGCTTGATGATTTTTTTTACTGCTTTTCCTCTTTTATAGTTTTGAATCGTCAGATCTGTTGTAGAATTTTGCGATTTTTGTTTTTTATTTTTGTTTTCTCATTACTGGTGCTTCGCGAGCTTCTAGAGGAAATGTAAGGAAAATTTAAGCACGATTTAGGTTAAAATGGAGGAATAACTTGAAATAAACGCCGAAAATGTGATTTCAGAAAAAAATTATTCATATATTTGTAATTTTCGTGGTTTAATTGTTCGATTAGTTGTATTTGCGGCTTTGAAGTAGTGGAATTGAAGGAAATATCGTACTGATTGAAATATTAAAATAATTTAAAAACACAATATATAGCGGTTAATAACCGTTGTATATGCCCAATACTTTATATAGCGGTTAATAACCGCTATATAAGTGCACACTTTATATAGCGGTTCATAACCGCTGTATAAGCCCAATCTGACTTTATATAGCTGTCACTTACAAAGCGTTTTTAACCGCTTTCTAAGTGGGAAAATAACCGCTATATAAAACCTTATTTGTACTAGTGAAGTATGCGTATATTCATTAATCCACCACCTCCGCACTAGCCTACAAGAAAAATAACATTTAATGACAGTAATCCTGTCTTAGAGTTTTTTAAAGATAGGAAATAATTTTTAGTGACAAGATCCAATCATTATAAATTTTTTATTAGATAAATAATAATAACAGGACATGATATATAAAATTATTGTTACTAAATATCAATTTTCTTGTAGAGAGCTAGCTCGCTCTTTGTTTGACGTCTTACATGAATTTATGTACCGATGAAATTAATAATTAGTATTTCAATTTACTCATTCCAGCACTTCTTTTTTAGTGACAAGATCCAATCATTACAAATATAATATAATACCTTAATATAATTTGGTTAATAAGAGGAGTTTTACAACTTTGCATTCTTTTTTTTTTTTTTTGTTTAATTATCTTTTCTTCCTAAATTATGAACGAAGAAAAGCCCTCCCCCTTTTCTCTTTGGTGATTATCCTTGTGTGACTCATTTAGATAGTTAGTGCTCTGAGGTATTCTGCTTCTTCCAACGTCGTTTAATTGTTTTTTCTTTTTCGATGCATTAGGTTTTATATGAAAATAGTTCTGTTATATGAATCATTATTCAATTTTATAAACTGATTTTATTTCTTGATATTTTGATCAAAGTTTGATACTTTTGGTTAAGTACTTGATACTGTAATTTTTTTTAAATTTGATTTTTTTAAATTTAAATATTATTTTCTCTGTTCCAGAAGACATTGTGGGTTGATATTTTTTTGGGGGTATTTTAAAATGCGAGTTGATTTGCAATATTTAAATTGATAAAATTACTTTTATGAGAATGTATTGTTCACTTTAAGTGAATAAAACAAAAGAATGATGTTTTTCTTTTCGTGTGATTATAAGTGGAATGTGATATAATTTAGAGGCATTTGTATGACATGAATGTTAAACCCCGCAATATCCTCAAACTGAGGGAGTATAATTCTATATATTTTGTAACGCCCCGAACCCAGAATATATTAATTATATCGGATTCGAAGTGTTATTGTGATCAAAAGTCCGAACTATAAAATTTTTGAAGGAAATATAACGGAAATGAGAGATGATGAGTTTTTATGCAGCGGAAGAAATTGGTAGAATAATTTTAATAAGTATCTTACACACATATATGTGTACATAAAACATAGTATCAACAGTAATGTTTTATTTAAGTGGGGAACTCCGTGTCGTCTCTATTACTGTCCTTGCTCCACGAAATCATAATCTGCAAGGGGTTAGGAAAATGGGGCGTGAGAATTGAATTCTCACATATGGGTGATTTGCAACATCATGGGATTGGTAAATCCGAAATATATTAAGTTATACTCATTGATAAAGTGTTTATTTTATTTAATCAGTTGACATATATATAAGATTATAAAGTTTAAACGACATTTAAGCATATTTCGCATAATATAATTGAAGTAGCACAAGTTGATTCACATTAAGGCAAAGCCCAAAGTCATATCACATATTATCACAACTGTCAAACCATAAACGTACAATCATTCCACTTCCAACAAAGTTACTCTTTTCAACTCCAACCAATCAACAAAGTTACTCTTTTCAACTCCAACCAAAACTTACTTCATCCAACCACACAAGCTCACATCATCCAACCTTATAACATCCCTCAAAATAAGCAAGTATCAATGACCTTCTTCCCAGTGCGTCAAACGACAGCTGACCGGGGACCAGATCTACTTGATCAACAACCTTGATTCCGAGGGCGTCCCCGACAGCAGCCCCGGAGGTCGGATTTAAAACTCGATCCCGACTCCGTACATACTGACCTTCCACAAAACTGACTCAATAAACTTTACAAAGAATAATACTTGACTGACAACTGAACTGATTCATGCTCACGTAAGGTGTTTACTCATGCAGTGGTGATCGATTCACAAAACAACAGGCAATATATAACATATATAGTTATATCACATAATCCAAACAGTTATATAGATAGGTGTTACATTTATGTTGGATTAGATATTTTTGATTTGATTTAGTCGAGTTCAGAAAATACCGACACGACGTTATTATTAGCAGATCAATCAACAGATCATCACCCACCTGATTGTTTCGAGTCCCGAGAGTGATGTGTAGGCAGAGGGTCGAGTCCTCGGTGCGTGTCCCGAAAAGTACAGAATCCTAATAAGGAGTATTCTGATTAAAAGATTGACTTTTGAATTTGAAAAAACTTTAGAGTTTGAAACTCGAGGATTGAGTAGATTGTTGTCTTATAAACTCAAAAAGGACTTGCTTAAGGGTCACACCCTATTTTGGTAAATACACCACTTCTAGAAAGGTGAGTGTATTGAGGGAGTGTATTTACTAGTATACTTGTGGTATGACTATTTCAATTACTACAAAAACAATCTTTTGATAAGTACACCCCTTTTTAAGAGGAGGTGTATTAGGGGGTGTATTTACTAAATTTCAGTGGTGTAACAGGGGGTGTATTTACTAAATTCAGGGGTGTCCTTAACAAAGGCCCTTTAAGGAAAAAAATATAAGAATTCATATTTTATAAAAACCTCTTATTAAAAATTATTAAAGACTTTGGCTTTTCTAAGACAAATTATAAAAAATACTTTTCTTTTCTAATACTAATATTACTTCTAAAGTTGATTAGTGACACCTTTAGGAAATAAAAGGATCATATTAATTTTCCCAAAAATACTCTTTTCATTTGTTATTAATTTGGAATATTAAACGACTTATCTTTTCGTTCCTAATTTTCTAACAGTCGCACAAGGGGAAGACGAGTTTCCCTTTGTCTATGAAAACTCAATTAATACTAAAACAAACTAATTTCATCACTTTTCAACTAATTCAATAATATTAATAATTAATCCAAAATATGCCAATAGTTCATCTAACAACAAAGACCAATTACTCTAACAGTAATCAGCAACTCATCCAGTAAAAGACTAAATCAACAACCCCAAAAACTAGTCCAAATAATTAAAAGGGGAATTTCAACAACAATAGTATTTCATCTATAGTAGGACTAGCTCGAACCAAATTAACCAATACTCTAAATCACCACAACTCATAGCTAAAACAATACTCACAAAATCAACAATATCAAAGTCCATCTACAAGTCTCAAAGGCTCCAAAACAATTAACTTAAACTTACAAAGTCTCAGGGAGATTAAAACTGTTCAAAACCTATCTTAACTACAACGAGAAATAGAAAGAAGATTAGCAATTCTTACGAGTCCCAAATTCGGCAGCCTAACGGCGTTCGATTGGTGGCTAGTCGGATAATTTCGGCAGCATAACGACGTCGATTGAGAACCCGGTTTCTCAAAAAAGAATGGGCAGCAGTTCGTGGCTTCATCGGAAAAGGCGACGGAGACGATGTCGTCTCAATTAACACGAAAGAACGAATTTATAAGTTTCAACGAAGAATGAATTGAAGAAATTGAAATCGAATTGAAATTAAGATGATTGGGGAAATTGAAATCGAATTGGCTGAAATTAGTGAAAGAATCGGGAGAAGTATAAAACGAGACTCACCGAATCAGGAGCACGGCGATGCTCGTTCGGGAGAGGCGACGGCTGGAAAGAGGAGGCGGCGCACGGGTTGGAGCGACGGCGATGGTGGCGCCGTGGCCTGGGCTGCGGCGGCGCTCTTCGATCACCGGAAAAGAAGAGAGGGAGACGGTGGCTTCACGGCGTCGCACAGCTGGAGCTGCTACTGGAAGAGGACAGAGGCGGTGCTCGCGCGACGGCTGATGAGCGCGCGAGGCAGAGGACGAGCGTCGTACGGCAGTTGCGGCCGGAGAGGAGAGGCACGGCGGCGTCAGGTTGTGCTGAAAGCGCGACGGCCATGGCGCCGGAAAAGAGGCGCGACGCTTGCGTTGCTGAGGCGGCGGTCGCCGATGTGCGAAGGAGGAGGTGGAAGATCGGCGGTCGCGGCTGGAGGAGGACAGAGGCGGCTCGCGTCTGGGTACGGCGGCGGCCGTTAATCGGCAAGGAGGAGGAGGCGTGGCTGGTGGTTGATCGGAGAAGGAAGAAGGAAGAAGGAAGAGGAAGTGTACACGATTTTGTTCATTTGAGGAGAGAGAAACCAATTTGAGGGAAGACTCCTTCTCTTGGAAAATAAATCCGTAACTTAGTAATTATCCTACAATTAAAATAAATCAAATAAGAAAAGGAAAGGATTAAGTGGCTGGAATTTTTTTCTATTTAATTAATTTAATTTAAATTAAAAGAAGGGATAATCTTGTGGTTGAGATTCATCCTTCTAATTCTAGATATTTTCGATCCCACTGGATACGGTTTAGGGATCGTTTGGTTCACGGGTTTAATCCCGATTCGATAATTAATATAGTTTTGAGATTCAATTAATATTTTAAAGTATTTTAATTATTCTCAATAAATTATACGGATCGAAATCCTTAATTTAATTTGAGTATTTCATTTCTCGTAGTCCTTTATTCGCTTTGAAAGATTCGATTCCTTTCTTCGAATTTAGGAATTTATAAAAAGGGTATATATTTAAATTACACAAAAGCACACAAAATAATAAAATAAAAAGAAACAAAGATAAGAATATAAAATAAGGGTTCTAGGAATATAAAAGGTATAAAACGGGACGGGGTATTACATATTTTTTTATATTAAACATGATATTTAAATAGTAAAAAAAAATGTTGTTAGTTTTCAGGATGGGGCAGGGTTGGTATAGCCCAATCAAAGTGGAGTGGGGCGGGGTGATTTCGGGACGGACCGTTTTGTCATTCTTATAGAAAAGACATGGCCCACACCTCAGTGTTAATTGCAACAGTAAGATAATCGTAGAGAAACAATTGTAACCTTTAATGAACACATCAAAACGGGGTTAATTGTTTCAAAATTGCTAAAAATATTGAACTATACAACTTTTAGCATTTTGGGTAATTGAAACTATTGGGGATGATATAGTGCCCACCTGTGGGTACATTATTTGTATCCACCACTTATGTGGCAATGCCACATCTTTATATATAATGTTATGATATCTTTTTTTTTTCCTTATTTGTCTCTCATCCCTTTCTTATTTTACATTATATTTTTGTACTTTTAAATAATAAATTCTAGATTTTTTATGTGATAGAAAATAATTAAATAAATTATAATGATATTTTTGTGATTAAAAAATAGAAAAATAAGTTCTATTTGTGTTCCACACATATAGAAAAGCTATTTTTTTCATTATTTATGAATAATATCATAGTAATGCATATAAAAAAAATTTAATGTGAAATTACAAGTAATTTACAACAAAATGTAGAAAAGATCTTGGGATTAATGTACACTGCGTAAAAAAAAAAAAAGAAGAAATTCTTTATTTCATATCAAATCATTTTGGTTGATCTAACTCTATTTTAATCTTTTATTGTCCAACTTTTAATAATATTGTACATCACCAAAAAAAGTAAAAAAAATAAATAAAATAGCAATTATTATTAAATAAATTTCTAGATATTTTTAATCTAATATACTGGTTAACAATGTTGGTAAGACAATATTTGACTAAATACGTTTTGAGAAATATTTGACTCTTTAATATTATTGAAATTTCAATATTTAATAAATTTAATACTTTTCATTATAATTTCAATTATAAAAAACACCAGTCTTAATATAAAAAAAGAAGAAGTTATATTTAATCAAAATTGTATAATAGAAAACAAGAAAAATCCTTCTTCACGGATGCATAATTTAAATTTTTTTACAAGACATTGTTAATCAATAGTTGTAATTTTACATAAAAAAAAAATATATGCATCATTAAAATATATTTATAAATTGTGAAAATAAATTTCTATCATTAAATTATTTTTTCAATTTATGTGGAGCTTAAATCATGAAAAAGAATCTGGAATTTATGATTTAAAAGTACAAATTTAAATATATAATGCAAAATAAGGAAATAGGGATGGGAGAAAAATATGGAAAAAAAAAAGATATCATATCATTATGTATAAAGATGTGGCATTGACACATAAGCGGTGAGCACAAATAATGTGGGCACAATAGTATTCCCGTTGAAACTATATGAGAATTGTGATTTTTTTATTTTTGTCATACTGGATGAGGGCCCCACGCATTTTGTGGAATATTCGTAAAATCATCTTTAATAAATATAAATATAAATCCATTTGTTCATCATCAAATAATAAAAATACAGTATCATTATAAAATAAATTTATTTTTATTTAAATTTAAAATAATTTATTATAATTATATCATTTTATAAGTATGTGAAGTGTTCTTAAAATTCATTTCAAATTTATTTCACAATTGTTAAAAAAAATTAAGATTAAATTTAATAGGAGAAAACTTACATTGATTTATAAGATTTATAAGTAAAGTATTATATGAAAATAGTTAATGATAAGCTTATCATGAACCTGTATTGAATTGTCGAATATTTGACCAGGAGTATCGATAATCTCATCAGGAGTATCATTAATTTAGATTGGTGGTATTATATTGTAATTGTTGTAAATTTTCTAGAACCCAAATTAGTGATATCCCTGGTGAGATTATCGATACTCCTGGTCAAATATTCGATACTTTAAAATAGTTTCACGATAAACTTATTATGAACCATTTACATATAATGGTTCATATATGAATAATTAAAATATATTAGTTATTTTCTCTAAATAATATTAGTTGTTTGCACTGAAGAGTATTACTAGTCTACACTGAAGAATCTTAGGAAACGCTTGGTTAGCAACTCTTCAATGGTAATGAGAATGAAAATGTATTTTTCATCTATGCCCCCATAATACAAGTGATATGTTGGGGGAAAAATTGTTTCAATTGTGACTCCATTGCTAGTGTCATGCCCCAATTTTAGAATAGAAGTAAACAACAAATGGTTGTTGGTGGGGGTATAGAGGAGTGATTGAGGAGGATGATTGCAGGGAGATAATAGGGTAATCAAAATGGAGTAGTCATTACCTTGTTTAAAAGAGGAAGTGGTGATTTTGTTCTCATGAACCATCATAATTACACTAATTTTCAATCTCATTCCCATTACCATTGAGGAGTAGCTAATCAAGCGCTCCCTTAGTTGTTCAATGAAAACAAACTAAGACTCTTCAGTGGAAACAACTAATACCCTTCAGTGAAAATACCTAATATTCTTTAGTGATAACAATCAATACCCTTCAAGTATGAACCAATTTCACTCTATACGTACTCATAATTATATTCACATTGTTTTTTTTTATAATAATAATAAAATATTACGATGAAATAAATAAGACAAAATATTATATAATAAAATAGTTCATGATACGTTTATTATGAAATTATATTAAAATAATCAATATTTGACCAAGAGTATCGATAATCTCACTAAGAGTATCATTAAATTGGGTCGGTGGTATTATTTTGTAATTGTTGTATATTTTCTTGAACCTAGATTAATAATACTTCTTGTGAGATTATCGATACTCCTGGTCAAATATTCAATACTTTAAAACGATTTCTTAATAAGTTTATTATGAACCATTTTCATATAAAACTTATTCAATAAATAAAATTTATTGAGTCAACTATTTTTTTCTATTATTGTATTCAAAATACTAATTAATTAATTAGACTGTCATCATTTTCATCACTTAATTATTTTTCTAAATTAACACCAAAGATCACCGCATAATTCTAGAGTAAGTCTTGCGTAAGACCGTCTAATAGTATACGATTAATACTATTCGATCCACTTTTAATTTAAAATGTGTCACTTATCAATTAAAATGTTTTTACTTTTAAAAAGTAATAAAATTTTAACAAAAAGTGAAAATATTTTTATTAAAAATGACTTATCACTTTTCTTTTAAAACATTGCCACGTTTTATTATAATCATATCACTTTTTTTAATTTGGTCGGTCTCATACTATGAGAAGGTCTCACTCATTTTTTTTTCTATATCTAACTTCTCAATTAATTGACACATCATTCAGTTTCATTATAAATTTATTTTTCTAACCACCCCACCTTCACCTACCCCCACCTCAACATAATTTTTTTTAAATTTTATATTAAAATTAAAGTTAAAAAATATTTATTATAAATTACTAAAGAATTTATAAATTTTATTAATCAAACACTCTAACAACTTATAAAATTCTTAAAACATCCCAAATATATATTGAAACACTGCAACACACAGCATTTAATTATTACATGAATATCTGATCCCTCCCAATGGAGTTTACAAACATTGGTAATAAAGTATATAATCTTGAAAATAAACAGCAGTCTTGCGACTCCATGGAACAAGAGAAGTCCCACGTCTTATTTCATCATACAAATATACATAGTTTCTTCGGCACTTGGAACTCACATCAGTGCACCCTGCAATACCACCGGACACAAATTAAATAAATTGAAAAATAATTCAATTATTCGAGTTTAATTAATTACGTCCATAATTTCATGATAAAATATATTTGGTGACAAAATTAATTTTTTATGGTTCAGTTTTTAATTTTTTTGACAGGATCCAATTTTGATTCCAAATTAGCGATAAAAGTTAATTTTGAAATTAAATTTGTTTTGTCAAAAAGTTACGAGATGATTTATAGTTTAAACTCCAATGAGTCCAATATCTCTAAAAGAATAGTAGGTAGTAGAGATGGATGCATATGTATACTTAGAACAGTCGAGCGATGGAGAATATTTGTAAGGAATGTTGACACCACATTTTGCACCGATGCTGTTTACGAACACCGGGTTCGCCCTGGTGCTCGGAACCAGGGATTTAATGCAGGCGCACACGGCCTGACGATCGGGTGGTGTGCTCGCTGCATTATTGAGGGACTTAACGCCGTCGCAGCAAGCCGGAGGTGGTGCTCCGCCCGTTTTGAGGTAGCCTAGGCACGGCGACACGCTGGTCAGCACGGTGGCGCAGGAGATGGCTGCTTCTGCATAAGGGGCTGTCCCCACCATCAAAGTGATGATTAGGAGGCATGCAAGTTTGGCTATTCCGGAATTAATTGCCATATCTAATTATATGAGTTGTATGTGTGGTTATTTGGGATTGTGATTATGATTTAGGGTAGGGAATGAATGGTTTTTGGTGTATTTATAGAGTTAATTTTTATGGTATACGTACCGTCACAAGTCACAACATGCCATGTGTCTGGAATAAAACGTTAATACACTGATTATTGACATTTTAAAATTTTGTTCTATGTATTTTCAACATCATGAAATGTTAGAAGAATAATATAAATAGTAAATTTCATATTTTTTTTATAAGTTTAGGTAATGCATAATTTTTCCTTTCATTATCAAAGAGTTGTAAAATGTTCACACACATATATATATATGAAAATATTACAAAATGATTAAAAAAATGGACCCTATTTACATATTATTTCAAAATATTTGCACAAATTTTTTTTTATGCTGTTGTGCAAATATTTTTATGTGTCTGTGCAAATATTTTGAACCAAATTTGTAATTCGGACAATTTTTTTGAACCAATATGTGTGTATATATATATATATGTATAGAATTGCTTACTAATTAAAATTATTAATAAGACCATAATTTTTTTTTCATAGTGGAGATTGCCTACCAAATTGCTTACACAATTTTCTAATCATGCATATAGATATTTTCATTCCTTATATACAAGAAAATTGCCAACGGAATTTTCGTAATGAAACACTATATATCTTGCGAAAGTATGTCGAATTGAATTATAGAATATGAGAGATTCATCACTAGTAATGCAAAAATATGTACGAAACACTATGATTGTATTTAGATGGAGAGGTTTGAAATTGAAGATTTGTAAATTCACTGTTAAATCCTTTATATCATTTGAATAAAAACTAAAATCAACCAATTTAAAAATTCATCCTTTAAAATTCATAAATTTTAAAATTCTAATTTTTGCATGTAATTGGATGAATTTATAAATTCATCCTCAATTATTATAATCCGTGAAATCTTGTCCCTCTCCCCTAGTAATCCCGTTCCTCTCTCTCTTACTTCTCTCTCCCTTCCCTCCTCTTTCTTCACTCCTCCCTCGTCACTTCTTTACATGTGGCATTTTCTTATTCCAAAACAATTAATTTAACAAGATATTATTGTCAAAATCAGTGTTTTATTTTAGAAATTTCTTTAAAAAAATGTAATTGCATTCAATTGACCAAAAGGGGGAGAGAGAAGATTTTATAATTTATTAGATAATAACTAAACAAAATTTATTATTTTTTCTTCCAAATAATGGATTTGAAATCCATGGAGTTGACAAAATCTTCCATAAATCACTTTGAATCCAAATTAAATAAGGGATTTGAAATCAATGTATTTAAAGTTCCTGAATTTTGAAATTTATTATCAAATCTCTCTATCCAAATCCAACTGGCGAATTGAATTATTCTCTCCGATTCAAAATGAGTGATATATCAGGGTATATTTCTTGTTTCAATATGTTTAATGTTTTACGTATTTATCATTTTATTTCTCCATTATATCCCTAACCAATTCATAAAAAAAACTCACTCATATTTTAATTTATCTTTAATAAATGTATTAGAAGTTGTACTTAAGGAGTATGATAAAACTCTCAATAAATTATGAGGGTATATTTTTCAATATACAATATTTATTTATTTTTAACATCACTCTTTTTTAATTGAAGAGAGTATAGAACATCTTATATAGTTATATATGCAATATATAATTGTTATGAAAGTTATCAGTGCATGCATTGTCGCCAATGTAATGCGTTAAAATTGTATAACGGCTTATTAGTACAGATTAGGGTTGGAGTGGATCATCTTCTACTTATTATTTTTGTCATATTGTTAAGATAGTTAGAAGTGAGTCACAGTCGTACTTATTAAAGAAATAATAACAGTATATCTTAAATATTGTTAAATTATTGTGATAAAAGATTGTATACATTAGTCGTATCATACAACTCATTTTTTATCATTGAATGATAAAATCAGTTTATTTTATTTTACAATCATTTTTATCGTTTTAGTTCAATGATAAAAATTGTATACATGAGACATATCATACAATTCTTCACTCTTATACATGAGTGATAAATTGTATGAGTTTATGTTAAAAAGTAGTTATTTAACTAAAATATAATTTATTAGCATATATTAATTATTTTCATCGAAAAAATATCATTACAATTACACTGAATGTATATAATACGTACACTCTACCACGGAAAATAATTAGAATTGCATTTCCTAATATTTGTTACTAATAAAAATTGAATATATTATTAATTTGGAAGTGAATACAAAAACTGAATTGGCAAGAGAGAGAAAAAACAGAGAGTGGGGTGAGAGGGTGAGGTTTTGGGTAGATAATAGGTTAACCCGTTCCGAGCGTAGACCGGTGAGGCAGAAATTTTCCGATAGATGGACTTCTAGTTTTCAGGTAGATAAGTCGTGGAATAGCGGTGGTCAGGGTAGATTTTCCTTCGGTGGTAGAGGATGCAAATCGTTTCTTTTCAGGAATTTCCCAGATGACTGTGATCTAGCTACTCTGAGGGAGAAATTTAACGAGGTGGGGAAAGTGGTAGATATATTTTGTCCTAGAAAGAGAGATAAGGCTGGGAAGAGATTCGGATTCGTGAGGTTCAAAGGAGAGCAGGCTAGTGATACGACGAAAATGTTGGAAAACCTTAACAAACTGTGGATTGGTACTTACAAGTTACGAGCATTTTGGCCAAGATTCGAGAGAAACAGTGAGACTCAGGTTGCGTACGTTGCTAAACCGTTTGCTGCGAATATAGGCGTGAGGCAACCTGATAAATCCTATAAAGACGCAATGCTAGTTTACACTCAGCCTCAGCAGGGTTTGAAAGAGATTGTAGCAAGCAAGGAAGAGGAAGCATTTGAGTTTAAACCTGCTATGAGCGAAAAAAACTGGTTGGGTAAATGCTGGGTAGGGGCTCTAAGAGAGAAGTTTTCCTGGGAGGAGAATGGGATAGAGCTCAGGAGTGAATGCGGTACTAAGTTAAAAGTGAGATTTATGGGCGATGACACGGTGTTAATAGAGAATCTAAGTGATCAACCAATGGAGGAAATAGCTGCTGATATGGAGGAATGGTTTTCCTATTGGTTTGAATGGTTTAGATTGTGGAAGGCGGAGGATGTGTGTCACAGGAGGATCATTTGGACAAGATGGGTAGGGGTTCCATTGCACGCATGGAATCATAGATTTTTTTCCTTGGCTTGTGCCAAAATTGGTAGATTTATGAAGCTGGACCAAGAATCAGAACGTTTGGAGAAGCTAGATGTGGCGAGAGTATTAGTTGCTGTGCCCTTCTTGCAAGTGATTAATCGTGTACTAAAAGCAAAAATTGAGGATAAGGATTTTTGTATTAGAATTACAGAGGAATTGCCAAGGGAGCCCTTTGATGCTTGTGCGAAGGAGATATTTGCAGTGGAAACGAGCTCGGATTGGTCCAGTGATGAAGATGGGTCCGTTAGCATCGGACCGGCTCAGGCGGCGATCATCGAAGAAGCTTCGACGGAAGCATTTTCCGATGAGGAATGGACTAGTACAAAAGGCGGCGGGAAGCGGAGCACTCCGTACGAGGCGACGGGGGAGGAATTTTTTAATGCAAACAGTTTCCAAATTCTTGGGGAACCAAACAGTCGTGCGGGGATCGAGGATTTAGGACATGTGGAAGAAATACAGATGAGTGGACCCCAGAACATTAAAAACGTGCAGCAGGAAAAAGGGGGGGAGAGGCAACATGGTAGGCAGAGATCGAATGGGCCTAAAGAAATTGGGGCCTGCCAAGAGGAAAGGGGTGGATCAGGTGTAATTGGGCCTGGGACTATTGGGCCTATTCAGAGCAGCAAGGGCATAGATGAACAGGCTGTGGAGTTGGAAGAGGGCGAAATAAATAATTACGGCCCACAATCGAGCAAACAAGAGCAGGGGGTTTTGTTGGGCACAAGGGATAATCTGAAATCAATTCGAGAACCTTCGGAAAAGATACCAAAATTCATAGCAATTGCTGAAGAGAATCGGAGAGAGATCGGAGGGGAATCGCGAAATTCCTTTAACCTCAATCACCATTCTTCTAGTAACAGCAGCAGGCAAGGTAACGGTGATATTAACAGCGGAAATGAGTCCTTGATGAGTGAACCAAAGCCTACAAAGCCTACACATCGGAGGGGGAAAAAGATCGGTACCTCGAAGAAAGCCAGAAAGAAGGAGGAAAAGAAGAAATTCAGGAACTTTATGGCAGATTTTATATCGTCCGAGGAGCGTTTCAATTCAAGAAGAGATAGGGCACAAGAGTCGGGAATAGAGAGACGGGACACAGATAATCAACAAGAAGTGGAAAAGGAAGCTAGAAAGATATGGGAAGAAGGGCAAATAATGGGGTTGTGTTCGGCGAACGAGGATGCACAAATTAAGAGCAATATGGAGATTTTAGAGGAGGCTCAAAATATTACACGTGGGACGGGAAAGGAGAAAAAGGAAGGAATTAATCAATGAAGATTCTTAGCTACAACATAAGAGGCTTGGGGAGCAGAGCAAAGTGTAAAGAGGTACATGAATTTATCTTAAAAAATAGGGTTGAATTTGTTTGTATCCAAGAAACGAAAAAGGAGGTCATAGATGAATTTTTGGTTAAGTCAATCTGGGGGAAGGGTAATTGTGGATGGACGTTTAGAGAGTCAGAAGGAAGGTCAGGGGGGATATTGTCAATTTGGGATGCAGATCGTTTTAATGCTAGGAGCTGTTGGCATACACAAGGGGCAGTAGTAGTAAGGGGGGTATGGGGACCTGAACGTGTAGAGTGCTGTGTCATAAACATATATGCTCCTTGTCCTATTCAAGATAGATTGGAGTTGTGGGATCGATTGCAGGTTATGGTGGATCAGAATGATGACTTTTGTGTATGCGTAGTGGGGGATTTTAATTCTATTAGACGGGATTCAGAAAGAGCAGGAAGAAGGCAAGACCCAAACAGAAGTGATCTACGAGCTTTTGATAATTTTATCAGGGATGCGGGGTTAGTAGATTTGCCATTGCACGGAAGATTGTACACATGGTATAGCCCGGACGGGTCTTGTAAAAGCCGGATTGATCGGGTGCTGCTCAATAACAAGTGGTTGCTCCAGTGGCCTAATTCCTATCACAAAGCTCTAAACCGTTCTTTATCCGATCATTGTCCGATTATGTTGGAGATTAAAGTTCAGGATTGGGGTCCTAAGCCCTTCAGATTCATTAATGCTTGGCGTTTTGATGAAAGATTTAGAGACTTTATTACTGAAAAATGGAGAAGCTATGCGATTGAGGGGTGGGGAGGTTTTGTGCTTAAAGAGAAATTTAAGAGGCTTAAAATGGATTTGAAAGGCTGGAATAAGGAGGTTTTTGGGTCTTTGGACAAAAGAATCGACGAGAGGAGAAAAGAGATCCTGAAATTAGATACCATTGACGAAGTTATAGGGCTGGATGTGATGGAGATTTGCAAAAGAAATGAAACCAGAGCAAGGCTGCTTGGGGATATTAAATTAAGGGATTCTCTTTTAAAGCAGAAATCAAGAGTAAAGTGGCTTAGGGATGGTGATGCAAACACAAGCTACTACCACAAAGTCATTAATAAGAGAAGAAAAATGAATGAAATTGTGGGGGTCTTGATTAATAATCAGTGGTGTGAAGAAGTGAAGGAGGTAAAAGACGGTGTGCTGAATTTTTTTAAAGAACATTTTCAGGCAGCAAACAATACCAGACCAGCTTTGGAGCTAAACTTCTGCGAGCGAAAAATCAGTACGGCTCAAAATAGGCTCCTAACAGCAGCTTTTTCTCTTGAGGAGATTAAGGAAGCAATTGATAATTGTGACAGCACGAAGAGCCCGGGGCCAGACGGATTTAATTTCGGGTTTATTAAAGAATATTGGGAGGTGATTCAAGAGGATTTTATGCGGCTGTTCACGGAGTTTCACGAGCACGGAAAGCTGGTCAAAGGGTTGAACCCTTCGTTCATTGTCCTAATCCCGAAAAAGGAGGAAGCTTTGGACTTGGCAGACTATAGACCAATTTCGCTAATTGGGGCGGTGTACAAAGTAATCGCAAAAGTGCTTTCGTTGAGGTTAGGAAAAGTGCTCAATTCAATCATTTCAGAACAACAATGCGCTTTTATAGGAGGGAGGCAGATTTTGGACAGCGTTGTTATTGTAAACGAGGTGATAGAGGACTCAAAGGCCAATAAGAATAAATGTTTGCTGTATAAAATTGATTTCGCAAAAGCATATGATTCTATTGACTGGGAGTACTTGAAAATGATGATGATCAGGTTCGGGTTCGATTCAAGGTGGATAGGATGGGTTATGGAGTGCATCACGTCTGCCCACGCGTCAGTTCTAGTAAATGGTAGCCCAACGGAGGAGTTTCAATTGAAAAGAGGTCTTCGGCAAGGAGATCCTCTTTCGCCTTTTCTTTTTCTTATAGCAGCGGAAGGGCTCAGCATAATGCTTCAAAAGGCGATCATCGGAGGTCTATTTGAGCCTGTTGTTGTGGGTAGAGAGAAAGTCAGCATTTCTCACTTACAGTTCGCTGACGATACAATATTTATTTGCAAAGCTTCCCTAGAAAACGTGAGTTTCCTAAAGCGATTCATTGTTAATTTGGAAAGGGTGTCGGGCCTCAAGGTAAATCATCAGAAGTGTAGTCTAATCGGGATTAATTTGGAGGCGGGGGAGCAGCAGAGATTTGCAGAAGAACTGGGCTGTCGAGTAGGGGAAAAAGTGTTCTCGTACTTGGGCATAAAGGCTGGTAGTACACATAGAAGAGCTGCATAATGGACTCATGTCATCCAAAAAGTCAGAAATCGTTTGAGGAAATGGGAGGGACTAAATCTCTCCATCGGGGGGAGGCTTACCTTGATTAACGCTGTTCTTACGTCTTTACCAATTTACTATTTGTCCATCTATCGTGCTCCGAAAAAAGTTTTGAGTGCTATAACTAGTCTTCAACGGAATTTTTTGTGGGGGGGAAATGAGAGTAATTCCAAAATATCGTGGGTAAAATGGCAAGTTATTTGCAAAAATAAGTGTGAAGGGGGGCTAGGGGTGAAAGACTTGGAGTGTTTTAATCGGGCCTTGTTGGGTAAATGGGTATGGAGATTTTTTTCGGATCCCGGGGGTTTGTGGGCGAGAGTTATTAAGTCTAGGTGGGGATTATCTTGGGGAGGGGAGTCGGTGAGAGGGAGTAGGGAAAGAGTGAGTAATCCTTCGGGTTGGTGGGGGGAGGTTTTGAGAGCGGTGGGGTTAAGTATAGATGGTTGGTTCTTTTCGGGTTTGAGAAAAGAGATAGGAGAGGGGAATGATACGTACTTTTGGGAAGAGGTTTGGGCGGGGGAGAGTTCCTTAAAACAGCTATTTCCAAGACTTTATTGTTTATGTAGGGATAAATCGGTGAAGGTGAGGGAGATGGGAGAGTGGATAGAGGGCGTTTGGGAATGGGGTTGGCAATGGAGAAGGGGGCTTTTTGAGAGAGAATTACCTATGTTTAACAATCTAGTTGACTTGGTGAACAGGTACAAACCATTACAGGGTAAACAGGACTCTTGGAGATGGAGAAATTCACCGAATGGAGAGTACAGTACCAAGACAGCTTATACGTCAATTTTTCACAGCAGCATAGCAGATAGCGCGGAGGAGAAAGAGGTCTTCAACATAGTTTGGAACAAGTGGACTCCCCCGAAAGTTCGTATTAATGCGTGGAGAATCATATGGGAGAGGTTACCGACAAAATCGAACCTGAGGAGAAGAATTTCACTCCCTCAAAATGTGAACTCGAGCTGCCCTTTTTGTGGTACGGAACCCGAATCAGTAAGACACGTTTTATTTGAATGTGTTTATGCTTACGAAGTTTGGATGAAATGTGTGGACTGGTTTGGGTTGAACACTGTACTCTCTTCTAACCCAAAGGTAAGTTTACTCCACTTTAGTAGACTTATCAATGGAGAAGAGGGGAGAACTTTGTTAGTTTGTCTTTGGGAGTGTATTTTATGGTCTATTTGGAAGTGTCGAAATAACGTCATTTTCCGTGGCGAGAGGAAAGAGAGCAATGATATTGTGGAGGATATCAAAGTAAGGCTTTGGAGCTGGGTTCGTGCAAGAACCAAATGGAGACATAAAATAGAGTTTGAGGAATGGAATAACAATCCTAGAGCAATATTGTTGTGAAACATGGGTGTAGCAGTCTGTTGGTGTTGTTTTAATTTTAGTAACTGTTTAGAATCTGGGAACTCAAGAGGTATAGCAGCTGGATTCCTACAGTGATCTCATGTTGTAATCTTTGAGGGGTAATTCTCATACCCTTTATTAATAAAATTTTTCTGAACAAAAAAAAAAAAAAAAAATTGCATTTCAATATGAATGAATTTTTTATTTACTGATCAATTTTTTTTTTTTTTGGAAGAGATAATACCGAATTAAAATACACGGTCCATGCTGGTATTGCATTTTAGCCGTTCATAGAAAAGCACGTCGAATTAATTGACTGTAGAAGGTAATTTTCCAGCTAGCTAGAAGCATTATTAACCAAGGAATTGGTTTTGTGGTGTACACTTGACATTTAAGAGCGTGCTCTTCTTTACTTGGATTTCGGGTTTGAAATCTCTAAAATGTTACAAATGTTTTAATCTAAAATGAGCACCCACTAATGAAAGGGAGTTGTAGATCTTTTGAATTAGTTGATTTTTGGGAGTAATAAAAGATAAAACCCATCAGTGTCAAAAGTTTGGTTCACGTAACACATCACATATACGGTAAACCTGATTAGTTTTGTAATCAATGAATGAAAGATCAATTTATCAAACATGACAGGCGCTCTGAATTATTCTTGACCTAATTGGCCTAAAGTACATTCAATTTGTTGTAAACTTGTAGTTAACAAATACATGTAAATAATTTATTGTCTGAATTACTCTTGACCTAATTGGCCTAAAGTACGTATAATTTGTCGTAAACTTGTAGTTAACAAATACATGTAAAAAAATTATTGCGTTAAAATCATTGAACGATGAGCCAGTTTAATTAATCATTTTTTGAAGCTCTTTAATTATCTTTATCAATAATATAATTATGTAAAATTCGGCTGATGTTTTACACACTCATACAATGTACTCCCTCAATCAACTAAAAGTATGCATCGCCTGTTTTTTATAGCGATATTTTTCTTCACCATCAAACCGTCATCACTTAATTATTTTATATGTTATTGACTTTACACTCATAGACAATCGCTTAATTCATAAATGGATCATACAATACTTCAAAATAAACTTTGCTTTATCTATTTTATCTATGTTTTTTAAACTGTAAAAAATAATTGTGCATATTTTTAATGGACAGATGTTGGAGAGATATTCGCGCACACATGTACATGTTTATGCAGGCCGTAACACACAAATTATAATTAGTTCCTAAAATCAAGTACTCCGCGCAATATTATATTGTGAATTAGAGTTCTAAATCAATTTCATTAATTAGAATGTATTAGTTTGATAGTTAATCTCTTTTAATGAACAATTAATAATATCAAAAACTATATGTAAAATGCAAATAAGTTTCATGGTGAAATTGGTTCATAGCATACTTTGTCATTGAGTTTATAATTATTATACTTAATTACAAATAAAATCACCAGTTTTTTTTTTACAAAATTGCAATCGAATCTCAACTTTTAGATTTTGATTAGTAAAATTCCGCTTTTAACAATCTTTTATAATTTGAGCTCTGGGACATAAGTCTCCTAACTCGTAATACACTATAAAAAAAACGCGGATTAGCGACCGATTTAGAGACTGATTTTCGGTCACAAAACATAATTTGCGACCGATAAACGTCGGTCGTTAAAAAGCGGGTAGCTAATTTAACGACCGATTTTTTAGGTAGGTCACTAATCAGCGACCGCCACCGGCGGTCTCTAATATTAGTGACCGCCTCAAATCGGTCTCTAATCCGCCCGGGTATGACCTGATTGGATCATGGGATTTGCGTCCGCCTCAGGTCGGTCGCTAATTTTTTTTAATAAATATAATATTTTTAATTTAAAATTTACGATTAGCGACCGATTTGGCGGCGGTCGCTAATCGTCGAACCTGCGGAAAAAATAGCTCAGTGGGTTCGAACTCGCGCCCATTGGGGTCCGGACGGGGCGCGAACCACTGAGCCACTAACCCACTAGCTTATATTAGGCGAGCCATGTTGTATATAAGCCCTTATGAGGCTTGTAAAAATAAATGGGCAAATATGCGCCCAAGGGGAATCAAACCCACGACCTCGGGGTAGCCCAGAGGAGGTGTGAATCACTAAGACACATGCTATTGTTATTCGTTTATTTGCATTTAATTGTATCTTAGCTCAAATTAACTCCCGTTTTTTTTTTAAATTCATCAAATTCAATCATTTTTGTTTCTAATTCGTTTATATATATATATTTACTAACTTTTTTTTTATTAATTTTATAAGTTTAATATTTTACACTAATATAAATTATTAACTTATTCGTTTTTATGCATTTAATTGTATATAACCTCAAATTAACTCCCTTTTTTTTAAATCCATCAAATTAATTCTTTTTTGTTTCTAATTTATATATATATATATATATTCATTAATTTTTTTATTTAGTAAATTTAATATTTTAAACAACTATAAATTATTAAATTCATCAAATTAATTCATTTATGTTTTTAATTCATTTATATATATATATTTTTTTTTTACTAACTTTTTCTATTTTATACATTTAATATTTTACACTAATATAAATGATTAATTTATTCTTTTTTATGCATTTAATTGTATATAACTTCAAATTGAGTCCCGTTTTTTTAAAATTCATAAATTTAATTCTTTTTTTTTCTAATTTATTTATACATATATATGTATATTCACTAATTTTTATAATTTGTAAATTTAATATTTTAGACTACTATAAATTATTAATTTATTCATTTTTATGCATTTAATTGTATATAACTCCAAATTGAGTCTTTTTTTTTTTAAATTCATCAAATTAATTCCTTTATGTTTCTAATTCATATATATATATATATATCTACTAAATTTTTATTTTATTTTATAAATTTAATATTTTACACTAATATAAATTATTAATTTATTCGTTTTTACGCATTTAATTGTATATAACTTTAAATTGAGTCCTTTTTTTTAAGTAATCATAATATTAATTTTTTTTGTTTCTAATTTATATATATATATATATTCACTAATTTTTTTTTTGTTTCTAATATATATATTTTGCTTTATGCATTTTATTTTATATAACTCCAAATTGAGTCCATTTTTTTAAAAATTCATCAAATTAATTATTTTATGCTTCTAATTCATTTATATATATATATATATATATATATACACACACACACACACACATATATACACATATATACACATATATAAATACTAACTTTTTTCTTTATTTTGTAAATCTAATATTTTACACTAATATAAATTATTAATTTATTAATTATTTTATGCATTTAATTGTATATAACTTCAAATTGAGTCCTTTTTTTTTAAATTCATCAAATTAACAAATATGTATCAATTTACGAAACAATTCATATTTTTGAATTTTTTTTCTGGAATTTTTTTTTTGGATTTTTTTTTTTAATTTTTTTTTAATTTTTTGGTCATTTTGACCACTTTTAGGATTAGTGACCCCCAGGGGCGGTCGCTAATTTTCGAATATCACCCGTTTTCATAAACGGGTCAAATTTATTGATTTGCGACCGCCAGGTATAAAATTGAAATTAGAGACCGCCTTGGCGGTCTTAAAAATAATTGATCCTTTTGACCGACCTTTGGGATTAGTGACCGCCAAGGCAGTCTCTAATCGCACAAGATTAGCGACCGACCTTCCTAAGCGGTCGCTAACACTACAAGATTTTCGCATTTTAGCAACGGAAAAATTCTGTTGCTACTCAGCGAATTTACATTTAGTAACGGATTAGCAACAGATTTACAACGAATATTTTCCGTTGTTACTCTGCTCGTTGCTAAATATGCCAACGGAATAGTATTCCGTTAGTAAAAAATACCAACAGATTTTCAACGGATTACCAACAGAAAATAAAATATTAGTTTATATGATCAATCTGTTGGTAATCCGTTGGTAAAACGGTTGGTAAACAAAATCCGTTGCTAAATTAGTGTTGTAATCCGTCAAAAATCCGTTGGTAATCCGTTGCTAAATTCCGTTGGTAATCCGTTGATAATTAAATCTGTTGGTAATCCGTTGGTAAAATTTGTTACTATTCCGTTGCTAATTTATCATTAAAGTTGGACAAAGGTAATAACTACTATTTCCATTGGTAATCCGTTGGTAATTTTTTTTTTTTTATAAATATTTTTGTCCCTATTATAATTTTCCTATATTGTTATTCAATAACCATAATAAATTAAAATTTACTAAGAATCAATATAATTCAAATACTCATAATAACGTAAACTTCAAATTCAAAGTCATAATTTGGAATGTAATATGTCAAAATATAATTTTGAATATGTAATAATTTTGAATATTATTCAAAGTCAAATACACACTAATACTAACATAATTAGAATCGGGTCTCTTCGTAAGTTGGAATCTGAGGCGTTGAAACGGGCCATTAGAGTGCGTATAGTCTCTTCCATTTGTATTTTTTGTGCCACAACATCGTCCAATACTTGTTGGACCTCAGCTCTAATGTGCTCGATATCCACATGTGTCATCCCTATGGAAATCTGCAACGAGCCCAAATTACCAAGCTATGCGACACTTTTTAACCCCTCCAACAACGTCCATGTAGTGATCAAATTTCCTAGTACTCTCCAATGGATCTATATTGGAATTAGATAAATTGGGATCAACAACAATTCTTCTTCTCAATTTTCTCCTGTAAAAAATATATATTTAGAAAGCACAAATTTTCAAGAATAATCTCCTTGTTTACTAAAACAAGATCAACATCAAACCCTCAAAACAAGAACAATAACAGTTTGTTCCTAACTAACATACTTCAATTTAAGCAAAGATTGTACTACTATAGATATGCATAACTTGTAGTATCTCTAAACACAACTAGTATTCAAATTGAACAAACACAGAGATCTAAGCTCAAAGTTCAATTAACAAGGCTCTTAACAATAATAATCTCAATGGAATCTTGGATATTGGCAATAGCTACTACCCCAATTTAATAAATGCATTAGAGAACTAGCAACACATAAAAAAATGCAACACCAATTGGAGAAACAAGAATAAAAATTAGTTTGCTACTTACAACCTCGTTTGAACGCGTATCCACCCATTTTTTCTCCAATGTGTGTTTCTACACATAAAAGAATAGGAAAAAAGAATTAGTCAATTACATTATTGCAATGAATACTGAATACTACAATCACAAATTTTGTTGTGATTGTAGTATGAACAATAGCATGAACTAGACAAATGATGATGCAGATATGTTAATGCAACCAAATTATTGCATCCATAATAAAGCCATATAACAATAATCTTTGAAGCATTCTGCAAAAAGAAAAAATCAATAGAAAAAACGGAAAATAAATTTAAGAAAGTCTATTTTGCCAATAATGTAATCCTGCTTGGAAGAAGCAGGAGAGAGGTAAAACCGGCTAAGGAAAATAATCATTTTACACTGGATTCACAAATGCTTACTGGTGACAGCCTGCCGAGCAATTCCACAAACTCTTCATCGATTCCCAGCCTGGAATATCAAAGTGAGCAAAAAAAAAAAAAAAAAAGGATGTCAAGTGTTAATTTGAAATTCTGAACAAACCTTATAAATTTATCTAGAAGAAGAGGAGTGTAAATATTGTAGAGATGTGCCTTGCTAATCTCAGGCTAGTTTACAGGAAAGACTTCGCTCAGCAGGGAAATATAAGGAAACAAATTAGTTTCAAGGCGTACTTTTTGCCTTCAACATCAACTCCATGGACAAGAAACTTGTCAGCATAATTAGCAAGAAAATCTAATAACACCTTTTGGTCAAGATATAAATCAGTGAACTTCTGCCATCTTTCGGTTACAACTGCATATTTGCCATCCTGCATAAACCCGTAAGAAGAGAGGTACCTTCTTTCAGCAACTAAGATCTAACAAGTCATAAATCAGATTAACACCATAACATGAATCCTCTAGCTTCAATTCCTAAATGCAAACATAATACAAGAACCTAAAGTCAGAAAATTAACACCAAAATCTATCAAAAGTGGAAGCTGAAAATCTAATTCACATTATCACGAAAAATCCCACAATGCAGCTGATTCCAAAAAACAATAATTGACCCAGAAAATGATTCTTGAAAATTTGCAAAAATAAACTATAGTAGCCAGAAAACAGATCCTGTGTTTCTTAGAACCATTGCACAAGATCAACAGACAAAACACCCCCACCAACAGACACTACCAAGTGAGAGAGAGAGAGAAAGAGGAGAGAGAGAAAGAGAGAGAGAGAGAGAGAAGACCTTCCCCCTTCCCCCAAAAACACCCAGAGAGAGAACAACAGCCCCAAAGTTTCCCCCCTTCCCTGCGACTTGTGGATAACTAAATATGAATCAATAGCAAGCTTCATTAAATTACCCTAGTAGTAAAGCTGAGGTTGAATTCAACCTTGGAAGCTGAAAATAAGAAAACTAAAGAAGAGCTTACAGTTGCTCATAGCAAAGAGAAGAAACAAGAGGTTAGCATCTCTAGATTGACACGAGCTGAATATAAAAAAATGAGCCAAGCTTAGCATCTCTCCGACCGAGCCAAGCTCGTTGCCCTGGAAGCTGAATCTCAGTAGCAGATTCTGGATCACCACATTTTGCTCCTCTTCTCGTGTTCTTTTTCTCTGGAATACTATTTAGGTTTTGGCAGGTTGTTAATATTAACAAGGAGAAATCCTGGCACCAAGGAGAAAACGAGCCACCCTAGTTACAGTGAAATAATAAGAGATGAGCCTAAAAGAGAGAGATCAATTTAGAGGTCCAGTTTGGACGAGATGAAAAGTTTCATAATTCAAAACAAAACAGGAAAGAAGACCACCGCATATACAAGTTTCATTCTCTTTGATAGCACCACTGTTTGTACAAGAAAGAAAATAGGCAGGTCTACTACTTAAATGAAAGCAAGAACAATGTGTTACTTGTAGATTAAGATATGTGCAAACAAGTTTATAATAGGATTTACCGTCAATGAAAAAATTGATGGCATCACATAACTAGTGAAGCTTCATAAAATTCTTAAGTGGATAGTGAGTTTACTCATATGAAAACTATTAACTGCATAATAGTGTGAAGATGCAGAATTGATCTCTTCAAGCATGTTTTGCTATTTTCTAGTACAAAGTCAGAACAAACACAAGATGAGTGGATGGCCCAATTTCTCTAATGAGCTATCCAATTTTATTTTCATGTTTGAGGGAGAGTGAGAGAGGAACAAAAATGGCATGTGTCTGCAGATGTAAATTAGTGGTCACTTTAAAATAAAGGAACATTAATTCTTAGAACTAAGAAGCCACAAGGAACATAGGATATGTGGTTGGAAGATATCAACCATGCCTTGCCTAAAAAATATATTGAATTGAAAGAAAGATGAAGAGTTTAAAATACATTTTTTTACAATACAATTGGTGAGTCCAATTAATAATCGTAGACTTGCATCTTATTTTTTAAGGACAGTTAATTGCCCCATGACTGCTAAAATTTTATTTTTATTTTTCTTTCTTTCTTTGAATAGCTTCCGTACGTAAGGTACATTGGCTGCTCAATATGTGCTCCAATTTTATGCTGAGGTAAGGAAAAGTAAAGAAAAGACTATTCACTATCTTATCCAATTATCAAATAATATACACATTGAGAAACAATAAGAGCATTTTGCCACAATTTTCCTGTTTTATGTAGAAGTAAGGACAAGTGAAGAAAAGGATATCAAATATATGATCCCATGATCAAAGAACACACACATTGAATAGTATACATTTAAGCTTTTGTATTCGAAAAATAATAGGAGCATCTTACGCCTTATACCAACCATTGATAAGGCATTACCACTCTATAATCAGGCACCATTGTCACCCATACAATTAACACAATAATGTTGGTTACGTGTCGGAGCTTGTTCGTGCAATGCTACTCGATGTTCTGGGACGAAAAGACCAGTGCAGACAACATTTAGGTTATAAAACTGCATGATTTCTCTACACAGGCACAACACATTAACTGCTGAAATTATACTGCTCCATACAAACATTATCCATTCCTTATAATTTGAATATTTTTGGAGAATCCCTTGTGTTTAATTTAAGTATATAGCCAACAATACAATATATGTAAAAGAAATACTAAATTTATTAATAAATGATGCTTAAAAAAGAGAGCCCACTATTAAACCGAATTTATTCGTCACCTATTATTTGCGTGTATATCTGACAATTCTATTCCTAAACCTAAAATAGCAATGCCAAACTAGTGGCAACTTATACGAAAATAGGAAGAACATGATGTCCTATTGCAAATTTACTCATCAATAAATTTGCAGATTGCATTTGCTTTTCAGTATAGATTATACAAATTTACTCATAAATAAATTACACATGCTGACCTAAATTGTGAATATTTTGCTAATTCCAGATCAATACACATACTAAAAATTAATAAAAACGCCAAATTCATAGCCTAAAACACCTAGTTCACGAGCTAATTGTTCATAACTGTAATCGGAATTGCAAGATTCTCAGAAGCAAATCAGCAACGAAATTTACAGAATACTAAACAAACATTTTGGGAGAAAAGAGAAGTACCAGAATCAGAATGAATGAGATTGAATTCCAAGAAAAATGGGATCCTGGAAAATCTGAGATAAATGTAAACGGGGAAGACAGCTAGGGCAAGCAAAATTCTGTAAAAAAAGTGCACAAATCTATGTATTGTCATTTTCAGCTTTCAATTCAAAATAGTAACAGAAGATACAAAACTTAGATTGATAGGCAAAGAAGGAAATTAGGTTCAGCACTAGGAAGTACATATAAATACACCATCAATAAAATCAATTAAAGTAATAGAACAATGACACATTTAGAATATAAACCACTGAAAATACCGTCGATGGAAGCAATGCACTCCGGCACTCTGCAATAGGTGGCGATTGGCGAGTTGATGTGGAGCTCTGCAATAGGCGGAGACGGGCGATTGTTTGCGAGTTAGGGCAGAGTTATGGATGGATAACGACGATGGAAGCAATGGAATGGATGCCGGAGCTCTGCAATAGGCATCGATTGGAGGAGTTAGGGCGGGAGCTAGGGCATAACCATGGAAGAATAAGAACGAAGACACTTTTCTCTGATTTTGTTTCTTTTTTAATTAATTGCCGATTTGTTCTTTTTATATTCATTATTAATTTATCATCGGAATTATTTTGTTGATAAAAATTAAGTAATTTACCAACATAAATTTTTTATTGGTATAAATTTAAATCACAATTTGTTGGTAATCTGTTACTAAAATAAACTAAATTCGACAGTTTTTGAATCAATTAATTACCAACTAAAAATTTTAGGTTGAAAAAATGTGTTGGTAATTTGTTAATTAAGTGTTAATATTGTGATATAGAAGGTTCTGTTACAAATCCGTTAGTATCTGGTAAATTTACCAACGGATTTATTTATGTTGGTAAAATTACCAACGGAAACTTCTTGTTGGTAAAAAATAGTATATTTAGCAACAGGAATTTTCTGTTGTTACAAAATTTAGTTGCAATTCTGTTGGTAATTTATTGTTAAAATATATAATAATATTTAATAAATTACATAGCAACTAATTACCAACGGAATAGTTTTTGTTAGAAAAATCCGTTTATAGTCCGTTAGTAAAGTGTTGGTATTGTGCTGCAAAAGAATCTGTTGCAAATCCGTTAGTATTGGTCTGTATTACCAACGGATATTAATCCGTTGCTAAAATCCGTTGCTAAAACGCGAATTTCTTGTAGTGTAATTAGTTAGTTTTGAGACCGATTTTATAGACGGTCACAAAAAAAAAAAATTTAGAGACTACCGGTCAATTTCGGTCGCTAATCGGTTGCTAATATATGATTTTGAGATCGATTACTAGGCGGTCGCTAATCCGCGAATTTTTTGTAGTGATAACTGTCAAAAAGTTTATGCCATTCACGTAATAATTTGCATAATTAGGGACAATAACCATCAAGATCACTAAATAAATATGTTTCTGGAAAATTGGAAATCGAGCATCCAAGGGACCAAGAGTATGAGGCCCAAATCTGTTGAATGGATTTATCAATTTAATTAATTGGTTGAGAATTAGAGAGACGCAATTTTGACGTGTGAAATCGAGTGTTCCATTTAATGACGATTCTTTTTTTTTTTTTTTTTTTTTATAAAAGAGTTCAACCGTTTTTAATAAGAGTGTTTTAACTTTCATTTCATTTAAAAATTAAATGACATTTTGCACTTTTTAATGTAAAACTGTATTTTTTTAAAATTCTCTTAATTAAATTATATAAATAAATGTGTTTGTTTAATGAAAAAGACAAATATTTATTTATTTTGGTCATTATTGTTAATGTTGTTGGTAGTGAATTAATCACTATTTATTTTGAAACAACATGAATTTGTCCTTTCTTCACATTAACTAACACTTTATGATCAAATGTTACTTTAAATGTTTTGACATGTAGGTTGAAGATCTAGAAGGATCTACAAGAATCTAGAAGACTGAAGGTTGCAACATTGGTTGCAACATAAAGCGGTTACGGGTTCCAGAAGGTTCTACAAAGACCTACAAGGACCTACACGATCCAGACTATTCCATATCTCTTAGAAAGATCTAGATCAGGCGGTTGCAGTTAAAATACTCAGAATAAAGATAAAGAACATGGACGGTTGAATAAAAGATCATGGAGGAAGTTACATGGAAAGTTATTTTAGGATGAAGATTTCCATATATAAATAGAGACCAAAATCTTCAATGCCAGAGTGTTGAATAATCGAGTACACCTACTCTAGTGTCGATCCTGAGTTCAAAGGTGATAGGACAATTATTTCAACTTTTATGTTATGTCTAGAAGTTTAGTACATCTCGCATAACTTGCGATCAATCATATATCTTTAGATAGAGAGATCATCGATACAGTGAGAGATCAACTTTGACGGTGTATAGTTTATACACTTAGCCAATTTAGATTTGATAGGTGATATCGAGTCTTGTTTCCGTTGTGAATGATTTTATTCTTCACACAACTATTGTATTCACTACTTCGTTTTAGTGGACGTTTCGTCGTAAGGCTAGCACAAGCTATTTTATATAGTTTGTGTTAAAAAGTTATTCCATCTTGCAAACGTGTGTTTTTAGTCTTCCAATGTTCTGTTCTAAGTTTATACTTTGTTTTCAAGATTGTTGTAGTGATTGTTTTAGCATTCGTTACAATATCTACACTTAACACAAACGACACACCTTCAGATTGGCACCACAGCCATAAAACTTGACGTGCTAAGTTTAGATCCTGTGTTTTAGTGTGTCTTTTTGCTATGGAATTGATTAGGCGTGAAATTGTCATGATTCGTCACTCGAAATACCCTAATTTTGGCCGATTTTGTTGAGTATTTAGAGTCAATTGAGCATTATTTCTACACATTGATGAATTTGTCTCCTTAATGCTCGTAGGTGAATCGAGGGCGAAGAACGGAGTTCGTAGGACTCTGAATCGACTCAAACGGATGCCCGGATGAGAAGATATCGAAGGAATACAATTGGTGTTAGTGTTGAAGAAGAAAAGTACTACTTGGTGAAAACTTGGGAGCATTCGAGTAAACCACTCGAGCACTAGCGCTCGAGCACGTTGCTCGAGCGCCCAAAACATACAGAAAAGTTCGAGTGCTCGAGCAGCTCGAGCGCCACCGCTCGAGCGTGTTGCTCGAGCGCCCCAAAATATGCAGAAGATTTTCAGCGTCGAGCAGCTCGAGCGCCACCGCTCGAGCACTTGTGTCATTCGAGCTATATGCTCGAGCGCGACCGCTCGAGCAGGCCTGCTCGAGCACCTTCATTTTTTGCATTTTTCAAGGCGTTTTTCGGCCCATGAGTTCACGATTCGGCCCGTTGCATATATATACTCATCTCAAGCACGTTTTAGAGGAGACCACACATCACTTGATATTTTTAGACTTTTAGAGTTCGTTTTTGGAGAGGAAGGAGAGAGGCAATCTTTACGTTTACATTTTTGAGGTTTTCATTACGAATTCATACTACGATCTTATTTTTAGTTTCGTTTTCTTTATATTTTCGTTCTTGAACACGTTGAGACTTATTTTCTTGAGTTAATTTCAGTTATTCTTTTATTTCGTTAAACCCTAGTTTATGTTTGATCTCTTCTTCGTCTTAATTATCATGTTCGTGTTCGTTACTTATTCAATTGCTATTATTTACGTAAAACCTATGTCTAGCTAAAACCCTTGCATGCTTGGGGTAGGATGAACTCGTAGAAGTAGGTTGTGGGTACGTAATTAGGGTAACTTGTGACGTTAGGTTTTAATTCTCTTGATTAGTGAATTCTTAAAATTAATCTTAACTTTACTTTTGAATTTCGTTCGAAAAGTGTTAGAGAGAGGACGACCGTATCACTCTTTAACAACGAGTAGATTTAACTAGAGGGTTTAGAAAGGGTTAATTCATATACCAGTTTAGCGAAGGAGGACGACCACATCACCTTAGTTAAATTAGGGTCTCATTAATTAAGCACAATCTATTAACTTGTTAGTGGATTAGTGAACTCGAGTGTTAGGGTAATGTATTAGGGTTTAGAATCTTGAGCTTTCACCTTGCATTCTTTTACTTAGGTTATTTCTTGCGCATCACAGTTGTTTTGATTATGTACCTGCTCCGTTAGTATACGTAGGGATTCCTATCCTAAGCATCACCATCTCACATTTGAAAACAACCCTTAGTTAAATTGTCTTCTTTAGTATTCTAGTTTAATTAGTTTATTTTAGTCTTTTAATTAATCTTTCAAAAAACCCAAAAATATTACACTCATATTAGCTACGACGCGTAGATCTTCAGGGATCTATTTGCATACACTTCATCCCTTGGGTTCGATAATACTTGGTCATTATACTTACTCATACTACAGTGAACCCGTCCGCTTGCGGGGAAGCGACTAGTAGAAGTTAGTATATTCGCTTCAAGTCAATGGCGCAGTTGCCGGGGATTGCGTTGTATGCTTTTTGAATAGGACTTGTCGATAGCTTAGTAGTTAGTAGTGGGTGCTTTATTTTCTGTTTTTATTTTTATTTTCATTCATTCGGCAGTTGCGTTTTGATCCTTCTGCTAGTGTGTCAGGTATATGAAGACACGCTCACAAGGCAATACGAGCGAAGAGAGAATACCGTTGGACCCTGAGACGATAGCTAGGAGGAACCCAGCTTTCTTGAGGAGAATGAATACTGCCGGAGGAGGGAAAGAACCCATGGACATCACTAATGAGTTGGATGATTACGAGAATGAGTTCAATCAGGCATTGAACCGGGTTGACGGCACTGATGGCAATACCAGTAAGAATCAGGATCCGTTAGGAGAAAGCCAGAGTCAAAACCCGGGTACTCAGAACCAAAATAGCCCAGCTCATAACATTGTCCAAAATCCTCATAACAACCCTGCTTACCCACATCCCAACTTACCACAAAACAACTTGCCTTACCCACCTTATCCATACCCACCTTATCCTTATCCACCATGCCCGTATACTCTACCTCCAGTTTACAATCAACCACCTGTTTACCAACCACCACCACCGCAATAAGTACTCATACCAGCTGCTAATCCTTAACACGTTCCGCAGAACGTAGATCAGAATATGGCCATTAGAGGGAGGTTTGCAGCGCAACCACAATGGTACTATGATGGAGTGGCATTGCCGCCTGTTGAGGCAAATAACTTCTCGATTTCCCCGGGAATTCTAAAGCTGCTTACAGAGAACCAGTTCAAGGGGGTGATCGGGAAGGAGAATCCTCATACTCATCTGAGGAGTTTTCTAATGATAGCCTCCACTTTCAATTACAATGACATGTCTGAAGATGCCAAGAGGCTTAGACTGTTCCCATTCTCATTGACGGGAATAGCTAAAGAGTGGTACGATAATACGCTTCCACGGGGAGGTATTACCACTTGGGCCGAGCTCGAGCGTCTGTTCCTCGAGCGATTCTACCCTCCATCGAGAACGATTAAAGCAAGGATTGAGATCTCTTCCTTCCGCCAGAAGCAAGGAGAGGACCTACGTCAAGCGTGGGAGAGATACTCAAACATGTTGATAGAGTGCCCGCAGCACGGGTACAATGAGGGAGATGTCATAACATTCTTCTACAGTGGTGCCAACAAGGCTGGACAAGACCATCTAGACGCCTGTGCTAGCGGATCATTTTTTAATCAAAGAATAGAGAGGTGTAGAGAGATCGTAGACAACATAGTCACGAATGCCGGGGCTTGGAGTGTGGATGCAGACTTCCAGAGAGTGCATCAGGTTGAAGAGGGTGAAGGAACGAGAAGGTTGGTGATGGCCATGATGGAAAAGATTAACAACCTCGAGTTGGGGAAGAATTTGGTTGGAGAACATGCAGCAGAGAATGAGAGAGTAGACCAGCCAAGTGGACAGCAAGAGGTATCCAATTACATGGGAGGTCTGTATTACAATCAGAATGGCTACCATGGTGGTAATCAATATGGAAGGCCTTCTTATGGCCAACCTTTTGTACCACCAGGTCCACAACCTCCTCCTAATCAGTGGAGGAACAATCAAGGCTATCAAGGAGGACAACAGCCTCCTTAGAACCAATGGAGGAAGAACGAAAGTTTTTCATATGCTAACCCGAAGGCGGGTGTTACAGTTCCTCCGGGTGTTGACCCAAGTTCAAAGCCTCCGGGTGGAGAAGGCGGTGCATCAACCGAGGAGATGTTGAGAGCTATCCTATAGAAGGTGGAGGAAAGAAGTAAGAGGTTGCCATCCTTGGAGTACGATGTGAAAGAGTTGCATAAAAAGGGTGATCGATCAAGAGCTCCAGAAGATGAACGTTGAGTGGAATAGAACTCAACAAGAGAACAATCGAAGGTTCACTTCTATAGAGTTCCAGATGAGCCAGATTGCAAAATCATTGAATAGGGAGCCGGGTAAGTATCCTTCAATGCCGGAGGGGAACCCGAAAGAGCATTGCAAGGCTATCCAGTTAAGAAGTGGAACCAACTATGAAGGTCCTCAGATGCCTGCTGATTCTGAGACGCCCCAAGATAGAGATGAGATTGAGGAGGTAGATGTTGAGAAGAAGGTTAAGGGTGAAAGCACTCAAGCGAGCAAAGAGCTTGAAGAGGAAGGCATTGAGAAGGGTGAGAGAGTTCCTAAGTGGAAGAAGGAAAATGAAGCAAGGGAGAAAGTGAAAGCGACCGAGAAAGATGAATGGGGGGTACCCAAATATGTGATACCCGTCCCATATCCACAACGCTTCATGAAAAAGAAGCTTGATGAGAAATTCGCTAGATTCCTTGATGTGTTTAAACAATTGCATATTAATATTCCTTTTTATGATGCTTTGGAACAGATGCCCAATTATGCAAAGTTTTTGAAGGACTTGATCGCGAAAAGACGGCGAGTGGATGAGCCGAAGTTGGTGCAGTTGAACCATGAGGTGAGTGCATTAGTGCACAAGGCGCTTCCTCCAAAGCTGAAGGATCCCGGGAGCTTCACCATTCTGTGTGATATCGGGAACGGGATTAAGAAGGGAGCGTTGTGCGACCTCGGAGCGAGCATAAATTTGATGCCTCTTTCGTTGTTCAAGAAGTTGGAAGGTGGAGAACTCCAACCCACAATGATGACGCTTCAACTAGCCGACTGGTCTATTACTCGACCTCAAGGTGTAGTGGAAGACGTCCTCGTGAGAGTTGGAGATCATATTTTTCCAGCCGACTTTATAGTCCTAGAGATGGAGGAAGATGAGCACGTGCCGTTGATTTTGGGAAGACCTTTCTTAGCGACGACGGGGATGGTGCTAGACGTGGAAAATGGAAAGATTACGTTGAAGGTTGATGATCAAGAAGTGAAGATTTCCCTATATGAAGCCATGAAGCACCCGAAGGAGGATGAGAGTTTGTATTGCATGGATGCAATTGACACTCGTGTTGAAGACACATCTCCTAAACTTTCTCATGTTCATGAATTTTATAATCCTTCACTTGATGATTTAACCAATGTGCATTATGATCTTGATTCTTGTGATAGGGATAAAGTGAAGAAGTTGAAGGAGGAAGAAGTGAAAAAGGTGGACGTGATCCAATTGGAAGGGAAAGGGGGAGATAAGAAGAAAAAGTCCAAATTCAAGAAACTGTTTGGTAAGACCCCTCCAGATAAAGGTGAGAAGGAGTTGAGACCCATACCACTTGGGGATGAGAAGGAAGCAAAGGAGTTCATGATGGTGGGGCATCAAGGAAAGGAATGCAAGCACCACTCTGATGAGAGTAAGGGAGGTATTTTTGAGTATGATGTCCCATAAGTTCCTTTGAGCTCGGTCCGGCATGAGGACCTTAAAAATAGCGCTGAATGGGAGGCAACCCATTTTTATTTGCTTTTATTTATTTTTTAGTGTCTTATTATGTTATTAGGGTGTTGTTGAATCGTAAGTTTTAACCTCGTACTTGAGAATTTATTTTGTAGGCTTGTCTCGAAGGAGTGCCAAATATGTGGAGATTGAGGAAACTCAAGCAAGAGAGTGTGCTACGTTTGAGAGAAACCGAATTGTTTGGTTGAGGTAACCCACAACCCCAAACTTAGACTTCTTTGCAAGGTCGAAGTTTGGGGGGAGGAGTTTTTTTTATGTTTCTTGTTACATTGCACCGGAGCACCCCCTATTTTTTAGTGTGTTTGGTTATTTGGTGTCTTGAGATGCTCCTTGGGGGTGATTTTGATTTGATTCGCTATTGCATATTTCATGCCTATCAATCATCTTATGCTTGTTGATTGCTATCTTTGAGTATGATTTGATGAGTAGGGTGATTTGTGGATTTGAGTTAGGGACTCTTTTGTGTGAGTAGTTGAGTTAGAGTGGATTTGAGAGAGAACTAGTATACTTATGAGTTTTTCTTTTTAAGTGCTTGTGTGATGAGAGTGAGAATTCACTAGGACTAGCATGGATGTGAAAGCCGAGAGACTTGAGCCTTATGAGATTTTGATATATGAATTAACCTCTTCGTTTGTGAGTGGATCGTCACCTTAGAGGATGCTAGAACTTATGTGTGCTCTTGCTTCTTGACTGTGTCTAGTTTGATATGCCGAATAGGATCTTAGGCCATCTTTGATTTGATTGAGTCACTTAGCCAAAATTTTCCTTACCAATAACATTGAATCCCTTGTTAGCCCCTTTGAGCCTAAAGCCTATTTTATTTGCTAGCACATATGAACACTATTTCAATTCCTAAGCCTTTTTGTCCAAATTTGAGTGGAGAATAGGAAAGTGTGAATGTGAAAGGGGTGAATTGAGTTGAAAAAGTAAAAGGTTGTTTGTTGAGTGAATATGAGAAGAAGGTGTGATGAAGTTATGAGATGTGGGAAAAAAGAGAAAAAAAAATGAGAATGAGCAAAAGAAAAAATGAGCTCATGTGTTTGTGCGAAAAAGAAAAAAAAGTGAAGTGATTGAAAAAAAAAAGTGAAAGAGTGAGAAAGAAAAAAAAAATTTGAAGTGTTGAGAGAATTGGAATTGAAAGTGAGTTGATTGAATATGTTTGAAGTAGTCTGTTCCTAATCTCTAAGTACTGAAGTTGATTTTCTATTCTCCATTCACTTGAGTCACTTTACCATATTGTTATCCCACCTGTCCAAAGAGCCTACATTACAACCTTGAGAAAGTCCTTTTTGATTCGGCATTGATTTCTAGAGTATGGTCGGAGTTAAGAGCACTTACAAGCCTATGGCTGCCAATACGTGTGATTGATTGATTGAGTGAGTCCCTTGATCATTGATATACACTTGTGAGGGAGCGGAACACATCGTTGAGTGCACATCCATATTTGATCTTGGTGTTTCTTGTTATTGTTGCATGAGTATGATGAAGGAAAATGAGTGAGTATACGTGTGATTGATCTTTGAAGCTCGAGTTCATTTGCGTGCATGATTGATTCTTTGACTCATTCCTAACAATTTCACTTAACTTGTTATTTCGTTGTTTGAGGACAAGCAACATGGTAAGTTTGGGAGGGGTTGATTAGGCGTGAAATTGTCATGATTCGTCACTCGAAATACCCTAATTTTGGCCATTTTTGTCGAGTATTTAGAGTCAATTGAGCATTATTTCTATACATTGATGAATTTGTCTCCTTAATGCTCGTAGGTGAATCGAGGGCAAAAAACGGAGTTCGTAGGACTCTGAATCGACTCAAACGGATGCCCGGATGAGAAGATATCGAAGGAATACGATTGGTGTTAGTGTTGAAGAAGAAAAGTACTACTTGGTAAAAATTTGGGAGCATTCGAGTAAACCACTCGAGCACTAGCGCTCGAGCACGCTGCTCGAGCGCCCAAAACATACAGAAAAGTTCGAGCGCTCGAGCAGCTCGAGCGCCACCGCTCGAGCGTGTTGCTCGAGCGCCCCAAAACATGCAGAAGATTTTCAGCGCTCGAGCACTTGTGTCATTCGAGCTATATGCTCGAGCGCGACCGCTCGAGCAGGCCTGCTCGAGCACCTTCATTTTTTGCATTTTTCAAGGCGTTTTTCGGCCCATGAGTTCACGATTCGGCCCGTTGCATATATATACTCGTCTCAAGCACGTTTTAGAGGAGACCACACATCACTTGATATTTTTAGACTTTTAGAGTTCGTTTTTGGAGAGGAAGGAGAGAGGCAATCTTTACGTTTACGTTTTTGAGGTTTTCATTACGAATTCATACTACGATCTTATTTTTAGTTTCGTTTTCTTTATATTTTCGTTCTTGAACACGTTGAGACTTATTTTCTTGAGTTAATTTCAGTTATTCTTTTATTTTGTTAAACCCTAGTTTATGTTTGATCTCTTCTTCGTCTTAATTATCATGTTCGTGTTCGTTACTTATTCAATTGCTATTATTTACGTAAAACCTATGTCTAGCTAAAACCCTTGCATGCTTGGGGTAGGATGAACTCGTAGAAGTAGGTTGTGGGTACGTAATTAGGGTAACTTGTGACGTTAGGTTTTAATTCTCTTGATTAGTGAATTCTTAAAATTAATCTTAACTTTACTTTTGAATTTCGTTCGAAAAGTGTTAGAGAGAGGACGACCGTATCACTCTTTAACAACGAGTAGATTTAACTAGAGGGTTTAGAAAGGGTTAATTCATATACCAGTTTAGCGAAGGAGGACGACCGCATCACCTTAGTTAAATTAGGGTCTCATTAATTAATCACAATCTATTAACTTGTTAGTGGATTAGTGAAGTCGAGTGTTAGGGTAAAGTATTAGGGTTTAGAATCTTGAGCTTTCACCTTGCATTCTATTACTTAGGTTATTTCTTGTGCGTCACAGTTGTTTTGATTATGTACCTGCTCCGTTAGTATACGTAGGGATTCCTATCCTAAGCATCACCATCTCACATTTGAAAACAACCCTTAGTTAAATTGTCTTATTTAGTATTCTAGTTTAATTAGTTTATTTTAGTCTTTTATTTAGTCTTTCAAAAAACCCAAAAACATTACACTCATATTAGCTACGACGCGTAGATCTTCAGGGATATATTTGCATACACTTCATCCCTTGGGTTCGATAATACTTGGTCATTATACTTACTCATACTACAGTGAACCCGTCCGCTTGCGGGGAAGCGACTAGTAGAAGTTAGTATATTCGCTTCAAGTCAGGAATATTCTGTAAACACACCACTTAGGCCTCCTATTCTTGATGGGAACAACTAAGCCTGTTGGAAACCTAAGATGCACATGTACATCAAATCTATTAATGAACGTGCTTGGAGAAGTGTTCTGACCGGCTGGGAATGACCCAGAAATCAAGCAAATGATGATGGCAAGACATGAATCAAACGGGAGATTGAATGGACCAATGAAGAGACCACGACGTCGAGCTACAATCCCAAAGCTCTCAATGCTATCTTTACCTCTATTGATATGTCTATGTTTAAGATCATATCAACATGTACCACGACTAAAGATGCATGGGAGAGGCTTCAAGAACATTGTGAAGGAAGTGGAAGTGTTTGAAGGACCAAACTTCGGATGCTTAGAACCAAGTTCGAAAATCTAAGGATGAAGGATGATGAGACGATCACAACTTACAATGAAAGACTGAGTGAGATTGTCAACGAGTCACATGCCCTTGGAGATCTAATTTCCAATGTACGTGTAGTACACAAAATTTTGCATTCGGTTTCTAAACGATTCGATTAAAAAATTTGTGCTATTGAAGAAGCCAGGGATACGGATACTCTCAGTCAAAATGAGCTTATAAGTATTCTCAAAACTTATTAGATGAACACAACTCAACCTGAAGATGCTAGTGAAGGAAATAAGGTTGTTGTTTTCGAAGGTGAAACATCTTCTAACACTAAAAATTAGCCCTTTGTGATTGAGATTGAGTCTGATGAAGATGTTTTAGACCAATGTTACAACACTCCTGAGGACATTGCACTCCTAAAAAAGAAATTCAACTCCCATTTGAAGAAAAAGATGAACAGATCTAGAGGGAATATCCAACCAAGGACTTCATTCAACAACACACCATCTGACCCGGAGAAGAGAAAGGATCAGAATCAATCCAGAAAATTTAGAGGTAACTGATTAGGCATGAAATTGTCATGATTCGTAGCTAGAAACACCCTAGTTTTTGTCGAATTTATTGAGTTTTTAGAGCCAAATGAGTACTATTTCTATACATTGATGAATTTGTCTCTTTGATACTCATAGGTGAAACGAGGACAAAAAATGGAGTTCGTAGGACTTTGAATCGACTCAAACGGATGCCCGGATGAGAAGATATCGAAGAAATACGATTGGTATTAGTACGTGTGAAGAAAAGTGTTAGTTGCAAAGGAAGGAAGACCCATTCGAGCATCGTAGCTCGAGCCCCCCGCTCGAGTGAAGTAGCTCGAGCGCCTAAAAACATACAGAACGTTTGGGCCGCTCGAGGGAGGTAGCTCGAGCGCCCCGCTCGAGCAACAGAACTGCACGACCAAGAGAGCTCGAGCGCCCCGCTCGAGCACAAGATCCACTCGACCAAACAGCTCGAGCGACCCACTCGAGCGGGTCTGCTCGAGCGCTTCCAAGGCCTTTTCTCCAACTTACGTTTTTTGGCCCACGAGTTCACGAATCGGCCCATTGCCTATATATATCTCTTCCAAACACGTTTTGAAAAAAAGATCCCCGAACTTTAGAAATAACTTTTAGACTTAGTTTTTGGAGAGGAAGAAGGAGAGCAAGTTTACGTTTACGTTTTGTTGAGGTTTTTCGTACGAATTCTTAGTTTCTTTTCGTTTATTAGTTTCTTTTCTTTAGTTTGATTTCTTTAAACACTTTGAAACTTCGTTTGAGTTAATTAAATTTCAGTTCTCAGATTTATTTTCTTTTAAAAACCCTAGTTCATGTTTCTTATTTTCTTCGTTCAATTCATGATGTTTATGTTCGTTGTTTCTTCTATTGCTTTTATGTTTATTAAAACCATGTCCAGCTAAAACCCTTGTATGCTTAGGGTAGGATGAACTCGTAGAAGTAGGTTGTGGGTATGTAATTAGAGTAACTTGTGACGTTAGGTTTTAATTCTCGTGGTTAATGAATTCTTAAAATTAATCTAGACTTTGCTCTTGAATTTCGTTCGAAAGGTGTTAGAGAGAGGACGACCGTATCACTTTTTAACAACGAGTAGACTTAATGAGAGGGTTTAGGAAAGGTTAATTCATCTACCAGTTTAGCGACGGAGGACGACCGCATCACCTTAGTTAAATTAGGGTCTCATTAATTAAGCACAATCTATTAACTTGTTAGTAGATTAGTGAAGTCGAGTGTTAGGGTAAAGTATTAGGGTTTAGAATCTTGAGCTTTCACCTTGCATTTTTAGACTTAGGTTAATTCTTGTGTGTCACAGTTATTTTGATTATGTACCTGCTCCGTTAGTATACGTAGGGATTCCTATCTTAAGCATCACCATCTTTAATTAGAACACAACCCTTAGTTAATTTGATTTCTTTAGTATTTTAGTTTACTTAGTTTAATTTCAGTTTAGTTTAATTACTCTTTCAAAAAAATCCAAAAACAATACACTCATATTAACTATGACGCGTAGATATTTAGGGATCTATTCGCATATACTCCATCCCTTGGGTTCGATAATACTTGGTCCCTATACTTGCCCATACTACTGTGAACCCGTTCTCTTGCAGGGTAACTACTAGTAGAAAGCTAGTGTAGTTCGCTTCAAGTCAATGGCGCTGTTGCCGGGGATGGCGTTATATGCTTTTTGAATATGACTTGTCGATAGCTTAGTAGTTAGTAGTGAGTGCTTTCTTTTCTGTTTTATTTTTATTTTTATTTATTCGGCAGTTGCGTTTTGATCCTTCTGCTAGTGTTTCAGGTTTATGAAAACACGCTCACAAGGCAATACGAGCGAAGAGAGGTTACCTGCAGATCCTGAGATAATAGCAAGAAGGAATCGAGCCTTCTTGAGAAGAATGACTACTGTCGCGGGAAACAAAGACAAGATTTCTGATGAACTTGGGGAGTTAGACAAAATAGCTGCAGAGTATACTGCTCTTGTGGAATGGGCAGAGGGTGCTAATGGAAACATCAGTAATCAGCAGATACCCATAGGGGGAACTGAGAACCCACACCCGAACCCACAAGACACAATCAACTCTGCACAAACACAACCCTAAAGCTAGAACCAAAACCCTGCTTACCCACAAAACCCAAATAACCCTTTCAACAACCCAGTATACCAACATTACCCACACCCACCTTATCCTTACCCACCATACCCGTATCCTCCACCCCCAATCTATAATCAACCACCTGTTTACCCACCACCACCCCAACAAGTACCAGTACCTGCTGCTAATCCTCAACACGTTCCTCAGAACGTAGATCACAATATGGCTATTCGAGGGAGGTTTGCAGCGCAGCCACAGCGGTACTATGATGGAGTGGCTTTGCCTCCAGTTGAGGTGAACAACTTCTCGATTTCCCCAGGAATTTTAAAGCTGCTGACCGAGAATCAGTTTAAGGGGGTGATCGGGAAGGAGAATCCTCATACACATCTGAGGAGTTTTCTCATGATAGCATCTACTTTCAATTACAATGGCATGTCTGAAGATGCCAAGAGGCTTAGGCTGTTCCCATTCTCATTGACGGGAATAGCCAAAGAGTGGTACGATAATACGCTCCCGCGGGGAGGTATTACCACTTGGGCCGAGCTCGAGCGTCTGTTCCTCGAGCGATTCTACCCTCCATCTAGGACGATCAAGGCTAGAATTGAGATCTCGTCCTTTCGCCAGAAGTCTGGAGAGGATTTACGCCAAGCGTGGGAGAGATACTCAAACATGCTGATTGAGTGCCCGCAGCACGGGTACAACGAGGGAGATATTATGGCGTTCTTCTACAGCGGTACCAACAAGGCGGGGCAAGACCATTTAGACGCCTGTGCGGGCGGAGCATTCCTCAATCAAGGCATAGAGAGGTGTAGAGAGATCGTGGACAACATTGTCACGAATGCCGGGGCTTGGAATGGAGACCCAGATTTTCAGAGAGTTCATCAGGTTAAAGAAGGTGAAGGAACGAGAAGGCTATTGATGGCCATGATGGAGAAGATCAACAACCTCGAATTGGGGAAGAATTTGGTTGGAGAGCATGCAGTAGAGAACGAGAGAGTAGACCAACCAAGTGGACAGCAAGAGGTAGCCAATTACATGGGAGGTCCGTATTACAATCAGAATGGCTACCAAGGTGGAAATCAGTATGGAAGGCCTCCTTATGGCCAACCATTTGCACCTCCAGGGCCACAGCCGCCTCAAAATCAATGGAGGAACACACAAGGAGTTCAAGGAGGCCAGCAGCCTCCTCAAAACACATGGAGGAAGAATGAGAACTTTTCTTATGCTAACCCAAAAGCTGGTGTTACTGTTCCTGCAGGTGTTGATCCGGGTTCAAAGCCTTCGGGTGGAGAAGGCGGTGCCTCAACCGAAGAGATGTTGAGAACGATCCTTCAGAAGGTTGAGGAAGGTAGCAAGAGATTGTCATCCTTGGAGTACGATGTGAAGGAGTTGCATAAGAAGGGTGATCAACGTGATCAAGAGCTCCAGAAGATGAATGTTGAGTGGACTAGAACTCAACAAGAGAACAATCGAAGGTTCACTTCTTTAGAGTTCCAGATGAGCCAGATTGCAAAGTCAGTGAATAGAATGCCGGAGGGGAACCCGAAAGAGCATTGCAAGGCGATCCAGCTTAGAAGTGGAACCAACTATGAAGGTCCTCAGATGCCTGCTGATTCTGAGACGCCCCAAGTTGAGAAGGGGATTGAAAGTGAAGGGATTGAGAAGCATGAAGATATGGATGAGTCCCAGAAGGGTAAGGAAAGTAAGGAGAGTGAGAGAGTTCCTAAGTGGAAGCAGGCAAAGGAAGCAAGGGATAAAGTGAAAGAAACAAAAAGAGATGAATGGGGGGTACCCAAATCTGTGATACCAGTCCCGTATCCACAGCGCTTCATGAAAAAGAAGCTTGATGAAAAATTTGCAAAATTTCTTGATGTTTTTAAACAACTTCACATTAACATTCCTTTTTATGATGCTTTGGAACAGATGCCGCATTATGCAAAGTTTCTGAAGGACTTGATAGCGAAAAGACGGCGAGTGGATGAGCCGAAGTTGGTGCAGCTGAACCACGAGGTGAGTGCATTAGTGCACAAGGCGCTTCCACCGAAGTTGAAGGATCCCGGGAGCTTCACGATCCTATGTGACATTGGGAACGGGATCAAGAAAGGAGCGCTATGTGATTTAGGGGCGAGCATCAATCTCATGCCCTTGTCGCTTTTCAAGAAGTTGGAAGGTGGAGAACTTCAACCCACAATGATGACGCTTCAACTTGCCGACCGGTCTATTACTCAACCTCAAGGTGTGGTTGAAGACGTCCTAGTGAGAGTTGGAGATCACATTTTTCCAGCAGACTTTGTAGTGCTAGAGATGGAGGAAGATGAGCACGTGCCCCTAATCTTGGGAAGACCGTTCTTAGCTACGGCGGGGATGGTGCTAGACGTGGCAAATGGGAAGATTACATTGAAGGTTGATGATCAAGAAGTGAAGATCTCCCTATATGAAGCCATGAAGCACCCGAGGGAGGACGGGAGCTTGTATTGCATGGATGCAATTGATCCTCGTCTATCCCTAATCTTTCTCATACTCATGATTTTGTTAGTCCTTCACGTGATTATTTAACCCATGAGCATTATGATCTTGATTATTCTGATAGGGATAAAGTGAAGAAGTTGAAGGATGAAGAGGTGAAGAAAGTGGACGTGGTCCAGCTAGAGGGAAAAGGAGGAGTTAAGAAGAAGAAGTCAAAATTCAAGAACTTGTTTGGTAAGACTCCTCCAGATAAAGGAAAGAAGGAGTTGAGACCCATAACACTTGGGAATGAGAAAAGAGGAAAGGAACTCATGATGGAGGGACATCAAGGAAAGGAGTTCAAACACCACTCTTATGAGAGTAAGGGAGGTAACTTTGAGTATAATGTCCCATAAGCTCCTTTGAGCTCGGTCTGGCATGAGGACCTTAAAAATAGCGCTGAATGGGAGGCAACCCATTTTTATTTGCTTTTGAGTGTTTTTAGTTTTTTTCCTTTTATGTTATTAGGATGTTGTTGAGTCGTATGTTTAACCTCATATTTGAGTAAGTTTCTTGTAGGCTTGTCTCTAAAGGAGTAAAGGTATCATGGAGTTATTCAGATTGAAGGAACCAACTTGAGACAAGGGAGTGTGCAAAGCTATTGAGAGAAACGGAATTATTTGGTTGAGGTAACCCACAACCCCAAACTTAGACCTCTAGCAAGGTCGAAGTTTGGGGGGGGTGGAGTTTTTTTTATGTTTCTTGTTACATTGCACATGCATGCACGCCCTTATCTTTGAGTTGAGTTTGATTGATTATTGGTTTGTTGAGATACTCCTTGGGGTGATTTTGATTTGACTCGCTATTGCATATTTCATGCCTATCAATCATCTTATGCTTGTTGATTGCTATCTTTGAGTATGATTTGATGAATAGAGTGAGTTGTAAGGGTGAGTTAGAAATTCTTTTGTGTGAGTGGGTGAGTTTGAGCTGATTTGAGAAAGAACTTGTATGCTTGTGAATTTTTCTTTTGAGTACTTGTGTGATGAGAGTGAGAATTCACTAGAACTAGCATGGATGTGAAAGCCGTGAGATTTGAGCCTTATGAGATTTTGATACATGAATTAATCTCTTCGTTTGTGAGTGGATCGTCACCTTAGAGGATGCAAGAACTTGCATTTGCTCTTGCTTCTTGATTGTGTCTAGTTTGATATGCCGAATGTGATCTTAGGCCATCTTTGTTTTAATTGAGTCACTTAGCCAAAATTTTCCTTACCAATGACATGTATCCCTTGTTAGCCCCTTTAAGCCTAAAGCCTATTTTATTTGCTAGCACATATGAACACTATTCCAATTCCTAAGCCTTTATTTCCCAATTTGAGTGGAGAATAGGAAAGTGTGAATGTGAAGGGAATGAATTGAGTTGAAAAAGGGGAAGGTTGTTTGTTGAGTGAATATGAGAAGAAGGTGTAATGAAGTTTTGAGTTGTGGGAAAAAGAAAAAAATTGCGAATGAGCAAAAGAAAAAAATGAGCTCATGTGTTTGTGCGAAAAGAAAAAAAAAGAGTGAAGTGATTGAAAAAAAAAGAAGTGAAAGAGTGAGAAAGAAAAAAAATTTGAAGTATTGAGAGTATGGAATTGAAAGGGTGTTGATTGAACATGTTTGAAGTATTCTGTTCCTAATGTCGAAGTGTCAAAGTTTGATTTTCTATTCTCCATTCACTTTAGTCACTTTACCTTATATTGTTATCCCACCTGTCCAAAGAGCCTACATTATGAGGGAGCGAAACACATCGTTGAGTGCACATCCATGCTTGATCTTGGTGTTTCTTGTTATTGTTGCATGAGTACGATAAAAGAAAGTGAGTGAGTATACGGGTGATTGACTTTTGAAGCTTGAGTTCATTAGCTTGCATGATTGATTTTTTGACTCATCCCTAACAATTTCACTTGACTTATTATTTCATTGCTTGGGGACAAGCAATATGGTAAGTTTGGGGGGGTTGATTAGGCGTGTAATTGTCATGATTCGTAGCTAGAAACGCCCTAGTTTTGGTCGAATTTATTGAGTTTTTAGAGCCAAATGAGTACTATTTCTATACATTGATGAATTTGTCTCTTTGATACTCATAGGTGAATCGAGGATGAAAAACGGAGTTCGTAGGACTTTGAATCGACTCAAACGGATGCCCGGATGAGAAGATATCGAAGAAATACGATTGGTATTAGTACGTGTGAAGAAAAGTGTTAGTTGCAAAGGAAGGAAGACCCATTCGAGCATCGTAGCTCGAGCGCCCCGCTCGAGTGAAGTAGCTCGAGCGCCTAAAAACATACAGAACATTTGGGCCGCTCGAGCACCAGAACTGCACGACCAAGAGAGCTCGAGCGCCCCGCTCGAGCACAAGATCCGCTCGACCACAACAGCTCGAGCGACCCGCTCGAGCGGGTCTGCTCGAGCGATTCAAAGGCCTTTTCTCCAACTTACGTTTTTCGGCCCACGAGTTCACGAATCGGCCCGTTGCCTATATATATCTCTTCCAAACACGTTTTGAAAAAAAGATCCCCGAACTTTAGAAATAACTTTTAGACTTAGTTTTTGGAGAGGAAGAAGGAGAGCAAGTTTACGTTTACGTTTTGTTGAGGTTTTTCGTACGAATTCTTAGTTTCTTTTCGTTTATTAGTTTCTTTTCGTTAGTTTGATTTCTTTAAACACTTTGAAACTTCGTTTGAGTTAATTAAATTTCAGTTCTCAGATTTATTTTCTTTTAAAAACCCTAGTTCATGTTTCTTATTTTCTTCGTTCAATTCATGATGTTTATGATCGTTGTTTCTTCTATTGCTTTTATGTTTGTTAAAACCATGTCCGGCTAAAACCCTTGTATGCTTAGGGTAGGATGAACTCGTAGAAGTAGGTTGTGGGTATGTAATTAGAGTAACTTGCGACGTTAGGTTTTAATTCTCGTGGTTAATGAATTCTTAAAATTAATCTAGACTTCGCTCTTGAATTTCGTTCGAAAGGTGTTAGAGAGAGGACGACCGTATCACTCTTTAACAACGAGTAGACTTAACGAGAGGGTTTAGGAAAGGTTAATTCATCTACCAGTTTAGCGAAGGAGGACGACCGCATCACCTTAGTTAAATTAGGGTCTCATTAATTAAGCACAATCTATTAACTTGTTAGTAGATTAGTGAAGTCGAGTGTTAGGGTAAAGTATTAGGGTTTAGAATCTTGAGCTTTCACCTTGCATTCTTAGACTTAGGTTAATTCTTGTGTGTCACAGTTATTTTGATTATGTACCTGCTCCGTTAGTATACGTAGGGATTCCTATCTTAAGCATCACCATCTCTCATTAGAACACAACCCTTAGTTAATTTGATTTCTTTAGTATTTTAGTTTACTTAGTTTAATTTCAGTTTAGTTTAATTACTCTTTCAAAAAAATCCAAAAACAATACACTCATATTAACTACGACGCGTAGATCTTTAGGGATCTATTCGCATATACTCCATCCCTTGGGTTCGATAATACTTGGTCCCTATACTTGCCCATACTACTGTGAACCCGTTCTCTTGCGGGGTAACTACTAGTAGAAAGCTAGTGTAGTTCGCTTCAAGTCAGTAACAAATCAAGGTATGATCCTGAATTTAGAAAATCAGTTAGATGTGATGCATGTACTGGATTTGGACACTATGCAAATGAGTGTGCAAATACCAGATTAAGGCAAAAACTGAATTTCAATGTTACTTTTAGTGATAACTCAGATGATGAACCTGAAGGTTTAAAAGATGAGGAATTAGTTTTTTCTGTTAGGATTGATCATGACGATTCTTTAGATGATGATCTGGATGATTTAGACACTGATGTTGTTTCCAATGTTAAAACATCAGAAATAACATTTGTAAAAAATCATTCAGATGTGAACTGTTTTAATGGGTGTGTTGATGAGATAGGTTCTGATGACACAAAAGATAATGCTTCTAGTATAGCCAAAGAGAATGATGATCTCAGAGAGACAGTGACCAAATTGGAAGTCATATTAACAAGAAAAGACTTAGAAATTTCTAAACTAAAAGAGGAATTGAAAAATTCTACTTCGAGTTTTAATAAATATTCTAAAAGCTCTTCTGTTGTAAGTGATAATTTGAATGTTGGTCAATCTAGTAAACATGGCCTAGGCTATCTTGGTGAGTCACTTTCTAACTGTGTGAATAATCCTGTGAAATTTGTGGAAGGTAAAACTGAGTTTTTAGCTGAAGCAAAAGTACATGTGATTGGAAAACCTATTAAGAAGTATGTGTGCCACTATTGTTTGGAAATTGGTCATATTCGTCCTTATTGTCAAAATATGAAAATGGATCTGGAAATTCAAAAAGTGTTGTCTGAAATGTCTTCACATTCTAAGAAACACTTGCCAAAATCTGCTAGGAAAAAGAAAGAACATGTTACTTATAATGTTGTTCAAACTTCTCTAAAAGCATGTGTGCCTGATTTATGGTATTTTGATAGTGGTTGCTCAAGACATATGACTGGTCAAGTTAACTACTTATCTGATTATGAACCTTGTAATGGTGGGACTGTTACATATGGTGGTGGATCAAAAGGAAAGGTAATTAGAAAAGGAACTTTGAATGTTGATGGTTTTCCTAAGCTTAACAATGTTCTGCATGTTGATGGCTTGTAGGTCCCGGACAAGTCTGAGTGATACGTGTATGGGGGGGGGGGGGAGAATTACACGTATACAAATTTTTCTTTCTTTCAAACTGAGTCCCTCAACTCAGAGTCTTAGTGTTAGGCACTGAATAGATAATACACCTACTAACAGCTCAGAAGCACGTCAGTTGGCTAACTATCTATTTATGCCTAAGTGCGGAAATATATGAGCCCTGAAAGATTTTAGACTTGTTATGTTGCTTTCTGAAAATTGAGTTTTTCTTACTTAAGAAGTCGTGGTTAAGAGGGCAGTGCAATGAGTTAAAAGGCCAGGCTGATTGATTCAACACTGACAAAGATATGCTATGAATGAAATGATAAACATATTAAGCACAATATCAAAGCAAGTAAAGAACTCAGAGCGATTTAACGTGGTTCAGAGACTCAAGCTGTTACGTCCACGATCCTGATTGAACAGGAGAATCCCTTAATGGATTAACTTATTTTTAACGTGCCAAGGTGCACAAGGACCAATCTCATTGATCCCTAGAATTAGAGTTCTAGTCCTCCATCTCCTAACCACTTTTAACTTCAACCAACAAACCTAACATTGACTAGCTTAGGGTTTTGGTTTCAGTTTGGATTCCAACTAAGGTGTGATAATCTTTACAAGGAAAAGTTATGCTAAGGATTGGATTATCACTCTAAGCTTAAGATATGTATATGAAAGCTCAATGGAATACATATGAGTCTAGACTTGTAGAAACACTTGGGAAATTTAAAGGGTTTCGAGTGTTTCTATAAATGCTTTGATTACTTGTGAGTCTTGAGTAATTTCTTGGCTTCAAAATTTCCCGTAACCTTGTTTGGGTCAAGGTCTTCTGTATTTATAGATGAATTTGAAAAAAACTATCCATTGGAGAGATAGCCTTCTAATCACCTTTCTTGTAGGATACTTCAACGGTCATCGTCCTCATGCAGCCGCCTACTTGCATGGATTAGGTAAGTGCATTAAATGCATGCCCATTGAAAACTGCAGGAATGGTCAAGCTTGATGTCAGGTCCGTACGTGCGGTGTCCTCCCTTGATTGGTCCACGTCATCAGGTAGGTGAGAATTTCTCAGTTCAGTCTTGTCTTTTCTGAGTTCAAGTTTGTTCTCATCTTCGTACATGGCCCATCGCTGACATTCGTTTTGCTTGCTTGGATCCTACTCCAAGTCTTTTCCAAATACTCAGGCAGTCTGACTCCTTCAGGACTGTTGAGTTAGCAATGATCTCAGTATCATGCTCTTCATCCTAACACTAAGTTAGCCAGCTTAGAAAAACTAACTTAAGCTCAGTGATGGTCCTCTTGTGTTCTTCAGGCTTCAGTCTTGAATGTCATCAGTGAGTTCTCCTCTCACTGAGTACCTGTGAATGTAAAATATTTTGTTGGTCCCGGACAACACTGACAAAGTATGCAATGAATGACAATGATGAACAATTAAGCACAATATCAAAGCAGTAAAGAACTCAGAGCTTTTAATGTGGTTCAGAGACTCAAGCTCCTACATCCATGGTCCTGATTGAACAGGAGAATCCCTTAATAGATTAGCTTATTTTTAACGTGTCAAGGTGCACAATGATCAATTTCACTGATCCCTAGAATTAGAGTTCTAGTCATCTTTCTCCTAACCAACTTTCTAACCTCAACCAACAAACCTAACACTGACTTAGCTTAGGGTTTTGGTTTCAGTTTGGATTCCAACTAAGGTGTGATAATCCTTACAATACAAACCTATGCTAAGGATTAGATTATCACTCTAAGCTTAAGATATGGATTTGTAAGCTCAAATGGAATATAGAATGACTCAGACTAGTAGAAACACTTGGGAAATTAAAGGGGTTTCGAGTGCTTCTATGAATGCTTTGATTGCTTGAGAGTCTTGAGTAATTTCTTGGCTTCGAAATTTCCCATAATCTTGTTTGGGTCAAGGTCTTCTGTATTTATAGATGATTTTGAAAAAAACTATCAGTTGGAGAGATAGACTCATAATCATCTTTCTTATAGTATGCTTCAACAGTCACCGTCCTTCATGCAGCCGCTTACTTGCATGGATTTGGTAAATGCATTAAATGTATACCCGTTGAAAACTGCAAGAACAGTCAGGCTTGATCTCAGGTCCGTACGTGCATTGTCCTCTCTTGATTGGTCCACGTCATCAGGTAAGTGAGAATGTCAGAACTCATTCTTCAGTTCAATCTTGTCTTTTCTGTGTTTAGCTTATAAAGACTAACATAAGGTCAGTAATAGTGCTCTTTTCAGGATCTTTGGGGTCAACTCAAAACTGACATTGTCCCAACAATTTTCCCTCTTTTTGATGATACCAAAAGACTGAAAAGATCCACAAAACACTTAGTGGAAAATGGTCCTATCTATAAGATAAAACAATCAGTGTTAGAGCAGTTCTTGATAAATTACAAAATTAAAATAACAGCCGAGAAGACAATGAGTTGTTGTCTAAGGGCAAAGATAATAGATTCCATTGATGAGTTTGACAATATTACAACGGTCTTATCTATTACATTTTCCTATCAGGGTACAATCAAATTCTACACATCTTAGATTTAATGTCGTAGCCAGTGTATACTTTTTCCTTAAGATCTTCAACTGGTTTTGATACCCCTCAGCCTTCTCAGAGATGAAAGAATCAATAAGTACTGGCTTGTCATTAGACTCCTTTGGGACTTGAACTTTCCTTGCCCTTGGTGCAGCCTGCTTCCTGTACTTCCTTGGTTCAGGCTTCTCCTTCTTCCTCCTCAGTAAGGCAAACACTGCATCGTTCAGTTCTTGCTGTTGCATATCAATGATCAGTGTCAGCTTCTCAACCTTCTTCTCCAGAATACGCTGCTTCTCCTTCTGCGCAACTTCAGCACGATGCTGAGCTTCAGTCTTCTCAGGTGCAACTCCCCAAGCCTCAGAGCATAAGTCTGCTACTTCATCACTTAAGAAAGTGATGGGATTCTTCCTTGTGTCAATGGGGGAGTGCACTGAAGCCTTAGGGATAGAAGGGAGTTGAGGAAGTTGGGTTTGTTGCAAAAGATCACTAGCCTGAATCGCTGCCAACTTGGCTGACTTCCTCGGAGTGGACTGGACTGCAGTTTGGGGTGCCTCAGATGCCTCAGGGTTGGATCTTTTCCTCTTCACACTCTTTTCCCCCTCTTTAGCATCATCCTTGGCCGGAGGAAGCGACCTCGGAACTGCATCTTTCAAGACCTCATCTTGATTATTGACTACGAAGGATGTTAAGAAATGTACCTCATTTAAGTGTTCCTTCATAAGTTCAACGCCAGTCAGAATCCCTGCTCCGGAAGTCTTCAACTGAGCAAGCCCTGATCCAAGTTTCTTCTGGAAATCCTCCATCGATCCACTCAGACACTTATCAGTTTCAGTCAGTCTGGCAGGCATTCTCTCCAATTCTGACACCATCGTCTCAGCTTGATCTGAAATGGCCTTGGTGAAAAGCTCAGTGGACTTTTCAGTCAGCATTTCCACCGCCTTCAGCATCATAGACTCATTGCTTTGTTAGATCTGTGTCAGTGCCCCGTCGACCACCCTCTTGGTTTCCTTCAGGGTCTTTATCCTCTCATCTTTGATCGCCTTGATGGTTGCTTTCATTGAGTCCTCGAGACGCCTTAACTTATTGTTGGCTATGCCTGTAAGTTTAGCCTGATACTTGTTCCACGAAAGGTCTATCCCAATGGCTGACTTCATCCATTGCATCTTCTTCTTAAGGGCCTTGACTTTGCTATTCTGCTCTGCCTCAAGAACACTGAGCTTGTTCTCCAAATTTGCAAGGTCTTCATAAGTCTTCTCTTGCTTTATACTATGGTGGCTAATGGTCCATCTACCTCTTCTGTTCCCATGGGAGGGAAGAAGAGGAAGAGAACCAAAGGCCAGACCCAAGTAAATCCAACTGTTGCGAAAGACAAAGCCAAGGATAGCATTTAAGGGGAAGTATTTTAACTACGGCGAGAGAGGACATTGGAGGTCTGCCTTTTCCAAGCCTAAGAGGCTAGGAAAGATAGGTAATTCACATGCCCTAGTCGTTGAAACTTGTGAAGTGGAGTATGCTGCCCATTCGTGGGTAGTGGATACGAGGGCCACTGATCACATTTGTTTCACTTTGCATGAGTTCAAGCTAACCTGGCGACTTAGCGGAAGTGAGATCCCCATCACACCGGTGATGATATCAGTGAAGTTGCCTGGACGAACATCAGTGGCAATGACTTCGTCTCATCATCCTCGATCATTGGCCGCTTTCCCTTGGCAGCCCCTGCCTTCTCAGTCTCCTCTTTAGGATGCACTGAGGGCAGTTCAGGAGTGATCTCAGCCACCTGCCTGTCAGGCTCGACTGAGTCAGCTCGAACTTTAGGGCGAATCTCCTCAGGGACGGGCCCATCAGAACTAGAAGTCTCATTTCGCGCCTTAGCAACTTCCTTCTTTGCCTCAGGGCAGGGAATCCCTTCATCGGCAGTTGCCTTATCGGCAGATGAACCAACCTTGTTTGTCTCATCAACTGATCCACCCTTGGATCTAGTTCCTTTCTCACCTTTTCCCTGAGCCCTAGGCTCAATTTCCATCTCATCCACTTCCTTGGCACATTCCTCTACCATTCTCTCATTGGCCTTTCCATCAGCGCCATTCTCATTGTCATCATTCTCATCATCATCTCCATCCTTCTTCTCAGATGTATTACCAAATTTACCTTTTTCTTTCCTCATAGCCTTCATCGCCCCCATCTCAAGCACCTCAAGGTAACTCGTGATTTTGAAAAATGAGCACAACCTTGCCTCCTCCTGGCACCAAAAATCCCACCCTCTAGACTCCACCATCATACGCTGCTCTAGCATGGTGGTCTGCTTGTAATCTAGCCAGGCCTTAAGACCAGCAATGTGACTTCTCAGGACTGGGTAGTTGTTCAGTCTTGGGAGGTTCATCACCACCCACTCATCCACCCTGCATCGGATCAGGTTCTCGAAGAGATCCATGGAGGTGTCATCCTCCTCCTCCTCCTTCTCCTCCTTCTCCTCCAGATTTTGAGTATACAACTCAGGGTTGGGGTCTTTGGGATTTATGGGTTGGGATAATGAGGGTTATTTTGGATTAGTGGCTGTGACTGGAAAGTCCGTGGGTGTAGGTGAGGACGTTTGAGGTTCAGTGGGGTTGGAAGGTTCAGTAGAGTTGGGGCCATTTGGCTCTGAGAGAGTTGGGGTTGGGTCAGTTGGGGTGAGGTCAGTGGTGGTTATTTCAGTGGGGTTTGAGGTTGGCTCAGGTTGAAGCAGAGAAGCAGTGTTGATTACTTCTCTGACTTGACTAAGTCAGACTCATCATCCACCGTCTATTTAGGCACCTTCTTACTACCCTTCCTTAGCCTCTTGAAGGATCTAGGCTTCACCACCAACTGCCCATCCTTAAGTACGTCATCGTCCACCTCCTCCGGCTCTGAAATAGTCATCTCAGAGACGTTCTCAGTACTTTTCTTCCCCATCGCCGTGGCTTTTTGTTTCGGGACCACTTTGAGTTTAGCCATCTTTGCCTCAGTTCTATTCTTCTCAGCCTCCCGTTCTTTCTCCACCTCAGCGGCAGCCGCTGTAATCTCTTCCTTCCCCTTCTCAATGACATCGTCCACTTCACTGAGAAGATTTCTCTTCACAGGCTTCTTGCCCTTGGGCTCAACCTTCTTCTTCTGACCCTTTTGAGGAGCATTGGGGTCAGTCATTCCCAAGATGGGATAAAGGTCCTTCTCGGAGGAGAACATGACCTTCTTTGCAGGCAGGTCCATCTCCCAGTCGAAGGAGTCGTTAGGGAAGACTTCTGATATAAACATCGGCAGCCTTGTCCCAAAATGAGGAACACCCTTGATGGAGATATCCTTTTTCTCCTCATCCTTGACCACCTTCTCATTCATTTCAGTGGCCAGAGCATCCAAGAAATACTGCTCCCAATTGACCTCAGCCTTGTCAACGATGGCAGCCATGATCTTGATCTTGTCTTTGCTTACTTGCTCATGGGAACCCACGTTCCCCATGATGATCTTACTGACCACATCCACCAGAGCCCTGTACTCCGGTTTGAAGTTATCCTTATGCATCCTCGCATGAAAGTCAGGTGAGCCTGACTTGGTGAATTTTTCAAGGTATGCCCCCTAATTATTCTCTTGGTAAGCTGTAGGACTGATCCCTGAATTAGGTTGGGGAAAAATTCTCTTGACCATCCTCCTTAGGTCAACTTGCCTCTCCTCCTGCTCGAAAACAGGTTCACCATTCTTGTCCTTTCCCTTGGGCACATCCACCATCACCCGTGTGAACAACTTGCCGTCATCACTAGTGAACATCTCCACGTATGCTTCCATCACCGCCTTCGGAAGCACTACCGTTGGCTTTTTTGAGAAATACGTCTTCAATCCATCCTTTGATATCCACTCGAACACGGGCTTGATCTTCTTCACCCTCAAGCACGGTCCGTCCATCACGATGATTTGTTCAATTTGAACTTTTTTGTTCTGGACTGCGGATTCATAGTCGACCACGGTCCAAACGGTGTTCGAAGAAGTCATTAGAGTGTTTGAGAGATTTTGAAAAGATTTCAGAAATTGTTTGAGGGCGAGAGAAAACTCAGTGTGCAAGTAAGTGTATAAAAGCATAAGAAATCTCAAATGGTTTCTCTTTTGATGTTTAATCAAACAGTTACTCTGACGTGTGGCTGAGATTAATCCTAAATTCGAAAGGTTTTGAAGTAAAGGGCCAGGATTAATTCAAGGGAATGACCTTTGATCACGTCAGTCATATTCCACATAAAGCAGACACGAATATGAAAAACTAACTGTACGTATTAAATGCTCTATCGTGCATGGGTTTAAATATCAAAAGTTGTGCTTTTAATGATAATAGAATGTGTTTAATGCGATTATCAGGGTTGAAGGAAAGTCAGGATGACGATTCAAATTCACAAGGGTTAGAGTTATAAGACATACCAGTCAGGGCAACATTGTAGTAGCCTGATACCTCAACAGTGTGGACTCTGAACCTGAGTTCCCCCTAAATCCTACAATGACTGCTCTCCCGAATCTAAGAGGCCTAACTCCACTGATAGTTCCAAAAACGTTTCTTCAGCCAAGGGCTTGGTCAAGATGTCAGCTCTCTGCCTATCAGTGTGAATCTTCTCTATCCTGATGTCCTTCTTCTCCACATGATCTCTTATAAAGTGATGCCTAATATCCGCATGCTTAAATGTTCGGATAAAAGTTAGTTTTGAAGATGTTAAAACAACCAGGTGATGTAATAGGACCAGCTGGACCTGTTAACCAGCTGATGATATAGATTAGAACTTAGTCTAGGGGGAACTACCAAACCAGAGGAGTCAACCAGAAGACCTTTCCCAGAGGAGGTTCAGAGCAGAAGGCAGAAGAGCTTTCCCAGACCCAGACGAGTCCTGGAGACCAGACGAGTATGGTGAAATAAAAAATGCCTTAGAATCATCTTCTGAATCTAAGAAACACTTTATCTCACTACTCCGGTCTGGACCAGAGGACCCCTGTGTCATTTGGTATCTGGTCTTGCCATTCTAAATAGACCAGAAGAGTAATCAAGGAAGTACTTTACTGTTGGTGTATTTAATGCATTCTAAAGATCAGGATTGGAAAGTCAAATGAAGAATCAATTCAAAGGATCTCACCAACTCAATCAATCAATAAGGAAAATTGATTGATTGACTTCCATTTATAGGGATCTAATTAGATTAGCCCTCCAATGGCTAACCCTAATTCACCCTATAAATAAAGAGCTACTGGAAAGGAGAAACATACGCGAGGAACACTTTCAAGTTTTCATTGATTAAACTAGCATTCCAATACTCTCAAAATATTCATTCATATCTACTCTTTTAGGAGAAAAGTTGGAAAAACAATACTCAACCTGTTCATATATTTTTGAAGGTTGTTGCGTTGAAAAGTTAGATCGATCTAGATCTAAAGTATTAGTAAGGAACTGGTACTTCTCAATTCCAGTGAGTTCGTAAGAAGGATAGTGACTAAGACCTCTTGTCTAAGGGAGAGTGGATGTGGGATTTGATATCCGAACCACTATACATCTGGTGTTATTTACTTTATTGCACTACATACTCTTACCCATTGCATCAAAAGACATAACAAATGTTTTATCAAAAGTTACTATATATTTAGCTTCCGCATAGTTCATCAGACGAGTCTGCTACCAGACGTGTCTGCCGTTTTAAGAAAAAACTGAAGTTAAAGTGATTTGTGTTGAGAAGTCTATTCAACCCCCCTTCTAGACTTCTTAAACACCTTTTAACTGTTACTAGTGGGACCAACAAGTGGTATCAGAGCCACGTGTCCTAGACCACTGCTTTGAAAAGCTTTTGGTGGTCACCAGGGCAGATCCACTGTAATTTCTTACTTTTGCATAAAACATTTTTCATTCATACACTTATTTCATAATGTCTTCAAAATCTGCTTCCAAGAGCCGTAAGTTAGCAAAATTTTCTTTTGATCACTATAACCACTGAAGCTTCATGATGATAAATCATCTTAGAGTTATTCATCACCGTATGCTTGATGTGGTAGAAAGTGGTCCTATTAAATTTTATTAGACTCCTATTGATGATGGAAGATCAGGTGCAAGAGAACAAACCAATGCTGATGGAGAAAGAGCATCTGGAGATACCAGACCTGTAAGAGAGGCAAGACCTACTAGGCAGAGAATTAAAAAAAAAGGATGAAAATGACAATGATGAGAGAAAGCTGCATAACCTAGACCAGGTAGCCAGAACCGAGATAATCAACACACTCACCAATGAAGTGATTGAGAAGATTAGAACTTGCAGCACAACCAAAGAAATATGGGACAAGTTGGCTTTGCTCTGTGAAGGTACAAATAGGATCAAGGATAACAAGCTGCAGGCAGTCCAACACTCCTTTGATACATTCAAGATGAAGCTAGATGAGACAATAGACCAGCTGGACATGCACCTTACAAATCTCCTCAACAAGGCTAGTGCCTTAGGTAAGAACTATACTGAAAAGGAAATGAATAATAAAATTCTTAGATCATTAAACCAGTAGGCGGAGAATCAAGGTTACTGTCATCAAGGACAGTAAGGATCTTAACACTCTAGATCACCATAAGCTCTTCTCTGATCTAAAAGCATATGAGTATGATTTACAAGAGGAAGATCAAGCATATGAGATTTCTTCCTCATCTAGTCAGAATGGAGTTGTGTTGGGATATGTTTTAGTTTTGATGATTTTCCAAAACAACATGTAATAGGTTTGAAAGCAGTCAGGATTGTATCTTTTGTTTCAGGTCAGACTAGGTTATTTCTCAGTAGAATAGGCTGTCAGTTGAGAAGAACTCAGTTGAGAGGGAATTCAGCGAGGGGGAACTCAGCAACACAGCCTGAGGAAATCAAGATGATATCAAGAAGAAAAGACTGAAGCCAAGTCAGAGACCTGAACCTAAAGAGAAACCTGAAGGATGTCCCACTGAGTGTAAACCAGACTGATATAAGCAAAAGTCAGGTAGACCACTCAGTGAAGAGCATGATCAAGAGGATCAGTGCTGTACCAAGTAGGCCCTGAAGGAGTCAGGCTACTGTGGTCAGGGAAGTTTGTCATTCAGCCTTATGACAAACTTCTTGGAGGAGATCTTCAAAGAGTCCCTGAAGGACAACATCACTGAAGACAAGTATGTCTACTGAAGATCGTCAGAGTCAGTGGAGGATATGCTAACTGAAGTCAGTGCGCCCTGATCAAGCACACTGAGTCAAAGATCCGTTGGATTCAGTCCACGTGGACCAATCAAGTCAAGTCAAACATATCTGACACTGACAAGGCCGCATTCCGAGAAAAGTGGTTGAAACCATTAAATGTTGGATTCAAATGTATCTTCTCTCCAACGGATACATTTGAATCCCCATTATAAATACAAGCTCATAGCTTCGTTGTAATGTGTGTGAAGTAAGAAAAATCAACACCTACGAGCTGTGAAGGTGTGAGTGTTTAGTGCATTATATTGGGAGTTATAAGAAGGCACGTTTCACACCTTGTACACTGAACTTTAGAGTTCATAGATATACACAAATGAGTGTTCAGCTTGTAACTCATAGCTTAGAGAGGTTTTCCTAATCTTAGCTTTAGGCTAACACATTGTAAAGGAAAACCTCACCTAGTTGGAGAAACCAACTGAAACCAAAACCCTCTTGTTAGGTTTGTTGGAAGTAAGTTGTCAGTGAGTTAGGAAGGAGAGGTAGCCTAGGGAGTGGCGTTAGTCCAGTTGTAAGTGCACCTTGGCACGTTAAAAATAAGAATCCCAGTAGTGGATTTCCTGTTAAATCAGGCCCGTGGATGTAAGAGCTTGAGTCTCTGAACCACGTTAAACTGAGCGTACTTATCTTTCAAAGTATCTACCAAAGGGTTGTGAAAATTTGCTCACTGAGAGCATTATTTATAAGAAAAATTTGGTTAAGCAATCAGGTCAGGGAGATACCTCTCACTGACCAGATCAGGCAACGCGCTCGAGAGTTCAGTCTCTCGAGTCACTGTGTTGCTAAGAGCATGAGCCTTCAAGTCTCACTGACTTGGTAGCTCAGCCTCTTAGCAACGCAGTGACTTGAGTGTTTCCTCACTGAAATCTTTCAGAGCGCAACGCATAGTTAAAAAAAAAAAATTTGCTCCTGAATTCCCATTTTGCCCTTCGAAAACGGGACCATCAATTGGTATCAGAGCAGGTTGTTCACATGACCACTGATCTAGTTTTGTTAAGAAAAATGGACAACCGAATAGATCTTAAATGTTTTAAACTATGGGAATTCCTGCTTATTTCAAACTATTACTTGTGTTCTGACATTATTCGTGTAATAGAAAATCATTTGGTTAGAAGTTTTGGAATCATCAAAAATGGGGAAATTGTTGGGATATGTTTTAGTTTTGATGATTTTCCACAACATGTAATAGGTTTGAAAGTAGTCAGGATTGTATCTTTTGTTTCAGGTCAGGCTAGGTTATTTCTCAGTAGAATAGGCTGTCAGTTGAGAATAACTCAGTTGAGGGGGAACTCAGCGAGGGGGAACTCAGCAACACAACCTGAGGAAATCAAGATGATATCAAGAAGAAAAGACTGAAGCCAAGTCAGAGACCTGAACCTGAAGAGAAACCTGAAGGATGTCCCACTGAGTGTAAACCAGACTGATCTAAGCAAAAGTCAGGTAGACCACTCAGTGAAGAGCATGATCAAGAGGATCAGTGCTGTACCAAGTAGGCCCTGAAGGAGTCAGGCTACTGTGGTCAGGGATGTTTGTCATTCAGCCTTATAACAAACTTCTTGGAGGCCATCTTCAAAGAGTCCCTGAAGGACAACATCACTGAAGTCAAGTATGTCTACTGAAGATCGTCAGAGTCAGTGGAGGATATGCTAACTGAAGTCAGTGCGCCCTGATCAAGCACACTGAGTCAAAGATCCGTTGGATTCAGTCCACGTGGACCAATCAAGTCAAGTCAAACATATCTGACACTGACAAGGCCGCATTCCGAGAAAAGTGGTTGAAACCATTAAATGTTGGATTCAAATGTATCTTCCCTCCAACGGATACATTTGAATCCCCATTATAAATACAAGCTCATAGCTTCGTTGTAATGTGTGTGAAGTAAGAAAAATCAACACCTACGAGCTGTGAAGGTGTTAGTGTTTAGTGCATTATATTGGGAGTTATAAGGAGGCACGTTTCACACCTTGTACACTGAATTTAGAGTTCATAGATATACACAAATGAGTGTTCAGCTCGTAACTCATAGCTTAGAGAGGTTTTCCTAATCTTAGCTTTAGGCTAACACATTGTAAAGGAAAACCTCACCTAGTTGAAGAAACCAACTGAAACCAAAACCCTCTTGTTAGGTTTGTTGGAAGTAAGTTGTCAGTGAGTTAGGAAGGAGAGGCAGCCCAGGGAGTGGCGTGAGTCCAGTTGTAAGTGCACCTTGGCACGTTAAAAATAAGAATCCCAGTAGTGGATTTCCTGTTAAATCAGGCCCGTGGATGTAAGAGCTTGAGTCTCTGAACCACGTTAAACTGAGCGTACTTATCTTTCAAAGTATCTACCAAAGGGTTGTGAAAATTTGCTCACTGAGAGCATTGTTTATAAGAAAACTTTGGTTAAGCAATCAGGTCAGGGAGATACCTCTCACTGACCAGATCAGGCAACGCGCTCGAGAGTTCAGTCTCTCGAGTCACTGTGTTGCTAAGAGCATGAGCCTTCAAGTCTCACTGACTTGGTAGCTCAGCCTCTTAGCAATGCAGTGACTTGAGTGTTTCCTCACTGAACTCTTTCAGAGCGCAACACAAAGTTAAAAAAAAAAAATTTGCTCCTGAATTCCCATTTTGCCCTTCGAAAACGGGACCATCAATTGGTATCAGAGCAGGTTGTTCACATGACCAATGATCTAGTTTTGTTAAGAAAAATGGTCAACCGAATAGATCTTAAATGTTTTAAACTATGGGAATTCCTGCTTATTTCAAACAATTACTTGTGTTCTGACATTATTCTTGTAATAGAAAATCATTTGGTTAGAATTTTTGGAATCATCAAAAATAGGGAAATTGTAGGGATATATTTTGGTTTTGATGATTTTCCAAAACAACATGTAATAGGTTTGAAAGCAGTCAGGATTGTATCTTTTGTTTCAGGTCAGGCTAGGTAATTTCTCAGTAGAATAGGCTGTCAGTTGAGAAGAACTCAGTTGAGGGGGAACTCAGCGAGGGGGAACTCAGCAACACAGCCTGAGGAAATCAAGATGATATCAAGAAGAAAAGATTGAAGCCAAGTCAGAGACCTGAACCTGAAGAGAAACCTGAAGGATGTCCCACTGAGTGTAAACCAGGCTGATCTAAGCTAAAGTCAGGTGGACCACTCAGTTAAGAGCATGATCAAGAGGATCAGTGCTGTACCAAGTAGGCCCTGAATGAGTCAGGCTACTGTGGTCAGGGAAGTTTGTCATTCAGCCTTATGACAACTTCTTGGAGGATATCTTCAAAGAGTCCCTGAAGGACAACATCACTGAAGACAAGTATGTCTACTGAAGATCGTCAGAGTCAGTGGAGGATATGCTAACTGAAGTCAGTGCGCCCTGATCAAGCACACTGAGTCAAAGATCCGTTGGATTCAGTCCACGTGGACCAATCAAGTCAAGTCAAACATATCTGACACTGACAAGGCCGCATTCCGAGAAAAGTGGTTGAAACCATTAAATGTTGGATTCAAATGTATCTTCCCTCCAACGGATACATTTGAATCCCCATTATAAATACAAGCTCATAGCTTCGTTGTAATGTGTGTGAAGTAAGAAAAATCAACACCTACGAGCTGTGAAGGTGTGAGTGTTTAGTGCATTATATTGGGAGTTATAAGGAGGCACATTTCACACCTTGTACACTGAACTTTAGAGTTCATAGATATACACAAATGAGTGTTAAGCTTGTAACTCATAGCTTAGAGAGCTTTTCCTAATCTTAGCTTTAGGCTAACACATTGTAAAGGAAAACCTCACCTAGTTGAAGAAACCAACCGAAACCAAAACCCTCTTTTTAGGTTTGTTGGAAGTAAGTTGTCAGTGAGTTAGGAAGGAGCGGCAGCCCAGGGAGTGGCGTGAGTCCAGTTGTAAGTGCACCTTGGCACGTTAAAAACAAGAATCCCAGTAGTGGATTTCCTGTTAAATCAGGCCCGTGGATGTAAGAGCTTGAGTCTCTGAACCACGTTAAACTGAGCGTACTTATCTTTCAAAGTATCTACCAAAGGGTTGTGAAAATTTGCTCACTGAGAGCATTGTTTATAAGAAAACTTTGGTTAAGCAATCAGGTCAGGGAGATACCTCTCACTGACCAGATCAGGCAACGCGCTCGAGAGTTCAGTCTCTCGAGTCACTGTGTTGCTAAGAGCATGAGCCTTCAAGTCTAACTGACTTGGTAGCTCAGCCTCTTAGCAACGCAGTGACTTGAGTGTTTCCTCACTGAACTCTTTCAGAGCGCAACGCAAAGTTAAAAAAAAAAAAAATTTGCTCCTGAATTCCCATTTTGCCCTTCGAAAACGGGACCATCAATTGGTATCAGAGCAGGTTGTTCACATGACCACTGATCTAGTTTTGTTAAGAAAAATGGTCAACCGAATAGATCTTAAATGTTTTAAACTATGGGAATTCCTGCTTATTTCAAACTATTACTTGTGTTCTGACATTATTCTTGTAATAGAAAATCATTTGGTTAGAATTTTTGGAATCATCAAAAATAGGGAAATTGTTGGGATATGTTTTAGTTTTGATGATTTTCCAAAACAACATGTAATAGGTTTGAAAGCTTTCAGGATTGTATCTTTTGTTTCAGGTCAGACTAGGTTATTTCTCAGTAGAATAGGCTGTCAGTTGAGAAGAACTCAGTTGAGGGGGAACTCAGCGAGGGGGAACTCAGCAACACAGCATGAGGAAATCAAGATGATATCAAGAAGAAAAGACTGAAGCCAAGTCAGAGACCTGAACCTGAAGAGAAACCTGAAGGATGTCCCACTGAGTGTAAACCAGGCTGATCTAAGCTAAAGTCAGGTGGACCACTCAGTGAAGAGCATGATCAAGAGGATCAGTGCTGTACCAAGTAGGCCCTGAATGAGTCAGGCTACTGTGGTCAGGGATGTTTGTCATTCAGCCTTATGACAAACTTCTTGGAGGAGATCTTCAAAGAGTCCCTGAAGGACAACATCACTGAAGTCAAGTATGTCTACTGAAGATCATCAAAGTCAGTGGAGGATATGCTAATTGAAGTCAGTACGCCCTGATCAAGCACACTGAGTCAAAGATCCGTTGGATTCAGTCCACGTGGACCAATCAAGTCAAGTCAAACATATCTGACACTGACAAGGCTGCATTCCGAGAAAAGTGGTTGAAACCATTAAATGTTGGATTCAAATGTATCTTCCCTCCAACGGATACATTTGAATCCCCATTATAAATACAAGCTCATAGCTTCGTTGTAATGTGTGTGAAGTAAGAAAAATCAACACCTACGAGCTGTGAAGGTGTGAGTGTTTAGTGCATTATATTGGGAGTTATAAGGAGGCACGTTTCACACCTTGTACACTGAACTTTAGAGTTCATAGATATACACAAATGAGTGTTCAGCTTGTAACTCATAGCTTAGAGAGGTTTTCCTAATCTTAGCTTTAGGCTAACACATTGTAAAGGAAAACCTCACCTAGTTGAAGAAACCAACCGAAACCAAAACCCTCTTGTTAGGTTTGTTGGAAGTAAGTTGTCAGTGAGTTAGGAAGGAGAGGGAGCCCAGGGAGTGGCGTGAGTCCAGTTGTAAGTGCACCTTGGCACGTTAAAAACAATAATCCCAGAAGTGGATTTCCTGTTAAATCAGGCCCGTGGATGTAAGAGCTTGAGTCTCTGAACCACGTTAAACTGAGCGTACTTATCTTTCAAAGTATCTACCAAAGGGTTGTGAAAATTTTCTCACTGAGAGCATTGTTTATAAGAAAACTTTGGTTAAGCAATCAGGTCAGGGAGATACCTCTCACTAACCAGATCAGGCAACGCGCTCGAGATTTCAGTCTCTCGAGTCACTGTGTTGCTAAGAGCATGAGCCTTCAAGTCTCACTGACTTGGTAGCTCAGCCTCTTAGCAACGCAGTGACTTGAGTGTTTCCTCACTGAACTCTTTCAGAGCGCAACACAAAGTTAAAAAAAAAAAAAATTGCTCCTGAATTCCCATTTTGCCCTTCGAAAACGGGACCATCAATTGGTATCAGAGCAGGTTGTTCACATGACCACTGATCTAGTTTTGTTAAGAAAAATGGACAACCGAATAGATCTTAAATGTTTTAAACTATGGGAATTCCTGCTTATTTCAATCTATTACTTGTGTTCTGACATTATTCTTGTAATAGAAAATCATTTGGTTAGAATTTTTGGAATCATCAAAAATAGGGAAATTGTTGGGATATGTTTTGGTTTTGATGATTTTCCAAAACAACATGTAATAGGTTTGAAAGCAGTCAGGATTGTATCTTTTGTTTCAGGTCAGGCTAGGTTATTTCTCAGTAGAATAGGCTGTCAGTTGAGAAGAACTCAGTTGAGGGGGAACTCAGCGATGGGGAACTCAGCAACACAGCCTGAGGAAATAAAGATGATATCAAGAAGAAAAGACTGAAGCCAAGTCAGAGACCTGAACCTGAAGAGAAACCTGAAGGATGTCCCACTGAGTGTAAACCAGGCTGATCTAAGCTAAAGTCAGGTGGACCACTCAGTGAAGAGCATGATCAAGAGGATCAGTGCTGTACCAAGTAGGCCCTGAATGAGTCAGGCTACTGTGGTCAGGGAAGTTTGTCATTCAGCCTTATGACAACTTCTTGGAGGAGATCTTCAAAGAGTCCCTGAAGGACAACATCACTGAAGACAAGTATGTCTACTGAAGATCGTCAGAGTCAGTGGAGGATATGCTAACTGAAGTCAGTGCGCCCTGATCAAGCACACTGAGTCAAAGATCCGTTGGATTCAGTCCACGTGGACCAATCAAGTCAAGTCAAACATATCTGACACTGTCAAGGCCGCATTCCGAGAAAAGTGATTGAAACCATTAAATGTTGGATTCAAATGTATCTTTCCTCCAACGGATACATTTGAATCCCCATTATAAATACAAGCTCATAACTTCGTTGTAATGTGTGTGAAGTAAGAAAAATCAACACCTACGAGCTGTGAAGGTGTGAGTGTTTAGTGCATTATATTGGGAGTTATAAGGAGGCACGTTTCACACCTTGTACACTGAACTTTAGAGTTCATAGATATACACAAATGAGTGTTCAGCTTGTAACTCATAGCTTAGAGAGGTTTTCCTAATCTTAGCTTTAGGCTAACACATTGTAAAGGAAAACCTCACCTAGTTGGAGAAACCAACCGAAACCAAAACCCTCTTGTTAGGTTTGTTGGAAGTAAGTTGTCAGTGAGGTAGGAAGGAGAGGCAGCCCAGGGAGTGGCGTGAGTCCAGTTGTAAGTGCACCTTGGCACGTTAAAAATAAGAATTCCAGTAGTGGATTTCCTGTTAAATCAGGCCCGTGGATGTAAGAGCTTGAGTCTCTGAACCACGTTAAACTGAGCGTACTTATCTTTCAAAGTATCTATCAAAGGGTTGTGAAAATTTTCTCACTGAGAGCATTGTTTATAAGAAAAATTTGGTTAAGCAATCAGGTAAGGGAGATACCTCTCACTGACCAGATCAGGCAACGCGCTCGAGAGTTCAATCTCTCGAGTCACTGTGTTGCTAAGAGCATGAGCCTTCAAGTCTCACTGACTTGGTAGCTCAGTGACTTGAGTGTTTCCTCACTGAACTCTTTCAGAGCGCAACGCAAAGTTTAAAAAAAAAAATTTGTTCCTGAATTTTCATTTTGCCCTTCGAAAACGGGACCATCAAGTTGCATTCTCTTCTACCATCAAGACTGAAGAACAGGTAAAGGAACCAGTAGCAGATGACTTAAGTCTTAAGGAGCAGGTAGCACTATTGACAAGAAAACTGGAGAAGATGAATTCCAAGTATGGAAAGTAGAAAAGACATTGGAATGATTTAACCAGAGACAGAAGAAGATCCTTCAAGCCTGCAGACAAAGAAAAGTTATCTGAAGATTCCAGGGAAACCAGGTTCTAGTCCCCAGTTAAGAGAAGAGACTTCAGTCCAAGGAGAAGAGATTCCAGCTCAGGAAGATCTGACTTCAGGAGGAGAGAAAGCAGTCTAGGCAGACCAGATTTCAACTCCAGGAGGAGAGGTTTCAGTCCCAGTCCTAGAGCAGGAGACAACACTTATTACACCTGTAACAAAGCATGTCACTACAACTATGACTGTCCTCAGCTAACTCCTAGAGAAAGAGAAGATAAGAGACTCAAGAGAGACATGAGATATGCAGACAAGAGAGCAATGCTGGCAGAAGCAGAAGAGTACACTGGTTCAAGCTCTTCTTCTTCTTCTGACTTTGGATCATATGAGGATATATGTCTTATGGCAGATAGTACTGAGGTACAAGAATCTACATTATGCATCTCTAAATATACTCAATACTCTCACTCATCTGATACTACTAGTGAGTCTGATATGCAGCAAATGTTATCAGGTCTCCAAAGATGTGTTCAATTATGTCAAACACTTGAGAAGGAAAATGGTAGGCTTAAAGCTGAAGTACAATCTCTGTCCAATGAGAAAGAATCCACCAGAGATCTTATCTGTAATTATGCCAAAGAAGTTTCAACAATTCAGGATAACATTATAGATTGAGACAATCTGGTGAATAAACTCATGAAAGAGAATTTCTCTAAGGACCATGAGATTACTGAACTTAGGGCCAAATACCAATCCCTTCTCAAGGGAAAACAAGTTGAACAAGTTATAGAAGAGATACCTATGCCCAGAGAAGAACCAAAGATACTGTTAGGATAAATATTGTTAGTTTTGATAGGTTAAACAAAGCAGAAGATGTAATAGGACCATCTGAACCTGTTATCCAGATGAGGAACTAGATTAGGACTTAGTCTAGGGGAACTTCCAGACCAGAAGACTCCACCAGAGGACTCCACCAGAAGACTTCACCAGAGGACTCCACCAGAAGACTTCATCAGAGATGTTCAGACAAGAGGCCGAAGACCTTTCCCAGACCAGACGAGTCCGAACCAGACGAGTCTGGTGGAATATAAGATGCTCAGAGTCATCTTTAGATTCTACTGAGTGATCTGGTTCTTAACCAACTCTTGACTAGAGGACCTCTAGGTCATCTGGTGTCTAGTTCAGCCTACTCTGGAAGAATCAGAGTTTTGCAAAGAAAGCATTTGACCGTTGGTAATTCAAATAAAGACAACCATGATCGGATTGGAAAGTAAGAATGAAGATATTAATCCAAGGATCTCACCAATCCAATCAATCAATTAGGGAATTGATTGATTGAAGCTTCCATAAATAGAGATCTGATTAGATTAGCTATCCAACGGCTAAACCCTAATCACCTCTATAAATACAAGAGTGCCACTTTGAAGAAAAGCTCTAGTTACACGCACGAAGATCATACTTAAGATTTAATATTATCAAGCAATTATCACTCTTATTGTTCTTGATTCACATCTACTCATAAGGAGTTTGTAGTTGGAGATTAACCTGTTCATCTTGATAGAGAATATTTTAGTTGAATATACTTTAGATTGAAGTTAGATCTAAAGTGTGTAAGCAAGGAGCTGGTACTTGTCAAATCCAGTGTTCGTAAGTTGGCTGGTTGGTTAGTAAGGCCCCTTGAAAAAGGGAGAGTGGACGTAGGATCATTATATCTGAACCACTATACATCTTGTGTTATTTACTGCTTTCATTTATATTTTATTTATTATTGTGCTCTTGTTAAAAAGATCTTGGAAAAGGTTTTTCTCTTCAAGCTTCCACATTATTAAAAACTGACTAGTGAGACCAATAAGTGGTATCAGAGCCAGGGGAGTTGCAGTTTGGGATGTCTTGAGGAAGAAAAAGGCAGAGGTTCAAAAGAAAGATTGTCCAACTAAGCCAGGGGAGTTGCAGTTTGTGTTGAATGCGAATGCCTCTGTAGGGACGAAGCTGACCCTGATCTTGGATTACTTGTTTCCTGATAAGGTGTGGAAGGCATCCTGGTGCAAAGGCTTCCACAAGTCCAATATTTTGTTTCACAAGGATGAGCCTCTCCATGGTCACTCTGACTCTGATGGTGAAGAGGCCATCCCAGCTGTACCCCTACAGCCTGTGCCTTCCCCTGCTAAAGGGAAGAAGAAGTATTTGAAGAAGAAGGATGCAGCTTCTGTTTCTTCCAATTTGGTTATTTCTGGCTCATCAGAGGATGACAAGATTCCCCTTACAGCTGCTTTGAAGAAGTAGAAGGGAGAAGGTGAAGAAGTTGTTACTTCACCTAAGGCTAAGAAAGTTGGTCCTACTAAGAAAAGGACCAGGCAAGATCAAGAAGGAGTAAGAAAGAAGCCCAGAACTTCAAGGAGGGCAGAGAAGAAGAAAACACTCCTGGTGGATGAGCCATCAGAGGAGGAAGATGAAGAGGAGGACATTCCCTTGAAGAGGAAGCCAAGAGCAAAGAGGGCTATTCTTCAAGAAGATCCAGATTCTGGCTCAGATCTGGGAGATGCTCTGGAACAAGCCATTGAAGAGGCTTCACAGCTGATGGAGGATGCTGTGTCTTCACCTGCTGTACCAGAGGTCTCTGTACCATCTTATGTTGACTCAGCTGAGGTAAACCCATCCATTCCTTCTCCTGTTAATCTCATTTCCCCATCCCTCTCTCCACCAGAAACCCAAACGCAACCCCAACCCCCTGCTTCTGGTTCAAAATCATCCCTACCAGAGCAACCTATCCCAAACACTCCCCCTCCCTCACATACAGCCTCTCCCCCTCAAACTCACTCTCAAACACCTCTACCCACTAACCCTTCACCCCCACAAATAACCTCTGCACCAGAGGTACCCTCTACCTCTTCTGGTGCAGAACAACCCTCTCAAACATACCCCTCTACCTCATAAACTCAAACACCTATCCCCCCCCCACTCAAACTGACCAGAACCCCTTTATTTCCATGGATTTGGGGTTCCCTGGTCCTCCTGCCTCCCCCACACTCTCATTTAGCGATGATAGTGAAGAGGAGGATGCTTCACTTAAGCCTCCCAACTTAGCCTCATCCTCCTCTGCCCCTGTGCCCAAACCCTTCACTTTCAATGATTCTGATATGGGTTCCATAAGGCAGAGTATGAGTGTAAGTGCTCAGCTCTGGCTAAGAGAGCACTTCCCTATCCTTTTGGAGCACTTACCCCTCTTGGCTGACCTAACGGATGGGAAGGTCTGGAGCAAAGCCAGATTGGAGGACGTTGAAGACTTGATTCTTCTGTTGGATGAGATGAGCACTTCTGGTGTCTCCACCTGGGATATTGCCATCAAGAAGAAGTTGAACGTACATAACCCAGCTGAGATCGAATCTCCAGAATCTGCCAATGTGGTGGTGACAACTCTTCTGATCCAGAGAGGGGTTATGATCTCTCCAGAAGGCCCCTCATACTCCTTTGGACCTCACTTCACCTTTCCTCCAGAGTTATACTCTGATGAAGAGGACTTCGATGTCACCCCTGCTGTGCTCCTGAAGATGAAGATGTTCTTCAATGAACAGATCCAGCAGATTGGCAGATTCTCCAAGGCGATGCAGCATCTGGCTCCTGCTATGATAGAGTACCAGATTAAAGAAGAGAGGAAGAAGTTTCTGAAGCAGATCAAGGCTACGTTTGCCTCTATTAAGGCCTCATTCAAAGCTAATGGCCTGTTCTTAAAGCTAGACATCATTGACAGCCAAAGGCAGCTGCAGAAGCATGTCTTGGACCAGCTGTGTCCAGTCTCTGTGCTCAAGGTAGAGATGGCTTCTCAAATGCTTGAGACTACCAGGTTGAAGGACTCCTTGCAGGAGATGTTGGCAAAGCAGGAGCGTCTGGTGGCCGAAGCTCAAGCGTACCTGGACGAAGCCAAGAAGCTTAAGGATCTTCACTCTTCTTCCTCCACTGAGTTGCCTGATCTGATAAGGCAAGTGGTTGAGCCCTTAATTGATGAAGTCAAAAAGGGGGAAGAGAAGGCCAAAACTGATCTGGCGAAGAGCATAAACGAAATACTTTTCAACCATGTTGGTCGGCTGGACCTGTTGGAGAACACTTTCGCTCAGGCAGAGCTGCAGAAGAAGAAGAAAGAAGAGCTGAAGTCTTTGGCTATGGCCAAGCAGCTCACTGCAGAAGAGGATGCATTGGACTCTGAACAGGACCCTGTGTCTATCCCTGGTCCTGCTAAGAGAAAGATCAGGAGAGTGAAGAAGAGCTTCCTGGAGGAAGTTGTTGAAGAAGCAGAGAAGAGATTCAAGGAGGAAACAGAAGAAGAGAGACTTGCCAGAATCAGAAAGAACATAGATGAAGAGCAGAGGCTCAGATATGTTCGTAAGAAGAATAAGAAGGCAAGAGAAGCAGGTCTCACTCCTACTGCAAGTGGAAGTTCTTCTTGTCAAATGAAGAAGACTCATGTGGAGGTTATGGATATTATACCTCTCAGGACAGAAGGGTCTTTTGACTCTACAGTGCCTGTTCCTCTGATTGAGAGGTGGAAAGAAGCTAAAACTCTCTGGTTCATCCAGCACTACATCCATAGGCCTTCTCCAGAAGATGAGGCTTTGATCAACAGGACCTTCCACTCATGGATGAAAGCCTACGACTCTGATCTGTACAAGAAGCTGATGGACTCTATCATTGAGTTCAATTTGGAAGTCACTGCCCCAGAGTTCCATTATCTCAACACTCCTATGAATGGGGACCAGATTGACTGGGCAGAGCTCAAGAAGCTATACAAGACAAAGGTATTGGTGAATTTCACTCCAGCTAACTCCGCAGAGCTCAAGGCTGTTCAAGATAGATTCCTAGACTGGTTCCTGGTACCAAAGGAAAACAAGAGATATGCTTAGAGATAGGACTTGCATTGTAATTTGTGAACTCTTCTGTCCTGATTTATTAATGAAATATCATATCTCTTCTGTCTTAAGACAACTTCTTGTTGTCTCCTTGTTTGCCTGATAAGATCTATTCTAAGGTCTTATCTTAAGTGTTTTTCTTGCTTATTTTTTTTATCAGTTCTGGTTAGTGTTTTAACTTCATCAAAAAAGGGGAAATTGTTAGGATAAATATTGTTAGTTTTAATGAGTTAAACAAACCAGAAGATGTAATAGGACCATCTGAACCTATTAGCCAGATGAGGAACTAGAAGACTCCACCAGAGGACTCCACCAGAAGACTTTACCAGAGGACTCCACCAGAAGACTTCACCAGAGATGTTCAGACCAGAGGCAGAAGACCTTCCCCAGACCAAACGAGTCTGGTGGAACATAAGATGCTCAGAATCATCTCTAGATTCTACTGAGTGATCTGGTTCTTAACCGACTCTAGACCAGAGGACCTCTAGGTCATCTGGTATCTAGTTCAGCCTACTCTGGAAGAATCAGAGTTTTGAAAAGGAAGCATTTGACCGTTGGTAATTCAAATGAAGACAACCATGATCGGATTGGAAAGTCAGAATGAAGATATCAATCCAAGGATCTCACCAACCCAATCAATCAATTAGGGAATTGATTGATTGAAGCTTCTATAAATAGAGATTTGATTAGATTAGCTCTCCAATGGCTAAACCCTAATCACCTCTATAAATACAAGAGTGCCACTTTGAAGAAAAGTTCTAGTTACGAGCATGAAGATCATACTTAAGCTTTAATATTCTCAAGCAATTAGCACTCTTATAGTTCTTGATTCACATCTACTCATAAGGAGTTTGTAGTTGGAGATTAGACTCAACCTGTTCATCTTGATAGAGAAGGTTGTAGTTGAATATACTTTAGATCGAAGTTAGATCTAAAGTGTGTAAGCAAGGAGCTGGTACTTGTCAATTCCAGTGTTCGTAAGTTGGCTGGTTAGTTAGTAAGGCCCATTGAAAAAGGAAGAGTGAACGTAGGATCGTTATATCTGAACCACTATACATCTTGTGTTATTTACTGCTTTCATTTATATTTTATTTATTATTGTGCTCTTGATAAAAAGATCTTGAAAAAGGTTTTTCTCTTCAAGCTTCCGTATTATTAAGAACTGACTAGTGGGACCAACATATACCAACCACAATATCTATCATAACTGATTCTTCTCAACGCATAAATGATAAGAGAGGTTTGGGATATCCTAGCAGAGCAACAAAAACTCGTAAGTATATGTCTAACAAAGACAAGTCCATAAGAGCTGGTGAAATAGTGGAAATCCTGGGTGATGAAACTGATCTAGATGGGAAAGGATCCAGAGTGCTCCTAAATCCCAAAAGGCATGAGTGGAACTCTCAAGTGTGCTATACTCCAGAAGAGGAATCTACTCTGATAAAAGATTCTTTAAAGAGTCAATCTCAGAATATGGAACCTAAGATGATTAAAGGACCTCAGTAGAGTCATCCTCAAAGAGTAGAACCTAACCAAATAAGGGGACCTCAGAGGAGATACTCTAATAAAAGGAACTTTAATCAGAACAGGGGACTTCAGAAGAGATACACTCAGAGAAGACCTAATCAGAGTAGAATGCCTCGGAAGATCTATGCTCACTAGAGAGGATCCAAGTTTCATCAGAACCAGAAGAGGTCTACCAGACCCATCTATAGAAGACCAGTTAATCTGGGTGACTATGACACCAGGGATAGATCTTCTAGGATGTATCCTTATTACCAGTCCTTTAAGACCATGTCTTTGAGATAAGCCATTCCTAAGGCTAGATTTGAAAAGAGATACACTAGACTTGACTTTAGGAAAGGTGTTCTCATTAGTTCAGCAACTCAATATGTCATTGTCAGAGGACATGTCCTGGTAGATAGATTTGGAAGAAGGATAAGATCTCCTCATCCAACTAGGGATGATCTTTATCAATGGATTCCTAAATATAAATTAACTAACCAATCAGGACCCAACACTAGTAGGGGACCTAATTAGTCTCTTTCCAGGAGGACAAGAGCCCAATGGAGAAATGATTTTCAGGCAATAGTGTTTGGTTCATTGATAGTGGATGCTCCAAACACATGACTTTTGTGAAAGATCATCTCAAGGATTTCAAGAACCTGAATGGGCCAAGAGTAATGTTTGGTGACAATAATTTTGGAGTCACCAGAGGAGTTGGAAAGTTGATTGTCAATGATGTATCTGTAGATGAAGTTTACTATGTGGAAGGTCTCAAGCATAATCTGCTTTCAGTATCCCAATTTTGTGATAAGGGATACTCAGTGAAGTTCTCTAGTGACTCTTGCACTATTTTTAACTCTTATAATGATGATATTTTATAAGTAGGCTTGAGGAAAGGTAACATCTATCTTGCAGATTTTAATAGTTGTCCAAGAAACACTTGCCTGGTAGCTAAAGGATCTGCAGAGAATAGCTGGCTTTGGCACAAGAGGTTGAGTCATCTGAATTTCAAGACACTCAACAAGATTGCCAGAAGATATCTAGTTCGGGGTCTTCCAAATGAAGTGTTCAAGAAGAATCAGACATGTGGTTCCTGCCAGAAGGGAAAGCAACCTAAAGCTTCATTCAAAGATGTCCAGAGCACAACCACAACCAGAGTTCTTCAGTTACTTCACATGGACCTCTTTGGACCTGTTTCACCACTTAGCTTTAGTGGAAGGAAATATACTTTGGTAATAGTAGATGACTTTTCAAGATACACTTGGGTAGTGCTCTTGTTTAAGAAAAATGAAATTATCACTAAGTTGCCAGAGTTTTTCAAGCAGATTCAGAATGAGCAGAACCAGAGCATAGTCAGAATCAGAAGTGACAGAGGCACATAATTCCTGAACTCACACATTGCAGAGTATTGCAAGGACAAAGGTATACTTCATGAAACCTCTTCTGCCAGAACACCTCAATAGAATGGAGTGGCAGACGGTAGGAATAGGACACTAAAAGAGGTTGCCAGAACTCTATTGGCAGAATATAACACACCTCAAAGGTTTTGGGTATAAGCCATCAATACAGCCTATTTCACCCAGAATAGATGTCTCATTGCCCAGAGGCATGATAAGACACCATATGAGGTATGGAAAGGTCAAACGCCACCTGTTTCATTCTTTCATATTTTTTGTTGTAAGTGTTTCATTCATGATATTGGAAAGTCCAAATAAATAACTTTTGATGCTAAAGTGGAAGATGGAATATTCTTAGGATATTCCAGCACCAGTAAAGCATACAGAATCTTTAATAGGAATTCTCTTTGTGTGGAAGAAGTACCCCATGTTGTTTTTTATGAATCTACTCTTGAGTGCAAGGTGGAACTTAAGGACTTATCTCCAGAAGAATCCAAGGATCAGATTAATTCCAAGATAATCAAGGTCAAGGCCCCTGTTATTGATTCAAAGTCAGATTCAGATGGTACTCCATCTTCTGGTTCTCTGAAGCTGAAGTCTTCACAAGGAGCAGAACCAGAAGATGTTGGCTTTCCTGTAGGGGAAAGCTCTACTGTAGTTGATGGTAATCATCAAGGTACTACAGTAGATGGTCAATCAGGACTGACTAGGGGTAAGAGAAGTCTGGTTGACCACCCCAGTGATCTGATTATTGGAGACCCAACTATTGGTTTCCAGACTAGGAGAACACTAAACTTAGCTGCCTTGTTCAGTTGCTATGTATCCTTGATTGAGCCCAAGAATATCAAGGAGGTATCGAAGGATTCAAATTGGATAGTTGCAATGCAAGAGGAGTTGAATCAATTCACTAGACAGGATGTTTGGGAGCTGGTAGACAGACCAAGACATCAAAAGGTGATAGACACTAAGTGGATTTTCAAGAACAAGAAAGATGAGAATGACATTATAACTAGAAACAAGGCTAGGCTAGTGGCCCAGGGGTACTCTCAGTCTGAAGGAATAAACTATGATGAGACCTTTGCTCTTGTTGCCAGACTAGATGCCATCAGATTATTTCTAGCATATGCCGCTCACATGAAGTTCAAAGTGTATCAGATGGATATAAAATATGCATTTCTCAATGAGATTCTCATTGAAGAAGTGTATGTTGAACAACCCCCTGACTTTGAACAAGGTGACAAGGTGTATAGGCTTAAGAATGCTCTTTATGGGCTTAAGAAGGCACCAAGAGCATGGTATGACACTCTTTCTCAAGTTCTTCTGGACAATGGTTTTACTAAGGGTAAGATTGATAGAACCTTGTTTAGGAAATAAGAAGGAAATGACATCCTTCTGGTCCAAATATATGTGGATGACATAATATTTGGGTCTCCTAACAAGAGGCTTTGTGAAAAATTTGGGAACCTCATGCAAAGTCAGTTTGAGATGTCTATGATGGTTGAGATGAATTATTTCTTAGGCCTTCAAGTTAAACAATCAGAGAAGGGAATCTTCATCAATCAGACTAAGTATACAAGGAACATGTTAGAAAAATTTGGAATAGGATCTAGCAAATCTGCCAAGATTCCTATGATGACAAATTTCAACATGGATCCAGATGAGTCTGGAGAAAGTGTGGACCAGACTCAGTATAGAGCTCTTATTAGATCTCTTTTATATTTGACTGCAAGCAGACCAGACATAACATTTGTTGTAGGTGTTTGTGCCAGATTTCAGGCTAATCCAAAGAAGAGTAATCTGGAAGCAGCTATAAAGATCTTGAAGTACCTTAAGGGAACAATTAATCTTGGTTTATGGTACCCTGTAGATGATAACTTTGAGTAAAATGGATATTCAGACTCAGATTATGGTGGTTGCAGAATCGACATGAAATCTACCAATGGCACATGCCAATTTATTGGGAATAAGTTGGTATCTTAGTTTTCTAAGAAGCAGACTTCAGTTGCCACTTCAACCACAGAGGCAGAATATATGGCTGCAGGAAGCTGTTGTTCACAACTACTCTGGATCAGTCAGCAACTTAGAGACTACCAGATTAGAGCTAAGAATATTCCTATATTTTGTGACAGAAATAGTGTAATTGCCATTACCCAGAACTCTGTTCTCCACTCCAGGTGCAAGCATGTTGACATTAGACACCATTTTATCAGAGACCATGTTGAGAAAGGTGATATAAGGATGAAAAAGATTGCTACAGAGAAGCAGAGGGCAGATATTCTTACTAAACCTTTGGCAGAGATAATGTTTAGAGAACTGTCTTTTGAGTTAGAATTGTTAGATCCAGAGGCAGACTTGAGTTAAGGGGGAATATCAAAAGAGTATCCTTATTTTCTCTAAAGCATATTTTTTCCCTTCATATTTTCTAAACTATCTGCAGATCAGATATGCCACATTAGATATATTCCCAGATGATACAAGACACCAGAGTACGTGCTCATTGCCAAACTACTTGTGGTATCATCTGGTTACTATATCAGGTGACATGTGAGTAGTTACTCTTCAGCGTCTAGTCATTGGGATACACTTTTAAACTTAGTAAATACACTCAAACTGTTTTGAATTCTTAGTGTATTTAAAAATTCAGTTCGTAGGCCAGGGCAATCATTTTCCTTTTTCTATTGACTGCCCCAAACCCCCTCGAAACTAGTCCCAATGACTGCGCTACGCACGATTAATAAATCCATATCTTGCTTTTTAAATCATAGTCGTCTGATATATTTAAAAGTGCAACATATCAAACAAATCATTAATTGATTTTGTTTCTTCCTATTACCCCCATTAATTCCACTTTTCACGCGTAACAAGTTTATAAACCGAAAATTTTCATCTATCTCTTAACGTTTTCAACCCTCATATTTTCTCTGCAAAAATCTCTCTCACCCTTCTCTCTTAAGTCTTACAGAAATGGCTCCTACCTGCAACTTTGATGCTACCTATGTGTATGAGAAATTCAATTCCGAAATGGTGGTGGACTTTTACACCACCAGGAACTCTGCCGCGCTGAAGATCTTGGATTTGCTTCACAAAACTAGGGTAGAAGGTCTCCTTTCCACTATCCCCAAGGGTTTCCGTACCTTGGATCATTATGCTGCTCAATTTTGGTTTGATTGAAGATTCAAGATGAAGAGATTGTTTCCAAGATCAATGACGAAAAGGTGATTATCACGAAGGAGGAGGTTAGCAAGCTTTTTGGGAACTTGTCCATGTCTGGAGTGGACCTACTTAAGTACAAGGAGGATGAATAGCTTGAATCTTTCAAGATATTCGCAAGGGCGTCTTGCCAAAAGATGACCAAGGGATTTCTGGACAAACATCTTCGCCAGAAGTACAAAGTCCTCTTTGACATAGTGGTGAAGGTTCTGATGTGTGAGAACCATGGCACAGATGCCATTTTTGTGGGCAGATTGTGCGTGATGAGGGCGATTTATGATGGAGTTACCTGCAACTGGGTGGAATTCTTTAGGAATGTTCTCTGGAAGAATAAGGCTAAAGTGCAGAAGGAGGCGAGCATAGAGGAAGAGGGAGAATTGCAATACTTCTTTAATGCAAATGTCTCCCTGGCAACAAAGATCACAATCCTGCTGGATTTTCTTTTCCTAGAGAGGGTGTGGGATACAGAAAGATACAAGAAGTTTCTCAAGAACAAAATCATATTTAGCAAGGATGGTCCTTTGAATGGCAACCCAGCTTCTAATGGGGAGGGTGCCATCCCTGCCCAGTCGATTCGAGCTATTCCTTCTCCACCAAAGGGCAAAAAGACAGAGAAGAAAAAGACATAAGGAAGTACTTCTTCTAAGAAAGTTGTTATCTCAGTCTCTTCATAAGAGGATGATCAACAGCCTCTGACATCTGTTCTGAAGAAACAGAAGAGAAATGAGGAGTCTACTAAGGTTACCTCTCTTCGCAGATCCAACACTCGCAAGACCCAGAAGGGTGGTCTGAAGAAGAAGATAGGCCACAGTGTTGAAGGAGGAGATGCTGGAGCCTCCTCAGGGAAGACAAAGAAGCAGAAGATGGCTGGAAAGTCAACCCTTCTTGTGGGTGAAGATGTTGAGGAAGAGGAAGAAGAGGAAGAAGTACCTCTCAAGAAGAAGCCCAGAACTAGGCGTGCTATTTTGCAAGAACCAGAGACAGACTCATCCTTGGATATGTCCTCTGATCGTGAGGCAGAGGAGCCTGCTCACCAGGACACTTTGGCTGCTTCATCTGGTGAGATCCATCCACCTGCAGGTGCCTTTGAGCCCTTACCTGCGGTGGTTTCTCCAGCTAATATTGACTTAGTTGAGGTACATTCTCCTTCCCAACCTTGTGTTCATTTGGTTTCCCCTTCCCTCTCCCCTACTGAGCCCATACAAACCTCACTTGTTCTAGATGCACTCACTTCTGCATCTGCTCTAGAGGACCCCTATGTCATCTGGTATCTGGTCTTACCATTCTAAACAGACCAGAAGAGTAATCAAGGAAGTCCTTTACCGTTGGTGTATTTAATGCATTCTAAAGATCATGATTGTAAAGTCAAATGAAGAATCAATTCAAAGGATATCACCAAGTCAATCAATCAATTAGGAAAATTGATTGATTGACTTCCATTTATAGGGATCTAATTAGATTAGCCCTCCAACAGCTAACCCTAATTCACCCTATAAATAAAGAGCTACTGCAAAGGAGAAACATACACGAGGAACACTTTCAAGCTTTCATTGGTTAAAATAGCATTCCAATACTCTCAAAATATTCATACATATCTACTCTTTTAGGAGAAAAGTTGGAAAAATAATACTCAACCTGTTCATCTATTAGACAAGGTTGTTGTGTTGAAAAGTTATATCGATCTAGATCTAAAGTGTTAGCAAGGAACTAGTACTTGTAAATTCCAGTGAGTTCGTAAGAAGGATAGTGAGAAAGATCCCTTGTCTAAGGGAAAGTGGATGTAGGATTGATATCCAAACCACTATACATCTGGTGTTATTTACTTTATTGCACTACATACTCTTACTCATTGCATCAAAAGGCATAACAAGTGTTTTATCAAAAGTTACTATATATTTAGCTTCCATATTGTTCATTAGAAGAGTCTGCCGTTTTTTTAGAAAAAGCTTAAATATAAAGTGTTTTGTGTTGAGAAGTATATTCAACCCCCCTTCTAGACTTCTTAAACACCTTTTAACTGTTACTAGTGGGACCAACATTACACCTTGTGTGAAGTAATTACTATGGCACTATTGTTGTCACAATAAATTGAGACTTCATTTGCAAACACTTGGTAGTCTCTCAATTGTTGCCTCAACCATAAAATCTGAGCACAACAACTACCTGCAGCCATATACTCAGCCTCAGTTGTGGATGTTGCCACTGAATTCTACTTCTTTGAAAACCAAGAGATCAACTTATTTCCTAAGAACTGGCATGTCCCTGAGGTTGATTTCCTATAAATCCTACAACCTCCATAATCTGCATCTGAATACCCTGTCAGTTCTAGGTTGTCATATGAATGATACCAAAGTCCTAAATTGACTGTTCTATTCAAATATTTCAATATCCTTTTTGCAGCCTCAAGATGACTTTTCTTAAGGTCAGACTGATACCTGGCACGCACACCAACTGCGAAAGTTATGTCAGGCCTACTTGCAGTTAGGTACAACAATGATCCTATCAACCCTCTGTACTCAGTCTGATTCACTGATACCCCATCAGTGTCAGGATCCATCTTCCAATTTGTGTTCATTAGGATCTTAGCTGGATTGCAATTCTGAACTCCAAACTTTCTAATCAAGTCTCTTGTGTACTTGGCCTGATTAATGAAAATCCCTTGATCAGTTTGCATGACTTGCAATCCCAAAAGAAAGTTCATCTCTCCCATCATAGACATCTCAAATTTACCAGTCATCAACTTAGAGAATTTCTCACAGAGCTGATGAATTGGTGATCCAAATATGATGTTATCCATATATATTTGGACCAAGAGAATGTCATCACCTTCAGTGATCCTGAACAATATCCTATCCACGGTTCCCTTGATGAACCCATGGTCAGTCAGGAATTAGGAGAGGGTATCATACCAAGCTCTAGGAGCTTTCTTAAGTTCATACAGTGCTTTCTTCAAGTGGTATACTTTGTCTCCAACCTTAAACCCTGGGGGTTGTTCCACATATACCTCTTCATGCAGTATACCATTAAGAAATGTACTCTTCACATCCATTTGATACACCTTGAACTTCTTGTATGTTACATAAGCAAGGAACAACCTAATTGCTTCTAGCCTAGCCACTGGGGCAAAGGTCCCATTATAGTCTATTCCTTCAGACTGATAATATCCTTTGGCCACCAGTCTTGCCTTGTTCCTCACCACAACTCCATTCTCATCCTTCTTGTTCTTAAAGACCCACTTGGTACCAATCACACCTTGATGCCTATGTATATCTACCAGTTCCCAAATCTGATTCCTTGTGAACTGATTCAACTCCTCTTGCAAGCCTATGATCTAGTTCGAGTCAGTGAGAGTTTCTTCTATATTCTGAGGCTCTTGCTCAGAGAGAAAGCTACAAAATAGAGCACTCTCACCATGGAACCTTCTGGTCGTGACTCCCTCAGTTGGATCACCAATGACTTGGTCAATGGGATGATCTTCTAGCCATGTTCTCTTGCCTGGAGTTGTCCCTGATGTACCTGCAATATTAGTTTCCACAAGTTCTACAAACTCAGGAAAATGAACAGAAGGGAATGGAACTGAGTCTACACCAAAGGGATTAATGAGCTCAATGTCAGGGACATTGTTTCCCCCTTATATGGTGACTCAGTAACCGTCTCAGCTACGACTGCATCTTCATTAATGGTACTTACCTCAGGTTGAGTCTGCTCCTCGTTCTAAGGCTCAACAATCCCTAAAGTGCTAGCTTTATGAGGCCTTTGAATTGTCATCCTGATCCTCGTCATCATTCCAACATGGAATTGGCACAGCTTTGACCTTTGGATCAGTTTGATTCTTCAAACTCAGCCTTATCACTCTCCTTGTGACCTCCTCAGAGTCAGGATCTACAAACTTAGATCTATACTCAGTAACAGATTCACCAAACACAACATGTGGTGATTCTTCCACAACAAGGGTCCTACCGTTATAGACTCTGAATTCTTTACTAACATCAAAATATCCTAAGAATATTCCTTCATCAGGTTTGCTATCAAAAGCCTTTAATTGGGTCTTTCAATTGTTGAGGATGAAGCACTTACACCCAAATATATGGAAATAAGATATATGAGGCTTCCTCTTGTTCCATGTCTCATATGGGGTCTGAGCATGTTATTTGTTCAGCATGGATCAATTCTGAGTATAGCATGCAGTGTTGATTGCTTCAGCCCAGAACTTCTTGGGCAACTCTGACTCAGCCAACATGGTCATGGCAGCTTCCTTCAGTGTCCTGTTTCTCCTCTCAGGGACACCGTTTTGTTGTGGGGTTTTGGCTGCAGAAGTCTCATGAGCAATACCAAGTTTATCACAGAAATTAAAAATATATGATTTATAAATTCAGTGCCCTTGTCAGATCTGATTCTGACTATATACTGATTCTGCTCATTGCTGAGTCTCCTGAGTAACTCTGGAAGCTTCACCTGTGTTTTCTTCTTATTTAACAAGAAAATAACCCAAGTATACCTAAAATAATTATCAATGACCACAAGGGTATATTTCCTACCATTCATACTCACAGGTGTTACAGGGCCAAAAAAATCCATGTGCAAGAGCTGAAGAGCTCTGTCAGTGGAGAAGGTAGCTTTCTCTTTGAATGTAGCTCTGACCTGCTTCCCTTCCTGACAAGCTTTGCACACATGATCCTTGCTAAAAACTTTATTAGGTAAACCTTAAATAAGTGAAAGTCTAGATATTTTGTTAAGAATCTTGAAGTTCAGATGGTTTAATCTTTTATGTCATAACCAACTGAGCTCTGAAGAGCTTTTAGCAACAAGACAAGTATCAAGAATAATGTTGCTCCAATCAGCTAAATAAACATTACATTTCCTAATACCTGTAAGAAGCACCCGAAGTGTTGATTTGTTCTTGACCAAATAAATATTCGATAAGAACTCATCACTGAAACTTTTGTCACAGAACTGGCTCACTGACAACAGGTTGTGCTTCAGTCCTTCAAGATAGGACACATTCTCCACCCCGACGTACCTATAACAAGAGTACCAAAACCTTTGGTTAAACCTTTTGAGTTATTACCAAAAGTTACTTGTAGACCATCTTTGGCAGTATAATCCTGAAGAAGACTCTTCATTCCAGTCATGTGCCTTGAGCATCCACTGTCTAAGTACCAAATAGCTCTGATTGAGTCATCTTTACTCTTCTTGTAACCACAGCCGCCTGCAACGAAATCAGGCTTTAGGTACCCATTAAGTGTTGGGTCCTATGGTGTTAGTTGTACCTCTCGGGATCCAAACCTGCTTAACTACCCAGATTGCCTCAGAGGAGTAGATTTATCTCCCATTACCATCAACATACACAACTTTCTTCTTCTTTACCTGAGAGGAAGATGGTGTATGAGTGTCAGGCTTAGGAGTCACAGGAGCCTTAGTGTTTGCCTTTGGGGCAGGCTTCCTGTTCTTTCTAGGCCTAGGTGCAGCAGGCCTTGGGGTCTGTTCCTGACTTGGCCTTGTTTTCTATTCCCCCTAGGCAAGTAAGGGAATGAAAATAGTTATATGCATCAGGTTGTTAAAATCATGGAGGTGCTATCATGTTCTGCCTTCCCTAAGTGTATTGTCAAGCATGATAATACCCCTGTTGAACTGTCTGAGACCTCTTGGCCTGAGTTCTCCTCTGATTACATTGAGAAGTTCCCTAACCTGAGCTCTCAGGGGCTTGTTTAGGTTGCTTAGCCTTTCCCTTGGGTTTTGGCTTCACAACTTTAGGGGCAACCCTAACTGTCTCAACAATTTTTTTGCCCTTGTCAGTTTGGCGGGCCTTGTACACAACATTCTTTGTACTTGGGCCTGCCTGAACAAACACCCTCTCAGTGTTGCTACCTAAAGCAACATGAGACTGAACTTGTGAGGGTTTTCTGGAATCAAAGACAATCTCAGATTTTCATTCCCAAGTTTCTGGCAGCTATTTATTTCCTCTACAGCCACTGAGGATTTATTCATTTATGCTACCTTCTTCTTGAGAGCATCCTCACTCTTTCTCAGGATTTCATGCCTGGTATAAAGGTCACCAAACTTACTCTTGAGTTCCTTCAGTTCAATCTGCTTGGCCAATTGATCTTCAGCCAGTTCTTTGATAATCTTCTCTCTTGGACATGTCAAGCTCCTGTGTGGATTCCTTCAGGTCTGACAGAGTCAACTGATCAGTCAGTGTTTGGACTTTAGTGCTCAATTTCTAGTTCTCTTTCACCAAGAAGACATTAGTTTCCTGTAACCGGGAGAAATCAACCATCAATTGCTCAAGACAGAGCTAAAGGTTCATTTCTCTATTTGACTCTGAGCTAGGCTCAGGATTTTGACCAGTGAATGAAGCACATTCAGAGTTAAAATTTACCTCAGGCTCCTCTCCACCCATCAGGCAGAGATCATCGTACTCATCGTCTGAAAAAAGTTCAGGTGACCTTTCCCCAGGATCATCCGAGTCAGATGCATCTTTAGTGAGCATGGCTCGGAACAATCATACTGAAAATTATACTAAAAATATCCTCACGTCTTCTATTTCCCATGCACTCAGCTCTGGACAATCATACTGAAAATGTCCAGTCTTGTTACAGTTGTAACACTTAGTTGGCGGGTAAATTGCAATATTGGTCCCATGAGAATTTGTACTTGACAGACTTAGTCCCACGTTCTTTTTTAGTCCCATATTTGGCATAAATGGTCCCAACCATTAAGTTGCTAACAGTTTCCGTTAGTTTTTTGAAATTTATTGTAAAAATAATTAACTTTATAATTACATGAATATTTAGGATACATACAAAAAAAATATTAATTTTTATTAATTATAATAAATTTGTTTTCTTTATCATTTAACCATCACTTATTTATTTCACATGTCATTGACTTTACACTCACAAACAACCACCTAACTTATATATGAATCCCAAAATACCCCAAAATACACTTACTTTATCTATATTTTCTTAAAACCTATAAAAAAAACAACAAACGAACATACTTTTTGTGGACTGAGGGAGTATTTAATAATATCAAATAAAAAAATTAATTTATTTAGCAAATTCATTAAAGATTAAAAAAATCACGCCCTACAAAAATAAAGAGAGTTAAATATATTCTAAAATCTAAATAATGCCTTAAAATATATTTTAAAGAAAACTTAGCTATCCTGCAACCTATTGTCTGTCCAACCTAATAAAAAAATTATAATTAATATTTATTAAGTTGCAGGTTGTTTAATAATAAATGCAATTTAAAAAAAAATTATCAATGAAATGTGCGTGATATTCAAGTCCGTGATATTTGAGAATTATCAATGAATTATAAAAAAAGAGCATCTAGCGCAGTTAATAGGGTTACTTAAAAAAATTAAAAAAAAGAAAGAAAGCTAACGGGCGCGTGATATTCACGCTCTTTAATCCATTAAATTTTGGACGGAAAATCGTATGGGACCATTTGTGTTAAAAAAAAGGATCAATTTCATGAGATTACATTCTCATGGGACCATTTGTGCAATTTGCCCCTTAGTTGGCTCATCTCCTCCTTCTCTTCTTGCATCAGTGTTCCTTCTTGAGTCAGGTTCCCTCCGTCTTTATGAGCTTTCAGTCTTGCTAGAGTACTTGTTCTAACGAGCACCTCTCTGGTCTAACTCCTCATGATCAGGTTTTGGGTCAGAGTACCTCATTTCTTCACCTGGATCACGTCTCTGGTCAGTGTTCCTCCAGTCTTCATACCTTCTAGAACTGTTGTAGTTACCCTCAGATTTCCTATCTCTTGTATCCTGATAGTACTTCTTGTATCGACCAAATCTTAAATTCAGCTTTTCAAATCTTCTGGCCATCATATTGCACTCCTCAACGATCTCTTCTTTACTCATTTCTATTAGTGACTTTGATGGTGACTCAACAGGTTCTGACTTGGCTTTGAATGCCACATTCTTTTCTGGAGATTCTCCTCCTCTTCAACCACTACTTTCTTCCTCCTCTTGTTCAGGTTGAATTCTAAAGCTTTGAGCTTAGAGAAAATTAGGGTTGAAGTAATGTTGCTCATATCCTGAGTATTCTTGAGCATGATAACACTGTTATCACATCTCTCAGGGAGAGCGTTCAGGATCTTTGAATCAACTTCTCTCTTAGGGACTTCCTTCCCCAGTAGCACCAACTCATTCATCATCTTGATGAATCTTGACTCCATTTGCTCAATAGTTTCCTCAGGCAGTATCTGGAAGCTTTTAAATTTCTGAATGATAATATTTCTCTTGTTTTCCTTGATCTTATCAGATCCCTAACACATCTGGTTCAGCTCATTCCATACCTCATTGGCAGTCTTCAAATGCATCAGTCTCACTGACTTCTCGAACAACACCGTATGGAGGATGATATTCTTGGCCACGTTGTCCAGTCATATCATCTTGATCTCATCATTGGTGAGCTGACTCCTGTCTTTTGGAACTGGTACTTCAATGGGTTGATCATCAAATGCAAGTCCTCTGACGTTAGGAATGGTGATCTTGATAGGGCCGTCCTTGATAACTTGAGGCATCTGGTCATGGATAGCATCCAAATGTGCAAGCAACCTGAATCTCCAATAGACAAAGTTAGAGACGGAGAATTCAGGCAAAGAAGCTTCGAGCCTTCTTGAAGTCATGATGCAAGTTTTCAAAAAATATGCAAACTTAGATTTATTCAGTGACGACCAACAGTTTCTCCTCTAAAACTATTATTATTCAAAGTCAGTGGTCTTTTGAACTACTGCTCTGATACTACTTGTTGGTCACAGACAAGTCTGAGTGATACGTGTATAGGGGGAATACACGTATACAAATTTTTCTTTCTTTCAAACTGAGTCCCTCAACTCATAGTCTTAGTGTTAGGCACTGAATAAATAATACACCTACTAACAACTCTGAAGCACATCAGTTGGCTAACTATCTCTTTATGCTTGAGTGTAGAAATGTGTGAGCCCTGAAAGATTTTAGACTTGTTATGTTGCTTTCTAAAAACTGAGTTTTTTCTTACATAAGAAGTTGTGGTTAAGAGGGTAGTGCAATGAGTTCAAAGGTCGGCTGAACTAACAAAGATATGCTATGAATGAAATGATAAACAGTTTAAGCCTAATATCAAAGCAAATAAAGAACTCAGAGCGATTTGTTGGGATATAGATTAGATGTTTTGAATATGTTAAAACAAGAACTTGTAATAGGAGCAGCTGAACCTGTTAGTCTGCTGCAGACTAGTCTAGGACTAGAATAGGTCTTAGGTTAAGGGGAAAGAGAATTAGACAAGACAAGAGGAGTCTCGGATAAGAGGAGTTCCAGACAAGAGAAGTCCCAGAAAAGAGGAGTTCCAGACAAGAAAAGTCCCAGAAAAGAGGAGTACCAGACAAGAGAAGTTCCAGACAAGAGAAGTCCCAGACAAGAGTTGTCCCGGACAAGAGGAGTCCCGGACAAGATGAGTCTTGGACAAGAGGAGTCTTGGACAAGAGGAGTCTTGGACAAGATGATTCTTGGACAAGAGGAGGTTGGGACCAGATAAGATAGATGACCAGATGAGGTAGAAGACCAGGTGAGATAGAGGGCAAGATGAGGTCGGGACCAGATGAGGTAGAGGACCAGATGAGGTAGGGGACCAGATGAGGTAGAGGACCAGGTAGAAGACCAGATGAGGTAGAGGACCAGATGAGGTAGAGGACCAGATGAGGTAGAATACCAGATAAGGTAGAAGACCAGATAAGGTAGAAGACCAGATGAGGTAGAAGACCAGATGAGGTAGAGGACCAGATGTGGTAGACAAGAAGAGGTGTATCAGACTAATCTACCAGACTACTCTACAAAGAAGATCTTGTGATCCAAAGATAAAAAAAGTCAAGAAAGGGAAAGTCAACTGATATCAAGGAAGATTGGTTGAAGATCAAAGAAGAATCATTCAAAGAAGGAGTCAACCAATCAATCATATAATCAATCAAGATGATTGATTATATTCTTTAATTTATAGATGTTTGAATTTCTAGCTTCCAACGGCTAGTTATTTGACACCTATAAATAGGAGTGCATGGTGATGATTTCAACACAAGAAACACGGACAAGAGAGAATAAAAGATAGAGAAACACATGAACACACCAGACACTCACCTTGTTCATACAAGCATTATAGCTTTCAAAATATTTTGACAAATCAGTTGATCTAACAGCTGAACAAGTTCAAACACTGGTAGAAGAGTCCACTGACTTGAAAACCAGATGTAATGAACAAACTAAGTTGATAGAAAGGCTGTTTGTTGAAAACATTGAGAAAGATAATAAATATACCCTGCTGAAAGCTATGTTTGATGAACTCTTCCATCAAAACAAAATTGTAAAAGAAAGTGAGGACAAGCTCAAACTGAGACTAGAGCAGCTGACTATAGCAAACAATGTTGTGTCACATATAGTTGGCTCATCTCAAAAAGAGCATGATAAGACAGGCATTGGTTATTCCAAACCTGAAACCTCACATGTTCAGAAAGAAGACAGATCTAGAAACTTTATTGATAAGGGTAAGAATTCAGCGGACCAGGCAACTCAACCTAATGTGCAGATGAGTTCTAAAACTCAAAAACCCAAAAGGAAGAGGAATAATATTAAAAGACCTCAGCAAGGTCAGCATAGTAGAAAACTTGATTGCCTGCAAATACACAAACAGACCAGTTGATATTATGCCCCAAATATCAGCTGAGCATATTTTGAGTTGGAAGATCAGTTGACCCTGCTTGATTAGACTTCTCATCTTAAGATTTCAATGTTGTCTTGTCTTGTTTAAAATCAGTTCTTTTAGTTTTAACATCATCAAAAAGGGGGAAATTGTTGGGATATAAATTAGATGTTTTGAAGATGTTAAAACAAGAATTTGTAATAGGACCAGCTGAACCTGTTAGTCAGTTGCAGACTAATCTAGGACTAGAATAGGTCTTAGGTTAAGGGGGAAGGGAATTAGACAAGACAAGAGGAGTCCCAGACAAGAGAGGTCCCAGACAAGGGGAGTTACAGACAAAATAAGTCCCAGATAAGAGGAGTCCCAGACAAGAGGAGTTCCAGACAAGAGTTGTCTTGGACAAGAGGAGTCTTGGACAAGATAAGTCTTGGACAAGATGATTCTTGGATAAGATGAATCTTGGACAAGATGAGTCTTGGACAAGAGGAGCCTTGGACAAGATGAGTCTAGGACAAGAGGAGTCTTGGATAAGATGAGTCTTGGACAAGAGGAGGTCGGGACCAGATAAGATAGAGGACCAGATGAGGTAGAGGACCAGATGAGATAGAGGGCAAGATAAAGTCTGGACCAGATGAGGTAGAGGACCAGATGAGGTAGGGGACTAGATGAGGTAGAAGACCAGATGAGGTAGAGGACCAGATGAGGTAGACAAGGAGAGGTGTACCGGACTACTCTACCAGACTACTCTACCAGATTACCCTACCAAGAAGATCTTGTGATCCAAAGATAAAAAGAGTCAAGAAAGGGAAGTCAACTGATATCAAGGAAGATTGGTTGAAGATCAAAGAAGAACCATTCAAAGAAGGAGTTAACCAATCAATCATATAATTAATTTATAGATGTTTGAATTTCTAGCTTCCAACAGCTAGTTATTTGACACCTATAAATAGGAGTGCATGGTGATGAGTTCAACACAAGAAACACGGGCAAGAGAGCACAAAAGATAGAGAAACACATGAAAACACCATACACTCACCTTGTTCATACAAGCATTATATCTGCTCTTTTAGGAGTTGTAGTTGGAAATATTACTCAACTTATTCATCACATGGAAGGGTTGTTGTAAGTTGTACGAAGGAGCTGGTACTTCCCAATTCTAGAAGTTCGTAAGTTGGTTGGAGAGAGAGTCCCCTTTGTAGAAAGGGAGAGTGGACGTAGGACAAGTTGGTCCGAACCACTATAAATCGGGTGTTCTTTATTTTCTACACTTTGGATTTCTGCATTTCAATTCTAGCACTTTCTATAAAAAGGGGTTTTCTTAAAATTAAGTATCAAACGCTTCCGCTGGATAACCTTTTTGGGACCAACAAGTGGTATCAGAGCAGTGTGTCCTAGACCACTGCTTTGAAAATCTTTTGGTGGTCACCAGGACAGATCCAATTTTTTGAAAAACCCGAATATTTTTTGTGCTAACAATTTCTTGCAGATATGGGTTCGAAGAAAATTAATAATAGATACACTATGAGTCACTCCAAAAGAAGCTTCACAGCCGAGGAAGATGAGGCATCCACTTCTGGTTCATCATAAAATTTTGGACCAAACGAAGAGATATGTCTTGTGACAGATGAGGTATGTAATCAAACTCCTTCTTCTTCTTCTTCTTCTTCTTCTTCTTCTTCTTCTTCTTCTTCTTCTTCTTCTTCTTCTTCTTCTTCTTCTTCTTCTTCTTCTTCTCCTTCTTCTTCTCCTTCTTCTTCTCCTTCTTCTTCTCCTTCTTCTTCTCCTTCTTCTTCTCCTTCTTCTTCTCCTTCTTCTTCTCCTTCTTCTTCTCCTTCTTCTTCTCCTTCTCCTCCTCCTTCTCCTCCTCCTTCTCCTCCTCCTTCTCCTCCTCCTTCTCCTCCTCCTTCTCCTCCTCCTTCTCCTCCTCCTTCTCCTCCTCCTTCTCCTCCTCCTTCTTCTCCTTCTTCTTCTCCTTCTTCTTCTCCTTCTTCTTCTCCTTCTTCTTCTCCTTCTTCTTCTTCTTCTTCTTCTTCTTCTTCTTCTTCTTCTTCTTCTTCTTCTTCTTCTTCTTCTTCTTCTTCTTCTTCTTCTTCTTCTTCTTCTTCTTCTTCTTCTTCTTCTTCTTCTTCTTCTTCTTCTTCTTCTTCTTCTTCTTCTTCTTCTTCTTCTTCTTCTTCTTCTTCTTCTTCTTCTTCTTCTTCTTTTTCTGAACAATCAGAGGAGTCTTATACGTAAACATTACTATTAGATCTCCAAAAATCTGTACAAGTTTGTCAAATACTCTAAGAAGAGAACAAAAAACTGAAAGCAGAAAATCAAAAGCTTTCAAAATGTTTTGACAAATTAGCTGATCTACCAACTGAACAAGTTCAAACACTGGTAGAAGAGTCCACTGACTTGAAAACTAGATGTAATGAACAAACTAAGTTGATAGAAAGGTTGTTTGTTGAAAACATTGAGAAATATAATAAATATACCCTGCTGAAAGCTAAGTTTGATGAACTCTTCCATCAAAACAAAATTGTAAAAGAAAGTGAGGGCAAGCTCAAACTGAGACTGGAGCAGCTGACTACAACAAACAATGTTGTGTCACATATAGTTGCCTCATCTAAAAAAGAGCATGATAAGACAGACATTGGTTATCCCAAACCTGAAACCTCACATGTTCAGAAATAAGACAAGTCTAGAAACTTTATTGATAAGGGTAAGAGTTCAGTGGACCAGGCAACTCAACCTAACGGGCAGATGAGTTCTAAAACTCAAAAACCCAAAAGGAAGAAGAAGAATTTTAAAAGACCTCAGCAAGGTCAGCATAGTAGAAAACTTGATTGCCTGAAGATACACAAAAAGACCAGCTGATATTATGCCCCAAATATCAGCTGAGCATATTTTGAGGGGGAATATCAGTTGACCCTGCTTGAATAGACTTCTCATCTTAAGATTTCAATTTTCTCTTGTCTTGTTTAAAATCAGTTATTTTAGTTTTAACATCATCAAAAAGGGGTAAATTGTTGGGATATAAATTAGATGTTTTGAAGATGTTAAAACAAGAACTTGTAATAGGACCAGCTGAACCTGTTAGTCAGCTGCAGACTAGTCTAGGACTAGAATAGGTCTTAGGTTAAGGGGGAAGGGAATTAGACAAGACAAGAGGAGTCCCGGACAAGAGAAGTCCCGGACAAGAGGAGTTCCAGACAAAAGAAGTCCCAGATAAGAGGAGTCCCAGACAAGAGGAGTTCCAGACAAGAGAAGTCCCAGACAAGAGTTGTCTTGGACAAGATGATTCTTGGATAAGATGAGTCTTGGACAAGCTGAGTCTTGGACAAGAGGAGCCTTGGACAAGAGGAGTCTTGGATAAGATGAGTCTTGGACAAGAGGAGTCTTGGACAAGATGAGGTCAGGACCAGATGAGATAGAGGATCAGATGAGATAGAGGATAAGATGAGGTCGAGACCAGATGAGGTAGAGGACTAGATGAGGCAGAAGACCAGATGAGGTAGAAGACCAGATGAGGTAGAGGACCGGATGAGGTAGAGGACCAGATGAGGTACATGTCCAGATGAGGTAGAAGACCAGATGAGGTAGACAAGAAGTGGTGTACCAGACTACTCCTCTACCAGACTACTCTACCAAGAAGATCTTGTGATCCAAAGATAAGAAGAGTCAAGAAAGGGAAGTCAACTGATATCAAGGAAGATTGGTTGAAGATCAAAGAAGAATCATTCAAAGAAGGAGTAAACCAATCAATCATATCATCAATCAAGATGATTGATTATATTTCTTAATTTATAGATGTTTGAATTTCTAGCTTCCAACGGCTAGTTATTTGACACCTATAAATAGGAGTGCATGGTGATGAGTTCAACACAAGAAACACGGGCAAGAGAGCACAAAAGATAGAGAAACACACGAACACACCATACACTCACTTTGTTCATACAAGCATTATATCTACTCTTTTAGGAGTTGTAGTTGGAAACATTACTCAACCTATTCATCACATAGAAGGGTTGTTGTAAGTTGTACGAAGGAGCTGGTACTTCCCAATTCCAGAATTATGTAAGTTGGTAGGAGAGAGAGTCCCCTTTGGAGAAAGGGAGAGTGGACGTAGGACAAGTTGGTCCGAACCACTATAAATCGGGTGTTCTTTATTTTCTGCACTTTGGATTTATGCATTTCAATTCTAGCACTTTCTTTAAAAAGGGGTTTTCTTAAAATTAAGTATAAACTGCTTTCCGTTGGATAACCTTTTTGGAACCAACACGATTTAACGTGGTTCAGAGACTCAAGATCCTACGTCCACGATCCTGATTGAACAGGAGAATCCCTTAATGTATTAGCTTGTTTTTAACGTGCCAAGGTGCACAATTACCAGTCTCACTGATCCCTAGAACTAGAGTTCTAGTCTTCCTTCTCCTAACTACTTTCTAACTTCAACTAACAAACCTAACACTAACTAGCTTAGGGTTTTGGTTTCAGTTTGGATTCAAACTAAGGTGTGATAATCCTTACAAGGCAAAGCTATGCTAAAGATTGGATTATCACTCTAAGCTTAAGATATGTATATGAAAGCTCAATGGAATACAAATAACTCTAGACTTGTAGAAAACTTGGGAAATTTAAAGGGTTTCGAGCGCTTCTATGAATGCTTTGATTGCTTGTGAGTCTTGAGTAATTTCTTGGCTTTGAAATTTCCCGTAACATTGTTTGGGTCAAGGTCTTCTGTATTTATAGATGAATTTAAAAAAACTATCCGTTGGAGAGATAGCCTTCTAATCGCCTTTCTTATAGGATACTTCAACGACCATCTTTCTCATGCAGCCGCCTACTTGCATGGATTAGGTAAGTGCATTAAATGCATGCCCGTTGAAAACTACAGGAATGGGTAGGCTTGATGTCAGGTCTGTATGTGTGTTGTTCTCCTTTGATTGGTCCACATCATCGAGTAGATGAGAATGCCATAACTCATTCTTCAGTTCAGTCTTGTCTTTTCTGAGTTCAAGTTTGTTCTCATCTTCGTACATGGCCCATCGCTGACATTCTTTTTGCTTGCTTGGATCCTACTCCAAGTCTTTCCCAAATACTCAGGCAGCCTGACTCCTTCAGGACTGTTGAGTTAACAATGATCTCAGGATCATGTTCTTCATCCTGACACTAAGTTAGCCAGCTTAGAAAAACTAACTTAAGCTCAGTGATAGTGCTCCTGTGTTCTCCAGGCTTCAGTCTTGAATGTCATTAGTGAGTTCTCCTCTCACTGAGTACCTGTGTAAAATATTCTAATCTATTCTAATCCTATCAAGACTAGCCTGACTATTACACACTTAGGCAAATCATATTTTCAGAGTCTTTAGGATCAACTCAAAACTGACATTGTCCCAACATGGCTTACTTGCTAATTTACTTAGTATAAGTCAATTGTGTGATGACAATTTGCAAGATGAATTTGATAAGGATTCATGTTATGTTCTAAACAAGGATAATAAGTGTCTAATGACTGGTAATAGGTGAGCTGATAATTGTTATTTAATTGGAATAAATAATGTGTGTCATTTGTCAAATTGTGATGATAATGTCTTGTGGCATCAAAGACTTGGACATGCAAGTTATAGAGTCATGCAAAAACTTATCAAAACTGAAGTTGTAAGAGGATTGCCTAAACTGAAGATAATCACACCTATTGTGTGTGGTCTATGCTAAAAAGGTAAGCAGGTAAGAGTATCGCATAAGATGTTATCACATTGCACAACATATCATTGCTTTGAATTACTACATATGGATCTTATGGGTCCTATGGAAACTGAAATCATTGGTGGTAAGAAATATTCACTGGTTGTGGTAGATGACAACTCTAGATTTACCTGGATTGAGTTTTTAAGAGAAAAACCTAAAACTTTTGATGTTTTTAAGGTTCTTTACAAAAGATTTAAAACTGTCTACAACTTGAAAGTTGGCAGGATTAGGTCTGATCATGGTAGATAATTTGAAAATAGCATGTTTTCAGATTTTTGTGATAAGAAAGGTATAATACATGAGTTTTCTTCATCTAAAACTCCACAACAAAATGGGATTGCTGAAAAGAAAAATAGAACTCTTCAAGAGATGGCTAGAGTATGCTTACTTCAAAAAATCTTGCTAAGAAATTTTGGGCTGAAGCATTAAATACAACATGCCACGTTGCAAATAGAGTTTATTTTAGAATTGGAAGTAATAAAGCTCTATATGAGATCTTGAACAATAAAAAACCAAGTGTGAAATATTTTCATGTTTTTGGTTGTGTGTGTTACATTCTGAATAATAGGGATCAACTGCATAAGTTTGATTCTAGAAGTGACAAAGGTTTTTTTCTTAAGTTATTCTAGAAATAGTAAAACCTATAGAATTTATAACCTTGGAACTTACACTGTTCAAGAGTATGTGAATGTAGTGTTTGATGATGATAAGAATCTGGTGGATGGAAGTTACTTAAGTTACTTAAGTTCCTAAAAAATCAATGAAGACAGTGAATGTTTCACCAAATATTTCAACATCTGGTACAACATCCCCTGCAGATTCAGTAGATTCTTCACAGAACAATCAATATACTTCAAAGAAGAATCCAGCAACGTGAATTACCAAAAGTCATCCCTCAAATCAGATCATTGGAGATGCTTCAGTTGGTGTTCAAACCAGGAGGAGAGTAAGTGCAAACCGTGTTGATGTGGAAAGGTCTATGTGCATGTCTTCAATATGCAATTTTGTAAATGCTCAGTGTTACTATTTTGAAATTGAACCTAAAAATGTTACAGAAGCATTAAAAGATGAAAATTGGATTAATGTTATGCATGAGGAACTTAATCAGTTTGAAAGAAATGATGTTTGGTTATTAGTTCCAAGGCCTGATGATGTCAATGTCATTGGAACTAAGTGGATCTATAAAAATAAAATTGATGAGTCTGGTAACACAGTTAGGAACAAAGCTAGATTAGTTGCACAAGATTACACCCAAGTTGACGGTATAGATTTTGATGAAATATTTGCACTTGTTGCTAGGATAGAGTCTATTAGATTGTTACTAGTAATTGCATGTTAGATTAACATTAATCTTCATCAAATGGATGTAAAAGCAGCATTTTTAATGACATATTAATTGAAGATGCATTTGTTGAACAGCCTAAAGGCTTTGAAAATCTACAATATCCTGATCATGTGTACAAGCTAAAGAAAGTCTTGTATGGTCTTAAACAAGCTCCTAGAGCTTGGTATGGGAGACTTACTGACTTTCTTTTGCAATTTGGTTTCATAAGAGGCAAGACAGATAGAACCATTGTCATTAAAAATTATGAAGAAGACTTGCTAATAGCTCAAATATATGTTGATGACATTGTTTTCGGTTCAACTTGTAACATCATGTTAAACAAGTTTGTTGAAGCAATGACAGCAACATTCGAGATGAGCATGGTAGGTGATTTGAATTACTTTCTAGGACTTTAAATCAAACAATATGAAAAGGGTACATTCTTCTCTCAGAGTAAATATGCAAAGAACTTGGTGAAAAGGTTTGGTTAAGAAAACTCAAAAGTTATGAAAACTCCTATGGGATCTACACAAAAACTGTGTAAAGACACTACTAGACAAGATGTTGATCCAACTTTGTATAGATCCATGATAGGTAGTCTTCTGTACTTAACCTCAAGTAGACCTGATATACTGTACAGTGTTTGTGTTTGTGCTAGATATCAAACTTGTCCAAAGGAGGCACATTTGAATGTTGTCAAGAGGATCATTAGATATGTGGCTAGAATAAGTTTTCTTGGTATATAGTATACTAAAGACACAAGCAGTGCTCTTGTGGGATACAGTGATGCTGACTGGGCTGGAAACATTGATGATAGGAAGAGCACAAGTGGTGGTTGTTTCTACATGGGAAATAACCTTATTTCCTGGCATAGTAGACAGCAAAATTTTGTGTCATAATCTACTTCAGAATCTGAATACATTGCTGCAGGTAGTTGTTGTACACAAATTCTTTGGTTAAGTAAAATGTTTAGTGATTATGGTTTGGAAAGTGACATTTTAACTGTATATTGTGATAACACTAGTGCTATCAACATTTCGAAAAATCAAGTTCAACACTCACTTACTAAACACATAAGTATTAGACATCATTTCATAAGGGATCTTGTAGAGAAGAATGTTGTGAAGTTGGAATAAAAACCTACTGAAAACCAGTTTGCTGATGTGTTTACTAAAGCTCTTGACCATGAGAGATTCTCATTCTTGAGGAAATCTCTTGGTATGTGCACTATCTGAGTAACTGTGAAGCAGATGTTGTTATTGATGCTTAAACATTTGTAACAACATCAGGGTATATGCATGTTTTACTTAAAGTTAATTCTTATTTTCTGTTTTATAATTCCTTTGTTAAATAAATTTGAGCTAAATATGATTGTTGTGTAAAAATAAAGAGGATTCACATTTCTCAAACGCATAATAAGCCTTTTTTTTTTTAAAAAGCACATCAAGATGTAACTAATTCACTGAGTAACTATGGAGCACGAAGTTCGCTACTATGATGTCTTCTTTTCAAAAGGTGATTAGTAAAACATCAATATGTCACAAATCCATTGAGTAACTATGGGGCACAGAGTTCGCTACTACGATGCACTCTCTTGAAAAGATGGGTCAATGTGAATAAAAGTGCTAAAATTGCTTGATGAAAAATGCGACATTGGATATTTCATGTATGTTTTAACCAATGTTGAAATGTGTGATCTATTTTCGAATGCAACATCATATGCCTTCATATTTATTTTCTGAGTCAAATTATTTGACCGGTATTTCAGGGATTTATTTTTAATTCTCACATGTGTAAACCCACGTTTCATTTTATTTCAGTTTCGTGCATAATTTTTTTTTAATTAAATTATGAACTTTTGAAGCATGGAGAACCCACGATCTCATCATGGGGGTGTGGACTCTCTCTCTCACTTCTTAATTCCAGAATTATCCATTTGTGGGTATTGGAAATAACTTCCTTAAATTTGTAATCTATAAATAGCTCTTATGTTTCGTGTTTAATTCCATGTGTTCGTATATGAGTGAAGTTCAGAGTTTTTTTTCGTATAATGTTGAGAAAAATGATGTACTTACTTTTTAGTTAAATTGCAATTTTCCATTCTATATTTCAATTTATTCATTTTCGGGTACTTTAAATGGCTGGAAACCAGAAGAAACCCTCTCACATTTCAAAAACTCCCTCGAACTCTCCACCTTCTCAAACCTCAAACCCGCTCAACCTTCTCGCAGAAATGACCTCGAACCAAGCCCAGAATGTTGCACCAGTTGTTCCATCATCGAGCTCAACACCACCTCCATCTCAAACCCTTGTTCACGTATACATAGTGAATATCTACATTCCGCCCAATGCTTCGATCGAGAAATTGGAAACGATCGCTCGTGAAACTGCCCAGAACTTACAGGGTTCTCCTGTTGTTCCAAAGCTCACTATAGGAACATTAGAGGTTGATGTTTCTAATTACTTGAATCAAACCACTTCACCTACTTCCAGAATCGAAAACCCTTCTTCCATTGTTCAACATGAAAATCCACAATCCTTACTCCAAGCTGAAACCCCTGCTACTCATGATGTTTCAAAGACTGTTGAAATATGTGACTAGGTTATGGAGGATGCACCTGTTGCTGAGGATGCACCCATTGTTGAGGAAACTGTTGCTGAGGAGCCAATCTATCAAAGCCCTAATGTTGAAAAACCTAATGTTGATGTGCCAGAGGAGGACAAAGAAGGATTACCTCATACTGATTCTTCTATGTCTGAGGATTCTGAGTCTGCTCCAATTGCCAAGGTTGTGAAGAAGAAAAAAAGTGGAAAGAGGAAGAGAAGCCTTGCTAAATCGATGAGAAGATCTGGAAGAGCAAGGAAGAAGGTGAATTATGCTGAAACATCAAGGAAGAAGAAGAAGAATAATGATGAAGGAGATGTTGCTGCACATCCAATTTAGGTGTTTTCTGAGTCTGAAAATGAGTCAAGTTCAAAGGACTCAACTGATGATGAAGCTGGAGGTCCTCAAGCCAAAGGCAAATAATTTTTTTATGAGAGTGATGTATCAATCTTCGAACTGGGGAGAAGAGCCAGAGTTGAACTAAGAACAAAGAGGAGATTTGAGAATGTTGCTGACATTGCTGCAACAAGTGCAACAGTACCAGAACCAGAGGATGGAGATAGTAGCCCTGAGAGCAATTCTGAGAAGATAAAGATAGATTCTGATAGAGGTAATTAATCTAAACACTCTGTTGAACAAGCTAGTACTGATGATGAGGATGAATCCATTTAACAAAAGATATCAAAGTTAAGCAAAATGAATTTGTTAATTGAGAGAAGGAAACATTGATGAGTTTGAATCTAAGGGTCTAGTTAGATACTTAGAGGAAAGACAATTGATGCATGCTGTAACTTTTGCTGATATCTTTGTTACTGATTGGGTTTATGAGTTTTATGCTTGTTTAAAAGAAGGTCATGCTAGGAGGAATTATAGATGGTATGGAATAGTAAGATTTAGAGATAGAGATGTCTCATTCACCCCTGAGTTAATTAATGAGTTTCTGCATGTTGAGAATGTTGAAAACGAGGAAGCTCCTCACATGGATGAAATCATACATGTTCTTACTAGGGGTAGAGTGAACAAATGGGAGAGGAACATGCTTGCTACCTCTCTTACTTCTCTGTATTTGGATACCAACCACCAACTCAACGAAATTGACCAGAGATCAAGTTGTTTTGCTGTATAGAATAGGTATGATGAAGAATTTCAATCTGGGATTGGTTATTTTTCACCATATGATGAAGTTTACTGGAGAAATCTCTGAGAAAGGCAATCTGCCTTATCCTGTGTTAATCTATTGTTACTTGAGGAGTCATGACTTTATCCATAGAAAGAATGAGTTGTTGAGGGGGAGAGTGAGTCTGATGGGCATATCTCACTATCTTTTATCAGGAAATAGAGTACTGGACTTACCTTTACAGGAAAATGATGATGAAGAAGTACCAGATCCAGTTCCTGATCCTGACCCTGCTCCTACACAAGATGCTTCTCAGAATGCTGGGAACATACCTAGCAACATCCCTGCTCCTGCCGCATATTCCTTGAATGTCTCACCTGATTTCATTCAAGCACAGCTTAGACACTTGCAAGACTCTATAGATGAGCTCCAATTCTTGAAGAATTACTGAGAAAATATATTTTCTACCACAACATGGGGAGTACCAGTTGCTGCCCGATGTGTTGTGATTCAAGAGATCGGAGGAGATGCTGAAATGAGTGAACCTGTTACTGTTGTTGCTGAAGAAGAAGGAACAGTTGTGAATGAAGTTGCTCCACAAGCTACTGGTGGTGCAAGTGCTGAACTTGTTGCAACTGGATCTGATGGTGTTGGAGGAAATGCTGATGTTGCTGAATATGTTGTTGTTAACCTTGCAACAATCAATATCCAGGAAGCTGAGGAAGATGAGTTGTATGGAGATCTACTAGACATTTCTTCCAAAGTCTGAGTTGATTAGAGACTGGAGGAAGCACAGCCTATGGGGGAGCTTAGTGCAAGACATTTGTGGCTGCAACTGTATATTTTATACAGTGATATCAAGTTCCTTATTGTGTAACTCTAAGTATTCTTGTTTTCTATTTTTCTGTTTTTCTTGATAGCTCTAATAGTTAGTTTTATTTTTTGAAAACAATATTATATTAGAGTGATAGGATGTTTTTTAATTCAGGTTATTTCTATTTCAAGTTGTAATTTGAGTGAGTAAACACTATGTTACTCATTTTGTTTGAATGAGCATATATGATGATGTTCATTTTGTTTGAGTGAGCAAATGATTGTTCATTTTGTTTTGGTGAACTAACTTATTGTTATTCATCTTGAATGATTGTTCATTTTGTTTTGGTGAACTAACTTATTGTTATTCATCTTGATTTTGGTGATTCAACTTATAGTTGTTCATCTTATTTTTTGGTTGTTTTGCTACAAAAGGGTGAAAAACTTAGTGTACAATATGATGTGAACCTCTATTGTACATACATCACTGACTTATATATTGAAAAATATATACATCAGGTGTGTTCTAGCAGAAAGGTCAAATTGTGTGAGATTGTTAATGTTGTTGGTAATGAATTAATCATTATTTACTTTGAAACAACATGAATTTGCCCTTTCTTCATATTAACTAACACATTATGATCAAATGTTGTATTAGATATTTTGACATGCAGGTTGAAGATCTAGAAGGATCTACAAGAATATGGAAGACTCAATGTTACAGTGAAGGTTACAACATTGGTTGCAACATAAAACAGTTACGGGTTCCAGAAGGTTCTACAAAGACCTACAAGGACCTACACGATCTAGGCTATTCCAGATCACTTAAAAAGATCTAGATCAAGTGGTTGCAGTCAAAATAATCAGAATAAAGATAAAGAACATGGACGGTTGAATAAAAGATCATGGAGGAAGTTACATGAGAAGTTATTTTAGGATGAAGATTTCCATCTATAAATAGAGACCGAAATCTCCAATACCTGAGTGTGGAATAATCGAGTACACCTACTCTAGTGTCGATCCTGAGTTCAAATGTGATAGGCAAATTATTTCAACTTTTATTTTATGCCTAGAAGTTTAGTACATCTCGTATAACTTGCGATCAATCATGTATCTTTAGATATAGAGATCATCGATATAGTGAGAGATCAACTTTGACGGTGTATAGTTTATACACTTAGTCAATTTAAATTTGATAGGTGATATCGAGTCTTTATTCAGTTGTGAATAATTTTACTCGTCACACAACTTTTGTATTCACTACTTTGTTTTAGTTGACGTTTTGCCGTAAGGCTAGCACAAGCTATTTTATATAGTTTGTGTTAAAGAGTTATTCCATCTTGCAAACGTGTGTTTTTTGTCTTCCATTGTTCTGTTCTAAGTTTATACTCTGTTTTTCATTTTGTTGTAGTGATTGCTTTAGCATTCGTTACAACATCTACACTTAACACACACGATACACCTTCAATTACTAATATTAAAATGATTTTACAAGATGTGAAATTAACTTTTTTTAACAACGAAAATTTCATTAATTAAAAATAAGGGCATAAGGGATACTCTAATTACATAGATTATAGGGGTGGAAATGAGCCAAACCACCCGACAAGGCCTACTAAGGGCCTATCTTGGCCTGACCTATTTATAATTAAACGACTCAGAATAAGACTTATTAAAATGTCTATTTATTTAAGTAGGCTAGACTTAGGTTTTGTAAAAGGCCTTAAAAGCCTAACAAGCCGATCTATTTAAAATGATATATATATATATATATATATATACATTATTGTTATTAAATATTTATTTTATATATATTATTTATACATTTTATTGTATAATATGGTCAAATCATATTAAATATGAGTAGTGAAAGGATGAATAATTATTTCAAAGCTATGATTTTTAATATTTAATTTTTCATTTAATTTTTCAAAAATTTTAGTTTATATTTTTTGAGCAAATGCTAACAAACTCGATTTGACATGACAATATTAAAAAAATAGAAAAAATAATTTTAGACTATATTAAAAATATGTATAAAATTGTAATTTTAAATATTAAACGTAGTATTAATCAAGTTTAAATAGGCTTCTAAAAGGCTCGTACATCTGACATGTTTAGTTAAAAGGCTAGGTCGAGCCTATAAAAAAGTGTATGATAGATAATAAGTCAGGCTCAGGCTAAGCCTTTGTGAAGTATGCCTAGGCTTTTCAATACAAGGTCTGACTTGGCCTGACCTACTTCCATCCCTAAGGGCTTGTTTGTTTTCAGCTTACGAAGTCCGGATGGGGGTTGGGCCTCCCCCCGTCCCAGCCATTTTTCGGATTTGCACATCTCATCCCCCATCCAAATACACATTCATCCCTATTATACACCTTACACCCCTATTTTCACATAACTCAATATCTATCAAATCAACTTTATCTTTTCACATTAAATATATATTTTATTAATCTCTATCTTCTACTTTATAATACACCATCAATTAAATTAGTATAATATTTATTTTAAATTGTTTACAAAAAAATCCAATAAAAACATATTAATATTAAATATCCATGAAATTAATTGTTATTTTCATTAATTATGCCTATCATATAAATAAATGCATCTTATAAAAAAATTGTATTGAATATCTATCCATTAATAAAACAATGGTTATTTATTTTATTTTATAATTCATTATTAGACAAAAAATTTAAAAATGAATAAAAATAATATTATGAATCTTAAAAAAAAAGAATAAAAATGGTATTATGAATCTTTCTAAGACGGCAGACAAGTTAAAATGATTTTATAATTCATTATGACTCTTTTATTAATTCAATTGTTTTGTATTTTAATTCAATTCAATAATATAATATAATTATATAATTATACATAATAATATTAATTATTTTATATTACAATTCAACACAATTATTCAATCATTGCCTCCTTAATAAATAATAATATAATAATACATCATCATTATTGATTTGATATAAAGCCCCATCCACCCCTACTACATCCAACCCAAAACAAACAAAGGATTACTATTCACAGGATTTCGCTCATCCACTTTTTTTCCCCATCCGAATTTCCCCCATCCACCTCAAGACGAAAACAAACGTGACCTAATAGAGTACCAGACCTCATTCAAGGAAAAATCAAAATCAACAACTCTATTCTTCCTGGATACCCTTTAAACTGTAATTCCAATTTCTAAAACACACACTATTTAATTTCAAACAATGTAATCAACCCCAGCATGAGTTTTTTTAAGTTCCTCCAAATGTGAAATTAACTTTTAAAAAAAGTGCCGCTCGTCCACCTTTTATCAATGTGAGGATTTAAAATTTCTTTGCAAAATACAAAACGCTGAAAATAATGAGGGGTTACTGAATGTATAAACCAGGAATTTTATTGTAGCGTACAACTCCCAACAGGAGTGTGGATGAATTGCGATGCTAATTATTATGCGTAGAAATAATAGTTGCATAAATCCAATTACTTTTTATTTATTTATTAATTAATAGCTAGCCATGCTAATTATAAATGTCCGCATCGTTAATTTGCTGCTTCCAACCTCCAAGCTCAACTGCTCAGGGCTATATCTACTACTTGACGCTGCAAAAAGAAAAAGAAAGAACAGAATCAAAATATATAAATTAATAAATATAGACTTATAAATGCATATATAATCCAGATAGAGAACATGATGTTACATACACCACACGTAAACTCGCACCTTTTTTTTTAGCCGTGTCCTACAATTTCAAACCCTTGAAATAAAAAAATTCTAATTCCACCTCTAAAGTGTCCTTAATTTTACTCAAAATATCATTATTTTTAAACCTACACATATACACAATTCAATTCATTTATTTACTTTATACAATTTTTTTAATTACTCATTAAATCCCTACTCATTCATCAACTTGTATAATATGTGTATCCCAAAAGGGTTAATAACACAAAACCCCCTCGTGGTTTGAAAATATTGCGCAAAGTCTTCTCGTGGTTTAAAAATTGCATGGAACCCCTTAAAGCAAATTCCTCTTTTTTGTTAGAAATAAGTTTACGATGTTAATGATGTCCTCTATTTTATGTTTCTTGTTTTTCATAATATTAAAGTTTTGAGACCATATTACAAATGACATAACTGAATATAAAATAATTTGTTTAAACCGTGGACTCATTATTTTTTTTTTTATAAAATTTGCTTTATTTAATAAATCACAAAGGAATTTTGTGTAATTTTCAAATTATGAGAGTATTTCACATAATATTTTCAAACCACAAAGGATTTCTAATTCTAAGACAAGAGGAAACACCATATAATACACAAGATTTTTTTTTTCAGGATTGTAATTTTGGGGTGGTGGCAAAACAATAATTATAATTTTTTAGGCTGACAAAATAAGGATCACAGCTTTTAAAAGTAGCAAAACAAGGACTGTAACTTTTAAAGATGGCAAAACAAGGACAATAACTTTTAAAGGTTGCAAAACAAGGACTGTAACTTTTTAAAAGTAGTAAGTTAAGGCCAAATTGACCCGGATTATCTGCCTATTTTTGGGTTCAAATCGCACACTTGGATGTTGATTGGACGTCAATTCAAGTATATATTGAGCCAAAAAATGGGTTCATGTGACTTTCATGTGGAAAATAAGCCCAAAAGCGGGTAATTAGGACTTATTTTGGCCTTAAATTGCTACTTTTGCATTTCTTGTTTAGCTACTTTTAAAAGTTGTGATCCTTGTTTTGCCAACCCTAAAAAAATACCGTCCTTGTTGTCCCCTGAAAAAACATTTTACATTTTACCCTATAATACCTAACTTAAAAAACGTCACATAGTTTACAGTGTGTTTGCACAAAGAGTATTAGCACTTAATTCAAAATATATTATTTCTTTAATCATATGTTTACTGGTAGATACAAATCTATATTTCCAATATTAATATGGTGATGATACATAAACGGGATCCACCACTATTTTAATTGATTGCTCGTGTGGGCTAATATGTCATTACCGTGAGTGTATAAGTATGTCTGTATGTGAGCACCGTGGATATACGATTATGTTCGATTATTTCAAATAGAAAAGACAACCGAAAAAAGATTTAATTACCTGTTACAGTTAGTGCTGTAGCTAATAGGATAACCGAGGTTAACTCCACACGCTTTAGGCAAAGCGGCGGCATATTTAGTGTTGACGCCGGCAGCTTTGGCGGCCGACTTAAGACAGTTGCAAGCCTGCTGCCGCATCGCCGTGGTGCTGGCGGCGCTGTTAAGAGACCTAACGCCGTTACAACACCCCCCCGGCACAGCTCCGCCCCTCTTCAGGTAATTCATGCACGCCTCCAGGTCTTGCACCACCGTCGAGCACGTCAGCCCATGTGCCTCCTGAGTAACCAGCATTATGCACACCGCCAAAATAATCATCGAGAGTTTTGCCATTTTTTTAAATGGAAAGTAAATATTATTAATCGGTATTTTAATTTGGTAGTTAGGATATTTGTTTGATTTAAGGGTTTGGTTGAGATTCTTATATAGGGAGATTAGTGGGACTGTGAAAGGGAGGAAAAATTAATTAATTCGTAAATTAGATCTCCTTTTTTGTATCATAATTGAGTTCTGCTGGATCTATAATCTAGATTGTACACGTCTTGTATTAGTAATTAATTGCAGCTTAATACCTTTTAGAAAAAAGAAAAAAAAAGTAGCAGCTTAATTAATCTAGTATAGCTCTTCGTTGAAGAAACATTAATTAGGCCTTTTTTTTTTATAAAATCCTAATTAATCCACATAATCTGCGTAAAATTGGCCTTAAATATATTCTAGATAAGGTACTGCGTGCCGCCCGCGGGTAGTATGTCAGGATTCAGGAATACGAGGTTAGGTGAAAAAATATTTAGGTTTAATTAGTCTGTAGTACATGAAACAACAAAATAATTACGGTCATAACATGAATTATGATTCATTTAAGTATCCCCTTATTTATTTACCCAAAATTTATACGTCATATCATAAAAGATATAAAATCATTTTTATTTATTTTATATATGGTTAAAAAAATTATTTTGTCAAGCACTTAAAGAATTTGTAAGCTCAAAAAGACTCATAAGTTAGGTGTAATATTTTCAAATTTTCTAAGTAAATGTCATCAATCGGCTTTAATTCTCCCAAGTAAGGTTCTTAATTGATCTACCGCCCCCTCGGCCTAGGATACGTGTTGGAGAGGGTGCATCATCAACTTATAATTATATATAATCTCTTCAATAAATTTGTAGAGAAGTAGTTGAATAATTTATTTATGTTTATTATGAAATACAAGATGAAATCTAATCGTTCACGAATATTTCCTATGATCTCTAGAAATATTAGCTCTTTTGGCGTTATTTTTTCTGCCCTTTTATCAATTTTTTTAAAGTTTACAATGCTCTTTTTCAGTTTTTTCTTAACTTGCAGTACTTTTAGTAATTAATCAAATAATTATCATTTTGTAATAATGTATTCCATATGAATTTACTTAATTTGACTAGTATTTGGGAAAATAATAAAATAAATTGATTTCACATTTTTCTTTAAGTTTGAAATTATAAATGCTCACTCGAACATATTCTAGATTCGATTTCCAAATAATATAAATGAATTGTTTATACACCTCTTCAAAAAAATTAAACTTGTAGATGAGAGAAATTCTTACAGTAGGATATTGCAGTTGTTTCCATGTATAAAGCGTTCTTTATATTTTCTCATTGGGTCTAGTTTCATTCAACTGACCCTAGGTCCAGTCTTGTAATATTTTGGGCCCTAAAATTTTTCTCGACCTAAATATACAAATTCTTGTTATAAATTCCATAATAATATGGTTACGGTTATTTGGACTAGTCTCATTGGTAAGACACTACCTATTGTTCCAAAAAAATTGAAATATTAAAAAAAACGAAAATAAATATAAAAATCGATTTTTTTCCCTCAAAATATGCATTCAATTCTGTTCGGAAAAAAATATTAGAAAAATTGAAATAATTTCAATTTTTTTTTTCCGAACAACACAGGGTGTATTCATCCGGATACTATGTTTAGGAAAGAGGCTAGTGCAAAACCGTACCCTAATAATATTTACAACTTTTGGGCCAGCCTGATCCTAGGCCCAGCTCATGATTTTGGGCTATCCTGATCATTAGTCTACATTATTTTTTTGGGCCGCCCTGATCATAGGTCCAGCCTCTTATATTTTGGGCCTGCATGATCTCATGTCCAATCTCATATCTTTTAGGTCAGCATGATCTAAATTGTCGGGGAAAAAATGCAATTGCAAAAATATTATTGTATTTTTAATCTAATTATTGAATAATCGCTATTTTTTTTTTTTAAATTTTAACATTTCAAAAAATCATTTGAATTTAACCAAGTTTTGGAATAGTTGGAAAAAAATTTACGAATTTAACTGTTGTAAAATAAAGAGCGCAAACAGGAACACCGATTTGTTTACCCAATTCGTCATGAATGACTAAGTAATGTCCACATCAAATCTTCTGGATTTGGCATATCAAATCTTCTAGGTTTACAACACTCTCACTTGGACATTACGACGTGACATCTATGTCTCGTCAAAAACTCCATAGACTAGGTTGCCAGAATAAAATATTCGACTGGGAAAAGAATACAACTATTGGTCTTTCGGATTCAATCTTCAGGATTGTTTCGATGTTGTTACTCCCCCTGAAGACAGCAACCTTCTAAGTCTTCACATCCCAATACCATAAACATATTTTTCAAAAGTAGAGGTAGGTAGGGACTTAGTGAACAGATTTGCTGGATTGTCACTAGATCGCACTTGTTATATGGTAATTTCGTCACTCTTCTGGAGTTCGTATAGGAAGAAGAATTTCGGGAAAATATGTTTCGTTAAGTTCCTCTTAACGTATCCGTTGTTCATTTGTGCAACACAAAATACGTTATCGTTGTTCTTCAGGGAGATATCATATTCATTTTTCCTTCAGGGAAATGCTCGAATTAATATTCCTTCAGGGAAATACTTAAATTTAATTTTCCTTCAGGGAAATAACTGAATTTATTTTTCCTTCAGGGAAATGCTCGAATCAGCAAGTCGAGACTATATCTGGTTATTACCAAGACTTTTATTTCAAATTTAGCTTTTAAGATTGAACTGGCGTCTTCAATCTTCTTGCATGCTCCGATTATATTTAGGTCATCAACATAGATGGAGATGATGCAAGAACCTCTTTGCAATTTCTTTATAAATACGCAAGAGAAAGCTTCATTGTTTGTATATTCCTTCTTCGGGAGGAATTCAGTAAGTTGATTGTACCATATTTGATCCGACTGTTTTTAGATCCTGTAATGACCTTCACAATTTTGTACTATACGTACTGCAGTTTTCATCATTCCTCATCTGGGGAATTTTAAATCCATCATGGATATAAATATTGGCATGTAATAACCATATAAAATATGCGGTTTACAAGGTCCATTAACTATATTTTATTTTAGCTGCCAGTGATTAGCGGAACTTATTTTGTTCATACCATAAGAATATGTTTGATCACAAACAATCATGGGTCTCTGTGAAAATCATGGGTTTCTGTGAAAACCCTAAAGCTATTAATCTCACTCACCACCTTATTTTCATTTTGGTTTTAGTGTAAACACTCATTATCTAATAGGGATAACTTTTCGAGTGTACGTACGATAGAACCAAACCTTATTTTTAGCGAGTTTAGCTCTGCCACATTTTTTATTCTTCATTATTGCACCCAAATCAAAGTGCTTCGGGCACCCAACTTAGGTACTGGATCCAAATTTTAGAAAGATCAATTGTGGATACAGATACGTTGTCGACAACAAATTTATATTGTTTCTCCTGTATGTATATATTTATTGATCTCATATTAACCAAATTCACATCATTTCCCTTATGTATTTGAGCTGGTCATTCCGCAATCCTAGTATTAGATCATTTTGTGTACGTGCTTTGTTACTAGGATTCTTCATCTTCGGGACAAATCTCTTCTGGAGATTTCAAGTCTTCTGGACGTATCTCTTCTAGAGATTTCAAGTTTGACTGACCAGTTTTGCTAGCTTTCATTCTAGGTGTGTTTGTTTCTTTTATAGGTCATTTACGCTTCTGGTGTGTGAGGGCATGTATATCATTTTCTTTGGGGTGCATTTACAACATGTATATGTGATTTAGTCACACCTTTGTGGTCAGTAAACGTATCTGGCAGATTACTTGCTATATATTGCAAGTTACTTATCTTTTGAACTTCAAGTTCAGTTTAACTAGTGCATGAGTCTAAATATCGAAGACCTTTTTCCTTCAAGGAAATTTCTCGGCATTCATTTAATTTTTGGATTCTATTGTTCCCCTAATGCCGAGAATAGACTCTTCATCAATTATGCAGTCAGCCAACAGGGTTGTTAACGTGTTGTGGTGGTATGCGTACTGCACAATAGAATGTTCACAGATGGGAAATGATGTGTCATTTTCTGCGCACTAGTTGTAGAGGGGAGTAATAATGATATGCAGCGGGTCGGATTTGAATTCGAGTAGCTACATGTAAATTTCATTCCCTTAACATGTAGCTAAGTTGAAATTTTTGCAATAACGGTCTAGCAATTAGTTTGATGCATCATATTAGTGACTCATCTAGACCATTATGGTGTGGACGTATGTGACTTAATGCTTCACTTTAATTTCCCAATGCCGTATAATTAACATTGAATGTTGTCAATACGAGCTCACTTACATTATCCATTTGAATAGATTTAATTTGATAATTTAAGAAATGAGAATTAAGCTCAATAGTTTTACAATAGGCCTGGATTAAATGTGATTGCAAGTGGATAACAAGCATACATAAGTCCACCGTGCGAAAGTATTAATTATGACCATTAACTATCAAAATGGTCTCTATACTAGGATAATCAGTCCACAAATATCTCTATGAAACCATTAAAAAAATGGGAGATTTAATTCCAACTTTAGTACGATTCATCTGTACTCTAAGTTCACCCTTTGTACATGCCATATAAATAAATTTATTTACGAAATGGTTTTATCGTATTATAGCCAATGAACTTAGACAAAATCCAACATATCACGTTATTATTTTAGATGAACTAACCGCTCATGCTATAATTTGTATAAATCTAAATTTAATTTTAAGACCACATCAACAACTCTTCAGGAGGTTGGATTTTGTTACTGAGGTCTTCTACGCTTTAGGCATGCTTTAAATTCATTAGCATGTAATATTTTTTCCCCCATGAACATCAATTTTAACCGGGGATTTTCTATATAAATTTATGATTCAGTAACTCTACTGGAGTTGTTAAAGACATCTGGTAATTAAGTTGTAATTTTTCGTAAATATTAATTATGACAAAGCATATAGTCATAACATGCATAAAAATCATAAAATAATGACACTATGTATCTTGACAACTCATAGTCTTTAATGTTATATCACTGACAATGTCCATGTTTGCTTCGGGCAAACTGGTATGCTGAGATTCGCTTGGGGAATCTTCGATCTCGACCACCTCAACAATTATTTGGCATCAACCATTATTTCCATCTATCGATATATTCTGCTATCAATTTTATTCATTTTTGTCGATGAATATAATCCTTCAGAGATTTCTATAAACGACGATTTCTTTTCAATAAGATATTCATTTTTGTTGATGAATACAATCGTTCAGGGATTTTCCATAAACAATTGATATCTTATTGAGATGGTATCAGAGAATTTAATCAGTGCATCTGCCTTCTGGGCAAAGATGGAGTCAAAATTTTATTACTTTTTTTTCCAAATGAAGCAAGACAAACCTCAATGCCCAAGTCAAGATACTAATAATGTCCAATTATATAAATCACTCTTTGTCTCCAATATTTTCGAGCTCTAAGCTCAAAAGGTCATAATTGTCTATGTCAAAATCTGCTTCAGGCAGACTGGCATGGTGAGATTCACCTTGAGGGGTCTTGCCCTTGTCGTCCTTTTGTATCTTTTGATAAACCTCAACCAAGTGCTTGGGGTGGCGGATTTCCTTCCTTCCACGTTTACGCCCACTTAGGCTTCCTTGAGCTACAGCATGTACTTTGAGCACTGCTTGTGAGGCAATCAGTCTAGCATTGCGATTTCTCATCAGGAGTTGGTTATGTTTTCCTACCACTAAAAGTGTAGAAATTAGCTCTGAGTGAGAGATGTACTGCTGCTAGAGTACAAGGTTATTAGGATGGGATGTTGATAAGATCGTATGTATCAACTCGGCCTCAGTAATTTGTCGCTGACATAATTTTAACCGAAATATAATGCGATGCAAGGTAGAATTGTACTCTATTATAGATTTTAATCTTGATAACGAAGGTTCAGCCAATCGTATTGTGCCTGAGGGAGGATTATATCATTTTTATTAATGGAAACAATCCTTCAGGGATGTCCATAAAATGCTAGGGTCCATCTCAGTAAGGTACTCATATTTCAAGTCCTGATATAGGTGATACCTGAGATAAATTAACGCTTTTGCCTTCTGGGCATCAATGGATTTGGGACCATGGACAATAATCCCGCTTAATTAGGATGAGGCTAGATGAATCTCAACATCTATGGCCTATGTCACATAGTTATTACCATCGAGAGCAAACTCAGTAAATTCTCTCTTAGTAATACCAAGCATTTTCACTACGTTATAAATGGACATGGTAAGACATATGATTTGAATTTTTATTAACAAAGGAGAAAGAGGATTTAATTTACATGCTCAATCACAAAAGAACAAATATTGGGTGACGTCTATCCAGACAATATATGCGGACTATAACTAATAATGTAAATTTAATTCACATAAATAGTTATACAAGTAAGAGAAACTATTCAAGTTCAAATTTTAGTCAATGCCCATGGATGCTTCAGGCAAACCTGTATATGAAAAATTTGGGCATTGTTTGGGCGAATTAAATTAGCAGCAAAGATAATAAAAGACACACAAGGATTTTCACATAAATCCTAATTTCTACAGCAAATAATCCCCAAGCCTATTCCGCAACAAAATGTTCTATATGGTGAAATTTAAAAAGGAATTAAGACATTTTACCAGAGCAGAACCCCACAGTAAGGGTTCCTAAACGTCTACTGATAGACTTGGTTCGCATTAAGTACATACTCAATTGGAGGTGTAGGAGCGGACATACAAACTGTCTTAAATAATTTTGTTGTTATCTTTCTCAATTACTTCCATCCATAATGTTTAAAGCAATCATCAACCTAAATATGCCACAATAATTAGTAGGCACTCGGTTGCGCAAAGCGTAAAGCTGCGCGAGGGTGAGGCAAGGGTTTCACAGCTTTCTTCATCTCCTGAATGTTCATGTTTCCTGTCACAGTAGCAACAATTCCAACAATCACAGCTTGCATATACCTCTTCGGCAACTGGCCCGCATTCCCCACAACACCTCCCTACACCAACCCATACGCGAGCCCACACAACCCCACAACTGTCACCGTCAAATAATAGGCACCATAAACCCCTACTCTCCCCTTTACGTACCAAATATCGATCGAAGGCATCGCCAACAATGCTACTAGGAACAACGCATACCCTAAATTAATCCTCGCAATACAATTCGATCTGTTAGCAAATGTAATGATGAACAACAACGATACAAGCCCTATGATCATGTAAACTATGGCAAACACACGGGTGATGGACTCATCCGGATAGGGGTAGGTGATTAGGCGTGAAATTGTTATGTTTTGGTACCCGATTCGCCCATGTTTTGAATGTTTTTTATGAGTGTTTGGAGTCAATTGAGTATCATTTTTATAAACTCATTAATTTGTCTCTTTGGTTTTCATAGATGGATAGAGGGCGAAAGAGGAGTTCGTAGGACTTTGAATCGGCCAAAATGGACTCCCGGTTGAGAAGATATGAGGATTTTACGAACAAGTGTACAGCAGCCGAAAACCACTCGAGCGAGAGCACTCGAGCGCCAGCGCTCGACCGATTGCAACACTCGAGCTACATGCTCGAGCGCCCCTGCTCGAGCTGCTCGAGCACTTTCCTATTTTTTGCCTCCGAATTCGTTTTTCGGCCCATGAGTTTCCGGTTCGCCCCGACGCTTATATATACTCATTCCAAACTCGTTTTGGAGGATAACAACATACCAACACATATTTTTACATACTTTGAGCGAGGAGAAATCTTGGGGAGGAGTTTTTAAGGATTTTATACGTTGTAATCGAGGTTTTAATTTACGAATTCTTAGTTTTAGTATTTCTTTTGAACGTATTAGATTAATTCTTTCTTTCTTTACTCTTTGAGACGATGAACCCTAGTTTTTCATATTTATATAGATTTCTTTAGAGACTTTAATTTGTTCTTTCGTTATGTTCTTGATTTCTTTCGTTAATTTAATTATGCATATGATTATTGTTCTTGTGATTGCTTTTATTATTCAAACCACCATGTTAGGCTAGAACCCTTGCATGCTTAGGGTAGGATGAACTCGTAGAAGTAGGATGTGGGTATGTAATTAGTATAGTTCATGACGTTTAGTTTTAATTCTCTTAATTAATGAATTCTTAAAATCAATCTTAACTTTACCTTTGAATTTTGTACGAAAGTGTTAGGGAGAGGACGACCGTATCACTCTTTAACAACTAGTAGTCTTAACTAGAGGGTTTAGAAAAGGTTAATTCATCTACCAGTTCAGCGAAGGAGGACGACCGCATCACCTTAGTTAAATTAGGGTCTCATTAATTAAGCACAATCTATTAACTTGTTAGTGGATTAGTGAAGTCGAGTGTTAGGGTAAAGTATTAGGGTTTAGAATCTTGAGCTTTCACCTTGCATTCTTTTACTTAGGTTATTTCTTGCGCGTCACGGTTATTTTGATTATGTACCTGCTCCGTTAGTATACGTAGGGATTCCTATCCTGAGCATCACCATCTCTCATTTGAAAACAACCCTTCAATTCTTAGTTTAATTTTGCTTTTTGCATTCCTAGGATAATTTTAGTATTTTAATTAATCTTTCAAAAAACCCAAAAACATTTCACTCATATTAACAACGACGCGTAGATCTTCAGGGATCTATTTGTATACACTTCATCCCTTGGGTTCGATAATACTTGGTCCCTATACTTGCCAATACTGCAGTGAACCCGTACGCTTGCGGGGAATCTACTAGTAGAAGTTAGTATATTCGCTTCAAGTCAATGGCGTCGTTGCCTGGGATGGCGATGTATGTCCATTGAGTAGGACTTGAAGATAGTTTAGTAGTTAGTAGTGAGTGTTTTTATTTTTATTTTGAGTTTAGTATTTCTCTATTGTTTGCCTGGTTGCGTTTGATCTTTCTTGTTGAGTACTCAGGTATATGAATACACGCTCAAAGGGAAATACGAGCGAAGAGAGAATACTGTTGGACCCTGAGACGATAGCTAGAAGGAACCGAGCTTTCTTGAGGAGAATGAATACTGCCGGAGGAGGGAAAGAACTAATGGATATCTCTAATGAGTTGGATGATGCTGCGAACGAATTCAATCAGGAATTGGGCCGAGTTGAAGGCACTGGAGTTAGTAGCAGCCAGAATCAAGTTCCTTTAGGGGATAGCCAGAGCCTAAACCTGGATACACAAAATGTAGACAATCCAGCTCACAACCTTGTTCAAAATCCTCATAACAACCCTGCTTACCCACATCCTAACTTACCACAAAATAACTTACCTTATCCACCCTACCCATACCCACCTTATCCTTATCCGCCATATCCGTACCCTCCACCTCCAGTTCACAATCAACCACCTGTTTACCAACCACCACCCTAACAAGTACCTGTACCAGCTGCTAATCCTCAGCACATTCCTCAGAACGCAGATCAGAATATGGCTATTCGAGGGAGGTTTGCGGCGCAGCCACAATGGTACTATGATGGAGTGGCATTGCCTCCTGTTGAGGCAAATAACTTCTCGATTTCCCCTGGAATTCTTAAGCTGCTTACCGAGAATCAATTCAAGTGGGAGGTTGGGAAGGAGAATCCGCATACACATCTGAGGAGTTTTCTAATGATAGCCTCCACTTTCAATTACAATGACATGTCTGAAGATGCCAAGAGGCTTAGGTTATTCCCATTCTCATTGACGGGAATAGCTAAAGAGTGGTACGATAATACGCTTCCACGGGGAGGTATTACCACTTGGGCCGAGCTCGAGCGTCTGTTCCTCGAGCGGTTCTACCCTCACTCCAGAACGATCAAAGCAAGGATTGAGATTTCTTTCTTCCGCCAGAAGCAAGGAGAGGACCTACGTCAAGCGTGGGAGAGATACTCAAATACGTTGATAGAGTGCCCGCAACAATGAGAGAGATGTGATGGCATTTTTCTATAGTGGTGCCAATAAGGCTGGGCAAGACCATCTAGACGTCTGTGCTAGTGGATCATTCCTGAATCAAGGAATAATGAGGTGTAGAGAGATTGTGGACAACATTGTCACGAATGCCGGGGCGTAGAATGTGGACGCAAATTTCCAGAGAGTTCAGCAGGTTGAGGAAGGTGAAGGAACGAGAAGGCTGTTGATGGCCATGATGGAAAAGATTAATAATCTTGCGTTGGGGAAAAATATGGTTGGGGGGAATGCAGCAGAGAATGAGCAAGAGGACAAGCCCACAATTCAGCAAGAAGTAGTAAATTATATGGGAGGTCCTTATTACAATCAGAATGGGTATCCACAAGGTGGAAATTTTCAAGGAAGACCTTTTTATGGCCAACCATTTGTACCTCCAGGTCCACAGCCGCCTCAAAATCAATGGAGGAACACACAAGGGTACCAAAGAGGCCAGCAGCTTCCTCAGAACCAATGGAGGAAGAACGAGAATTTTTCTTATGCTGACCCGAAGGCGGGTATTACAGTTCCTCCAGGCGTGGATCCAGGTTCAAAACCTCCGGGTGGAGAAGGTGGTTCCTCAACTGAGGAGATGTTGAGAGTTATCCTTCAGAAGGTGGAGGAAGGTAGCAAAAGATTATCCTCTTTGGAGTACGATGTGAAGGAGTTGCATAAGAAAGATGATCAGCGTGATCAAGAACTCCAAAAGAGAGATGTAGAGCTGAATCGAATTCAGCAAGAGAACAATAGGCGGTTCACCTCAATAGAGTTCCAGATAAGCCAAATTGCAAAATCATTGAATAGGGAGCCGGGTAAGTATCCTTCCATGCCGGAGGGGAACCCGAAAGAGCATTGCAAGGATATCCAGTTAAGAAGTGGAACCAACTATGAAGGTCCTCAGATGCCTGCTGATTCTGAGACGCCCCAAGATAGAGATGAGATTGAAGAGATGAGAGTTGAGAAGAAGGTTGAGGGTGAAAGCACTCAAGCGAGCAAAGAGCTTGAAGAGGAAGGCATTGAGAAGGTTGAGAGAGTTCCTAAGTGGAAGAAGGCAAAGGAAGCAAGGGAGAAAGTGAAAGAGACCGAGAGAGATGAATGGGGGGTACCCAAATCTGTGATACACGTCCCATATCCACAACGCTTCATGAAAAAGAAGCTTGATGAGAAATTCGCTAAATTCCTTGATGTGTTTAAATAATTGCATATTAATATCCCTTTTTATGATGCTTTGGAATAGATGCCCAACTATGCAAAGTTTTTGAAGGACTTGATCGCGAAAAGACGGCGAGTGGATGAGCCGAAGTTGGTGCAGCTGAACCATGAGGTGAGTGCGTTAGTGCACAAGGCGCTTCCTCCAAAGTTGAAGGATCCCGGGAGTTTCACCATTCTTTGTGATATTGGGAACAGGATCAAGAAGGGAGCGTTGTGCGACCTCGGAGCGAGCATTAATTTGATGTCGTTGTTGCTTTTCAAGAAGTTGGAAGGTGGTGAACTTCAGCCAACAATGATGACGCTTCAACTTGCCGACCGGTCTATTACTCGACCTCAAGGTGTGGTTGAAGACGTCCTTGTTAAAGTTGGAGATTACATTTTTCCAGCCGATTTTGTGGTCCTAGAGATGGAGGAAGATGAGTACGTGCCCCTGATCTTGGGAAGACCATTCTTAGCGACGGTGGGGATGGTGCTAGACGTGGAAAATGGGAAGATTACGTTGAGAGTTGATGATCAAGAAGTGAAGATTTCTCTATATGAAGCCATGAAGCACCCGAAGGAGGATGAGTGTTTGTATTGCATGGATGCAATTGATCCTCGTGTTGAAGACACACCTCCTATCTCTAATCATTCTCATGTTCACGATTTCGTTAATCCTTCACTTGATAGTTTAACCCATGAGCATTATGATCTTGATTCTTTTGATAGGGATAAAGTGAAGAAGTTGAGGGATGGAGAGATGAAAAGTGTGGACGTGGTCCAGTTGGAAGGGAAAGGAGGAGATAAGAAGAAAAAGTCCAAATTCAAGAACCTGTTTGGTAAGACTCCTCCAGATAAAGGTGAGAAGGAGTTGAGACCCATAACACTTGGGGATGAGAAGGAAGGAAAAGAGGTCATGATGGAGGGGCATCAAGGAAAGGAATGCAACCACCACTCTTATGAGAGTAAGGGAGGTAAATTTGAGTATGATGTCCCATAAGCTCCTTTGAGCTCGGTCCGGCATGAGGACCTTAAAAATAGCGCTGAATGGGAGGCAACCCATTTTTATTTGCTTTTGAGTGTTTTTAGTTATTTGAGTTCTATGTTATTTGGGTGTTGTTGAATCGTAAGTTTTAACCTCGTACTTGAGAGTTCATTTTGTAGGCTTGTCTCGAAGGAGTGCTAAATACGTGGAGATTGAAGAAACTCAAGCAAGGGATTGTGCAACGTTGTTGAGAGAAACTGAATTGTTTGGTTGAGGTAACCCACAACCCCAAACTTAGACCTCTTCGCAAGGTCAAAGTTTGGAGGGGTAGAGTTTTTTATGTTTTGTGTTACATTACACCGGAGCACCCCTTATCTTTGAGTGTGTTTGGTTATTTGGTGCCTTGAGATGCTCCTTGAGGTGATTTTGATCTGAGTCGCTATTGCATATTTCATGCCTATCAATCATCTTACGCTTGTTGATTGATATCTTTGAGTATGATTTGATGAGAAGAGTTGAGTTGTGAGGTTGAGTTAGGAATTCTTTTGTGTGAGTGTTTGAGTTAGAGTGGATTTGAGAAAGAACTAGTATGTTTACAAGTTTTCCTTTTGAGTACTTGTGTGATGAGAGTGAGAATTCACTAGGACTAGCATGGATGTGAAAGCCGTTAGATTTGAGCCTTATGAGATTTTGATATATGATATAATCTCTTCGTTTGCGAGTGGATCGTCATCTTAGAGGATGCTAGAACTTGTGTGTGCCCTCGCTTCTTGATTGTGTCTAGTTGATATGCCGAAGGTGATCTTAGGCCATCTTTGTTTTGATTAAGTCACTTAGCCTAAATTTTCCTTACCATGGATATTTGTCCCTTGTTAGCCCCTTTGAGCCTTAAGCCTAATTCATTTGCTAGCACATTTAAACACTATTCCAAGTTCCTAAGCCTTTTTGTCCCAATTTGAGTGGAGAATAGGAAAAGTGTGAATGTGAAGGGATTAATTTGAGTTGAGAAAAGGAATTATGATGGTTGAGAAGTGATAAAATAAGAGTGTGAATAAGTTTTGAGTTGTGGGAAATAAAAAAATTGAGAATGATCAAAAGAAAAAAAATGAGCTATTGTGTTTGTGCGAAAAAAGAGAAAAAAAAAGTGATTGAAAAAAAAGTGAAAAGAGTGAGAAAGAAAAGAAAAATTGAATTGTTGAGAGTATTGGAATTGAAAGTGTGTTGATTGAAATTGTTTGAAGTATTCTGTTCCTTGTATCGAAGTACCAAAGTTTGAATTTCTATTCTCCATTCACTTGAGTCCCTTACCCATATTGTTATCCCACCTGTCCAAAGAGCCTATTACAACCTTGAGAAAAGTCATTTTTGATTCGGCATTGATTTCTAGAGTATGGTCGGAGTTAAGAGTGCTTATAAGCCTATGGCTGCCTATTTGAGTGATTGATTGTTTGAGAGAGTCCCTTTATCATTGATATACACTTGTGAGAGAGTAAAACACATCGTTGAGTGCACATCCATGTTTGATCTTGGTGTTTCTTGTTATTGTTGAATGAGTATGATGAAGAAAAGTGAGTGAGTATACGTGGGATTGATCTTTGAAGCTCGAGTTCATTTGCTTACATGATTTGATTCTTTGACACATTCCTAACAATTTCACTTGACTTATTATTTCATTGCTTGAGGACAAGCAATATGGTAAGTTTGGGGGGGGGGGGGGTTGATTAGGCGTGAAATTGTTATGTTTTGGTGCCCGATTTGCCCATGTTTTGAGTGTTTTTTATGAATGTTTGGAGTCAATTGAGTATCATTTTTATAAACTCATTAATTTATCTCTTTGGTTTTCATATATGGATAGAGGGTGAAAAGAGGAGTTCGTAGGATTTTGAATCGGCCAAAACGGACTCCCGGTTGAGAAGATATGAAGATTTTACGAACAAGTGTACAGCAGCCGAAAACCACTCGAGCGAGAGCACTCGAGCGCTAGCGCTCGACCGATTGCACCACTCGAGCTACATGCTCGAGCGCCCCTGCTCGAGCTGCTCGAGCACTTTCCTATTTTTTGCCTTTGAATTCGTTTTTCGGCCCATGAGTTCTGGTTCGCCCCGACGCTTATATATACTCATTCCAAACTCATTTTGGAGGATAACAACATACCAACACATATTTTTACATACTTTGAGCGAGGAGAAAGCTTGGGGAGGAGTTTTGAAGGATTTTATACGTTGTAATCGAGGTTTTAATTTACGAATTCTTAGTTTTAGTATTTCTTTTGAACGTATTAGATTAATTCTTTCTTTCTTTATTCTTTGAGACGATGAACCCTAGTTTTTCAGATTTATATAGATTTCTTTAGAGAGTTTAATTTGTTCTTTCGTTTATGTTCTTGATTTCTTTCGTTAATTTAATTATGCATATGATTATTGTTCTTGTGATTGCTTTTATTATTCAAACCACCATGTTAGGCTAGAACCCTTGCATGCTTAGGGTAGGATGAACTCTTAGAAGTAGGATGTGGGTACGTAATTAGGATAATTCGTGACGTTTAGCTTTAATTCTCTTAATTAATGAATTCTTAAAATCAATCTTAACTTTACCTTTGAATTTTGTACGAAAGTGTTAGGGAGAGGACGACTGTATCACTCTTTAAAAACTAGTAGTCTTAACTAGAGGGTTTAGAAAAGGTTAATTCATCTATCAGTTTAGCGAAGGAGGACGACCGCATCACCTTAGTTAAATTAGGGTCTCATTAATTAAGCACAATCTATTAACCTGTTAGTGGATTAGTGAAGTCGAGTGTTAGGGTATAGTATTAGGGTTTAGAATCTTGAGCTTTCACCTTGCATTCTTTTACTTAGGTTATTTCTTGCGCGTCACGATTATTTTGATTATGTACCTGCTATGTTAGTATACGTAGGGATTCCTATCCTGAGCATCACCATCTCTAATTTGAAAACAACCCTTCGATTCTTAGTTTAATTTTGCTTTTTGCATTCCTAGGATAATTTTAGTATTTTAATTAATCTTTCAAAAAACCCAAAAACATTTCACTCATATTAACTACGATGCGTAGATCTTCAGGGATCTATTTGCATACACTTCATGCCTTGGGTTCGATAATACTTGGTCCCTATACTTGCCAATACTACAGTGAACCCGTACGCTTGCGGGGAATCTACTAGTAGAAATTGGTATTTTCGGCTCAAGTCAGTAGGTGAAGTAATCGACGACAGTGATGAAATCGTTCCATGGGAGTAGGTACCCTGTGCCAATGTGAAGTATATTATGTAGGCCAAGTGGAATGAGTCCTTCGGGATTTTATCTTGGCTGGTTAATTTGGGCGCCAATAACGTAGCGGATTCGGAGTCTACGTTGGCGGTCGCGGCGGTGATTGTTATACCTATCAGCCATCGTTGGTTGGCCTTTATTTCCGATGAGTTTAGCAATTGATTTTTGGATATTCGTGTAGGTCTTTTTTACAGATATTTGCGGGGGTTTGAATCGGCGACATTTTAATAGATTAGGGTATTCACAATTCTGAAACCTAATTGCCCAATTGATAGAGTCTCATGCTGATAACGTGTTGTAAAATAAAGAGTTTCAAACAGAAACACTGATTTGTTTACCCAATTCGTCATGAATGACTACATCTGGAGGCATACTAAGCCAGAAGTTTTCCACTATATTTTCTGTATATGTACATGTCAGTATTACAATACTGAGTATAGGGATATATATATATATATATATATATATATATATATATATATATATATATATATATATCAAAACCCTAAAGTCTATCAGGCTACTTGGCCCATAAGTAATATCCGCATCAAATCTTCAGGATTTGACATATTAAATCTTCTAGATTTACAACATTAACAACACCGCTTGTGTTGGAAATTCGGTCTCAACGGGAGTAATTACTTTCCCATAATCCAACACAAGCGGCGTTGTATAGGATTGTAATTGAGCAATCGAATTATGATTAACAACAATATAACTTTACTCAGGACATATTTATTTTGAGAAAATATTACAGTTACTTATATTAATAGTATAATTTTTACAGTTTATAATATATGAAATTATGATATAGATATCATGCATATGTGTATATGATAGAGAATTGTACTTTTTTTTAGACTCGTACTTTAGAAAACATTGCAGTCAATTATACATGGATAAAAAGCTTTTGTGAATTCGAGTTTACATGAACTCAAATTCGTTAAGTACCACTGTTATGTTTATGTATTATGACTATCACTGTTATACATACCACTACAAAAAATGCGCATTTTTACGACGGAATTAACGGCGGAAAAGCCGTCGTAAAACACGTTTAGCAACAGCTTTTACGACGGCCACATGGACGTAGACAAAACGTGCGTAGCTAACTTTTACGATGGCTTTAAGCCACCCGTCGTAAATGTACGACGGATAATCCTGTCGTAAAATCGGTCCGTCCTCGATCCGGTCCGGCACCATTATTTACGACGGGATGGGCCCGTCGTAAAATATACCCAAATTTTCATTTTTTAATGTATCCAAAAAATATTTACGACGGGCTACTATCCATCGTTAATACATAATTTACGACGGACACGTGTCCGTCATAAAACACGAACCTGTAACAAAAAAAAAGTTTGTGTAGTTCGAAACCGGACCCCCCGCGCACCCGGGGCGGGTGCGAACCACTGGACCATCGGCTCTCAAGCTATATATGTAACGCCCCATTTCTGGAATGAAGGCCCCTGTGGCTTTTAACACTCCGAACTCGGGTTGCCACTTAATAACTGAAACTCTGAGCTTAAAATTTATTTTTATTAATTAAGAGGCAAGTGTAAATGAAATACTTTGCAGAGGAAGATCATATATAAATTAAACATGAGTGGGCAATGTCTTTTATTTAATTCTAAAAGTCATAGTTAAAAAGGATATTTGTGTACAAGATACTCATCGTGTAACCTTTAAAGGTTTGTTACTCAATATCATAATTAAAATCGTCTTTAGAAAGCAATTACATGATTATTTAAATATTCATGTATATAGAGCATCATATATAGGGAAATTCCGTGTCGCTGCTGCAGCTCCGACCCCACTCGATCGCATCCTAAAAAATATTAAACTGTTGGGGTGTGAGATAAAAATCTCAACGGATAACCTGTACGCTCTTACACAGATTGACATGATCCTGAAATAGTGAAATATATTACCCCATCTCGATTTAAGTATTAAGATTTATTTAAGTATCTTTTAACATCTTGCTTGCAATTCCGTACTAGACAACTTACGTTAGTCGTACACTTTGGAGTACGCTAAGGCAGCATTGCCCCCTTGGACGGTATTATGCTCGTGCTAGACAACTTACGTTAGTCATACACTTTGGAGTACACTAAGGCAGTATTGTCCCCTTGGACGAAACTCCTTATTAATCTTATATTAGTTTAACTTGTTCGAGATACATATTTGATTGGTTTGCTTCAGAAATATACCAACAATCCATATAACATTATCGGCTAATACAGATAGTGTCACCCACCTTTAACTTTATAGATAAGTTAGAACTGTTCCTTAAAATGCTTTTGAAATTAACTCAAGTTGTGGAGACGTCCCGAGCATCTGGTCTGAAGCACATCTCTAAGCACATTTTCTTGAAAGTTTAATTATTATGAGAACTCTTGATTCTTAAATTATTTAACTGTGTTCATTTCTTTATATAACTAATCACATAAGTATTATCATAAACCATCAATTTAATCAAGTATAATTAACATATGTCAATTTGTGCAGTTTAGTAAATAATAACAATATATGGAAACAATTTATATAATTTTAAATCTCTATTTCATTAATAAATACTATTAATACAAAAATCATACTTAACTCTTTTTGTAAGTGTAGAGAAATAATTTTAATAATACTAATACTAGTATAGATATCATATTTCATAGCATATATTAGTAGTAGCTTGTGGTAATAGTAACAATACATGTTGATATTTTACTCCTAATAATAACAGTAGTACTGTGTATTGAAAACTTTAATTGAACATATCCTATTCAGTCTTTCATAAAATCATTAATAATAATAAATATTATATTAATAATATTACTAAATCAAAAGTAATAAAATCTTACTAATTTACGTATAAATGAAAATGTATCATATAATTAGAATTCTATTATAAATATTAAAATATAATTTTAATTCAAACAATATCAATATCAATACCAATAATAATAATAATAATGATAATAATAAAAATAAAATAAATAATTTGTTAAACCACACACCACAGCCACAAGTTCGTAAACAATTCATGCGCCCCATTACTCTAATAAGCCATATAATTAATTAATAGAATACTAATTATCATGATGATAATAATAATACATATGATAACAATACACCACATACTTCATGCCTTAAAAATAACGCACACATGACACTTATCATAATAATAATAATAATAATAATAATAATAATAATAATAATAATAATAATAATAATAATAATAATAATAATAAAAATATAATTATTTATTAGTTATTTAATGTATAAAAAATTATACACCAAGCACTAACACACGTTCACACACATACTCACTATAATAGAATATTAGAAATAATTATAAGGATATTAATAATAAATATAGATAGGTAGTATTATTAGACTATTAGTTTGTTTTAACACACTCCACAATAATTCATGAGGATAATTCATTCGCAAAAGATCGATTAAACAATTTAACTTTAAAAAATATTTTGAGATAATTACTTAAGCATGAAGGTAATTAACAAAATTAATCATACAAATATGTAACAACCTGCATGATATTAGTTTTGGATTCAAACAGCCTGTTCGAATTTAGGTTTTCCGAAACCTTTCAATTTTAGTCCTTTAGCTTTCCTATACTCTAACAATTTCGTTAGAAGAATTTAAACCCTTTAATAAAACATGGGGACTTCCAGAATATCATCTAAACATGCATACAATAATATTATGTTGTGATTTTTCAAGGAAGATATGAATCCTATCGAAAATAATAAAATATTGCCTAAAACGTCGCAATTGTTTAAAATTATCTAGACACTTCTTAAAACTATGAATTTCGACATGGTAACACATAAATACACATAAAACATGCATATTACTTTTTGCAAACTTAAAATATTATGTAAAAAGTTATTTTTTCATTTTTTATGAAACAAGGACAGTGGTTTATTGCATTTTATTCCATTTTCGAACATCTATTTCTCCTAAGATATAAGACCTATAGATACCAATTTTTGCAGGCTTATACTTCTCCATTCCAAGTTTAACATCATATTTTTAGTTCGATTTTATCATCGTTATAAGTAGGAGATAAATGGGCTCAAAGTAGCTAAGTCGATCACTTTCGAATCTTAATACACAGGGCTCCCAGATTACTCAGTTTCAATTTAGTCTAAAAAAAATAAAAAAAACACATTTAGGGAGTTCTAAAATTTTTAAAACTCTAATACAAGTGCTCTACAACATTCAATTCTTACTTCTCGAAGAAAAGTTAAATAAACATGGTTTTCAAGGCAAAATATCACAAAGGTTCATTTTGGACACATCAAGTTCAAAAATCTGTTTCTCTTAGGAATCACCATTAAAAATCATCAAAATTTAACAAGATACATTAGACTTCAATTAAAATATACATACCAAATTTCATAATTTTCTGTACAGTACAAGTATAGGAATTGAGATCATAAACAGGGGTATTATAGTTTCAATCGATTCTGGGCAGTGCAAATTTAGGATTTTATTTCTCATTCGATTCAACTCTGATGACCATGAAATTTACACAGTTTGTAGTTCATTATTAATAGTTCGTTCAGTAAAAATTTTATAGATTTATCAAGGTTATAAATATAAGATCAGAAACTAAAAAATTACTGTTCACAAATTCAATCGGAAAAAACACATCAACTTCCAAGGCTCATAACTCCTTCGTCTTAAGTCAAAATACCACGAATTTTGGATGAGTTCTAATTTAATTATATTTAATAAAGCATAAATAATTTCATAATTTTATGATCAATGAAACGTGACAAAATGAAACAACAATTTAGCATATAAGCACATAGGGATGAACATAGGGGTAACCTTTGTAGTCTTAGTATGGAGTCTTGGGCGAAAATTCTTGATGAATAACAATTGATTTGAGTCCTAGAATGATGGATAGAGGTTTCTTGATTGGTATATGATTAGGCGTGAAATTGTTATGTTTTGGTGCCCGATTTGCCCATGTTTTGAGTGTTTTCGATGAGTGCTTGGAGTCAAATGAGTATCATTTTTATAAAATTATTAATTTGTCTCTTTGGTTTTCATAGATGGATAGAGGGCGAAAAGAGGAGTTCGTAGGACTTTGAATCGGCCAAAACGGACTCCCAGTTGAGGAGATATGAAGATTTTACGAACGAGTGCACAGCAGCCAGCGCTCGAGCGATTTGCTCGAGCGCCGGCGCTCGAGCGATTTGCTCGAGCGCCGGCGCTCGAGCGAATCACTCGAGCGCCACCGCTCGAGCGTTTTGCTCGAGCGCGCACGTATTTTCGCCTCCGGATGCGTATTTTCGGCCCATTAACTCCCGTTTCGACCCGGTGCCTATATATACCTCTTCCAAACACGTTTTGAAGGACCCCCAACTTTTAGAAATACTTTTAGACTTAGTTTTTGGAGAGGAAGGAGACGAGCAAGCTTTACTTTTACGTTGTTAAGGTTTTTCATACGAATTCTAGTTTCTTTTCAATTCTTAGTTTCTTTTCATTAGTTCGTTCCTTTAAACGCTTGTAATTTCGTTTTAGTTAATTAAATTTCAGTTCTTCGTATTTATTTTCTTTTAAACCCTAGTTCATGTTTCGTATTTTCTTCATTCAATTCATTATGTTTTCATTCGTTGTTTCTTCTGTTGCTTTTATTTTTGTTATGACCATGTCCGGCTAAAACCCTTGCATGCTTGGGTTAGGATGAACTCGTAGAAGTAGGATGTGGGTACGTAATTAAGGTAATTGGTGACGTTAGTTTTAATTCTCTTAATTAATGAATTCATATAATTAATCTTAACTCTACCTTTGAATTTCGTACGAAAGTGTTAGAGAGAGGACGACCGCATCACTCAATAACAATTAGTAGTCTTAACGAGAGGGTTTAGGAGAGGTTAATTCATCTACCGGTTTAGTGAAGGAGGACGACCGCATCACCTTAGTTAAATTAGGGTCTCTTTAATTAAGCACTATCTATTAACTTGTTAGTGGATTAGTGAAGTCGAGTGTTAGGGTAAAGTATTAGGGTTTAGAATCTTGAGCTTTCACCTTGCATTCTTTTACTTAGGTTAATTCTTGTTTGTCACGGTTACTTTGATTATGTACCTGCTCCGTTAGTATACGTAGGGATTCCTAACCTGAGCATCATCATCTCATATCTGAAAAACACCTTAGATACGTAATTTAATTTTCCTTTCGCATTCGTAGAGTAATTTAGTTTAGATTATTTTCTCTTTTAAAAAAAAACCAAAAACATCACACTCATATTAACTACGACGCGTAGATCTTCAGGGATCTATTTGCATATACCATCCCTTGGGTTCGATAATACTTGGTCCCTATACTTGCCCATACTACAGTGAACCCGTACTCTTGCGGGGTAGCTACTAGTAGAAGCTAGTGTAGTCGCTTCAAGTCAATGGCGCCGTCGCCGGGGATGGCGTTATATGCTCTTTGAATAGGACTTGTCGATAGCTTAGTAGTTAGTAGTGGGTGATTTAATTTCTGTTTTTATTTTTATTTTTCTATCCATTCGGCAGTTGCGTTTTGATCCTTCTGCTAGTGTGTCAGGTTTATGAGAACACGCTCACAAGGGAATACGAGCGAAGAGAGATTACCTGCAGATCCTGAGACAATAGCCAGAAGGAACCGAGCCTTCTTGAGAAGGATGAACGCTGCCGACTTAGGGAAGGAACCAATGGATATAAGTAATGAGTTGGACGATGCTGCCAACGATTTCAATCAGGCAGTAGACCGAGTTGAAGGCACTGGAGTTAGTGGTAGCCAAAATCAAATTCCATTGGGGGATAGCCAGAGCCTAAACCCGGGTACACAAAACGTAGTGAACCCAGCTCAGAACCTTGTCCATAATCCTCATAACCAAAACCCTGCTTACCCACAAAACCCAAATAACCCTTTCCACAACCCAGCATACCAACATTACCCATACCCACCTTATCCTTACCCACCATATCCATATCATCCACCACCAGTCTATAACCAACCACCTATTTACCCACCACCACCCCAACAAGTACCAGTACCTGCTGCTAATCCTCAACACGTTCCTCAGAACGCAGATCAGATGGCTATTAGAGGGAGGTTTGCAGCGCAGCCACAGCGGTACTATGATGGAGTGGCTTTGCCTCCTGTTGAGGCGAATAACTTTTCGATATCACCGGGGATTTTAAAGCTGCTGACTGAGAATCAGTTCAAAGGAGTGATCGGGAAGGAGAATCCTCACACACATCTGAGGAGCTTTCTCATGATAGCCTCCACATTTCATTATAATGGCATGTCTGAAGATGCCAAGAGGCTTAGGCTGTTCCCATTCTCATTGACGGGAATAGCCAAGGAGTGGTATGATAATACGCTCCCGCGGGGAGGTATTACCACTTGGGCCGAGCTCGAGCGTCTGTTCCTCGAGCGATTCTACCCTCCATCTAGGACGATCAAGGCTAGAATTGAGATCTCGTCCTTTCGCCAGAAGTCTGGAGAGGATTTACGCCAAGCGTGGGAGAGATACTCGAACATGCTGATAGAGTGCCCGTAGCATGGGTACAATGAGGGGGATGTTATGGCATTCTTCTACAGCGGTGCCAGCAAGGATGGTCAAGCCCATTTAGACGCCTGTGCGGGTGGAGCATTCCTGAACCAAGGCATAGAGAGATGTAGGGAGATCGTGGACAACATTGTCACGAATGCCGGTGCTTGGAGTGGAGATGCAGATTTGCAAAGAGTGCATCAGGTTGAGGAGGGAGAAGGGACGAGAAGGCTGCTGATGGCCATGATGGAAAAGATCAACAACCTCGAGTTGGGGAAGAGTTTGGTTGGAGATCATGCAGTAGAGAATGAGAGAGTAGACCAACCAAGTGGACAGCAAGAGGTAGCCAATTACATGGGAGATCCATATTACAATCAGAATGGCTACCAAGGTGGAAATCAGTATGGAAGGCCTTCTTATGGCCAACCATTTGTGCCTCCAGGCCCTCAGCCACTTCAAAATCAATGGAGGAACACACAAGGGTATCAAGGAGGCCAGCAGCCTCCTCAAAACACTTGGAGGAAAAATGAGAATTTCTCTTATGCTAACCCAAAAGCTGGAATTACTGTGCCTGCAGGTGTTGATCCGGGGTCCAAACCTCCTGGTGGAGAAGGCGGAGCATCAACCGAGGAGATGTTGAGAGCGATCCTTCAGAAGGTGGAGGAAGGGAGCAAGAGATTGTCATCCTTGGAGTATGATGTGAAGGAGCTGCATAAGAAGGGTGATCATCGTGATCAAGAGCTCCAGAAGATGAACGTTGAGTGGACTAGAACTCAACAAGAGAACAATCGAAGGTTCACCTCTTTAGAGCTCCAGATGAGTCAAATTGCAAATGCCGTGAATAGAATGCCGGAGGGGAACTCAAAAGAGCAGTGCAAGGCGATCCAGCTGAGAAGTGGAACCAACTACGAAGGTCCCCAAATGCCTGCTGATTCTGAGACACCCCAAGAAGAGATTGAGCCTAAAGGAGATGAAGTTGAGAAGGGGAGTGAAAGTGAAGGGATTGAGAAGCATGAAGATATGGATGAGTCCCAGAAGGGGAAGGAAAGTAAGGAGGGTGAGAGAGTTCCTAAGTGGAAGAAGGCAAAGGAAGCAAGGGAGAAAGTGAAAGAAACAGAAAGAGATGAATGGGGGGTACCCAAATCTGTGATACCCGTCCCATATCCACAACGCTTCATGAAAAAGAAGCTTGATGAGAAATTCGCTAAGTTCCTTGATGTTTTTAAACAATTGCATATTAATATTCCTTTTTATGATGCTTTGGAACAGATGCCGCACTATGCGAAGTTTTTGAAGGACTTGATCGCGAAAAGACGGCGAGTGGATGAGCCGAAGTTGGTGCAGCTGAACCACGAGGTGAGTGCATTAGTGCACAAGGCGCTTCCACCGAAGCTGAAGGATCCCGGGAGCTTCACGATCCTATGTGACATTGGGAACGGGATCAAGAAGGGAGCGTTGTGCGACCTTGGGGCGAGCATCAATCTCATGCCCTTGTCGCTGTTCAAGAAGTTGGAAGGTGGTGAACTTCAACCCACAATGATGACGCTTCAACTAGCCGATCGGTATATTACTCGACCTCAAGGTGTTGTTGAAGACGTTCTAGTGAGAGTTGGAGATCACATCTTTCCAGCCGACTTTGTAGTGCTAGAGATGGAGGAAGATGAGCACGTTCCATTGATCTTGGGAAGACCGTTCTTAGCTACGGCGGGGATGGTGCTAGACGTGGCGAATGGGAAGATTACATTGAAGGTTGACGATCAAGAAGTGAAGATCTCCCTATATGAAGCCATGAAACACCCGAGGGAGGATGAGAGCTTGTATTGCATGGATGCAATTGATCCTCGTGTTGAAGACACGCCTTCTATCCCTAATCCTTCTCATATTCATGAATTTTATAATCCTTCACTTGATTATTTAACCCATGAGCGTTATGATCTTGATTATGTTGATAGGGATAAAGTGAAGAAGTTGAAGGATGAAGAGGTGAAGAAAGTGGACGTGGTCCAGTTAGACGGGAAAGGAGGAGTTAAGAAGAAAAAGTCCAAACTCAAGAAATTGATTAGTAAGACTCCTCCAGATAGAGGGAAGAAGGAGTTGAGACCCATAACACTTGGGGATGAGAAGAGAGCAAAGGGGCTCATGATGGAGGGGCATCAAGGAAAGAAGTTCAGACACCACTCTTTTGAGAGTGAGGGGGGTAAATTTGAGTATGATGTCCCATAAGCTCCTTTGAGCTTGGTCCGGCATGAGGACCTTAAAAATAGCGCTGAATGGGAGGCAACCCATTTTTATTTGCTTTTGAGTGTTTTTTAGTTATTTTCCTTTTATGTTACTAGGATGTTGTTGAGTCGTATGTTTAACCTCGTACTTGAGAGTTTTATTTTGTAGGCTTGTCTCTAAAGAAGTAAAGGTATCATGGAGTTATTCAGATTGAAGGAACCCACTTGAGACAAGGGAGTGTGCAAAGCTAGTGAGAGAAACAGAATTATTTGGTTGAGGTAACCCACAACCCCAAACTTAGACCTCTAGCAAGGTCGAAGTTTGGGGGGGTGGAGTTTTTTTTATATGTTTTCTTGTTACATTGCACCGGAGCACCCCTTATCTTTGAGTTGAGTTAGTTATTTGGTGCCTTGAGATGCTCCTTGGGCTATTATTAATTTGTTTTGTTACTCAATATTTTATGCCTATCAATCACCTTATGCTTGTTGATTGCTATCTTTGAGTATGATTTGATGAGTAGGTTGAGTTGTAAGGGGTGAGTTAGAAATTCTTTTGTGTGAGTGTTTGAGTTTGAGCTGATTTGAAAAAAAACTTGTATGCTTATGAGTTTTCTTTTGAGTATTTGTGTGATGAGAGTGAGAATTCACTAGGACTAGCATGGATGTGAAAGCCGTGAGATTTGAGCCTTATGAGATTTTGATGCATTAATCAATCTCGTCGTTTGTGAGTGAATCATCACCTTAGAGGATGCTAGAACTTGCATGTGCTCTTGCTTCTTGATTGTATCTAGTTTGATATGCCGAATAGGATCTTAGGCCATCTTTGATTTAATTGAGTCACTTAGCCAAAATTTTCCTTACCAATGACATTGATCCCTTGTTAGCCCCTTTGAGCCTAAAGCCTATTTTATTTGCTAGCACATATGAACACTATTCCAATTCCTAAGCCTTTTTGTCCAAATTTGAGTGGAGAATAGGAAAGTGTGAATATGAAGGAAGTGAATTGAGTTGAAAAAAGGAAAAGGTTGTTTGTTGAGTAAATATGAGAAGAAGGTGTGATGAAGTTTTGAGATGTGGGAAAAAGAACAAAAAAATTTGAGAATGAGCAAAAGAAAAAAAAATGAGCTCATGTGTTTGTGCGAAAAAGAAAAAAAAATGATGAAGTGATTGAAAAAGTGAAGGAGTGAGAAAGATAAAAAATTGAAGTGTTGAGAGAATTGAAAGCGAAAGTGTAGTGATTGAATACGTTTGAAGTAGTTCGTTCTTAATCTCGAAGTACCGAAGTTTTGAATTTCTATTCTCCATTCACTTGAGTCACTTTACCATATTGTTATCCCACCTGTCCAAAGAGCCTACATTACAACCTTTTGAAAGTCCTTTTTGATTCGGCATTGATTTCTAGAGTATGGCCGAAGTTGAGAGCATTTACAAGCCTATGGCTGCCAATTTGTGTGATTGATTGATTGAGTGAGTCCCTTTATCATTGTTATACACTTGTGAGGGAGTTAAACACATCGTTGAGTGCACATCCATGCTTGATCTTGGTGTTTCTTGTTATTGTTGCATGAGTATGATGAAGGAAAGTGAGTGAGTATACGGGTGATTGACTTTTGAAGCTTGAGTTCATTAGCTTGCATGATTGAGTTTTCCTACTCATTCCTAACAATTTCACTTGACTTATTATTTCGTTGCTTGAGGACAAGCAACATGGTAAGTTTGGGGGGGTTGATTAGGCGTGAAATTGTTATGTTTTGGTGCCCGATTTGCCCATGTTTTGAGTGTTTTCGATGAGTGCTTGGAGTCAAATGAGTATCATTTTTATAAAATTATTAATTTGTCTCTTTGGTTTTCATAGATGGATAGAGGGCGAAAAGAGGAGTTCGTAGGACTTTGAATCGGCCAAAACGGACTCCCAGTTGAGGAGATATGAAGATTTTACGAACGAGTGCACAGCAGCCAGCGCTCGAGCGATTTGCTCGAGCGCCGGCGCTCGAGCGAATCACTCGAGCGCCACCGCTCGAGCGTTTTGCTCGAGCGCGCACGTATTTTCGCCTCCGGATGCGTATTTTCGGCCCATTAACTCCCGTTTCGACCCGGTGCCTATATATACCTCTTCCAAACACGTTTTGAAGGACCCCCAACTTTTAGAAATACTTTTAGACTTAGTTTTTGGAGAGGAAGGAGACGAGCAAGCTTTACTTTTACGTTGTTAAGGTTTTTCATACGAATTCTAGTTTCTTTTCAATTCTTAGTTTCTTTTCATTAGTTCGTTCCTTTAAACGCTTGTAATTTCGTTTTAGTTAATTAAATTTCAGTTCTTCGTATTTATTTTCTTTTAAACCCTAGTTCATGTTTCGTATTTTCTTCATTCAATTCATTATGTTTTCATTCGTTGTTTCTTCTGTTGCTTTTATTTTTGTTATGACCATGTCCGGCTAAAACCCTTGCATGCTTGGGTTAGGATGAACTCGTAGAAGTAGGATGTGGGTACGTAATTAAGGTAATTGGTGACGTTAGTTTTAATTCTCTTAATTAATGAATTCATATAATTAATCTTAACTCTACCTTTGAATTTCGTACGAAAGTGTTAGAGAGAGGACGACCGCATCACTCAATAACAATTAGTAGTCTTAACGAGAGGGTTTAGGAGAGGTTAATTCATCTACCGGTTTAGTGAAGGAGGACGACCGCATCACCTTAGTTAAATTAGGGTCTCTTTAATTAAGCACTATCTATTAACTTGTTAGTGGATTAGTGAAGTCGAGTGTTAGGGTAAAGTATTAGGGTTTAGAATCTTGAGCTTTCACCTTGCATTCTTTTACTTAGGTTAATTCTTGTTTGTCACGGTTACTTTGATTATGTACCTGCTCCGTTAGTATACGTAGGGATTCCTAACCTGAGCATCATCATCTCATATCTGAAAAACACCTTAGATACGTAATTTAATTTTCCTTTCGCATTCGTAGAGTAATTTAGTTTAGATTATTTTCTCTTTTCAAAAAAAACCAAAAACATCACACTCATATTAACTACGACGCGTAGATCTTCAGGGATCTATTTGCATATACCATCCCTTGGGTTCGATAATACTTGGTCCCTATACTTGCCCATACTACAGTGAACCCGTACTCTTGCGGGGTAGCTACTAGTAGAAGCTAGTGTAGTCGCTTCAAGTCAGTATAAAAGATTGGAAGATTTTAATGGAGGTAAGAGCAAGAGTGCCGAGACAGAGAGAAGATGAGCAGGGTGAGAAAATGGAATGTTGTCATGTGGTTTTCCTTACTTGTTTTTGTGTTTGATGCATAACTGATGTACTTATATATAGATGGTGATGAGAGAGGCTGATAATGAGGGTTAAAATTGATATAGGTGGTTAAATATGGACCTTGTAAATAGGAATTTAGTTTAGGATTAAGTTTTAAAAGTAATTCTTAAATATTTTAACTATTCCTGCTATATTTTAATTACCACTCGTATTTACAACACATGTTTCATGTAAACCGTATTATTTAATCATGAAGGAGTCGTATTTTAAAGATACGAAAAATACCATAAATATTGCCTATTTTAAACGATCGTATTTATACATCGTACTAATTATTTCATACATATTAGTTTTCTTGTATTTATTTTAAGTGCTTCGTTTGACTATTTTTTGATATCGTAAAATTATTCAGACGTGATAAGATTGTCATCGCTGTCACTTGTTACTATATTTTATAACACGTAAAACTTCCGTTTGAAAAACACCTTTTAATTTTAAGGCCTCATATTTTCTCCTATTTAAAAAGAATATATTTTAACCTTAAAATTTTATTCTTAAGTGCTAGGAGTGCTTCTGACTCAGAATTAGGGGTGGCAAAATGAGCCCGACCCGATGGGCCGGCCCGGTTGGCCCGCCTTTCAGGACAGGCTGGGCCTAGAAAATAGTGGCCCAAAAAGAACCGGGCCGATTTGGCCCGGCCCGGTCGGCCCGGCGGATGGACTGGGCTTGGCCCGGCCCGGAACTTTTGGTTAGCCCATTTTTTTGTCTTTTTTTTTAAATTTATATATCAAGTGTAGTTTGGTCTAATATGTCAAGTGTACCTATTAACATGAAAATAATTTCATGTGATGTTTAAAAGTGCTTGTTGATTTAATATTACTATTTTCTTGTTGCAATAGCAATTTCAAGAGATTACTATAAGTTATTTATTGGAAATGGGTAGTCAAATCGTATCCTAAACTAATATTAATGGTCATTATAATTTTTATCTTGACCTCAAAAATATGACTATAGAATTTGTTTAAAAATAAAATTATTTTATTGAATATAAATAATTTATTTGACAAATTTAATTTTTTTAAAAGACGGGCCATTTTGTCCCGGTGGCCCGACCCGTAAAATGAAGGTGACCCGGTAGCCCAGTGCCGGCCCAGCCCATTTGCCACTCCTACTCAAAATGCTCGTCCATCTACCTGAAAAAATCAAATCTTTGAAAACATAAAAACTCTTTATTTGAAAAATCCTATAAAATCATGTAATCATTTATTTTCATAGAGAATTTTGGATCGGGGTGTTACAATATATTCCGGCCCAACTTCCATATTAGCCCTATTGGGCCTGAAAGCATGTACAGGGGCGCATGCCGTTAGGACACTTACTTCTATTGTTCGATTTTTTGCAATTAATTGTATATATATCCAAATTGAGTCATTCTTTTTATATTATTCAACAAATTAATTTTTTTTTATTTCTAACTTGTTTTAATAAATGTTCTTACCAATTTTATTTTTTTATTTTGTAAATTTATTTAATTCGAAAAATATGTAATTAATATTATAATTTGTTCATTTGTACGTAATTAATTGTATACGTATCCAAATTGAGTCATTTTTTTTATTATTCATCAAATTAATTCATTTTCGTTTCTAACTTATTTTAATAAATGTTGTTACTAATTAATTTTTTTTATAAATTTATTTAATTCAAAAAACGTGTAATTAATATTATAATCCGTTTATTTGTATGTAATTAATTGTATACGTATCTAAATTGAGTCATTCTTTTTTTATTATTTATCAAATTAATTCTTTTTCGTTTCTAACTTGTTTTAATAAATGTTGTTACCAATTATATTTTTTTGTTTTGTAAATTTATTTAATTTAAAATTTACGATGGTCTATCCCGTCGTAAATAAGTCTCCGGTAATAAAATTCGCACTGCTTCTCGAAAAATCACGGCTAAAACGTCAAGTTTTACGACAGGTCGTAAAACATAAAGTTAAATTTTACGATGGACTTCCCGTCGTAAACTTGTCGGCCACAATAAGTTTGCACCGATTCCGAAAGGTCTCGGTCAAACGGTTGAAATTTTACGACGGTCTTGCCCGTCGTTAATATCAATTTTATATTCTACGACGGGTCCTCCGTTGTTAAATTTGACGGAATAAACGAAGAGTGAGCCCCGTTTATTTTACGACGGTCATTCCCGTCGTAAAAATCAAGAATTAACGATGGATTTTTGCAACCCGTCGTAAAATTTAAGCCCGGACGAGCTTTGGTTAATTTTTCTCGTAAAACGTGTGTATTAACGACGGAATCAGTGGCCGTCGTTAATATTCATCGCAAAAACACACGTTTTTTGTAGTGTACATACTACAAAAAAATAAAGCATTATCTACCAAATTTTCCAATAAAATATTTTGTAGTGGAGATTGTCTACGACTTGCATACAAAATTTTCTAATCAAATAAGCATCCTTAATCCTAAATTACAAATAATTTACCTACGAAATCAATTTATTTATAAAATGTATTTTTTAGGTAATCAATTACCTACCATCCATTTGTTTTAATTTACCTACAAAATTTATACGAAACTCATAAGCAATTCCCATTACACAGCTTTTTGTTGGAAATTTTGTAGTTATATTGACTATTTCGTAGTCAACTTTTTAATTTTTGCAGTGATATTATCACTACTTAAAAGTCAAATTTCTTTTAATAATATTTATTGATATGTATAAAAAGAGAGTTTACAAGATTAATTGCATAACAACTTATACTCATGCAGCCTGATATACCAATTAATGCTTCGAGAGCTGAACATATTTTTGTTGATAAAATTTAAAGACCGGTTCGACTTTGACTGACTTTTTCGGTTCATTTACAGCCTAGCTAGTTATTAATTAATTAGCAGCCTCCGTTGTATATTTCCAAGTGTAAAATGTGGATTATAAATCTGAAATTGAGTGATTTTTGTATTTATTCAAATGTATAACATGCACTTGAATTTTAAAAATCAAAAGTAAAAAACACACGGCTTTATGTGTACTGTGTATTTTAAATCAGCAATATCCCAAACAATAGTTAGTAATATCTCAAACAGTATAAGTAACAACACTTAAGTAATAATCGATAATATCACGAGTAATAATCAACAATACTTCAAGTGGTAGTCAGTAAAACTCCAAGCAGTAGTCAATAATATCATAAACAGTAGTCAACAATACCTCATATTTTTTTATTATTATATATTTCTAATTAGAAAAATCAAAATTAAATTTAAAATCAAAATACATATCATGCACATTGGAGATACGGCACTCCATTAAATAAATAAACATAAGTTTTATTACAATCCGGTGGCTAATGACAATGCTAAACATCATAGATGTAAACATAACATATGAACAAAAATTAAGGGTTTTATTAGCATACGACTAATGCCCATGCCATATATGTATATTCAAAACTTTAATTTAATTAGTCTCTTAATAAATTGGGCCATCTGCAATTTAGTTGATCCTGCACAAAGAAAAGAAATTTGCTTCAATATTGTTGAGAAAACAAATTAAAACAAGGTCGGTGTGACTATTAACACCCACGCATCCATATGCATAATATTTAATTTTTAATTATCTATACTTTTAAATTCAACTATAAATAAAAAGCATAGTGTACGTAATTATGTTGGTGTTAATAGTTTCACCTTTTAACCTAATCCAAACAGAGGAGAGTTGGCTACACGTTAAAAAAAAAAACCTTGAATTTGATTGAAGTTACTAATAAAGAACGTCATCAAATTAATCAGATTCGTGCTAATTTCTCATGATTCTTTTTCAGATAAGATATAAGTTTTATATCAATTAATATTGTTAATAAGATGAAATTAAATAATTTTGTGTTTAATATGTGATATACTAATAACTAACTAAAATTATATTGTATGATTTTAGAAAGACAAATTATTATGTAAACCGTATAAAATTAGATGGATTAAATTAATTAACATATGTTACTTAATTATATATCCACTCATTCAGTATCTTAATTTGCATTTCGATCTCTTTCAAATTTTAATTTATCGATTTTAATATGAACTTGAGCACTTAAGAATTGAAAGATGATGAATTACTTGGTGCAGTCAGTGTTGTAGCTGATAGGATAACCAATCTGAACTTTACACTTGTCGGGCAAGCTAGTAGCAAATTGAGGTTTAACGCCGTTAGTTTTGGCCTGAGTCTTCATGCATTCGCAAAAGGCCCTTTTCAACGTGGTCGTGGTGGCGGCAGTTTTAAGAGTCCTAATGCCGTTGCAACAGTTGGTCGGCACGGCGCCGCCGTTCTTCAAGTAGGTTCTGCACGGCGCCAGGTTAGACGCCACAGTTTGGCAGTTAGTTGCCGCGTCTGTAGTAAACATCACCATGCAAACGCAAATGGCTATTGCAAAAACAATTTTAATAAAGTTCGACATTGGAAATTATATATTAATTGATCAAATATTTAAATGTTTTGTGTTTGAGTTAAAATGCATGGTTTGATAGAGATCTTATATAGAGAACAAATGGGAAGGTTAGTAGGTTGGTAGCGCCTTCAATTAAACGCAGTAATTATTTGTACAGGTGAAGATGAAATGGTTGACAATTGGAAAGCAGAGAAATATGGAATTAATATTAATTGTTTAATACTTCTGTAAAGAATTTCACCTCAACTAAAAATACATAGAGAGATATATAATTAATTAATTTATTAATTGTTTGCCTAACACTCTCCCTTACTGGACGTGAGCCTTTTGACTCTGAAATCATGAAAAAATTCCGCCTTATTATAGAGAAATGTAAAATTAATTTATTTAATTGTTTTTTCTAAAATTATTCATGGATAGACTTGACAGTGGAACAAAAAAATTCCCGAATCCCCCATGGAATCGGGGAAAGGAATAAATCATTTCCCGTTAACAGCTAATAATGATCCTCATCCTTCCCCGTTAACAGGTATATATATATATATATATATATTACTCAATGCTATATATATATTTATAATTAATTTAATTGTTCTAAATTAATATTTTTTTATCGAAAAAAAATTAATATTATAAAAAAGTATAAGAGGTACTTTAACCCTTAAAAAAATAAAAATTACAATATAATTTGTGACTCCATCTAAATTAATGTAATTTATAATTATATATTTTTATATAAATGATAGTGGAGAATATTTTCACGCTTGTATCGCGGGGATGAGATGAGAAATGATCCCCCTCCTGCTCCATTGATATTGTTACTTGTGGATTGCATTCTCTACTTTATTGTTTTTGCTTTATCTAAAAATTCGAACTTAATTAAAAAAAGTAGAAGTAATTCTATTATATTAGTGCCCCGACATACGTCCAATATATTTTCTAAATATTTTGAAGGGGCCAACATTTTGTTAGCCCAAACTGTCTTCGAACTTGCTTTTTAGGGCCCGTTTGGTTGGGGGTGATGATTATTAGGTAATGAGAATTAAAGTGATTGGGGAGTCGTTCAAGTAGAGGGTAATGAAAGAGGAGTTGTTTGATAGGTAAATTATAACTCATTTTCAATCTTATTACAATGTATTGATAATATCAAGCACTACTAATGGAATCATTCACATTATCCTATAATCATCAACCCCAATCAAGCGGGACCTAGTTTTTACTAAGTCGAGTTGTTTTGAACATATTCAAATTATCACGTTTAAATAATTGAAGCATCCACTGAAAAAGTCATTCCATAATTTACTGTATTTTAAATTGGTTTTATTTATTAAAGATTAAGCATATATTGGTGTAGTTAGGGTTCTATATTGATTGATTTATAGTGAAAATTAGGACATTGTAGGTTGAGTAGGGTACACCGTAATTAGTCATGTAGGCGCACGGCGTAGCACGTAGGGGTGGCGGAAGGACGCATTCTATGTATAGGTCTATGTTTTGAAAAATAAAAATGTTTTTACAAAAAATTCTATGAATCCGAGTACATGTGAACTCAATTTATTTAAATATTAATATCATGTATACACACTCTCACTATTACGCACATCAATTATTATTTGAATTGGAGTTATACTTAAAAATTGATAGTGTGTACGCATAAAAATAATATTTAAAAAATAAAATTCACATGAATTTGTTTAGGAAACCTATTCAAATGTTTTATTTAGGTAGCCTGTTGTTTATGCTATAATTATGTATTTTAACTATTAATACGTATACATGTATAAAATATTAATTTAAACGTGATATATATATTAAAAAAATTAAAATAAGAAAAAAATATTATTTGCAAAATTAGAGAGTAACCATTTTTAAAACTGACTAGTAATTGAACCTGTGTGATGCACGACCATAATTGTACAATAATTTTTGGGTTCTCAATTAATGGTGAAGTTTGTTTGTTTACATTTGAGAGTGTTTATTAGTATTCTCGAGAAAGTATTTTTCATTTAAAATAAATAATATTAGCGAGCGATTGGCATTAACTCTTATCAATTGACATTTCATATGAGACAATCTGTCTATTCTGAAATTTGAACGAAAGTCTCGGTCGAATGGGGTCAATGAAAGATTAGGAATCGATATCATCTTACCTGAATTGCTTCTGGTTATGTATGTACCTCTCAGAACACCGTCACCTGCTCTTATTAGAGTCAATCTAGTCTTGTTGCACAATTCTCTTGAATGATTTATATTTTTTAGTAACATAACTGGAGTCTTTTCTTTCAAATTCAAATTATGATTCTACACATCATAACACTTCAAGTTATTCAAAATTTGGTGCAAGTATGACTCCGTTCTTCAAATAATTCAGATAGTCCACAATATTCTTTAAATGTAACTTTGAACGAAACATATTATCAATGTAGTCTCTTCACTTTTTTTTTTTTTTCATTTCTTGTGTTGGATCACTCCATACAGAGTTTTGCTCTGTTTTCAATTGGAATGCATTATTCATATAATTTCATGAATTTTTTCTGAATTTAGAGGTCAAAATATTGAGGAATATAGAGTTTGTTGGAGATCTTACTCTTTTCTTGCTTTGTAACGACAAAGTGCATCAACTTATATATTGTTTATATGTTAACTAACTAACTAACCCAAAGATAGATCTCAAACTTATTTCAATATGATAGATATGTTCATATGTATTTTGTGGTTCGCCCCATTGAATATATTGATATATTAATTGTTATAGAACTATTATAATCTTTCTTCAAAGTAATTAATTTAGATAATATCTCTCTTCTAAAAAAATTAAGAATATTTATAGAGTGAAATTAGTTCATACATAAACTATTTTGCAGTACTTTTTAGAATAACCAATTAATATCCTTTAGTTAAACAATTAATATTCTTCGCACCCTTCAACTAATACCCTACAATAAAAATAATTAATACCCTATAGAACTAATTGCCTTCAGTGAAAACAACTAATACCTTTCAGTGAAAATAATACTATTTAATGAAAACAATCAACACACTTCAAATGGTTCATGTACGATCATTTTCACTCTATACTTCGCAAAAAATTAAAGAGTGATCTTATTCCTTATTTTTAGATTAATAAATATTTATTTTAATAACTCCTACTAAAAATAAACTTTTACGAACTATATATCGAATTATTTCTATACATTGATCATTCAGTTTTTATTTAATAACTATTATTTTTAAATAATTAAAATTCTTTTATACCACAAAATAGAGGGATTTATCATAATATATATCTCAAAGATATATTCAACATATTTTTATATTATTTCTCAATATTTATTATAATTTACGTTTAAAAAATATATCCAATATATTTTATAATCAATTATTTTTAATATTTTTAATAAAATATATTTATAATAATAAAATATATATAAAAGATGTATACCAAAGATTTAAAATGAATATTACTAAATTTAACAATAATTTTGGCGGAAAAATTCAATGATTTCCAAATGTAGGTCGGTTATCGTTATATATATATATATATCAAAGATATATTCAACTTATTTTTATATTATTTCTCAATATTTATTATAATTTATATTTCAAAAATATATCCAATATATTTTATAATCAATTATTTTTTAATATTTATAATAAAATATATTTAAAATAATAAAAAATATATTAAAGATATATACCAAAGATTTAAAATGAATATTTTTTAATAACGATTATTTTTTAATAATTAACATATCTTTTATACCACAAAATAGAGGGATTTATCATAATATATATCTCAACGATATATTCAACATATTATTATATTATTTTTCAATATTTATTATAATTTATATTTCAAAAATATATTCAATATATTTTATAATCAATTATTTTTCAATATTTATAATAAAATATATTTAAAATAATAAAAGATATATACCAAATATTTAAAATGAATATTACTAAATTTAACAATAATTTTGGCGGAAAAATTCAATGGTTTCCAAATGTAGGCTGGTTAGCGTTATTTTATATATATATATATATATATATATATATATATATATATATATATAGATTAGTAGAAGAGGAAACTTTGTTAAATTTTAATTTCTTTGTTATATATACTAGTAACTAAACCCGTGCGATGCACGACTATAATTGTTAAATTAATTTATGTGTCTTCAATTTATGTTGTAGTCTGTTTATTAGGTTTAAAAGTGTTTATCAATAATTCTATTAAAGTATTTTTCATTTCAAATATATAATATTACTATTCTTTTATTTGGAGGTTTATTTTTAAAGAGAACGCAATGCAAATGTCGATAAACTTATGTGAAAACAAAGTGTAATAAATATAATATTTTATTTATAAGAGATAATATCAATATTATTTGTATTTTACCATATAATTTTTTTTATGATTTACGCAGTAAGAAATTTTGACAATAGCTACGAATCCATATTAAACAGGATGTAAGAAAAAATAAAAATCGAAAGGGCATTAGATTTCAAAACACCTCTCTAAAAGTCACATTTTTTTTTCCATTTGCGATGAACGTTCATTGTTATTCACCACACATCAAAATCTTCAAATTATTGCGATTAATGACTCTCAAAACATCCACATATGATTGACTGTGGTAACAACTGATTCCTAAAAAAATATGCCAACATTACCGAGCAATTGTCACTGTCTCTTATTAACATTTCATACGAGACAGCTAATGTGAATTGTCTCTTCTGAAACTTGAACATAAGTCTCGGGTCGAATGGAGTCAGTGAATATTTAGGGATCAATACCATCGCATGTGAATTGCTTCTAGTTATGTATGTATCTTCTAGAACATTATCACCTAATCTTATTAGCGTCAATCTAGTTATGTTGCACAATCCTCTTGAATTATCTATATTTCTGAGTAACATCTTTGAAGTTGCAACTTTCAAATTCAAATCATCATTCAACACACTATAACACTTCAAGTTATTCTAGTGTAGGTGCAAGTATTAGTCTGTCATTCAAATAATTCAGATCGTCCATAATATTCTTCAACTGTAGCTTTGAACGAAACATTTGTAAAATTATCAATGAAGTCTTTTCACTTTTTTTTTCAATAAAAAAAAATTCATTTACGAAGTCTTCTGTTTCATACAATTACTCGTACATATTAGTTTGTTAAGATTTATTTTTATAATATTGAGATAAATACATGCATTAAAGTAATTATACAATTTAAGAATGTATACATTTCACATATATTTTTATATATTTTTATTTTGCATCCTTCAAATTTAATCTAGGTTTGAGACTCGAAACCCTCAATTTATATTCATTCATGTGTCGGGTTTGTCTATTTAGAGTTTTTCTATGTCTTCAATTGGAAGACATTGTTCATATTATTATCCCGTGAAATTATCTCGAAGCCAGAAGCAAAAATATTGAGGTATATAGAGTTCGTTGGAGATCTTACTCTTTTCTTGCTTTGTAAACGACAAAGTGCATTAATATATGCATTGCTTGTAAATTAATTAAGTTAAAGATATCTCCCAAACTTATTCCAATATGATAAATATGTTAATATGTATGGTATGCCTAATAAAATATATTGATATGTTAATTATTATATGTATACTATAATCTTTCTCCGAAGTAATTAATCTAGATAATTGCTCTCCCTTCTACAAAAAATAAAATAAGAGTATGTATAGAATAAAATTGGTTCATACATAAACCACTTTGCAATATTTTTTAGTATAACCCATAATACCCTTTAGTTATTTAATGTTCATATGTATTTGGTGGTTTACCCAATAGAATATATTGATATATTAATTACCATAATCTTTCTTTGAAGTAAATAATCTAGATAATCTCTCTTCTATAAAAAATAAAATAAAAGTATGTACGAGTGAAATTGGTTTATACACAAGCCACTTTGCAATATTTTTTAGTATAACCACCAATACCCTAGTGTAATCAACTAATACTTTTTAGTTAAACAACTAATACTCTTTGTACCCTTCAACTAATATCCTTCAGTAAAAACAAATAGTACCCTCCAGAACTAATACTCTTCAGTGAAAATAACTAATACCCTAAAAAACTAATACCTTTCAGTAAAAAAAACTAATACCCTTTAGTGAAAACACTAATACACATCATTTTCATTCTATACTTTGCCAAAAATTAAAGAGTGGTCTTATTCCTTTTTTTTTTTAGATTAATAAATATTTATTTTAATAAATACTACAAAAATATAAACTTCTACAAACTATATATCGATTTATTTTTATACATTGATCATTCAAAAAAATATTTAATAACTATTATTTTAAAATAATTGAAATATCTTTTATACTACACAATAGGGAGATTTATCATAATATATATTTCAGAGATATATTCAACATACAATATTTATTATAAATTATATTTACAAAAATATATCAAATATATTTTGTAAACAAACATTTGGCAATATTTACAATAAAATTTATCAAATATATATATCAAAGAGATTTAAAAAGAATTAAAACAAATATTACTCAATTTAGTAATAATTTTGGCGGGAAAATTCAATGGTTTTCAATTGTAGGCCGGTTAGCGTTATATATATATATATATATAATATATATATATATATATATTAATTATTAAATTATTTATTATGTGAATTAATAATTTATTAATTATAACTATTGAAAATTTGATTGTTTAGTAAGTCATCTATGAGATGACACGATTTTATTGTTATTTAGTAACACACATATAAGAATGCATATAATTTTTTTTGCAATAGACATGAAATAATGACTTCAAAATATGAAAATAAATTATATATTTATTATGTAATTATATGACCGAGTAAACATTCTGACTTTATTGATAATAACTCTGATTCATAGTTTTACCATTGAAATTAATATATAGTACTTCATTTTTTAACAATTATTCTTAGCCCTCCCAATAAAGATATTTGCATCCGTATGTGAAATTTTTTAATCCAATATTATTATTATTATTAATAATAATAATGAGCGGACTGCAAATGAACTCGTGGCAAATTTCAAAATAGAAATTAAATTATTTTTAGTTTGTCTATGACAATGGTGCATGCAACCATTCAGATCCAACGCCATCCGGATAGCCCATACTTGGATCTACAAAAATAATTAATGTAGCAAAATGACATTTCGATCAAAATCAATAATGTTGCAAAATGACATTTCAATCAGAACTTGGGCCCACGGTTTCTTTGCCCATCTTTTCTTCATTGTTGGTGACACTAAAATAATTAATTGGGCCACGCTGTCTAAATACATCAATTATTTATTACTCCTTTTACAATAGTTATACAAAAATAGATATATGGTGTGTAAAAGTAAAATGAATTATAAATTGATAATATAAAATATTAACACTTTATAAAAGCGGATCTAGGGGTGAGAATATGTTAGACTACTCGATAGAAACCTACAACTCGACCTACTAAAGTCTAGTCCACCTCGATTTGTTTAATAAATCAGTTAAACTAAGACTTTTTAAAAGCTCATTTATTTAAATGAGTTAAACTTGTGCTTTTTAGTAAGTCTTCTAAGTCCAACAGACAAATCTATTTAACTATATTAATATATATAAAATATACTCCCTCCGTCCCAATTTTGTTTGCCCATTTGCCAAAAAGGTTCGTCCCAATTTTATTTTCCTATCTCTAAAATTGAAATGAAGTGATTCACCTTTATTCATTTAAATACTCCTCCCATTTCAAAATAAATGTCTTTTTAGCATTTTTCATCTTTTGTAAAATAAATGCCTTTTTAGTCTTTGCAACATTTTTCAAGACATATAAAGTAGCCTATAGGTTGTTTTGAATCAATGCAATCAATTCTTTTTTTAAAAAGTAATATTTGTATAGGGGTAATTATGATAAATATTAGGTGTCTTAATATATGTGAAGAAACCTAAAAAGACATTTATTTTGAAATGAAGAGAGTATTATTTTATTCACCATTCATCATTCTCAATACTACTTTATTCATTTCAATACTATTTTATTCACCATTCCCAATACTACTTTATTAATTTACATATTAAAATCAACTCTCGCATTAAACTCCGCACACAGTTAAACGGGCAAACAAAACTTGGACGGAGGGAATATATATTATATAGATAATTTATAGAGTGAAAATGGTTATACATGAACCATTGAATATTATTAGCTGTTTTTACTAAAAAAAATATTAGTTGTTTTCACTGAAGGGTATTAATTGTTTTCACTAAAGAGTATTGACTGTTTACTGAAAATGAACTGGTACTCTTCAGTGAAAACAACTAATACTGTTCAGTAAAAGCAACTAATACTCTTTAATAAGAATAACTAATACCCTTCAGTGACTTATGCATGAACCAATTTCGCTCTATACATACTCTATTATATAATATATAATGCATAATAATACAATACAATATAATAAATTAATATTAAAAAATTGTATAAAAATATTGTTTGATGGGTTTGTTTTTTTGCTATTATTTGATAATCATTTCGTAAATTGCTTTTATTCTTCATTTTAATGTTTAAAGAGTTAATTGTTATGATTTAATGATAATATAATTATTGAATATAGTTTAGTAAATATAACTAAAAAAATCAGTAAAAAACTTTCGGGTTAGACATATTTATTAAAAAGACCAAACCAAACCAAACCTCTGAAAAAAACATATGACAAACAGGTCAGACTTAGACCTAAAATTTAGATAGCAGGCCTAGACTGTCCGATGAAAAGTCTAGCTCAACTCGACCTATTGAAATCATTAGTGAATTGTAATCGAAATTGAGAATATCAATTAACGTTTTAATTAGTTCCATGTATTTTCAAATAGAAACCAAAGAATTGAAATGCTTAGGCAAATTTAATTAACAAACCAGCTATTTTTTTATTTTTTTTAGAAGAAAAAGAAATTCAATATAACTTAGAGGACAAGGGGTCCTCCAACCCTAACAATTACAAGACGGCCAGCCTAAAGTACATTAGTCCTTCTTCATTTTCACCTTCATTTAGGCATCCCCAATACAAGATCTAAGATTCGTGAACCACAGACCAATATACGAATTTAAAACTAACAATTTCCTAACTGACAACCAGGACAAGTTTTAGCCCTGATTTCATCAAACAAGTGTGTATGATCAAGAGTAACATTATTAAAAATCAACTTATTTTGCCCTTTCCAGATTGACCACACAATGCAAATTCATAAACAATATGCCACTTTACACCTTTTACCTGTCCCGAATAATTTCCCGTGTTGAAGAAAGTGAATAACCGGGTTCCTGTGAGGGAGACACTCCCAGCCACTCATAGCAAGAAGACCATATGCGTTGCGCAAACCTGCACTCAACAAAAAGATAGATCATACTCTCCTCAGCTTCCCCACACATGTTGCACATCAAATCCCCATCCGCTTGAAGTAAGTTTCTTCTTTGCAAATTGTCCTTTGTTGCCAACCTCTCTCTAGAGTTATCAAACGGGTCGGGCCGGCCTGGGCCCACTGGGCTTTGAGTTTTTCTTGGGCCGGGTTGGGTCGGCCCTGTTGCTACCGGGCTGCCTATTTCCAGGCCCGTCCTGGACCGTCTTGGGCTACCGGGCAACCGGGCCAAACCGGCCCAATTTTTTTAAACATTATTAATGTACTTGATTTATATATTTACCTAATTAATTTATAATTTAGCATACAAATTATACTCATATAGTTATAAAAATTATTTAGCTTGTCAACAACAATTCAATAATTAAATTAAGACTCAAATTCCTAAATAAAATTAAAAAATAATAATTCAATAAATTTAAATTCATCACAATAAATTGAAAAGTCCACAAAATTAGATGGGAGAGGGTTTGGTGGCTGCTTCTTTCTTTTACTTGTTGTGTACTGCTGTTTTTTTTCGTATCTTAGAGGTTTTCAATTTTATTGAAATAAAATTAAAAAAAAAAGAACTTTCTAGTTTTTTCAATTTTGGCTACTAGTCTTCTGCTGCTTCTTTCTTTTCTTATCAAGTACACATACAACTTCTTTTTTTCTTATATATCTATAGTTTTTCAATTTTATTAAAAAAAATTAAATCGGGCCAGCCCAGAAAATCGGGCTAAGCCCGGCCCAAGCCCGGAGGCCCGGCTGGGCCAGGCAAAAAAATCCCAGTTCTTTTCGGGCCTATATTTCTAGAGCCCAACCCACCCTTAAAACCGGGCTTTTCGGGCTGGCCCGTCGGGCCGGGCTCATTTTGACAACTCTGTCTAAGAAATCTCCTTGCTACAATTTGGTATCTTCTAGGAGCATAATTCTTCCACACTCTCTTGAAAGCTTTATTCTCCCATGGATTACCGCCTGAAACTTCTCCTTGATTCATTATCACTCCATAAGCCATCTTCGTTGAAAACTCACCGTTCGGGGTGTGAATCCAATGCCAGGAATCTTCATCGTCTTGGGTTATATTACACCTGTAAAGAGAATGTAACATATCAATAACCTGCCTAGACTCGCTCTCCCTCAACGCCATTCTCCACTTTAACTCCCAAACCCACCTCCCATCCACCCATCTCCCCATCTCACTCACCTTCGCCCCACTCTACACACTAATTCTAAACAACTTACTAAACTTCTCCCCCAATACCTCATCCCCAACCCACCAATCTGACCAGAAAAAAGTATTATCACCCTTACCAACTACACTCTTAAACTCTGAATGTGACCCCCCTCTCCATCCCCATTTTCGAGGTACAACTTACAAATCTCTCTCCACCACCCCAAAGCAATTCGTGACATTCTCGCTCTTCTCTCCCTTACTACCCTATTCTCCACTCCTCACTCTCTAAAAACCTCAAACCTAATGTCCTAGACTTAATCACCTTCACCCACAATATTAAAGGTTCATTCAAATACCACCACACCCATTTACTAAGTAAAGCCCTATTAAAACCCCCCCAAATCACGAATACCCAAACCTTCTGGCTTTTTATCCTTACAAATATCTTCCCAACTAATCCAAGGAATTTTGGATCTATTCTCACTACCCCCCAAAGAAAATTCCTCTGAAGTTGAGTAATCACACACAAGGTTTTAGAAGGAATACGATAAAAAGAAAAGTAGTAGATCGGGATAGCGGAAAGAATAGACTGTACTAAAGTAGCCCTTCCACTCAAAGACAACTTCTTATCATTCCAAGCACCCATCCGTCTACGGACTCTCTCTACCAGTTTAGTAAAAGAGGAGATTTGATGATGATTGATACCCACTAACAGCCCCAAGTAATTAAAAGGGGGTTGTCCAATTTCACATCCCAACTTCCTTGCCATATTTTCCACCATATTTTGATTTATATTCACCCCATCAAACAACTTTTATCAAAGTTCACCTTCAAACCCGACAACAACTCAAAATTTCTCAAAAGAAATTTTAACGTAGGGATGTTGGATAAATCTCCAGAGCAAATAAAATTAGTGTCGTCAGCATACTAAAGATGAGAAATACTGACCTTATCCTTCCCAATGTAAGCTGGAAGTAACTCCCCAGTTTGATCCGCCTTTCTCATGAGTAAGCTCAAACCCTCCGCAACAATAAGAAATAAAAATGGGGATAGAGGATCGCCTTGTCGAAGGCCCCATTCTAAATGAAAAAAACCCGATGAAATTCCATTAACCAGTGATTACGCGTGAAATTGTGATGTTTTGTAACCCGATAGATCCATATTTTGAGTGTTTTTATGAGTATTTAGAGTTATTTGAGATAATTTTTTATAAACTCGTCAATTTATCTCTTTGATGCTCAAATTAGGAAAGAGGTCAAAAAACGGGGTTCGTAGGACTTTGAATCGACTCAAACGGACTCCCGGATGAGAAGATATTGAAGAAATATGAAAAGTATTAGTTCGTGCGAGGAAAAGTATCACTTAGCTCAAAAGGAGGAAGCACTCGAGTAAGGAGAGCTCAAGCACCAAGTGCTCGAGCACCCCTCGAACACTGTGAAGATTGGCCGCTCGAGTGAGCAACTATCGAGTACCAGCCGCTCGAGCAACAAGGGCTCGAGCGAGCGCTGGTGAAGGAATCCGCTCGAGTGGGCAGTGCTTGAGTGTAAGGCGCTCGAGCGAGAGGCACAGTGGAGTGTTTACGACCTATTTCGGCTATTTAGGCCCATACCCTATATATACCCCTTGCAAGCCTATTTTTAGATATCAACACGTATTTAGACATAGTTTTTGAAGGGAAAGAGTTTGAGAAGGTGATTTCGAGGTTTTGAAGATTGTAATTGAAGTTTTTAGCATACAAATTCTTTAGTTTAATTACTTCTTTGAACAAATTTTCTTTTATTCTTGTTTTCTTGAGTACTTAAGATTATTAAACCTAGCTTTCCAGATTTTCTTAGATATTATTTTGAGACTTGAATTTATTGATTTCATCTTTAGTTTATGTTCTTGAATTCTTTCGTCAATTTAATTATGCTTATGGTCATCGATCTAGTTATTGCTTTTATCCTTGAAACAACCATGTTAGGCTAGAACTCTTGCATGCTTAGGATAGGATGATCTCGTAGAAGTAGGACGTTGATACATATTTAGGATAATTTGTAATGTATAGTTTTAGTTCTCTTAATTATTGAATAATTCTAATAAACCCTAGAATAATCTTGGAATTAAGTACGAAAATTGTTAGAGAAAAGATGACTGCATCACTCTTTAATAACGAATAGGCTTACGGAGAGGGTTTTTGAAGGGGTTTATAATCTACCGGTTTATTTAGGGAGGACGGCCGCATCACCTAAGTTAAATTAGGGAAGTTCATTGACTAGTTTTGGTACACTTAGGATTATAACTTGAACATCACAATTATTTTAGTTAACGTACCAATTCCGTTAATATACGTAGGGATTCCTATCCCGAGCATCACCACCATATTTGCACTTTCTATCGAAGTTAGAATAGTTTTATTTCTTTTCATTTAATAATTAATAGAATATAGTTTAGGATTAGTTTAAACTAAACATCACATTCATATTAGCTATGACACGTACATTTCCAGGGATTTATTCATATACAAACTTTCCCTTGGGTTCGATACTACTTGGTCTCTATACTCACCCATACTACACTGATCCCATACTCTTGTGGGGTAACTACTAGTTAAGCTAGTATTTTGTGTTCAAGTCAATGGCGCCGTTGATGGGGAAGGCGATGTATGCTCATTGAGTGAAACATGGAAATAACTTAGTAGCTAGTAGTGAGTGCATTTATTTATGTTTTTTTATTTGTTAGTCAGTTGCGTTTGATCTTTCTTTCTAAGTACTCAGGTATATGAAAATGCGCTCGAAGGGAGAAACTAGCGAAGATAGAACAAAGTTAGACCCTGAGATGATAGCCAGAAGAAATCGAGCCTTCCAGAGAAGGATGACTACTGCAGCTGATACCGAGATGAATCTGAATATGGGCGGAGGACTGGATTTAGATGGAAAGGGGCTTAATCAGAATGAAGAACGGATAGAAGGAGTTCATGGATTACATGGAGAGAAGCAAGTGCCCCCAGAGGGAAATGACAACCAGAAATCCCGATCCGAAACCAAAACCCACCTGTCAACAATAATCCCGCACCAAACCAGAACCAAATCATCAACCAAAATAACCAAAACCCAAACAACCCTTTCAACAATCCCGTCTACCAACACAACAACCCACCTTACCCATACCCTTATCCACCCTACTATCCACCATGCCACCCTCCACCACCAGTCTACCAACCACAAATACACCAGAATGTAGATCCTCCTGGTATGGCAATTAGAGGAAGGTTTGAGGCTCAACCTCAATGGTATTATGAAGGAGTAGCTATGCCACTAGTTGAGGCAAATAACTTCTCAATTTCTCCCGGAATATTGAAGATGCTCGTGGAGAACCAGTTTAAGAGAGAAGTTGGGAAGGACAACCCCCACACCCATTTGAGGAATTTCCTGATGATAGCCTCAACTTTTCACTACAATGGGATGTCTGAAGATGCAAACAGGCTCAGATTGTTCCAGTTCTATCTGACTGGAATAGCTAAGGAATGGTATGATAAAACGCTTCCACGGGGGGGGGGGGGGGGGGGGGGGGGGGTGAATACATGGGCTAAGCTCGAGCGTCAGGGGAAAGCCAGAGCTAAAACCCGGCTCCACAGAATTAAAATAATCCAGCTCAAAACTTAGTTCAACATCCTCTAAACAACCCTGTCTATCCACAAAATAACCCACCTTATCCTTACCCTTACCCACCATACCCTTATCCACTATACTACCTTACACCTCCTACTTATAACCAACCTTCAGTTCCGCAGGTACCCCTTCCACCTGATGGTATCACCAGGACACGGTGCCTTAATGTCAATAAATAGACATCGTGCAAACGATATCACTACCCAAAATACATAGTGCGTTGAATCTAACAAGATTCTCACCCAAGTAAATCAAAGTAGTGAACAAGCGCTCCACATATCTAGATATCACAATTAGGATTAAGAATTACAAGAGTCACCAAGACCTTTAGTTCTTCATAACAGTCAGAATAGAAGAACATGTCTTAACTGTGATCCATTCAATACGACATAGCGTACTAGTATGAACTAATGGCCAAGACAAGCCACTAACAAGTTCATACTACAACTTATACCAATAGTTATGTCCAGAACTATCTCAGTTGTGAATATTGTTTATATCTTATAAGGAACTGACAATGTGATCTTCTGTGTGACTACAAACTCACCACATTATCTACAATATAAGATAAATAGACATACAAGTAATACAAGCAATTAATAAGATTGCAATAATGTGAAAAACCATTTATTTCAGATAATAAGGAAATCGAATATATCCATAAAAGCCCAACAAAAGTTTGCTTTACAGTATACACCAACAATCTCCCACTTGTACTAAAGCTAAACTTTTAGTATACACATAAAGACATATCAATTCTCCCACTTATACTTAAAGTCTAGCTGGTATACATCGTAAACCAAGACCTTCCACATGCTGCTAAAAAACTTTCATCCCCAGAGTCTTTGTGAAAGGATTAACCAGGTTGTTCAACGATGCAATTTTAGCTACAGCCACGTCTCCTCGATTTACGATGTCTCGTATAATGTGGTACTTCCGCTCTATGTGTTTACTCGCTTTATGGGCTCTAGGTTCCTTTGAGTTTGCCACTGCACCCACGTTATCACAATAAACAGTGATACACCTTGGCATACTCTTGGACACCTCCAAGTCCAAAAGGAAATTACGTAGCCAAACAGCCTCTTTGGCAGCTTCTGAGGCAGCTACGTACTCGACATCCATAGTGGAGTCCGCGATGCATTTCTGCATCACACTTCTCCAAGATATGGCTCCGCCTCCCAACACAAACACATAACCCGAGGTAGACTTCCGTTCATCTAGATCAGCTTGGAAATCCAAATCAGTATAACCCAAAGGAACAATACTATCTGAATGGTATACCAGCATATAATCTCGAGTCCTTTTCAAGTACTTGAGAATATGCTTGACAGCAGTCCAATGTCCTTGACCAGGGTTAGACTGATATCTTGCTACCATCCCGACTGCATAGCAAATATCAGGCCTCGTACACAACATCGCATACATAAGGCTTCCTACAGCCGAAGCATAAGGAACCTTAGCTATCTCCTCTATCTCCTTCTGTGTCTTAGGACACATATCCTTAGATAAGGGAACTCCATGTCTAAAAGGTAGTAAACCCTTCTTTGAGTTTTGCATGCTGAAACGAGCAATCACAGTATCAATGTAAGATGCTTGAGATAAACACAACATTCTCTTTTTCCGATCACGAATGACCTTTATACCAAGAATGTACGATGCATCTCCCAAATCCTTCATTTGAAACTGCTCTGAAAGCCACACCTTTACGTCTGATAATACTTTCACATTGTTGCCAATGAGAAGAATATCATCTACGTACAGTACTAAGAATACCACGACGTCTCCGTTACTCTTCTTATACACACAACTTTCATTTTGACATTGTTCAAATCTAAAAGATTTGATCACCTCATCAAAACGAATGTTCCAAGACCTGGAAGCTTGCTTTAGCCCATAAAGGGACTTTTTCAGCTTCCAGACCAGATGCTCTTGGCCTTTCTTCACATAACCCTCAGGTTGCCGCATGTAGATGTCCTTATTCAGATTTCCATTAAGGAAAGCTGTCTTGACATCCATTTGCCAAACCTCATAGTTCATGTGATTAGCTATGGATAAGAGAATTCGGATCGATTTTAGCATGGCTACTGGTGAGAAGGTCTCGTCATAGTCGATTCCTTCTTTCTGGGTAAAACCCTTGGCCACCAACCTTGCTTTAAAGGCAATAACCTTCCCATCAGATCCTCTCTTATGTCTGTAGACCCACTTACACCCGATGACTTCCTTGCCATGGGGAAGTTCGCTTAGGTCATACACTTACATAGCATCCATAGATTCAATTTCTGAATCCATAGACTTGTGCCAAGACTCTGCATCTTTGTCTTGAATTGCCTCTTTGTAAGTCCAGGGATCGTTATCATCATGTTCATCGCTTGGAATCAAGTCCACAGACTCTCCCACAAACATGAAATGATCAGGTTGACGTACAACCCTCCCACTACGACAAGGCAATGCATGCAAAGGTTCATCAGAGTAATCACGTTGTGCAGTCTCTTGTGGTATTTCCTCTTGCACACTCGGTGTGCCATTGTCTCCCCTTAACTCTTTGAGAATGATCTCACTATTGGACTTATGCTCATTCATATAGTCTTCCTTTAAAAATTGGGAATTAGTACTGACTATCACCCTCTGATCTTTAGGACTATAAAAATAACCACCTTTTGTTCCCTTAGGATATCCTACAAACAACCGTACTTCAGTTCTAGGTGCCAACTTATCAGCTTCCTTATCCAGCACATGTGCTGGACAACCCCAAATCCGAATGTGGTTGAGACTAGGCTTTCGCCCAGACCACAGTTCAATCGGAGTTTTTGGAACCGCTTTAGAAGGTACGTAATTTAGAAGGTACGCCGCTGTTTCCAAGGCATATCCCCAAAACGAGGTAGGTAATGAAGCATAACTCATCATTGATCTCACCATTTCTAATAGAGTCCTATTCCTTCTTTCAGCCACGCCATTCTGTTGGGGAGTACCAGGCGCAGTAAGCTGGGATGTAATCCCATTCTCTAATAAGTATTGCCTAAATTCATTACTAAGGTATTCGCCACCACGATCAGATCGTAGTGACTTGATACTCTTACCATGACGTTTCTCCACTTCTGCCTTAAATTCTTTGAACTTGCCAAAGCATTCAGACTTGTGGCGCATCAGATAGATGTACCCATATCTTGAGTAATCATCAATGAAAGTGACGAAATACTCAAAACCACCTCTAGCTTGAACAGACATAGGCCCACACAAATCAGAGTGAATCAATTCTAACACATCACTGGCCCTATTCCCCTTGGCCTTAAAAGGCCTTGAAGTCATCTTGCCTTCCAAGCAGGATTCGCAGACTGAGAATGGTTCCACTTGGAGAGACTCCAAAGAACCACTACTTACAAGTCTTTGAATTCTCCTCAGATTGACATGACCTAGTCTTAGGTGCCAAAGATATGTTTGATTCATCTTTGAAGGTTCTTTTCTCTTATTTGATGATGATGAATGAGTTTCAGTCATAGTACGATATGCACAAGTAATAGTGTAAAGACTGTTTTCTAACGTGCCAAAACAGATTAAAAAGTTATTTCTCATAATAACAACTTTGTCATTAAAAACAACTGAGCATCCATCCAAAAACAACTGAGCAAACAGAAATTAAATTCTTCCGAAAACTCGGCACGTACAAAACGTTCTTTAATACTAAAACAGAATTAGAAAAACATAAGTGCACATCTCCCACTGCGACCACTGCTACAGTCGTAGCATTGCCCAAACTGATAGTAATCTCGCCCTCACTCAGTTGCCTTGTTTGCAGAAACCCCTGCAAGGTATAACAAACATGATCAGTGGCTCCTGTATCTACTACCCAAGAAAGGGCAGAACAAGCCGCAAAGCATGTTTCAACAACTAGAGCAAGAGACGTACCAGAGTTATCCTTTTTCAGGAGAGGACAATCAGGCTTCCAATGTCCTGTCTTGTAGCACTTGAAGCATTTGCCTTTCGGCTTTTTCACGCCACCAGAAGGCGCCAAAACCTTGCTCCCACTGCTTCTACCACTACTTCCACCAGCCTTTTTCTGAGAAGGCTTTTTCTTCTTCCCGCCCTTGGACGAAGAAGATCCAGCCTGAACAGAAACATGGGCTTGTGGACCCTTACCCATGAGACCTTCCGCCGCAACCAACTCCGCAAGAAGCTCAGCTACAGTATAGCCCTTCTTACTCATGATTATGTTCAAATGGAAGTTTTCAAAGGATTTTGGGAGCGAGTTGAGGATCATATCGACCTTGGCATCATCGTCGATTTCTCCCCCGAGTACCTCTATCTCATTCAGATATTCCATCATCTTGAGACAGTGGTCCCTCACCGACGCTCCGTCTGCCATAGAGGTAGTCATAATTTTCCTCATAGCCTCAAAACGGGCAGCCCTATCTTTCTCACCAAAAAGCTCTTTTAGGCTCATCATCATATGTGCGGCAGTAGGCATGTTTTGATGCTGCTGTTGTAAAACATTTGACATAGAGGCCAAAATGTAACAACGAGCCATCTCATCAGCCTTGTGCCACTTCTTATGAGCCTCCTTTTGCTCTTCAGTGGAATCGGGTGCCAGATCGGCAGGAGCAGGAGTATTGAGCACAAACTTGTACTCATCTGCAACTAGGACAATGTCCATATTTCTCTTCCAATCCAAATAATTCGGACCAGTAAGCTTATTTTCTTTTAAAATAACCATAAGCGGGTTGAACGTCATCTTATTAAATCTGAAATAAATTAAATGCAAGCAAGCATTAAAATCACATAAATTGAAGCATAAAATATTGGAAACCTTCAAAACCAACATTTAACACAACCTCCAACAGCCCAACAAACACACACGCAAGCCACGTTAGGATGGTCGTTTACGCATGTGTTCATTAACCAGACACCAAGTCTTTAATTTCAATATCACGTCAACATATCCTTATGACGAATGAAATTAATAGTCGGACCTTAACTGGCCATGTGAATTAGAACAGGGACCCCGTTGGGGGGTTATATCAAAATTCACATCTAAGTGATGACCACAATTTAACTGTAAGCAAAATTATTCACTATTGACGGGCTCATTCCAAGAACACATCGCCAGTAAATAATTCACTACAGTTATCTTGCACTAATCTTAACTGATGAACTCATGAATAATACATCCGTTGGGGATGATCACACACTTCATCTAAAGATTAAAACATTTTGATTAGAAGTCTTAACTAGTAAGCTTGTGAATGTTGCATCCGTTAGGGGGGGACTCCCAAGGTCCCACTAGCAACAATCACCTTACTTAAAGACCAATTGTGGAGGCCAATGAATTAATTAAATTAAATTCTACTCACTTAGTCATTTAAAATTGAAGATTATTCGCAGGCATAGCAGATTATAATAAAAAAAATTATAAAATACAAACATGCCAAAAAAAAAAACGATAAATAAAAGCATAAATAAATGCATATCTATCGCAACCTCTTCTAAAACTTATCAAAAACAGCCTATGAAAGCTATTACAATGATAAATCAAGGGCGCGGACGGATGCCTCGCATCGGCCTCTCACGCAAAGCAAAAGGCCAAGAACACATCGCCAGTAAATAATTCACTACAGTTATCTTGCACTAATCTTAACTGATGAACTCATGAATAATACATCCGTTGGGGATGATCACACACTTCATCTAAAGATTAAAACATTTTTTATTAGAAGTCTTAACTAGTAAGCTTGTGAATGTTGCATCCGTTAGGGGGGGACTCCCAAGGTCCCACGAGCAACAATCACCTTACTTAAAGACCAATTGTGGAGGCCAATGAATTAATTAAATTAAATTCTACTCACTTAGTCATTTAAAATTGAAGATTATTCGCAGGCATAGCAGATTATAATAAAAAAAATTATAAAATACAAACATGCCAAAAAAAACGATAATTAAAAGCATAAATAAATGCATATCTATCGCAACCCCTTCTAAAACTTATCAAAAACAGCCTATGAAAGCTATTACAATGATAAATCAAGGGCGCGGACGGATGCCTCGCATCGGCCTCTCACGCGCCGGTGAAGGCGGTCCGTCCCCAAGATCGTTGTTGGGATACCAAACATGTATAAACATTAAAGACCTAAACATGCATCTAAAGACAAGTTTGGATCCGTTACCCTTGAAGACCGAGGCGTTGATTCCACTACTGATCTTCTAGTCTATCTCCCAACCTCGTTCGTACACCGGGTGGACGGCGAACTAGCGAACGTGGAGAAAAGTGCCTCACAATTTCATCTCCCTCTCAACCCCACTCACGAATTTCGGCTGCTGCACGTTTTATCTTAGAGTGCTAGGGTTTTAAACACGAAATTGAAGCCTTTATATAGACTCCTTAAGTTTCATGGGCCAGACTAGGGATCTGTTAGAAGGTATAGGGTTTGGGCTCCTCACGGACCCAAATACTCTTATGTTCAGCCCAGAACATTTAATTGGCCCGTGAACATTAATTCATTCCACTAGAGAATTAATATTGCACTCCCATCCTATCCCGAACCGAATCAGGGCTTCTATTAGACTCTATAATTCCCCGTGTTAAAGATATCGCACGTCCATTAATTATTAAAGCTCCTGACCACTTTAATTAATTAACATCTATTATTCCTTGAGTAGTACCACTCAACCTTGTTGTCGTACGGATATAATCCACCTGCAGGGTTTAATACGACAATCCTTTATGAGTTTCCTCAAGGGGACGTCATCAACCTGGATCACCAGGACACGGTGCCTTAATGTCAATAAATAGACATCGTGCAAACGATGTCACTACCCAAAATACATAGTGCGTTGAATCTAACAAGATTCTCACCCATAGTAAATCAAAGTAGTGAACAAGCGCTCCACATATCTAGATATCACAATTAGGATTAAGAATTACAAGAGTCACCAAGACCTTTAGTTCTTCATAACAGTCAGAATAGAAGAACATGTCTTAACTGTGATCCATTCAATACGACATAGCGTACTAGTATGAACTAATGGCCAAGACAAGCCACTAACAAGTTCATACTACAACTTATACCAATAGTTATGTCCAGAACTATCTCAGTTGTGAATACTGTTTATATCTTATAAGGAACTGACAATGTGATCTTCTGTGTGACTACAAACTCACCACATTATCTACAATATAAGATAAATAGACATACAAGTAATACAAGCAATTAATAAGATTGCAATAATGTGAAAAACCATTTATTTCAGATAATAAGGAAATCGAATATATCCATAAAAGCCCAACAAAAGTTTGCTTTACAGTATACACCAACACCACCAGTCTATCCTCAGTACGTTCCTCAGAACGCTGATCATGATATGGCAATTCGAGGAAGGTTTGCGGCACAGCAGCAACGGTATTACGATGGAGTGGCATTGCCTCCAGTAGAGGCAAACAACTTTTCTATCTCCCCAGGAATCCTGAAGATGCTAGTAGATAAATTTAATGGGGAGGTCGGGAAGGATAACCCTCATACTCACTTGAGGAATTTTCTGATGATTGCCTCAACTTTCAACCATAATGGCATGTCTGAAGATGCCAGGAGGCTCAGGTTGTTCCAGTTCTCTTTAATTGGAATCGCGAAGGAGTGGTATGATAACACGCTCCCAAGGGGAGGTGTAACCACATGGGCCGAGCTTGAGCATCTGTTCCTCGAGCGATTCTACCCTCCGTCTAGAACAATTAAAGCAAGAATAGAGATCTCGTCTTTCCAACAGAAGCCAGGAGAGGACTTACGTCAGGCTTGGGAGAGATACTATAATATGCTCATTGAGTGCCCGCAGCACGGGTACAATGAAGGTAACATCATGACTTATTTCTACTGTGGAGCCAACAAGGCGGGTCAAGACCACCTTGATGCATGTGCTAGTGGAGCATTCCCGAATAGTGGTGCAGCTCGGTGTAGAGAGATTGTTGATAACATTGTCAAGAATGCGGGGCAATGGAATGAGGCACAAGAAGTTCAACGAGCTTATCAGATGGATGAGAGTGAGGTACTAGAAAGCTGTTGATGGTGATGATGGAGAAGATAAGTAACTTGGAGGTCGGCCAGAGTTTGAAGGGGAAGAATAATGTGATGAGTGAGAAAGTGGACCAACCAGCGAGCCATCAAGAAGAGGCGAACTATATGGGGAGGCCTAATTACAATCAAGGCGGATACCAACAAGGTAGCAACCAACAGGAAAGACCTCTTGTACCACCAGGTCCACAACCTCCTCAAATCAGTGGAGAAACAACAAAGGTTATCAAGGAGATCAGCAGCCTCCTCAAAACCAATAGTGGAAGAACGAGAATTTCTCGAATGTCAATCCTAAGGCAAGAATCACTGTACCTCCCGGAGTAGATCCAGGTTCAAAACCTCCAGGTGGTGAAGGAGGTGCCTCGACCGAAGAGATGTTGCGAGCGATCCTTCAGAAGGTGGAAGAAGAGAGTAAGAGATTGTCTTCATTGGAGTATGACGTGAAGGAATTGCATAAGAAAGACGATCTGCGTGATCAAGAACTTCAAAAGAGAGACATGGACCTGAATAGAGCTCAGCAGGAAAATAATCGCAGGTTTACTTCTATAGAGTATCAAATTAGCCAAATTGCAAAGTCCCAATCGAGAGAGCCGGGTAAATATCCCTCAATGCCCGAGACGAACCCGAAGGAGCAATGCAAAGCAATTGAGTTGAGAAGTGGGACCAAGTATGAGGGTCCTCAAATGCCTGCTGATTCAAAGACGCCCAAATGAGAGATTGAGATAAAGGGTAAAGAACATAAGAAAGATGGGGATGAGACAGATGATGGAAATAAGACAGTTGAAGAAGAAGTTGAGAAGGAAGGAATTGATATGGATGAGTCCCAGAAGGGCAAAGACCTTGAGGAGGAAAAGATTGAGGAAATTGAGAGAGTTCCAAAGTGGAAGAAGGCAAAGGAAGCAAGGAAGAATGTGAAGGAGACCGAGCGAGATGAATAAGAGGTACCCAAATCGGTGATACATGTCCCATATCCGCATCGTTTTATGAAAAAAAGCTAGATGAGAAATTCACAAAATTCCTTGTTGTGTTTAAAAAGTTACATATTAACATTCCTTTTTATGATGCTTTGGAACAGATGCCTAATTACGCCAAGTTCCTGAAGGACTTGATAACGAAGAGACGGCGAGTTGATGGGCCCGAGCTTGTGCACTTGAATCACGAGGTGAGTGCTATGGTGCACAAAGCGCTTTTTCCCAAGTTGAAGGATCCCGGAAGCTTTACTATCTTATGCGATATAGGGAACGGGATCAAGAGAGGAACTTTATGTGATATAAGGGCGAGCATTAATTTGATGCCTCTATCGTTGTTCAAGAAGTTGGATGGGGGTGAACTTCAGCCCACGATGATGACTCTCCAGCTTGCCGATAGGTCTATCAGTAGGCCTCAATGAGTGGTGGAGGATGTTCTAGTGATGGTGGCAGATCACATTTTTCCCGCGGACTTTGTGGTCCTCGATATGGAGGAAGATGAGCATGTACCCCTGATCTTGGGAAGACCATTCTTGGCTACTGCCGGGATGGTGCTAGATGTGGCCAATGGAAAGATCACGGTGAAAGTCGATGATCAAGAAGTAAAGATAGCGATCTATGAGGGGATAAAATATCCAATTGGAGATGAGAGATGTCACTTCATTGATATCTTGGACACTTGTGTTGAAGACTCACTCCTTGATCCTTGCTCTTTCTATGTTCATAATTATGATTATCCTATTCTCGATGAACTAACATATGATCTCTATGACCTTGATTATTTTGACAGCTTGGAAGAGAACGAGGATGTAAAGTTCATGGATGTGATGAAATTCGAGGATGAGGAGGAGCTAGATATGGAGGAGTCCACTTTTGAGAAGATGTTCAATAAGGCGCCACCATTGGAGGCGAAGAAGGAGCTGAAACCACTTCCGGATTACCTCAAGTATGCTTACTTAGACGATAGTGAGAAGTACCCCGATAATTGTATCTGCCCTTTTATTTGATGATCAATTAGAGAGACATTTAGTGGTGCTTCGTAAGCACGAATCGGCTATAGGTTGGTCAATTAAGGATATTAAGGGTATTAGTCCTTCCATTTACATGCATAGGATTAGATTAGAGGAGGGTACAAAGGCCATAGTGCAAAATCAACGTAGAGTGAATCTGGTGATACAAGAGGTGATACATAAGGAGGTGTTGAAGCTGCTAGATAGTGATATGATCTTTGCAATTTCTGATAGTCCATGGGTGAGTCCGTTGCACGTAGTTGCTAAGAAGGGGGGTGCCACGGTAATTAAAACTGAATCTAATGAATTGGTAGTCATTATATTAGTGACGGGATGACGTGTTTGTGTTGATTATAGAGAGTTGAACAAGGCAACGTGCAAGGATCACTCTCCTTTGCTGTTCCTTGATCAAATGATTGATCGATTAGGCGGTTTTGAGTATTATTGCTTTCTAGACGGGTATTCGGGATATAATTAGATTATGATAGCGCCCGAGGATCAGGAGAAAACCACCTTACCTGCTATTACAATACTTTTGCCTTTAGGAGAATGCCGTTTGGGTTGTGTAATGCACCCGCCGCCTTTCAAAGGTGTATGATGGTTATTTCCATGGCTTGATTGAGAAGATTATGGAGGTTTTCATGGATGACTTCTCCATCAACGGGGAGTCGTTTGATAAGTGTCTAACCAATCTTGAAGTTGTTTTGAGCAAGTGTGAAGAGACGGACTTGGTACTCAATTAGGAGAAGTGTCACTTTATGGTGAAAGAGGGTATTGTTCTTGGACATCACGTGTCCTTGAAAGGTATCCAGGTGGACAAAGCGAAAGTGATTGCTATTTTGAAGCTTCCTCCACCTTCGACCGAGAAGGGAATTCGGTCATTTCTAGGCCATGCGGGATTTTATAGACGCTTTATAAAAGACTTTTCACAAATTACTAAACCCATTTCGCGGCTTCTTGAAAAAGAAGTCGCCTTTGAGTTTACTAATGAGTGTTTAGTGGATTTTAACAGGTTGAAAGAAACGTTGGTGAATGCCCCCATTCTCGTTAATCCGGATTGGTCGAGTCCTTTCATGCTCATGTGTGATGCTAGTGATTATGCTATGGGGGTTGCTTTGGGGAAAATAAGAGATAAGCGATTTCACGCTATTTATTATGCCTCAAAGATGTTGAATTCTACTCAAGTGAACTACACTACTACCGAAAAGGAGTTGTTGGTGGTAGTGTATGCTTTTGATAAATTTTGACCCTACCTCGCGGGGACGAAAACAATTGTATATACGGATCACGCAACGATTTGGTATCTCATGAGTAAGAAGGATGAAAAGCCCCGTCTCATTCAATGGATCTTATTACTCCAGGAATTTGATGTTGAGATCCAAGACAAGAAGGGGAGTGAGAATGTGATAGTCGATCACCTCTCGAGGATGGAGCTTACAAAAGAGAATACGGTGGAAGATCGAGAGGTGAACGATGAATTTCCGGACGAGAAGCTGTTTGGATTAGGAGATGTCCCAGTGTATCGAGTTGAAGGAAAGGCGCCATGGTTTGCTGATTATGCTAATTATTTAGCAAGTGGAGAGTTACCGGTGGAGATGGATTCGTTGCACCGAAAGACATTCTTGAAGAAAGTTTGGGAGTTTATTTGGGATGATCCATACTTGTTCAAGAGAGATCGATCATGTGTTTAAACGGTATGTACCCGAGGAGGAGTGGAGTGATATTATTAGGCATTGTCATGCCTTGCCATGTGGAGGACATTTGGGAGGAGAGAAAACCGGTAGGAAGGTGCTTCAAGCCGGTTTCTATTGGCCTACTCTCTTGAAAGATTGCATGGAATGGGTGAAGAGGTGTGAGAAGTGCCAATGTTTTGGCTCTATTACCAAGAGGGACAAGATGTCGTTGCACGTGTTTATGAAGGTAGAGGTATTTGATGTATGGGGGATTGATTTCATGGGTTCATTTCCTCCTAGCAATGGATTCTTGTATATCCTTGTGTGCGTTGACTACGTCTCTAAATGGATTGAAGTTGTCCCTACGAAAGTGAATGATTCCCGTGTTGTGATCGACTTCTTGAAGAAGAATATTTTCTCTAGATATGGAGTCCCGAGAGCCTTGAGTAGTGATGGGGGGAGTCACTTCGTGAACAAGTTGATGGAGAAGTTGCTGTCAAAGTATGAGGTAAGTCATCGAGTCTCTCTACTTCTTATCACCCTCAATCTAATGGTCTTGCAGAGGTGTCGAATCGTCAAATAAAAGAGATCCTTGAGAAGACGGTGAGTGTTAGTAGGAAAGATTGGGCATTGAAGCTTGATGATGCGCTGTGGGCATATAGTACAGCTTTTAAGACTCCTCTTGGTATGTCTCCGTACCAATTAGTGTTTGGGAAGGCATGTCACCTACCAGTTGAGCTTGAGCACAAGGCGTATTGGGCAATTAAAAAGCTGAATTTTGATAGTGCGTTGGTGGGTGAGAAGAGACTACTTCAATTGCATGAGTTGAAGGAGTTTCGAGATAGTGCCTATGAGAGTGCCCGAATTTTCAAGGAGAAGACTAAAAGATGGCAAGATACACGATTGAGAAAGAAGGAGTTCCAAGTTGGTGATCGAGTCCTAGTATTCAATTCGAGGATGAAGCTGTTTGGTGGAAAACTTAAATCCAAGTGAAATGGTCCTTATGTGGTGAGAAATGTCTACAAGAGTGGATATCTTGAAGTGGAGAAGGAGGATGAGAACGTGTTCATGGTAAACAGGCATCGAGTAAAGAAATTCTACAACTTCTCTTATGAGAATAAGGGAGGTAACTTTGAGTCTCAAGTCCCGTGAGCTCCTTTGAGCTCGGTCCAGCATTAGGACCTTAAAAATAGCACTGAGTGGGAGGCAACCCATTTTTATTTGCTTTTGTGTGTTTAGTTTTTCATGTTTATTGCTTTGTGAATCGTAAGTTTTAACCTTGTTTCGAGAATTTTGTGTAGGCTTGGCTCGTGGTGTTAAAGTTTCCGTATTAGAGGTTAACGAGAATCAACTTTTGAAGAGGTAGTGTGCCTAGTGAAAGAACATCCAGAATTTCGAGTAAGAGGTAACCCCGAACCCCAAACATAGACCACTTGATAAAGTCAAAGTTTGGGGGGTGGAGTTTTTATTTGCTCGTTGATTTGCATTGATAGTGATTGAAGTTCATGAGAATTTAGTGCACGAACTCGTTCGTACTCATTCTTTTCAAACTTTGTTATTGCGTAGCAAGAACAAAGTTTGGGGGGATGTGTATTCGTACTTCGAGTTTGTACACGAAATTCTAATGAAAAATCGGTCAAATTTTTCGAAAATATTGATGTATAAAGATTGTTGAATTGAATTGAGTGTGAGTTCATATGTGTGAGTTGATTTGGCTTTGTGAATTGCACGTTGGGAAGAGACCCCAACTCCTCGGTCGAATGAGCGACCTGGCTTAAATCGAGGAGTTCTCAGGTTAGTACATGTTTGAGAAATGTTAGAATGAGGTTTCGTGCAAGTTCCGTTTTGAATTTCGAGTTTTTGGGCCATTTTTCAACATTCTGGAAGTTAGACCGCTCAAGCAAGTTAAGCTCGAGCACCCCCACTCGAGGAAGGCATTTACTCGAGTGCCTATTCTTACAGAAGGTTTTGGCCGCTCGAGCAAGGTGAGCTCGAGCACCCCCGCTCGAGCACCGAAACCGCTTGACCACCTCAGCTCGAGCGGTACCGCTCGAGCGAGTTGAGCTCGAGCGCCCTTCGGCCAAATGCCCTAGCACACTCCCATTATAAATACCCCCTTCCCCACACATTTCACACACTACACACACACTCAAGGGGGCGATTCTCGATGGGTTACAACCATTTTCGTCCCCGTACACTCTTTTCGTCCAATTTTCACACGAATTTCACGTTTCTTCATCCCAAGGTATGTAATTTCTAATTTTCTTAATTCTTTTTGTGGTTTCTACTTCGATTTAGCATGGATTCAGATTAGGAATTAGGGTTCATTAGTAATGGACGAAATTTGGGGATTATTGGTATTACTCATTGATTCTTGATTCCTTTTTGATAATTAATGCATATATGCTTTGGATTTATTCGTTTTGCTTCCAATTTTGGAATTGTATGAGTAGAATGGGTGAATTTCTAGAGTGAGATAGTAGGACTTTGAGGAAATGAGATGGGTATTGCTTGTAGAGTGAAAATTTTTATGAATGGATATGAATTGAGTCTTGAGCATGTAAATTGCATAATTCTTGTTATATTACTTCATGATAGACTTAGTTGTGGGCATTATTGTTGAATTTGGGAATGTTGAATTGGTTGAATTCGTTTTGAGTTAGGCATAATACACTTCGAGAACATTGATACGAATTTAAATGGCTTGAGCTTGATGAGCATGAATTGAGATAAGAATTACATGTCTATATGAACTCTTATGCACAAAGGAATGGGATATGAGATTGATTGACTATTTGAATTGATTTGAGGTGTTTATGATATTCTTGAGTAGTTGATATTCTCTAATTGTTTGAGCATTTGCGTGAGTTAGGTACTATGGCCTCTCCTAAGTGGAATGGAGATAGGACATTATCGGGAGATAGATTGATGGAAGTCACGAATGAGCTTACTTGGAAGGGCTTGATGCCCTCGAGATGGTATAATTTGGATTTCGGGGATAGTTTGTGCTACGTAGCATATAGGTGGAATCTGGTCGCTGGGAAGGTTGAAAAAACTCGACAACCCTGTGTCGAGTTTATGAAGGATTTAGGGATCGAGAAGGAGATTAAGAGGATCTTCACCCGAAACCGATTGGGAGACTTATATGAGTTGCTGCTGACTATGGAGACGAACGCTGATCTAATGGAGCAGTTTTTGGCTACTGTGGAGAAGAGAGATGAAAATTCGTTCAGATTCAAGATCAGGAACGAGTGGAAACTTTGTGAAGTGAGTGCCATCAACCAAGCTCTCAGGCTTCCAGCTTTGAGTAGGCCTAACCGACAGTCGAAGGCGTTCAAAGCTAATGCCTTCTGGAAGGAGATTATGGGCGATATGGCGGGAGAGTATAAGGGGCAGACTGCTCGAGCCTCAGTGATCAGAAATCTGGTTCTGAGGTATTTGGAGAGGATCCTGTGGAACACTATCTATGCCCGATGTGAGATGGGGACGGTGACTACGAAAGAGTTGTACGAAATGTGGTGTTTGTTGCATGCCAGGGATCACGACTTCGGGAGAGATTTTCTAGAGCATCACTTGGAGGTCCCTTTTAAGCTTGGTTCGAAGACATCGAAAATTAGAGGAGGGGGTCTTATCTCTATCTTTGTGAAGAGTTTGGGATTTGTACTGGCTTCGGTGCCTTGCATTGGGAAGGATTTAGATTTTGAGCAGCTGATGAACACATTGATGTTCGAGAGATGGTTGGGGTCTTATAGCATTAGGTACAAGGAGGATGATTTGTTCCCTCTTCTTAATGAGTGTCTGGTGTCTTTGAAGGGGAAGAAGAAAGAGAACATTGGGATGAACGGGGCACAATATTTGGAGATAGGAAAGAAGTTTACCAAGGATGTGGATGATAGAGACTTGCGAGATACGAGGCCAATTAAGAGGACTAGAGGAGAGGGCACGAGTGGTGCCAGTTCGAGTGAGGTCCGTGATTTGCAAGAAGAAGAGGAGGAAGAGTACGAAAGAGGAGCCGATGACGAAGGAGGAGTGGCAGCGGATGAAGGACATCGGGAAATGGTGGTCGAGTCGCCAGCAGCACAGTCTCCTAAGACATGGCACCCTTCACATTCGGAGTGGATGGGAATGGGGCAGCAGATCCAGAACCTTCAGACGGATGTGACATACCTCCGTGAGGCTCAAGATAGGATGGATGTGAGATCAGCTCAGATGGAGGACCAGTTCTCCAACATGCATAGATGGATGGAGACGTTGTTTGTTTCTCACATGGGAGCCGATCACCCACACTACCGACCTCCGCCGCCTCCGGATGCTTGATTATGGGGATGCCCCCAGTTTCTTTTCTTTTCTCTTTTCTTTTCTTTTCCTTTCATACTTTTTAGTGTGATACTATTTCGTTTGATTGATGTTGCTTGAATATGGGGCTGTAACTGAATTCCGATTCAAACTGTTGGGTTGTGATTGTTGCTGAACTTATTGAGCTATTTGATATGTTTCATGTTTGTTGACTCCTACTACTTACTGATTGATATTCTTAAGTATGATTTGATGAGAATGGTGAATTGTGAAGTCGATTAAGGGAGTTTATTGTGTGAGTGTAGGAGTTAAAGTTGATTTGAGAGGGAACTCGTATACTTACAAACTTTCCTTTTGAATACTTGTGTTTTGAGAGTGAGAATTCACTAGGACTAGTATGGATGTGGAAGTTGTGAGAATTGAGCCTTTGTGAGATTAAAATTCATAAATTGATCTCATCGTTTGTGAGTGGATCGTCATCTTAGAGGATGCTAGAACTTGTGTGTGCTCTCGCTTCTTGATTGTGTCTAGTTTGATATGCCGAAAGTGATATTAGGCCATCTTTGATTTGATTGAGTCACTTAGCCTAAATTTTCCCTACCAATGACATTTATCCCTTGTTAGCCCGTTTGAGCCTTAGCCTATTTTATTTGCTAGCACATTTAAACTTAACCAAATTCTAAAACTCTTTTTGTCCCAATTTGAGTGGAGAATAGGAAAGTTGTGAATGAGAAAGGGATCGAGTTGAGTTGTGAAAGGGGAATTATTTATGTTTGAGTGTAATTGAGAAAGTGTGATGAGAATTCGAGTTGTGGGGAAGACCAAAAATTTGAGAATGAGCAAAAGAAAAATGAGCTCATATGTATGTGTGAAAGAGAAAAAAAAAAGGTGAAGTGATTGAAAAAGTGAAATGAGTTAGAAAAAAAATTGAAGTGTTGAGAGTAGTAGGAATTGAAAGTGTATTGCAAGAAGATGTTTGAAGTATTCTGTTCTTCGTCTCGAAAAAGTGAAGTTTGATTTTCTATTCTCCATTCACTTGAGTCACTTATCCCATATAGATACCCCACCTGTCCAAAGAGCCTACGTTACAACCTTGAGAAAAGTCCTTTTTGATTTTGCATTGATTTCTAGAGTATGGTCGAAGTTGAGAGTGCTTACAAGCCTATGGCTGCTGATATGTGTGATTGATTGATTGAGTGAGTCCCTTATCATTGATATACACTTGTGAGGGATTGAAACACATCGTTGAGTGAACATTCATGTTTGATCTTGGTGTTTCTTGTTGTTATTGCATGAGTATGATGAAGGGGGTGAGTTCGTGTACGTGTGAACGATCTTTGAAACTTGAGCTCGATTACTTGCATGATTTGGTTCTTTGACTCATTCCTAACAATTTCACTTGACTTATTATTTCATTGCTTGAGGACAAGCAATATGGTAAGTTTGGGAGGGTAGGCGTGAAATTGTCATGATTTGTAGCTCGTTATGCTCGTATTTTGAGTGAATTTGATGAGTATTTGGAGTCAAATGAATATTATTTTCATAAACTGATGAATTTGCCTCTTTGATGCTCATAGATGGATAGAGGCCGAAAAATAGAGTTCGTAGGACTTTGAATCGACTCAAACGGATGTCCGGATGAGAAGATATTGAAGAAATACGAATGGTATTAGTTCGTGCAAAGAAAAGTATAACTTTGTTGAAGAGGAGAAGCCATTCGAGCAGATGAGCTCGAGCGACCCTGCTCGACCAAGGCGTTTGCTCGAGCGCCAAAACTTACAGAGGACTTGGGGCGCTTGACCAGCTCAAGCGCCACCATTCGAGCACCGAAACTGCTCGAGCACCACAGCTCGAGCGACCCCGCTCGAGCATCATGATCATTCGAGCTATTCCACTCGAGCGCCACCGCTCGACCCATTAGAGCTCAAGCGCCCTTGCTCGAGCCAACACTATTTTCTCGGGATTTTGATTTTTAACCCGTTTTTCGGCCCATGAGCTCCCGAATCGACCTGTTGCCTATATATACCCATTCCGAACACGTTTTTGGACACCACTTCACACATAGAGATAGTTTTTAGAGAGAGAAGAGCACCGAGAGTTTGAAAAAGCATATTTTACGTGTAATCGAGGTTTTGACATAACGAATTCATAGTTTAGATTTTTTTTATTTTAACTTTCTTCTTTTGTTCTTCAACACTTAGTACATGAGACCTTTGATTTCTTTAGTTGATATTCGTTCTTAGATTTATATTCTTTCTTCAAAACCCTAGTTTATGTTCTTGAGTTTTTCAATTCAATTCGTCATGTTTATGATCGTTTCTTATTTAATTGCTTTCGTTATCGTTAAAACCATGCTAGGTTAAAACACTTGTATGCTTAGGGTAGGATGAACTCATAGAAGTAGGATGTTGGTACGTAATTAGGATAACTCATGATGTTTAGTGCTAGTTCTCTTAATTAATTGAATTCTTAAAATAAACCCTAGAATTATCTTGGAATTGAGTACAAAAATTATTTGAGAGAGGACGATCTTATCACTCTTTAATAACGAATAAGCTTAACGATAGGGTTATATAAGGGGTTTATAATCTACCGATTTATCTAGGGAGGACGACCGCATCACCTTGGGTAAATAAGGGTCTCATTAATTAAGCACAATTATATAAACTTGTTTAGTGGATTCGTGAAGTAGATTGATAGGACGAAGTATTAGGGTTAATTCTTGAGCTTTTAGTCTTTCAATCTGGTGCTAGATTAGGGAAGTTGATTGCCTAGTTTTAGTACACTTAGGATTAATACTTGCACATCACGGTTATTTTAGTTATCGTACTAGCTCCGTTAGTATACGTAGGGATTCATATCCTGAGCATCACCATCTCATACTTGATTAAACCCATAGTTAATTATTTGATTTCATTATTTGCATTAATAGAAGTAGACTTTA